>OX276337.1:44869440-46242494 GCA_946251815.1 Dasysyrphus albostriatus | reverse complement strand
AGACTAACAAAACAATCAAGTTGCACGGGTTTCGCGATGCTTCAGCGAAAGCTTAAAGTCTAGCAGTATACATACCCCCGGTTCCTGCATAGCGATGGCAATATCCATCATGTCAATTGAAGACTAAGGTAGCACCAAATCAACGAACGGTAACTCTACTTAGCCTTGAACTCTATGGCGCAGTAAACTAAGGACGTGTTGAACATCCCCGATTTTAATATGTATGTTTGGACAAATTCGACAATTGCACTGGCCTGGGTACGAGCTTCTCCCACAAAATGGACCCTACAAAATGGGTCTATCGTAGGTTTTCTGATCTTAAAAGAATTGCAAGTTGCCCAGCCAATGTATTTATCGTCAAGGTTGTACAAAATGAGAATAAGTTGGACGAGGGCACCTAGCAATTAAGCTCTTATCCCCCGGTATGGCCTACCATACCTGACGGCCGAATTACGATTGGCTATCGTCTTTGGTAGCAAGCCTCCAAGAGTCGAGCAGAATCACTTTGTGCGAAGTTTCTGCCTGCCATGTTCTAGTGAGAGAACCTCCATTTTTGTCCATGCACCATCATTGGAAGCGTGTTAAGTCAACTTCCAATTGTTTTTGTCCTGTGGAGGCAAACTCGCCTTGGTGAGGTTCTTTTCTATCATATCGAAAGTGCAACAACTCACTAATGATTCACCGAGAATTCAGTACAACCACAGCCACTAGGGACTCCTCCCCAAAAGAGCCAACCCACACCACAAGAGGACTGTGCTCGAATTAGCATGGTCAACTTGTGATCCCGTAGTAACTTTTATTCACTATTTTCAGTTCTGTTTGCAAACGTCAAATACCACTAGATTTATGGATATTTTCATATTCAATAACTCGCCAGTTGCAATCTTGCTCCCAACGAGCAACGATTGCAGTTTTTTGATTAGAATTCGCTTTGTTTTTTTCGAACCCACAGTGAAGCAGGAACGATAATCAATGGTTAGATTTTTAAAGCTACAACCAGGATCGATGATAACAGTTTGCTTGTCTAACCTACTTAATCTACTGTGTTTAGCCGCAGCCGCTGCGTAAGGAGCAGAAGAAAGTTAAAAAATCAGTCAATTGAAACAAGTTCATCATGATTTGGGTAATAACTTCATTGATACCAACAAGCACCTAATCCAAATTTCACAGATGCGTTGCCCAGGTCCCAACCCGAGGAGGTAGGACAGTTCGGCAACTTTTTGTACACTTTTGATAAATCAAACTGCATTGGTTTTTCCGAAGAAGATCCAACCAGTAACCGAACATCACCGTGTCCCAATTCGGCACCTCTTCAAGGTGGCACAAAAGATAATGTTTGAAACTTTACATGGCGGAATTAACAAGCGATGATTAACAACATAAGACAAATATATTGGATTGGTCAAATGCGAAAAGCGTTAAATATTAGTTGTACAGATGCCCCACTTGCTACCGACAATAGACGTCTGAATTACATCTGATAAATGGGAAACTAGCCCACTGCTAGAGTGGTTAGCATCCATCGAAACAAAATAATGGAACTCACACGGTGCAAAAACCTTAAAGAGATATTTATAAATGTTTGGCTTCATTCAGACCAGGCAACCTAAGAGTTTTTGGCATGCGAGTCCTCTTAGTCCTAAACGCATAACTTTTGACATATTATTTATCACAATGGAAACCATCTACATATTTTAACTAGGGTCAGTGAAAACGAGGAGGTTGTTCTTTGGTTTCAATCTTTTCACGCTTAGCTCTATCCAGTAAAAGCATGTTCAATATGTTTTGCGCTAAGGTCAGAAATATAATTCGTCTCTCAACTGTCAATCAATAAACTGTCAAATGTAAGAATGGCTACGATGTCAAAGTTCAGAAGATACAAAAACATACAATAAAATGTGGTGTGGTGGAGAACCAGGGCGCTGAGCTTCAAAAATTATAGTCAGTGCCATTCCTAAACTTGATGGTCAGATTTTTACATAAAGTAATACGATTATGACCCTCTTAGAAAAATATTGTCGCCATACCATGGAGCTCAAGATCATAAGCTTCATTCAGTCAAGAATCATATTAAAAATAAAAAATCAATTAGCCTTGTTCTACTTTAAAAAAATAATTATAAGCTATATGCCTATTTACGAGCATGAGCTATATCATTGACAGGTAAGAGAAGTTTTCTTGTTTTATAATTTGAAACCTATTATTTTCTACAAATCGATAATATACTAGAACTTATGGCAGCAAAATGGGCGTCGGTTTGGTGCCAATGAAGCTTTTTATTATAGTGGCACGAGCAAAAAAAAAAAACGTCTCGAATTTGATGAAATTCGCACCAGTCAGTTTGGGGGTTGTAAAAATGCAAACCGCGAAATCATTATTCGAGCTATGGCTTAGAGGGTGTTCTTATAAAAGACATCTACTTTTAAATAAAAATTTAAAATATTTAAATTCTTAACTTATGCACTATTTATCATGGGGACAAATGAGATAACTTTCCTGAAAAATTCAGAATTTCACCCACAAGTCTGTATTTTACTTGATAATTGGTTCATAATACGATTAACAGACAAAAAGGGCTTAAAATGTAAGCTGTACACTGAGGGAGCATGTAATGTAATCAGTACAGAGAATTTTTATTTTTTCTGCTGAATCTGTTTCAAAAACTGTAATGAGAAATGCAACGAGACCTCTATATACTGAGGGAGGTGGATATGTAATGGTTACATTTCGTTATATGTACCCTGCAACGCCATAATTCATCATACAAATTATTGACTCAATAAACGTCTCACCTGCTGAAATGTATAGTGAATACAGATGCGATGGATAAGCTACGGTAAAATATGTAATGGTGACATTAAACCCTTAAAAACAAAAAAACTAGAATGTATTAATTACAGTAAGATATGTCAATATGTACGAGTATTAAGTTTAGTTTATAGAAAATTTATCACGTGTAGAGAAGGCGATATGTACTCAAAACAAAACTTTTATCCAGTTGCGGTGGAACATATGATATGCAATTGGAAAAGGGAAATTTACTCATTACAGCTAGTTATGTAACAAATACCAGCAACGCGTATACGGCTCTCTTTAAACAGGCTACAGCATTTACTTTTAACTCAATTACTTCTTCCACCAGTATTTTGTATCTCAAATGTTACATCTTAAATTTGACAACACTTGGTACTTAATACATAAAACGATTAAAAATAAAATCAGCTTAAAACGTTAATTGTAAACTGAGGGAAAATGTGATGAAATTATATACATTAATTAAATTAATAAATAAATATTGAACATCAGAAAATATTTTATTTTATTTAATTTATTATAAAACTTTAAGTTTTAAAAAACACAACGATTTAATTAAGTATGCAACGCGTTTCGGAATCAAGTTCCATCATCGGGCTTTTGCAACTGCCCGATGATGGAACTTGATTCCGAAACGCGTTCTTATAATTTTGACCAGCTACAGTGTAAAATGTAATGATAACATAAATAATTGAACTTTAAAACACAAACAAAAATACAGAGAAGATGGACTAGCTACATTGTATTATGATTTGATCACTTATAAATACACGTTTAGTGAGGCCATATGTATTTAGTCCGTTTATAGAAAATGTATCATGTATAGTGAAGACGATATGTACCCAATACAAAACTATTAACCAGATTCAGTGGAATATGTAATGGTAATAGAAATATTTTAAAAACGCCATTTAAAAGGTTAAAGTATTTATTACTGCAAGTTATGTACAAACAACGTGCATTTTTAAGTAAAAGCTAGAACTATTTAGTTTTAGCTTCTTCCAGAAATAGCTTTTACTTTTCTCATTCATAAGGTCTAAAAGTTTGTGATGATTACAGGAGATATGTACTTACTACATATTAATTCAATGAGTCCACTGAACTCAGTACGATTGCAGATTGCAGCATTACTCAGTTCATAAGCGATGTGTGAAGGAATCTATACAATGATTATATAAATGTACTGCACTGGACACACACAAGGTGAAGCAAAATTAATATGATAATGTTAATTGGGTGCCATTTTACTAGAAATGAAAAAAAGACTCTATATTCACGGAAAGTTTATTTGAACTTGTTGAATTTAAGAATGAATGTCTAAAATATTGCATCGGTCAAATGACCAGCTCCTGATGAGTTATTACACATTTGTGCTCATCTAACGGCATTTTGAATTGTTGTTCGCAACATATATTGCACCATGATATATAGATGTGTATAATTGAATCACCCTATATTGTCTTTTTCGATATTGAAGTATGTTTCGAGCAAAAGCTTGCATGCACACCCGCCTTTAGTAGGGGCGCAATAAAAGCAAACAGCAACAACAAAAACGACCGGCAACAAATTTAATTCAAGGTTACTCTGGCTCTGGCATTACACGCAATAAAAATCAAATAACATTATTTCCTTGAATTTGACGTTTACTTGACGTGTGTGTATGTGTTTTTTTATTTGTATTTCTGTTTGGCATTGCAGCAATTGAAGGGCATTCAGCTTAAAAACTGAAAACATGGTCGATTTACTCAACTTCTCACGTGACTATTGCAATGAATTGACCAGACCAACCATAAAGCAACAGTTAGTTTGCTGCCCTTATTTGAAGGTATGTACATATGCAGTTACAATTGCAACCCTCTGCTTTGCTCTACCCTCTTGTCAGTAAATAATTCACACATGACTTTAGAAAGTGCTTCAGGATGTAGAGAATTAAATGCATTTACGGACTCTTTTCAAACAGAAAAAAAATGAAAAAAAAAGTTTCACGTGTTTTCACATTCGGGGAAAGTGGCCCTAAATGAAATTGAAAACTTTTATTTTTTTAACGAAAGCCATTTTTATTTCATAACGGTAGTCTTGTTGTTTCGTAATCGGAAAGAATGGAATAAATAACACAGAGAAGTAGCTGAAAATTAATTGAAACCGTTACATGTAAGGGGCAAAAACTTTTTGACAAAACAAAAAAGGCGACCCGGTTTTTGTATGACTTGATTATAATGTGTAGGTTTAGCTATAGGTATACCTGCCTCAAGTTGGATAGAAGAAGAAAAGAGGTGACCTAAAGTGAATGTAACGTGAAAAAGAAGAAAAGTGTCAACCGCTCTATTTTGTTAGCTTTTTTTTGTGTAAGTGTTGATGTTGATGGGTTATGCTTATGGTTGTTGTGGATATTTCATTTTCACATGCATGTGTTGGTTTTATTTGTTAATGTCCGTGGAAATCAAAAGGAGCTGTCACGCAAACATCAAATTTCGAAACTGTTTAGAAACACGCGTTGCTCGGAGTTGAAACGCACTTGATTTAATTTTGCACTGAAATAGTATTTTATTATATACATACTCAGGTGTGACAGACAAAAAACAAAAAAAAAAATAGATATTCATTTGATAAAAAGGTACGCAACAATTAATTAAAACTATCATTTCACCACCTTATTTTCAGTTCACTATTGTTTTGCTTGGATAAACTTTTAGGTTTCGAAGGCCTAAAGGTCTGCTAAGGGTCAAGCCGCCAATCAAATTGACTATGTGCTAGTCGACACCAAACACGAGTTTTACATTTTAGACGTTCGTGCTTTTCAAAAGGAAAACGGCAAATTTGACAATGTCCTTGTTGCGGCATCGCTTAGACCTTGACCGGTCAATTGAAAAGAAACTACGAACCAACCTTAAGAACAATTCGACGTTGCATTGGTTGCCTAAGCATATCTGGAGTTGCCAGAGCCTAAAATGGTCAGCTGACACGTACGCCAACTATCAGTGATCTCATTATCGCGATATCATCAAAAAGGCAGCCGAAACCAAAATGGGCCATGACTCGCCCCCCTCCCCCCCGAAAAAGATCCCGCGGTATGATGAAGAAAACGTTACGCTGCAGCAAAAAACAAGAGCAGAAAAGAAGAAGAGACACTGTGTAGAAAGAAGAGAGCGTGTGTTGTCACCTAACTCATAGAGATCGAGGAGTTTCGTGATTGAAAAAATACGTGGAAGTTTTATAAAAAAGTTAAGCAACCGGCTGCTGCCTTTAAAAACAGAACGCAGGTAACCTAGTCACCTAGCAGCAAGCATCTGCTAACTGCCTGACCAGAATTTTAAGATTTATTTTCTCAAAAGCTTTTTACGAAAACAACTTGATTAAACAAAAAAATAAATAATAGAATGAAATATAAAATTTAAGGTAAAATTACTATTTTTGTTGGACGATATACGGGTCACGAGATATTTGATAAAACGCTTTTTTCAAGATGGCTGACGCTCGCGTTCTCCAAATTGGATTTACATTCGGAGTACACCCCTGAACATTTTCCATCAAGAAAAAAGGTTCAGTAATAAATTGTATTATTTTCCTTCTTTTTGCAGATGAGCAGAGCAGAGCATGAAGTAGAGCTCGAGCTAACGGAGTTAGCTCTGAGCAGAGTATGATCAGAGCTTTCTGATATAATTTTGAAAAACATCATAGCACTGAACTTGAACACATCCATTTGAAATTGGCTGCACTCAGCTATTTACTCCAATCGTTCGGTCTTCTTTTTATTCTGAGCTCATGAAAACATAAGTTGAGCGCTTTGAGTGCTCTGAGCTTTAAAAGAAACACAGCTCATTGCTATGTATGCTTGGAGCTAAAAAAGAAAAAGCCTAATGTGTCACACCAAAATCGGTACACACACCACACATTTCGGATGCACCCATTCAAGTTCCTTGTGCAAGGAAGGCAAATTAAGGAGAAGGGAAGATACAAAACCGAACTCTATGAGCCGAACTTAAATGTTACTGAAGTCCAGAAAATCAAAATAATTGGACAACATCGGGAGAATAGATAAAAATGCTCCTGCAAAAAAAACCGAATGCTAAAATCGAAATGCTTTCACGATTGAGGTGGGACATTTCCATACACAGATTGATTCATCTACGATTGGAAACAACAACGGTTTCTAAAAAAATAGACAAATCCTGTTCTGTCTCACTTAAGGTACCTAATAAAAACTGAAAAGAGGTAAACACTAAAAATTGACAGTTCAGAGCGTTGAAAACGCTACTCCAGTTTTTTGCAAGGCTCATTCGGTGCCGTTTGTTTCACAGGAAGCTGAGGAAAAAGAGTTGGCGGGCTTGGTGGAAGATAGAATTTTGGTATCCAGTCAGGTATAACGCTTGGGCATCACTTACAAAGAAAACCCAAAATGTGGCTTAACAAGTTTGTTAAAACAGACAACACTTGTTCATGGTTTTGCTTGTTGGGTTTAAAAGGTACCTATCAACAACTTGAAGTGGCAGATGAATGTCAAAAGTTATTAACCACCAATCAAAAAGAATTATTTCGATTTCAAAAGAGGATTGGATGAAATTTTGAAGGGAATACAAAGTGTTTCATTTGGTACTTCATTGTAATGACAGTCCTTGTGGCGTAGAGGTATAAACTCATGTAATTGACAGTTAAGATCGTCTTATTTTATTTGTGTCCTATAAGTTATCTTTTTAGAGACGATCTATAGAGAGTTTGACATATGAAAACAATAGTTCAAAATTGAAAGCTAAATATTTCTTGTATGCACACAATTACACTCCGACATAAGAATCAGAATAAAATAAATAGAACAGCAGTTTTTCATCAGCCAGTGGCGTAGGTAATGGGAAAGGGTTCAAAAGGGCCAAATTTATATATGAAAAATATTTTCAATCAAAAATTTAATTGATTTCCAAACCAAGTTAAACAAATTGGAATCAGAAAACTGAGTCAGCCAATTTTTTTTTTTGATTTTTAAAGCAGTAGAAAATTGAGAACATTTCTGATTTGTGTAGGGTTTATGTTAATTAATCGACTTCCCCATCTATTCTTCAATAGAATTTGTCAGTTGATAGCTTAAAAGATAGGGGAATAATTATATTTTGACGCAAAGAAATTTATTTTGATCTTAATGTCAAGCAATTGCCCTAAAATCACTTTTATTCAGGAGAATTAAAAAACTTTAGAAATGTTAGGATTTTTGAAGGTTTTTAAAGACATCGTAGCCATTTTTCAATGAAATTTGATAGTTTATTCACATTTAATCCACACTTACATGCTACAATGTAAGAAAGATTTGTAGGATTAAATAAATTAGAGTTCGTAAATGTAAGATTATTGACATAAATATTTAGTTTCAAACTAAGCTGAAATCAATTTTTGAACAAGAATATAATATACGATTTGCAATACTTACATAAAGTTAAATATGTTAAGGATTAAGAAAAAAATACGTAAACGCCAGAGTGTATCAGTATTTTAATGGAATTCATTTTTTTTATTATATGTATCTCCTATATATCTGTTTTTATTTGATTTATAGATTAAAAAATTCGATTGCATACATTCGTATATTCGTTGAAGAGAAATCGTTAAATTTTTTTTATTTTATTCTTAATTAGGATTTAACTTTATCTATTGGTAAGTGTAGTGACAAATCTTATTTGTGTTCAAAGCAACTTAAACTATTACCGCAGTCTCTTATTGCAATGATCGCTCATTCAGCAATGTAAATTTTTTTCTAGGGGATTTTTTAACCAAATTTCAAGAACATGAACATCTCAGAAACCACTGATCTAAAAAGTTAAAAAAAATGGCTTTACAGATGAATATTTTTAAAAATCTAAAAAAAAGAGTGTTTTTCCGATTTTAACATTTGTTTATTTTGAAAGGTTTTGGTTACTTAGAGGATCACCCTAGGGCTCAATATTTTTAAAAACGTTAACTTATGTACCTTGAATGAGGTTGAATTAAGGTTCGATTTCTAACTACATCGTGGAGCAAACTTTCAAAATATGTTTGCTTATGTACGTTTTTGCCTTGTTATTGGTTGGTACACATGTCAGTTCAGTTCTCTACGAAAACATTAAAAGTTCTCCTTGAGTATTAGCTTTCACCTCAGAATATCATCAAAATGTTGTATTTATTTATTTTATTTTATTTTATTTTTATTGAAAATAAAAATTTGAAATAACTTAACTTAAATGTTACTTCAGATTTTAATAACCTTTCATATATCACTTAAAAGTATGGAACTCTTACACGTGCTCAGATGTGGAAATATTTCAATGTTTTCCTATTTGTACACTTTGCAGTTGTCTAGCTTACACGTATTCAGTCATTATATTGGTATCCTATTTGCATAGTGCTGGGATACACCTCACATAGTTATTTACTAGTGCCGGGTTGACACGAGCGTACCAGCATTTCTGTCATAAAATTGGCAAGTGCAACTGTATAATTTGGCTACATTATACTTGCACCATGTTAATATTGTGCAGGCATTTCTCCTGTTCCTAAGTTCATTTCCATCAGTTTCAGGACGCCATATTTAGTGCGGGCAGTACATTATTTCACTTGTAGAACGGGTTTGCACTAAATCTGACGGAGAACACAATTTCTATATTGTAAATTATGACAAAATACATGACAGATAAACCAACTTCTTCATTTTGATCTGGCACATTGCAAGATGGCGCAGGCCATCTTTTTATATTTGGGGCTTGAGTGGGACACAAAGCCGAAATTGAATACGAATTGAATTGAATTGAAATGAAAATATCAAGTCCCACTTAAGTGAGATCCAAGTCCAAAATAGAAACGTTGGGGGTAATTTCCCACTAAATACAAATCACCAATTGAACAATTTTGGCGGATTTCAAATAATTATACAGTGAGGGCTTTTGTCAATTTTTCAGAAATTGCCCCCTCTGCCTCAGGGGGGGTGGATATACTTTTCCCCTCACACAATATTTTTTTCTTAAAATATACTACCTAAGATTCAAAAAAATTAATTTGGTGGCACAATATCTCGTGGAGAACCAAGGCCTAGTGACTTACAACTCTCAACCATTCCTGTGTGCGTATTTTTGGAAGGAATGGAGGGGACCTACAATTTTTTGCCGAGTCCGAACGACGAGATGAGAAGCACTTTTTCATGACAAGTATACTCTTGGAGGATTTGCCAGTTGCTCGCAAGAGGCAGTACCTCGGAAAAAACATTTCTGTTTTTAGGTGTCAACGGCTGGTAATCGAACCCAGACCTTTGGCATGACAGTCCTACGCACTAACCATCACGCGACGAGGTGCTAAGAATCATGTCCTTTAATATTTTTGACGATTTATCGTGTTCAAGAAAGTGAAATTATAGATAAATAAAAAAAAAACAGTACAAACATTTCAAAAATTGAAAAAAAAGTAGAAAAAATTGTGGTCACAAATTGATTTTCAGCTTAAAAGTCGCGTAGTAAAGAGTTTAAAGAAGTTTCCTAAAAATGTAAAAAGTCGATCACTCAATACCGGTTTGGAATATAAGGCAGAAAGTTGGTGTTTAAGTTGTTTTAAATACATACCACAACATATCAAAAAATGAGCGAATTTGGAAGGGCTCGGGTCAAAAACTCGGTGATTTGGCATGGAATGTATCATGTGCAATTCTAGTTTTTTAAGAAATCACGTGATTTATGAAACCTTAAAATAATTTTTTAAGTTTATACGATTTTGTTGAATTTTCTTCTTTTTTTCTAAAAGTAACTTTAGTAATAAAGTAATTTTTCTTGTTGAATTTATTTGTTTTCTAATTAAGATTACAAATATTTTTTTTATTTTCCTTATTTTCTTACGAATATCATATCATAAAACTTTAGAAATGAAAAAACTGTTAACCCTTCTGTGGCTCTAAGAAAATTTGGGACACTCAAGTGGGACATAAGCTCAAAAAATAAAAATTGGGCGTTATGTCGCTACACCTTGTAAGTAAATTCAGTGTACTTCGTAACTTCGTAAAAACTTTTTTCATTTTGAGTTGATGTGGCCTATATTGTGGCAGGAGTTCTGACAAATTCGACAGTCATGTCGTGTAAACTAAGCATAGAGCTAAAAACACACCGGAAGTCAAAACGTTTTTGATTTTAAGGAAAACGAGTGAAAATATATTTGCTTTGTTTCACCTGTTTGGTGTACCTTGGCTCATAAAAGCAATGAATTGTTTGTTTCATAACTCCATTAAAACGTTTTCATTGATTTGGTGTCTTCTAAGCCTTCAACGAGGTTAAGAAATATGTAATTTTATTGAAATTCCAACACATTTTCAAATGCCATTTCTGTAATTCTAACAGTAAGAACGAATGAGTATCCAAACTATGCTTGACTTATCACAAGGAAGTAGAAATTAATACAAATTCAACATAAGCAAGTTCTTGTTTTGTTAGTTTTGATGACACCTATAGGTGCTTCTAATAGGCTACGAAGTTGTAGTAGAAATTTATGAATTTTTACAGATGAGTTTTTGTTGAGAATATTATATAATTAAATTCGTAAAAAAAAAAATATCAAAAAGCAATCAGATATTTATTTTTGTTTTTCTAACTTACATAAACTAGCAACACAAATATGTAAATATTACAAATCATACTTACAATGGTTCCATATTTTTAGAAATTCCAGTCATTATCAAACTTCGTTGTCACATAAATATCGAAATATCTAATAGAATATGCTTGTCACCACAATACGAAAAATATAAATAAACCCCAAAACACATTTTGTCATGCCGATGACTTTTCTCATTCCTCAAAATAAGACACTCATTCGAAAATCAAATAATTCTACACACCCAATGACGGTTTTGAATTAATTTAGTCCTCGACATCGAAAGTACATAATACTCCTAACAAATCAACGCACGTTAAGACATTTTGTTCATCGCCTTTGTCGTCGGTTTCGGAGCTCTTGGAATCAATTGCCTATTCCTATTGTGTTAACACTACACTTTGATATTGTTAAAAAAAAAACTAATTCACAGTTCGAGCCTATGAGGCAAAGAAAAGCTTAGCTTAGTCCATATGGCAAGGCTTTTGATTTCATTTCACTATAAGACAATTTTAATTTAAACTGTTGTGTGATGTACAACCCGAGCATACCACTTTCCGACTGTAAAACACTATAAGCAACCATTGCTCCTCTTCCTTAAAAATCTTGAAAATGTCGCTGCTCGTCCTCCTCCTTCTAATTCTCCGTACCTTCAATAGAAAATTGTCCTCTTTCAGTTCTTCTTCAAATTTTTGTATTTATTTTTATATTATAAAATAAAGAGTGTAGTACACACTGTCGTCGTCGTAGTTGGCTTCTTCGTCCTTTTGTACACAAGAACAATTATAATACACAACAAGAACAAGAAAAAAAAATGAAATAAAAACAAAGTAGTGTTTGTGTTTTGGATTGCTGCTGCTATTTTCAACTGTGTAATGTCAGTTTGAAAATGTTTCGAAACTTTGTTTTGCTTCCTGCTCCTTCCGCCACCGTTACGTCGCTCGACAAAGTCCCGACAACTCTGACTAGATGACTACGGGAAGTGAAAGTGGAGACATCCACCCTAGAAAACCATAACATAACACAGCAGAGAAAAAAAAAATATACCCAAACACACACACAAAAAAACCAGCCCCAAAAGGAAACCTCCTAGACTACTACCTTTTTGAGTCGGATTCAGTCCGACTAGAGTAACCAAGCAGGTTAGAAGGTTCAACTATTGACGAAGGATATTTTGAAATTTTTCGACAACAACGGACGAACGTCCGTCGGCGTCGTCGTTGTTGGTGTCATCGCGTGACATGTGTGGCCTTTTTTTTAAATGTTTTTACCTTTGAATAAAAAAAAATCAAGAACGGATAAGGGTTTAGTCAAACATCAACGCCGAGAACGAGTATCCTTGAATAAGAATTAATTAATTTTTTTTTTTGAATTTTTGTGAGTGTGTTGAGTGCAAGAATGAGTGTCATCATACATATGTGACAAGAACAGGACTTTTGCACATTAAAAGTTTCAACAATTACAGACATTTCGCATGAGTAGAACGTTTAGTAGTAGGAGTGTTAATAGGTACAAAAATAGTAAAAGAAAAGAAACAAAAAAAAAACGGTTATAATGTCATCTTTGAAACGTTTGGCAGTTATGGCGGCATTTAGCCATTTTAACGGTCATGAAAATCACAAAAATTCAACGATGACGACTTTATTAACAACAACAACAACGACAACAACAACACCTAAAACATCAAAGGAAGTGGCAATTTATTCTTTTGGCGCAAATAGTGCTTATAATCAAAATAACATTAGTAGCAGTCCACAAATTGGCGGACTCGGATTACTGCATCAGCAAAATTTAAGAAGTGGAACAATTCATGGTGGGGTCGGTGCCTTCGGAAGTTCCTCGGTGGGAAGTTGGAGTGGTGGAGCACCTGTTATGGGTGGTGGTGGTGGTGGTGGCAGTAGCAGCAATGGTGGAAATCCGGACGGATCTAATAATATAAATGGCAATGTTAACATTTTGCTTGGCGGGTGTGTATAAATATTCAAATTTTATTATTTTATGTTTGGTTTGTGTCTTGATTTTGTGGTGATTTTAATATTTGTAAGAAAAAAAGAAGAGAATTTCTAATTACTTTAGCGTAGGAGGAAGACATTAAGAAATAAAATTTTTGATTGGTAATGGTGTTGTTAAGTAGGATAGGAGGTTATTTCTATTGGTGTTGTTGTAGTAAACAAAAAAAGCTAACCCAAAAAAAAAAAAAACAATGTCAGAAAAATTAAACTGGGTTATCGAATAACGATGATTGGGATAAAATAAATTATAAATTACTGGCGCGACAGCTCGTGGAGAACTAGGCATACAGGCGTAATTCCTATGTGCGTGTTGAAAGTCAGAAGGAATGGATTTTTTTAAGACCAAGAGACATGTCGTGTCTGTAAAAAAAAATTAAATTAATTTATTCAAAATGCTTCTATGTAGTTAAAATCTTAACAAAACAAAGTTTGAAAAACACGAATGCAGTCAAGGACGTTTCAAGGTCACAGGTGTGCTTCTTTTTTTATTTGTATTTAAATTGATGATTAGATATTTTGAAAGTCGAAAGTTATGATTGAATAAAATAAAAAAAAATCGTTTCCAATTATCATGTCTAGTGTCTCTGCAAGCGAATTTACAATTCGATCGGGTTCCAAGTACTTTTACTCCCTCTCTGGGTCCTCTGTCCCGATGTGTCTAATTCGAATGTGGTAGAACACCACTAAAAAACCCGTAGCATTTTCGTAACTTAAAAAAAATTTATATCTGTCAGCAAATGAAAGAATTATTTTGATTAAAATAAAACTTTATTAAAATAAAGCAAAATAAAGTTTAAGGATGTAATTAGTTGTTTGAAGGACATCTAGGATTTAAATTGCATTTTAACTATTTAAATAGAACTGTCATATTGTTAATTTAAATCATAGAAATAGTTTTTTTTTAAAAATACGTAAAAATTACGTTGCTGGGCATTGAATATAACCAAAAAAAATTTGTTGAACTAAATTTGAAACGAGTCGGTAAACTCGTTGAAGCTTTAGCTCGATGTATGGTGGACTCACAGACGCACAGATTAACGGACATACAGGCGCACGGACGAAAAGATGCACAGACTGACGCGCGTCACGACTCTATTTTTGTTGTTTTTTTTGGCGACGTGGCATGGCGGTCTGGTGGCGGCGGCCGGCGCCCAACCCTGCGCAGTACCATTGATATTCACTTGTCACATAGCAAGCACTCCCCACGCAGTTGCTTTGAATTTCATATTCCTGTATTCCTGATTTTAGATTTTTGTATTTGTTAGCTGTCCATATTGTATAGAAGTAATCATTTAATTTTTTGTTACGTGAGAAAAATCATAAAAAATCTTTGGAGACTTATTTCATTTTCAGTTTTTCATGCCTTTTTGGAGATTTATTTTATCTTCGAAGTTGCGGACTTATTTCAAAACTTGCAGGTTTTGTCAAAGCCAGGTTTTGTATGAATAAAAACAAGATTAAGCTAGCAAATTAAAGATTTGTTCTAGTAATAGCGATTTCAAAATAGCCAAAGTTAAATTTACGTAGCTTAACCTTGTTTTTCCAGCTTTCGCTCCAATTTGTGTGATTGAAATTGGCTTAAGCTAGAATATTATGGTTAAAAGCCACAAAAATATCAAGAATCTTCGATCCCTAGAAAGCTTTAACTAGTTCTTATTTTTTTGGATTCTCTTCATTTGTAGTGCATTCAAGGCCGTTATATGGCTAGGAATCGAAAATATATGGCATTGAAAAACTACCAAACAATTTTATTTTTTATAAATACAAACAATTGTTTGTAAAACTTTGGAATCCAAAATTATTTTAAAGTTCATAGAAAAATTTGTGCCATAATTGGATCCAAATAATCCAAATATTCTCAAAAAACTTAAACGCTCTATTTCCGTTAGGTACGTTTTTTTTTTTAGCGAAAACCTACAGGTACAAAACTTAATAAGAAAACCTAAGAGACAGTTTTAAAATATCAAAATTTTTGTATTCGACCAACCTGTCTTAGATGGGCTAGCACACAAGGTGGAACTTTTCGTCTAGGAACTGACATAAAAATGCTCTGTACCCAATTTGAAAAAATCGATCTATCCGTTTGGGCTCCAGATCGATATACAGTGGACGTACAGACGCACAGACAGACGGACGGTAGGTATGATACAAAATATTTTTTGGAATTATACATCAGCATCGTAATGTTAAGTTTAATCAAAATCTCGAAATGCTCTTTTTACATGAAAACATTACTTGCCATAGAGAACAAGTAAGCCGGGTTTTGTAAATCAAAATCACAAATCCGCACTTGCTTTAGTTTTTGGCTCCAAAAATAAAGCTTATAAGCCAAAACATGTGAATAAACAAACAAAAGCTTGGCTTAAGCTGAAATTTGCTAGCTTAAGTTGTTTAGCGTAATATTCTTTTAATTCACATAAAACAAAGCTTAAGCAAGATTTATTTGGCTTTAGCCACTACTACTACTATTCACTAGGCCCATTAAGCCATGTTTTCATATGCAAATTCCAACAGTAACAAGTTAACTTTATATTTGAATTTCAGTAACTCCATGGCTGAATGTGGAACGTATTTTATTGTTCACATTGGGGAGCTCAACAAAACAATCCTAATATCGGTTTGCAGATTTTTTTCTTAATGGATGGATATTGAAGACAACTATCCATCGTTTGCAAGAAAAAAACCCTAAACATTCGTTTAAAAAAAAAATGTTCGCACTTCTTCTCTTCTACAAGTTTAATGAACCATCATTACAAGTGGGAAATTGTGTAATTTATCTCCTTGTGTAACACAAAGCTACACGGGTAGAAAAATACTTAATCTTACTTGTAGAATAATCTATGAAGTCTTACAGGTGATTCAAGACTTGTAGGATGCAGAAGATGTATTTAAATAATATAAAAATCCAATCTTTTCAATCAATCAACATTTCAATAATTTTTCCATTGTGATTTTTCTTTTTTTACAAAAAAAACTTCAATTATTATGTATCGGGTTTTTCAATAAGAGCACTACAAAAGTTTTTTTAAATAAAACAAAAACGTTTTTGGATATCAATGAAATTCTTTATTCCTGTGGAAGTACGTTCAATGCCGTTGTGTATGGAACTCGATTTCTTTTGCATGGCCACCACGGGCACGTTTGCAGAAGTCCAGACGCTGAACCCAATTTTCGACGGTTTTCAAGCATAAATCGGTCGATACTGCTGCAATTTCACCTTAGATATTCGTACGAAGTTCATCAATCGTCGCTGGCTTGTTGGCATATACCATAGCCTTGACGTAGCCCCACAGGAAATAGTCTAACGGCGTCAAATCGCACGACCGAGACGGCCAAGCGACTGGACCATTTCGTGAGATAACACGTTCTTTAACTTGGTTTCCAATAAATTGATTGTGACATTCGCTGTGTGGCTTGTGGCGCCGTCCTGTTGGAACCACATGTCCTCCAAGTCCATATTATCCAATTGGGGCCAAAAATATTCGGTTATCATTGAACGGTAGCGATCCCCATTCACAGTAACGTGCCGGTCTTGATCATCACGGAAGAAGTACGGCCCAATGACGTCGCCGGCCCATAAACCACACCAAACCGTAATTTTTTCGGGATTCAATGATGACTCATGGAGTACGTGTGGATTGCTGCCTGACCAATACCGCATATTTTGTTTATTGACGAAGCCATTCAGCCAGAAATGAGCCACGCTGAAGATGATTTTTCGATGAAAATCCGAATCATTTTCAAGTTGTTGATCAGCCCAATTCACGAACATACGACGCTTTTGGTGGTCAAGCGGCTTCAGTTCTTGCGTCAATTTAGTCTTGTAAGGATGTAGGCCATGATCTTTTCGCAAAATTCGCCACAACGACGTCACAGAGATGCCCAACGGCAGCAATATTCTCAACACTTCTTTGTCTCACTGGCACGGGAATATTTTGTACTGTGCCTTTGGATTCAAATTTTTCCACTAGACGCTCAATTGTTGATCTACTAGGACGATTATGACGACCATAAATTGGACGTTGCGCTCTTAACGTTAAGCCACTGACTCCGAATTCCGGCAGTAAATTTTGATAATTTCGACTCGTTGTTGGCTCGTATATCTTTCCACTATGAAATGGCAAACCTTACTGAAGAATGTCAAAAGAGCGGAAAGAAATATGGCGTCGTTTGCTGTCCCTGTCGCTTTACTTTTGAAGCGTCCCTGTTGAAAAACCCTTTACATTCTATTTTCGATTCGATCCAGCTCACCGAGCTGCAGGTCTACACAGACCTAAATCCTGATTCAATTCGGATTCGGTTCGCCATGTAAACGAGGTATCAGTTTTTCTCTACGCTAAAGACAGCTTTTATTGACAAATAATGTTTTTAGCTTTCGAGTTTCGAGGGCTGGACGTACTAGTTAATAGTTGACCTTTTATCACGATCTAGCGATCTTTCGGATATTATACTTTTTTGTAAATTTCCCTTAAATGAGGTGCCAAAAATCGCGCATGACCTTGAGAAACTTTGAGGGCTGACCAATTTCTACGACTAGTTGACCTTTTCTGACCAATTAGATGGTATTCTTAAACATCAAATTTCACATATATGAGGTGCCAAAGGTCCAGAGCCCCTTTTTGGCTGTAGCAGAACAAAGAGACAGATAGGCAGAGTTTGATCGGAATTTCAGGTTCGATTTTGTTTATGAATAAATGTAGAATATAACGGGTGATTTTTTAAGAGGTTTAGAACTTTTTAGAAAAAAAAAACACAAAAAATTCGAAAAAATGAATGAAATATTTATTTGAATCGATAGTTTGAACCTTGCAATTTAATGTTTTAAGATAATTTCATGCAAATGTTGACCGCGGCTGCGTCTCAGGTAGCCCATCCGCTGAGTCCAATTTTGGCATACTCTTTCACACATATCGGCCGGTATCTCACGAATGAATGCATGGATGTTGGCTTCCAGTGCGTCAATCGAAGCGGGCTTGTCCCTATAGACATTAGCCTTGACATACCCCCACAAAAAATAATCTAATGGTGTCAAATCGCACGATCTAGGCGGCCAATTGACCGGCCCGAAACGTGAAATTAACTGTTCACCAAACTCGCCTCGCAATTGCGCCATTGTTTCGCGTGCTGTGTGGCATGTGGCACCGTCTTGTTGAAACCACATATCATGCAAGTCAAGAACTTCCATTTCGGGCAAAAAAAAGTTTGTTATCATCGCTCGGTAGCGTTCACCATTGACAGTAACGCTGCGATTCGCATCATCTTTGAAGAAATATGGCCCAATAATGCCGCCGGCCCATAAACCGCACCAAACAGTGGCTTTTTCGGGATGCATTGGTAGCTGTTGCAATGCTTCTGGTTGATCTTCACTCCAAATGCGGCAATTATGCTTATTTACGTACCCATTCAACCAAAAATGAGCCTCATCGCTGAACACAATTTTTCGATAAAAAAGCGGATCCTCGGCCAGCTTTCCAAGAGCCTATTCACCAAAAATTCGGCGTTGTGGTAGGTCGGCTGGCTTTAGTTCTTGCACCAGCTGTATCTTAAAAGGCCTTACGCCCAAATCCTTCCGCAAAATTTTCCACGTAGTGCTGTAACAAAGGCCTAACTGAACGGCGCCGAATCGACATTTCGCGGTCTTCTGTCACACTAGCTGATACGGCCGCAATATTTTCTTCACTACGCACAGTACGTAAACGTGTTGGTGGTTTAATGTCCAACAAAGTAAATTTGGTGCGAAATTTGGTCACAATCTTCCGAATAGACTGCTCAGAAGGTCGAGAATGCCGACCATAAAATGGAAGCAGCGCGCGATGAACATTTCGAACCGAGCACGAATTTTGATAGTAAAATTCAATAATTTGCAAGCGTTGTTCATTTGTAAGACGATCCATGGTTAAATTGCAAACCAAACTGAAGCTGTTTGACAGTGACACAAGGTACTAAACACACGTCAGCTGTCAAAACCAGTGTTGCCAAAACCAAACCAGCTAAAAAATCACCCTTTATATGTGTAGAACATATACATGTGTAGAAAATATACATTAGGATGGTCTTTAAATAGGTTATATTCTTATTGAAAAACAATTCCCTTATAAGTTTAGATTATTATTTTAACCTCTTCGCCTCCCTTTTAAAGCTACAAGTTGACTCGAAATGGAAAAATATTAAAAAACAACTATAGAACACGTACAATATCACGCTATAGCTTTTATTAAAACCACAAAATACTCTTTGAAAAAAATAAATTTAAAAAAAAACAACAAAAATTTAGTTATTAATTTTACGTGACTAAATACAATTTTAGTTTTGGTATTCAATACTCTTATTAATTTTCAAGCAAACACTGAAAACCGTATGATGAAATCATTTTTTCTCAAGCTTGAAAGCTATTTAAAAAAAGTATTAACAATAAAGACTTTATTTAAAAAGCATATTTAAGAATGAATTTGTGTGATTTTGGTTTGAATCTTATCTACACGCTCTGATTTTTTTGCCGCGAGTTATAAGTTTCTGAAAAGTTATTGAAAAATTTAAAAATAAATTGCTTGTATTTTTGGAACTAGTGAAACTTAATTTCAAGAAAAGCCCAAAATTGAAAAAACGTGCCTTTTAATTATAAACAGTTTTTAGTAATGATATTGTGAACAAATACCTGTAAAAAATAAAGCTGCCAGAGGCTCTATATTGATTTTTTTTAATAAAGTCAAAAACATAAATCATACCATTTTACCAACTTAAGCTTCAAAAATAGCTCTGTATCGAAACATCCAAATTTAGATTAATTATTGCGAGTTCACTGTTTTTAGTGGTATATGCAATTATGCATTCAAAATAAAATGATACGGTGAACTGTAAAAGATAGAAAAGTTGCACGTAAACTAGATTAATATGGATATCAATTTAGGTGGCAAGAGAGGTTCATAAAGAGCACTTCAGGGAGTTAAATTCCATGGAAATGTGTTCAAGGAATATGTTTTATTGGTGTAATAATATATTTTTGTATGTTATGTGGCGCAGATACTGACCTAAAAAAAATTTAATTATATAGCAGCGAGTGTTGTTTGCTAGCATTAATGTGCCTAATTGAAGGTAATGTTAAAATATTATTTCTAAATTAATACCGCAACTCCTAGACATTAGTTAAAGACTATAGGAATACAAAATTAATCAATAAATAAAACCCAAACGAGTAAAACAATTTAAAGAATTAAGAATATAAATAAATCTATGAAAAGACAATAAACATTAAAAAATAACTAAACGTTATAGCTTTTCAAAGCTTGCAGATTTTCAGTTGACCTTTTCTCGAGGGTAAAACCAAAGGATTAGTAAAAAAAAAAATATATGAATTTCGAGGAAAACTTTGACCTTCCTAATGATAAAATAATCGCTTATGCGATGACAGTTAGTGGAAGGGAAAGCCTAGTTAAGAAATTAAAGAGATTTTTTTTTAACAAAAGCCTGAACTATGTAAATGGGATAGTGGGATATTTTCGGGAAGGTTGTGAAAAAAAAATATTTATCGAAACGTTTGTTTGAAAATTCCGTTGGAACCAAAAGACGAAATTGATAGAATTACCTAAGTAGTTGTATAGGCACTGCAAAAAAGGAGGATATTACTGTTGGTTGCACGTTTTTGCTCTAATTTTCAAGAAGCTGAGGGTTTAAAAGAATTGTATATACAAACATAGAAATTTGAGAGACAAATATTTTTAGAAGCATGAATTTAGTGTATACAGATCTATGCAAAATTTTTAAAAGCTAGTCCAAAATGTTAAATAATGTTTCCAAGGGATTACAACTAATCATAGAGCTATTTTTCAGAAATCATTTTTAGACCAAATCAAAATCGAATCTGAAAAAAATTTGACAATTTTGCAAATTGGAAGTTGCTAATCACAACTTAGGTCAGGTTTTTCGGTTTTTAATTTCTAACTATCAAAATTCTTGAATTGCTTTAAGATTAGGATTAAAGTCTAAAAATTATTTTCATTCAACAAATTACTAAAATAAGTTCTAATCCCTTTGGGGGACATTGCTCAAAATTTTGGACTAGCTATTCTAAATTTGGTACAAATCTGTATTGAAATTACTTTCATATGTAAGCATACATTCAAGTACATATTGTAACGACTCTCACATTTGTACTATAACAACTCTCGAATGAACTATAACCACTCTCGAATAAAAGAAATACCGAGTCCCGGATTAGACATGACACAAACCAACCTACGGAGAGCTTTGGTGAGCTTTAGAACTTCCAATACTAAACGTCAGAATAAAAGCTTTGGAAAGGAAAGTTTATTGGAAATTTGCCCTATGGAAAGCTCTAGAAGCAAATACTAGAATCTTCCAGCTTTTTGGGGAATTTTGTGAAAATAAAAAAGAACATGTCTGAACGGCAGAGGACGCAGTTTATTTTTAATCGTGAATGAGTAAAGTTCGTTGTAATAAAAGCCAAGTTAGTAAATTAATTTCAATGGTGAACAATAAATTGTGTTTTGTAGTTAGAAGAGCGTTTTATTTTGTGAAGTAAACGAGTGGAGAATTCAAATAAAGTGAATAAGTCTTATTAACGAACCTGAGAAAATATTACAATATACATAAATTAATTCATATTTAAATTTTTTATGACCTTAACATATTTTAAGACATTTCAAACGATTATAAGACTAAATTCCTGACTTGGGCAGTATTTTTTTTTTATATTTTTAGTTTTGGGTTAATGTTCTGATCGAAATTGTAAAGCTCTTACTTGAAAAAGAAAAAAATAGGCAAAACCAATTAATTTAGCGTCCTCAAATCATAAGGCGTTTTTTATTGGTAAATGTATAGGCGTGCAGCAAACTTTTAACACAATAAACAAGAACAATCGAATAGTGTGGATAAATTAGTCTGTAAAAAATGGTACAGATAAGATTCTCGAACTGTTTGGAGTCGAACAACACTTGGGGTTTTAGAAAAATATATCCTGCGTCAAGGTTGGCAGACCTTGTTCATGTAGGGGATGTGTTCGTTTTATTTATGCTTAGTTTTAACTAGTCACCACTAGGTGACAAGATATATCTGTCAGAGTATGAAATTCGATCGAAGGAGAGCTAAGAAAAAATGTTTGAGTTTAATAAGCATTATAATAAAAAAGAAAAACAATTTTTTTAAACTCAGAAATGTCATTGCCAATAAAAGAACTAATGCCAGATTTCAATGACTGAAAAGTTGTCATAATTTCGTCTATTTTCTCATCATTCATGATTGGGAGCGGGTAAAAGGCAGTTTTGTGACATCACATATGTAGATTTGGACAGTTTTTCAAACCAAGCATAAACGAATAACTGCTCTTGAGTCAAATAAACGATTTTCAAATTTTAACTAATTCGGATAGATCCATTTTGATTCCATTTTTGCTTCCAAATTTTTCTTCAAAAACAGCTGATCTTTGAAAATTTTAGTCTCAAGGATACCAACTTTTAGAGTTAAGCTAAGAGTGGATATAAAAGTGGATAAATGTTTTATTCGGACTTGCGTAACTGCACTGACCATAAGTCACTAATAAAAACGCCTTTAAACTGTGCCCAGTTTCATTATTATTAATTAAGAATTGTGATGGGATATGATTTGTGTTGCAAAGATTCAACAATAGGACCACTGTGTGACGGCAACGATGACGACGGCTGATGGCGTCGACTCGCTGTCTCGGGGTCATCTCGCTGTGGTTGTCAAACGTGGTTTTTAGTGTTGTGGTAATTGCGATCGTATCACTGTGATCTCCACATGCCTGTTTCAATTGGGATCTGTGTTTTGGTTTTCTCGATTTGGTCTCGCCTTGACAATAAAACGTAGTTCTTTGCATTGAGCATGTTTTGCCTTCATCTCGCTTTGTTGTAACTAGTTTTTTTTACAATGAAATTTTTCAAAAAAGTTAAAATGAGTCAAGATAAATTTTATACCGAGCACTTGAAATCGTTTCAAGCGTATTCCTCACCGAAGCAGCACAACGAAAAAAATTGTTTTATCTTTTAGGGAGAAGTTTTCACTGGTTTGGTGGTGATCACATTTAAAACGATTTTGAGCATTTTCAACAGAATTTTCGTTTAAGCTTATTTTATTCCTATTGTGATATTCAAAACTTCAAAACCAATTTGCATCTGTATCTCCTTTTAAACCCTATTTTAAACACTCGCACTGCATTTTAAATTATAAAGGGGATTCATAACCCCATGAGTTATACAAAAAACAAAAAAAAAAAAATATCACAAATTAAAAATTAACACCTCATACAAGATCACCAAATAAAATAAAATGCAAGACCGGGTGGCACGTAAGTTCAAGGCTTCTAGAATTCAATAAAAAAAATAACTAGCACTTTTTATCAAAAAAGGACGGTTTTTCACAAGCGTGGAACGCTTACAGACAGGTACCAATGTTAACAGTTATCTTGGGTAAAAGTCTCTTCTTTTGTGGCTCAGAAAAATGTTCCACTCCTAAACGGGATGTTCGCCTTCTTCTATATTATTTGGAATACTTTTCTTCATTGATAAAAAGTGTTGGGCAAAAATTGGGAACCGTTTTTCGCAAAGGATGTGAATGTAAAAATTTACTAAAATGAATTGGGGTGGATGATCAAAAAACGCTATGTACCAAGTTTGAAGAAAACCTATCCAGTCATTTGTTTGTTTTTACAATGATCGTTATGTCAACTTTGATAAAAATTTCCAATTTGCTTTAAGTATACATGTCGAAGGGTCAATATTGACAGTTTATGGCAACCATGTTGATTTGGCGGCGTCTAATGCAGTCCGTGATGCCAAGTTCTTATAACAAGTAATATCAATCGCAACATGGTTTAATTATACAACTTAATTATCAAAATGCCTCTGGTGGCAACGATGAGCGGAAATTTTTCTCTCAAAACAGCCTAAAACGTATTTATCCACCGTTAACCGTGTCCATGCCTCTGCACTACACCTCATGGGGACAATTTTCGATCTGTGAAGCTGTGAAATGAAAACAAAGTTATTATGTCAGCTTTCACAGTTTTATCATTTTATCACTTCACAAAAACGCGCATCGCGATTTTCGAAGGCGTTATGAAAAACAGCTGTCAAAGTGAGTACTTAAAAAGAAAAATTACATCACTCGCTCATAGCAAAATATGATTGTGACGTTATAGAAAAACAAATATCGCGATTCGGGTGTATCGCATGAGCATAATTTGTTCTTGTTCATCATTTATCTTTTCACAGGTTTTCACATAGTGAATTGATTGTGAAAAAAGAGTTATTTGTTTTTATTTGGCATGAAGGCGTTTTATTATATTTGTCACTTCACAGTTTCACAGATCGAGAATTGATCCCCAGGACCAGGATGATAAGTGTCGTATACAGGGACACTGATCTTGCTTGGGAGAGAGTTTTGCTCCTCAACTGCTTTCTAAGCCTAAAGAAAATGCGATTGGCAAGAGAAGTTCTTAGTTTGATCTGGTATCGTTTGCGGAGTTGGCCGTCTTTACCAATCGACTGGTATCCACATTCAAGCCGACTGGTTCTGTGAGAACTCAGACAACACACTCGTTCGTCAATAAATTCAAAGGAGACCTCTACCCATCGGTGATAAATAATTTTTGTTTGGCCCGAATTGGATGATATGGATGTAAACAACATGTGTTTTGTGATGACACAAAGGACATTCTGCATGAATGATTTGAGGGTAGAGTAGTCTCTGGAGGAGGTGACGTGAATTCGGCTGTCAGAATATTTTCTCTGAAGTTTTCTGAAGTCACAGCTCTATGACAATAAGCTTCAATCGACGAACACGCTCTACCATTTTGTCGCATCGGCAGGGTGTTTGGTGATTTGGTGATGGGACAAAAAGCTAGAGCATCGCAAGTAAAAAGTGTGATAATGTGTTAACAGTTAAAAAAAACCGTATAACCTTTGCTATAATAATTTGCACCGATAGTTAGTTACTCATATTGATTTAACAGTTTCCAAATTTTAAGAGAGTAATTGAAAATACAGTTTGGCGCCACTTGCAGATATTCGCATTTGCAATGTAATAATTCCAACTGCCCTAGACTTTTCCCTTCGAACAGTTTCAATAAGCTTTTTTCACTTGACGCAAACCCCCTTCTCCTTCTAGTAGTTACGCTACATAAAATCAAAAACATAAACTATACGATTTTAAAGGACATTTACAATCCCCTTGACAACTCTGTTGCTCTGTGGTATGTGGTAGTGTTATAGACACTGATGATGATCATGATAATGACGACGATGATGCTGCTGAAGATGAAGCTGATGGTTGTTTTAGAGGCACGAATGAATACATTTACACATCCGCATTTAGAGGTATCCTTATGCAAATTATCCTCCCTTAACATAATGTATATATCTTTGTTGAATAAAACTGCTGCCTGGACAGCTATACATACAACATGCAACATAAAGCAAACTGAAACACTAGAAGCAAAGTGTGTATTATAATAAATCATGATAATTTGGCGACTGCGTTTCAATTGAAATTTTCACGGTGAAAAGAATCTCAAGAAGGAAGGGGTTTCTGTGTTAGCATTTTGTTTTTTTTTATCGTCAGAAGGACACATTCAAAATAATATCTCGCAACACCTTCAGCTTATGTACATAAACGTAAGCCAAGATATGTAGTACATTATCATATTATTAAGTTTGTGTTTTCAACAAGAAAATGAAGGTCTAACATAAATTATTTTAAAAGTGTGACATTTATCATAAACTTTTATGATGATGTTTTGTACGAGTATGTTTGTTTGTTTATTTTTGAATGATATCGTTTCATTGATGGCCAGCACATTGTCTTCAATTTGATCGTACCCTCATTAGCCTTTATTGACAGTGATTCATGAAAAAATAAGCAAACATTTTTTTAAAAAATAAAATTACACCATTTTTTTCTGGTGGTACTTAATTTTAATTGACATGTGAGCCAGTGTTGCCATAACTTAAAATAGTTTTTTACTATAGGAAATTTAGTCGAAAATAGGTAAAAGAAATTCGATGGACAACATTCATGTTATCACAAACACTGAGGGTGTGGGGGCTGCTTTCCAGCAAGTGTACAGGGTGAATGCTTGCATTCGCCCCAATCATGACCTGGAAAACAGAGCCTTGCTCCACCACTTCTACCTTCGGAATGACAAAACGCAATGGCGATCAGAGAACCTCGGTTTCACCGGGTTCAATGAAGATCATTTGGCAAACGCCATAATCGCCGAGTGAAATGGGCCCAGTTCCCTGTTAATTACGAAGGTGGAGCTCCAGCTCATCTTCGATTCAATAAAGAAGAAGAAATCAGCAGGAGTCGATGGCATATCCAACGTTCTACTTCGACATTTACCTCAAGAAGCAGTAGAAATTTATACCACTCTGTTTAACAACGCTCTGAATAATGCATATTATCCAGTGCGGTGGAAGACAGCTGTGGTCCATCCTCTCCCGAAAAAGGGAAAGGGCAACTCCAATCCGGCGAACCTCCGGTCGATAAGTCTTCTTCCGAGTATCAGCAAGGTATTCGAAAAAGTTATCAATAGAGCTCTGTCTAAGTGGGCAGAGGACAATCAGTTCGGTTTTAAGGCGGGACATGACACCATTCATGCCGCGTCTAAACTCGTTTCTGATGTCCAATGGAACAAATCTAAGAAGCAGTGTACGGGTGCCTGTCTGGTTGATTTGGAGAAGGCCTTTGACATCGTATGGTTAGAGGGTCTTTATCTAAAGCTGACCAGACTTGGCATTAAACCACTATTATATATGCTTTATGATATGCTCAATGGCAGAAAGTTTGTTGTCAAGAGTGGCAATGTAACTTCTGCCACAACCTTTAATATTAAAAATGGTCTTCAGCAGGGAACGGTCAACTCGCCGATTCTATTCAGCATTTACACCAGCGATCTGATAAGTAGTCTAACTCAGGCAGTTTCGTATGCCGACGATCTAATTGCGTACAGAACAGCTCCAAAAGTCGAGGTCATCAGGATTCTTTTGCAGCGTGACTTCGAGAAGATTCAGCCATATTGCGATGACTGGAAGTTGAAAATCAACTTTCAGAAATCAGAAACTCTTGTTTAGGACTCCGTTGCTTAGAGCCACAAGGGATACGAGAAAGAACTGGCGCAAGCTGGTGATCGTAGGGCCAAATGGACATTTACTGACGAGTAAAAGTGTAGTGAAGTACCTTGGCATCTGGATGGATCAGTTTTTGTATTTCGACAGACATATAAATGCTGCTCTGGCCAGGGCTAGGGGAGCTTTTGCCCTGACGAAACGGTTGTTTTATAGCAGCCGGCTTGACAGCAGGGTGAAGGTGATTTGCTACATGGCCCTTATCCGGCCGATGATTGCCTATGGGTGCCCGGTTTGGTTCAACGTTGCCCCATCTCAAATGGAAAAGATTCGGGTATTTGAGAGGCAGTGTCTTCGACGCTGCCTTGGATTGCACAGAACACCAGAGTCGGAGTACAAACACTACTATTCCAACCTGGCTCTATACAACGGGGCCAACATAAACAGGATGGATAGATAATTTCTTGCTGAAGCTTATTCGAGGTCACATTGCAAGAGCGATGTCCTCGTCTAACAGCTCAATTTTCGGGGCTTACTACCCCAACAACGAATACTACGAGAGTGTGCGTCTAAGTGGCTTTATTCCGCGCGATGCATTAATCTACCTAGACAGTCGAGGGCTGATCCAGGATAGAGCGGCGGTTCCGCTAATCTACCACGTCGGCCGTAGAACTGTAGATCGGCGGCTCCTTTACAGTCGAGACGTACTCGCACAACACGAAGCTGAGCACCTTCGGTTCAGTAGGACTGTGTCCGAACGGGACCGAAGAGATAGGGTAAAGCAGGAGAACCAGTTCTGGTGGTTGAAAAACGAAGATGAAGTTCCTTCAGACATTTAATAGTTGACCTTGCTATTTTCTTTTGTATGGCCGACGTGCATAGGTTTAGGTAGTTAGTTTTAAGTAGGGACAGTCAGGGTGGCACCAAAAAAAAAAAAATCATAAAACCGGAAAATGCTTGCTTTGGCTGTTCTAGTTTGTAAGTAGGAATTATTACATTTTGTATTTGATTCCAGGGTCGATTACAATTACATGATTGATTTCTTCCAATTACAATTAGATAAAATTTGTAATTGGAAATTTTCAATTACAGTTACACGTAATTTGAAAACCAGAATTTCAATTATTAATTACATGTATTTGGAAAAAAGTAATTGAAGAACAAAAGTAATCGAAAAAAGTCTGTTATGATTACTTTTTCTGTAATCATTACATACAAATGTAATTGATTATACAAAATATCAACTACAAAACAACATAAATGTAATGGACAGTTTTGTTAACCAATTACATTTATGTTTTATGATTACAAAAAATAGTAATCATTACAAGTTTTTTTAATTACTTTTTTCTAATTACATGTAATTAAATAGAGTGATTGTTTTTTTTTCAATTACATGTAATTTTTTTTCTTGAAACAATCAGTTATAAAACATTTTTAATTACAAATTACATTTAATCGTAATTTATTTTTAAATCAACTTATTTAAGTGAATAGTTTGTGAGAAATTAAAATTTCAAAGTCAAATTTTTTTTTATAAATTGTGTTTCTTTTTCAAGTTGATTTCAAAATATTGCATAATTAAGTGCTATTTTTGTGTCCTGTATTCAGTGCTCTTATTAAATTTTAATCAACTACTAAAAACCAAACATAAAAAATCTTTCTTAGTTTTTGATCAATTAAAAAAAACGAAAGTTACTTTTTCCAATAAAAAAGTTTGTTTATGAATAATTCATAATATTTTTAGGGGGTCATACAACTTTCCCCAAAATGCAAAAAATTAGACATAAATAAATTTTTTGGGAGTTTTTCACTAATGGCTTGAGAACCACCAACTATTCGAAAATTACATCAAAGTACCGTTGAAAGTATACACAATTTCCAATGAATTTCTGTTTATGTTTTTTATATGCGACTAGTTGAAAATTGACGTATTTTTACTGTTTTCGAAAATCCAATTGAAAGACTGGATTTTTCGAATTACGTATAGTTTAAGACGAAGGCCAACGATTTCTTGAAGATGAATGGTGGCATTTAAAAAAAATCAAAAAAAGTTTTGAAGTAAAATGTTCATACTTCATAATGAAAAAAAAAAAATATCTCGACAAAAACTATAACTCCAAATTTTAATAAAAAACGAATTTTGTTTACATCTTTAGATCCGAATATCTCAAAAAGGTGACGTGCTAGAGCAATTTCAATTTCAGAGCATCAAAGACTATCACAAAGTAGCTACTTAGTGCTTTCAAGTGGATTTTAGAAAACAGAAAAAATACTTCAATTTTCAATGAGCGCTTGAGCCCAAATGGGTTGTCGCTGAAAAAATCTTGCACAGAGATTTATTGGAAGTTGTTCATAATTTCAATGGTAGTTTGTTATAATTTTCAAATAATAAGTAGTTTTCGGGTCAAAAGTGAAAAACTCCCGAAAAATGCATTTTTGCAGTTTTTTACATGTTGCGTCACGAAATTTTAGGTCGCAAACCTCAGATTCGAATTCAACATTCCCGAAAACATAACAATCAAAACCACGGCACAATTTGCTCGCTTAGAGCCTTTTTGAGCACAAATTGATTAGAGTATAATAAAACAAGTTGATTTAAAATAAAAAAAAACCCTTATAGCCTTTTCACAATGAACCGAAATCTCGATTTTCAGCAAAAAGATTTCAAAATCTCTTTAATCGTTCACACCACACATAATCTAGATACCGTCTGGCATTTCAAAAGAACTTAAGTGCTCATAGGAACTCTTAGAAAAAAAGATTTATTGCAATCAGTCAAAGTCCCAGGACACTATTGCACATATTTCACTTTTTTTTTTAATGAAACATAAAAAGGACCACAATGTGTTTACACTGTGCTCAAAGATGAAAAACTCTTTTTTATCTTCTCTCTTCTATGAGCAAACTGTTATACGCGAGAGAAAAATGAGTAATGAAGTGTGATTGTGAATGGGCCAATTAGAATTTAAGAAGATTTGATGGAAATCTACCAGATTACGAAATTTTAAAATAGGTTTGTTTGGTATCTTTTTCCTAAAAAATGTGTAAAGCTTGTCAAATTTTGAAAAGAAGGAAAAATTCTATCAGAGTTGGGGAAATTTGACAAAAGTTAACAAACGCATTGATCCATGAACTGCACCGCTTTTTGTAAGAAATGACATTTTTGTGTATAAATAGCGTTGCCTACTTACCATGATTTCAAAAGATCTAATGCTTTATTTTCGCAAAACAAATTTACTGCTTTTAAATTGAGTCTACTGCACTTTTATTTTTCGGTAAAGGAAATTATTATTCATCAAAATGCAGACCACTAATTTTTCAATTCTGTTAAAGTACAAATTGAAATATACAGATCTTCTGTAGGAAAATTTAATATATTGCATTTTTGTTTTGAAAACCTATTTCGGAAAATTTTCCGATTAGTAGCAACGCTTTCACTGAAACTGATCACCACGATTTCTGACAGCACTTAAATCACTTCGTGTACACAGAAATTTGTGTAGCAGGAATTCGCAAGTTTTCCAACGGAGGGAAAATTATTTGCTTTCTCATTGCGCTCTCTCGATGCAACTTTTTTGAGTTAACAAACCAGGAATTTGTGAGAATTTTTGAAAATTAAAAAAAATAATGTATGGGAAATTTCGTTGATTTTGCTGAGATTTTGGGCGTTTGGCTCGAAATCTAGTTTTTCATTCGGTGTAAAAAGGCTGTTAGTACCACTTTTAGTAAAGGTTTTTCCAACAATAATCCCACATTTCGCCCTCCTTAAAAAAACAGCCTTTCAGTCTCGATATTTGTATAGACTATTTTGACTTAGGGCTGTGTCAATCGGGAACGATTAATTTTTTTCTTGATCCGATCATCGAAAAGTATCGATGATTGAAATTCCAATTTCAATCATTTAAATTATTTTCGATTTTCCATCTCAATTATTTTGACGGTTCTCGATTTTGCATCTCATTTTCAATCATTCTGATTGATTGATGATTCCCGATTTTACATCCCAATCTCAATCATTGCAATAAGGAATCTCGATTTTTGATATCAATCTTTTCAAAAATGTCTGAATTTTTAAAGATTTTTTAAGCCATCGACAATGAAGCCATTCTTCAATGGAATTCGGCAGTTCATAGCTCGACAAAGAGGAGACAAACTATTTTTTGACAGAAAATGTGTGTTTCGATCCAAATGTCATCCAATTGACCTTAAAAAACGTTTTTTTTTCCGGAGACTCCCTCCGTAACAATTCTTCAAAAATTTGTGATTTTTTAGAATTTTTTTAATTCATCGATATCGTAGCCATCCTTCAATGGAATTTGAAAGTTGATGGCTTAACAGATAGGGGAAAAACTATGTTTTAATAAGTGTATTTCGATCCAAATACCACCCAATTTCCCTAAAATCACAGTTTTCCTGAAGCTGTAAAAATTCCCCAAAAATGTGCCATTTTCTAGAAGTTTTTTAATGCATCGATTAATGGCTTGACAGATAGGGGAAAAAGTCTGTATTGATAGGATATGTGTATTTCGATCCAAATGTCAACCAATCGACGTAAAATCACATTTTACCGGAGAAGTAAGAAAGCGGAAAATTTAAGAATTTCTTAACAGTTTTTAATACAACCTAATTGTGTTGTTTGTTAATTTGGAATAATTAAGATTCGATCACGGTGCAGTATTGAATTACAGATTGGATTAAATCGAAATCGAAAAAAAATCGTATCGAAGCAATATCGAATAATGAATTGATTGAAATAAAATTTATCGAATGACCGATTGATTGAAATAATCGAATCATTTTTTTGATCAATTCTTGAACGATTCGATCATTTGAAATGAACCATTTACATAGCTTTATTTTGACTCTTCACTACATTTATTTTTTTTTTATATTTTCTATTATTTTATCTGCCAATTTTTTTTAACAGTTTCGTTCAGGAAATCGAATGCCGTGTGCTTTTTGAGGGCAGACCTCTTTCTTTCTTAAATACTAAGGATGAGATTTAGCTTGGGAGTCATTTTTGTAAACCTGTCGCTGGTCAGAAACCCAAAATCCATGCCATCTATGGACATGCCTTCAGCCGCAAAAAGCGTGGTAGGAAAACAACGATTGACGTCTTATAAAAGGGTGGTAATTTTTTATATTTTGAACATGAAAAAACTCGCAACCATGAATATTTGCTAAGTTGTAGAAGAATATTTTGTATTTAATTATTTTTCACCAGATTGGGCACCCTTTTTAAAATTGGTGTAAAACCGACATGATCAAAGCTTATTTTCATCCTTAGTAGTAAAAAAAAAGTCACAAAACATTTCCATACCAACTATCGATAGAAATGTTCACATTATAGTGCCGGTAATACAGTTTTAGAGCATTGAACTTTCTAACATTTTTACCCATATTCCACACAAGTATGTGTCATTCGGTTTCTTCTTTCCAATATCCGTATTATTCAATTTATTAGACCAGTAATAATTTCACTACATATTCAAGTTCGGGATAAGTGCTATGTATTTTTAACCTTCCTTATTTAAGTAGGTATAACATTAAATCCTTAATTGACACATTATTATCAATTTAAATGTTCACAAACGAGATCAATATTGTGACAGCTTATCCTCTATCAAATAAGATGTCTTCATTACGAGTATTAGAATAGTTTTTTTGAAATGTACAATTATCTGTCTGTCGTTCAATACTTTTTATAAGACATTCTACAACATCAGTCAACACATTTGTATGTATTGTGTATTTCTTCATAAATCCAAACCAAACTAAATAAATAAATCAATAAGAAAAAGTTTGTTCTATAAATAAAAGCTAACATATTATAGAGTTAAAAGATAATAGATATAGTCTTCCAACCAACATTCGATGAAAGTAAATCACCTTTGTTATTTCTACAGACAATTTGAATTTCGAAATAGTATACGAGAGCCGTATGTAACTTAAGCACGCAAGCTTGCAGGTTTTTTCTAGTTTCGATTGTTTATTTGCTCTTGTAACCCTCAATCTATTGATTTTATTTCTAGAAAATAGGTAAACAAAAAACTCATTCGCTGTAGAAATAGTAATAAAATGAAAACACACCCTGTGACCACAATATGACCTTCTACCTTAATATAATCTTCTTCTAGACAACTTTGTCTGTCTAAGGCAGAAGGCTTTATAATCCACTTTTGATTAACCACGATTTTGGTCGAATTTCATGGTAATTGAGATTAATTTGCAGTGTGATCCAAATGACAATGACGACGATAAAAAAAAACGCCAATGGCAAGCTGTGGCTATTGAATTTAATTAAATGATGAATCTATGGCACACTTAACAACACAACCTGATATGTTTACTTAAAAGTGTTTTTAGTGCATCCCCTGCTATATGTGTTTTTTTTTTATTTGACAGCTTTATAACGTCATACTATTCATCGTGTCCTGAAACACCGGCTGAGCATAAGGCGCCAAAAAAAGCGTCTCCATTCTTCACGTGTTTTACAGAGATTCTGCTTCTGCTTGGACTGTTGATTTTCATGTTTTTCTAGTCAACGTCCAAACAAACTTCAATAGTTCTGCACTATAATTCCTGGTTGGATTTAATTTGTTCCCATCAGGGAATCTGTAGGAAGTGGCGTACACAACGATTTATAAAAAGCCTGTGATTTCTGATTTCTATGATGAGAGCCACAACTTTTCAGGGGACAGATGGCCGAAGACATTCTACTTTTAATGTACAGACCCGTACCGCCATTTGCCGAACAAATACTTCCAAGGTAGTGGAACTGTTCGACTTTTTCAACTAACATGACGTCTACTGTAGAATAATACGCTGGTCTGTGAACATTGTTTTTGCTTATTTGCTTTTTATTCTTAGGAAGCATGGCTCTTCTTTCCCATTCAGCCAATTGATTTTATTTGTAGCAGACATACTGTGGTGAGCGTCAAAAAAAAAAGTGTACAGCTTTGAAATCCATTTTTGTAACTCTGTTGAAGCAAATATATTCGATCTTTTAGTAAAAGACCTATCTTATGTTTCAAAGCGGTTTATCTACAATGAAAACAAAAACACAAAAAAAACGATATATGAATAAAAAAATATGGTCTGTTAAGGTACATTCTTGACACAGAACGTCATCATAGGTCAACCATGATACCAACGTTACTTGCTTTTAAAAACTGAGTTATCTATTTTCACTGTTTAATTATGCCAATGCAACGCCAACCATATTGTTAGTTGTTTAAAGGTATTACGAGGAATTAAACTGAACAAGAATACAAAACTTGACTGGTATTTATAAACAGAATACTGAAAGAAATTATGAGAAATATAGGTAAGGCGTATTTTACAGTACGTGGCGGCAAAAAATAATGTACACTCTTCAATTATACCGAAAAACTTAAAACCATTACTTCGTCTGCTTCCCCGTTGCCCTTAAGTTAGCGTCTAAACATCTAGGGATGGACGCTCCTTGTCAATTCGGCTGGGATTTTTTTGTCAGATTTCAATTTAAATGGAATATTGTGCCTCTTTGCCGAATATGTTCCTTTTTTGGATCTGTTTATCAAGATAATCTCACAAATACTCGATGAGGTCTAAGCCTGGGGAAGGTCTTCTAATAGCTACGAGTATTATGGAGTTACCATTTCTTGACAAATTTCGATGTGTGCTTGAGGTTTTTGGATGACCCATGAATTGGTTAACTCCAATTTCGCAGCACTATCAAATATCAAAGCAATCTTCAATCCTCATCGTACTATAAATAAAGACGTACTATCGTGCTTTTTGCAAGAAACCTACTAAATTCTGGTGTTTTTCAGTTGCCATATTTTTGGTGGCTGTCTTGAACCAAAAATCTCAAATTTACTCCTATTCACTGCCAAGATCGTTTCCGAGAATGACAAATGCTAGTGTTAATATTTCTTAGCATTAAGAAGTTTTCACATTCAATTTTTTTCGGAAATGTATGGCTAAATGGCAATGCTTCGGAGGAGTTTCGGCACCACTATAGGCTACCAAACTTCCCGCGTTGTATGATATTGAATGCGTACAGCTAAAAAAAGTGACAGAAGATGCACATGCGAATATGGTGCAGCGGAAAACAAGGGCAGCGAGAGAGGAGTATTGAGCAACCAGAAGAGAGAAGAAGACATTACGTAGAAAGAAGAAGGCGTACTCAGCCTCTCAGCTCAAGGAAATCGAAGAGTCTCACGATGGAAACAGCACCCAGAAGTTTTATAAAAGAGCAAAGCAACCAGCTGCTGGCTTCAAAACCCGAACGCAGGCCCTTCGAAACAGCGAAGGTAACCTGGTTATCAAAGCAGAGAGAATAGTAGTTCAAATACTATTTTTAGCAGCAGCTGAATGGGCTAAATGTACAATGAGCGAAAAATAGGACAAGAAGTGAACCCAATCAATGGGCATCCAGTACCACCACCCAATACAGAAGAGGAAGACTTAGCTATAAAGAACTTCAAAAACAACAAGACTGCCGGGTCTGACTAGAGGAGCTCATCAAGCACATGGACATCTATTGAAAGAGTGCATACATCAACTCATCAACCAAGTTTGGGTGTATGGAATCGTGCCCAATGACTGGTCTTTCAGATCCATATGTCCCATTTATAAAAAAGGCGAGGCTATGTCCTGCAAGAACTATCGAGGCATATCCCTGATAAGCGTCACATAAAAGATCCTATCTCCACGTGCTGTGTGAGCGCCTAAGGCCATTCTGAAACACTTTGATCGGAAAGTACCAGTATGAATTGATCGCGTAGCATTCGAAAATACGCGATGCAATGTGAAACTAGGGAAGGCTCTTCCGAACTAATCGAAACATGCACAGGGGTTTAGCAAGGAGACGCGCTATAATGTGATTACTTCAATCTTGTTCTGGAACAAATAGTATGGAGGACAGGCACAGTTTTGTCCAACTTCTAAGACATACCGCTGATATCAAAAGCATTGGTAACTCCCAACAGGACAGTATAGAGGCTTTCACGGCAGTTGAAGAACAGGGGAAAACTGTTGTTCTTCAAGTTGATGACGGAAATACCTAATACATACTATCAGCAAACAATGAAAGATTTGTCAATCGGCTAGGACAAAACTTCACTGCTGATAGCAACAACTTTAAAGTGGTTAAGGAGTTCATCTACCTCGGAGTAAACATTAATTGCACGAACGAAATTTTAGTGGAAATCCGAAGAAGAACAACCCGGTTTGGCGGAACAGATGGGTTCAAAACTCTTCAGTTCTCACGGGAAGGACGAAATAGACGCTCCATAAAACATTTATTGCCAATCTAGCTTCACCAAGATGCCATAAAGCTTGTTCTAGATGACTGGAACCAGTATTCTCAGGGCCGCAGAAGATGGAAGACTGTGTCTCATCATGGATTGAGAGCCAGATAAGTAAGCAAATCGAAATGACTAAGCCTTTCAAAAGGTCTGTACAAATACTAGTCGTCAGTACATCATCCATCACCAACAAGAAGAGAATTGCTGATAGAACATCCCTTTATCTTGGACCCTGTCATATTAAGAGTAAGATAGCTGCCCATTATTGTGTAAAATAAAACACCTTGCAGGACTCTTTAATAATAGCAACAGTTTTTGGGGGGATTCCTCTACCAAGCAGTAATCTACGAAAGACCTTTTCAAAACCCACGAACATGAGGTAAAGCGTTGATAAAAATCACATAGACTGCTCAAAGACGATACGCAGATTGTTGATATTGCCAGAAATCTCTTAGAACCGATGTGTGACACTGGAAATAGAACCATCACCATTACCATAGAAATGGCGCTATTATGTAAATGGGTCTTTCTATCGATTTCAATCGGTTTCTGACACCACACACCTGTCAGAATTATTTGTACTGTTAATTGGGATTTTAACTAACTGAAAGCATGTTTAAGGAGTAAAAACGTGTTTAACCTGGAAACTAGAATGATTTCGCACAATAAAAAACTGGGCCATAGTCTATTGATTGATTTCAATTCAATTTTAAAGCAATAAAAGCTCATTGTGCAAACATCTTATTCGACTGGGACATTGGAAAAACTACGAAAAATTAAGTTTATTATGTTCTTCAAATAAGTAACGCAGTTTTAGAAAAAGGAAACACATTTCATATAAATGATTTGTTTAAAAAACACAAACAAAAATTAGAACACAAGGACTCGTTATCTATAGATTCGTATCTATTCCTCGTTATTTCCAACCGCATTTCTAAGTGAACAAAAACACCTGTGGTCTATTGTTCGATAGAGTGCTGCACGGGTAACAAGCTGAAGGAAATCGTGTAGAAGGACTCCAAACGTGCGTTTAACTATCACATCTACATATATGAAAAACTCGGGTACAGCTATTAGTTCTATTGTTCTTTAAACACTCACCAACAATGTGACAGGGACACATATAGTAGATTATAGATTCCTTTTGTCTTTCATACTCTTTAGGTTGTGTTAGGAGGAGCTTTTAACTTACTTAACAAAAAAAAATGAGTTGAATAAAAACACGCTGTTCTAATAAATTTTTCATGTCCTTTTGTCTTCTTTTCAGTGCTATGTTGTCTGTGGTGACAACTGTGCTATGTGTCGTCTGCTACTGTTGCCACCGCAACATAAAGAAACGCACAGAAGCAGCATACCGGCAGAGGTGGATTGAAAACGATACCAATAATATGGAGATATACAGTGTTGAACAGGTAAGTGTATGTGTTTTTTTTTAGGGAAGAATACGCACGTGGATTTTATTAATGTCAAATGAGGATGACTTTTGAGATATTGCTTTTGTGATGTTTTACTTGTGACATTTGTCTGGTTTTTTACCTGTTCATAGCCCCATAGATGGCAAATTATGTATTCCAATAGTCTAACGGCACATTTCTCAAGGTCAAATTGTTGAATAATTCCGGTTGGTTTGCTAATTAAGTTTTTTTTTTTTGAAAAATGGAGTAATCCATCTTTGTGAGGTATGGAAAGCAGGAAAATGTGTGTTTTTTTTAATGAACAATTATTTGGTATATATTTTTAATTATGTATAGAATTCCATATGTTTTAAGTGGCTCTCTAAAGCCTAGTCTAGAGTAGCAAAACTAACCGTTATTTAGCAATCTTATATTTTGAGGGAAAGAGGTACGGTATTTAAAAAAAAAGTTTCATAATAACCCACATGAAGTTAACTCACCCAATTCCGCAAAAGTGAGTTTTTTTGCGTACACCACACATAAAATCAAGTACAAATGGATTTTTGCGATTCCGCAATAGTGAGTTTAAAATTTTCGACGTATTGAGTGTACCCGTTATCAAATTTATTCACACTTGTTTTAGGCGTGAATAGAATGTGTATACGGGAAATCATTAACGCTTGCGGAATTGGGCCCCAGGGTAAGAGTGCTTAGGCGTACATGCCTACTTCATTTTATCATGGCTAAGATTTTTGTTCGCGATCATATTTAAATCTGAAGTCAAATACAAAATTATGACAGTATTGACAGTTGTAAAGGGTGTTTGTTTTAGAAGTATAAAACTTTAAGTTGGCAGCACTATTTGAACTGGCAGCTATTTTGTCAGCTGTCAAGTGATTTATTTTTAGTTTGGTTTGGCATTTCAATATGAATAGACTCAGGTTTAAAAAACGGTTCCAAATGGTGCAACTTTATTTTGAAAATCATGGTTCTGTTGGAAATACGTATCGCGCTAGTTTTGTTTAGCGATGAAGCTCACTTTTGGTTGAATGAATACTTTGATAAACAAAACTGCCATATTTGGAGTGATGATAATCCTCAAGTATATAAGTTGAGACACCGTAACATCCACAAAAGCTGACTGTTTGGTGTGCTTTATGGGTTGGTGGAATAATTGGTCTGTACTTCTTTAAAAAAGATGCTGGCCAGAACGTAAAAGTAAATGGTGACCGCTATAGAGCCATGACCACTGACTTTTTCATTCATCAATTGAACAATCACGATGTGCAGGAGCTGTGGTGTCAATAGGACGGCGCAACATGTCACTAAGTTCTTCCCACATTTGATTTATTGAAGGCAACGATTGGTAACCGCATAGTTTCACGTTACGTGCGATTTAAAGCTTCTGGATTATTTTCTGTGGGGATATGTCAAGTCGCTAGTCTATGCCGATAAGCCCGAAACGATTGACCACTTGCAGAACAACATTTGTTTTATTCCATTTCAAAGTTCTTTACCTCTAAAAAACGTCTCTGGACCTTTGGCACGCACCCCATATAAGCCATCTAATTGGTCAGAAAAGGTCAACTAGCCCTAGAAATTGGTCAGCTCTAGATAACTTGTATAAAGTTAACTTGGCTTAAAATTTTTCAAGTTCACTTAAGGTCACGCGCAATTTCTGGCACCTCATTAAAGGAAATAAAAAAAAGTATACCATCCGAAAGATCTCGAGATCGTGATAAAAGTGCAACTATTTACAGTAGTTAGTACAGCCATAGTTTTTTTCTATGAATTTTCAAAACTTTTGGCACATTATTTGGGTCATTCCAAGAAATTAAGTATGCCATTTGAAAGGCCATTTCATGGTCATAAAAGGTCAGCTATTTTCAGTAATTGGTCAACTATAGATTCTTTTTTACGATTTTTCAAAGTTTTTTTTTCAGGTCACGAACGATTTTTTTATCGTTTGTGTCCTTGAAAATACAAACTTTACAAAATTGTAAAAAAGAATCTTTAGTTGACAAATTACTGTAGATAGTTAACCTTTTATCACGATCTCGAGATCTTTCGGATGGTATACTTTTTGTAAATTTCCCTTAAATGAGGTGCCAGAAATCACGCGTGACCTTGAGAAAATTTAAGCCTTTATTGCAAGTTATCTAGGGCTGACCAATTTCTAGGACTAGTTAACTTTTTCTGACTAATTAGATTGCACTCTCAAATATCAAGTTTCCCATATTCATATGAGGTGCTATAGGTCCAGAACCTAAAAAACACCCTTTGGAATAGCTGTTAGTAAATTGAAATTTTTAGTAAGAACTTCAATCAATAATAGGCTTTAAGGGGTTTAACCAATAACCGTTTGTCTGCTTACCTGGTGTAAAATTTGACGTACATTTTTTGAATCGAGTTATTTCAAAACCTATTGGTTGGAGGGAAACAGGTGCACACAACAAATATTTGGAATGAAATTTTGCATAATTGTTGTCATTAATCAAACTCTCTGAGTTAGTCCCTAAGAAGATAGAGAGCGATGAAGTATCCAAAAATCACTCAGGATTATGTGTATACCTGAGTGGTTTTTGAAAACTTCATGATTATGAGAAGAACTATTAATAGTTTCTTTTTGGAAATTTTTTTAATATTTGATAGTACGAGTATATTCCCCTAATTTGAGTTTAATAAAATCGAAGGAGCCGTTTTCTAAGAAAAAAAATTCCTAAACGGTTTCTAAACATTTGTATGGAAGGTACCGTTATTTATTCATAAAAAGTAAATTTTCTTCATAAAATATCATAAATAGTGTAAAAAACCATTTAATACCGATTTAAAAAAAAAGCGCACACATTTTTTAAAAATCCAAAAAATATTTTTTTGAAATTTTTGGTAATAAAAACTACTAAAATTATTTAAAGGCTTCTGTAAGAAAAATTTACTGGAATCAACAAACTGTTTTGAAGAAAATCGAAAATAAAAAAAATGGTTCTTTGGGAAATTTTTTGAAAAATAGTTTCCTTTTAGCAAAAGAAATTTATTGAATTTCATTAAAGAAAGTTTTTGAAACTGTTTTGAGGAAAATAAGAATTTGTAAAATTGCTTAAAAAAAATTGTTTGGCAGATACCGTTATTTTTAGTACGATGTTTTAAGAAAATCGATCTAGCCGGGGAGCGGGTCAAAATTCTGGTATCAAAATTCTTTTTTTTTCATCTGTTTTTCAAAATTCAGTTTTTTTTCCAATTCTGCCTGTCAAAATTCTAAAACTCTGTTATTCAAAATTCTGTCATATGACATATTTAACAATAAAATTCAGCCTTTTCTGCTTTTTTTTTTCAAATAACTTGTGTTACTATCGAAAATAAACAAAAAAGTCCTTTTCAACTTTATTGTTAGACAACTGATTGCAGCACTATTTTCAAGCTGAAAAAGATTTTGTTTTTTGAAAGTGATTTATTTTTGTTGTTTTCCACAGCTTGAGATTAATCGGTGTTTTGGCCTGATTGTTTTTCGATTGTGTGCAAATAGCTATAAATTATTCAATTTCTTCAGAACTCTTCGTAAACCTTTTGTCTTATTTCTGGTTTGCGCATCTCAAATTATAATTTTAACATTGATTATTTCAAAGTAAATAAACTAAACTAAACTAAATTTTAACCAAATCGATGTTTTATAATATTAAATCAACACCAAACCAAAATATGATTTTTCAACTAAATTTGTTTGAGATTTCAAATTGGCGGACCAAGATTTCTTTAAGATTTCGCTAAAATCAGGAGTTTTCATTGAGATTTCGATGAAATTTCAATGAAATCAATCAATTAAAAATATCATAAACAGAATTTTATTTTGGTGATTTGAGATTAAAGAAGGTCATATTTTTAAAAAAACTCAGATATTTAGGAATTTACAATGATATGTTAGATAAATTTTGACGAATTTATGTAAAAGTAAAAGACAGGAGAATCTTAAAAACAAAAAACAGCTACACCAATTTTTCACCAAATAAAAGAAATTTTTTCCTAAAATTCATGCTGAGACAAGTATAAGAAAATTGATTTACGAAATTCTGTCAATAATTAAAAGAAGGTTTCGAAAATGTACGTACTTTTTTAGTATTGGCAGAATTTCGTAAAACAGAATTTTGAAAATCAGAATTTTTAAAAACAGAATTTGGAAAAGTTGAATTTTAAAAGCAGGATTTTGACAAGCAGAATTTTGGAAAAAGAATTATGATTCTGCCAGAATTTCAATACAAATTCATCTAGCCGTTTAGGCTGTGGCCGAATAGACAGCCCGACAACAGACAGAATTTTGAAACCAACTTTTTTGGTGTTCTCTTTCATGGTAATGCTATGTTTAAGTTGCTTTAAAGTAATTCTATCGCAAGTAAAAATTACACTTAACAACTTACTATTAATAATACCTCCTCTTAAACACAATTTTTGATTTTCGAATTTGATAGGATGATTCCATATTTTTTTTAATAAAAAACCTTCCTTCCAACTCTTTTGGTAGCTTAAGGTGAAAAAGGCAATTTAAAATATTTTTCTCTTATAATATCTGTTTTTCATATACAATAATAAACAAACAAGCAATAAAATAAAAAAAAACATCAAGATTTCAGTACATATTTCTTCTTTTGAAATACCCATATTTGAACTTAACAAACAATAGAATTTAATCAAATTTTCACTCTTGCAGTTCTATATACATATGTATGTACTTGTGTATGTAGAATGTAGGATGTGTTGACTTATTTGTACGCATTTAGCAAACAAGAAAATTGAACAACAAGCTGATCCCCATCTGCTTCTTGTGTTGCCTTACGAAATTCTTCTGAATATTTTTTATGACACTTAACAAAATAGAAAATAAACATTGTTTTTATTCCCTCGTTATACACAAGCTTTCATTCACAATAAGTCTCACAGTCCCCCTATTAGAAATGTGTCAATGAAAGCCCGATTTTCGAAATTGTTTTATGCAACATATTCATATAGAATAACCTCTCAAGTAAAAGACGAAAAAAGTTGTATAAACTTTCAAAATAACATTTTAGGAAGTTATTTCTATGTTTGTTTTAACACGACCTACATCTATACGTACAAACAATTTGATCTTGACTTCAACTAACGGGTGATTTTTTAGCTGGTTTGGTTTTGGCAACACTGGTTTTGACAGCTGACGTGTGTTTAGTACCTTGTGTCACTGTCAAACAGCTTCAGTTTGGTTTGCAATTTAACCATGGATCGTCTTACAAATGAACAACGCTTGCAAATTATTGAATTTTACTATCAAAATTCGTGCTCGGTTCGAAATGTTCATCGCGCGCTGCTTCCATTTTATGGTCGGCATTCTCGACCTTCTGAGCAGTCTATTCGGAAGATTGTGACCAAATTTCGCACCAAATTTACTTTGTTGGCCATTAAACCACCAACACGTTTACGTACTGTGCGTAGTGAAGAAAATATTGCGGCCGTATCAGCTAGTGTGACAGAAGACCGCGAAATGTCGATTCGGCGCCGTTCCCAGCAGTTATGCCTTTGTTACAGCACTATGTGGAAAATTTTGCGGAAGGATTTGGGCGTAAAGCCTTTTAAGATACAGCTGGTGCAAGAACTAAAGCCAGCCGACCTACCACAACGCCGAATTTTTGGTGAATGGGCTCTTGGAAAGCTGGCCGAGGATCCGCTTTTTTATCGAAAAATTGTGTTCAGCGATGAGGCTCATTTTTGGTTGAATGGGTACGTAAATAAGCATAATTGCCGCATTTGGAGTGAAGATCAGCCAGAAGCATTGCAACAGCTACCAATGCATCCCGAAAAAGCCACTGTTTGGTGCGGTTTATGGGCCGGCGGCATTATTGGGCCATATTTCTTCAAAGATGATGCGAATCGCAAGGTTACTGTCAATGGTGAACGCTACCGAGCGATGATAACAAACTTTTTTTTGCCCGAAATGGAAGTTCTTGACTTGCATGATATGTGGTTTCAACAAGACGGTGCCACATGCCACACAGCACGCGAAACAATGGCGCAATTGCGAGGCGAGTTTGGTGAACAGTTAATTTCACGTTTCGGGCCGGTCAATTGGCCGCCTAGATCGTGCGATTTGACACCATTAGATTATTTTTTGTGGGGGTATGTCAAGGCTAATGTCTATAGGGACAAGCCCGCTTCGATTGACGCACTGGAAGCCAACATCCATGCATTCATTCGTGAGATACCGGCCGATATGTGTGAAAGAGTATGCCAAAATTGGACTCAGCGGATGGGCTACCTGAGACGCAGCCGCGGTCAACATTTGCATGAAATTATCTTTAAACATTAAATTGCAAGGTTCAAACTATCGATTCAAATAAATATTTTATTCATTTTTTCGAATTTTTTGTGTTTTTTTTTTAAAGTTCTAAGCCTCTTAAAAAATCACCCGTTAGTTATATCCTCCTTATGCTATTCTCATTAGGACCGTGTCAACAATTTGTAATTTTTTTCGATACAACATTCCAAAAAATATAAATGTGCACCATTCATAACTTCTGAAAAAGTTATATGTTGTCAACTTAAGAGTGTGCAAGTGAAATCAACTGGAAAATATTTATTCAACATTTTTTTCTACTCAAATGAATGAATATTATGTATGTACGCCCAGGACAGAAAAGATTTTACGAGTGTTTCTTTTTTTTGTATTTTTTTTAAATGTATGAACTAAACACTGGTATTATATAGTAACCTCCACCTTTACTTCACCTAACCTAACCACTTCGAATCCTCTTTAGTGTGACGACACTTTGTTTCACCTATTTTTTCAGGCAGCTTGGAAAGTCACAAAATGAAAGACTTACTTTAAAGCAGGTGAGGAAAATCCTCAGAAAATTTATCGGCTTTTGCTTAGTCGGCAATTAATTTTGAAACTTCCTGCTTGGTGACAGATAGACTCTACTTGGTGTTTATTCTGGGCGTTGTCTCTCCTACCTCTCGGCCTTCTCACACTTTGGTCTTTTCCGTAATTAAAAAGAATGTCGTCTCTTCACTAATTAAGTGATTTATATGTAGGTACAAAATAGGGATATAAAAAAGGAGTCTACACAGGGCTGAAATAATGTACATGAGGGTGTAGAAATGGATAGTCTGGTAAAAGCAGCTCATTTTGTGCAAGTAAAAACTAGTGTTTTAAATCATATCTGAATGTTTAAACACTACAATGAATTTGATGATATTAGAAATCTGAACATCGACGCAAATAGTACTTAGTGCGGATCAGTATACAGGGTGATTCACCAAAGATGTGGTAAAAATATAGAGCGTGTAGGTTAGACAATAAAAAAGGGGGGGTCTATTTGCCCCCGCTTAAGCAGAAGAGCAATTCTAATAGGGCTGTGTCAATCAGGAATAATTATATTTTTTTGATCCGATCATCGAAAAGTATTAATGATTGAAATTACAAATTTTCATTTCAATCGATTCCAATTTCAATCATTGCGATTATTCTCGATTTTCAATCAAAATCCCAATCATTTCGACGATGCTCGATTTTCTATCCCAATCTGAATCATTTGTAAGGAATCTCGATTTTTGGTATCAATATTTTCGAAAATGTCTGAGTTTTTAAGAGGTTTTTTAATCCATCGACATCGTAGCCATCCTTTAATTGAACTCCACAGATGATGGCTTGACAGATGGGAGACAATCTATATTTGGAAAGAAAGTGTGTATTTCGATACAAATGTCACCTAATTGCCTTAAAATCACCGGAGCAGTAAAATATTATTAAAAAATTTCTGATTTTTGAGAGGGTTTTTTTTAATCTATCGACATCGTAGCCATTCTTCAATGGAAATTGACAGTTGATGGCTTGAAAGATTGGAGACAAACTGAATTTTGACAGAAAAAGTGTGCTTTGATCCAAATGTCACCCAATTGACCCTTTCCGCAGCAGTAAAAATTCTTTAAACATTTTTTAGAGGATTAATCCATCGATATCATAGCCATCTTTCAATAGAATTTAACAATTGATGGCTTGACAGATATTGGACAAACTATATTTTGACAAAAAAAGTTTATTTCGATCTAAATGTCACACAATTGACCTAAGATTACATTTTACCGGAGTAGCAAAAAACTGAAAATTTCACATTTTCAAATCGTTTTGTTTTAAAATTTGGAATTTAATTTAGATTCGACTAACGGTACAGTATTTAATAAAAATCGTTTAGTGCAGAGAGATTGAATTTTATCGAAATCGAAATAAAAATTGAATCAAAACGGTATCGATAATGAATTGAGTGAAATAAAAATGATCGAATGATCTATTAATGAAATGATCGAATCATTTCTGTGATCGATTTTTGAACGATTCGATTTTTTTTAAAGTAACGATTTACACAGCTTTAAATTCTAAAAACATGACTTAAAACAGAAAAAAAAAATATTAAAAATAATCGGCAAATTCTATGGTCCTTGGACTTTAAATTTTACAAATACTTAAAAAATAAAGAACCCATCTTCTAAGTCAAAACAAGAAAAAACGACGCTGATGATAATAATCAAACTTGTCTCAAGTTAGAAAGCATTACCACTTAAAAATTTTTAGAATCCAATAATTGGATTAATTTTCGTAGATTTTTCGTGAAAGAAAAATATTTGTTGCACTTGTTTTCTTTTTAAATTAGCCACTGGTAATACTAAATTGACAGTCAAGTTAACACAACCACTCCTCCTCAAAATATGGTAAAATGAACTCAAAAAGGAAAAAGGAGTATGTGTGAATTTGTAGTAAATATATCGTGTACTCCTTTTCATACATCGTGGCATAATGGTTAGCGCGTAGGACTGTCACGACAAAGGTCTGGGTTCGATTCCCGGCCACTGCCACCTAAAAACAGAAATGTTTTTTTCCGAGGTACTGCCTCTTGCGAGGGACTGACCAATGCTCTAAGAATATACTTGTCATGAATAAGTGCTTCTCACCTAGCCGTTCGGACCCGGCAAAAAATTGTAGGTCCCCTCCATTCCTGCCAACAACACGCACACAGGAACGGTTGAGAGTTGTTAGCCCATAGGCCCTGGTTCTCCATGAGCTGTTGCGCCACTCAATTTATTTTTTACTTATTTTTTAATTGATAACTCTTAAGTGTCATAATATTTTTAATTTTTAATTATTTTGTGGTATTTAGAGTCAAACAAAATTTAAAAAAAAAAACATGTCTTGGAAATATTAGCTCTAAGAAAAAAAGCATATTTTTCAACTGTGTGTATAGTGCTATAGTAATAGTTATATGTGAAAAAAGAACAATTTTTGACATTTGACTTTCCATAACTTCTGATACAAATTTGACACTTGACTTTCACTTATATTTTTTCCGCAGTGAAAGCAGAGTTGGATTGTAATTTTTACATTTTAGTAATTATTTACAGGATCAATTACAATTACCTACATTTGAACAGACTTTTCCAAGTAATTGTAATTGGAAATTTTCAATAACAATAACATGTAATTTGTAATTGAGAATTTCTAATAAATTTTTCCATGTAATTGAAGAAAAGTAATTGAACAAACCTGGAATGATTACCTTTTTTATAATCATTACACAATTGATTACAAAAAATATCAACTACATTTAACAAGATATGAACGAAAAATCTTTCCTTACTATTTACTTAGTTCATGTTAAACGTATGGCCATACATTATAGATCGTTTAAAAGTTTTTATCCCCCAGATATTAACAAGGTATATCCTTCACATTTTGTTAAATGTTATTACAAAAAAGTAATCATTACAATTTTTTTTAAAATACTTTTGAATGAACAAAAACATTTACTTTTTTTCCAATTACATGTAATTAAATCAAGTCATTGTTTTTTTTTTCAATCACATGTTATTTTAAATTGAAATTTTCAATTACAATTACATGTAATCAGTAATTGAAAATTTTCAATTAGAAATTACATGTAATCGTAATTAACTTTTTTTTTTAATGATTACTACTACTGGACTATTGGTTGACTCAAAAAAATTATCCATCAATAAGTCTCTTATTTCATTTCTTATGGTTGCGCAATAACGGTACATATACCATACAAAAATTATTAACAAACAAGTCATAAACACCACCCCCCACCCCAACCCCACGCAGTACCCATGAAATTCACAAGTCACATCGCAGGCACCCTCAAGCAGTTTCTTTGAACTTCATTTCCCTGTGAATGAAAACTATATTATCGATGCTCGAACCACTCGAAAAAGATGACAGCGTTTCACGTCACGCTCTCATCTCGTTTCCTCGTCGCATTATGAATCAGGCTTCATTTTGGATATTCACTTCTATATGACGGCGTGAAAAAAAATTATTCATATGAAAGTTTTTAATAATTTGCAGAGAACGGGAATCGAAATTAGTGTGAAAGCATGAAAAGTTTTTCGATTCGCTTTTTCACCCAACCAGAAACGGATTTGAAGAGAAATATAATACTTTTGAGGACTTCTTTCAGTGCATATTTTGGGGACTTATTTCATCATGAAACTATCTATAAGTTTAAAAACGAAAAAAGTCTCCAAAAAGCCATGAAATAAATCCCCAATTATGGGGAGTTCTTTTATTTGAAAAACTTCCCATTTCATTTTCAGTTTGGGGAATTATTTCACGGAGCCTGCCCTGAGATCTTAGTATTATAATAGTTTTCTTCTAAAGAATATAAAAATACTTTATTCACTGATAAGAAAAAAAAAAGAAATGTATACATGCAAACTTTACGTGACTTAATGCTTGCTAAGTATTGTTATTTTTATTTTGTAAATATAGTAATTGACAAAGTGTACTGCAATCTAGTAACAATTTAGCACGATCTTATACCTCAGGTTTTAAGACACGACTGTTATTTAAAATTGAAAGCTTTTAAGTTGCAGTTGCTTACATTGCTAAAATAATATCGAATAACTTGTTTTACGATAGGTACAGCAAGTGAGCCATTGCCTTTGATTTTAAGAAACTTTTTTAAACAGTTCCTACTTAATAATACTCCTATCGTCTTTTTTAAAGCCAAATATAATTAAATAATAAGTTTAAGCATTTATGTAGCATTAAATTTAAATCCCATACAAAGCCACATCAAAGATTACAAAATTTAAAAACATCTCCTTTTGCAGGGCCTTATATTTTGGGCAATACATTAATTACTCCAAATCCCCTACTGTCTGCTACGCACAATCTTTATGATTTTCTGGTGCGATGCCTCAATTAATTTTTTTTTTTATCTTTTGATAACTCTTTGCAGTGCTACGAGACATCTGGCCTATTTATGGAGTCATCGGAAGGATTAGCACTTCCAGCATTGAGTCATGAGCCACCACCTTCATACGATGCGGTGATGGTGGCCATGCAGGAGACTAACCACCAACCAAGTAGAATATCACCGCCGCCGGATTATCGGTCGATGAATGATGTATCTGGGTCATCTGGGAATGCCAATGCGAATCCTAAGTTCATTACGAGCGGTGGCAATGCCAATAGCTTGAGAATAAAGAAAGTTCTCAGTGCTCAGTCGTGTTGTTCTTTGCAACGTGCTGAGGCAGAAAATTTATTTCAACTTGGGGTGGCAGCAGCCGCAGCCACTTCAGGGCGTTTTGGTGCAAGTGCCTTAGGGAGAAAATCTCTTCCATATGCTGCCCATAATCTTGCAGAAGGCAGATACATCAATCATCATCCCTACTATCAGGGCTGTCCGTTGTGTGGAAAGTTTCGGTATGATGATTCCATGTCGTTGTCGAGTGATAGTGGCCTGGATCAGGTGGTCGTGACTGTTGATGTCAATAATGCAAACATCACGCCACCAACACCGGGAGTGGGAGTGGATAGCGACACATGCTACTGCACTCCACTGCAGAGTCCAACAATAGCTGACGATAGTAACAATAATATTGGTGGAGACCTCAGATGCAGCATGCAGCATGTAATTACAGATGATCGTAGGAGGATCTCATCAACGCAGCAATTGATGACTTCATCGCATGCGAAATATGAAAATACAATTAACAACAATGAAAATGTAGGAGACGATACGCCCACTACCGGCGGTGGCGACGCCGACGTTTGCACTGTTGCTGGAACAACTTCATCATCATCATCATTATCTCCAGCTTTGGCCTCTTCCCAAGTAACAACGACAAGAGTTGAAGCCTCCACAAGCGACAATCATCGTGTGGAAACCACAAATTCAACCGATGATGTAATGCTGGAGCTTGACTCTATCAATGATAACGGTATTATTCGTCTGGATATGAGCAAAATAATTGACAAAACTGGATTACCTACATACGAAGCGGCCTTAAAGTTAGAATCTAGTGGTTATGTTTGAAAAAAAAAAACAAAAATTGGATTCAAATGTGAAGGCCAGGCCTTGTTTCGTTCTTTTTTGCACAATGATTTGAAAACAAAACTGAATTTTTGACCACACCTACATATCTTCCAAGAGAAAATATTAAATACGTTACTTTTACAAAGGAACAAAAATGAAACACAAATCAAGCCTTAACTTAAATACACCAAACAAAACAAATAGATCAAATGCGTTATTTAGACAAATTGTTAATGTAAATAAAATACATTTAAAACAAAATAAAATATACAAAATGTTTTGAATGAATAATGTTATACATTCTGTACAGACAACTTCAATTTTAGTTATTTTCTTTGGAAATATAAATAAAGGTATGCGAAAAAATTATTTTTTTTTTTTGTAAAATTAAACAAATTTCTTAGATTAACTGAGTTTTCGTTGATTTAACGAAAAATTCATAGGTTCAGTGAAACACTTTATAAAAGTATATATTAAATCATAAAAGTTTTATTTTAAAAATCAAAGTATATGTAAATTCATTAATATTTTGGATATATGTTATGACGATTTTAAGTAAGAAATGTGAAAAAAATAGCTTAACCATCGAAAAAATTTTAATCATCATTTGACTTTTGAGGCACTTTGTCACCCACGCAAATAATAGAATAGCGATATTACATATAAATAGTAACAAATAAATTCGTTGACTTAATCATAAATCAACAAAAGCGTTTGGAGGATGCGTTAAGGGCTGTGTCAATCAGGAATGATTCGATTTTTTAGATCCGACCATCGAAAAGTATCGATGATTGAAATTACAAATTTTCATTTCAATCGATCCCAATTTCAATCATTGTGATTATTCTCGATTTTCAATCAAAATCTCAATCATTTCGGCGATTCTCGATTTTCTGTCCAAATATCAACCATTTGTAAGGAATCTCGATTTTTGGTATCAATTTTCCAAAAATGTCTTAGTTCTTAAGAGGTTTTTTAATCCATCGCCATCGTAGCCATCCTTAAATGGAATTCGATAGTTCATAGCTTGACAGGTAGGAGACAATCTATATTTTGACAAAAAGTGTGTGCTTCCAAATGTCACCCGATTGCCCTAAAATCACCTCTCCCGGAGCAGTAAAAATTATTCGGAAATTTCTGATATTTTAGAGGTTTTTAATCCATCGACATCGTACCCATCTTTTAATAGAATTTGACAGTTGATGTTTTGAAAGATTGCGGACAAACTGTATTTTTACAGAAAAAGTGTTTTTCGATCCAAATGTCACCCAATTAACCTAAAATTACTTTTTCCGCAGCATTTTTTACTCTTTAAACATTTCTGATTTTTAAGAGGTTTTTTAATCCATCGACATCGTAGCCATCCTCCAATGGAATTTAACAGTTGATGTCTTGATGGATAACAGACAAACTATATTTTGACCACAAAAGTTTATTTCTATACAAATATCACCCAATCGACCTAAGATCACATTTTACCGGTTTTATATTGAGATTCAACCAGAAGTTCAGTATTAATTTGAATTCGTTAAATTCAGAGAGATTGTATTTCATCGAAATCGAAATAAAAATCGAATCAAAACAGTACCGAAAATGAGTTGAGTGAAATAAAAATGATCGAACGATTGATTAAAATGATCGTATAATTTTTGATTTTATCATTTGAAATTAACGATTTAAACAGCTCTATAATGAAAAAAACATTCGCAGACTCATTTTAAAAATATTGGTATGGGTTTAATGTTGCCAGCAAAAAAGGCATCGCAGAACCCTTTACGGGCTAACGGCAGCGCTCATATCTCAGGCTTGGATTTTTAGCGTTGGATTATGCGACCTTTCCAAATTGTCAATACGCTAACCAAATCGATCATGAGTTAATCGACGAAAGACACACCTCTTACATCTTAGACATGCGGACTTTTCGAGTGGCAAACCTCGACTTTGTCCATTTCCTTGTGGCGGCAAGGTTAAGAGCTCGACTGTCAAATGAAAAGAAACAACAAACCAGAGCGTTTTACGCCTTAGCATTACTGAAGTTGCCAGAGCATCTGAGCAACTGCCACAGATGCCAACAACCTGTGACTCCAGTATCGCGATATCATTAAAGAGGCAGCCAGAACCACAATAGGCTAAAAACCACCCTCGAAAAAGAACGCGTGGCATGACCAAACAACCCCAGGAAATTTTATAAAAAAAAAACGAACAACAGGCTGCTGGTTTTAAAACCGGAACGCAGATTTTTAGACACAGCGAAAGTAACCTATAGTTCCCGTAGTACAGGGAATAGTAGATGTATTCAATCAGCATCTTCAGTAGTTGCTGAACGGGTATTAGGTAGACCGAGAAAAAGGACGAGAAGCGACCCCACCTTCAGTCAATTAAGACCCCGTACCATCAGTTAGTAAGGAAAAGGTATACTTACCTATGAAGAAGCTCAAGAACGACAAGGTTGCCGGATCTGATGATTTACTAGCGGATTTAAAAAGAAAGTTCAGGTGGAAGGAAGCATGCCCGATGACTGGTCTATCCGCACCATATTCCCAACTACAACAAAGGAAATCCTATGTCCTAAAAGAAATATCAAGTATATCCCATATAAACGTCGCATACAAGATAATATATCCAACGTGCTGTGTGAGTGTCTTAGGACGTTCAACAACACTATTATCGGCAAGTATTAGTGTAGCTTCCATCCAGGCAGATCGACCATAAATCAAATATCCACTCTCCGGCAAATCCTTGAAAAGACCAACGAATTTTATGTCGAGACTCATCATCCAGCTACAAAGCTGGATATGATAGCATTCATCGTCAGGACCTTTATATGGCCATGGCTGAACTTGGGCAGTAATGCTCCAGCAAAGAGAGCTTTTGAATCTCAGCTTACAGGAGAACCAAGAACACCGAAACTCCGCTTTAAAGACCAAACTATCGCGGATGCCAAACAGCTTGGTTTATACGACTGAAAGCAGCGTGCTTGCGATCGTAGAGGAAGGAAGGCTGCCGTATCTCAGGCTGTTTGACCCTTCAAGGATTGGGAGCCGGATAAGTAAGTATCTAGGTCACGTTGAATAATAGAAAATTTTCATTGGATCAACGAAAAATTCGTCATTTTTTGAACAAATATTCATTAAAGGACATTGCCCGATGAATTTTATCTAATCAAGAAATGAATACAATGTGTAGTTTCATGTTAATATTTTTATTTGAATGTAAATTAAAAACTTTGAAATTAGTTAAAGAATACAAATGCACATTTTTTCGACGAAATTTTTCATTCAAAACCCAACACAATGAAGACGGAGCTGCAGCTGAAATAGTTGAATATTGAATACATACAAATTTATTGATACGAACACAACCCGACCCAGCAGGAGATGGAGCAAGTGCTTTAGCATGGAGCTTTTTTGACGTTTCAAAATCGCGAGCTCAATTAAGTTGGATTTCATCTTCATACGGGATTACATAGGGGTTAAAGCGAGGTTCAAACTCTTTTTTTCAATTTATATAAAATTTAAATAGAAAACTGTACAACTTCCACATTTTTTTACAGCAAAACCAACTAGAGCTTTAGTTCCAGTTGCAGCACTCTTTTGTGTTCAGCTAGTAAAATGGTGTGTCGATCAAGCGAGCATCGTTTTGACGTTTGTTGTCTTCATTTCTCTAGATTTGATAGACAGTTAATGTCAAAACGACATTGGTTCCATCAAATAAACGTTTCAGTTTTGATGCTTTTTCCCATCGAGCATCAAAAAGCTTTTGAGTGGTATTATTGCCAAATTTGTTCTTTTTTTTGGCTAGAAATATTAATTAACTCTTGAGCTTTATTTATCCATTGAAATAATAAATAATTTCTTATGTCCTCAAAATTGAAGAACAACATTTTGAATTATGAGTTTTAATAAAAGATCGGACATGAAAACATTGACTCCATGAGAACTATTTTCAACAATACTATCTACAGTCTCATGGAATTATACCATGCTGAATTTACAACTAAAAAATTACAAGAATTCCGAAAATGTAGCCCATTGACCCACTACTATACAATTAATTCATCATTGATTTCATCAATCATTGCTCTAAAGAAAATTAAATATAGCGCCATTAATATTTGTACTGTACTGTGCATGAATCACTATTTCCATTCTTAATTTCAAAACAATTTAAGCACAAACAAGTTGCCGGCGCGGCGCCCACTGAACTAATATCTAATTATATCACAAATTGAACTAGTAAACTTGTAGCATTTCACTCTACTTGATAATGTTTTTTGGGGTTATGTAAGCTGCCCACTGCTTCAAAGCAGATATAACCGACATCCAAGAAGTGCGATGGACTTTTGCCTGGTCCAAGGCAAAAGAAAACTGAAAGAAGCTTTTTTGGGGAGTGGATTCGTTGATAGAGACAGACTAAGGCAAGAAGTATTGAGTTAAAACTATGTGAACGAGCGCCCCACGGTAGTTCGCAACAAAGCTAAATTAGCAACATCAGCCTCCCTTAGTAAAGATATTAACATTGTCTTGGTTGATTTTAATGCCAAACTAGGGAGAGGAGACATTCTTGGTGGCACAATCGGTAAAAATAGCCTACACGACAATACCTCTCATAATTGACTGAAGTTAATCAACTTTGCGGAGAGGCGAAACTTTGTGGTATCTAGTACACAGATCCCACATCTATCCTTAAGTGGTCATTGCGATCTACTGGGAAATTAACCGTCAACTAGACTGGCCAAATTTCGATTGACGCAGCGCACTCTTCCAGTATCAATGTCCAAACGTTTCGAGGAACCAATGTTGACTCGGTCTACTACCTTGCAGTAGCCAAGGTAATCCAACGGATACCCAGACCAAAGCTAAAACAGAGATATACTCTGGGGAGATTCAACGTCGCCAGGTCCTTTTCTGATCGAATCCCTCTTAAATAGAATTATGTCGCCAACTGCAAGCATCTCGAGAAGCAGTGGAAATATGGGAGCTACCTGAGATGCCATTCTGAGGAACTGGGAGTTGCACAACCACCACAACGAATCTCCCGATACGGCGAAGAATGCCAGCAAGGACACGAGGCCAAATAACAAGCATAGAAAGCTTGGTGCATAGTAGGACCCGAGATCTTAGAGAAGAAGAGTAGAGTGGAACACCGGCTTCTCAGAAGGAAAACGAAGGAGTATGAAAAGAATGCTATCGAGGAAATAGAGGGATTCTATTGCAGGAATAAAGGTAGGAAGTTTTATAAAAAGGTAAAAGGAGTCTACTAAGGATTCAAGACTCGAACCGAAGCCTGCAATGGTGATCGGGAGAATATAGGAACATAGTGCAAAGCTCTTACGTTAAACCTGTAGGCATAATCTTTTGAAAATTCGTCTAATAACTCGTGCAGTACCTCAAGGCATAATGGTTAGTGCGTTGGACTGTCATGCCGAATGTCTGGGTTCCATTCCCGCTGCTGCCATCTAAAACAGAAGTGTTTGTCCGAGGTACTGCATCTTGCGAGGAACTGACAAATCTTCCAAGAGTATACTTGTCATGAAAAAGTGCTTCTCTTCATCCATCATCATAGACTCGGCAAAAAATTGTAGGCCCCTCCATTCCTAACAACGACACGCACACAGGAATGGTTGAGAGTTGTAAGTCAAAATAGGCCCTGGTTCTCCACGAGCTGTTGCGCCACCATATTTATTTGCCTAATTACTCGTATACACCAACGATATATTGACATGCTGACTAACAAAGCATGATGTCAACGGTGTGTTCGTGAAGTATTGAGAAGGAAGCCAAAAAGGTGGGTTAAACAACAAGAACAAGAACAATATATGCTGTCACAGCTATAGTTTCGAGGTGGTCAAATACTTTATCTACCTAGGCTTAGCTATCAACACGTGAATAATACCAGCACTGAGATCAAACAGGAACTACTATTGCCAATCACTTTTTCTTCTTCTTCTTAGCCTAGGAAGGCAATTGAGGAGCAAAGCCCTCTCTTCAGCAACTTAAGTGTCCCTGTATAACGTAAATTAATAAAAGCCACTTATCATCCCGGTCTAGGCGATGGTTCTGAGGAATGGACAATTTTAATTTTATGCTGTTTTGAGAGGATAATTCACCGCTGGCTCTCGGCAAAAAAATTTCCAGCTTAATGGTTAGGAATTCTGGTCTTGTTGGATATAGTTTACAGTGTTTTTTGCCAAAGAATTCATGGAAGTATGTCACTGATGAGTCAGTCCGAGCGAGTAAGCCGGAGGAAACGCTAATTTTATAGGACTAAAGGTCAATCAATTCACCAGGTGATTTTTGGTCCCGACTGGATTGATGGGGAATGGAGAAGAATATAAAACAACAAACTGTATGGGCTGTAGAGCGGCACCAAGTTTGTCAAAAAAGTGAAAAGCCAATGACTGAAGTGGTTGGGTTAACTAGAGCGAACGGACACCATACTATGGCCTGGAAAGTTTTCGAATCTAACCCCGCAGGACGGCGCAGTAGAGGAGGATAGCGTTATAGGTGGCACACACCAGTGAAAGAGACGTCAACGTCAAGCCGGCTGGAAGAAAGTCTTTGATTGAGGACCTGGCCTTACCCAGACTATATCAGTCATAGCACTACCTTAAGTAAGTAAGTAAAGTAACAGATATGCAATTCAAACTTTATCTGAAATACTCTTTCGGCTTTTGGATCTTTTTATAGCCATTTACCAAGAAATCAAATGGAGATTTTAAGATCGCCCGATCTTGATTGCTAGTTCATTAAAACATGAGATAACTCTTCTTGTTGTCTATCAGGCATAGATTTTAAGACTTTCAGGACTGGTGCGTCAATGTCCTGTCTGTACCCTTGAAGTGTCTCACATATCATCATTTATTAGGTCGACGTTGATAGTCCATGAATTTCGTCGAATCTTCTTCTCCACACAACATCATCGATAAGCACTACTGGACCGAATATCATTTAAAAGCCTTCGATTGGCTGTTCCGAGTAATGTTCTCGGAGTCTTTTTCTGTTCCACAATTCAAGAAGGAGTAGATTTAGAACACAAGTATGCCTATATGCAGTTTTTTGTCGGACTACTTGTCAAAAGTAATAAATGCCCATCCATCTCCTTCACGCCCGCCGAGAATAATTATTTTCGAAAGTGAATTGTCGTTACATTGCTGTTGATTTGAAATATACCCTTCTCGTTTTTTTTCGAACATTAAATCCAACTCTCTCATATAGGTGCACCTTTTATTTAAACGGCCATGCAGCCACGCAGAAAGTTCACAAAGCGCACACCTCTGTGGATGGAAAAGAAATCATATAGCTCCTGGCATTGAACCCCATTTATTGTCCGTCAATTATTTTACCTTTACCCAAATCTTTTGTTTAAGTAACTTTTTTGTTTTGCTCTTAAATATTCTTTGTTCACTTTTAATCTTGTAAGCAAATAAGAAAGTTTTTTTTTTTTACAAAATACAGAACTGCCAATGACCCATTTACCGTACGATTGAGTACTAGACTGTATATTGATTTTGGATTATTATTTTGTTACTTGTTTCGTTTTTTATTTGTTTACTTATTTTTTTTATATTGGGGCCCAACAACAGTCTTTTATACCTTTTGTCTGGATTATTTTAATTTTTTTTTCTTTGCATTATGATGGCGCTTGGCAACTTGAAGCTTATGTTCTAGGTATATTATTTACGGAAATTTTACAATTGAAAAAAAAGATATATTTTTTGCAAACAAGCAATCTTGACTTTTCGTGTATTTATGTTTTCTCCTTTTACTGTATTTGGGTGACCTTGTTGTACTAGTTGTTTTTGGTTAATCTGTTCTTCAGTTTGTTTATTGTTTTTCTTTGCATTTTTTGTTCATCAACTGTCGTATACCTATTCGGAATTATAATGATTGAAAATGGAAGATTAGCTATTTTTTCGTAATACATATCCAGATGTTAAAAAGCGTTCTTGATTTAAGATTACCAGATGAAGAAGGTGATTAGCATAAAATACGACTAACGATAGGGCGGGCATGTACAAAGGGTGGGTGTGAGATAGTAAATGTGTCCATACAGAAAACAAAACTAAAAGCAAAGCATGTTTAAAAGCCTGTCTAGTTAACCTAAACCGTTGAGATAAAGCCCTATAAGACTACTGATAAATTTGTGGAGAAGGCTAAGAGCTTTGGAGACTTCTGGGTACGCCTCGAAATTTTGAAATTTTCTTCTACCTTTGCATCTTGAAAAACGAAAATCAAATTGCGGTTTCAACCATCATCGTCTTGATTGAGAGGTCGAACATAAAATTCAACCTTTTGAAAGGTCTTTAAAATTTTGCTTAAAAATGGTCACTAAACTTTTTTTTGGTTTCTCTCAGTGAGAAATTTTTATTTCAACTTTTCAAAAAAAAGTCGCCTTAATTGGAACAAAAAACTTCAATGTTGCGCTCATTCAAACAAGAACAAATGAGTCTGGAGTTAGGCGTTTATGTTTTCTTCACGCCTTGCGACATCCCTGACCACAGTTCTTTTGCCAAGAAGCCCGTGATGACGGACTCAATCTTTCCAATTTAAACATGGACTTAGGACGCCTTAGGATTAAAAAAAAAAACAAAAATTAAATTAATATATCGAAAACGAAAAGTTCTCGCTACAACTGGAGCTGCAGCTGCAACTGGAATAGCTGTCAGAAAGTGTCATACGTGATGTACAGCTTTCTGACATTGTTGTTATTATAAGTCAGCTGTGCGAATTTGATTCAACACAAAAATAAAAATTAGAACAAAAATAAAAATGGAAAATGATGAAATGGAAGCGGAAATTACTTAACGTCTTTATCAGAGATTAAAAAGAGTTTGAAACTCTCTTCAATCCTCATATAAACACTTGGTTACGCTTACAATTTTGAAACGTCAAAAAAGCTGCATGCAAAAGTTAAAAGTTGGCCAACTTGCCAGCTGCGTCGTGTTCTGTTCATATCATTGAATTTTTGTGTATTCAAAATTTTGACAGCTATTCCAGTTGCAGGTCCGTCTTCATTCTGTTTAGGCAGTAAGAAAGCAGAATCAGAAAGATTTGTATCGTGTGTCCTCTAACGACGATGAGGTTCTTCGTGGGTTGAATTTTGATGATTTCCCTTTGCGAAAAACAAAAGTGATTTAAAGGTAGTAATTTTTTTTTACGAAAAAAATGATTAGATTTATTAAAATCATGGCAAAATGGCAATGCCGTTTATATACAAAAACGACGTTTTCTGTAAAAAGCGGTGCAGTTTGTGGTTCCATGCGTTCGTTAACTTTTTTCAAATTTCCCCGGCTCTGAGAGAATTCTCCCATCTTTTCAAAATTTGATAGGTTTTAGACAAACAAACCAATGCTGTTCATTATTTTCTAGTACATTGGTAGTTGATTAAATACGCAATTTTCGACTTTGCGTAAAAATGTAAGTACGAGTAGATTTATTGTTTTGGTATTTTTTATGACAGAAACTTGGAAATTTGTAAGAATCCAGCATAAACGAATAACCATCTATTTGCGTTTTGAGTGAAATTAACGATTTTGACATTTTAATTTGTTAAAATTGTTAGGTATCATAAAGCAACTTTTAGTTGCATTAAGCTGAGTGTAGTTTTTAAGGTGTCGTAAATTGGAAAACAATTTGATTGGAAACCATTTTATTTTGTATTCTTGATTATAAACAAGAGATGTAGTAAGACCCATCGGAAAAAGTGGCCATTTAAGTCAAGGCCCTGAAAAGGCTTTGGTGGGGGCAATCTAGACAAGGAAAATTTGTCAAAGACAAATCTAGCTCTCGCTAGAAAAAACTTGTTGGATGATTCTTTTTATCCCTTCACAAATAAATAATAAAACAAAACAAATATTTTCTGCCCCCATACTATGTAAGAAAAAATTAAAGTAGGTGTATAGTTTTTCATTTTCAACATAACACGACTATATTGCGAAATAGCTCTAAAGTGAAAATGGGGAGACCAGGGGGGTGAAATAAAAATCTGAAAAATTAGGGAAATTGTTTTTCACTGTTTTGAATCGAATGATGCCTATCCAAGACTACGTCCAATTTAAGGACCACCCGAATGTACATACAGTGAGCGTCAAAAGTGATGAAATTTAAACAAAAAATAAGCAAAAAATTGCATTCAAATTACAAAAAACAGAAGTTGAGACTGTCGATCAGAGTGTTTACAACGAGCGACGGTCGAAGGTACTCACACACGTTGCGACCCGGTTGAACGGACGTTGCTATTGCTAGTCTCTTTAAGTGTGAAATAACTTAAAATTATGAACCGAAACAAGAGAAATGCTGCCCTTATGAAGCGTTATTAGAGTTTCTGGTCTGTATGTAAAAAAGGAGGCGAAGTGGTCAAAGGAATGATTCGGGGTAGTATTCTCGGGCTTTTTTTAATAATTCATCAAACGCTGAACTTCTTATTTGCTTGTTGCTATACCATAAACTTTGTGCCGACCACAAGTACGAATGTTTTTCGTAAATTTAAATAAAATCTTAACCATTTTTTTTCATAATCTCCTTCTATTTGTTTTTTATTATTATTCTGTCACCTAGAAATAGTTCTTAGAACGTGTATGAGGTTTGACGATTATGCGTAGACTGAGAAGCTCGGTCACACGGACTGTCTTAAAAAAAGGCATTCACTTCCGACCTGTCGTTAGTCGCACGGTTTGATGCACGATAAGGACATTCACGGTAGAACCTGTCGTATAAGACTGAAGTCCGTCGGACCGTTCTTACAACAATTTTAGCGAATGGCCCGCTTAAAAAATGTGAGCTATATGATTGGGAGCATTTAATCTTTTTAAATGATAAAAAAAAAAACAAGTCCTTATAATTTAAAAGAAGGCAAAAAGATTTAAGAGGATACCCTACGACTTTCTGCTATTTGTAGCATTTGTAATCGAATCCAACCTGATATAATATTTCAGATAACAAAAAACAAGGCAAAGGCATTTGAGAGGTAGGAGTTTGCACATTACAAGTACAACCGATGACTAAAAATCAAACCGTTATATTGGAGTTCAAGAAAATCAAAGTCATACCTTCGCAGTGATACCATTTCAATCGTGTAGCTCTAGTTGCTCAATTCACTTCCCACCAGTTTCAGGTGAACTTTTTTGTATTTTATAAAATGCACTTTTTGTGTTCTTTAGAAAATGCATTTCTTTGTCACTCTTTTCAAATTACGACTTTCCTATCGCTGCGGTCAGAATTCAGAACTTTTTTTTGTTAACTCGAATTCAAACAATAATTCACAAAAACAAACTCAAAACACTATGAACAACGGCGATTATGTCACATCGTTTTTGTGGTGCTTAATTATCATCAAACGCCACTCAAATGTAACCACAAACGAACGACCAACGTCGGCGTCGTCGTCGTTGTCGTCGATGAATCCGTTGATGACGACGACACTCATAGGCGGAGATAACTACCATGAAATTTAAATACACAACCGAAGGAGTATTTATTCACTGATTACTGACACACCTCGAGCATTTTTTGTTATTGTTATTGTCGCTGTAATTACTCTATATCTCGAGACTAATAATTACAATTATAACGGTATACTCGCGTCTTTATAGGAAAATGATGAAAGAATGAGAAATTTGCTAGTTGCGATTGCGAGTACTAAGTAGATAGACACAAGTAGCTACATCGGAATCGAATGAATACAGCACTATTCGTAGTTCTGTCTACCTGCCTACCTATGTAAGTCTCTTACGCCTTACAGCTAGCATGAGTTAGCTTCAATATATTGGAAGAGAAGGAAGCCCTTGCAGTGGCTGATATTTAAAAAAAAAAGAAAAAAAAAAAGAAAATGAGAAACTGTGTATCTTGAGGGTTGACTTGATTAGTAAAATAGTTTTTGTTCTTTACTTAGTTTTTTTTTGTTGTATTATTAGTATTTTTTGCTTGTTTGCTTGATTATAGTGTGGTTCATGTAGTTAGATACATTTGCATTTTTTTTTCGAAATCATATATGTACTTTCGAAATTAAATTTTGAAAATCTGAAAAGGCAGATCTTTTGAAAGTTCTAAAAAGAGATAATACTCTTTTAAAAGGAAATCAATAAAATGTTCAAAAGATTTGTGTTAACAACTTGGCTGTCAAACAACTAAAAATATGATTAATTAAAACGCTTTCGTTTAACCAGGCTTGCCTTTAGGTAAAAAAAAATATTATCTTCAAGCAACATTTTCCTTGTTATGTAGAAAGAAGTCAGTCACAGTGAGACTTATAATAGTAGTTATTTTTAAGACTTCATTTTCCACATTTCCCTATGGCAATAATATTCCGCGAAATGCTTGTGGCCTGTCCCATCGAAAGAAAAAGTTTTCTTCTTGGCTAAAGAAATTCCTACATTAACCTCTTCAGACGCTCTTAATTCATCGACATACTATTTATCGCATTTGCTTTGGGAGTGCATTTCATCTACCTACATTTTCTTGCCACTTACTTAACTCTCAGTTCGAAAGTTTTTCTCTGAGTGATATTTTCGACTTCAACTTCTATTTATAATATACTCGACTGAAAATGCACGCTCGTCACTGTTTTGAAGTATTAGTGCGAGTAACTTGGAAGAAAACAAATTTTTAAAACAACTCATGCCGAATAAGACTACTCCTGGCTTCTAACATAAAAGTCCGTTTATGTTTATATCTAAGACTTTGAAGAACAATCAATTTCAACCATTAATAAATTATTTTTCTAGTTTAAATATATATGTACGCCGCCGGGAAGGTATACTACTTTGTTTTGTCGCCATTTTGATGAACATTAGTCTTGACAGTTCATTTTTGGCAGTCGTGAAGTAGACTCGTGGTAAATTTATTATGGAAAAATATTCGATAATTCGATAATTTTATCAAAATCAATCATCGATTACTATGACGATGAGAACGTCACGTGCAATTATTGGGAGAAACAACGTGCAAAAAAAGCACTATTTATCGTTTAGTGAATGGTTTCGAAGAAAGAGGGTCAGTAGGTGAAAGGCCCAAGCATGGATCACAACGTACTGCAAGATCGGCTGAAAACATTACTGCTGCTCAAGGAAGTGTTCAAAACAATCCATCAACCTCAATTCGACCCCGTGCTCAGGTAACTGTGAATGGGAGGCGATATCGTGATATGATTAAAAACTTTTTAACGCCACAAGTGCATACTTTGGGCTTGATTAACATGTGGTATCAACAAGACGGTGCCACATCGCATACAGCCAGGATTACAATGGAATTTCTGCGAGACAAACAAAGTAGTATACCTTCCCGGCGGACACCCTGTACTATGATGCATCAAAAGTAAAAAAAAACAATAATTTTTGTAAGTGTATCTATGCAATTGAAGTGCACTGTTAAACCCACTCAGAGGGAGAAACAGATAAAAATGAAAGTGCACATTAATTTATGAAACAAATTGCCTTTTTATTTATACAAATATACTCGATGGTGCTTTTATAAATTTTTAAAAATAACTTTTTTATTTTAATTAGATTTACGTTGTTGCCTCTTAAAATTGCCCAACTCAACACCTGCTTGTGCATTTTTCGCACTCGCCTATGGGTTTGGGTGAGAATATACTAAAACACTGTTTTGCTCTGAAGGTGGCTAAGAATATCGGCATAATTGGGATTTCTTGTAGGCAACTTAATTTCCAATTTAATTATTGCGCATTTAACGACGAGCAAATGGAGGAATACTATGTATGTATGTATACGTGCGTGGTAAAAGAATGAGATAAACGTTCAATAATTTGTATTTAGATAAAAGTACAAAAATAGAAATTTGTTGCCCGGTCATGACCTAATTAAATAAATAAATAACATTAAATTTTTGTTCGTAGGAACTAATATTCAAGTGAGTGGTGAATTTTTATTATAGAACTTACAAATTAAAATTAAATTATTTTAATAATAATTTTTGTTTTAAGTTGCAAAAATAACAAGTAATATTCTGAAAGATTGATATTATTTCTATTTTTATTAAATGTACAAACTCTATCTCTACATTCCAGTGGCCTAATTATAAGATTCTAAGAAAATACTTTCATTACTTTGAGTCAAATGATATCTATGTGTGAAATTTCACATCGAAATCTCTTTCTGATATTTTTCCAAATACGCCTCGCTGCGGATTTCATAATCAGGCTACAGATTATCAATTTATGAACTTAATCCAAAATACCTTATAAAATAAAGTAAGTCTAATTATGAAGCGATATTTAAATACAAATCAAAAAAATTGAAACAAGAGTTGACTCAAAGTAAGGGTTTGTCAAAATTTCAGAACGGCCGTTAAATTGATAACCGTCTTGAATTGGCATTTGACTACTATCAATATCAATTTGGACCAATGTTTTGGGGAAACCTTGTATTTTATGATCATTTGGATACAAAGATTTTTTTTCAACAATCAAATTAACGAGATTGTTGCATTTAAAAGTTAAAAAAAAATTCCAAACTTCATTAACTTTGGGAACAATGGTCCAGTAGTGCAGTGCAATATTATTCTATTATTCATTTGTAGTGATTGAATATTTAAATTCATGATCCTAGAGGCTGTCATATAAGTTTGGAGGAATTGCAAAATGCGATTACAAGAACAAAGTTAAACAAATCTGCAAGGGAAACCAGAAAATTTTTAGTTCTACAAGAGTTTAAAAGAAGAACCATGCTGCACCTACCTACCTAGGCGAATCAATTGAAACAAATTTATATTTTTACACAAACATGTAACTAAGCAATTCATAATCCATTATTCGAAAACGAACTCTTCGGTTCAAGCTTTTAGTCGCAAATTTCAGCTCGACGCCGCTATCCGAGTGACATCAAGTCGAACAAAGCCCATTTCAACTTAAAACTAACTTGGTTAACTCATTTAAATGGGTTGAAATTATGATATTTAGAAAGGCAGGTAATTGCTATACCTACTAGAATTGAAAGTAGAAGAAGATATTGTGGTTGGTAAAGGAGTACGAGTAACTTGGAACATATCGTCAAACTTAATATGAAGAGTTAATTCACCAACATCCTAAGTATGCAAAACCAGCAATAAATTATTGTCATATGGAAGTGCTGCATTGAAAAAGTGCCACAAGATTTAGTGCAAATCGTTTGTTATTTCAAATAACTTTTAAATCAGTCTTATGTATCATGCCACTAAAGTTTGATGTTACGTATACGTCAAGCCCGAGATAAGTTTATACACATTAGCTAAGTTTATCTTTTGGTTAATGAACTGTCAAATTTTGTATAACCAAATTGGTTAAATTTATCCAAACGTTTCTAGTCTCTGATTGGTCAGATGTCAAAATATTTATTTGCAACTACGGCAACTGTATTGGAAAGGTGACTGGAAAGTAAGTAAAAAAAAAATCTTCCTTAAGGTAGAACTATAATTGTTGGAAGGGCACTGAAGCTAATGTCAACTTGACGAAACGCTCCACTTCGCAAATAAAGCAGTAGCATATGCTTTCCGCGTATTCGCTTGTTTTCTTCCAACCATTGAAGTGCCCCTCCGAGCATTATAGTTCTAGCTTTATAGCCAAACCACAATCAAGCGTTCATTTGCGCCGACTTGACATATTTAATAGAAACAATGGTTATGAGGCAATCTTAAATGTTACCTCAGGCTTCGTGCTTACCTCAGATCGAAAATATAATAAGCCTGAGCGAAACGCCCGAATATTATTTAATTCTATTTTCTATTTCGGTGGCCTTTTGACAGCTGAAACAGAGCTTTTTTTTTGTGTTATTTCATTTTTTTGGTACGCAGGGAAAAGTGTTTTGAAATATTCAATTTAATTTAACATTTCAGGTGTAAGAAAATACAAATAGTAATTCTTTAAGCCTGTAGAAACTAAAAATGTATTGCGATTAACTTTATTAATAAATGCAACGAGAACATCAGCAATAAAAATCATTGTACGTGTTTGCTGTTGTTTTTTGGTGTACTACATGCTTATTGGCGGCCTATTTTAGAACTATGCAAATTTATTTCTATTTTTCTATTATTTACATAATTATTAATTGAATCAAACTTTATAATGATAACAAAAAATCAATCAATCAAATTAACAAAATATTCCTGTGAAATTAATTGTTTTTCTTTTTTTTATTTCATTTCCAAATACTTACATTTTTATTATATTTTGGTTCCTTTACACTCAATTGCAAAAAGAGTCAGGGACAAAGAGTCATTGTGTAATAGGGGTCTATAATCGTGTAATAAGGAACTATATATCGGAATGGGAATTTAGTTCTAATTATTATCTTTTTCGTATCGAAAACTCCATTGTGACACTCTGACGTTTCCAAATGTTAAAAAAGGTGTGTTTGGTTAGTTTTTGCAAGAACTCTTACTGTTTAGGTCGTTTTAACTTTTTTTAAAGCCAGTTGTTAGAACCTGGTTCAGCAATTTTAAATCACCGATTTCGGTGGAATAATTGAGGTCCAATGAGGGTCCAAGGTTCAAGTATGTGATAGCAGCCAAGTAATTTAATTGAATTGAATTGAATGATTTTCGCAGTTAATACGCCTGGAAGCTTTTTATTGACACTTCAGAATTACTAATTAAAAATAATTTCAAAATTAATCATTCACCCACAAAAGCAAATACACACTGAAACTTAGAGGGCACTAGTTTATAATAGGTGTGTTCCTTAACTTTGAATTTCTGTGATGTTTAGTCCAAACGTGTGTCAAAAAATTATTTTTATATGAATTTTAACAGAACTTTGGATTAAAATGAGCAGAAATGCACATAAAATCACAGAAATTCAAAGTAATGGAACCTAATGTATATTAACTTTTGGGACACATGGTAATAGTGAAAAACTAATTTAGAGAAATATGTACCTTTCATAAAAACACTGTTTTGCTCTATTTACACTTAAACTGATTTGATGAGAAATAAAATAAAATGAAGCTCCCTACAACCAACAAAAAAATCGATCTGAACTGTTTTTTGTATGCAAAAAATATAATTTTGAAATTTGTCTTATTAAATGTGTATTCAGATGTAATTATTCTTAGCAATCTTATATCACCATAAAAGCAAGTACATGGGAGCCACTCGTACAATTTATTTTGAAAATTATTTCATCGAGAAAGCCTTATAAATACTTTTTTGTTTATAACTTAAACAGAGACTTTTTGTCCTTCTTTTCTGTGAAGAATTTTCATAGTGTTAATTTAAGGAAACAGAACTTTTATTCTGCCATATTCGTAATTTGTCAACGCCCGAAGCTACATTCCGTTTTGCAAATTTTAGGGTCACGCTAAATGACACAGATTATCGTAAAGTCGGTAAAAAGCTCATCAAAGCCCGACCGACCTAACGCGATTGTGATTTGGCCTTTAATTATCAATTCAAGTGCTCTTATGTCAGAATATCACCTAATTACATTTTTCATTGAACTGAAAGCTGAACTTTATTGTTTTGTGTTTGTACGTTCATTTTTTCCATTTTGTGCAAAGTAGTTCTCTGTCAAATTCGAAAAAGAAAATGAAAAAACCTGTATGACAAGTAAAAATATGAAAAAATTAAGAGTTTCGTATGAGATTTGTTAATTTTATATTGGGTTTGCTAATATCTAAATCAAATAATCTTGAAAAATCTTTTTCAAAAAGCTAATTTATTACAATTCATAAAGGGTTTATGCTATTTATATTTTAGATAGAAATATTTTCGGTACTTTTTTCACGATCAACTGAATTATATGTTTGAAGTAAATTTCTAAATTTGACATTTCAAACAAACCTAGTAACCTTGGTTAAATTTGCATTCAATGAATTCAGTTGACTGAATAACCAAACAAAAAATCAAATAGGCCCAACTTTCCAAGTAAAATGACTTAATGATTTCAATGAACACTGCTAAGGTAGTTCAATCATTGAAATAAGAAAAGTCATTTTGTGTGAGAAGTTGGGCCTAATTGAAATGTTTTTTGGATAGAAATATTAACTAATGCCAGTTATAGCTATCATTGAAACTCATCATTGAAAACTTTAATGATTGATTTTGAGACATTTAGAAAGCAAAATTGTTTATTATTTTGATGAACAAATAAAGCTTAAGACTTAATAAATATTATAACCCAGAAAAAAAAATTCAGATAGGCCCAACTTTCCACATCAAATGACTTTAAATATTCCAATGATCATTGGTCAGTTAGGTAGTTCAATCATTGAAAAAAGAAAATTCTTTTTACGTGAAAAGTTGGGCCTATTTGAAATTTTTTTTGGCTAATAATATTAATTTAGTCTTAAGCATTATTTGTTCATCAAAATAATAAATGATTTTGCTTTCTAAATATCTTAAAATCAATCATTAAAGTTTTCAATGATAAGTTTCAATCTGATATTTGATATGGGCGGGTCATAAAATAAAAATAAATATTTTTTCGCCATCCTAATGTTCATGTGTATGTATGAATATGTATTTAAATTCTATTATAGATTGCTTAGAACCAGTTTGAGATGTTCTAATCTAAAAAGCAAGTCTCTTACTGCTCACGGGCCTTACCATACGTATGTTTCAGATGACTGCAGTGACAGATTGCAGTAAAGAACGTTTATTTTCCAAACTCAAAAACAGGAAAACTTAATATTCCCCCGAATAAGCAGAGAACGTTTCAACTGTTAAACAAGTTCCTTGTTTTAATATCAAAAATTTAAAAATTATAAAATGTGATTTTTAATTTTGAAATTTAAAAAAAAAGTTTTTAACCTACAAAATTAATTTCTGCGTACACTATTAGCATTTAAAAATCTACACTTTAATGCAATAAAAGAATTATGACTTTTCGTATTTTTGTTTGCCAACTCCAAATAGCGGAAACTGTAGTATTTAACAAGTAAGTATTTAATTTAAAACAAATTCAGTTAAAAACACCAATTTATATTCTTATTATTTAAAATTTTTACTTCAGACTTATTTCAGCGGAAACTTATATAATAAGAAAATACTCATGTTAAAAATGTATCGTTGGCGCAGCAAATATAAGCATTTAACTAGCTACAAATTCATATATCAAAATTATTTGATTCCACCAAAAAGTGTCCACCAAAATAAGGGACGACAGTTAAGCTATCTCCTTAAATTCTAAATTATGAGTAAACACAATCGGTCATTTAAAACGATTCAATTGATGAATTTTTAAACCAATTTGTACTCACGCGTCACGTAGGCAGTAAAATTGTGTTTTTTTTGTATTTTTTTGTATTATAAAGTGAACTTAGCTGTTTTTCGTTAATTAATGGGGCGCCAAAACTTATTGGCTCGTGCCGCCTAGTGTTTAAATAGGCCACTGCTTGTAGGTCGTCATTAAATTAAGAGATTTAGTAAAAAGATTTGGTAGTAAAATTAAGTTTCTTCCCCCTCTTCAGATGAAGACTCTGAAAACACCCTGTAAGGAAATTTTTATTTTTCAAATTCAACTACTTCTAGCCTCGAAAATTTCCCCTTAGTAGAAGAAAACCATACGTTATAGTCTGCCTTATTATCAATTCAGACATTCTTCAATTTCTACTTGTAGGCAGAATATCACTGTATTCAACTAGACTAAGCTTATGACCAAAGACTGCCATCTAGGAGCTAATTAATAGAATAGTTAGCCTAACTTAAAAATTCTAAGCAAACCGATTAAATGCGATTAAATGGCCTCAGAACCAGTAAGATAGACCACGCTGGCATTCAACATTTTGATGAATTTGGTGTTAACCAAGTACAAAATTTTCCGTTATTTATGTGTTAGAAAGGCCGTAAAAACAAAAAACAACAAAAACTTCAATAGCTGCAATATTTTTTAAAGAAATACCTATTATTTTTTTGTATCGATGTCATAATGTTTGTTCTTCTTGCTACAATTGTATTAACATGTTAAAAATTGTGATATGCCACTGTGAGATTTTTAACGTATCACGGTAAGCACATTTTCATCCATATTTATGTACATATGTATGTATTTTCGTACGTATGTACATTTTGTATAACATTTTCGTGCGATTAAAATATTTATCGTAGATTTACTGTGTGTTAATAAACACACCAATTTAAAGAGTCGTTTGTTTATTATGTTAATATACGGTGGCAGGTGGCATGACGCTACAACACAGCTGAACCAATAAAAAAGTAGAAACAAGTTATTTTTTTTTTTAAACTCGGTGTGATAATTTATAAATATTTTAATTTTAGATCGTCACCTGATTGGTATAACCTGGTACATTACTGCATTTTATAAATTTTGGAGATAGCAAAGTTCATCATAGATACTTAACCTAGCTGCTTGAGGAAGGTTACACATACCTATATTATTGATGTGTCTTACACCACACAAGTATCCTATATTATTTGTCTATGGTGGCAAAAAATTATACAAAAGTCTTGGATTAAGTCCACCTTAAAATTGGTAAAGATAAAGATATATACGTATTTTTGGAGTTAAAGATTCATTTAATGTAGAGTCCAAAATAGCTGGAACATTTAAGCTCAGGTCATGCTATGAAAGTTCTATGAGTTGCATTATGAGTAAAAATGTACCTACTATTTAATATGTATTTCTTTCAGTATTGGTCTTGCCCTATTACGAACACATATATTCATATTTCAAATAATTGTACTAAGTGAGAAAAGTCATTAGTAAATAGCTGAAATCACAAAAAAATGTATTTAATCTTAAAAGCTCACATAATGCCTGTACAAACATATGTATGTACCTATGTATGTACTTGTATAAAATAAAAATTTGAATTTTGATAATAAATAAAAAAACAGCAATCCAAATTCAAAGTGCTTATCTTGCGGTAAGCAGTTAACTTCTGTGGAGAAGGTCTATAAATAATACAACGAGACAGTTTAGGTGATAAAAAAAAAATTAAAACAAAAAGGTATTAAATAGTTTACATAAGTCTAAGCTAACAATGGTAAGGATGGATAGCTTATGAGCTATGACAAATAAAAGTTAAAAACCTTTAATTCAAGTAAATGAATAAAGGACAAACCTAGAAATCCCCACAGAGGCGGGAGAAAGAGAGGGATAGAAGAATAGCGTTGCATTTGAATACAAGTCATCAATAACCTATCTTAAGTAAATCAAAAACCCACAGCAACACAATGAGTAGAAAATTTTAACTGCAGCCCTACTGCACCCAATTACACTACCACCCATCATCTTACAAATGACATGCACAAGGGGTTAGGTAGGTATACATCTCCTTGTAGCAGCCCCCTTTCTCCGCTGCCCCAGCTGAGGCTGACCTATGTCCTACAAAAACGTACCTCTATAAAATTATGTTTGCAACCTTACTATAGCCACAAGAACTGGAAAATGAGGACACAATAAAGCAACGGCTGCCGCAAAAGTGACGCAAAGTGACTTACCCTCTTTTTTTAAAAGATCCTTTACATGTCCTAGATTCCCCAGATGATAAGCAATTCTTTGATTGAGTATCCGTTTTCAATTTGGTTGTTGTTGATTCCTTTTTTCTTTTTGTTTATCTCTGACGTAGAGTAATGAATGGGTTTAGTTACACTTTCTCTGATTTTAAGATTCCTAGAGCCAGTTGAGATGAAGGATGCGATTGATGAGATGTTGCTTAAACCTTAAACAAAACGCGAATACATTCCTTACAGCCGATACCGAAGGATGGGGCGCAGGAAAAGATCTGGCGGTGCGCTGTCAACCGTATGAGATCCAACCGGATAGGATTCTTGTTCGTGTTTTTAGAAGATTCACTTGTTTTTTGAGAGATTTTCAATCATCAGCAAAATAACTACCAAACAAACACAATTTATGATCAAAAAAGCGAAGATAATGTTTGCATTTGGCGAAAAGCAAACATGAGTTAAAAAAAAAAAACAAATTACTGTTTTGTGCGAAGAAAATGTATGCAAATACAACGAAAAGAAAGCACCGTCAATACCGCTGTGAACTTTTTGAGCTTAAAAATTAACAGAATGCTCCTATTGAATTGCTTGAATTTGATATCGAAAGTGGTGTAGTATGGGTTTTATTTTGATTTTGTTTATAACGCTGTATATTTGGCTTGATAAGAATAAATGAATACAAAAATTTGTGCTAATTATTTACTTTTCGACGATAAATTTGCTTGACTGAAGATGTGACGTTTTGTTCTGATTGGAAAGCGACGTTCCATTTTTTGACAGATGAGTTGAGTTCACGGTGGAAAGAGAACATAAATGGCGGCAGAGTTCATTTAATTCATTTTCATTGGATGATGAATAAATCGAAAGTGGAATATTGTTGAAATGAAATATAACCGTTAAATTTGAAAAGAATGTGATGAATTTTAGAATTTCATTTTGGCAAACAATAAATTATCAAAGATACAAACAAACACAGTATTACAGTTAATCCACTTTCAGGGAGAAAGAAATATGTTATGTTTCCACCAAAGGTGGTTTATCGCGGTGGTTTAGATAAAATTTCACCACACAAAAAGATTTATAGAAGATTTTCTTGGACAGCATATTTCAAAATGCAAATGGTGTTTATTTTTTTCTTATGAAGTGGAAGTGCGGAGAAATCCTTCATTTGTGCCATACAAGAATAGGACAATTCGATCTGCGGAAAGTTGCGTCTTTTTTTTTGACATTAGAAATATTTAATTTAGTCTTGAGCCCATCAAAATAATAAATTATTTTGCTTTCTAAATGCTCTCCCAAACCAACGCGAATGCGGAGCGACGACGAATGTTTGTTGTTGCTTAGCGCTGAGTATTTGTCAAATTTTGTACAGTTGTGAATAATTCACGGTGAATCAATCCGCATTCAAAACGTCTCAAAATAAAATACTAAAATTTTGAATGATGAGTTTCAATGATAGCTATATCTGGCGCCTTAAAGGCTCTCCCAAACCAACGCGATTGCGGAGCGACTCGCAGCGAATCATTCACAATAGTACAAAATATGACAAATACACAACGCTAAGCAACAACAAAAAATCTTAATCGCTCCGCATTCGCGTTGGTGTGGGAGAGCCTTTAATATTCACATTAAGGTTACTTTTGATTTTGGTTGTTTATATTTTCGGTACAGATTGAAATTATTCGCCACATGATTTGGACTAAAACATATCATTCACACAAACGCTTCTTCTGCAAAAATCCATATTTATCGTTCATCAGCAATGCTTTGAATTGATCACAACGAAACAGTGGATGGTCCATCAATTCACATTTAAAACATTTCCGATTGCTAGTTGAACGTCTTTGGTAACTGTCACCGGACTAGGCCATTTCCTAATGTTAGTTGAGAAGAACCAAATATGGGCTGAATTGTAACTGTAAAGCTGACTTTGGAATATGATCTCTGTGAAAACCAGGTGCAGTTGAACTTGGATCGATTTTGCTTATTTCCAGATTTGCAATACAATTTGCACGCTGCTCTTAATTAAGCTAGTCACGCACATGCAATTTTCAGTTTCAAAACTGTTTCGTTGCAAAAATGAGTCCTATGGATTCATATGAGACTCCGCGCACATGCAGAAACTATTCAGTCGTCGATTCGAGCAACTTTTCAGTTTGTGTTGTGGCACAAACTGGACGATTGCCTGAAATCAGTTTTTCAGTTTGCGTCATTTGGAATAATATGTAACTGCGCGGACACTCAACCAAATAGTTGCGGACATTTGAATTTTGTTCTTTCCGTAGGGGCATTATGTTCTATGTGTGAAAGAGAGCATAATGTATCTTTTCTTTTATTTGCTGAGTAAAGGAATAGGACAAAGGCGATAATATTTTTCTTTGTATTTATGAGAGAGAAAAACTGAATAAACATTGTCGTTGTGTTAGTTAGGTTCTTTGCGATTGCTTGTGGAGTTGCTGATGTGCGCGCTCATCGTTCAACTTGTGACTAAACTGTTTTGTTGTGGTAGCAATTGCACGTGCGCGACTAGCCTAAGAGGACTACATATTCTCCTGTGTGGGTACCTCATTTATACGACGTCGTATTTCCCTTCACGCCCACGCTTTTAGTCCAAATAACGAGTAAAAGTAACGAGTGAAAGTAAAAGGATGTAAAACTTTATGTGTGCTAATGTAAGATTTTTGAAAACTTTTGCCATGATTGATATAAGCGATATAGGTCTGTAAGATGTTACTCGTGTTGGTGGCTTACCTGCTAGTTTAGGTATAACAAAAACTTCTGTAATGTGGCACATATCTTAGTTTAAGGCATGCGTTTATTATAAATTAAAGTTTTTTGAAGGTTATTGATCAGATTTCCTTAAAAATCTGAGGATAGATCGAACCGTGGTGGTTTTTATGCTAGACAAAGTAATGTTGACACATGCCTATTTCTTTTTTGAGCGTGACTGTAAAGGATCTGTAGCTGTTTTTGTTGGGAGCGCCTTAAACACATTCGGGAGATGTTCAGCGAAGAGATCAGCCATTTGTTCCGGGTTTCCGATCCATTTACCATCTTGAAATTTAACTGGTGGGTTTTGTGCCTGCGGTCTATTTAGACGCTTAGCTGCTTTCTATGTTTTCTATACTTTCTATAAGGAGTTTTTGGTATAAGCATCTGTCGTTAGACTTTTCAGGAATCTACTAAGTGAATCATTCTTGAACTCAAATATTCTCTTTTTCAGTTCGTGTTAAAATGCCATATCATTCGGAAACCATGGGGCTCACGAGATATTCGGCTGATATTGAGTAGTAAGACAATGTCCAAATATAGAGTTCCGTTATTAGTTTTTTAAGTGTTTTTCAAGCAGAATACCTCGTCAACCTCATTCACAATAACTTTTTCAACGATGTATGACACATTCGTGTTGAGAAATGTACCAGCTCCCACAAATTTTTGCCCATTCTCCCTTACATTGCGTTTATATCATTAATGAAAGGCTATCAAATAACTGAGGATTGTTCAGAGACGAAAAGAGATATCGGGAAGATAAAGACAGATTTTAAAAGAAGAAAGTTAGTTCTTTTAGAAACATGCAAATTTTCTATAACTCAAGTTACAATTCAAATTTAAAAACAGCAAATGTGTTATTTGATTTCATAACGGAAATATATCAAAAACGAAGCCCGATGGAATTGTTTTAGTTCAGATTCGAGTTCAGCACACCAAAAACCTACAAAAAAGTATTATTTGGTTTCTGTAACAAAAAAAAAAATAGTTTTGTTGACCCAGTGTTATTTTTTGTTGAGTTGAGGTAAAATTATAAATTAATAAATGGTTAAGAAAAGTAGGAGAAAATATTATTAGTAAAAACAGTTAAACGAAAATTCATTGATACTCCTTTTTGTAAATTTCACACGATATCATAAGGTCAGATGCTGAATTTATTTAAGTACAATTTATTAATCATTCTTAGAATAATCTTCTACCCCCAAATTAATAAACGACGGATAACAGCGTGCTAGCGTTTATACATTTGTTAACTTGAAATACTTATCAACAAATGTGTAATAGTCTGTGACGTGAGCTAACGTATGGAAAACTTTAACTCACTGAATTCCGCGTATAATGAACGGATAACTTATTAACACATACACCCGCACGTATGATAGGACCGTTTACTACTACCAGAATACACTTTGTAATAAATACTGGAAAAGGTATCACATCTTTTTTTAATAAGAAAACCCAACTAACAATTAAGCTTGTATAAGGTAAAATTTTTCGAATTTGGCAAGTAATAGCTTGAATTTTCCACCTGAAATTATTACAAATAACTGCTATAAGGCCTTAAAATATGAACTTCACAAGCTCTATACAAGGCTCATAAATATAAGTTAAAAATGGCTTGTATAAGGCCTTACAAACTTGTTTACTGAAAATGTTAAAAGTAATAGCTGCTATAAGGCTCTCCACTACAAATCATTGCCAATAACTTTTATAAGGCTTGTTTGTAAAGGCCTAATACAAATTAAAATAATCAGTGAGGATCAACAATTGTGTCTTGTAAAATATTGTGCTTATAAAAAAATCAGATTAAAATAAATAACAACTGTAAGTACCCATTGAACATCATAAAACAGAAAAAAAGTGTTTATAGTAACATTGAACTTTTTAGCAAAACTTAAAAATGAATAACTCATAGCAAAAACTTAAAAGATCTGGAACCTACCAAAGACAAGTGAGAAAAAACAGAGAAGCAATTCTTAAAACAGCCAGAGAACATTCAAGAAGTTTTGGAGAACAAAGAACAGATATTAGATTGCCACAGCTATTTATTGACTGTTCCCTCTACGTGAACGTGAAGTATATGGTATCCACTTATTCACTTTTGATTATATTTTCCTCAACAGCAAATTAGCATAGTGGTAGAGTGCTAGACTGGAACGAGGAAGGAATCGAATTCAAATCCCAGGTAAAAAAAAACTTTTCATTTTTATAATTGAACTAACATTTGACTCATTACAGAATACAGAAAAAAAGATTTCGGAAGCTGACTGAGAAGAAAAAAAATACAATAAAATAAAATGCAATAAAAAATACAACATCAGAGAAATAAAATAAAAACCGATAAAAAAATATATTTTTTTTTTATTTCAGAATCAGCTTTGCTAAAAATTTTTTTTTCTCTCGATGGATTACTTATGCAAAATAAATTTGGGTAAGGCCTTATATAAACATCCAAGGCAAGCTATTGAAAATAGCTGTCATTAAATGGCTTTGGTAAGGCCTTATTTAAACATTCAAAGCAAGCTTTTGGCAATAGCTGTCAAAATGGCTTTCGTAAGGCCTTTTATAAACATCCAAGGCCAGCTAAAGCTTGTTCAGCCAAGCTAATAGCAATTCATGAAAAGCTATTTGCTGCTATAAGACCTGTCAACAAAAGTCTTATGGCAGTTAATTAGCTTGGGTAAATGCGCCAAAATGGCTTGCATAAGGCCTTTTACTATTTCTATAGCAGTCTGAAAATAGCTTGTATAGAACCTTATACAAGTTAAATTGTTAGTTGGGAAGTAACCTTTATGTTGATGAGAAATCTTCCAAAGCTACTACAATTCCATCAAAAAAGAAAACCTAAGTGTTCAAAAAAAAGATTGAAATAATTGTGCAAGTTCTCCGAAAGATACAAATTAACGTACCTCTGCAAAATGACAATATACTTAAATTTAAATAGGAGGAACTCTATGCAAATTATATTTGGCGATTTATTAAGATAAAATTGCTTTTAAATAATTTTGTGTTCTCTTAGAAATTGGTGCTTTTAGTTTAAAAAATGAATGTACTTTAGTTGTTTTCCCTTAAACGGGCAACTTAGTCCGATATAAATTTGTGAACCATAACTGTCCGCTCAAAGTAGTTTCTACAATATTATTTTAATTTTTTCTGGCTTACAACATATCAAGCCATGCTTTGTTAATCCTTAAATCAAAAATATTGTAATTTTAATGATTTACAAAATAAAATCCTTATCTTTATCTAATCTAATTTAAATATCTTATATCAAGTAATTTTTTGAATTTGAATTTAATTGCCTCAAGCTTAACTAATGATAAAGCTTTGCAAAGCATGATTTCACCGATTGTTTTTCATTTATTGACTTGCCACCTGATGAGTACGTAAGTATACCTAACTAACTCTCTTCCTCATAAATTTTGAGATGCACTTTAATCAGATTGTGTCAGTGTAAAGAGCAGGAAGTTATTTGTGTTCAGTCTTCAACTTTTGCAAAATTTTATTCAAAGTTTAATGAAAGACATTATACCTAAATGATGTACGAGTAATATAATAAAAAGAAATCTATAGATCTACTTCCATAAAGATTTCATTTTTAAAATTCAAAAACTAAACTTTAAACACTAAAATTTACTGCTCAAAAGTATGATGTAATTAGGGGAGTGATAGCTGATAATAATCAGTGAGTAAGAAGGTAAGTAAAAATTATAATAAATTTTACCTACGCACATTTACTAGTATATGTTTTACTTTTCTTTAAATTATCGTTTATTAAAAGAATAATTGTATTCATATTTTTATTAACAAATATTTCCATTTTTACAATACTTTGCATAAATTTTCATTCTTTTTTACTTTTGTTAAGCTTTGCTGCTATCTTAAAATAGATTTTTTTTTCTTATATGTATGTACATATATTTCAATTTGGCCGGGTTTGGATTCATGTTTACTTTATGGGCACAACAAGTAAAACGCATATTCTGGATGTGAAAAAAGCTTTTGTGTCCTTGCAGCGGTTCGGGATATTATAGGTTTGTTTCTTTACTTTTGGGATAAAGTTTGGGAAAAAGTTCGGGAAAAAGTTTGGGGATGAGCTTTTTGATGTTGTTGTTGTAATGTTTAACCAGAAATGAAAAGTAAAGAAACGCATTTGGGATGTTTCTGGGTCGTTGCGGTGTAAATCACCCATTCGACGTCATTGCTTGTAGGCTCAACGCATACAAAATTATGCAATTTCAATTCTATTAGCATTTGCAATTATCATGTTGGGCTCTATTAAAAGATACCAGAAGAAATATTTTAATTTATATTTGTCTCCATTGTATCATTTTTATTTAATTTAATTAAATTAACCGTTTTATATACGCTACTTGACAAATTTAATTTCACATTTTTTGATCAGCTGATTTCTTGTTTGACAAGCAAGAAAGTGCCGGAACTAAAATGTTCGGGTAGATTCTTGCTGGAGGGGAAATGAAAAAAAGTCAAAAGCTCTGGCATTTTTGTGTCAGAAAATAGTAAAGAAACACGTTTTGGGTAGATTTGGGTTACTTTGGGAACCCGCGGGCGAGTAAAGAAACAGACCTTATATTTATTAATGTTGTGGCTAACTTTATTTTCTTGATGTATTTGAAAGCTTTTGAAAAAAAAATAAATTTGTTAAAAGCGTAGATGCGTTAAGAGATTAGTTTATTGTTTTTTGTCCTCAATACTTAATCTTAAAAAATTGTCATTTGTTTATTCAATTGTACAACACCAAATTATTTGTTAAAGCGCATCTATGTAACTGCCTTGAGGAAAAAAATTGTCAAGAATTAGGTTCATGTGTAGAAGTCAAAATAGTATCTACCTGTTACTCAAAACAATTAATAGCTACCTAAAAGTTTTGAAAGTTATACTTATTAGGTTCTGGCGTCCAGGGTAAATATTTTTCATAAAAGCTACAGGTTTCAGCTGCAACACTCTTATAGTATCTACTTCTTAATACAATGGTTATTGGTACTTTCGTTATTTTTGATTTTTATTATCTTACGGTTTGGGTTAAAAAGCTTTTAATTTGGAGGAATGATGACCATTTTTGGTTTTCATTTTTGTGAAAATCTAATTAACTGATTGTACAGTCTTTTAACTTATCAATAAGTAATGACACTTTAGATTACATTACTTGCTATACAGTTAACAAAAATGAATTGAAAAACTAAAAACTAAAATTTATCCAAAACTGTCTACGTTGTCAATTGTAGACCATCATCCACCATTGGGAGGATTCAGTTTGTATGCAAGAGCCCTAAAATCAAGCTTTGTTCAATTTAAAAAAAAAAAATTTAAATGTTTGGGTGGAATGACAAATTTTTGACTGAGCACTATTAACAGTATCTAACACAGGAAGGTACTATTGATTTTGAATTTTCTCATCATCAGTTATATGCAATTTGATTATATTTAAAGTTGAAAAAAAATCAAAATTTTTATTCGAAAATTCGATTCCTCAAAATCGGGTTAGTTATTATTTTTGCAATTTAATTAATGTATATACATATACTCCAGACAGTAATAGAAAATTGCTATAAACAAAATTATTATTTTTTGTCCCAGAAAATTTTTCTCAGGCGTATACTTACTTTATTTTTATTTTATTGTATTTTTGTGTGTGTACGATAATTGTTAGTGTTACTTAAACTTTTATTATTTATTCAAGCTTTTGGTGGTGCTATTTTTTTTTCTCTTAAAGGAGATGATCCTTTAAATTGAATTTCTAGTTCAGAAAATGAAGTATAATACAAATTACAGATTTTAGAAAAGTTTCTATTTAAGTACCTAGGGTAAAAATAGTCAATAAAAGAGTATAAAATCGAATTACACTTTCTCTATTTTTATAATTTTTACTGGCAATATAAGTACTATAAGGCAAATTTTAAATTCGAGCAAAAAAATGTTCAAGATAACAATCAAACATTACAAAAAAAATCAAAACATTTCTTCTCAAGCTTTTGGTGGTGCTATTTTTTTTTTTTTCTCTTAAAGGAGATGATCCTTTAAATTGAATTTCTAGTTCAGAAAATGAAGTATAATACAAATTACAGATTTTAGAAAAGTTTCTATTTAAGTACCTAGGGTAAAAATAGTCAATAAAAGAGTATAAAATCGAATTACACTTTCTCTATTTTTATAATTTTTACTGGCAATATAAGTACTATAAGGCAAATTTTAAATTCGAGCAAAAAAAATGTTCAAGATAACAATCAAACATTACAAAAAAAATCAAAACATTTCTTTTGGTAAAGGCTATACCTTTGGCACGTTATGGTCTATTATTATTTTTTTTGAAAATCAAATATTTGAAAACTATGGTGAATTTTTAGGGTTGGGGTCAAAATTCTGGCAGGGTCAACATTCTTTTTGCTGAATCCTGCTTTCAAAATTCAACTTTTCAAAGCTCTGCTTTCAAAATTCTGTATTTCATAATTCTGTTTTTCAAAATTCTGTTTAACAAAATTCTGCCAATTATAAAGAGAAGGTTTGGAAAATGTTAGAAAGCGCGCGTTTTTCTGTTTATTATTAGTCGAATTTTATAAATTAATTTTCTTATAGAAAAACTTCATTCATTTGGTGAAAAAGTGGTGTACCTTTTTGATTCTCCTGTCTTTTACTTACATTAATTCGTCAAAATCCGTCAAAGATACATACCATTGTAAATTCTAAATATCTTAGTTTTTCAAAAATATGACCAACTTTAATTTCAAATTAAGTAATATTATGCTATGTTCCCACCAAAACGAGATTCGATTTTTGATATTAATTGTAATTGATAGAACAAAATTTTATGAAAATTGCATCGAAGCCTCAATAAAAATTCCAGATTTCAACGAAATCTTAATGAAGTCCTGGTCCACCAATTTGAAATCTCAAAAAAAAAAAAAAATTGCTGAAAAATCAGATATTAGTTTAGTGTAAACATACTCGTAGTATTATAAAACATGGATTTTGTAAAAGAGTGGGTTACACAATTTATACACTTAAAGTTACGGCCTCAATAATCTATAAAAGTATAAAAATAAATGAAAAGATAAGTTGAGCATGGCTGGTCATTTGTTTTATTTTGAAAAAAAAATAAGTCAAAAAAAATTTTGAATTTTGAAAAGCAGAATTTAAAAACCGGAATTTCAACCTCTTAGGGAAAATACTATTTTCTTAAAAGTGACTCCTACGATTTTTATAATTTTTTTTGTTTGCTAAAACTAGTGCGATATACTACCAAATACTATAATGAAATAACATAGAGCAAATATTAATAATTCCTCTCATAGAACGTTTTTTTTTAATCTTGAATTTTCTCATTATCGGCTCAACCGATTTAAATTAAATTTTTTATTTACAAATTTCAAATAAGTTTTTGAATTAAAAAAAAATTCTTCGAAAATTCGATATTTTGAAACGTGTTAACAATGTTTTTTTGAAATTTTATTTTTATGTGTACATAAATAAATACTTATGATTTGCATACCAAGAGATTTTCTTAAAAATGTTTAAAAATTTTATATATAAGAACTTATTTATAAAAAAACACTCCAACGATTTTAATTTTTTTTCCATAAAATCATATTCCATCAAGAATTAAGATGGTATTTTTTTCGTCTTAAATTGTCAAAGAAGCTGTTTTAGCTTTTTTAAATATCGTATTTCTTGCTTTAAAACATTTTTTCTCATAATTTCAATATATTTACTTTTAATTTTCGTCTTGAAATTAAGAGCAAGTACGTGTGACTCCGTCGTGCATTTTATATAATTTTATGTAACTAGTCACGTACTATTTTTATATTATTATTATATGTTAATCTATGTAATTTTTGTTTGTTCAGTTAATTTGTTATTATAAATGTGTATGTATGTATACGTGTTTTTTTTTTTTTATTCATTTTTATTTTTCAATTTTCTTAAAACTATCTTAAAGCTAGACAAAAATTCATAAAAACTAGCCTACTTATCAATATCTTAAAACTAACTTACTGGCCCCAGTCGGGCGCTCTAAGTTAAACTTTAATAACTATACTAATACTAATACCTTTCGGCCTAAGAACTATCTTAATACTAAATCCAGGTCGGTTTTATTTTTTACCGAGAAGAATTTACAAAAAACTCGGTATCATTGTCTCTATTTTTTTTTTTTTGGTTTTATATAAAACTTACAAACTACATAAAACTAAATTAAAGCTACTTAGAACTAATTAAAACTACTTAAAGCTACTTAAAACTATTTAGTACTAATTATAAACTAGTTACAACCTACTTATAAGCTACGTACAGACTACTTACAAACTAGAACAGCCACAGCAAGCATTTTCCGGTTTTATGATTTTTTTTTGTATTTTTGAGGATTTTATAATTTTTTTTTGTTTTGTGTTTTTTTTTTAAAATTTTTTTTTTTTTGGTGCCACCCTGACTGTCCCTACTTAAAAGTAACTATCTAAACCTATGCAAGTCGGCCATACAAAATAAAATAGCAAGGTCAACTATTAAATGTCTGAAGGAACTTCATCTTCGTTTTTCAACCACCAGAACTGGTTCTCCTGCTTTACCCTATCCATTCGGTCCCGTTCAACAACAGTCCTACTGAACCGAAGGTGCTCAGCTCCATCTTGTGCAAGGACGTCTCGACTGTAAAGGAGCCGCCGATCTACAGTTCTACGGCCGACGTGGTAGATTAGCGGAACCGCCGCTCTATCCTGGATCAGCCCTCGACTGTCTAGATGGAGGAATGCATCGGGCGGAATAAAGCCGCTTAGTCGCACACTCTCGTAGTATTCGTATTTAGGGTAATAAGCCCCGAAAATTAAGCTGTTAGACGAGGACATCGCTGTTGCAATGTGACCTCGAATAAGCTTCAGCAAGAAATTATCTATCCTGTTTATGTTGGCCCCGTTGTATAGAGCCAGGTTGGAATAGTAGTGTTTGTACTCCGACTCTGGTGTTCTGTGCAATCCAAGGCAGCGTTGAAGACACTGCCTCTCAAACACCCGAATCTTTTCCATTTGAGATAGGGCAACTTTGAACCAAACCGGGCATCCATAGGCAATCATCGGCCGGATAAGGGCCATGTAGCAAATCACCTTCACCCTGCTGTCAGGCCGGCTGCTATAAAACAACCGTTTCGTCAGGGCAAAAGCTCCCCTAGCCCTGGCCAGAGCAGCATTTATATGTCTGTCGAAATACAAATACTGATCCATCCAGATGCCAAGGTACTTTACTACACTTTTACTCGCCAGTGGATGTACATTTGGCCCTACGATCACCAGCTTGCGCCAGTTCTTTCTCGTATCCCTTGTGGCTCCACGCAACGGAGTCCTAAATAAGATAGTTTCTGATTTCTGAAAGTTGATTCTCAACTTCCAGTCATCGCAATATCGCTGAATCTTCTCGAAGTCACGCTGCAAAAGAATCCTGATGACCTCGAATTTCGGAGCTGTTCTGTACGCAATTAGATCGTCGGCATACGCAATTGCCTGAGTTAGACTACTTATCAGATCGCTGGTGTAAATGCTGAATAGAATCGGCGAGTTGACCGCTCCCTGCTGAAGACCATTTTTAATATTAAAGGTTGTGGCAGAAGTTACATTGCCAATCTTGCCAACAAACTTTCTGCCATTGAGCATATCATAAAGCATATATAATAGTGGTTTACTAATGCCAAGTCTGGTCAGCTTTAGATAAAGACCCTCTAACCATACGGTGTCGAAGGCCTTCTCCAAATCAACCAGACAGGCACCCGTACACTGCTTCTTAGATTTGTTCCATTGGACATCAGAAACGACTTTCGACGCGGCATGAATGGTGTCATGTCCCGCCTTAAAACCGAACTGATTGTCCGGTATGATATTATTGTTCTCTGCCCACTTAGACAGAGCTCTATTGATAACTTTTTCGAATACCTTGCTGATACTCGGAAGAAGACTTATCGTATACGTGTATATATACTAGGGTGGTCCTTAAATTGGGCATAGTCTTGGATAGCCTTAATTCGATTCAAAACGTTGAAAGACAATTTCTCTAATTTTTTTTCAGATTTTTGATTAAGGGTCTTTGTCCCCCCATTTTATAGGTGGGAGGGGTAATTTTCCTAAAATTTGGAAAAAAAGAACAAAAAAGGAATTATTTAAAAAAAAACGGGATCACATACAATGCCATGCTATAACTTTTCTTAAAGTCACAAATCAATTTTTTCAGAAACTATCTTAAATAAAAACTTTATTTCGGAAGCATATCATAAAATAAAATCGTGAATTTAAAAAAAGTTAAGGCGTGGTGTTGTAAGTGTTCCCGTCTTATCTAAATAATTTTTGTTCTGTTTTTTTTTCTTCAAATTTTATGAAAATGCCCCTCCCGCCTATAAATGGAGGGACAAAGACCCCCTACTTTGAGATTTTTTTCTCGTCTAAATCTAATCTATATCTTCAGATTGTTTTTTTTTTTGTTTTATAGGAATCACCCTTACACAGTTATTAGTACCTTAAAGTGAAAATAGGGAGACCAGGGGTGAAACAAAAAACTGAAAAAATTAGGAAATTTTTTTCTATGTAGAGCCATTTGATGCCTATCCGTCTTGAAATTTTAAACAAATCCAATACAAGGACCACCCTAATGTATACATACTTTCTGACCCTACACCACTTTTTCTATAAATTTATCTTTAACAGCCTTATTTCCGCAAGTATAGGAAATTTGTCTGGACTCGAATTGAGTTAGTTAATTAAATAATTGTAAAACGCAATTACAGTCGAAAATGAATTCTAAAAAAGAATTTAAATCATCAATAGCTAAATAAATTAAAAAATTTTGACGATTTTGCTCGGCATTGGTCGAAAATAAAAATCAAAAATTATCGATTAAAACAACTTTATTTATTTAAAAAAAATTATTCTAAGAGCTGCAAGCATATTTTTGGGTTGAACACATAACCAAAAAAAATGACTATGAGGGTCCATAGGTGCACATGCATCTTGACATAAAATTCAAAAGTCTGGCAGGATTTTTTTGGCGCCCGTGGTAAGGACGAGGAAACGAAAATAGCGGCTTACTGACATTTGTGTTAGGGCCACATGAATTTCAATTCATTTATGCTTTCTCGTCTATTATTGATATTTCCAACCAACTTGAACATAATAGCAGTTAATGCGATCCAGTCGTGTACTTAATTTTGTATCACAAAACCAAAATATTTTTAAGCACTTGTCCTAGAAAACACACCTTCTTTGTCTTTTTTTTGCAGGAAAACGCTATAATGTGATCCATGATATAACCAATTTTGATAGAATCAACAGTGAAGCTGAAACAAAATAAGCTCAAAAAACTATTGGATTGAAAATATGAATTTAATAAAATGGAGGGTGTATTCAAAAATTGTAAGTAAGGAAATTCATACAACAACGTTAAGTCATCATAAACGTAAAGTAAAGTTTTAAACTTCGTAATTCTGTCACAATTTGTATGGAAAATATGACAGATTTACCCAGTTTACAATGGCTTTACACTGTTGCAATAATACCTTAGTGTAAAGTTTTTTCTTTAAACATAAATTTGATACTCTTTTGATGAACTTTATTTTTTCTTATAACATCTTATTTTTCATTAGGCCAATAATTATAAATGAGATAATTTCGTTCAAAATTTCGTTGATAATTTCAACCAAATTTGCACGAAATTAAGTTGGAAATTAAGTCAAAACCTATCGAACATACCCAATTAGACACAGTTTGAAAAGCTCTGAAAAGGTTTTGTATGAAAGTGTCAGAGCTCAACGGAAGTAAATAGAAGAAACCAGAAAAAGCGTTTAAAGGTTCTCCCAAACCAAAGCGAATCGCTCCGCATTCACAGCGAATCATTCACAATAGTACAAAATATGACAAATACACAACGCTAAATAACAACAAAAAGTCGCCGTCGCCGCGAATTCGCGTTGGTTTGGGAGAGCCTTAAGAGTCCGTTCAAAAATGAAATGAGCTGTTAAACGAAATTACCAAATTACAAATGAAAACACCTTTGCTGTGATATGGGAAATTACCTCATTTTGGCTCTAATGAAAACGTAGTATTAAGCTAAATTTATATTTTCAAAATTAATATTGGCAAATTAACTCCACTATTAAAATACATTTCTCTTTACAAAAATACAGGTAAAGACAACAGTTGAACGAAAACAGAGTAAGACAAATTTTTATTTTTAGCGTCAAGATTTGCGAGAGGTAAGACTGATATCAAAATGTAAAATGAATTTCGTTCATGATTATTTTATTCCTTCAGAATGCCGCTGGTAAAATTGCTATATATGATATTATATTAAAATAAATTTGGGAGCAATATTATATTTTTTCAGCCATAATTTTAGGTTCTAAATACCTGGTGTTAGTGTTACCTTTGTTAAATAATGTTTAAAAAAATTACTTCCGGGAAACTTTTAATATAATTTCACCAACTACTTTCAGCAAATGTGCTGAATAAAATTATTCATACTATGCGTACTGTAATATTAATATAAAAAAAAAATAAATAAAAAAAATGTATAAAATATTACTTCAACCAAAATTAAGAACGTACTTGCGATTTTCTGATGCCCCTCGCATGATTATTCAGTTGCAAACTCTAAAACACATGTGAATGAACGCACATGACACCAAAAATTTAATAAACTGCGATAATTTTTTTTGTTGCGGCCACAGAAAAAAGCAAGTGGGTTCCCTGGCCTTACACATTTAAAACCTTTAAAAAACATACATGTGTTGAACTTGAAACCACAAATTTAAATTCTTAATGCTTGTGTCTCTCTAAAATTTCATATTTTTTATTAAAACTTAAGTTCCAAATTACTTATAACAAAACTTACATATTTATTAATCACACGTAAATGTTCCTTTAAGAAATATATGCGGAGTAACGTGATGTTATATTATATTTGAATAAACGAATACAGTCCTTAATTAGTCAGGTTAAATTTATGAGGAGAGTAGGTGGTATATGCGTTAAATATATAAAAACAGACTAACAATTTAAATTCAAATTTATGAAGGACCATATTCAAAAAGTATAATACTTGGTTAAAATTTGCACTGTGATAATGTACAAATATTGCCAATTTTGTATATACAAAAAAAATCATGTTTATCAAAAAGGTTTCATAAATATTATCTGAAACTTTATTAGCGGGATCTTTTAAAAAAAAACACTTGTTTTAAGAAAAACAATTAATGACTGAAGTTTGTTGAATATCAAGTTAGGAAAACAACTTTCAGACATCGAAAAATGAGTAGGTGAAAAATTTGTCTTTAATTATTTGTGACAGTCTCGAATTTGTCGTTTAATATTTTCTATGTTTTTTGAGTGCTTTGCTTACTTGATATCAAGCTTAAGAAAACTCAAAAAAAAAAAAAAAACATAGGAAACATTGCGCGACTGAATTAAATTTTGCAGAGCTAACTAGCGACTAATTAACGGCAAATTACTAAGCCAACAAAAATTACGAGTAAGTATAAAAAGAAAAAATTGAATTAGTCACAACTATGTATTTAACGATTAATTAACAAAAAGTTAAGTTATAGCAATAAAATATTGAGTTGAAGAAGTTTTTACCAACTTTCGAAAAAAATCATAAAAAAACATAGAATCAAAATTGACCCAATTAATTAACGACAATTTTTCCACCTGCCCATTTTCCGTACCATGCTAACTTGATATAAAGTTAGAAATGTACCCAATAAAACAACAATAAACAACAACAAAAGCAGTCTGGTTTGTCTTTGGTTGATCTTCTGATTTCTGGTTGAGCTAAAGGCTGATAGCTTTTCAATATTGTAGGTGGATAAGAGTTATATGTTAAAACAGAAACATGATTAGGTTGGTTTTGTCTTGGAATATTGAAGCTTTGAGTTGGTGCAAATGACACGGATTTCGATTTATTTTTGACCAGTGTAGATGCAAATTGGTTGATGTGTCGTTTGATTATTCGCCCAGATTCAAGATTGATGAGGTAGTGACGTTTGCCAAATTTCTTTTTTACTTCTTCAAACTGCCATTTGTTGAGAATTTTTACTCGAACCCTCTCTCCCACTTGTAATAATCGTGGAGGCTTAGATTCAAGTTTAGAAGGTTGTGGATGATAAGGAAAAATTGCATCAAAGCGTATTCTTAATTCCCTATGCAAGTATTGTTCAGCTGGCGAATTTCCACAAGAAAGGTGTGTAGCACGATAACGTTGAACAATTCTCTGTATTTTGATTTGTATTGGAGTTCGATCGTTTTCGAGAGCTTTTGATCGATGTTTGAGCGTTTGAAAATTTCTTTCGACAATTCCCTTTGTTGCAGGATGTTTAGGAGCATTACACTTTTGAAATATTTTGTGGCTTGTGCAATAAGAATGCAATTCTTCACTTTGAAAAATTGAGCTTGAGGATATCCATGAGCTGAGAAAATATTTTCCAAAAATTGAATTATACTTGAACTAGAGGGCACGTCCTTTGTTACGAGTATCTTAATTTCGGCCCATTTTGATTTGGTATCTAATACCAATATTGTTTATACTTATAGTCGAAAAAGTTGTATCATCTTAGTGATACCCAAGTGAGTTTCGAGAAGTTCTGAGAGTATTGTTGAGTGCAGGGAATGTGGAATAAGAATTCTATCTTTCCCAAAAATGATTCCATCTTTGAGTGTAAGTTCGGAATCAATCAAACTTATTCGTAGGTCAGTGATTGTTTTTTGGAGTTCAGAATCTCTGATAGTTTCTTCTTTGATGATTTGAGCTGTAATTTGTTTGCTCGACATCTAGAAAATTGTTTCAGCATACAACGTGTTGACTTCTTCACCAGTTATTTGGTCAGTTGAAATTTGAATGTGTTGAACTGGCTTACGAGACAAACAGTCAACATTCTGGTTGTTCAGCTGGTTTTAATTTTGTTCAGATTTCGTTAGAGCCCTGGAAGCGTAAGCAATTGGTTTTTCATGTCCTTTTAGAGTGTGAGCAGTTATACCATAAGGACTAGCATCTGTAGTTAGTACGACTGGTAAAGTTGGATTGAATGGTATTAGTTCTCGATAACTGCAAAGTTCTGTTTTCAATTTTAGGAAAGCTGATTCACATTTTGAAGACCAAAACCATTTTGTTCTTTCTTGAAAAGACAACGGAGAGCATGATACCTGGTTGAAAAATCTGGAATGAATCGAGAGAGTAGTATGTTACAAGTCCTAGAAATTGTCTGACTTTATATGGATTCGAAGGAGAATGCATATCGTATATAGTTCGTACTTTTTCTGGAGACTTGCTTATTTTGTTGAACTCGATTATGTGTCCTTAGTATTCAATCTTCTCCAGTAAAAATGTACATTTCTTCTGATTGATGTGTAAGTCATATTTAGTGAGCTGGTGAAGACATGCAACAAGATTTTAAAGACATTCTTACCGTGAAGGACTAATCTGAAGGTGCTGTTTTTATGTAAACTGAGGCGATTCATGCGATAAGTGCCTCGATGTGTTGAGATTGTTTGAATTTTTGCTCCTTTCTTCATGGAATTTTAAATGGAGGTAAGCTTTGTACAAATCTAGCATACAAAAAATCGAGAATTCCGCAGGCTATGTAAATCGTCATCAATACGTCTTATTGGATGATAAGATTGAACTAGGCGTTCATTTACACCAAACTTGTTTTTTTTATCCGATGGAAATCTTCAAAACACTCGGTAAGAATCGGTACTGAGTAGTGTGAGACTCTTACCGCACTAAAACCACCGGCGAATCAGGACCAATCTATGAAAGTTCGACGAATGATTTTTCTTTCTTAATTTAAAATGACATAGTAGGAAGTTTAAGTTATAACACTTTCCTATAGTTTTTAGACCATCAGCTCATGAGGCTTGGTTCTTCTTAATCTCCGAACATTGTCTAGTACATTTAAGACGGTCTCCATTTTGGAGTTGGTATGACTTTGCAGTCGCTGTTTGTTCGATACAGCGTGTTCTTTAACCACTTCTGTAACCATTTCAATTTGAAGGTCACGATGTAGATCGCTATTTCTTATATACCAAGGGGCATTTATTATTCCACGAAGGACCTTGCTTTGGAATTTTTGGATGGGTTCAGCATTTGTTTTCTTTGTACAGCCCCATAGTTGGATGCCATATGCCCAGACGGGTTTCAGTACTTGCTTATATAACATTGGTTTATTCTGGATCGGTCAGAGTTCTTTCCTAGTAACCAGTACATTTTTCTGTATTTCAAGTTTAGTTGTTCTCTTTTCTTTTTGATGTGCTCTTTCCATTCAAGTCTTGCATACAAAGTCATTCCAAGGTATTTGGCAGTATTGGAGTAAGGTACTGCTGTACTGTTTATAAGAATTGGAACATTGTTTATTTTTTTGTTTTTAAAGTTTATATGCTTCGATTTTGTTTCATTTGCCACTTTTGTACTCACAGCCTCAGTGGCATATTTTCCCTAGGGCCATAAGGGCCATGGTCCAGGGTGGTACACTGCGGGGTGGCACACTGCGGGGGTGGCACACTGCGGGGCGGCACACTGTGGGGGCAGCACTCAGTTTTGGGTAAAAAAATGTAAAATTCCTTTTTCAAAAGCGTATGGAAAATAAAGCCTTAGAGGCGCCACACGGTGGTTCACTTTGGGGACTAAAATAATTACCCACTCCGATTCATAATACAAATTATTGAAATTTGGTTCACTAAATTACTCAGTGGTAACAATTTAAGTGCGAGTATGGGCCAAAATTTAAAAATATTAAAAAGTATCGTCGAAGGTAGGAACTGAGTCAACTTTATATTTGAACTGTCCTAAAATATGCGTCACATAAAAATTACTCAAAAATTAAATTAAAATTAAATACCAAATGAAAAGAAAATAGTCCAAAATGTTTGGAAATGTCACCAATCGATTAGTACAAATTTTAGTGATAGCTTTTAAAAAATTTTGTGTTGAAAATTATTTGTGGAACTAATCTGATGGAATCTGTGAATTTGATTACGAGTACAGTTTTGATGGATGGAAGTTACCAATGAAATTTTAGGTAAACCAAAAACCACGAAAAAACAAAAATAATCTCAAGTAATAGTTTTAATAATGTAAATGGCTAAGAATTCTGGTAGCTGAAAGCAAGGAATACCGTTATGTTCTTGTGTATGTTTGAATATATGTTCCAATAATTTACAAAAAAAAAACATGCGTATGTTTCAGATGACTGCATACGTATAAATGCTTATTAGTTGCGCCAGCCATACATTTTTACCTTGAGTGTTTTTGTCATAAACTAAATTTCCGCTTAAAAAAATCTAAAGTTAGCGGTTCTTAATAATAAAAATATAAATTTGTATTTGTCACCTGAATTTGTATTAAATCAAAGTTTTCATTATTGCGCAAACCCGAACTTGCAGCTACAACTAATCTTTGAATACTAAAGTTCCCTCTAAGCAAATTTAGATATCAAATTAACGTTCTCTGCTTATCTGGGAGCATTCACGTATACAGTTTGTCTGTTTTTGAGTACGGAAAATTTTCCACTGATAAATATCAAAATTATTTGATTCCGCCAAAAGCATCCGCCAGAATAAGGGACGTTAGTTAAGCCATCTCTTAAAATTAGAAATTATGACTGAACACAATCTTTCAGTTGAAAATATATATGTATTAAAATTGTGTTTGTTATTTTGAATACGATTTTTTATTTGTCATTAAAAAGTGAACTGGGCTGTTTTTCGTTAATTAATGGGGCGCCAAATCTTACTGGCCCGGAGGCGGCTAATCTTTAAATACGCCACTGACAGCCTCACAAAAGCAACTTTAAATGTAAATCGTCTTATTTATTGCTCGTATTGAAGTATTATCAGCCAACATGGCTTCGATAGTGTCTTCCGTTTGAGTCATATCAAGTGTAAATAGAAAGTACAGAACTGGACTAAGAACACTTCCTTTTGGTACCCCAAAAATTTGATTATTCATTTCTGTGTCTTGCATAATAAAGTCTGTTGTTAAGATATGCTTCTAGAATTTTATAAAGTCCTTCTAGCAGAACTTGCCTTGAGTTGTTTTAGAGGCGTACTTGTCACGCCTTATTTAATGCTTGCGGCAATTTCAAAAAGACGTGTTTAAAAAAATTGAAATTGTTTAATGCTTACTTCTAAATACCAGCTGATATTCTGGAGTAAAATACTCTTAATATTGATATTGATGGTTTTCAAATCTCTTATAAATTTCACCAAAGCTTATACCAATATTAATATTTCCATTGGGTGTTTTGTGCTTGCCCATTTAAATATTTAAATGTGTTTGGCAGATACCATTGCTTTTTTAGTCACTATAATTATATTTATTTTTACCTTCCTTTGGTTACTTGTGGCTTTTTTAGCTTTCCAAGGTGAGTTTCTGATGTCAAGTTTCAAGGTGATTTTCAACTTAACTTTTTTTGAAATTCGGTATCACCGTTATTAGAAAATTTTACAAGTGATTTAAAAAAGCTTTGTGTGTTGAGTTAGTTCACAATTTTCTTAAGGGCTTTATGAAACGATTTCAAAAGCCAAAGAATTTGATTGCATGACCATTAAAGTTCAAATATGGGTACTTTGACTTCAAAAAATATATGAAGTCCTTAGAAAACCAAGTAGATATTCTCTCTTAGTTTTGCATATATTTAAAATAAAACTAAAAATTAAATCCTTAATCGAAATGAAGTTAAGCTTCTTTCATTTTTTTTTCAAGAACATCATTGGAGGTAATATAATGAATATAATATCGATATTATAGTTTCATAACTAAGTTCATTATGCACCTTGGCATATCATTTTTGAGAAAAAGAAATCAATATAATCAGTCATTATGTACTTGTGCTAGTACACACAGAGTTGTATCCATTTTAGAAATTCTGAAATCACTGTCAAAAAAAAGGAGAATAGATATTTTTTTGTCTAATAAATTTGTTCACAAAAACACTAGAGGTTCCGACTGGCTGCCTTGAGGAACTCCAGAAAATGCAAATATTTCTTTTGAAAGAATTATTACAAATTGTTACCACTTGCCTTTTTTCTTCTTATTAAAAAAATATAAACAATTTTAAAATAACACTGTTAGAGCCGTATTTATGCTTTAAGTTTATTAAATAAAAATGAATGGTGTTTTTGAAGTCTTTTACAAGAATATGTACTGAATATTTAAAAAAAAAGAACTTTCGTAACACTGGTCTGTATCCAAAATAATTTAATTTACACGTTAATATTATAAAAATTATTTTTAGTTAATGTTTTCGAAAAACCGGAAAGCTTCCATATTGAACGTTTCTACATAGAGAGCGGACACCACCAGCATGGATACACGATAACAGGCCAATAAGAACCTTTCAGTTTTAGCTGTGCTATTTGTCGGTTTTTATTAGTGGCATGAAAGGGGGTGCACTAATTTTACGAAACTTGGCATGCCGAAGATTTTATAAATTGTGTAAGGGTCAGAGGCATGTTGGACTTTCAAATTATTATGTGTGGTCTTAAGACTTTCAACCAATTCATTCTGTGGTCGTCACAGTGATTTATGTAATGGAAATATGAACATTAAATGGCATCACCAATAACGAAGAGAAAAGTAGTATCAGTTGTCGATAGTATAGATGATCAAATTTTTGTAGAAGAGATGATGTTGGCAGAAACAATTAGAATTCCTTGGAGCAGTTTTTTTATATAATCTGTCAGCAATTGTGGGGATTTTGACTATCCTTAAAATGATTCAATATATAATGAACATTTGGAAAAAAAGCGAAGGATTTACCGAAGAAATTCTGATTACTAATTGGAGTCAGGAAAGGCATACCGGATTCGTGTGGTGACGTTTAAGGAACTTGACAGTATGTCCTAAGTTTGACTCAAAGTTGGTCAGTGAATTGTGTGGTGTACCTACATTTTATCTAAAGCAGAGGTATGCTCACTGGTTTCCCAGGTTTCCTTGTACAAAAATACAAAACTTTAGTTTTAAGTCTTTCTTAATTAAGTTATATACCTAACCCACAACTTCTTTTTAATTACATCTATCGACGGAAGCTGGTGTTATATAACATTATGCCCATCCAGTTGGGCACGAATCGCGTTCAGGAGTCAAGAAATTTTATGAAAATGCTTACAAATATTTGCATTTTGTTTAAATCTCAAACGAATCCAGTTAAAGTCTCGGAAATATCTGTACTCCAGTTAGCTCGGTACTTGGCTTTATTCTTCTACAAGACAAATCCTGTAAAAATTACCGTACAATTGGTTTAAATCACGAATAGATCCGGTAAAAATCACAATAACAATGGATAAAATCTCGCACGAATCCAATAAAAATCTCAGACAGCTCCGGTTAGCTCCTCTATAAGATGAACCCTGTTAAAATCAGCGTTAAATCCAGTATAAATTACAGTAAAACTGGTAAAATCGCGAACGAGTCCGGTAAAAATCACGGACAATTCTGGTTAACTCGGTACTTGGTTCTTTTCCTCTACAAAACCCCGTACCACTGGTGGGGGGAAATCTTTAATTTATTGAACTGGGTGAGCTGTGTGAAAGTTGGTTTTGGTTTCGATACTGACTTTGTAGCTTGTATGGTAGTCTCTTATAGCCCCTTTCGGTTGAATCTTTCTAGAGTTATAGGGCTGCAAAGTGTTCATACAAAGTTTTACCACAATCATAAACAGAGAGTAGATTCCATCTCACATTGATTTTTTTTAATATTGTGATATCAATATTTTGTTTGATACTACAGGTTCCCGTTCTCACCAGTTCTTTTGTTTCCCTGTACATCTTTGTGACCAACAACCCAGCAGAGTCTAATGTTATAGTGAATGCCAAGAACCCTAAGCATTTCGAGACATAAAGTTACAAGTTTCGAATGTATCTCGGTGGCAAAAATTGGTATTGCTGCTTTGCTTTGAAGAGTCTGAGTATGGCCTTTTGTGGTTTGTTTCCAGCAGTTAGTTTGGCTTAGCCGCAAAGCAATATATATTGCTGATTCTTCCATGAATAGATCTAGAAATTTCAAGTTGAGTATCACCTCTGGTCCCACTGTTGGGTGGTTTTTAAGGCCCCCGTGAAAGTCCTTAAGCGATGTGAAAATGATTCAAAAAGAGTGAAAATGAGAGTTAAGTTGGTTTATACCTAAGCATTCCAATCTATGAACTTTTATCAAGGTTCTCAGGTTTGTTGCTTTCTCAGTCACATTCCACCAAACTAAATTACCGTTGAGGCATATCTGCATATCTTCATACTCTTAAATCATTGCGTGTTTCTTTAGTGCCATCTACTATAGTATGTCTTTTGAACACTATAAGGTCGAATGGCGCGGTCGACATTTAATCTATTCAGCAAAATTTTGAAAAATAAGCTCTGAGTATATTAAACTGGGCTGAAAACGTTATGCCATTTTATCATCAAAGATGATTACTTTTTAAAAATGAGGCTGGGTGTGACCCACACTGGTAACTTCCCATTGGTGCCGTCGGAAGCTAGAGGCCCGATGTTTTTTTATTTTTAAAAAGAGGCTGAGTGCAACCCACACTGGTAACTTCCCATTGGTACCTTCGGAAGCTAGAGGCCCGATATTATTTTATTTTTAAAAAGAGGCTGGGTGCAACCCACACTGGTAACTTCCCATTGGTACCCTCGGAAGCTAGAGGTCCGATATTATTTTATTTAAAAAAAAATTGTCAATTGATAATTTTCGAAAATGTTATTAAGTATTCAATATGCAATCAAGTGAATATTAGTGAGTAGAATAAAATTAACCCAGGGCCAATATCATTGGTTGTTGTCAAGAAATTTAAGAAGAAAAAATTTGTTTAACAATTTTTGGTAAATTTTCTTACAGTTTTTTTACTTAAAAAAAGAAACAATGAAATGTTGGTTTAATTATTTTACAAAACCTATCAAATATCAATTATGAACTAGTGTTAAGAATTTAACTAACCTGAAACCAATACAATTTTGTGTAATCTCAGGATATTTGGGAGGAATAACATTTCAACGATTTTGGTACAGTTTCTTGTCGTTTTTTTTTTGTTGGTTTAAAAAAAAAAACTATATGTCAAATTGCAAATCCTATCAATTATAACCCATAAGCTAATGTGTGCAAGTAAATTAACCGTAAGCCAATATCATTGTCTGTTCTTAAGATATTTGAGACCAAAAACAAATTTCAACAAACTAAACTAATATGTAGAATTAGTTTAACCGGTAGCCAATATCGTTGTCTATCAAGATATTTGACATAGAAAAAATATTTTCAACAATTATTTGTAAAACTACTTGCAGTTTTTTTCGTTAAAAAACTGTTGATTCAATATTTTTAAAAAAATTTATCAATTTTTACTAATAAAATAATGAATAAAATAAAATTACATCGAAATCAATATAATTGTTTATTCTCAAAATATTTGAGAAAAACCACTTTCAAAATTTTGAGTAACTTTTGTTTTATTAAAAAAAAAAAAAATATGCGTAAAATAAAATTAACTCGAGGTCGCTACCATGAGTAGTTCTTGAGATATTCGCGACTAAAGAAACTTAACAAGGGTTTTTTTAAATTGCTTTAGTAAAAAAACCCTTCATTGAATTTTTTTGAAAGTCTTTTTTTGCACGTACTGACACTTCTATCTATAAAATAAAATTTATTCGAAGTCAATATCTTCATTCGTTGTTGAGATATAGTGAACGAAAAAAAGTGAAGGAACGTACGAACTTACGTACAGACGCAGACATCTCTCTAAAAATGACGGATTCCGATTCTATGGAGCTCGAAACGTGAAGATATGTCAAAATGTTTTATTCGACAAATCGGACCAGTTACAATAACTTCCAATGGGAAGTTAAAAATCTCCAAACCCAGAGCCCAAAAATTAAGGCAATCCTAAAAAAAACAAAAACGTTTTATGAATGCATCGGGTGCGATAAAATAACTTTTATGCATACTCTTATAATATTCTTTATAGGAGTAGCTAGCCATGTTAGTCAAGGATAGTATAAAATCGTAAAAAAAAATGCAATAACACTTCTTTAATTGACAATGATTGAAATCAACTATTCACTCCATATACTTTAAATAAGTGAAACATTGATTACAGAGGCATTTAAGAAAATATAACTAAAGCGAAGTAATTAAGCAATCATTATTAAATATAAGTAAAATTAAGAATCATTTTTTGCCAAAAAATGGTCCAAATACCTAGTTTCTTCCTAAGAATTAAAGAGTAAACAAAATTGAGGCTTTACATTTGCTTAAAAGTAACATACAAAATGCTGATTTATGGTAAACAAGGTCGCTTATAACTATACTTTACATTTCTTAGCCTTTTCACTCACGCTGTATAGTTTTGGTAAAACTGACTTCCTTCACTAAGTGCCATTTTAACCTCTCCATATGGAAATAATGACACCTTAAAGCAGATCTTATACCTGCATTTTATTTAATCTGCGTTTTTCCTTGCAAACCGTTAAACTTAGTCAGATTGCAAACAATACGATCTTACTACTGACAATGTATGTACTCAATCCATAATGTAATAAAAGCCATCAAAATAATAATAGAATTCGACTTAGATTTTATTTCTTTTAATCAACTTGTAATCAACTTATTTAAAGTCAGATTGTATGGCGCCAGTTTCTTGGTACACAATTAACGGTTCATCATCACCAATCTCACAAAATGTCAGATTTTGTATTAGTATTGTAGTCTCAGCAAACTCAAGAGTTTATCTCTAGTGGGCATTGATTAACGTGTAAAGGAAAAAATCTGAAACTACGAACATCTATGTTAAAAAAAGTGCTGTAGCCTATAAGTGACATGACTTTTAACAATATATTACTTACTTGCTTAAATATTTGGATCCCAATCCCAGGAAGAGTGATAGCCGTAAACACGGTGGTGGCCTACCGTCCTCTTAGGTCATGAGCTCCAGTTATCTAGACAAAGCCCTCTGCCTCAGTCTTCTTAGTTCCTTCCATTCTGGGAGCTGGGATTCTAAGACCCTCTTTATTATTATCCACTTGCTCAATGTGTCCGAACCAATAAAGAAGACATATTTTGAGTTTCTAAACCATATCTACAGCTTGATACACCTAAAAGATATGTAGATTGAGACAAATGTATCTTCTCCTTCATATACTTTCGTCACACACATCAGGACCAAATATCTCTCGAAGAAATTTTCCTACAAGGAACTCCAGTATTAACTCCCCCTTTCCATCCTCTTAGATCCTGACCACACTACTTCCATTCATCTAGTCCGAAGTTTAATTCTTCTTCGCTCCCTCGAACCTGAGGGATATTAGCTAGCATTTGAAGACCTTCTATGGTGGACCATTATATTTCATTCATTAACTTTCCTCACACACAGAACTCCAGTATTGGATCTTCCTTCCCATTATCTTAGATCCGGAGCACTGAGCACACTGCTTCCATTCATCTATAGTCCAAGCCCTCTGGCATACGCGAACCTGAGGGATATTGGCTAGCATTTGAAGACCTTCTAAGGTGGACCATTATATTTCATTCATTAACTTTCCTCACACACAGGACTCCAGTATTGGATCTTCCTTTCCATTATCTTAGATCTGGAGCACTGAGCACACTGCTTCCATTCATCTATAATCCAAGCCCTCTGGCATACGCGATGGCTTGGTTTTTAAACCAAAGTTTTGGTCTTCTTCGCTCCCTCAAACCTGGGGACTATCGGTTAACACTCGAAGACCTTCTTTTGGTAGACCATTATTGTCCATTTATTCGGATGGGTCCAAAACAATATAGGAGACATGTTTTGAGTGTTGGAACTACATTGGAGAAATTTGCCCACAAAAGACTCCAGACTTTTAGATCCTGAGTACACTGCTTCCATTCATCATTGTACCTGAGTGCTATCGGATAAAGCATTCAAAAACCTTGTTTGGTTGGTCGACTATTATTATCCATTCTACAATTGCATCTTCTCCTTTATTCGATGTCCTCGCAAACAGCGCTTATGACTTATGACTTATCACTTATCGGCACCATAAAAACAGTACTGGTAGTGTAAGTGTTTTATAGAGGTTGGACTTCGTCTTGAGCGTAAGGAGTGGTGAACTCATTTCTTGCATAAAACCAAAGAAGTAGGGGTTTCAGGTAGTAGCTCTTCTTCGGATCTAGACTAAGGCGCCGTTCGTGTGATTAATGTTTACTAATAATAACTACTTCAAAATTTTAGAAAATAAAAAAAAACTATTTCAAAAGCGAAGCAATTTTGTAACCATCACCATTCAAGTACGAATATGGGTAGGTACTTTCATTTGACAGTTAATGAAGCCCTAAGAAAGGTAAAAGAGGTTATTTTTTTTATTTTATTTTTTTCGGTATCGAATAATGAAAGAAAACTAGGGCTTTGCATTTTTTAAAAAGTAATAAAATGCTGTTTTAGTAAACAGGGTCCTTTGTATACTTTACATTTTCTGTTTATTACCAGTCACGCTACAACTTTGGGAAGACTCCACTTTATTTCACTATCAGGGTCTTATTATAAACAAGTATCTTCAATCTTCAGCAGGCTGGATGATCATGTAGCTCTTGATGAGCACTTGAAAGAATTAAACATCAAACCTACTGCATATATCTACTTGGAAATATTTCAAAATGACCTCTTAGGAAATTTTCATTTGTAACTTCACATATTATGTATGTTCCTTTTGTGTGTAAGTAAAATAAAATCCCAAGCTTCTCCAAAATGGATCAAATTGCACGAAGTCCTTAAAAAGTAGCACCTTGATCAGGGAAAAGTATTGGGCTTGCGGCCTGCACGGAATAAAGTGATTGGTCCTGTGGAGAACATAACGCTTTTTTTTACCAATGAAATAAACTCGTTGTTCTTCCACATAGAAAAGCAACTTCTCAAAAGTGCTTTGGGTTAAAAGTTTTACTTTTTTGTACCTAAATATTTAAAAGCAACCACCAATGAACCTAGTGATAGTCCTTGTGGGAGGAATTTTACCTTATTGGTTAGGTTGCAAATAGTATACTGTTATTGTTGTTAATAAACTATAGATTCCAGTTCAAATTTTATACTAGGACTCTCTAGCGATTAAGGCAACATGAGTTTTTCTTTCGTTAGTTTTGGCGTCTTCCTTGGCGTAAAGATTTTCTAGAACTTCTTTACCCTTATTTGCATCTTCAGGGTCTTCTGAAACACGTATGAACTTCTGGGTTAGTTATTCTTTTAAATTCCATATCAATTTTTTGTGACTTGTGGTTTCAAAAACCATTTTCAAAAGCTTTCCAGTCTATTTGACAGGAATAAATTGCAACCTACTTTTTTCATAAAACCTAAACAATTGATCAGACTTGTCCTTAAAAAAAGAAAATATCACCACACACCTATTGTGACATTTTCTGTCAATCAGTTAAAAGATATCTTTGTCTCTCTCCCTCGTAGACTGGGGAACTGAGAAAAAAAATTAAAATAAATCATCTTAAGAATGCTTTAATATCAGAATCTATGGCACGGTGCCATTTATAAATATTAATAGTTCTTATAACATATACAATATACATACATATATATCAAAAAGTAGAAAAAGTTAAATTTTGTTTGTAAATACCTAAGCGTTATTCTTTTTTAAAATTGTATTAAGATAACCTTTGAAAAGATTATTCGAATCGCGATAATCCATATTCCGTAAAAATTTGGTCAACTGACCGGCAGATTTATATCAACACCCAGTTTAACATACATGTTTTTTTGCTGTGCTACCTGTAACAAAAATGTAGTAGAATAATGTAATAAAAGACGGTTGATTCAAAATTGTCTTTTTTTGCAAAGTAAAAGAAATATCGGATTTTGCAGCAAAATTATTCTTTTTGAAATCAATTATCTGCCTATTTCCCTCGTGTTCCTGGGGAAATTTTGCATAGATATAAAAACCAACAATTTAAACACTAAACAAGAAAAGAGAACTCACTTTAAAATTCATAATGTGAAATAATAATCGAAACTAAAAAGCAAAAATACCTTAACAAATTATCAGTTTTCGAACCAAATGAAAAACTAATTTTATACATCCCGCGGGATAAAAAAAATATTTTTTGTGGGTAGCTGCGTTGTAAATTTCACCAAACGATTTTTTTGCAAAATGACATGTCATCCATTTAAAATAATGAATACAAATGGATGGAAAACGCCTTTTAAATTATTGATTCAGAGTCACTGGGAATCATACTCTATGTTTTTTATTTTTTATTATAGTCCTAGAGCCAGAGCCAGAGGAAAAAAGGGAAGGTTCATAATGCAATTTATTACTGAACTGATTTTCTTGATGGAATATGTTTAGGGGTGTCCCCCGAGTGTAAATCCAAGTTAGGAGGACTAGAGGGGGCGCAAGCGTTAGCCACTATCTTGGAAAAGGCGCTTTATCAAAAATCTCGTGAACCGTGGATCGTACGAATATAAGAGTAAATTTTTTTGAAAACTAATATTCTATTCTTGTGTGGGTAGACATGAACATTCAAAAGGACACAAGCGTCTGCAGGTTTTTGTGAAACCAACTTCTGTTTATCCACTCTTACTCTCACCTCCCCATGGTGAAAATCCGGTCCTTAGTACCACAATCGAAGATGGAATTTCAATCCCTGTGAAAGGTTGTTGGGGCAGCAAACAGAGAAGGGGAGGAGTGTTCCCAATAAGGCACCCTTTTTATCAAGGCGGCATTGGAAGAATTCCCAGATGGAATCAATGGCAGCGTCTACAGTTCCAGTCAGGTTGAACTACTTAGTGAACACCTTATACGGGCTACTACGACATATTCGGAGCTCAGGCCTATAAGAAGTGCTTAATGCTTAATCTGACTCTCCATACCCTCGGAGTCAAACTAAGGGTCTGGTCCTAAAGGTTGGGGCTAGTGCCGTCGCGTCGTCGGGGTGATTTCCCAGTTGAGAAGCAATAACGAACCTAGCAAACAAAATAAGGATAACGAATTTCAGATCTGCACGTACAATGTATCGGAAATTATAGCCTGCACGACACCACCTGCAATAATGAACTCAGGTTAATTGACTTTGCTGCGGGGTGAAACGTTGTGGTATCTAGCACACAGTTCCCACATCTCGATATACATTGAATCTCGATTGAATACATTACATCTGCATTGAATACATTAGGCATTTTTTTTTTTAATTCAGAATAGAGCTCTGAACAGAGTCCGAGCATATCGAGCATGTTCTGAACATCCTCTGAACCAAGCGTGTTCTGAGCGCTCTGAATTATTTTTGAAACACTCCTGAACACTTGCTGTCAAAATGCTTCTTTTCTGCATTTAACTCTGTCTTCTCAGTTTTTGTATTCTGAGCTCATAGAGCGCGCTCTTAAATAACTCAGAACACGCTCAGAACGAAAAAAGAAACACAAATGAATGCTCTGAGCTAAAAAAGAAACACAATTTTTTGTTCGACAGTTCAGGCTCTGCTCTGAACTAAAACAGAAAAAGGCCTATTTTGCTATCGACGCAAGACACTCCTCCAGTATCAGGGATGTCCGAACGTTGCGAGGAGCCAACGTTGATTCGGGCCACTACCTCGTTGTAACCATGGTAATGCTATGGATATGCAGCCCAAAGCCAAACAGCCGAATACAGTTAGGAAGAATTAGCAAAAAATCGCCAGGTTCTTTTTCGATCGAGTCTCTCGTGTCCTCTTAAATAGCCCTATACCACCAAATTCCAGCATCGAGAACCAGTGAAAGAATTTCCAAGAAGCCATCAGAGATGCCGCCTTTGACGTGCTAGGCCTTGCACGACCATCACAGCAATACCCCTGGTTCGACGAAGATTGCCGTACATGCAGCCAAATAACAGGTATACAAAGTGGCACTGCATAGAAGGATCAGAGCTACTAGCGAGCTCTACGAGCAAAAGAAGAGAGAGTAACACCGGCTTCTCAGAAGCAAGAAAGAGAGTATGAGAAGCACACGATCGAGGAAATAGAGAGATGCCGTTGCAGGAATGAAGTTGGGAAGTTTTATCAAAAGGGAAAAAGAACCTCCCTCCCAGGGTTACGAACTGAAGCCTGCAAGGAAGATCAAGGGAGCATCGTGGTAGAAACGCAGTCGGTGCTGAGGATATGAAAAAAATCATTTTCCGCTGCCCCATTCAACCTGAACAACTTTGGCCAACGATTCCGCCCACTTGATCTTGACGAAGTTAAGATAGATAAATCTAAACTAAAGTCAAATACAGCTGCCTAGCAATTCAAAGTGGAACCCCTACATTGTTTACCCGATCCCGAAGAAAGGTGAACCTTTGGACTGCATCAACTACAAAGGCATCAGTCTTTGTAACATTACGTACAAGATCTTCTCTGCCGTACTTTGCGAACGCCTGAAGCCATTCGTTAACAACCTAATAGGCTAATATCAGTATGACCTTAGGCCAGTTGCCAAGGAAGTCTCCCATCAACCAAATATTCACACTACGGCAGATCTAGGAAAAAACAGGGCCGCATTTAACAGCATCTATATAAAGACCAGCTATTTAGAGCAATATGTACCTCTGGCATTCCCCCTAAACTTTTCTGTTTGTGCAGGATGACGATGGAAAATGCAAGCTGCTCTATAAAGCTCGGCAAAGACCTCACCGATACCTTTTATGTCAAAAAAAGGCTTAAGATAAGGCAACACGCTGTCATGCGACTTTTCCAACATCGTTTTTGAAAGAATTGCGCAAAATTCTCACGTCAACACTAGAGGCACAATCTTTCAAAAGTCCATGCAACTACTCGCTTATGCCGATGATATTTAAAAATCAGTGCTGCTTTCGTGAGTATTGAGGAGGGAGCGAAGAAAATGGGTTTAACACTGAATGAATGCAATACCAAATATTTGCTGTCAACAAGAAAGGACACACAACACCACCAACGTCTTGGTTGAGGTGGCCAAAGACTTTGTCTACCTAGGCTCCACTATAAACTCAGTGAACGAAACAAGTGCTGAGATCAAATGAAGAATTACTCTTGTCAATCGCTGTTTCTTTGGGCTAAGAAGGCAGTTCTGAAAAAAAGTTTTCTCTCGAGCTACTAAAGTTAGTGTCTCTGTTTAAGATGCTCATCATTCCGATACTGATGTATGGTGCAGAAGCATGGACATTACTAACGAAAGATGAGAATGCTGTAGGCTGTTACTAGAGGAAAATTCTCCAGGTGATTTTCGGTCTCGTCTGCATAGATGGGAAAAGGAGAAGAAGATATAACAACTATTTATACGGGCTGTAAGCTACACTGATTAAGCCAGTAGAGTGGAAGCCAGCGACTGAGATCGAGATGGCTGGGTTCACCTAGAGCGAATGGACAACAATACTTCGGCCTGCAAAGTCCTTAAATCCAACTGCGTGGGAGGGTGCAGTAGAGGAGAATAGCGCAATAGGTGGCGATGTAACTCCACCCTTACCAAATCTATTCCATTCTTGTATTTGTTTTTTTTTTTTAATGAAGTTGTTTTCCTGAAAAATGTTTGAGAAATTAAAATTTAAAGTCAAATTCCCAATTTTTTTATTGTTTCCAAAAATAAATTGACTTTAAAATTGAATTTTTTAACAACTTTTCATGACAACAACTTTATGAGATGTTTGATCAAACGCATTTTCCAAAATGGCAGCTAACGCTAGTGTTTCCTAGTCCCGCAAACTTGGTTTTACATTCGAGGGACACTTCTGAGCTTATTTAATCAAGAAAATCAGTTCAGTAATAAATTGCAGAATTAAGGTACCTTGCTCTTGACTTAATATTATTTTAAACATTTTGATAACTAAGTTTTAAGCTTATTAACATAAAACTAATCTTTTTTAGAAGTTTAGGATGAATACAATTGAAGTAAGAACAAGAAAACGGTAGACTTATTGTGTTCTGTATTTGAAGTTTAATATACATTTTCTTTTTCATATACATATTCCTCAAAGGTCTTTATAAACTATCACATCTTGATAGCTACCATGATTCACTTACACTATTCGTTTACATATGAAAAAGTGTGAAAGTGTGATCCAGCGTTCTTAAACACGCTGGATAAGTACGTGTAGGGAATACTGCAATCTTTCAAACAAAACTGTTGCTCTGATAATTAGTTCTATTAAAAGTCGAATTTCTGTCAAACCGGTTAGTCCCTTCTTTGTATAAGAAAAAGTTACTTACTTAGCACTATAAGTCTGGGTAAATAGATAATCTATCATCAGTATTTGTGGAAATGCCCACGTTTTTATAGAAGGCTTTCTGAAATACCTAACGTGCATGTACAAATTAAGTCTTTTTTGAATACTCACATGCTCACTCCTGGGTTATCAGGGTTTCGAAAAAAACATAGCTGTGCAGCCACTCTTCTGACGGTTGCACAACCACTTTTCTTGCAAAATATTAATAAAGAACAAATAATCTATATCTTATACTATTAGATTCTTGAAGAGTATTTGATACAGAGGATTATTCTGTTCCTTGTAGTTAACTGTTAAAAACAAATTTAATTTTTCACTGACTTCATTTGTTTTCCCATCTTAACGGTTGGAAAAAACCTTCAAGGGTACCTCAATGTTCTACCTTGGTGCCCATATTTCTAACTCTTTTATTCAGCTTTATGTTGATGACCTTCCGGGTCCACTTCACATAAGTTGTCTTTTTGAACTTATTGTGCAAGTCGAATTATTATTGATCTGGAAAACATCAGTAACTGGTTGAAAATAAAATCTTTTATACTTAATTTCAAAAGGTCATAATGAATTGTTATTCTGAAGAAACATATGTCCATCTTTTATTTATATCACTTACAACTTTCCTTAATTAGTATTCTAACCTGCCGCTGCTTCTGACACATGAAGGGTCACTGCCTGAGACACGACGGCTATTTAACCAATTAGGTTCAAGGCCTAATGCGTATTGTCATCTAGGCTAATCACCTTGGCATCCATAATGGCTTGTTTTCTAAGTTGAATGTTTAGTTTTACTTTACACAACTCAAATCTGAGAGTTAGGATTCATACAAAAACTTTTCTGTGGAACAAACATAAGCTTCTGCTATTCCCGGACTGGTCAAAATCCTAGGAGGCTTACAGTAACACATTTCGAAATCGATAGGACTCTGTGAAGAAATTGGCAATAGCTTGGCTGTAAATTAAACAAAAATTCTGTATAAATATAATAAATGAAGGTTTTTTTTATAATACAAATTCTTTATATTACTGAAATAAATCAGCCAAGTAGAAGACTATAATTATAATATTTTTAACTCACTTTTCAAATTATTTTGTATTAGTTATTTAATTTAAAGTCTTTTTTAAATATAATTTTAATATTTCAATTATTTTTTTTTTAATTTAACAAATAAAAAATTTAATCTGAATTTACTAAATTCACAATTTTTTAAATGAAAATTAAGTAATTCATTTTGAATATGTAAAATAGTGCGCAATTTTTTACATTTTTTAAAATGATTTTATTAATTTTCGTTACCAATTTTAATAATAAATTAGAGATTTTGAAGAAAAAAAATAAATTAAATATATAATTTTAGTTTGATGTGAATTTTTTCTTAATTAGTTGTTATTAGTAATTAATTTTTATCTTCTCTTCTCTCCAACCAAAACGAAATCTGAGATTTCGGCTACAAATGTTTGATATTTTAAACTGTTCGAACAAGATGTCAAAGGGCGGGACCTCCTCCTCTTTGGTAATTTCTTAGAATTTGAATATTAAAAAGTCACGAAAACGCTCCAGCTGTTAAACGGGTGTGGGGAAACAAATTTTCAAGTTTTTTTTTCGTGTTCATAATATTCAAAATTGTCAAAAAATCCCACCCATTTACATAAAAAAAATATGTTTCCGAAAAGTGGCAATACTGAAATTTTTTGAGAAAGTGCATCTACTCAACACCAGATCTTTTGAAATATCAATCGTTATTTTTATCAGCGAAAATTTCCAAGTAATTTTCGGTTTGTTTTTATTTCACCATTTTCCACAGATAGGGCGCCATTTTTGAAAATGGCATCCAAGCGACAGGATTACAGCAATGACTCCCAAGCTAAATTACATTCTTTAGATTAGGTAGAAGTGGCTGTCAGTAAATTAAAACTGACAAAGTTGGTCCATTGTGATGCCACATGAATCTGGAAAGCTTCCTTTCTCGTTAAACCACTTGGAGCTTCTGACGAAGCGAACGAAACTAATTATGACGGTGATCACTAGAATTATTATAGAAGTAGTCTCCTAAGTGGAGCCTACGTCTGTTGGAAAGTGCTGGGCATGTACGGAGAAGGTGAGGAATCGTTTCTTCATTCTTCTCGTCCATACAGCTTCTGTAAAAATCGTTTGAAGGTATGCCAAGCTGCTTTGCGTGCCTGCCTATTAAACAGTTACTAAACAGTGTCCTGTTATGACACCTACTGTGCTGCAGTCTGTTTAGAGATATTAAACACATGGAGCGCTTTAAATCTAGGCTTGACCATATTATTTTTGTCGCCAAACATGTAATGATGTTATTCCACCTAATGTTTGTTCTTTTCAAAGCATCCTGCTTCCGCAAAAGTTTGTAAGTAGCGATGGGTAAACCAATATTTGTCCTTTCAGATAGAATGGGTAGTAATGTTCCACTTCTAGCGAGTTCATCAGCTTTACATATTCCTGGAATGTCAATATGGCCCGGCACCCAACGAAGGTGAATATTAAACTGTTGCGCCAGCTCTCAAAGTTCCTTGGACTTTCTTAGTTTATCCTTAGCACGTCAAAAAAAAATTACAATAAGGTTGCCCAACCAGACCATATTCTTGTAGGATTAAAATTAGAAAATATATAATTTCAAGAAATACGATATGAAATAAACACTATAGGTACATTATATCATACTTTTAAGGTTCAAAACACAATGTATGCTTTACTTACATTTTTGGGACCCCTTAGGGCTCAGAGCACAGCTTAGTATTTAGTATGAGTGCCCCAACCAGTTCCAGAGAATTTTTTGAGTCTCCTCGGGTCCTTTATTTTGTCACTCAATTTTCAGTACAGGGACCCCAAAAGCTCCACTAGAGCTTAAATTTACATTTACCAGCCTAATATTTAGGTAATGTAAGGCCCGCAAAAGCTTCTGAGAAAATCTAAAATGCCTTCTTGGGATACTTTTGGAGTCACAACAACTCAATATTTACTATTTGTGAACCCCAAAAACCTTCACTAGGGTCATTGTTTTTATATCAAAGAGTACTGCAGATGCCTCTTTGGGAACCTCCGAAGGCCACATCACGTTAATATTTAGTTTTGGAACCCCCAGAGATGCACTACTAAAACGAATTATTGAAAAATATTCTTCTCCATCAATTGAATAGAAGTTAATTCACGTATAATAATTATAAGAATTCTAGTTAATTAGTAGAGAAATAATTTTGTTTTTTTTACGACTTTTAAATTTAATAAAAACCCAACATTATTTGTCCGTATTTTTATAAGTTTCTTATTAAATTAAAAATATTAAAAAACAAGCAAATTCATTATGTACTGATTTAATTTATATTTAAAAAAATAAAGAAAAAAGTTTTAAATTTGTGGAATCCAGAAATTTTATGACTTCGGTAGTTGATAAATGTTTATCTTTATCATTTGTAAAAGTCCTTACGCACAATTTCTTTACAATCCGCTATAAAATAAAGTTACTTACACATTAAATAAAAAATGTTTTACTTAGCAGCATTATAAATAGGAAAAATACATTAATTTCTATTCTATAGCAATCAATATCCCAATGTTTTAGTATTTAAGTAATTTCAATTTACAATTTTAAGTAAAAAAAATAGTTTTTGTGTTTAGCAGTTTTTTTTAAACACTTACCAATAAAATGGACTTATTTAAATACATTTTTAATTTATTTGATTACCTTAATAATATTTAAACAAGTACAAACTAAAAAAAAGAACTATATACAAAAATTTATATTTATATGCATATTTATGTAATATTGTATTTTTCAACTATTTTTGTGATTTTAAATTGTTTTTTTTTTTAATAAAAGTTTATAGTAGTATATGTGAAATATAATAACAAATAATATACGTTTTATTAATTTAAAATGTTGATATTTTTATACTTGTACTTAATAATTTTATAATAAAATATACTTTGAAAATATAATTGACAATAATTAATTTAAGTATTTTATATTTTTGGGTCTATAAAGAAGAAATGCAATGTAAAAAAAATCATGAATTAATTATTTTACAATGCGTATTAATCAAATTGGGAGTTAAAACAAAGAATATAAACAAAAAAGTAAGTACCTCCCTGCTCCTCGTACCTAAATAAATATTGATTAATTTAATAAAAGATAAACAAAATTAGGCGAAGGGATAAGGCATTAGTTTTATAAATTATATCAGTGGAATAAACCAAATATTTTTTTCATTGTATTTCTTTATTTTTCTAGAATTTTTTGTTCGATGGAATATTTTCTTTGATACAAATTATAACAAATCATCATTATATGCTTTCATGGATATTTAAAAATTGTTTTCCATTCTTCATTTATTTTTCAAAAATATTCCCAGCTACCTAAGAAAGGGGAGATAGAAATTTCCCCATAAATTTTTTTTCTAAGAACCGTCCCAATCCCAAGTGATAACCAGTTCCAAATAGACGTCTGTGGAGTTAGCAGAACAATTTTAAGCTGAACCTATGGGACCACGGCAGGAATTTTCAGTTTTTTTTTCATTTTTAATGCATTTGTATTCCAGATTTTGCAGTTTGAAGTCCTTATTTGAAAAAAAATTATTTTTCACTGTTAACTTCACTGTGAAGTTAGCAGAACAGTCCTTTTCTCAGTCATGGAACCTGCAAGAAAATTACTGTTACAGTTACATCCTGAATTTGCAGTTTCGTACACACTTCAAAAAATTCATTTTGCACTTTTTACTTCCCTGTGAAGTAAGCAGTGCAAAACGAATTTTTGATTTTTTTTGTCAAATTTGGACTTCAAAATTTGAACTCATTTTTTTCTTGAAGTGCATAAAAAACTGCTATATTGGAGCTCCATTTCATCTTCCTCCATTACTGAGAAAAGGACTGTTCTGCTTATTTCACAGTGAAGTTAACAGTGAAAAATGAAGTAAATGAAATGAAATGAAATGAAATTAATGAATGAATGAAATGAAGTTAGCAGTGCAGTACAGCCACTATTTGGTGAACTGCAAATTCCGGAATAGAAATGCATTACAAATGCAAAAAGACTGCAAATTACTAGCTTAAAATTGTTCTGCTAACTTCACAGACGTTCCAAATAGAATCATAACCATAAAAGCCACTTTTCAGAAAAAAATTAAAAAAATACAAAAGCGTTATGGGTGAGCTTAATCAAAGGGATATTTCGCTAGTATTTGATATTTTTCAAAGTGTGGAGAACAGCTTCTATTTCAAACTTACTGCATAGGGGTTTTTGATCAACATTCCCCACGTTTGTTTCTTTTTTTGCTTTAATTTTTCTTAATTTGTTCAGGACCTTATTTTAAAAATAATAGCAAATTATGTTCTCCGCACGATCGAGTAATCGCTAGCGAGTTAGGCCTGGTTTACACGGCAATGTACCGCACGTTTTTTGCAGTATAAATCCGTGCAAATGAGCAGTCGCGTATGCATTCTATATATAACCTTTCACACGGCGGACGTTAAGACTGAAACAAATATTTTGCCACAAGAAATATGACAGTCCAACGCACTAACCATCATGCCACGAGGTAGGTATATTAATGAACTGTTTTTTGTTTATTTATTATATTATTAGAATTTTCAAAAAAAAATTCAAACTTTTTTCAAAAATCGAAAACCATTATTTTTAGTTCCAAAATAAAATGAAAAAAATGTGTGGGCAGAATCACCAAAAAGACTATTTATCAAGTTTTAAGAAAATCGATCCAGCCGTTTAGGTTGTAGCTGAACGGTACCAGACAGAATTGTGAGACCCTCTTTTTTCCCTTCCCTAAAATCATTGTGACAAGTCTGATCATAATCTGGATATCAATTTTTTTTAACGAAACGATTACTCATGTGTACATACCATAGTAACTACATATCGCGAGTTAAAATCGGGTTGTCTATGTGGTCTATTGCCTATATCTTTCACTAGAACTTGTTGTTACTTCTCCTTCAGCAGCAGCCAGCAAACTGCTTTTAAGCTTAAAACTGTAAAGAACATAATTGCATCCCAGATAAACTTATTATGCCGATAAATGTTTAAATCGTTTGTGTAAAAACAGCCGAGCAAGGTCCGAGGCTTAAAATTCATGTTATAAGCTTTTTAGTAGGTAAAGAGTTCAACTTTAATTCATACTCGTAACATTGTTTTTGTTTTAAAATTTTATACCGCATGTATTGGCTTCGTGGTTTTAATCAAATCTTTCTTTTGTCTCTAATAACAGCAATGTTCTTATATAAGCCATTTAAAAGTGTATTTTATAATTTACTTGCGATATAATAGGTAAGTACTATATGGCAAGTCATGCATTCAGATAAAAAATTGAACTCGAAATTTTGATCAGACTTATTACCTGCATGACCTACAATGATAGGGAAGACAAAAAAGTGTGTCCCACAATTCTGTCCGTCTGTTCGGCTACAGCCATAACGGTTGGATCGATTTTCTAAAACTTGGTCCAAAGTGGATTTTTGTGATTCTACCCACACGTTTTTTTATTTTTTGTACTAAAAATAACGGTAGCTGCAATACAATTTTTTGTATCAATTTTATAAAATCTTCTTTCTACCCATCAAAAATGGCTCTACAACTTTTCTTTAAAAAATTCAATAAATTTCTTTCTTTGAATGGGAAACCATTTAAAAAAAAATAGTTATTAATGGTATCCCCAAAAACCATTTTTTATGTTCGATTTTCTTCTAAACAGTAATTTTTATTTCAATATTTTTTTCCACTGAAATTTCTTAGCAATAAAAATAGTTTTACTTACCAAAAATTTTCAAAAATATATTTTTTGAAATTTGAAGAAATGTTTCATTTTTTTAAAAATTGAATATTTAGAAAACATCTTGCTTGATTTTTATAAAACTAGATATTTAACGGTTTTATCACTCCTTAAAGTATTTAGAGAAAATTTTTTTCTTTTGTTGAAAAATAGCGGTATCTTCCATAAGAACCGTTAAGGAAATATTTTCTTTCTTTAAAAATGCCTTAATAAAACTTTTTCTGTATGCAAAAATTTGGACGATATATTACCAACATTTTTAAAAATTTACAAATAGCATTATTAATAGTACCTCTCATAATTTTCGATTTGAATTTTTTTCTTGCAAATATATTTAATCAAAAATTAAGATGGTGTTCTTATTTTACATTTCAAACTCTGAAAGATGTTTTTTTAGCTAATTTAATTATCGTATATATCATGCTTTAAAAAGTATTTCCCTCATAATTTCCAAGTCTTCACATATAATTTTCTTAAATCCTAAATCCGTTTTGATTATTATGTTAAGCAAGTACGTGAGACCCAGTCGTGCATATTATTTAATTTCTCTTTTAAGTTTTAAAGTTCATTTGTTTGTTTGACATTTGAATTAATAGTTAAGTACATATCTCTCAAACCAATAGTGATTTTATTTCGGTGATTTCTTAGTAAAATAATTATTGTATTGTGTTAATTGAATTGCATTTTAAAACTTTGTCCAAGTTCGACTAAAATAATAAATACTTGATAAGTTAAATTAATTTATTTGTGTCTTAAAATATTAATGAAATGATATCAAGTGATACAACCAAATTACCCACCCCGCAAATATAGAAAAAAGTGTAATGATTGGAGACTGTTTGCCTGAACAGAATGCAAGACGGAGCTGGAATAGATATCAAAAATACTGCAACCAGAGCTGCAGGACTTTCAATTTGTTTTACTTTAACTTTAAAGGCCTGGTCAAACAGAACGCGGTCCGGCGGTCTTTGTAGAAATTTACAAACGAAATTTTACCGCCGCGTTCTTTCTTTCCCAGTAAGGTATTGACCGTCCCGTGCGTCGTCGGCCCGCTCTCTGTTTGAACCGGCCTAGGTGCAGCATTTTTGGCATCTATTCCAGCTCCGTCCCCCGCTCCATCGTCACCCATTTTGATCTCAGTTCACAAGTAGTATCCTTCATTACAGGACTGCAGCCTATACTTGTTGTTGTCGGTACTTTTTTTTTGCCACATCTGTTTAGATAATTTGGTTTTATGATTGTCCCGTGTACCGTGCAGTGTTTTTTTTATTATTAATTTGTGTGTTTAATTCTGTTTTTACTTTCTATTGATTTGTAACTGTGGTCATTTTGATGTGAAAAATTAATCAGCCAAAATGTGCTTTTTTAAAAAAAATTAATTCTTTGTTTCTATGTGTCAATGGAAACACATTGCGAGGAATAAGTGAAAACCTTCGAAGATGTCAGTGTCAAGGTTCAAGAACATTAACATATTGTGGCAAGTACTTGCTTATTTTTTTTTTTTTTTGCTTTTAATTAAATCTAACAGAAATCGCCTCAACGGAGCATTTTTATGTAAGAGAAATTGAAATTTTTGTTAAAGTCTTACAGCTTTATTTATTAGATTTTTTAGACGATTGACTAGTTGGACAGTTTTTTGAAAGCACTCAATTTCATTGAAAATATGATTTATTTAATTAAATAGAATGTCAAGTTAAGCAAATGTTAGACAACTGATGCCGTTGTCCAAGTTAGAGAACTTAAGAACAACAGTAAGCAAAAGTTTATAAATAATTTTTTGGAGTTGGGTGGCTGCATAAAGTTAGACTTAGTTTATAAATACGACTGTTAGGGTCGGTTTCAAATGTTCCGGTTAAAGTTTCGGCTAGATAACCGACACATAACGATATCCATCAGATAAAAGTTGCTGTTATTTTATATCGGTTTCATCATGAAAGTCTTGGATAAACTAACCGGTGCACAGTTTGGCCGATGGTATGAAAAGTTGGCAAAAATTATTTTTGTATATTTTTCAGTTGTTTTTAGGAAAATAATCTTAAATAAAAGAAAAATATAAGCAACAATTTTCTTTCACTAGTAATTTAAAAATTGTAAGTTTCTTCTCTAAGACTCACATAAGTGGGACGTAAAACTTACATGTATAATCCTGGCCTAAAGGAAATCTTGCTTTGCCTTTACTTCTTATGTCCCTGATCACACGTGAAGAAATTCAAGCATTTTCTGCGATTTGTGACGGAGAGTGGGATAGCTTGCAGAAGAGGAAGGGGGGTGAAATATTTTAAAATATTTGAAAATATTCGGTGAAGAAAAGTGACGTTTTGTTTTGTGTTCCTTCTCTTGTTCAATCCAATCAATAGGAATCTCTACCAAATTGTCAGAGTCAAAGTGCCAGCTTACAATTTGGCTCTTTGACAATTGCAATTGCAAGGCAAATAAAAAATCCAAATATCTACACTTCGCTTTAACTGAATAAGGACTAAAATTTTCAAACGTAATTTGACCATTTTTTCTAAACATTGTGCAGTAATGTATCATTTTATTATCCTTATTGTTTGTTTACGGTGTTGGGAAAAGAAAACAGAAAGAATTAATTCACAAAGCGCTGCTATTTTTTCTCCAATTCTCTTGAAATCATTCCGTTCGGAAAATGCAGTTTTTTTGCGTCAACTGAATGAGCACAAGATTAAAAGTTAATGGAAGAGGAAGTAAAATAATTTTTTTAAATATTTTTCACAGTTTATAGTAATTTAAGGACAATGTACATTGTACAATATAAAAAAAAATGGGCAAACCATCATATTTAAAAATCTATGTGCTCATTCAGTTGAAGTGGAGTGTATTTTCCTCCAACATAAACAAACAAAATGGGTGTTCATGAATGTCATTCTCATCATCATGAAAAATTAAAAAAATTACAACTTATTGGAAACAATTTTTGTTTTGTTTTTGTGGTTCTATTTAGTCAGGGTATTAAATCTGTAAAAGCATTTTGCTACAATTTTTAAAGAACAAAAAATCAGGTGAAATGTACTAAAACCGAAGTAGACGATAATGAAACACTTTTACTTTTTTTTATTTATATTTTGTTTGTTCTTTCTCTTTTTGACCACATTCATGTTGATAGTCTTGATAACGTGTTATTTTCTGATCTCTTCACAATTCTACTTCCCTTATTTTCTTTAAAAATTTATAACTTTTTCTTTTTTGTAGTCTATTTTTCTGAATGGCAACCCTTTTCATTGTACTGGGTTATTACTTATGTCGTGTTCGAGTGGACGTTCGGAGTACTACTTTTATACTCCATTTTCACTCCAACTACTCCAAAAGCCTTCGATTAGCTGTTCGGAATACTATTTTCGGACTCTTTTTCTGTTCCCAATTTGAAGAGGGAGTATAGAATTGGAACACACGCATACATATACAGTTTTTGTCGGATTACTTGTCAAAAGTGATAAAAGCTTGAAGAAGCCGTTTTGTAAAATGGCGTCATTGAGCAGTGTGTGTGTTTAAATTTGACAACACGATGTTTTCATGTTCGATTCGAATTAAAAAGGAGTAGAACAGTCCGAAAATCCAATCGAAAACGACATAAGTTTTTACTGCGCAGAATAATTTTTGTTGGCCCGTGCGAGATAATGCTATCGTTTGTATAAGAAAATTGGTACAAAATTAATTTTATTGTAAGAAGTAATTTCATTAAAGTTCACGATGCTACGGTACTGACATTTTGACAGTTTATGTGACCTTACTTCGTTATGCTAATGAGAAAAATAATTTCCACTAAAATTTTAACATATGCCGTTAAAGAAATAAAAAATTCTGATTATCAACCAAAAGCTTGTTATAAAATGCTTAAAAAACACTACCACGGTACTGACAAATAAATTTGTGACATAACACTTTCTTCGAATGAAAACATATCAATCTTAAAGTACAATAACGTTCAAGAAATATAACGACTGTTGTAAACTATGGATGAATAGTGCTTCTTTTAGAAAATCACCAATCAAATGTCTTGAAACTAAAAGGCAATGGTGGTTTACGGTTATACATTAATTCATTATTATTTTTTTCAGCAATAAATATTTTGACTTAATTTTTGCAAGAAAATTTAAGCAAATATTGCACCCAAATTTTTCAAAGAACAATTCTATTCAATGAAGTATTTCATAAGAAAATACTAAATTTAATTGGAAAAACAAGGAACGGACATGCCACGGTATTGACATTTTGACTACATGTGTTACAATGTTAATTCCATAAACATGAACATTAATGACCATAAACATTTTTTCGAAAAAAATTACCTCGACAAAAAATATAACCCATAAAAAACGCATTTTTGTTATATCTTTATATTCTTATATCTCAAAAATATGACTTACAATAGCAATTTCAAGGTCAGATTTGAACTCAGCGCATCAAAAGCCATCAGAAAAGTATATGGGTTTGTTCATGTTTTTGACACAAATTCAAATGTTTCGATTAAAGTATTTACTTAGTGCTTTCGATTGAATTTTCGAAAACAGTATATAAAGGGTATTTCAAAAGGGACGCTTCAAAAGTAGAGCGACAGGGACAGCAAACGACGCCATATTTCTTGCCGCTCTTTTGACATTTCTCTTCAGTAAGGTTTGCCATTTTATGATGGAAAGATATACGATACAAGTTTTGGATTCGTGCAAAAAAAAGTTCGAGATAACAATCAAACATGACATAACGATGATAGAGAACACAAAAAAAAAATGGGTGGCACAATTCTGTCTGTCCATATATCGACCTACAGCCTAAACCACTGAAGCAATTTTCTTCAAATTTTGAAATTAAGGCTTTTTTGTAACTCTCCAGAGGGGAAATTCAGACGTGTTTAGCACCAAAAATAACGGTACTTGCCCTACAACCATAAATGAAAAGCTTATTTATCTCAAAAATGGCTCTAAAGATTTTAATAAACGAAATCAGTGTATTATTGTAGGTATGGTGTAATTTTTGATAAGAAAAAAATTTACCGAAAACCGTAATTAACGGTACCTGCCATATAACGTTTTTTTAATTTTCGATTTTCTCATATACGGCTTAAGCGAAAAATTGTATGCAAAATCTTTTTTAAAATGTTAATAATATCGCATTGGATATTTAAAAAAAATATTATTTTGTTTTTTTAAAAGTTCAATATTTCAAAAATGAGTTGATGAGTTTCTTTTGAAACAAGGTTTAAAAATGTATTTTAATACGTACTCAACATTGATAAACCAAAACTTTTTTGTGATTAAAATTTTCTACATAAAGAATTAATTTTTAAGAAAACTGCTCCAACAATTTTTAATTTTTTTTGCACATATTCATATTTTTTTAAATAATCAAATAATATACTTTTTTTTTGAGCTCTAAGTTTTTAACCAGTTGTTTATACAATTAAAAGAACGATTTAAATGTTTTCTTATATATTAATATTTTTATATAATTACTTTCATATTTTAAAAGTTCTAAGTTCCAAGCAACTTGAACATAAGAGCAAGTACGTGTTATCCAGTTGTGCATTTTAATAAATTATAAATGGAGAATTGATAAAATTTAGTTCCCAACTACTTACGTGTTTTTTTATTTAAATTTTGCTTGTTTATTTCTATTTTAATTTTAATCTATTCATCAAGGTTTCAAAAATGTCATGACAATAAAGCGTCTATACTTACTTACTTACTATCATCTAGAAAAGTGCATTAAAAACACATCTGTTCCTGAAAAATAAAAACTGATATTTTTGCGCAACAATCAAAGAGCAAAATTAGATTAGGGCCTAAAATTGCTAAATGACCATATCAAAATGAAAGAAAATTTTGTGTTTGTTTTTAATTGGTTTTTTATTTAATATAAATTTTAATTCTTATTATTTATGAGTACCTAATACAAATTTTGGGAGCATCAATTGTAATTTATATCTTTAAACTAGAAAAACCTATTCCACATAGTAAATTATGATTTCAATTCTTAATAATATTAATGGCTTAAGCAATACTTAGATATACTTACATTACATATACATTTTTTTTATTTATATTTGTATCAAAATCTGATTGTATATTCTTTTTTCATAGAACTTTATATATAATTTCTTTTATTTAATAATTGTGTACAGTTTAATTTAATCTTTATTTTGAATACCTATAGTTTAAGTACAACAAAATTACAAAAAAACAATATTACATTAAATTATTATGATGCAAATATGCTATTAAGTAATAATAATTAATGTATAAATTGATAAAATTCAATTTAAAACTAATATTCAATATTTTATTCTATTTTATTTTATTTTATTTGATTTTATTTTATTTTATTTTATTTTATTTTATTTTATTTTATTTTATTTTATTTTATTTTATTTTATTGGTTACATCATTTTCTTTTTATGCTGATAATGAAAATAGTAGGTTAGTACATATACAATGCTTCGAATAAAATACCAATTAAAGATTTGTTACTTTAAAGTTCAAAAGCATAGTAACTAACTTAAATAAATTGGTTGGACAGTTATTGAAATATTTAGGTAATGAATTTTGTTTAAAAAAAATGGAATATCCACACTTTAAAATGAAAAGTTTCTCTTACGACTGCAAATGATTGGCATATTTTTGAAGTAAAACTTCTTTTACGGCATGGGGGTAAAAAATTTGCCCCACACTTAGGGCAGAAAAAAATATATCCAAAAATAACTTGATTAAAATTTAAATCACGTTTGTGCAACTAATCTTTTGTAGTCAGGCTTATCAGTTTCGAAACTGTTCGGTTGCAAAAAAGTGTTCTATGAACTCATATGAGAATGCGCGAGTTATAAACACTCAACTGTTCCTCGAACAGGAAATAATAAAATAAACACGATCGCTTATGTACTGAATCTACAAGAATCCAAATAAACAAACATTCAACAGGTAAGATTACCACAGGTAACAAGATAACAAAACAGATATATTTTGATGATCAACCAAACAAGAAAATAAAAACAAAATAAGGTAAAGATACAAAAAGGAAGTAACCAATACAACCATTTACCCTGAAGACAAGAAAACTCTAAGAGCAACAATATAGATAGACACAACACAGAAGGAGTCCCGAGTAGTTGTCCAGTAGTATTAAGAACGATATACCTAAGAACTATTGAAATATTGAATTTGATTAGTGAAATAAAGTTAGTATTTAAAAATATATTTTTTTTTAATTTATTTTTATTCCGTCCAATAAATACAATTAGGGGCTCAACTGGGATAGCTCATTATTAACGTAAAAAGTGAATTAAATAGTTAAACCAGCATAAGGATTTGTAGATACAATTAAGGCTTAAAAGAGAAAATTTTTGTAAGATTATCGTTAGAAATTATTTAATTATTTTTAAGAAGTGAAACTAAAATTGTTAAAATGACAACTACAACTATAGATATAAAACAAATAATTGAAATAACTGTTAATGTTATGCCCCAACCTCTATCATCCCTCAAATCAACCTCTATCATCCCTCAAATTAACCTCTATCTCCCTCACATTTCCACAAAATACCACCTCTTCACATCTCCCGCAATTATATCCACTTCAACGAGATATTCTATGTAACTTAACTTAGAGTATCGTATAACAACAAAGTGAAACGAATAAGGAGAAATAAACATAACCGCAAGAAGAAAAAGATGGTATACAATTATCGACACTCAAAAACTATATACTTCCGAAGTCATAGACTCTGATCCTTCGAATTTCTACCATTGAAGTGAATAGACGTATTGTTATTTTGGGGAATAAACTTTTATCATTTTCAACAAGTTAGTGTTTTGTTTTAAAGAAGGTTAATATAATAATCATTATTTCAAATCGTAAGAAAAGTCAATTTATGCTGTGTCTTTTAAAATAATAAACAAAACCAAATACTTTGTTTATTTGAACAAACATTAGTAATACTTTGTTTATATGAACAAACATTAGTTCAATATCTAAGGATATGAAACTCATAAATAATTCCAATTCAGTTCTCGGAAATTCTTAGACACTCAACATATGCCTTCCTATGGCAAATTCAACGGAAAGAACTTGAATCTTAACAAACAAACAAGCGTCATGTGCGATCATGAGCACAAAAAGATACTACGCGACAATCGACCCAAATCAATTGACACTTCCATTCCCATATCCTATTCCTCTCAATATATATACATACATTTAAAGATACATATGTGCATCTCTGGATGCTGAGATGACGGTAAGCATTAATGAATAGTTTTAGTCTTGATTCATCGTTCAAATAAAGAAGTCCAAAAATACAAATGATATAGTCTTTTATTTATTAAAGTACTGTTTTTTTAATAAGTGGCAGAAAAAAAATTGACCTGGCAGAACATTAAACAGGCTATTGCTCAGCAGCAGAATCTGATAGATGAATTAACAAAAAATTAAAAAAATTTAACAGTTCCAAATAATGTAACAGACTATAAAAAACAAACAATAGACCCACAAATACCAGACAATGAAAGTGTTGATATTATTTAAAGTCTACCAACTTTCGAAGGTAGCAATGAGGGATATGTGAGTTGGCGAGAAGCTTGTCAAAATAGTAAGAGTCTGTACACTCCTTGAAGTAGACAATATTTTGCTGCATTAAGCATAATGAGAAATAAAATAGTAAGTCATGCGAATTCAGTTTTTACCAGTTATGGTACGTTACTAAACCTTTAAGTAGATCAGACTTCGCCTACGCGGATAAAAGACCAATACATGTCTTAAATCATGAATTAAGTTTGATAACACAGGGCAAAAAAACTTTAATAGAATTCTATAATGAAGTTACAGAAAAATTGACATTAATAGTAAATAAAGTTATGATGACATATGGAACTTACAGTGAAACCACTGAGAAATTCAATGAATCATAAAGGCATAATGCATTAATAGCATTTTTAAATTGTCTTCATCTGCCAATGTCTGATACAGTATAAAGTATGAAACCTGAAAATATGCCTACCTATGGCAAATTCAACGGAAAAAACTTTAGTCTAAACAAATAAACAAGCGAGTTTATACCCTAGAAGCAAAGTTTGTACAAAACATGAGGAAGAAAATAAAGAGAACGTTATTGTAGCAAAAAACAATAAAATATATCATAAAGATGACATCCGCCAACGAGCTATCAAAAGTGATAATGTGGTTAGTAAAGGCAATATACCTAATAAACCACATACAGTGCCAAGTGGTTCAAAATAAGAACAATACCTTAGAAATCCTTCCTATTAAAGAAAGTAAATTCGTGCTTTTAGAAACTGATCCGGTCTATTTGTACAATTCAACTAAGTTCTTATATCATGTAACAAACATTAGTAAGTTGTTAGGACCAGTCCCCGATCATAGTAGGTAAGCTCAATGAGGTGGAAAAATATTTATTAAACAAAATAGAACATAATATTGAACAGTTAGAAACACATCACAAAACAAAAAGAAGTTTAGATTTCATTGGAACCGCAGTAAAGTTCATAGCTGGAAATCCAGACGCTTACGATTTAAAAGAAATCAAAGCCACGCTAATTGACATCATAGAAAATAATAATAAGCAAGTATGTTATGATGATGCTATATCTTCTTATTTCAATGTTTGGTTGATCTAAGATCGTGGTATCTGTATTCAGAAAAAGTGCCTAATTACCACTTTGCGTGAAGTGATATTTATTTAACAATAAATTATCCACTTCTGCTGAAACAGATATTTAAAACTACATCGGAGAGTTTATGTAAACATCCGCATAGCCTGTGGTTTCACGACATGCATAGATCGACAATACCAATGAACCTATTACAGAGAATGTTATCTCAAAAACATATATCGGAATAATCATTGGTCTTCATTGATGCATCATTATGATAACAATAACAAAAACGAATATCGTCTGTATACAAGTATTCTGTATCTACATTTTGTTTGCTATGCAGATTGTATTAAAAAGAAGGAGTCTTGTAGGGTAGTTGCTTGGTTGAGATAATCTCAATCGAAAAAAGAGTTCAGTCCCCATTTAGAGTTGATAAAAGAAACTTGTTAGATATATAAATTTGGTTCACGCATAACATATAAACTTGGTGGCAGCGGTGAAATAAATAAAAAAAAAAGCATCGTCGATACAGTGAGGTACATGTGTACTGATGATTGAAAAACAGAGGAAGTAAATCGAATTGGATAAGTGAAGAAGAAAGCTGAAGGTTGAAAAGAAAAAGTTTAAAGTCTTGTACGATATAAACAAAGTTAAGTTAAATTCATTCTAAAAAAAAAAAAAAAAAAATGCCCGAAACAAGTGAACAGGTAGTCGAAACCACAAGAGTAGGTAAAAACCCTACTGTGGACATTATTAAAATTAATTCCGAAATTCAATAGTGATTCCTCTGAATTATACGCTTTCCTTAACGGATGCGATGACGCGATGAGCCTAGCTGTTACACGTGCCTCCAATAAAAACATAATTTAAAAGGTTCGTCGCACTTTGCACCGAACCTCATTTCCGATATACTTACTTTGCATTTTTCCACAGAAACAGTTATCGTATTTTGTCCAATTTTAAATTCCATTTCACAGAATTATGTTATTTCATTTGTGCAATTCTGCAGCACAATTATTTTTCCATAGAATGTCTTTTTTGCAATCGTGCATATTTCATATACCATAGTAAAGTTTAATGCCTTATGAAAACATTATTGTTCAAACATATTATTTGAACACAAATGTCTGTGATCTTACGGTCAAAAACTATAAGATAAGAAATAAAATAACACAAGAATGCAACAGAGATAATGCATCGACACTCTGCTTCATGAGTATAATCTTCTTCTCCTTATCTTTATAGGGATGAGGGAGAGTATAATCTTAAACATGTTGTCTGTGCCTTGAATTTTTGTGTTATGTTATCTGTGTATTTATGACGGTCGGAAAATAGTCCGAACTGTCTTTTATCATCTATGAAATGTAAACATAGGATTTAGAATTAAGTAGAGATAAGAAATTTGTATAAATAGTAGTCTTAAGAGAAAATAAAATTTAGTATCTTACAAGTACTCAATCAGTGTGCATTATTTGTACAATTATGTTATTTTAGTCTGAAGAAAGATTCCAATCAATAAAGTTGTTTTTTTTTTATTCAAAGTAAGCTTTATTAATTTTAACTGGCGAAGTCGGTAGGATCGGGGTATATTGCTATTTGAAGATAAATACAGTATTACGTATCAACGTTTTAACTGCGAACCGAAAAGTTACATTTGGTGGTCAAATAATTAAGACACCGGCGTACTTATAATAAATTTCGCGTGTGTGACACCCAATGAAATAATTAGAAATAAATAACTAGAGTAATTAAATCGGAACAAAAAGAAAGCAAAGAAAGTGATAGTACCTACTATAAAATAAAGATGTTTAACTTTAGTCAACGCCGATGAAAAGTGCGTGCATATTCTAACGAGTGCTGGAAACAATCTCTACGTTAAAACAAAACACAAACATAAATTCAAAAAGAAAGAAAAAATAAATCAAACAAAAAAAAACTTTTTACAAATAAAAAAAAATAAAAAGAGGAATAAACCAGAACGAGTTTCAAGGATCACTTCAACAAGAGCAACAGTTTGACAAGAACAATCACCTCAACAACTTTTAATCAACAACAGCAGCAAGCAACTAAGGTCTGACTATATATACATATGTAAGTTATGGCAGCAGCTCATCTTAATAAAGAAACTATCTTTTAAACATATGAAAGTAATTAAGAACAGATGTACCAACAAAGTTCAAGTAATTAAGAACAGATGTACCAACATAGTTCAAAACAACACAAGAACGAAGGGATGCCTCATCAACCTTTGTTCATTCCAAGGAAAGGTAATAAGGAAGGATAGACCCAGGAAGAGACAAAAGACAATAATAAAAACCAAACAGGAAACGACGCCTTACATTAAGTATAGAAAATGTATAAATAAGGATACTTCATATTTTGTAGAGTTAGATTCTAAGAAGACATTAATAAAGAAAGAGCTCTTGCTCTTAAAGTTATTTTAAAATCAAAAATTGTGTTTTGATTTACATCGAACATAAAATTTATATACATTTAAAGATACATATGTGCAAGTTATTCTATTTTAGTTATTATTATTATTCAAAAATAATTAATTCAATATCTTTATTGGAAATATATCAAATAACATCATCCATTTCCTTTGTTGGCGATCATTGCATCTATATGACACAGCATCCATCCACCCATGGACCCATCCGTTGAGTCAGCATTTCCTATGTTGACGATCGATTCGGTACTTATTTATCTTTAAGAATAATTTTTGTAGTCAGTTTTAAGCTTGCACCCAAATAAATAGGAACAGATTGGTTCCGAGCAATTAAATAAATCTTTTTTTAAAAATCTAAAGATTAATAAATTGTTTTAATTTGCATCTCTGGATGATGAGATGACCATAAGCATTAATGAATAATTCTCAGTCTTGATTCATCATTCAATAAAAGAAGTTCAAAAGATTCAAATAATATCGTCTTTTATTTAAATATTGGTTTTTGAATAAGTGGCAGAACGCATAACACCTTCGAAATTATCTTTACGGTGTAAGTGGCATCCGCATATATACAGACCACCAACCATTAACTTTCGCCATAGGCGACAAAAACCCAAATGCAAAAACAAAACGCTGGCGCGCTTTCATAGAAGAATACGCTCCACAAATTATATGTAAACCTGGCAAAGAAAATGTCGTAGCTGATGCTCTCAGTAGACAGGAATTGAATATGATAAACGATGATGAGTCAACAGAAGGGACTGTACGTAGTGCAGAGAGTAGTCCAATTTCCGAAATAAAAAGAATAAACCAGAGAATTATTAATTTTAAAACCCAGCTAATTATAAATTAATAACTTAACAACAACATAATTTCAAAAGAAATCCATACAGGTTATTGGAGACATACAGTGCTGTTCAAAGACTTAGATGTTGTTAATAGAATTAAAGGTATAATAAAAACAGGTCTAACCGTAGGTATTTACAGTACCGAGGAGACATTTTTCGAAATTAAAGATAAACTTTTAGAAGAATTTCCAACAGTCAAATTTTTGTTCTGCAATGAAATGGTCGAAGATATTACAGATAAAGAAGAACAATTAGGAATTGCCACTGCAGAACACAATCGAGCCCATAGGCAAGCTAAAGAGGTGTATGGACAAGTTATTAATGAATACAACTGGCCCAACGCTTTCAAACAAATTCTTTCAATATACGCTACAAGTGAAATCTGCAAAAAGAATAAGTATGATAGACACCCCAATAAGCAACCAATTGGAGAGACTCCAATTCCTGAAGAAGGGGGATATATACTACTGTGAAAATGCAAAATTTCTAACAATGGCAGACCCATTCTCGAAATACCTAATAACAACCCAGGTTCAATCAAAAACCGAAGCAAAAAATAGAATGATCGAACTACTACCGATTTTCGGTAATGTCAAAACCCTGATGACCGATAATGAGGCAGCGTTTTGCTCACCTTCTGCACAGTTTGCGTACAACCTCTTAGACATTACCCATAAAACAACACCACCAGCCCACTCAAAGAGCAACGGAATAATAGAAAGAATTCACTCCACGTTAACAGAGGTTATAAGGAATAGTTAAATAGACTACACATATAACAGACATCAAGGATATTATGACTCTAGCTACAAAGAAATACAACGAAACAATACACACGGTAACAGACAAACGACCGACGGATTACATAGAACCACTTATATCCGATTTCGAGAACAAGGGTGAAATAGATATAGCTTGTTCTACAAAATGTATACGGATTTTCAAAGAACTTACTACAATAAAACCAACACTGAACCTTTGCTTTCTTGGGATCTATTTAAATCACGTGCTCCAATTTTTGTTATAGACTGCAGACATCAAAATGAGACTTTGAAAACAGGACCTATCGATATACGCTTGGAGATGAGAACATCAAAAAACATTCCTGCAAATACTTCAGCTTATTGCCTCATGCTTCATGATCGGATTATTGAATACAATCCACTTGACCAAGTTGTTAACAGAATTTTCTAAGGATTATTATTATTTTTTTTTTTATTTTGTCAATGTAAACCTAAAAATAAAACCAGAAAATATATAAATGACATCGAGTCCAGAATTGTTGTATCTTCTTTTGAAGAGAAGGACCGTCATTCTGAATGTTAATAGCACATTATAAAAAAAAAAAAAAAAAAAACCTGTTATTATTCGAGATTTGCTCATTCCATTTAATTTACATCACCACTTCAAAATAATATAGGAATATCATAACATTTGTATGTCTATTCATTTGCTATTAAGGGTAGGAAAGTAGTCATATACAGGATATGATCCTAAATGTCGTATTACACATTGCAAAAGGTTTCTTTGGGGTGAAAAGTAACTAATGAAAAGAAGTATGAGGGTAATAATGCATGCTTATATCATATTTATTGCTCATAGTAGAACAATAAAGTTTTTCCCCGCATTCATTCATGCAGTTAACCTTATCATAAATTTGTATTGTTGACACTTGGGATATCATCGGTGTAAATAAGGAAGCAGTTGGATAAATTTATGTATTGCGATCATCATGAATGTATATTTTAATTGTCGGCATCCATCCCTATAGATAAAATAATGTGTTGACCTTATTAACATACATTTGTATTCCGCAATAAAAATAACCCTTGGACCATTTTTCAGGATTTTAATGATAAGGGACAGAGTTTAGTAATATGATTGACATGATGCTAGCAAAGCAATAGATAAAGAAGGTATAGTCCTATTAGACAAATGAATGATATGATGGTAGTGGGGTATTAGGCTTTTGTTACACTAATTATCACCTCAATCCAGGAAAAATCCTAAAGCAATAGATATAGATGGTCAAGTTCTATTAGTCCGATGATTGACATGATGCTATCGATGCATGAGGGTTTTGATATACCAATGCAAATATCATAATCGTAAATTTTAATGGTTGACATCCATCCTTACAGAAATATAGTGTTGATCCTATTTGATTTTTATTTCTGATGACTTTAAGCATCCTTTAAATTTATTGAAAGTGTGCTACGAAAATCAGAGGGTCTCTGAAAATGTGTGGATTGTAATGGTCTGCATACAAATACTTATGTTTGTATGTGTATTTTTTTTTTTTTGCCCTCTTTTTTTTGTATAAATACTTTGAGCATTATCATCATAATCATCAGTTTAAAGTAAACAATAAACATATAAGCAAGCAAGATGAGTCACCAGGACGTTAAAATCAGACAAGAGATGGAAGAGTGGCTATCGAAATATGACTGCCAATGCTGGGAGTTCCAGCAGCTTCAGGATGCTGCTTGGGAGGAGGTTGGTAGTGTAGATACTACCAACATTCACAGCCTTGTGACAGTGGCCCACCTGCTGCATTCATTGCACATAAAAGCATCGAATAACAATAACACCTTTTTTGCTAAATATAAAACTTATCTAATTAAAAAATAAAAAAAAAAATTAAAAAAACTATCATGTCTTTTACCTTTTTTTGCTAAACATAAAACAGATCTAATTAAAAAATTAAAAAAATTACCATGTCTTTTTACTTAACTATTCTTTTCTCTCTTCGCTCATATGGACTACCTTTCTGAAAAACTTAACTCTTAAACATCATGTTCTGTTCATGATTTTGTTCAGTTTCCAATGGTGATTTTTGCGTTTTTGCGTTTTAACGTGAACGTGAATTTTACGTTTTTTACGTTTTAACGTGAACGTGAATTTTACGTTTTAACGTGAATTTTACGTTTTTGCGTTTTAACGTGAACGTGAATTTTACGTTTTAACGCGAATTTTACGTTTTTGCGTTTTAACGCGAACGTGAATTTTACGTTTTTGCGTTCTAACGTTTGCTAAGCATGGTCTAGAACCCAAAAAATAACACCGGTATTTAGCATAGCATAGATCGGAACCCATACCGGTATAGCATAGATCAGAAACCATACCGGTATAGCATAAATCAGAACTCATACCGGTATAGCATAGATCAGAACCCATACCGGTGATACCGGTGTCCCAGAACCCACTAGTTTATACTACTAACGGATACAAAAATGGAGGAAACAACAAAGTTGTAGGCCCATTTTGTGTAGCCAAAAGTATGGAGGAAACCCACATACATAAACTTGCTCTTTATTGAAGAAAATGATATTAGTCATTACGTTTGGATAAAGAATGTATCGAGGTTGATAATTAGGCAAGCAAATTTGAAATATCATGCAATCCGAAGGTGCAATGCATGCCATTTAACTTTCAGCAACACCAATGCTTCGTTTAACGTAGGAGATATGGTTTTAGTAAAGGACCATACAAGAAAGAACAAATTCTCTTCACTTTGAGAAGATCCTTTCGAGGTATGTAGAATAACTTCTGACGAAACAACAGAAATAAGAATTCGGAATCGGCAAAAGTTGTTCATAACAATAATCTCAAAATCTTTACGGACTAACTTCCTCAAAATTTAGAAAAAACTACTACATTTTCACAGATATGGCGAATTTCGACCTTGTTTGTATGAGCGCAGTAGCCGAAATATCTCATTTAAAGGATGACATAAAACTGAAGTTTAGCTTATTACACCCCAACTATAAGCCAAGAACTAAAAGGACATAAGTAAACGTTATAGGTACAATTAGCAAATCTTTGTTCGGAACATTACTGCCATAAACAAATCGAGAAACTAAAGTACAAGGAAAACTACCTTTTAGATCTAGTGAAAAGCCAAACCTTCGTTATAGAAACGACAGGTAATATGTTCAACAACTCAGAAACCACCATAGAAGCTCATTTAAAATCTTTCGATTCCAAGATAGGAGATGTAAAAGAGGCGGTTGAAAAACTTATCAACCAAACCTCAGACCAATCCACTATCTTGAAAATAGAATTGTTGTGCCCTTAGTCACAGAGACCACACACAGTTCCCACAATTACCCAATTCCTATGAATCGCATTCAAGACACATGACATAGTTCGATTACGACCAAGTGTTCCGCATGACACATGCATATATTGTTATACAATCATTATCATAGGAACGGCAATCGAACTATGTCAACTAAATAAAAACAATACAATAAGGGATCATATTGCAATACTGACCCATCGTAGTGTAACTATGTCAAGTGTGACACATGTTGATGTTGCACTATTGTATTGTTATTTATTAAACAAACAAACTGTGTCAAGCGAATGGAAATAGAATGCGTGGTTAACCTGGAGGAAGTGACGATCTAGGCAATAGAAGAGGTAGCGTAAGAAATGATGAGTAGAAGTTCGGTCACTCTGTTTCGAAGACTTAAAGATAGAAGTTGTGTTTTATTTACATTTTCAAAACACAACAGAATCCTTTACTTCACTTCTAACACTACTCATTATAAGGTACCAAAATACAATTTCGGATCTATGAGACATCGTCATAAACGCGAAAAATGGTGCATCTCATCCGACTATAATTACACCGAAACAACTGAGAAGCGTTCTACAAAAAATGAAACAGGAACTTCCTGTTGATTTTCAGTTACCATCGATAATAAACCTCCAACTGAAAACTGCGATTGACTATGACTTTTGTATATAAACTTTATAGAAATAGCATCAACATCGATGTTTCACCAGCCCCTGGTGGTGGAACACCTTGCCTGCTCTCAACATCAAGTGTTGAGGGAACTAGTTGAATGTTTCTTGTTTGGGTTTTCTTCTTATACTTTTGGGATAACATGTTTATAAGTTCAGTCGTAAGAATGCATTGGATATGGGAGGATCGCCTCTCAGCACTCCAAAAATGAAAACAAATGCTGATGGATTTTTTAGGTAGGTAAGTCACGCTGCGCCGCGCGCGAGTTACATCCGCAACAGTTACATCCGCAACCTAACTTACCCTCTCATTTCCGGCCAACAACCAATCTTAACTCATGCAATAGATGTCATCGACCCAATTCCAGGAATTGTGCGAGCAATATTCAATTTTAACTTATTATGTCAAATAAACATTTTGCAAGTATTCTTTTTGCCAATATCTGTTAAACTTATTTTTGTCAATTAAGCATTTTGCATTTTTTTCATAAATAAAGCATTCAATGCATTGTATTTTCCTAGAAATATATTATTGTAAATAGAATTAAGTTTTCATTTGATAAGACGAATAAAAAGGTATTCAGAATTGAACCTTCAAACGTGGAACAAGTGTTTTTTTTAAGCTCCGCTTCGCTCACAATCTTAACTCGCGCGCCGCCGACCGTTCGTGTTGTTGGTTGATACACAGACGGTGGGGTGGGTAGTTTTTTATTTTTAAGTGTCATTTTCATTCTTGTGGTTTTTCGTGTTGTTTTTTACTTTTCTTCTTCTTTTCGATCTGCGGCTTGAGAATAATATAGTTAGGTATTCCTATGTACATATGTATGTAGTATCGTAGTTTATAAGTATGCGGGAAAAGTTTGTAATTTGAAAAACTTCTCCGTTTTGATTTTGGTTATGGAAGATTTAATGTATATGTTGTATTGTATTTGATGATTATTTATTAAGGAAACGTTGAAAATTGTATTAAAAAGATACATACGTTAATGATTGCTTGTTTAATTAGAAAAAAAATATCTAATAGGTAAATATTTCCATTTACAATTTGGAAAAGGAAATAGTAGAATGAATAGGTGTTATTTTGTAGGAGATTGGTCTTTTTCAATTCAATGAATAGGAACATACAAGTTAACGCACCACTACAAGATCTCAACTAACAGCCATAAAACAAAACCCATAAAAACCGTAATAAAATATATACAACAAAAGATCGATAGTACTATCCAAGTAACGCGACATCACGTACGCAACAGTATCCACTTAGGATCTAAAAATAGAACCATCATCGATCTATGCACACCACACCACACTGCAACACGCTGGACATAAACCATGGCTCGAGATGATTAGGACTTAAGATTATATAAGGGGTAAAGAATGCAGCGTCATATTCAGTCTTTGTTCATCCAGTCGACTAACCACAAGCAATAGTTTAAGAATTATAAATTGTACTATATATATTTTTAAATAAAGTTTAAAAAAAAAAAAAACGAATTAATTAAATATTAATTTACATAATTACAATTTCTTAAGGATACGAACAAATTAGGTAGGTACTTAATTCATTAGGCATGGGCTTTTCATTCTTTAATATAAAATTAAATTATAAAATAATTTAATTTCGTATTTGTGTAGGTATGTAGATGCCTCAACCTGATCTTTTTAACTGTAGATAGGTTCCTAGATTTAGCTATTTGTTTGCAGGTGCGATGAAGACATACCTATTTACTTTTTTTTTTTTTAAACAAGAATTTTTGTTCAATTTGTCTTATTATTCTCTATTAAAAGAAAATAATAAAACTAAATAAAAGAAAACTAAATCAAAGATATTTGTTTTTATTTAACTCTCCGAATTCACTCTTCCCGTTTGACGAAAACGGAGGCACGGTGAACCGTAACATTGGCAAGGAAGCACGGCAGAAACGCAACATGAGAAGCATCAAGGAGAATGTAATCAAATAGTTACGACACTGCAAAAGAGGAAAATAAAATATTAAATTTCGAGCATCATTCCAGATCGACTGAGATTACCTTTACCGATTTTGAATGCATGCTAGTTAACATTCAGGGTTGTCAACAGGACCCATCCAATACATCAACAACTTCGATTAAACAGCATGTTCCCATAGCAGTATCATACAATTTAAAATGTGATTTTCTATGTCTATGTCTATTTTTTTAAAAAAATATAATACATTTTATTAATTCATTTTTTGTTTCAATTTTAATTACAGGCGAAGATCATTGTGCTCAGAAATTCATCAAAAATTTAATTGAACAATGCAAACGAGTAAACACATACCAATGAGTTATGAACCGAGAGACGCAGTAATATTCAACAGTGCCACAAGTTGCCATTTAGGCAGTGATCCCCTCGATGCATCAGATAAAGTTCGGAATCATTGCCACATCATCGGGAAATTTGGAGGTGTAGAGCATTCTTCGTGTAACTAAAATTATATGCCTTCGGCTTTTGTAGACCCCGTTAATTGTATAACAAAATTCGTGATTGCCGTTTTATTATATGATAAGGTACCAAAGTTCATCCCTTTATTCTTCCATAATTCAACTGGTTATGATGACCATTTATTAATTAAAGTTAAAGAGTAGGGATATATCAATGGTGATATTAAAACTATTCCCTTAAACAAAGAGAAATATATATGTTTTTCCAAATTAATTGAAATATTTATTAATTGAAATGATTTTCTTGAATTAAGATTTTTAGATTCTTTCAGATTTCATCCCTTTAGCAAAGACAATATTTCCAAAACTCTTGCTGAGGATGATTTTAAAATTTTATCAAAATTTTGTAAAAGTGACAAAAGATCTTTGGAACTAATCACACGAAAGGGTGTGTTTTGTTACGATTATAGAGATTCAATTGAGAAACTATCTGAAACCCCCATTTTAGCATTCAAAAATTCATTAACAGAAACTGTACGAATTCTTTTATCGCTAGACAATTCGAGTAATGGTAGACAGCTCGGTACCACTTCGTTCTTACAACAAAAACAAACTTGATTGTTTTGAAATGCTACCTGAGGAACTAAAACTTCAAAAAGGAGAAGAAGCCCCTGGAAAACAAGTGCGACCTACAGTGGAGGACACCTCACAAAGTTGAATAGACGATGATGCGACAGACGACTTGCAGGAGCATTTTAGAGCCCTACAACAAAGGTTTAGACGACACAATTTGAGAGAATAGTTAAGACAACAGTTGAGAGCAAACGAATAAGAAATTGTTAACGAGCAAATCGTGCATCGGCTCATTTAGGAATATGAGCAGGCAAAATACCTTCTGCTCATTGTAGTATTAGTGTAGTTTCCACAAAGGATTGAGTTAAGGTCGCATTCCATATTTGACCACCGATGGGCACTCATCGAGTTCGCACCGTGTTTGCAGTTCGCTAGATTAATAATTAATTACCTTTCTAAAGCTACAAATGTTAGTAAAATTAAGATAATCCACTTAGCCAAGTGGTCACCAAGATTGTTTAAGAATAAAAATTATATAATCTAAACAAACAAAAATATGTTTTTTTTTATTGTTTATTTTGTATGTGCCTTACAAATTATGATTAAAGATTATCTTTCTTAAGTTAAAGAAGTTTTCCGGATCGTCCACATTATATTTGCGGTCTACCAAACAAGTGTTTTACCCTTTCTTGTCTAATAATAATAATCAAGTTTATTCTTAAATACTTATTGAGAGAATCGAGTGTTGTGACCCGAGAGCCACAACTATTCTCATCTCAAACCCCAAATAAACCTTGCATTATCATTCATTCAGAGCCAACTCCCATCGACCAGTCATCCAACCAAAAGAACCATGAAATAAAACACCAACCAAGCATAATTTCCATTTCGTTCTTAATATAGAACAATGCTTCACTTATGCACGCCACAATGACTCAAGCCATATGCGCACCTCTATTGTAACGAATGCAGAAATGTAAAAAAACAACTGCACTACAATAGAGTATGTCAAGTGCAATGTGTAAAGCGTAATACGAAACCTCCGAACTGCGATCGATGATGACACACCCAGCATTACTTGAGTGGGTCACCATACGATCGGCATAAAGGTTTAAGCATGTTCTACGTAACGATAAATGAAGAATTTTGACCACGGTGTGTGTGGCCTGGTGGACTGAATTGAAGTGACATGGTTCTGGGGATGGTAAGTGACCTAGTTTTGGTATGGTTCTGGGGATGGTAAGTCATTACTTATGAAAAATAATAAATAGAAAACCAAATGGGAAGAAGGGCAGAGTTGATTTTAAGATACTAGAAGAAATAGAACGAAGAAATAAAAGATACAAACACAAAATACTTCAAACTTACTTTTATTTAAAAATCTCACATTAACTCTCCGTTCCTGCTCTTCCCGTATGAAAAACGGAAGCACGGCATAGGAACGTAACATTTGGTGGCAGCGGTGGGATACCTAAAAATCGCCTACCAAAAACAAGACTCTGACTCTTGATGCGTTCTGGGGCTATACACCAGAAAAAGTAAAAAAAAAGGTGAAAAAAAGGAAAAAGCAAAAAAAAAGGGTGAAACAAATTTAAAAAAAAAAAGAAAAGTGTTAAAATTGTGCGTCTTGAAAAGTGTTAGAAGTCCTACAAGTGTAAGTCCTTGCTAGCTCTAGAGCGTAAGCATTTGGCAGACGATAGGCACTAGAAAAAAAGACCAGGCTGAGATTCATCTATAGGGCGTGATTCAGTTTTGATCTTTTCGCTGAGTATGTGAAGTTTTCAACTTTGGCTATGTATGATATCGCCACTCTTAGAACGTGCATTCCAATCATCACTATTCTAGGTGTTTGATTTGCAAGACTGGTGGAAAGCTTCAATGTGGAGATTTTATTCCCTATTAGTTCAACCGTCGTTTGGACACCATTAAATCCTCAACATATCGGAGGTGATAATGCTTCATCAGTCCACAAACTAATAAATGGGACTAAAGTCGCAGGAAGGGTGCCATTCTTAAAGATGATTACCTGGTAAAGGGATATTTATGTTTAGGTGCCAGGTTAAGAACTCGATGATCTACGGGTTGGCGGGTTCAAATACAATTGAACATTTAGAAAAACATTTTCATCCTTCTGAGATTAATTGTGTGAATCTTATCACATCATATATTGAAGATAATCAGGCTTTCCTCTCTTATCCCGCTCCATCTTGTATCAGGATTAAAACTGAAATCACCTATAAATCGGTGATGTACGACCCATTCAAGAATATCGCTGTATTGGAATTATTTCCAAAGGTGTCTTGTAATAAGAACTTTTGTTCTACTATCCACAAAGGGCTATATTGGATTCCGAACCATCATAAGAAACCCGATTGTGTATGAAAGAAATTCATTGTCCTTCCAATATTTTGAGAGGAAGATTGATGTACCATTCACAACTTAATGCTGATTTTGAGTGCATCCTCGGGAAAATAGACAGAGGAATATCGGGTTACCGTAAAACCGGATGCGAATCTACTTGGATGCTTTTAAAGCAGAGTTTTTCGGGTAATACTCGGTCCAGTCTGTATCGATAGAGTACTGAGGAGAAGATTTAATAATAAGCTTTATGGGCTTAACAGCAACGTCGGGCTGGTCAAAAAGCTGAAAAGTGCAGTGGCTGTGATGGCTGGGAATCGTGGAGTGTATGAACACTAACGCACCAGTCAGGCGAGGGATATTCTTCTCTTAACAGATATTTTCGAAAATTTCAGGAGGATTTGTAAAAATATATACAAACTAGTTCTCGGTCATTACTATACAGCCCCCGGAATTATCTTGGGTTGCATGCAATTTGGTTCATTTACCAGATTGTTGTATGCATACTAAAGTTTGTTATTGCTTCAAATAATAGTACATTCAATTTGACTGATGCACTTAATCATTTCTCGAACATGTTCGTTCATGGTTATTCGAAGTGAAGTTCAAATTTTAATACTTATAGATACAGTTAAATGCAGATTCAATTTTCTGTATAAATAGCTGTTTCAGTTTAGGAAGCATCTCATATTGTCAACCATGAATCTCAGAGAAGAACTTTTAAAAGTGGAGAAGAGGTTTCATATAAGCCTTGTAAGAAGTTTATTGAATTAAAAAAAAAAATAAAAATATCCTGTTGATAAGCTGAAGCGATGTGTACCGAAATTTGGTGAAAGAATTGTTGCTGATTTGGGACAATTTCAAGTAATTTTATACTTATTTATATTAGATATAAAAGATAAATAATAAAGACCTTTTCCTTACAGATTTTCTTTCCAATGCGTTACAGCAAATTATCAGACGCTGATATAGCTGAAATAAATCAGGGGTCATTTAATGTTACTTATTTGGGTCCATTAGGATGAACTTCTAATATTAAAATTGAAGAACATCAACATTGAAGAAAATCGTTTTCCAAGAATTTTAACCTAAAAAGACATATGAAAATTCATATGTCAATAAGTGAATCGTTAATCCGCGAAAATAAAAGCCCTAGCCCGGTAAATGGAAAAATTAACTTTTGTGATTAATGTAAAAAAAAGTGTTGGAATGGGGCAGTGGATGGAACACTCGAAAACCAATACGCATTCTAAGTTGGTAGAGCAATTTTTCGAAGAAATGGATTGCTCGAATGAAGCTGCCCCTGCAAAAATATTTTGTGTAATATGCTAGTGAGATAGTCATCTAAAAAGCAGTAGACACCTAAGTATATTTTCGAACACAATGTCTGAAAAAATTAAACATTGTGATGTATGTGAGCTGGACGTCAATGAAAATGATAGGAAGAACCACATTCGTCGAAACCAACATAAAATGCTTGTTGCAGAACTCATTTCTGATGATTTCCATATACTGAAAAGTTGCTTCAATGGAAGAGTAGAAACTCTAATATATAAAAATAAGAGAGAAGAAAACCTTAACCCTATCAAGTTTCTCAATGAAGCAAAGGAAACAATTGTTGAAAAACTGAAACAACACATGGAAAAATTGCAGAGTGTCAAATTCAACTTGTGTTGTGACCCGAGAGCCACAACCATTCTCAAACCCCAAATAATCATCATCCATTGTATGCTACCCAATTCCTATCAACCAGTCACCTAATGAATCATGAAACAAAAACCCCGACTAAACACAATTTTCATTTATATTCATTGTTATGGAACAATACATAGTCATTAGTCATTTTGACTAAAGCCATATGTGCGCCTCTATTGCAACGAATGCAGAAACATAAATAAACAACTGCAATGCAATAGAGTATGTCAAGTGCAATGTGCAATATGAAACCTCAGAACAACGATCGATGATGACACACCCAGAAGTACTTGAGTGGGTCAACATATGATCGACATGAGGGTTACAGCCTACATAGCGATGAATGAATGATCGTGACCAAGGTGTGTGGCCTGATTCTGGTGAACTCGATGGTAAGTGGCCTGGTTTTGGTGGTGGTAATTGGTGATGGTAAAATGGTAAATTTATAAATATAGAGAACCAAATGTAAAGAACCAGAGTTAATAATCGTAGACAGAAGAGATAGGTCGCAGCCCAGCAAAAGACAGCGGGCCTTTCTCGTTCTAAATCAAATACACCTAGATAATAATAAAAATAAAGAAACAATACAAAATAACCATTTGTTGTAGTTATTTTTATTTTTTAACTCTCCGTCATCTGCTCTTCCCTTACTATAAGGAAGCACGGCAGAAACGCAACACTTGGAACTATTTGCGGAGTACGTAAAATTAACTGCGGAAGAAGAAAGCTAAGTCTTAAAAGTTTCAACACGAAAATGCAAATTGGTCTTGTAAGCACTGATACAAGTTCATTATATGCAAATATGATAGATGAAATTAATACAAAAATGCAGGAATTTCAGGAAAAAGACAGTGGATGGGCTTTGCTGCGGATATCACACGTGGAAATTAATGTGAATCAATACACGACAATCACAGGATCAAGGTTATTCCATTACCGAGTTTCCTTCTTAGAAAAAGAGCGTGTATAAACGTACAAAATACAAATACATTTTGCTTCAAATGAGCAATCATCTCAGCTCTTTCAGTAAAGGAAAGAATCACGCGCATAAGCCTGAAACTTACAAGATACGGAATATCAGTGCCAGAACGATTTTAAAAAACAATAAAAGAATCGACTTTGGCGATTTGCAATTTCCTTTAAGGCTTAGCGATATTCCAAAGTTTGAAACACTGAACCCTGCATTAAGCATCAACGTGTTTGGATTTCATGCCGAAAAAAAGATGATAGTAGGACCCTACTATATTACAACACATGAGAAGAAGAACAATGTCAACTTGATTCTTCTTCAAAACGAAGAGATTTCACACTACGTCTGGATAAAAAGTATATCAAGGTAAGTTGCATTAAAAAAAATGAAGATCACAAATATAAATTACTAATTTTTGTATAATTTTATTTTTAGACTCGTCTCAACACAGGCAAAAAACTAGAGAGGGAGATGTTGGTTTTGCAACGGGTGTTTGCTTCGTTTTGGAACCGAACCCAAACTGTTAGCGCAGAAGGACAACTGTTGCAGAATGGTTACCAAAATGCCGAACGATGGGAAAAATTCCCTTTGTTTCCAACACTTTGAGAGGAAGATGGATGTACCATTCACCATATATGCAGATTTTGAGTGCATCCTCGAGGCAATAGACAATGGAATATCGGGTAATAATAATAGAAGTAGTGGTGCTAGTCTTAACATTCAAAAACATACCCCATGCGCAGGTGCTTATTTTATAAAATCTTGTGATAGCTCCCTTAATAGTTTTAAGATGTTCAAAGGTAGCAATTACGTTAAAGATTTCATTGATTCTCTGGTGAAGGATTGCATTGAATAACATAAAAGGAATTCAAAACCTATGCAACTTTTATCAGAAATTGACTTAGAATATCACCGAAATAGTTTGTTATGTCACATTTGCAACAAGGAGTTAGGCATACATCGAGTTGCCGATCATTATACTGGCAAAAATAATGGATCGGCCCACAACTCATGCAATTTAGCTTATCGGAAACCAAGGATTTCCCATAATTTTACTGGTTATGATTCCCATTTATTTATTAAGGAACTTGCTTCATATAATGGTAATATATCTATTATCTTCCTAAATAAGGAAAAATATGGATCTGTATAAAAACTAATCTATTTACATGACAAACAAAATATTAAATTGAGGTTTTTAGATTCATTTAGATTTCATGCTTTCTAGTCTTGAAAAAAAAATGGATAGCTACAAATTCAGAAAACTTATTGCTGATTGAACACCAAAACACAATTATGTTGTTCATTATAATGCGGGGTATACACTGTTCAAATTCATGTCATGCATGTGAGAGTGTGTCAGTGAAAATGACACACGTATGCATTGTGTGTATGCTTGAAGTAAATCAAAACATTTTGATTTTTGTTCAATCAGACAGACATCATTGACTTAATGTATATTCGAGAATGATTGCTTGATCATGCATGAGCACATTTTCGGATAGAAGCCGATGAGGAAACATTATTTTTATAAGGGAATATGTTTAAAATTAAAAATAAAACTTTAATTTTTTAGTTTATCGAATTCTACCGTTCCTTACCAGTCTCTTGGAACATAAAGGGCAAGGAATACGCCAGTTGGGACCACAAAAATAAACAAAATGAAACGCTTCTAAAAAAATATCAACAGATAGGACCAAATCCACACGTCCTTTCGCTTCAATATTTTAAGTAAAAATAAATGATTGAAGCCTCATGCAGGATGTGTGTATATGCAACTGAAGAAGAGTTTTCTACTACACTCTCATACGCAAAAAATGCAAGTTAACACATCATACTTTCAAAAAACACATCCACAATTCACATGCACCCGAAAACTATTAAACCCGAAAACCATTAAACCCGAAAGGAAACATAAATCCCAAATCTACTGAAATCGATAGTGTCAACAAACAACACAAACAAGAAGTCACGTCCGCATCATCATCATGTCCAGCGACGAGATTAATTTAATTATCTACATTCTTTGTTACCCCATACACACACTGCACAACAATCAAGAATAGATAGCTGCAACAGTAACTATATAAACCCGAGACTGAAGTCATCCTCATCCTCAGTGCCTGTGCAACTTGCGATCCAGCCGATCATATTTATCTTTTTGTTATATTAAAAATTGTACTCATTTAAATTGTTTTGAATAAAGTTTTTTTTTAACTAAGCCGACTAGCTTATTTTTAATTTGCATTTGAGCAGTGTATATGCCGCATAAGACTCTTCAGCTAAGCATTATAAATGGGTTGAAAATTGTTCGTGTTCACAGGGTTTTGGAATTTAAACAGTCTCGCTGGCTTCGAAAATACATAGACTTGAAGAATCAACATCGAACTCGAGCCACATGTGGTTTAGAGAAAAAAATTTCAAATAAATGAACAATAGTGTTTTCGGATAAACGAAAAGATGTAAAGATTGTGACTTTTTGGTAAAATAGTAAAAAGCGTCTTGGAGCTAGAGCACGAGGGTGGATGGGTTGAAAAATGGATGTGTTTTTTGTTGTTGGGGGAGAGTAGAATAAACATCGGACTTGAGGAACGGAGCATTTGGATGAATGTATTTTGTTGTTGTAAATGTAACATTTTGGTTTGAATTTAGTTTTCGTGATTGTGAATTGTGGCTAGTGATGTACAGAGATATTTGTATGCTTTTTGCTTGAAGGTTGACGAGGTGGATGCGTAAAATATATCTACTGGAAAAAAGGAATTCTTGTATCGTTTCTAGATATGTAGATTTGAAGTGGGCAGAAGTACGTGAAATTTACTTGGGAGCAAGAGAGGTTCGCATCAAGTATGTTTTTTTAGGTTTGTAGATTTAAAATGGGCATGTTGATATGAGTTTTGAATGGTGATGGGATCATATTACAATGGGAAATCATTGACTTTGAGATGAGTTAATTCCATTCAACTTGGGAATTTTCCATAAGAAAATGTCACACGCTCAGATAAGGAAAGCGGACAATGACATCTGGAAGACATAAAACCCTAAAATAGTCACACACCCAAATGATACAATACAACGCACAATATACAAAATGCGTGCACCGTATCTGGAAACTATTAAAACTAAAAGATAACATAGAAGATAAGATTCAAACGATATACGAAGAAGCCACTTTACCAAAAAGGCGTACGTGATTTCTCGAACGCAAGAGTACAGCATCCGAGGGCCAACCGAGGATTCATGAAGAGGATCACAGCAACGAATGAGGAGAACGACTTGTACTCTCGATTAGGTTCGACGCGCACACTCCGACTCCATTAGAGTAACTTATTTTTTGTAAATCTAATGTAATAACATTATTGTGAATAAAATATATTGTTTTTGATAAATACGTTTACAATTTGTTAACTAGATGCATTGGTAGGTTGAAGGGAGAAAATAATTTAAGAAATTTAGGAACAGAAAGCAAACAAATATTTTGTCTTTTATAATAATTGTGATTTATTAATCCATGAATTGTTAGCTGATGGGAAGCCAAGCCATTTAACAAATTCATTATCTCCATTACTTTTAAGTACTTTTTCAACGAGATAAATATTAGGGTGTTTAGTCTCTTGTTATTCTTTTTCGTTAAAACATCCGATGATAGGTTGATTATTAAAATCTTCAAGGAGATACGTTGCTGGATTGGTTAGGTTTACTTTTCTTATCGTAAAACTTTCCGTTGTCCAATTTGGTGTGTAGCCTCTCTCAAAAACATGTTTGAACTTGCTTATTCTAACATCGTCCCCAACACGAAGTTTACCCCGTGGAGCGATTTTAATTCTATTATATGCCATTGACAAGAGTGTTTTAGATTTTTTCTGATTCACATCGATTGGACACATTTTAATAGTTCTATGCACAGAGTATTCATTTACCAAATTGTTGTATGCGTACTAAAGTTTGTTATTGCTTCAAATAATAGTACATTCAATTTGACTGATGCACTTAATCATTTCTCGAACATGTTCGTTCATTTCAGTTTAGGAAGCATCTCATATTGTCAACCATGAATCTCAGAGAAGAACTTTTAAAAGTGGAGAAGAGGTTTCATATAAGCCTTGAAAGAAGTTTATTGAATTAAAAAAAAAATTAAAAATATCCTATTGATAAGCTGAAGCGATGTGTACCGAAATTTGGTGAAAGAATTGTTGCTGATTTGGGACGATTTCAAGTAATTTTATACATATTTATATTAGATATAAAACATTAATACTAAAGACCTTTCCTTACAGATTTTCTTTCCAATGCGTTACAGCAAATTATCAGACGCTGCCATAGCTGAAATAAATCAGGGGTCATTTAATGTTACTTATTTGGGTCCATTAGGATGAACTTCTAATATTAAAATTGAAGAACATCAACATTGAAGAAAATCGTTTTCCAAGAATTTTAACCTAAAAAGACATATGAAAATTCATATGTCAATAAGTGCATCGTTAATCCGCGAAAATAAAAGCGCTAGTCCGGTAAATGGAAAAATTAACTTTTGTGATTAATGTGAAAAAAGTGTTGGAATGGGGCAGTGGATAGAACACCCAATTCGCATTCTAAGTCGGAAGAGCAATTATTCGAAGAAATGGATTGCTCGAATGAAGCTGCCCCTGCAAAAATATTTTGTGCAATATGCTGGATATGTGGGATGGTCATCTAAAAGCAGTAGACACCGAAGGGTAGTTGAGGGCATATTTTCGAACACAGAAGAAAAAATTAAAAATTGTGATGTTTGTGAGCTGGACGTCAATGAAAATGATAGAAAGAACCACATTCGTCGAAACCAACATAAAATGCTTGTTGCTGAACTCATTTCTGATGATTTCCATGTACTGAAAAGTTGCTTCAATGGAAGAGTAGAAACTCTAATATATAAAAATAAGAGAGGAGAAAACCTTAACCCTATCAAGTTTCTCAATGAAGCAAAGGAAACAATTGTTGAAAAACTGAAACAACACATGGAAAAATTGCAGAGTGTCAAATTCAACTTGGAACTATTTACGGAGTACGTAAAATTAACTGCGGAAGAAGAAAGCTAAGTCTTAAAAGTTTCAACACGAAAATGCAAATTGGTCTTGTAAGCACTGATACAAGTTCATTATATGCAAATATGATAGATGAAATTAATACAAAAATGCAGGAATTTCAGGAAAAAGACAGTGGATGGGCTTTGCTGCGGATATCACACGTAGAAATTAATGTGAATCAATATACGACAATCACACGATCAAGGTTATACCATTACCGAGTTTCCTTCTAAGAAAAAGAGCGTGTATAAACGTACACAATAGAGGTAAATTTTGCTTCAAATGGGCAATCATCTCAGCTCTTTCAGTAAAGGCAAGAATCACGCGCATAAGCCTGAAACTAACAAGAAACGGAATATCAGTGCCAGAACGATTTTGAAAAGCAACAAAAGAATCGACATTAGCGATTTGCAATTTCCTTTAAGGCTTAGCGATATTCCAAAGTTTGAAACACTAAACCCTGCATTAAGCATCAACGTGTTTGGATTTGATGCCGAAAAAAAGATGATAGAAGAACCCTATACAGGAGAAAAGGAACCATATCAACTTGATTCTTCTTCAAAACGAAGAGATTTCACACTACGTCTGGATAAAAAGTATATCAAGGTAAGTTACATTAAAAAAAAAAATGAAGATCTCAAATACCTATAGCATAAACTACTCGTTTTTGTACAATTTTATTTTTAGACTCGTTTCAACACAGGCCAAAATCTAAAGAGGGAGATCTTGGTTTTGCAACGGGTGTTTGCTTCGTTTTGGAACCGAACCCAAACTGTTAGCGCAGAAGGACAACTGTTACAGAATGGTTACCAAAATCCCGAACGATGGGAAAAATTCCCTTTGTTTCCAACACTTTAAGAGGAAGATGGATGTACCATTCACCATATATGCAGATTTTGAGTGCATCCTCGAGGCAATAGACAATGGAATATCGGGTAATAATAATAGAAGTAGTGGTGCTAGTCTTAACATTCAAAAACATACCCCATGCGCAGCTGCTTATTTTATAAAATCTTGTGATAGCTCCCTTAATAGTTTTAAGATGTTCAAAGGTAGAAATTTATTTATTCTCTGGTGAAAGATTGCATTGAATTACATAAAAGAAATTCAAAACCTATGCAACTCTTATCAGAAATTGACTTAGAATATCACCGAAAGAGTTTTTTATGTCACATTTGCAACAAAGAGTTAGGCATAGATCGAGTTGCAGATCATTGTCATTATACTGGCAAATATAATGGCCCGGCCCACAACCCAAGCAATTTTACTTATCGGAAACCAAGATTTTTTCCAATATTTTTCCATAATTTTACTGGTTATGATTCCCATTTAATGATTAAGAAACTTGCTTCATATAATGGTACTATATCTATTATACTCCTAAATAAGAAAAATATGTATTTGTATCAAAACCAATCTAGTTACATGATAAAAAAAAACTATTGAATTGGGGTTTTCAGATTCATTTAGATTCATACTTTCTAGTCTTGATTCATTGGGAAGGAATCGAACAAGATATTGATAAATATAATTTTAGAAAAAAAAATGGGACAAGAGATGTTGAAACCTCGATCCTCGTGTAAACCACCACATTGTATCAAAATGTTGGTTCGTAATGGTCTTAAAGTGTGTGTGTATTGGGGCAAAATTTATAAAATAAAAAGTATAAAAGGGCAAGAATACTACACAGAACAATTTTGAAGACAATAAAAAATACAGCTTACTTAGTCGCAGCCCAGCTATAGACAGCCGGCCATTTAAGTCTTTAGATAAAATATAAACAAGAGTCTTTTATTTCTGTCAACTTTTGAGATCTTCTCCCGAAAAGGCAAGAACGGCTCAAAGGCGACATTACATTTTTGTAATTTCTTAAAGCCTGCATATTAATACACTGGTTTTTTCATTTTGACATGATGACATTCCCGCTTCTTCGTGCATTCTCCTTTTGCCTTCCGCACAGTCAAGTCAACTTGTCCTAAAACTTGAAAATCTGTAGTGACGCACTACAAATCATCCTACCTAATATTCATCCATGGTGGTCTCTCTTCACACGAATCACATCTGCTTTCCATAATAGTGATCGTTTCTCACTTATTTCATAAGATTCTTTTGCCCACCGACAATATCGACGAATTGTATGTGTATCTCCATATAAACATGTCATAAGTAAGTACACTCATTCTGCCTGATAGCTGACTAATATACAATATGCATATGTACATATTTCAAGTGTTCTTGGCAATGGATATCAAATATCCACTACCAAGGGCAAACACCGCAAATATGGGTCAGCACAGTACTACACAGAATGAAGGTTCAAATATCAACACTTAAATGAATGAATGACTGCCGGAGGTACACTGCACTATATTGAGGGCAGACTTACGAAATATGTAAGTGACGAAATAGTTCTTGTTATTGGAAATGCGGTGTGTGTAAAATTCGAATGACCTGCACCGCAGTGCAGGAAATATATATTTTGTGGCGGGGATGATCATTATGGGTGAAGACTCTTCGAATATGTCCAAACATTAATAAGACTAAATAAATAAAAAAATAATAAACATTTTTGATCTTTTATTTTGAGACTTACTCTCCGTTCTACACTCTTCTCGAAAATAAATTCGAAAGCACGGTGTCGGCAAGAACGTAACATTTGGTGGCAGCGGTGGGATACCTTAATAAAAATACCAAATACAAAAAACATTCTTGAGGCGTTCTGGGGCTAAACACCAGAAAGTTTTATATTTTTATCTGTGTGAAAAGTCCTAAAAATTTAGGCAGTGAAAAAAAAAAGTCCTTAAGATTTAGGCAGTGGAGAAAAAAAAAAGACCTATAAAAGTAAGACCTGGCGCACTCCCAAGCGGACGCCGGAGGCAAAAATTAGGCGTGATAAAAAGACCAGGTTGTAATAATCAGCTATAGGGCGCGAAGCTTGCCTGGCAACAACAACAGCAACAGTAGCACAACAGCAGCAACAGTAGCACAACAACAGCAACAGTAGCACAACAACAGCATCAGTAGCACAACAAACAAATATATTTTTGTAAGGTAAAAGAAAAAATACTTGTTGTAATATTTATTTTGTATACACATAACTTATTTCTTGCTGTACCTATATATTTCGTTCTTTTTCCTTAACCCTTTTTGTTTCTCTCCCTGCAATTCTGAATTCGTTACAAAAATTCCTCGTTTACAAATTACGAGAAAGGCAACTAAAGAGGCCAACACTATTGCTGATCTCTTTACAAATCTACCTTTGTATTCTTCTGAACAGTCTGTAGGGAAAAATATAGAAATGGACATAAAAATAGGGATAACTGATGTTTTCAGCATCATTCCCGTTTTTGATGGAAAACCAACAGAATTGGCTAAATTCATATCATGCGGAGATATCCTCTTCTGCTCAATTAAAGACACTGACCAACCGACATTTTTGGAAATTGTGAAAACTAGGCTACGTGGTCCTGCCTTTGAGTTGACACAATACCACTCTATCCTTACTTGGAAGAGCCTTAAAGAAAAGTTAGAGGCTGAGTTCAAGGAGGTGAAAACTCGGTTATCTGCTCACAATGAACTTGTAACTATAAAACAACATTTCAAAGAAACTGTTAAAGAATTTGGTGAGCGTGTTCTAGCAGCCCTTAATTGTCTTAACTCCGCTACTTTTGCCACAACCAGCGATGACACTGTAAGAGCATTCCTTGTAGCAGAAAATCGGAAGCTAGCAATCCAAGTCTTTGAGGATGGTTTAAAGAACGAGCAGGTTAAGCTTATAGCGAAAGCTTATGGAGGGGTCGATCTAAAAAAACCATAGCCCATGCTGAAGGTCATGCCGCTCGTATAAACAACAGCTCTTCCTTTTCTAGCTATACGAGTCCCGTTAATAGCCAAACGGCAAGGTTTTGTAATATCTGTGGTAAACAGGGGCATACACAAGATACCTGTTACAAAAACACACAGTTTCACAGTTTTTCTAAGCATAAACCTTTAAAAAAGGAAACACACTTTTTGACCTGTGATTATTGTAAAAAACCCAATCACTCTATAAACAATTGCAGAGCTTACGCAAATCGAACTCACTCGTACAGCAATAATCAAGAAGGGGATAGTAGAAGAAATCCATTTAAAAATAATGTCCGACACTACAACATAACACCAGGATATAGTAATTGGCACTCGGATGAGGACTTTTATCCTCAGCAACATAATTCGGGAAACGAATGTGTTCGGGAGGAGATAAGCGGCAACCCCTCTCGAATTATTACTACAGCCGATATACACCAGAACAAATCTAAACTTGAATTGTAAACTTATAAACTGAGAAAATAAAAGGAATACCTAAAAATTAACAAAATACTTTGTGTCACCTATCTTTACTGGAAATTTTGGCGCCAAAGTATGGGCAAATTATACAGTAGACACATTTCAATTTTTCTTCGACAGACTGTTGCAAGCAACAAATATATGGAGAACTATGATAAAGAAAAAGAGTCTCAATGTTTGATTATTGTTGATGCGAATAATTTATATGGTTGGGCTATGTCATCCCATCTTCCATATTATGAGATCAAATGGATTAAAGACCCTTGTGCACAGGGTTTTAGAATTTAAACAGTCTCGCTGGCTTCAAAAGTACATAGACTTGAAGAATCAGCATCGACATCTAGCCACATGTGATATAGAGAAAAAAAATTTTCAAATCAATGAACAATTGTGTTTTCGGAAAAACTAAGGAAAATTTAGATAAACAAAAAGATGTAAAGATTGTGAAAAAATTATAAAGTGTCTTGGAGCTACAGCTTTGATAGCAATATCAAATTTCCATAATTTGAATAAAATTTACAGAGTATGGCAACCATTCAAATGAAAAGAGTTGATACCCATTATGACAAGCCTTTGAATTCAAGATTTTGTGTCTTAGAGATTTCAAAGTGGAAAATGTATGACTTCCACTATAGCTATATGAAACCTGAGTATGAAAATAATCTTAAACTGAATTATATGGACAAAGACTCCTTTATTTACACAGTTAAAACTGATGACTTTTATAATGATATAAAGAATGACCTAAAATTGTATTTGTATTGATACTTCAGGATACTCTTCAAACAATCCATATAGCATCCCCTTGATGAATAAAAAGGTATTAGGAATGATGAAAGATGAAAATTCTGGAAGAATAATAAAAGAAAGAAAGAATTAAGGACATAAACTTGGTAAACTATAAAGATTGTTTATATAGCAAACGAGTTTCGATCTTTCGCTCATCAAATATACACTCAACAGCTAAATAAGATTGTTTTAAGTCATCTCGTTGATAACAGATCTATAATGGAAGATGGAATAAGAACCTATGCATGGAGCCATTTCAAAATAACAGAATAAAACAGTTCTTCTAGTTTTAAGTGAGTAAAAATTGTACTTGAAAAACTTATATGGAAAAAGAATTAAACTACAAAAAAAAGGCAGCTCAATGCGAGGCGTTTTACCCTAAAACCAGAGACCACACATAACTCAATTCAATTCCCATGAATCTGTTGTGTTTTGAAAATGTAAATAAAACACAACTTCTATCTTTAAGTAGCAAATGGAAATAGAATGCGTGGTGACGATCTGGGCAATAGCATAGGTGGTGTAGGAAACGAAGAACATTATGTAAGCGACTCTATTCAAAAACCAGAACTTGCAGTTTTAAATAAAAAATATATAATTAAGAAGTGATAACAATAACCAATATTCCAAGTGTGAGCTTCAAAAGGAAGTACCATTGGCAAAAGCAGATTACATCAAGCTCTGATAAATGTACTGAGTGAGATGTTACGATGAGTTTTGTGAATGAACAAAAAAAAACTAATCGCAAACCTCTTTAAACGTTAAGGTTCAATACTTTTCAAAGATGAAAATAACTAAAGGATTGTAGCGTGTAAATGCCGACAATTGATGCACTTGTGGTGTGTAAACTAGTAGAGCAACATTTGGTTCATTCTTTTTGTTTTTCTCTGAACGCACCCACAAAAGCTTAATTCAAATGTCAACTAAAATGGAACTTGCTTTTGTCGCCGCCGCCATTTCACAGTCTGTCACCATTGTGACGTACTTTGGTAAGAGATAACGTAATGAAAAAGCTGAAAAATTGGAAGACGGGAGAAGCAGCGAATTATTGAGCCTATGAAGGATATTGAGGTACCTACATTTTTACCAAAACCTCACCAAAAAATTAACATTATCTTGTAGTGAAAAATTAAACTTAACAGAAGAAACTACTTCTATTCATTCACTGGCCCAAAACAAACAGCAACAGTCTAATTTTTTTAGTTTAGTATGGCCTAAAGTTTGATCAAATAAAGTGTGTTGGGTAACATATAATCAAACTGATAACCTTCACGAGTGCCTACGATAAACTCTGTAACTCCCACATCGATAAGATTTGTCGAGAACCGTTGAAAAATGAAACAAGTCATGTATTTTGTTTCAATTTTCATCGCTTTTCAAACGATTTTATCTATGTGAGAGTTACAGAAAGTGGACACAGGAGACAGGATAACTTTTTTGTTGTAATTAATTAATTTCAATTATGTTCTTAGTTTTGTGTGGATATTCAACATATTTATCATGTCGTTAACAATATTTAATACAGTTACTATTTGCTCATTTTGAGTACAGTTGTCATCTTAAGCTATGTACCTACATCAAAGTTTTTTTAAATATAAAAAACCCTTCTTATTAATAAAATATGTCACAATCTTAAACATACACTAATGTTTATAACGAATCTTTAAGTTTCGTTCCACCAAACGGGCTTAAATCACGTAGGTATTATTAAAATAAACTTAATTTTCTAAAACATACTTTTGTTGGTGAGCGGTTGGTAAACGTTTGAGAGAGTTGTTGACTTGTGTTTGTTACTGGTTTTGTTGAATTTAAAGTTGGTTTTGTTGGCAGTCATTTAGTTAGCATCCACTTAGTATTTGTTGCAAATTTGAATATTGGTCCTAGGCTGGCTGCTCAATGGTGAAGTAAATAGTTTAACCTTACAAGACTCGATGAATAATATCAGTCAAACTAAACAACTAGTTTGGCCTAAGAAAAATGTTTATACATGAGTTTTTATATTTTAAATTTGACTAAACTTACCGTCTTTGTAGCGTGACATATCGTAGTTGAGTACTTTATTCTGCTTTAAGGAAGCCTAACTTCGATTTGTAGCATAAATATTTAAATTGACGAAATTATCAGTCAAATATTACATAGTTAGGTACGTGGATAACATGGAAATTATCTAAAATTAAAATTAATACAAAATGTTAGAAAATTATGTAAAAAAATAAGAATAAAAATGTCAAACATAATGTAATGAAATTTATTAGAAATTGAAGTGAAATATATAACTAAAGTAGAAATTCTTGAACCAATAACAGTTTAAGTAAAAATGACAAGCTATAATTGCAATACATTTTTCGATTCAAAACTAATAGTAAAATCAACTTTGAAGACAGTTCATAACGTATTACATGAAACAGTAAAATGTTTAACTGTGGTATCTCTACTTTTTAAGGTCTTTCATATACCTTCGTTTTTTGTTTAAAGAGGCCATTTTCAAAAACTTCAAATCAAAGTCCATTTTTATCGTGAAATGATCGTCATTTTTTGACGCAGATACTGCGATCGTCAAAAATATGTAATCGTTTTGCTTGCACCAAATCAGTTTGATCAACGTGAATCAATTTACTTGCAAACGCATTTGACGTTTACGAACACGCTCTCTAGCCTTTCAATATATTGTTCGTCAACTCGATTTTTTTTACTGCAAAGCTGAACCGCAGATGATGTTTTGGATCATTGAACTTGTGTTTTCCAACAGAAGAATTTTGCAGTTTGTGTTTAAGAACAATCTGCGAATGGATTTTTGACGCAGATGACGTTTTCGAAAACGCCAATTCTTTGAATGAATTATCCAACCATGTAGGCGTACATATACTAACTCTAAAACATCATTGAAATGCTCCATAAAATCATTTATTTCTTTCAATGTTTTTTAAGCAATAAATAACAACTACATATTTTGGCTTTATACAATGAAAATTAATATAAAAAACCTAAAACAAATAAGCCGAGTAAAGAGAAGATAAAAACCTATCGACTTATATAATAATATATGTATGTTATCTAATGTTTTAATAATGTAAGTTTTCACTTACCACCACCATTCCATAAGCTGTATGTTGAGATGTAAGTTCTTGTATGGGTCTTAATTTTGTTTATATTTCCCCAATGCGTCTCCCTGGATCTCGACTTCTTCGATGGTTAAGTACAATTGATGGCATCTTGTATCGAAGTATGTATTTTTTCCACTTTTCCAGTCTAATTCTAGGAAAGAACTTTAATGTCCAAAGGTCTTCAGTAAGAAATTCAAAATAAGAAAAAGCTCTTCATAAAGAAGAGTTCGATTCGTTACAAGATTTCAATGAGATTTCAACGAAATATCGCATTTTGAAATCTCAAAACACTAACATTCCGGTCCGGGTTAACGGTAACGGTAGAATTTTACAGGATTTTTTTTTTAATTATTTGGAAGAAATTAAGGGGTTAGCCATTTAAAATAAAACAATGATAGATAAATGGTTGGGGATAATTAAGGAGGAAACACAACTTCGATTAAAGTTCAACTGATGTATAAGCAGAGAAAACGTCTTAAAAATATTAATTTAACATTTATGGTCGGGAATATTTTGAAATTTTTTTTATATTTGCATTTAATTAGTGTTTTTTTTTCAAGAAATTATTATAATAAATGTACATAATATTATAATATAGGTACATATATTTCCTTTCAAAAAAATAATGAATAAGTTGTTGCAGTAACAAAAAATCATTTCAATAAATATAGGCAACTGAATTCAACAGCGCGAAAGGATACTACAGGCCACAGCCGCTAAATACCAAGTCGTTTCAAGCAAGCACGTGTTCGCGTCTTTGCTAGCTTCATGTTTCGCGACGAAGAATAATTTTGGTTGCTTTTGGTTTAAAACCAGTAGATTATTTAATGTATCTATATTTTATTACTTTCTTTGCGATAAAAATTTTATGCAAAAGCTTCTTTAAAATTTCAATAATATTGTAGATACCTATAACAAAATATAATTTTTGATTCTTATAAAAATATAACATTTTTTTTGAGAATTCAATAACGCATTTTTTTTAAACTAAGGGTTTTATTGCGAGAGTCTATTCAAAATAGAGTCGTAAGTCGAATAGATTTAAAGTCGACTACCGGTATTTCGAAACTATTTGTAAATATTTTTCTATTTAATTTTTTTGTGTTTTTTTATTCGATAGAAGTTTTAAATCTATAAAGAATTCCTGGTCGACTTTTATCTATTCGATTTTTTTTAATAGACTCGTAATTATGCCTAAGTGCATAAAGTTTATAAATGTATTTTGATTATATATATACTCAGGACTGGCATACCAAAACTATTTTTTTTAAATGTTAGCAAAAAAATTAGTTTTTTAATAAAACCGCTTTAACGGTTTTAATTTTTTTTTACAAACTTGTTTTTGATTTGAGCTCTAAGCTATTTAACAAATAGCTTAAATACGATTAAAATAACGATTTAAATGCTTTTTAAAATATTTTTTTCTATAACTATTACTTTCATATTTTTATTGTTCTCAATTCCAAGCAACTTGAAAATAAGAGCAAGTCGGTACCTACACGTGCGAGCACTTTATTGTTGTTGTTTTAGTTAAGTGCCTTTCACATGAGCCGAGAACTGCGAATAAATTTGTGAAAGGCACTTTAGAGACCCCATGCGCCAACTTGTGTGGTTGTCTTGATTTGCCTTTTTAAATTTCCTTTCACATGAGCTGCGAACTGCCAATGCGAATCAATTTGTTTAGGCAAATTCAAGCTCAAACATCAACAAATTCTTGTTTTTACTTTTCGACAAACTGAATAAACAAACCTATATACAATTTTTTAAAGAAAACATGGCCTAACATTACTTTAAGTTGCTAAATTTAGTATTTTCATATTTTCTACATGACGAACGATATATCTTCTGCGAATTAACAAACACTTATCTATACGCAATCCACAACGGACGCATTCCACAAATCTGCGAATGAAAAAATTCGCTCAAATTAAGCCCCAAATCTGTTTAGCACTCATTCTACTGGTTTAATTTTGTATAAAAATTCGCGTCTTTTGGCGACCACTCACCACACATGTGAAAGAAATGTCAATATTCGCGATCATTAGCAATTCGTTATTCGCAGCTCATATGAAATGCACTTAAGGGTTAAGAAAACCTAATTTCAAATTCCACCATAAATAAATAATATAAAGATGGGAATCCTCGGCTGTCAAACTGATTTGCCTACAAGCTCCGACCGTTGTGAATGTCATAAAGTTGCACTAGTAACCTTTACCACACTAACACTAATGCAACTTAATGATTTTCACCACAAATCGTCGGTTTTTTTTTAATTTGTCAGTTATTTTAAAAACCCAATGGACATGTTCATAAAGTATAAAAGCAGGTGAAGTGAATTTTTAAGTGCTCACTTCCCTTTATATAATTTTATTTTAAAATTGCATTGGCTACCTAAATTCAAAGCGTTCTAAGATAATAAAAGACATATTGGTAGTAATAAATAATTGAATAAATAAATGCATGTTAATTGAACCATAGTGGGAGAAAATTTGTTTGTGAAATATGAAATTTCATAGTACATATGTTAGCCTTTTTACACCGAACTCAAAACGAGGTTTTCGAGAAAATATCGGCATTGGAGAAAAACCTAATCGAAGACACAAGGTTTCACATACATTTTTTTGAGCTTCAGGTTTTCGTAAAACACAAGTTTTATATAAAACCAGTCCAAAACTTGTTGGAATTCAGAGATGAACAAAACAAACGTACCTTTTAAAAAGTTCAGTGCCTAGTAAAATGTCAAAAAAGAAACTGATTGGATGCTTTTATATGGATCATATTTCTATAAATAATCATCATTTTACTTACTTATTGTAAGTGGTTGGTGAAAGAAAAACTTTAATGTCAAACGAAAACGTATAGTGTAATGTTTGGTGTGAATGGTTTTTGAAAAGTTTTTGCCGAAAACTGGTTTTGGGGTTTGTTGTGAAAATCCTATTATTCCTTAAATTTGTATTTCTTACTGGAATACTTCCACCGATTTATGATCTTCACAGAAACGAACTATCAAAATTAGTCTGGATATTAATAGCTACGTTTTTTGCATTTCCATATGCACTTTGGGGAAAAAAACGACATCGGGACATTTCAACATTTGCCTTGGTTTGCCATTTTATATAACCAACAAACATTTAACATTTAATTATTATTTGTTCAATGTAATTTTTTTTACTTATTTACAGCACAGTGATTTAAGATTTTGTTTCACTCATACATTCAACAAAAAAAAAAAGACTGGAAAACTATGCACCAAGCACCAAATTGTTTTAGTTCGCTTCCACCATGGTGAGCACTCTCCCGTCTGAGGGGAGAAGTTAACGAAAACTAACCGAAGAATACCACTTCGCAATTATGTGCGCGTCATATGGATTACTTTCGCCCGGTTTCCTACGACCACTACGTTGGCTTCCACCTATTCTAGTTCTACCTTAATTCTAAATTATTATTGTTGTTGTTGTATTTGACTAGTAAATTGCTTTGTTTTGTTGTCTTGTTTTTTAGACAGAATTATTTTGAGTTACAAAAAACACAACTAATGCTATCATATGTACTGAATTTTCTTTTTGCTTAAAGGTTCTCCCAAACCAACGCGAATGCGGAGTGATTCGCACAACAGCAAAAAATATGACAAATTCATAACGCTAAACAACAACAAAAATTCGTCGTTGCTCCGCATTCGCGTTGGTTTGGGAGAGAGGTAAACAAAAATTGCACATTTTATCAAAATATGTTCAAATTTTAATCAATGGTTCATTAATTTTAATTTACCAAATCGGTGAGTTAAAATTGGATGAACTTAGGTTAAATGATGGTTAAGGCCAAGTAAGTGATAGTGGAGAATCAGGGCCAGTTTGTTCACATTAGATTAAATTTGAAGTAAGTAAGTCACAGAATCTGGTTAAATACAGCTAACTTACCAATATTGGCCAATTAGCGATTTCTATAATTAACAACTCAATTTAATTGGAACGGCAAACCATTCGGCTACAATGCGTTTTAAAAAAATATATTTAGGTAAACATATTGATGGTGCAGTCGTACCTTTCAAAATTATTCCATTAAAAAAAGTGTGTTTGCACCCTCAAAACGAGAATTTTTAGAACACATCCCCTGAGGTGAATTCGGAAATGTCACGAAGTTTATGAATTCTTGAATTCAATGGAAAGTTGGTTGCCGGAAATTTTTGATACAATTAAAAATATTACTTAAAATTTCTGGCACAACTAAATATTTGTTGTTATTCTTTAATAAAAACGAAAAAATTAATAACAAATATAAAACGATAAATAAGACAACGATGCAGAATGGCAGACGCACTAAAAAAAAAACATGATACCAAGAGTTTGGAAAAAAATTGGTTTGTCAAAACAAATCAAATTCACCGCGTTAAGTTGTTGTTGCAATTCACATCTATTCATCGACACGGAGTCGGATTACAAAAACAACAACGTAAACAAATGGGTTTTGGAGGGTGAAACGTACGAAAGTTTCCCATCTTTACATTGTTTATTTATGACTTCCACATTCCACTGCATTTATCCACTAAGCGAATAGCGAAAACAAAACTACTCAGCTTTAGATAGAGAATAAGAGCAATTATCGCCTACTGTTTTTTTAACCCATCCGGTGGTGTATATGGCGAAAAGATCTTATATCTAAAAACTCGCAAAATGCAACATTATGCCTTTACACAGACATGTACATGTATGTATAATGACAATGTGTATCCATCCATTCTATACTTTTGTATATTAAGAAATTTATGTGATAATTTTTTTTTTTTGTTGCGTCTGACGAGTGAGCACGAATTTAAATAAAAAATAAGAATGCACGACTGGGTCGAACGTACTTGTTCTTATAGTTCAAGTTCAAGCTTGGAAGTTAAAAAAAATTTTTAGCGTCCAAATTGTTGAGAAGTTTTCATTTCTTTTCCCAACATTATGCTTTTGGGGTGAGTCTAAATCTGAGGTTGGTAAGTAAAATTTCGTGAATGAGTATAGAAAAAAATGCAAAAATTAATTTTCTGGAAGTTTTTCACTTTGTCGCTTAAAAACAATCAATATAAATTCAGGCTCTAGTTGAGAACTGACATATTTTTACTGTTTCCAAAAATCCACTCGTTAACATTAGTTAAAAACGCTCTCTTTGCCCCCCCCCCCCCCCCCCGTAGTTACGCCACTGTGGCTTTATGAGTCCCTTTTCTTTGATAATACGGGACAGTCATTTTCATTAGCTAAAGTGAGCCTCCTAATATTAAATCAACCTTAAGCTTTGAGACTATGTATCTGGGAGTTAGTTAAAACTTAAGCTGAAATTTAACTTAAAGAGGATCAAGATAAAAAGAGGCAAAAGAAACCACACTTCTGAGACATGTATCAATTGGGTTAATATTTTGTTTAAATTTGACCTCAAGTGTAAATTTGAATATTTTTAACTATACTTGATACCAAATAATGCATTTTCAATCCAAGTGACACATGGGACACGGCCCTAGAACGATAAGTTGATCAAAATAAGACTGAACACAATCTTCTGCCTTTATAGCCTCTTTGAGAATTAATGCGCACCGTTTCAGTTTATTTTAACATACAGAGACCTGATTTTGCCTTAGAATGAGGCTCAGAACAGTAAATGTTTGGTTTTACAACTCCTTAACTGCGGCCTAAAACCAAAAAGTATGAAATATGAAATATTCATGTTGCTATTCTGCAACTTTGAAAAAATCAAGTACTTACTAGAGAAAAACAGTACTTACTAGTTCTTATGCATACGGAATATAGTATTTACTAATAGAATTCAACCAAAAAATAGTTAGTACTATGGCTTGAAGTAAATACTTGAATTTAGGCATTTACTGCACTTTTATGCATATCAAAAGAAGCATATACTTAAAAATTCTCTAATAAAAGCATTAACTAAGTTTGATGCATATCACCCAATGTCATGTCAAATTGGCTACGTTCCAATATTTTTTCTTAGTTATCCAGATAGCTTTGTGTTGTTGTAATCCCTTGTTAAAAAACAGCTGATGACCGCTGACACAACAACAACTCAAGTTATCTTGAAATATTTGGGATAACTAGATAACCATATAGCGAATAAACATTGGAACGCGAGGATTGTTATCTCGAAGATTTTTTATTGCACAAATCCAAAACTCATCCTTAAGCTATAGCAACATCTGTTTCTGTATCTGTACTATGTACATATGAATATAGATATATTTTATGTATCGGAAACAAAAATGTGAATAAAAATCAAGTTTGAACACGCAAAAGGCGGGAAAATTATCACGGCCTAGGTATTTGAGTTTCGGGATAATAACTCGAACTATTTCGGGATTTGTGTAATTTTGGATATAACAATCATGATCGATAAGGGGTTTCTAATAGGTACCTATATAATATATGAAAAAATGAAATAACCAAGTGTCAAAAGAACACTTAATTCGCATCACAGTGTAAAATACAAAGAACTATACATTTTTTTTTAAACATTTCGTGGAACGTTGGTTTGTTGAAATTTTAAAAGGGCTCACAAAATTATTTTTATTACCATGAAGGAATATTTTCGTATAAATATCTTACCTCAGAATCTTTTTTCAAACACGTTGTTCCAGTTCCGATATGAAAAAAAATCCAGATAAGAGTGCAAAATTGGATTTTTGTTCACTTTTGAATCACTGTTTTCCTGATAGGAGTACGTTGATTCTACTTTATTTAAACATAAGTATTCTGAAGCCGGCTACTAACAGAATTTATCTAGGTATATATTTGCACTTAGTTTTTATGTTTGTTTATTTTTGCACAAAAAGTGTTTGTTCACAATCACTTCATATCTACCCCAAGTATGAATTTATTTATCTTCCCAGTTATTTTTGTTTTCTAAATTCCACTTTCACTATTTATCTTTTTCTTCATAAATGTATAATATACCTTTACAAACATATAGGATTTGTTAAGGATTGAAGATTATTTAAAAACCTCGTATCGCACTCAATGTTTATAACTTATTTTAAAAAAAATTGCTTAACATAACGGAGACGTGCGTTCCACATGAAGTTAAAATTCAAACTAAAACTCAACGTCAACATATTATATATATACAATGCATTTTCGACCTGCTTATGGCAATGGGAACATATGGGGTTGCCTGAGAAATACAAAAAAAAAAACAAACAAGAAATCCCACTCGAACCCAAAAAGATATTATATACCTAAACCTACCAAGCCCTACCTACTCACAGAATACAGATGGAAGTATTTTCCTGGTTATTATTTCTTAGAAATAGTCAGACATTTATGTACATATGTAGCTATAAATAGTTTATTACATTTTTCCACAGTCATAAACGCACATGGGTATAACTCCAACAATTTTCAAGATAGGTTAACTATCTTGGACCGAAAATGGGAAATATGTGTTAAAAAATAAAAAATATTCAAGATAATTTTTATAGAATATCTCTTTTAGTCCTTTTTCAACAACTTTCTATGCAGGCAAACTATTTTGGATCTAAAATGGTAAACATATGTTGAAAAATATAAAATAGGTAGCTATTGAAGTTAGTTTTTATAGAATATATTTTTTAGTACATTTTGTTTGAAAATGTTCACTAAAGCGAAAAAAATTGAAGCCTGATTCACAATGCGACGAGGAAATAAGACGTGAACGTGATGAGTTCTCGTCGTTTATGTCAAACGACTTTCAAACGATGATAGCATACGTGGGCTTACACAATGCACCGCCAAGGATTCGACAAATTGAAAAAAAGGCGCGACGAGACGACGATGTTCTTTGCTGACAAGTAATTGAAGAAAAAGATGACAGCGTTTCTCGTCAGGCTCTCATCTCGTTTCCTTGTCGCATTGTGAATCAGGCTTGAAAGCAAAGTAAGGCGCCAGTTATAGCTGTCATTGAAAATCATCATCTAAAATTTTAATGATTGATTTTGAGATATTTAAAAAACCAAAATCAGTTATTATTTTGCTCTCTATATGGCTCAAAATCAATCATTAAAATTTTAAATTAGTACAGGTGAAATAGTACAAAAAGGCCTTCGAATAAAAAAAAAAAATTGGTACCACCATGAAACTCGGTGAAAGCGTTTCATGTATCGCGAGAATGAAGAATCAAAAGAGTCTTTACAAATATTTCACATGGAAGGGCGTTTTTTTTTAATAGTTGAGGGGGGAAGTTGTGGTGTATCAAACTAAAAATTAACCTTGTAACAACCTTTGCGTGACACGTGTTTCTAAGGTAGTTTTTAATGCTGAATCAAATGATACCAAAGCCAAGTCAATACGAGCTCCGAGAAAAAAGTTCGTGTCATTTGAATGTTAGGATGACTGTATTTTCAGTATAAATTTTAAATATCACCGAAACCCAATTGGAAATAATGGTCCAATGGCGAAACTTGACATCAATGGCTCATTCGTCATAGAACACAGTAATTAGAAGGATCTAAAAATATATCTGTGGTAAAAAGTTTGTGTTTTTTTAGGAGGGTCGGTTGGTAGTGAAATTATTATCATAAAACCAATTTAAAAAAATGGTACCACCATGAAACTTTGCAAAAATGCTTTATGAACTAACAGGATGAAGAATCAAAAGAGTCTATAAAAATATTTTGCATGAAAGAGAATTTTTTTTGAAGCAATTGAAAAGTGTGGTGTTATTTTTCGAAATTCTTTGAAAAAGATGGAAACGTGGTAAAAATGTTTCATTTACTACGAGAGTGAACAGTAAAAGAAATTTGCAAAAATATCAAATGTGAAATGTGTTTTCGTGGGTTTGAGTAAAGGCGGTGTTACTTGTTTTTGGAAACAATATTTGTTTTTAAAAAAAGTTTATACTTTCCTAGACCCGTAAAAAACACCCTTTTAGTACAGATATTTTTATAGACTTTTTTGATTCTTCATTTTGACGGCTCAGAACACATTTCTACCATGTCTCATGGTGGTACCATTTTTCTTATAGGTTTTATGGTATTACTCCCAAGTAACAAATTTCCTCTCATAAGAGTTTCCTAGAGGCTTGTGAGACTTTATTCCGGGAGTTATTCTCACTCTAGAAGAGTACTCCTACATCCTTATGAAAATGTTAAAAGCCTTAAATGGCCCACTTATAGGAGTTAATTTCCTCTTATAGAAACATTTTTATTGTTCCTATGGGATGACAAATGCTCCATTAATCTTGTTAGGAGAATGCGTCACTTCTTGTGGGAGTCGATGAAAAGAGAAGGAGTATGCGTATAGTTAAAAAAAAAAACAGATACTTATCTTTCACATTTGTATACTTCTCTCGCAAACTTGGTACGAAGTATTTATGTCTGTATGTGTCATTGTCATTGTCTCATGTTGAAAAATTAATATGTGAATTTATATTTTCATTTCATGGCGACGTTAATGTATTTGTAGTTTGTCACATATGTGGCGTTAAATCTTAGTGCGACTGAAACTTTTTGTACTAACTTACACATTTTACTTCGAAAAATAACGAAGCGCTTTCAAAATAATTGATATTTAAATTATTTTAATTTTATTTTGAATTGGAAAAAGGGTTACCTTGATGTTTGCTTTGAACAAGAATAGTACTTTTTATGCTGACATTATTTAAGGTACTTATTCATGGTATATGACGAAAAAGATGTAATAGCGGATAATATGTCGAATTGATGGTCTTATTCTTGTATGCCTGTTTTTTGTAATCTAAGAATTTACAAGAGGTTAAGAGACGTTTTAATGAAAAAACAATAAGTTAGAATTTATATTTTTAAATATTTGTTTCACGTTTCTTATAACGAAGCTGTCAATGATTAATGACTTTCAATTTTGTCACTATACAGTGCGAATTTCTGATGCTCTGTAAATAAATGTCATCATTTAAATTTGATGATGCTCCTAAGAGACAAAGAACTTAAGCACAGTATTTAAATACAAAACTTCAAATTACGAATATACTTGTAAAAATACTTCTTTTGCATTTAATGTTGAACAAAATAAACATCAATATCAATACACGTATATACATAAATATAACTTAAATAAATTCATCATAATGGAAAACCAAATAAATCATTTCAAAATTTAATTTCATATCACGGTAACCCTCAAACTATACAAAAAACACTTCGTTCAAATTTAAATATGGCTGCTGTCGTATCGATACTTTTAACTCTTAAAAAGATATTTTTATGAGAGTGTTGTCCATTTATGTTGGTATGCAAATAAACACTTTTTTATGAGAAGTCTGATGCTTTTATGCGACTTTATTTTGACATCTATCAAACAAACCAAGAACAAATCGGTGATGCGGTCCCCTTTTTTCTTAAGAATGTGAATTATTGTTGATGTTTAAAAAGAAAATTGAAATCTCAAAGTTTGAAATATTAAATTTTATGCATTACCTTTTCTGAACAATAAATCTTCATTATAACGTCATAATTTTTGGAATAAATGAACAAAGAATATCAAAAAATTAACATTCCGCAACAAAACTATAGACGTAGTAAAATTTTAAACTTCGTAAATCTCTCTAATTTTCCAAACAAATTGTGACAGACTTACGAAGTTTAAAACATTAAAATGTTTACAATGGGCTTACGCCGTTGCATGAATATTTTAGTCAAATTTTCAAGCGTAATTTTGTCAGAAAAACCTTATATTACACCGAAATAATATAAAAAGAAAGTCTATCACCGATAGTTCATATTCGTCACAAAATAAAATACATTTTCATGCATCAGGATCCAATGTTTCCCTCAGGTAGCCAGACCCATAGAAAACTGAACGCCTGAAAACAATGTACATACAAAACGTTAAAAAAAGAACGACTGCTGAATGAATCAAATAAAGCTGCTGTCAGTGCTACATCTCATATGAATCCTATAGTTAGAGTTTTGTAGTTGTTACTTTATTAGCTCTTGTTAAGAGATTTTAGTGACTTAAAAATGACGTTTAAAGTTTGAATTTGAAAACAAAATTATTATAAGACTTTCAATTTACATACAGGAGTATTAATTGTTCTAGGAATAAGATTAAAGTGATTTGATCCAAGAAAAATGCTTACATCATTTAATGAAAACACTATGAGACAAATTTATGTTTCATTATGACAGATCAAGTCTTAAGTTTAGCAATAAGATCTAAAAAAGTACTATGAGCGTTTTTTTGAGAAAATGGGAGCTTAGCTCTCGAGAGTATGTTAGTTGGGCTGCCACTATAACCCAACTCCCAAAAAAAAAACCTATTCACCATAGATATTTGTTTGGATTATTCTGAATATTGTTTTTTATGACAAACGAACCGTTGATGCCAAGTTTCATCAATGGACCATTATTTTCAATTGGGTTTCGGTAATATTTAACTTTTGTACTGAAAACACAGTCTTGCTAACATAAAAATGACATTAACTTTTTTCTCGGAGGGCGTATTGACTTGGTTTTGGTATCATTTGTTTCAGCATGTGTCACATGCTTACATTGTAACAAGGTTAATTTTTAAGTTTTATACACCACAACTTCCTCCCTTTACCCCTTAAAAAACACCCTTCCATATGAAATTTTTTTATAGACTTTTGATTCTTCATTCTCATGGTGTATTAAACGTTTTTACTAAGCTTCATGATGGTACTAATTTGTTTGTTTTATTTATCCTATTTAACTTGTACCAAATGATGAGTTTCAATGATAGCTATAACTGGCACCTTAGAGGTGCATTACCCTCATTGACTAAAGCTGATAGAGGCGGACAATTAATATGATTTGTAATGATATCCTGAACAAACATTGTAGACATAATAGAACATTATTGAAAAGTATTTACGGCAAGCTTCAAGCGTTTTTATTCCAAACAAAAGGCATCTGGTTTCATAGGAAGGTGGAACTATTCTCCAATTCAACTTAACAAAAGCATACCGCGTAAAATTTCTTTGAATTTTTTCAATTCTTTCAGATGTATTAGCATAGTAAGGATTTCAAACTATGCAGCAATGTTCTAGTACTGATCTTACCAGAGAGTTATAGAGAGATAGTAAAGTGATGGAATCACTAAATTCTCTGGTATTTCTTTTATAAAACCCAGCATCTGATTTGCTTTATTGATCAAGCAATCATAATGAGGAAGAAATGAAAAATTAATATATAGGATTTTTGCTAATTTCGCCTTAATAGAATTACGTTATTGATATTGAATTCAAAAATAATTGGATTGAGAATCCTGAAATTCTATAGTATTTGACATTTTTCGACATTCAAATGAAGATTATTTGTCAAGCACCAATCTACCGATCTCACCAGGTCTTCTAGAAGAAGACTACACTCCGACATGCAGGTAATCCTACGGTAGATTTTGAGATCATTGACAAAAAGGAGACAGTCACAATGTTTAAAAATAGCTGGAATATCATTCACAAATATAAGAAAAAATAAAGGACCGAAATGGCTCCTTTGTGGAACGCCTGATGGGACATAAACATCATTGGAATAAAAGTTTTTAATTTTAACAATTTGAACTCTTCCAGTCAAGTAAGACTCAAGCCATTTTAAAAAAGACGAACTTATACCAAAGGCAAGTAATTTGTGGAGTAGAATTGTATGATTGACTCTGTCAAAGGCTTTAGCAAAGTCGGTAAAAATTATGTCATATTATTTATGATTGCATTCACCAACATAGTTAAGTTAGTTGCGGTAGATTTACCTACTACGAACCTGTGTTGGAAAACTGATATTTTTCTTGGATTAGAGACGAAATTTAAAAATAAAAATAAATAATTTTGGTATAGCAGATAATTTGCAGATTGGTAAGAGTCCTAATGACGTTTAGATAAGTTTAACCAGTTTGGTTAATTTTACGCAACAAAATCCTTTGATAAGTTTAACCAAATTGTGTAAATCATTTCACATACAAAATTTGACAGTTCATTAACCAAAAGAAAAAGGGTTTTACGAAGTTGCATGAATAACCTAAATATATTAATTGTCAATTAATTCTCTGGCCTCATTTTTATTTCGCACTTTTTTGAAAATGACAACCGGTTATACTGAAAATCAGAAACTTGGTAATTTTTGTCGTAAAACAATGATTTATGGATTTAATTTAGGATTTTAGGGAAATAGAATTAATTTCAAAAATTAATTTTGTCAATGGGGTCGAAAAGTGGCATATTTTAAAGCATATCAGCCAACCTCCGAAGAGGGTGGATTTTCCAATGAACCTAGACTGTCACCTGGGATACTATATCTTATTGTTTTGCTCATTGCATAGTTATGCTTACATCAATCTCAGTGTTCGGAGTTTGGATTATAGCCGCCTCTTACTAAAGACATGCCTACCTCGGGTATATTCTTTCCCCTTACCTGCAGGGGACATAAATTGTAAAAACAAATCTTGCTTCTATACAACTTACTACAGATCCAACAAAGGGATTGGAACACGGCCAACGGAAACTATCAATTGGTGAAGAGTGAACTTCAATGTACGCAAATTATGTTGAGGAATGCTCTTCAACATTTCAACAACAACCAGTTCCAAAAAAGGCTACAATCCATCAAACCAGGACACGATGCATTCAAGGAAATAAACAGGATCATTGGCAAAAGACAAAAAATGCCAGACAAAATCTGCTCCAGGCAAGGGGAAGTTACGACGGCTCAGGATGAAGCGGAAGCATTTGCCGAATATTTTGAAGGAAATTTTGTGCCAAACCCATCCAGCGATCCTTCACTCTTAGAGGAAGTTGAGTCAACAATTGAGCAGCTGCAGCAAACGGACGCTGAAATTATCATTTTGAACAATGAAAATCCTGCTAGTGATCCCAAGCTGACTGGAGGCTTCACCAACCCCCAAGAAGTAGCTGAGCTAATCCAAAGTGGGCGACCTAAGAAATCATATGGACCAGATATGATTTCCAGCTACATCCTGTATGTATTAAAATGAAATTTTCTTTGTTTGTTTGCTCCTGACCCGACTTTGATTTGATGCTAAATCCATGGTTTTAACCGAAGTTCACGATTGCTCATAAGTTTAAGAGTAACCCTAAAAACATTAAAATTGCAAGCTTCCCAGAAAATCCATCTGTTGTGCCATCAAAAAACTGATAGTTTACTATCAAAATGTGGGAGGAATGAAATCGAAGTTAAACAATTTTTACATGAACTTTTGATATTATTATTCTAACTGAAACTTGGCTTAACTCTTCTGTACTTGATGCCGAAATAGTACCACCAGAATTATATTCTTTATCGTTCGGACAGAAATCCTTCTAACATCACACATCAACGAGGAGGAGGAGTTCTGATTGCTGTTATTTGTCGTCTTAATTCTAAGGTAGCACTACCAGACTTGCACACAGATTTGGAACTTATTACTATTGAGCTATCTTTCTTACGTTCTTCGTATATATTTGTTGCAATATATATCCCTTCAGCATCTACATCCTCCGTATATGAGAAATATTCTTTGGCTATTAATGAAATTGTCCACTCATCAAAAAATTCAAAGATTTTCCTTTTCGGCGACTTTAACCTTACACACCTTAATTGGCAGCGGTTCTGAAAGGAGTTTAATTACCCTTACATATTTAAAACACTTTACTGTGCACTTGTAAGACCGTTGTTGGAATACTGTAGCTGCGTTTGGTGTCCTACCTATGAAATTGCTATAAAGAAACTTGAACGTTTCCTTTTACACGCTCTTCGACATCTTCCATGGAAACCAACTCAACACTTACCTCCATATGAAAGCCGACTAAATCTTCTGAGCCTAACGTCGCTGGAAAAAAGGAGAGAAGTTAACAACGTCATGTTCCTCTTTCAACTTTTATCGGGATCTATCGACTCATCTTATATTTTAACCCAACTTAACATCAATACTCGTCAACTAGAAATGTTATGAAGAGTGACTTTAATAAATTTAATATATCTCATTCTAGTGTAAAAAGTATTTTATATTCAAGATTATAATAGAATTTTGTATCCATGTAAAACTTCTTATTATCTTTATTACAAAACACACATAATAATACTTACATTATACAATTTTTAATATAAGTTTGTCAAATGTTTGAAACAACTTTGACATCAATGTCTATAGTTGATAAATAAATAAATAAATAGATTACCCGCCACTTAATTTATTTTCTTGATTGCTTGGTATTGAAAAATGGAAAAATACTACTACTCCATTTAAGTTTTCATAAAACATAAGAACCCAAAAAAAAAACAACATAAAAACACAAAAAACTTAGCGAATCCAAAAAATTTCAGTCTTAGTTTTTAAGGTGAAAAATGAGAATTTTTTGAGAGGAATCCTGTTTATATTTCTGAGCGCTCTGAGTCCTCTGAGATCTCAGAAATATGAACTGGCTAAATCAAAGAAAAATATTGTCGCCTTCATTCTATTCTTTTGCTCAGCAAATTAAAGAAAAGATACATTTGTTCTCTTTCGCACAGAGAACAAAATTCAACGATGTGGTTAAATATACGCAATTATTTGGTTGAATTCCCGCGCAGTTACATATAATTCCATATGACACAAATTGAAAAACTGATTTCGGGAAATAGTCCAGTTTGTGCCAACACAAACTGAAAAGTGCGTGGAGTCGCATACGAGTCCATAGGACTCAATTTTGCAACCAAACAGTTTCGAAACTGAAAATTGCATGTGCGCGACTAGCCTTATTATGGCAACTTTGTCACTAAAATCGCATTTAATTCAAGTATGTTGTTTTTGTATATTTTTATGGACAATAATGTTTTGTTTTCTTTTGTTTAAAAAACCAAATTTAGTATATTTCTATGAAATCGGGTATTCAAAGAACACCGAAAAAACGATGTTGCAACTACAATATGACGCTCGTTCATGTATTTATAGCTTAATATTTTCTGACTGGTCATTTTCCTAAGAAAATTTCGCCATCTGGAATCAAATAGATGAACTCAATGTTTTGAAAAACAGACCACCATCTTTTTTTCTGAATATCAAAAACCTTTTCCTTCCGCTTGCACAAAACCTCAAAAAAAATCTTTCCATTTTCTGATGAATTGCAGTAGCAGAAGGTTGTCACATCTCGCATCGCTATTAAAAAAAGAAAATGATTAAAAAGTTAAGATTATTAGAAGTGACACGGTGCTAAAATGCTGCATCTATCTTCAAAAATTGATCAATGAGGTAAGTACAATAATATACCAAATTGTTAATGTAAATAAATTCACAGAAGTTATTGATTTTATTTTCACCTCGTGTCTTCGTAAAATAAACATGCAATAAATGAAATAAACTTTCACCACTTTATTGAGTCTTCTTTATATGGTAGAACTACATTCCGATTTCTAAGTTTTATTTGATTTGATTTGTAAAATTCCTTCTCGAGCACGAGTCGCTGGTTCAAAGAAAATTGATCCACTTTTGCTAGTGCTTTTACTTGCTCGTAGATTAAACATTCCCGCCCAAGCATAACCCAAAATCATCTTCACATGTTTTGCGGTGCATATTTTTTTTGTGGAAATTACATTATAATCACCGTATTTAATAAATTATTAACTCGATTTGTCTAAAATTCTAATAATCTAATTCTATAATTTCTCTTGCAGCTTGATTTGCTGATGATTTTCTCTATCATGAAAATGCAGTAAAATCGATGAAATCAAAGGTAATTTTTAAATTAAATTTAAATTTAATAGTTGAAAATATAAATATTCAGGCACATCCTTAATGAACAGTTCACTATTAAGTCTCATACCATTCATTTTAAATTAAAAGTTCTCGGATCAAAAAACTTCTCGAGCACGAGTCGCTGGTTTAAAGAAAATATCCACTTTTGCTAGTGCTTTTACTTGCTCGTAGATTAAAGATTCCCGCCCAAGCATAACCCAAGTTCATCTTCACATGATTTGCGGTGCATATTTTTTTCGTGGAAATTACATTTTCGCAACCACATTCAAGAAATTCTTATCTTGATAAAAATAAAACGCTAATTTATTCTATCTTCTTTTGCAGCTTGATTCATCCAAGACTTTGCACCAATACAAAAATGCAGCAATACCGTTGAAACTAAAGGTAATTTTTTTAATTGAATTTAAAATAAATAAATTTCGTAGACACTGATGAAACATATATTCTGACACCTCATATGAATCAATGTGATTCCACTGTTAATATAAAATCTGATGTTCTTCATTCTAATTATTAGATTGTAAATGATTGGTATATTTTTCTTACTAAAACAATTTGTTTTATTTGCAGGTAAAAATAGGCTGTGGAGAAGAAAAAGAGGATAAGCTGGTCCTCGTAATGATGGAATACAAATTAAAATTTTTGTTAAATAAAAGCTAAATAACTTTCTTTTAATTGTTTTTGGTTTTATTTTTGTCAATTTGGATTTAAATTGGTATTGTCACATTTAGGGTCACACTTTCAGTTCATAAATAAAAACAAATGAGATTGAACTTATTCAAAAACGGAACCAGGTGGCTGTTCTGATATTCGATCGCATAGTGTATGCCTAACTGGAAAGTCGGGAAGGAACAAACTTTGAATAATAACGGGTCTCCTCACAGGCCACTGTAAGTTTAAGGAAACACCTCAACATTCTTGGCTTAGAGAACACCGCCGCGTTCAAATTCTAGGTGGATGTGATGCACTCGTGCATCAAAGCAGGTATCTGGGAAATCACCAGATAAAGGAGAGCGAACTACCCTCCGTAAAACACTCCAATTACTCAAGTTCCTCAAGGAAACAAATTTGGAGAACGTGCTGTAGTATGCGCAACCTCATCCAGTTAATAAATGAACTAATACATAGAAATGTAAGAAACAAAAAGAGTTAATTTCTTGAGTTTTGTCCGTTGTTCCATGCATATTGCACCAGAGACAGACAATTAAAAATGAATGATACAATTTTTGAACACCCGACCGAGTGAGAATAGCTAAATACAAATACAAGTCCAACAAGGCTTTTTGTTAAGAGTCATAAGGTGTTTTTGTACTTCTTCGATTTAATTTTTAAGATCACACAAATAGGGATCCATTAAAAATGTGAGCAACCAAATACAAATTTTGAGTTGCTTAAAGGCTCTCCCAAACCAACAGAATTAATTTTCGTAGCGATATATGAGAGCAATTACGAAATCACTAGCTAAATAGCAACAAAAAACCTTTCGGAATGTTTTGCAGTGGTATGGTAGAACTAGTATTTAACCTGTCTAAATATTAAATTAATAAAAATTATTCATTTTTGTTAAAAACTTTATTGCACATTTTTAAAAATCATTTTTCACCAAATTAGCCTTCTCACTCAACGCAATCTCTCTTTCCTGATTCGCTATCATTCGGTCGCCTTTCGACTTCTTCCCAATACCCAATTTAGGTAATCCTCGATTTAGCCCTTCCAACAGGACACAAGCCTTGCATGGTTGCTGAGACGACACAAATCCACAACGTTCACATAGCCCCCGTACTGGCCGCTTAACTGTATCCTTAAATTCCAACTGTTCTCCAGAATAAATTATATCCATGATCACAGATGGTCTAATTTTCTCCAAATCCTTGAGGAACGCTCTCGCATGTCCTCGATATGCATTTGGAGCAAATACACATTCTGTGGAGAAGTAAACCAGTTTTTTATAATGAGCATACATTACGATTTCTTTTTCATATGCATATTTTAGAGGCTTTACTCGGGGTATAGTGTCCTCTCCACCGCCAGTTTTAATGTCAGTACACCTTCTTAGTCTGGCTGTGTCTCCGCGCAAAATATTCATCAAGACAGTTTCGGCTATATCGTCGGCATTGTGTCCAGTTGCAATACAATCAACTTCAAGAAGTTTTGCTCCTCTGTCCAGTGCTTGCCGACGAAAAACACCACAGAAAGTACAATTATTTGAACGGCCAATTTGTCCGACAATCCGATCCATCGTCCAACCATATAGTTCTTCGTAGGAGAGGATTTTAAGTGGCATTTTGTAGTCATCTCGATTTTTCTTCACTGTTTCCAGACTATCGTCTCGGTAGCCAGTTATTCCTTCGTCAATTGAAAGCAGTACCAAATCGAGACCATAGTCATGTCGTTCGTTAAGAAGTTTCAGAACGTGGGCGAGGACAGTGGAATCCTTGCCACCACTGGCAGCAACAGCTACTTTTTCTCCTCTTTTGAATAACGCACTATCTTCAATTGTATTATGGATTTCGGCTTCAAAGGCAGCAAAGAAGCATTCCTTGCAAAGGGCATCTCCGGTTTTTGGACGCTACGAGAATGTTCTTTCAGTTATTTTTGATTTTCTTTTTTGTTAATATTTGTAGTTACCTTTAGAGATGCATTTTTGCCACAATTAGACTTGCAACTCACAGGCATTATAAAGTTATTTAAAAACTTTTGTATAAAATATTTATAATTTACATCACATGCTAAAAATGTTGACTGTAGTTTTTTGACATTTGACAAATGGACATATTCAGAGCTTGAATCAAAAGTATGAATTAAAACTGAGCTGAACTCAACGCCAAAAGACATTTTTAAAACGTGCGATTTTCATGCGATTTCTATAAAAAATGAAATAATTAACTAGCGCCCATATTATTCACTCGTTTGATCCAGATTAAAACTTGAATCCAGATTAAAAGTAATTTAAATCCAAATATAAATCCAATTCCATATTATTCACTCGATTAATCCAAACTAAAATTCAATTAGTTTAAATTCAATCTCGAATTGGATTTAAACTGTTCTCCGTTTAAGTACTTAAATCCAGATTAAAATACAATTTCATATAATTAAATTTTTCTTAACATTTCAAGTTTCTGATGTTTGTGCACTCCAACAAGAAGTGACAAATTACCTCGAGGCCACACGCACGAGCATAAGGAAGCAAGTTGGCTTCATACACTGCCTGCCAAATACGAAATGTGCACTCCACTTGCCTTCCACTTGCTTCCCACTTGCATTCCACTACTTGCTTGTCTCCCAACTTGCTTCTCAACTTGCTTCACTACTGGCTTCAAAAATTCCATGCCAGTTGATGAGCAAGTTGCTTGGGTTTGTTTGTGTTAGTGAACAAATGTGTATGTATTGCAACTTTCTTGCCAGTACTTGCCCGTGTTGCATCGGGATAAAAAAGCCGGAAATAACTTTTTAAACTTGAGTTTTTTGATTTGACTTACAAAAAACTTCAGAACTTTCAAGGGAAAAATTTGACATATTTGCTGAGATTAATCTAATTCGAAACCACACTTTTCATTGAAAATCGATAAAGCTAGTAAAAGTGAGTGGGTGAGCGAGGGAATGACATGACATGTCTGATTAGCCACAGTATATGTTAGCCGTGACTTGGGATATGTGTTGCTAATTTTCAATTTTGGATAGGTATGTGTGCTTTTCACAAGAAATTTTGTCACACTTACTAATGGATTGGAAAAGAAATTTAAAAAACAGTGGCGAAGAGAAAAACAGCAAGCCTTTTATTGAAACTTTTAATCTATTATTATATAGTATTAAATAAAATTATATTCTATTCATTTTTAACACTATTAAACACTTATTTCTCAAGTACAAAAACTCAAAATAAACTTTCATTATAATAAAAAATATTTTAACCAAAGATACTCCATTATGAGTCCCAATCACAGTACACAAATAGAAGGTATCTTATTGCGCAGGTTGTCTAAAATGAGAAATGTCGGAAGTAATTCAAGATGGCCGTTCTCGTGATTTGTCCGCTGTATTACAACAACAACATACCCCACAACACGAAAAAAAAATTAAATAACACTAAAAACCAATTAGTCTAATGTCAAAGTAATAAAATAATAATTATAAATATGGAATAGCTTTTAACATTCTTATTTTCTAAACATGTAACAAAGAAACACACACATAACATACAACGAATTTCAATCACACATCACGGGATCCACCATTTTCCACCAATTTTGCGTTATGCGCAGAACTGAACAAAAATGAAAACCTTTAATATGTGTACAGCTTTTAAAACTCCGGGGAAACAAACATTTTTCGGATGAAATATTTTCCATGAGAAACTCATAATAAGGCTTAATAGCTTAAATTTGAGTATGTACTTGCCTCAGGATTAACGATAGTATTAAAATTAGTATTTATATGTGTGGCGAAATTGATTTTGAAATAGTTAATATTGATGCACAGTTCATAAATCTAAGGTATTATCTTGCGCATGTTGTCAAAATTGAAACTGTCGGAAATAAAAAATGACTGTTAACGTGAGGAAGAAAAATCACGTAAACACAACAACAAATACTGGCATCGATATGTGCGCAAAACTGGAAAAAATCAAAACTCTAATGATACTACCTTCAATATGTGTACTGCGATAATGATGAACATCCAAATAACTTAGTGGTCTTATACATTTACTGCACTCGTTTTTTATGATTTTTGCAAGTTTAATTAAAAAATAAAAATATAAATATATTTGTTGTAACTATACAAAGAACACCTAGTATAATATTAGAATAGTCAACCTTCAAATGACCTCCGACATCTGTTGATAATTTTGCAGATATGAGTTGATATTTAAACGATTTAACTGCTGTTACCAGTTCCGAACAATTCCAATTCTGGTCAGAAAAAAGTTGTAGTGCATTAAACAGTTTTTCAACCTTATATTAAAAAATATATATATCTTAATAGTTTATATGAAAGTATTTATACCAATCACCTTTAACTTAAAATCCAATGTAACGATGCTAATATGAACATTTGTATACAAGTACGGGACCAAACAAAGGGCTGATTCTTAAATAAAAATTTACCATGAAAGCTATTATAAATCGATTATAAATTATAGTAGGTACATATATTAAACTCTTAACAAAACAATAAATTTAAGTTATTTAAGAAATGCTCTTACCAAATGTATAAGAAAAGTTTCTTCTGATGAGTCTTACACTAAAAAAGTACATAGAAGTTGTAAGCCCACATAAACTTAGGAATATATAAAGGACCATAAAAATCTCATAGCGTTTATTCGTAAAACCATGAAAATTCCACACCATGTTCAATAAATTCTTCATTTGGTAAAGCCTCTCAACGGCTGTATTACAAGAGAATTTATCTGTCCTAGTAATGTCTTTGAGATGCTCGATTTCTTGGGCCATTACGTAAAGTTTTTCACTGACATATCTCGTATAGTATATAAACATTAGGATTCCCCAACGATTTATAATACCAGACAACTGATTACACATAATACCCAGGGCCCAATTCGGTTGAGTTCGATAAGTAGCCAGCATTATTCCAATATAAAAAATCGGTGGTATAAATGTCATTGCAAGAAAATCTCTCTGGAATGGATTTTGGAGAGAAACCGAATTAAGCACACATTTTGTATTAATCTCGTTGATTTGCCTCCAAATTTTTACATCTGATTTCTTTTTTATTACTGATTCCAAAATCATTAAAATATGAACCAAAATGGGTCCTGTTATTGCAACACAGTCTAAAAACATTAGAACAGGTTGTCCGACAAAGGCAAATATTTCTTTATGCAAAATGAGTTCGATGGCGATTTCCATTAGGATAATTAGAACGTTAACGGCGATTATTAAAATAAATTTGGCACTAGTAACTTCAAATGGCGTAATCGCAAGACAAGAAGAGAGCAATGTAAATTTAAATGATTTCGGCGAAGCTGCTAACATTGTTGATTGAAGATTGATAAAACATATACTAAATGAGAGGTTCACTTGGCACTTAGGTAGATGTTGCGAGCATTAACGAGTTGATTTGATTAATTACTTTTTAGATAATTAATCATGCTATCCTTAATATCTTTCAATCTACAGTAAATTTATATATTTCTATCCTAAGAGAATAAGTTTTTAAATGATCATATCTTTACATATTCTTTCTCCACTTGTCCTAAACGATGTGCAACAAAACAACCACATGAAATCAACAATAGAATTTTTATGGATATGTCAATGCATGAACGATGATTTTTGGAACTTCCTCAGTATTTTTCTAGACATTTAAAATAAAATGTATGTATTTATTTTTTATATTTTAAAATACATATTTATTCTTTTTTATTGGAGAGGACATAATTTAATAATATTAAACACAAAAAAAAACAATACATTTGAATTGCACTTCCAATCAATGGTTTCATACAAAATGTATATTTGAAATGATCAGCATTCACGAAAAAAAAATTCTAAATCATTTTCTTGAAGCGCATTGAATTTCTGTTCAATCTATGGTACATTTTAGTTTTTTTTTGTTGCTGGCAAAAGCATTTTTTCAGAAAATACTCGTTATCTATGATTAGTTATTTTTAAGATACGCACGATATACTTCCGTTAATCCGAATTGCAAGAATTTGATTTTGCAAAGCTCATTAATGTTGTAAAGTTGAAAAACAAAAGAATTTCTCTTAGATTGGTTTGTACAGAAGTGTCGTTACGTACTTCTTTCGATAACGGTGTGTTGCACTAAGTACCATAACGCCGTCTTTTATCGATAGAGCGTACAAGTGATTTAACATCACATGATTTGGTTCAGGAAGCAAAGTAGGTTCGCACTAAAAAAAATAATAATAAGAAAGTTATAATTTTATATCAGCGTTATCTATTACTTACAGATACTGGAGTATCTTTGTTTAGAATAACTTGGAGTAGATGTGGCGGCAAAACTGGTGGGCCAGATACTTTTTCCCATGGTTTCGCTTGGGGAACTTCTTGAGAATATTCTCTTTCGGCATAGTTTATGACATTTTCGCTGTCCTTGGCGAGAGCTTGAAAAACTTCAAAGTCCGATTGACGAACAGAAACTAGATTGTTTTTAACTCCGCTTGGATCATCAATGCTTTTCTATAATTACAAAAAGAAAATGTTTTACGTGTTTTGAAAAAAAAGTAAAAACAAAAATATAAAATAACATTTTGTGGGCACATACTTACTATTTAAATAATAAATTGTGCATTAAAAAGTAAAGTGAAAAATGATGTATATATATACATTTTATTTATATTGGAAGAAATTATTTTTACCTTGAGAGAGAAGCTTCAGCATAAAATCATTATTAAAAAACAATTTGCTAATTTTGGAAATCATTGTAATAAGGAATATAAGAAGAAAAACTTTAAGACTATTCATTGTTAGTTTTTCGGTCTCCAAGTTGTGTTTGTTATATGAAAATAAAATAAAAAGAATTTTTGTTATATTTTATAGTTTTGTTTGTTTATTTACTAATTTATATCACAACTTAATTTTGATTTTTTGCTACGCGTTTCGGAAAGTAAATTTCCATCATCAGGCGAACAAAAATTCGAAAAAATCAAAATTAAGTTGTGATATAAATTAGTAAATAAACAAACAAAACTATAAAATATAACAAAAATTCTTTTTATTTTATTTTCATATTTAAGACTATGCCTGAAGAAATGCAAAAAGATTTTTGTAGCGCTACTACCGAAATTTAAATTTATGAGCACGACCGTTATCATTTTTTCATGTCATGGACCTCTGAATATTTAAATGTATGCTTTTGTTTTTTTTTTTATAAAAATGATCTCTGTGTATCACATAGCGATGCAGGTTTCTATTTAAAAAAAAATAATAGAGATGGATCCTTAAAAAAAGAAAACTTTTTATCTTTATTTTTTAAAATGCGGAAGAGTATTGTATTAGAATTTTTGTTTTTGCATTAAAACAAGGTTTTAATTGAAAAATGCAGGGGGTATGATATCGTTAACTGATTGCAAGAACTAGGTAATTTGATTTGATTAATTTTTAAGATGGCCACGATCGTAGTTACTTAGCTTCCAAACAACGAAGGAAAATTTAATTTTTCCATTTCTAAAATATCCTTTATGTATTTTTGTATGGTAGAAAAAATTAGACGAAAAGTCTTGAAAACTGTACAAAAACATTTCCGTTTTTGCAGAGATATTGTAAATATTTAAAATAGAGTTACCTGGACTTTGCAATCAGGAGACGACATGTGAAGAACGCTAGAAATTGATAAACGTGTTAGCAAATTTGTAAGAGGTCTTCGATACTTCAATATTTCCTACAAATTAAGAGCTGAACGAGCCATCACCACAACTCAAGAGCTGACTTTCGTACCTGGGCAAAATGATGTCAATAGAGTTCACAAAATTCTTTCCTTCTTAAGGGCCCTAACTTATATTCGAGAACTGTATTAAATGTGGATTTTTAAAATGAGTTTTGTTTTTAATTTGCATCTTTCTAATATTAATTATTTTTATCACAAGCGCATCGAATAACTTCAAACTCTGATGACAGCTCCCTATTTATTGATTTTCCGTATATAAAATATCGCAGCAGTGACTCAGTCCCTACTCTTATGCGGAAGGATATAACAATCTGTTTACACTCGAGAACTCACCAATTTCGGATCATGTTTCCATTCGCCGTCCACGCAAAACTTATATTGATGATCACCCTCGGGTAGATCAATTATAGTCACAAAGTTTCCATGACTTCTGACCATTGGCAAGGTTTTCCAATTTGTGAAAGTGCCACTGATGAGAACCTGCTTACCGCCGCCATCCCAACGCAACACAGTTGGAAGTGCTGGCTTATTAGGGTCATCCTCAGCTCCAGCTGCACCACCAGACATTGCTGTTGGAGTTGTTCCCTCAGATACAGTGCTTGAGCGTTGCCGCGGTGTTGGCGTGGCAAATTCAGAATCGTCGTGAATCGACGACGATAGTGGTTTCGTATAGTATGGCTGTTCTTCCTCGTCCTGTGACGTTCCATGGAGTACTAGGCGCGTGTCTGGTTTCTTGTCAAAAACAAACGCCTGCCCGCCCACACCACCACCTATTGCGTTGTTGTTAGCAACACCACCAGCACCACCCACAGCACCACCCCCAAGGACACCACCGGAGTTGTCGCGAAAAGGCGAACTTGGTGTTGTATTATCGGCAGACTTATGGCGTTCTCGGGCAATGCTTGCACTCCCTGCATTTCCCATGGTTGCAAATGTTTTTTGTTTTTTATTTTTTGGCAACTATAGGATTTTCTTTCATATACAAAATTGAAAAATAGTGCACTGCGTAACAGAGGTGCTTAGGGTAAAAAGATGATTCCACTTGATACTTGAGGGTAGAATATAGAAGGTAATAGGTGATTTTATTTGTTTAAATTAAAACTGAATTATTTAGAGAAGGAGGATTATGAAAATTAAGTTAAACAAATAAAAAAAATAGAGTTGCAGAAAAAGCAATTTAATTATATTTTTATCAGCACCTCTCTTTGTGTTCTTTTTATTTTTTTTCCGATTACATGAAAAACATAGTTGACGTTTGACAAAGGAAATGTCAAAATCATATGATATTCCGATAGGGGAGACTTGGGTACAAAAGTGCATTAAGCTACACTTACACTAAACGAACTAAAGGTGTAGCTACATGTAGCATCTTCAATCCTACAAAAAAAACTGAAAGATTCAAATGCTGCGTTTTATTAACAGCATTTTATTATTTTTATGTGTCTGTTGCATTTTTTCTTTGCACTACTGAGACGTGAGACCGTTGAGAAAAGTAAATAGCTTTCTACTTGTCAGAATAAAGTTTTGGACAGTTGAAGTAGATTTAGAAAAAGTTCAAGGATTAAGGTTTTTGGTTTTGCAATTAGTCCTTAGAATTGACCCGGTTCAGATGCTTGTGCCTGTTGCTAAAGTTGTTGCTAGGCAAACATAGATTTTACCTGATGAAGTTTCAATTAGATAATCTCCAGTTTTTCCTAGCAACGAGCTTAATGAGTAAGGCCCTATGTATTATAAAATGATCGATAATAAAATGCGCCTAATAACATGGAGCTATTGTCTGACTTACATACCTGCGTCATTTTATTTTCATAGGATGATCTATGTATATGAGTTATTAGCGGTAATAAAACGTGGTAAAAATTAAGACTTTTTAGATATGAATAAATGAGATCGAGCCAATATTAAGCTCCACAAACATTTCTCCAAACACCATCTAAAACTTTTGATTAATTTTGACATGCGATTTTGGTGGAGAATGTACCACCTATCACAGAAAACTACTTGCCCTAAAATAGATGCGAAAGAAAAATGTTTTAAGAAATAAAGACATCAATAACATTGATCTTTTCATTATTATTATTATTTTTATACAGAAAGACGGAGACTGTGATCTTTTTAATTATTTAATACTCAATGAATTCAAACTCATTTGTTTTTTGACCAATTATAATTTTTTTTTCTGTTTTAAAAAGAAGAACGTTGCCCTTTTCAAATATATTATTTTTGTACACTCTTAAAAACCATGGGAATGTTATCTTGTGTGTAAATGTATGTTTAACACATTTTTGAACGTTCGAAGATCGTTTTCGTTCTGCATTCAATTTTTTGGATCTCTGTGTCTGTGGTGAGTTCTGTTACCGTTTTGTGCTTAAAAAAAAATTATGAAAGCTATGAATTTTGTTCTAAGATTAGAGCTAAGCTAACTACCAAATCTTTGAAAGATATGAAAGGTATGTCGAATGTTCAGATTACCATCTCCAAAACCTGTATATTTTTTAACCGTATACAAATTAATCCATACGATATATTCTTGGTGCAAACGAGGCACCAGTACCTACAAATCAAATTTAAAATCGAAAGTGGATCAAAATTCTGGTTTCAAAATTCAGCTTTTCAAATTTGGTTTTTTCAACAAAAATAGGTTTGCCTTTTAAAATTCTGATTATTTTCAGTTCTATCTGTAAAAATTTTGTTTTTTAAAATTCTACCCTTATAAATTCTGTAATTTAAATTTTTTAAAGTTTTTTTCACAAATATCTGATATTTGTAATCGAAAATAAACAAGCAAATAATTTTTCAACTCTGATAACTTAAGTCAGAATTATGTAACCAGAATTTGTTAAGTTAAAATTTTGGAAAACGAGTTTCCCAAAATTTCGACCCAAGTCCTTAGAAGCTATACAAAAAATGTTGTTGGTATGATAAGAAGTGAAGCTGTATACGCCACTGGCGTTGCTGTCTGTTGAGTGTAAGATTTTTTTGAAGCCCATGCTATATACTATTTTGTTATAAAAACAAAAGGTCACTTTTGGTCACTTTACCTCCAAGAAGCTTTTTGTTGTAATATCACGTGTTGGCTAAACAACTCATCAAATCGACTTTTGTTTTTACAGTTTCTCAGCTATTTTGGTTCAAATAGTTGTTTTTTGTTCAACAGTTAGTTGTTAATTTTGTTCAAAAAGTGATATGAACTGAGCTGTTATTGTAGGATGCAAAAATACCTTTTTAATGACTATATGTATATCGTCGTTATTGTTTTGGAACCATTTTCTGTTACTTTTGAATCGATAAAACATATTGTCGAGAAACGTTGAGAATTGGAACGAAATTCATTTATCCCCTTTCAAACGAAGAAACAAGTTGCTGGAGATTCTTTTAAACGTTTTCTTTTAATTTCCTTAAAAATCTCTTGTATCTTTCCCACGAGGAAACAGAATCTAGGCAATTTTGAGATTTTCTGAAATTCTATATTGATGGAGTGCATCTTCACCTTAGCTGTGAAAGGAAATGTCAAAAAAATCTCTTCAAATCCTCGACCGGGGTGATTTTGTTCACCCCTCTTTCCTTCTGCCCTTCTTACATTGGAATTGAAAGTTGCTAGCAACCCAGTTTCCACGTGTGAAAGGTGACTTTTATGGCATCATCGGGTTTCTTTGATAGTTTTGGTTTTGAAATATCAATATCACAGCTTAACTTATCGACTTCCAATGGAAATTACAGTCAGAATTGTTCATAAACTAAACGTGTTCAGTTTCAGAAACCAAATGAGTTGTTTCATTTTTTAACGATTCGAAAAGTTATCGCCCGATTTACAGAAGATGAGCCCAGTTTTCATAAGTCTGCGCATACATATAAATAATATAAATAATTATATCAATAAAATGCCTCAAAAGACAATCTTTGTCCAAGAATATTTTTTTGCGCACAGTGATTTGAAATAAGATTCAATAGTAATTATTGTTGTACATAAGAATACCTTTCAAACGACTTTATGTCTCGTCGTTATTAATGATCTTGTAGACCGTTTTATCCTATTCTTCTTTATAAATCAATTTTTGATATAGGTCCATAATGTTTGTAACATGTTGAGAACTTGTCCCATTAATACTACATACATACATGTATTTAGCATATCATCATCAACAAGATCGGTTGATCCGTTTGGTTTTTATAGGTTTTTGTCTACTTGGTCCAGTGGTTCGTCTGTGTGCTGGTCTTGCGAGCTGTTCTCCAAAAAGAATTTTCACTCAACTCTTTCAAATAAGAGTTTTTTTTAATATTTAATATTATACACACGACATGACTGGGGCGGTCAGAATTTATAATTAAATACCATAATCGTGAAGCCTCAATGGCACCGAGTAATAGTTGACAAAAAAATTCAAACTCAAACAATTCAATCTTAAAGGGTTTTCCAATAAGGACTCTGGGTGTTTAGGAATCTTCTTCGTTGGCAGAGTAAAAAAGAAAGACATACCTATTTTTTTCACAAAGAATGAGAATAAACAACAGCGATGAACTGAACAGACGTTGTAAGTTTTGTTTTTGAGATATCTGGGTCAATGTTGAAATAGGATAAATCGTGTGTGAACTATTAATGATTGTTTGAGCTATTATCTGAAAGGCTCATGTATATCCATATTATGGCATCGATAAAATATTCACTCTACTACGGATCCGAGAGGTCTAATTTTCAATGAATCAGACACACATATCCGGCGGAGTTATTTTAATTTTGAGGGCATCGATTGATACCGGCTTATAAAATAGTAAATAGACCTTTAACTTCAGAAAACTCCGAAAGAAAAATTCTAACGAGATTGATTCACACTATCTCGGTGGCTATCACTTCTCCTCTTGCCTCTTTGTGGAATAGATTATTCTACCTATTTTATTTTTAAAATTGATGTTTTTTTTTATAATTGACACGTTTTTTTTAACGTTTTTAACACGTTTAACGCTGCAAATTTCCTTGGTGGTTCGGTATAAGCGACTAACACTAAATAATAAACAACAGATTTGACAGACGCAACCAAAACAACATGGCTGTTCACCTTGGAAAACATTTTACATATGTATGTACATTATGTATGTGCCCTTTGAATGCTCCGGAAAGTCTTACCTTCTTTCCATTTCTCAAAGTTTAAGGACATTACATTTAGTATATGCTTTTTGCTAAGAAGTCCTTTACTCATAGGTACATTACTTGCCTGAGATTCTTTTTCTCCAAAACCCGTCCATTGCCTGCTATTTTAAAATAAATAAAAGAAGTCTTGTCTTAATTTTTTTATTGAATTAATTTAAGTTAATATTTTGTCTTAGTTTAATATTTAACAAACGTATGCTTCCTTACTGAAAACGAACAACTCTTGTAAAATGTTTTGGTAATGATATGTTCTAGGACGATTTGTTTTTTTACTGTTATTTTATAAATTTTATATAAATATGTATTTATGCATAATTATTATTATTGGAACTTTTTTAATTAAGCCCTATCATGATTTCTCTTTCGTATGTATGTGTAACTTTTTACAAACAATAGAATTTCTTTGTTTATTTTTTTCTTGCAATAAACATTGAGTTAGTATGCTTTGCTTCATTAAAAAAAAAATATTTTTGTGTTATGATAATGTTTACAAATAAATAAGTTTTAAGTAAGGAATGTTCCCTTATTATTAATTTTTAGATCCAATGTTCGTAAGAAAGATTAGCTCACAAGTCACAACTATTTTTTCGAACAGATACTACGTAACTATCACAATAGAGCTGAATATTTTCTTGTTTTTCCAATTTGTACAATGTGATTATCTAGATACAAATTTATGTATAGGTACCTAAACTATACGTTTTAATATTAATATTGTAAGAAAAATTTTTAAAGTGAAGACATATTTTGATAAAATTTATTGAACTAGCATGAATTGAACAAATAATATAATTTTAACAGCCTACATTTTCTTAAATTACAATTTAAATAAAATTCCCATATTTAAAGATACTCTCAAGCAATTGGGATAACAATTAATTGGTTTACATTGAAAACCTCCTTTCAGACTTTGGACCCATTTTACATTTAATTCATAATTTTATGTTTTATTTAATTGCCATGCTTTGCATTATTGTTTACTGAAATACTGAATCATTCACGAAGAAATTCATATCTTCAAAAGAACTTTTTCATAGCTTCTTAGCAATTATTTTTGAATCATAGCCAAGTCTCAAGCACATTTCCGGGAAGAATTTACACATGCACCATAATGATTTTTTTAATAATATTTTAGAAGAAAATTCCGTTTCGTAAGGTACAATGTAGATAAATATATTTGTCAAAATATTTCTATGCAATCATTTATTTTTGTATTTAATAATTTGATATTTCAAAACTATTAAGTTCATAAGTACTTTTTTTTGAACAGTCGTTGTTAGAAGCAAACAATGTTTTTTTTAATGCATCTTTCATTTAATTGTGACTGCTTTACTTTTAAGTCATTCCCCGTATCTCTTGTTTGTAGTAAATACATTTTCGAGCACGTTTTCTTAAATATTTTGTTCTCAAATTAGCATTATAGTTCGGTAATATATACTAATCTATGCGTAGGTATTTTATTTTCAAAAATTCTTAAGAAAAAAACTAACACAAATATCTGTAGGAAACTACTCGTATTATTGCTTATTAAATCGTTGTTATCTTATAAGGAGACTCTTTTTTGTGTTCTTTACTTTTCTAGAGACTTGATTTCAGGTTCAATAAGCTTATATTTAGGATTAGTTATTTCCGGCAGCATTTGTTTTGTGTAATAATTTTGAATGAGGTTTTGTGAAATCCGATGGAATTCGCCATCCACGTCGAACAATGCTTTGGAAAAGAACTCACTAAACAATCTGCCCATATATTGGTCCTTTGTTGATGGCCACCAACCTTCTAAAAACCCAATATGGCCCCCACGAGCGGTTACAACTATAGCAACATGGGTTGACTGTTCAGCTGCTTTTATCGGGATTGCTGCAAATATACAAACAAAAATTATCATTAAAAAGATTAAGTAGTAAAAAAAAGGAGCATTGGTGGGTTGGGGTTGCAGTCAGCCCCGGACGGCACTTTATGGAGGCATAATGGGGCAAAAAAATAAAATTGAATTGACCGAATCCACTGGTCCCAGGATTGTAATACCAATACGCGTAACCACCAAGCTTTTTTTAATTTAACTTTTTTAAAATCCCGCTTTTCAAAAACACTGCTTTAAAAACCAGTTTTTTTAAATTCTCGTTTTTATAATTTTTTATCAAAACCGTAGGAATCATGTTAGAAAAAAATTTAACTTAAGCAATAAATCAAATATTTTGGAACTCCCTAACCCAATGTTCCTGTCAGATCTTCTATGATGTTCATTAATGTTATTTTTTACATCTGAATTATTATATTTTTAGAGATCACTTTACGCAGAACAAAGAAAAGGTGAAAATCAAAATTGACAATCAAAATAGGACAATCAACTAGCGCATTTGCCGATTCCACCCCAGGATATGATCTTAACCACTTTTTACCAAATTAAAAAAAAATCTTCCAGCCGTTTAGGGTGTGGCGGAACAGACGAGAGACAGGCAGACAAACATATAATTGTAAGATCCAAATCTGTCTTCCCAAGTTCAATCAAAATCTCGAATTTTATTTTTTTTACGAATGCAAAACTTGTCAAAATAGTGCCTACACATACAATATCTATATTTTTCACAATCAAAACTTTCTTTACAAAAAAAACTTTTTTCTAAAATGAGCATTAGTTAATTTTGCTCATTAAAATTCGCACGGAAAACAAAGTCACTTTGACAAAAACAGTGCCAACCTTAGATTTTTTGTAGAGAATCGTAAGATCTATATTCTATAGCCCTTTAATGCAGGCTATTAAACGTTGTTACTTTTTTAGGCGACTTTGAAAGAAGTTTGATTAAGTCTTGCCTCTAAAAGTCACGATTTTAGTCATCGATTTATCAAATAAATTTAGTTATGCCGAAAAGTTTTGTAGAATTTTTTGTTTATATACATAGTTTGAAGTTTTGGGATTTGAAATATTTACGTACTTTCAAAATTTTCGCCGGGTGGCACAATTGCTACGACACTGATTAAAATCATCCAAGAATTCAGGCAAAACAATGTTTTGTTCAATATTTTCGACTGCATTTTTGTTTAATAACACTAGTTGAGATTATTTTTGTCATAGAAAAAAAGAGCTTTCGGAAGGTTTTGATGTCTTAAACCTGAATTCAACCTGACATAATCGCTTCTTCAGCTTACGGCCAGATCCACACTATTGTGCAAATACCGATACACTCTCACTAATTAAATATTTTTACATAAGATTCAATGAGAGCATCGAAGTCGTATCAGGTTTCAGGTATCGATGATGTGAATATACTCATTGTTTCATGTGTAAGAATATTATATTATATTATACTGTATCGAGGCTTTGATAAGTATAAAATAATAATAATGGGACTTCAACCAGTATCTACACCTTTTTTACTGCTCTACACATCTGGTCACACAAAGCAATGTGAGCTTGGAAGAAAATGCAAAATTGCCAGTGTCTCCAACAGCAGTTACTTTGGAACTTTGCGAAATGAAGTTTTTTAAGTTTTCTCTAGATCTTCGTAACACCACCTCGAATTTTGGAAAGCATAATTTTATATCGGTATATGCTTATTTCCATTCTATTCCACGCTATAACTTCAAGATTAATAAACTTACAGACATCGTTAATAGCTCTTTTTTTAGATAATTTTATTGTCTAAATGTTATTTTTTCATGATTTTGTTGCAAAAGAAAATTTCATCGAGTTGTTGAACCAAATGACTTTCTTTTTCGAGATGGCCGTCTTCCCCTTACCTTAGGCACCACAAAAACTTGGTTTTATAAATATTAAATGATCAAACATCGGTGGTTGTCAATAATGTTTGACAAGATGATGTTCCGTGTAAGCCCCCATATTTTGGACTACTTTGTAATACAATTTTGGAAACCACATTATGAGATAATTATGACCCCGCCCCTAATTTCGTCTCAGTGCGGTAAAAAGGGGCTAGAAAAACTTAGATCGTAGGTCTATATCTTACAGAGTAGAGTGTTTTTTGTAGGTCTGAGTTTTAATAAAAAAGTCTTACCATCTAAGGGTTGGAATGGATCATCAGCTGCACTTAAGCAAAGTAAAGGCACAGAAATTTTATGCAGTTTGTTATGTAATGTTGCATCACTGTAATAATCGTCGACATCAGCATATCCAAACTGCTTCGATGTAAACATGCTATCGAACTCTTTGATTGTACGAGCCTTGGGAAAAATTAAATATTAATAAGCTATTTTCACTTGATCGCTGAGCGTCTCTATCTTACCGACATAATCTTATCAATATCAACATCAGTATCTCGGAAAATTTGACAATTACTTAAAGTTTTACAAAGACTTGACGCCAGATGCCGCCCTAAAAGACTATTTAAAATTGGTTTCTCAATACTTGCACAACCTGCAGTAAAAAAAGAAGTTTTAATTTTTCTTATAAAAATTGCAATGTTATATTTGAACTCACCTTTTACGACATCCCAGGGTGCTGAAATAATCTTAGCAGCTGTCAGTATTTTACTGGACTGTTCACTATGTTTTGCTAAGTAGTTTCCTTTTGCCAAATAAGTTTCAACGTTAGCAAAAATAAAACACAAGAATTTCAATAAAATTACCTAGTATCAATCCACCCATTGATATTCCAGTGGCTCCCAATTTAACATTGGGATGTGATTTTTTGACATGGTCAACTACTTCAGACAAATCTTCACAATTTGCAGCGCAGTACAAACGTGGTGTTTTCAACTCAACACCACCCAAGCCTCGATTGTTAAACACCACAACTCTAATGCCCTCATTATTGGCAGCAGTTACAAGACATTTAATATAATCAGCTTGAGATTCGCCTTATATAAAATGAATTTAGTTAATTTAAAATTCATAAGAAAAAAATTGCGTCTTCAAAATACCTGTTAAACCAGGCAATATAATTATCACAGGAGCATTTTCATCACAACCTTTTTCTAGCCAGTCTAAAGCTACTTCTCCGCCATCTTTTAAACCTAATATTTCCCTGAAAGAATGAAATGAATAAAAGTAAAAATTGGGAAATAATGATATTCATTTTTAAAACTTACCTTCTATAATCGATATTTGCTAAATTTGAAGCACGAATGATGCTGGCGAAAACTGTTTGAGCTCGACTTTCGACACACCAAAATGTCGGCCAAAATTTCATCTCCAATGTGGGGACATTTTTAATAAGAAAATCTTTGAAGGGGCCATTTGATACTGCTAATATTGGTCTCTGAAAAAATGAAAGGATATTATAAATTTAAATGTATAAAGCATATATTTCAAAAACAAAAAAAAATACTAATTTTTTGATGATCAATAGTTATAATAGTTTAGTAATAATTTATAGTATTTGACTATACTATACATGTCTGAAGATTCTTCAAGCTTATTGTAAGAAAAACGAGTGCAGTAGGATGCAAAATCTTGCATGAAAAGTAATTTGATTTTTTAAAGAACTATTATAGGAAGGATGGATCTATTCTACAAAATAATCTATGTTCGTTAAAAATTGTCCTTGTTTGATTTTTCAGGAACCTTGAAACTCAGCATTGAAGAATCAGTATTAATGGTAAGTGTGACCATTTTGGCAATGAGGAATAGTCCATTGTAATTTGTATGTAATTTGTTTTTAAGAATTTAAATCCAGAAAGTGAGAGTGTAACTTTTATAAAGCCTTGTGAAATTGTACAAAAAAGATGAATTAAAAAATTTATAAGCAAACAATAGGCGTGTTTTCGCTAGCACAGTAAAATTTCCCTTGGCAAACAACAACAATCCCAAAAGTGTCGATAAATAAGTCAGTAAAAAGTGGATATAAAAGTTGAGATAAATTTTCTTTAAGCTTAAACTTATGTGGCGCCGGAATTGAGTTGAGTTTAAAAGGGAGTATAGCATTTTGTTGATACTTGCATTGCTGCGCTAGCTATAAATACCAATCAAACACGCCTAATGTGTACATCGTTCAAAATACGTTAAGCCCTTTCTTTTGCAGGCAAGTTTAACGCAAATCGTATATTATTTATTGGTCATCATCATGTGTCAGAAAATTGGATGTATTCTTCTTCTTTGAATAAAAACATTCCTATAAGTCACCGGCATGTTTGTGTTTTTGAATTTTGTATTTAAGTGAGACTTTTGTCTGTGTGGTGAGCTTCGTTTGTTTTTCTACAAAACAGTTAAAACTGGCGATTGATAGAATAAAAAGTCTACTGCTAATGATGTCCGAATGGTTAACAACCAAAAAAACAAATATTATTTATTTAACTTATCATATTGCTTACGTAACGTACATATATATGTTTTGTAAGAAAGCTCTTTATTTTATTCTTGGTCATTATAATTATAACTTACATATAATGAGTTTTATATTAGTATATAGAAAGGGAGAATGAAATACTAAACAGCCATTTAATTTGTTGATGAAATATTTTTTTTATAGTTTAGCGATTAAATTAATAGTTATCAGCTCCCACGCGAGATAAGATTACATTATATTCGCAGACAGTTCATGACCGTTGAACTTTGAATCATAAACAATCATAAACTATTCACAACTATTCTTGCAGAACAAATTATATTTTATTTATAAATATTTAGTTATTCCTTAAGGAATCTATAATAAACTGCCCTCTATACGTTTTAATTTAATAAGGGTCTCAGGTAAAATAAAAATTTAAAAAAAAATCGAAAAAATTAAAATTAAAATTCGTACGAACATTTAGTTGATCATAAGAATGAAAGTCTGCATTGTCGGAAAAAATGCAATAGATAATTGCTAGCGCGTAGTGTGATCAGACGAATCAGAATTCGATCGGTTTCAGTCAACTACTCTATAATTATTTTGTTCTTAGCATCTTAGCATATTTACCGACAGTGCAGATAGTTTTTTTTTTAACGTTAAGATATAACCAATGTCTTTGAGGGTTTTGTTTGCAGTGCATCGGCTAACGCCGGGCTTATTTTTTGCTTAAGAAGCATCATTTGGTGTTAATTTCTTATTCCTTTTAATTTTTTTCCTGCAAAGTGCATCCGCATCTGTTCAAACTTATTTCCGGCCTCTGACTAGCACTTTAGGAACAATAGCTCACCTTTTCTATACTTTTTTGACCACCCATTGGCTTATTTTAAGCTTCTTAGCTATCATTCGCGTTGGGAAGCCACTCTTTGTTATGCCTTCAATACTGTCCTTAATCTGTCGTGATAGTTTTTTTCAATATTTTAAAGAGCTATGCAATTATTATAATATTTATTTTATTTATTTAAATATTCTAGTGAATGTTCTTACCATACGCAACTAAGCACATCTCGCATTAAGGATTGGACTTGTTGAATTATTAACTCAAAAAAGCTTTTAATGGTCTTTAGTCCAACAAATTGGCGTTTCGTCTGGCTTACTTACTTAGACTCATCAGTGATGTAGTAAGGGCCTTGTCATACGCAATTTGTATTAAGTTTAGTTAAACTTGCAGGAATTCTTTGCCAAAAATTCATTGTAAACAAGATTTGAATTCCTAATCATTAAGCTATTTTAAAAGTTCCTAAGTTCCATAGCAAGTGAAACATAAGAGGAAGTGCAAGTACATGCAATTCAGTTGTGCATTTTATTTTACATTGTGTTAATACCCAGGCAGAGAGTTTGGATGGGCTATAAAGCTTTTGTATAAAGAGTATAAATGTTAAAATTGATATTAAAGTTGGTGTGGATAGAATTCAATTACAATGTTCTATGAGATCTGGAAACTTTAAATCAACTTATATTAAAAATACTACCAAACTAATCTTTGTTAGTGTCATAATAATAGATTCATTTTTAGGTACATAGATTCAGCAATTTAAATGTTATGGAAGGCTTTAAAAAGTTTTGAGCATTTAATTCAATAGAGCATCATGTTAATGTAGTCGAGTCCATGATATAGTTCGATAAAAAGTTTTAAAATAATAACTATTGTGGATCTAAAACTTGATAACCATATACAATAATTTGTATAATTAAAATTTTCATTATTATTTAAGTGCAAATTTTCAGGCAGGTATATATTTTAACGAAGGATATTCATGCAACGAATTAAAATTATCGTAAACGTCGAAAAGTAAAGTAGCTTTCCTATACATTTTTTTAAACTTTTCGACGTTTACGACAATTTCACGATGGCTTTACTACGCTGTATGAATAACCTTACTGACTCAATTGTAATTTTATAACAAATTAATTATTAAAATATTTTGTTTAGATAACAAATCATGATAGTGGAATTTTTTTAATTATAAATTTTTCCAGAATTTTAAAATTACAACTCTTTACTTAATAACCAGAAATGATTTCATTTGAAATTGAACTTTGATCGTATAGTATTCACAAAAATCTCCAACTAATATTGTTTACTCACCTTAACAACCTGAATGAAATAATAAACAACATACGCAAATCCAGCGAATGTAACCACATGCCATCTCGGAAGATTTGAAAGATAGAAATATAGGTAGTCGAACATTACAGAGTTCCTGAAAGTATAAATACAATAAAATGAATACGAGTATAAATATCATCCATTATTTTAAAATATAAAATACAGTAATAAAGAAAACTTCATGTAAACATAATTACATGGCGTTAAATCATCTGCAACTAAAGCTAACGCAAAAATAATTATATTCAATTTGTTTTTAAATTTTACACAAATATATTGTACATCGTATGTGCATATATTCTCTCACACCAATTTGTGTGAAGAAAAAGCTCATAGATTAAATCGTGATAATTTGTCACGTGTGGCAATAAATTTCAAGTGCAATTTGTTAAAGTTAGAAAATTTCTATTTGAAAATAAATGCACCGGTGACAACTTTCTTGCAGAATATTACAATCATGCAACAATGATACAAATCTTCAATTCTATTATTTTTAGTTCGAATTGAAAGCTTTTTGAAACAACTTAACACACATACATCAATATGTACTAAATTAATCTCCCAATGATTATAATGTGTGGTTCTTTCTTGTCTGGTAAAATATACTATTGAGTTTGTTACAAAAAATCGTTTGTTTGTTTTGTATCCCACTCATAAGCTACATATATCTTTTCTTATCTTATTAAAAGAGTTCAAAATGTTATCTACATTGTATCTCAGTATGTATGTATCTCAGACAGTATTTAGCTTTGTTTTATTGAATGTGTCAATACTGATGTTGATTATAAGATTTATTTTTTTTTTCCGGCTTGGCAGTTTTTTTTCTCAATGGCTGAGTTATTGAGTATGTAGCTAATACATATCCTACGTTCAAGCTGATTTTATAACTTCAAAACGAAAACATAGAATTGATAATTAATTAAATTATTTTTATTTATTTATTTGAAGGCATTCACTTGAAGCAGTAAAATTGTATAGATAGTGATGCTTAAGGATGCAACTAACGATTTAAAAATAAATTTCTGTATTCCTATAATTTGATATGAAACAACAACAACAAAAAATTAAAAATAAATTTCAACAACAAAAAATCCATATTTTATTTTTCACTGTACTCCATATAATAAATCAAAAAATTTTCTTAATTTTATTTCCCGTTCTAATTTTTGAAAAGAGAAGGAAGAGAATTTCATAATGTGATGGTCAAATTTTGAGTAAAATTAATTTTAACACAAAAAACACTCATACGCCATAGTGACAGTTTACCTTTCATGCTTGGTTTGACTAATATTAATGGAAACAGAATATTAAATGGAAAGCATTTGTGATGAAGAATGAAAACGCTTCAAGGGTAATGGTGATTGAAAGTTTCATAAGAAAGAGTCATTGACCAGATAAAATATGAGAAGATGGCTTTGAAGAATTATATCTTTTTTTTTATTTTGGTCTTCGGGTATAAACATGTTATATATGTACCTACTTGCAAGACATTGCAAACTATTCGAATGGAAGCTGGATTTTTTAGTTCCATTTATGTTATTTTTCATGATGCAAGCACCTTAATATAGAGTCTGAAAAAATAGCTAAACTGTCAACATTTGGTCTTATGACTCATTGCAAGAAGAAACTAGTCCGAACAACAACAGGCTGTAGAATAAAATTGTCCATAAGTATGGATAAGTCACAAGTAAAATTTTCTAACCTTGAATTTAGCTATCCACATTCTTTTGGTAAAATAATAGTGTCTTAAATTAGGTACATCTATAGTTATTTTGTTTGACAAATGAAGTGCATAATTGATTCGCTTAAAAATATTTTCTTTTTTGCTTCAACAGTAATATATGCTTTAGCATTCATTAGGATTACATATTTGGGGAGAAAGGAAGTAAAGTAAGGAAAAGCCAAAAATTAAACTAAACTCGATAGCGAAATTAAAGAAAGTCCGAAGAAATGAAAAATGTTTACTTGTTCCAAGGTTTTTTTGATGCTCGAATTTAAATCCAAACAAATGTGTCTCTGCTGTTCTAGCCTAAAAATTCACAAATAACATTTTTCAGGTATGTTAAAGGTTATGTTACATAAAAAAACAATTCTTTCGAAAAATACTAAGGCGGAATCTGGCAGTACGTGCATGTATCTTCACTTTTTCATTTTTCCTCCCTCCAAGAAATTTTTATTTTTTAAATTAAAAACACGTTTATTCATCTTGTTTAAATTTGTTAGGTCTATAGTCTCAAGTTTTATTTTTTTTTATTTCACTTTTATATATTTTTGGAGGAAGAATCAAAACTTTAACACTTGTATTTATTAACTTTGTCTAACTTAAGACAGCCGTCCAGCTCCGAAAATTTAATTATATACTTTGTTTACTAATATCCTACAGTTTTCTAACATGGACAACGGCATTGGTTGTCTAATATTTGTCTAACTTGACATTTTATTTAATTAAATAAAGCATATTTTCAACAATTAAGGACTTTCAGAAAACTGTCTAATAAGTCATCGAAGATATCTAATAAATAAGGCTATGAGAAAACAAATTTTTAAAAAGTTGCCATTTTTGTGATTTTTAAAAGTGCTTCCAAGACAGAGCACTATATCTGAAAAATCTTCAAGATTCATCAATAGTTTAGTTTTATTTTAAAGTGGACTTAACCAAATTAATGTGCAAATAAAAGAAAAAAAATTCAAAAAACAATCAAAATGTTTTTTTAATTCTTTCAAAAGTAAAAAAGTAAAAAAAAACGTTTTTGAAAATTTTGACATCCGATATTTTTTGAACTTTTTTAAAGTTCTTGGATAAATTTTTTAATCAAAATACTTCAAGGAAGTAGGTTAGGTTAGGTTAAGGTGGCTGTCAGGAAAACTGCTGACACACTTAGGCCAGAATAGGCCCATTGTGATACCACATAAAGAATGCGAGGTAATCCTCGTTAATTAAACCAGTTGGAGCTTTTAATAAAGCGATGGAGACTCTGAATGTCGATTTTATTTAAGTCACTGGGATCACTGAAGAAAAAATTTCCTAAGTGTGTTTTGCGTCTTTGAGAAAGAGCAGGGCATGAGCAAAGAAGGTGTAGGATAGTTTCTTCCTCCTCCTCGTCGATGCAGCTTCTGCAGAAATCATTTGAAAAGACACCAAGTCTATTGGCGTGTTTACCTATGAGGCAGTGTCCAGTAATGACACCAATTGTAGAGCTAATATGCAATCTGCTCAGAGATAACAAACATCTCGATCGCTTCGGATCCAGTGTTGGCCAGATCTGTTTTGTCGCCAGACAAGTAGTGATACCTGTCCATCTGCTGTTTGTCATCATCATAGAATCTTGCTTAAGCATAAATTTACATGTAGCGATCGGTATTCCAATATTCATCTTGCAAGGTGATATTGGTGTACTAGTTCCTATCCTGGCGAGTTCATCGGCTTTACAGTTTCCTGGAATATCTCTGTGGCCCGGCACCCAGAAAAGGTGAATGTTGAACTGTTCTGCCATCTCCATTAGAGACGATCGACAGTTTCGGGCAGTTACGGAGTTTGTAGAAACAGATCCTAATGATTTAAGGGCAGCTTGGCTATCTGAGAAGATACGGATATTCAAAGTAGATATTACGTTTTCTTTGAGCCAAGATAAAACTTCTTTTATCGCCAGGATTTCCGCTTGGAACACGCTACAATGATCGGGGAGACGGAAGGAGAGACTAATGTTTAGTCGTTCTGAGTACACGCCACCACCTACCCCCTCTTCGGTTTTTGAGCCGTCCGTGTAGAAGTGAATTGCTTCATCTCTCAAGAATTCATTATCTTCCCAAGTGGACCTTGTTGGAATTGTAATTTGAAAATTTTTGCCAAAAACCGGCTGAGGGATAGTGTAGTCGGAGTGTTTAGGGATTGATTCGAATTTGTTCAGAATGATAGTGTGTCCAATAGAGTTATTGGACCATTGAGAAATGGCTCTGAGACGAATAGCTGTGTTCGCCGCCACTTGTTTAGTGTATATATCGAGGGGTGTGATGTTAAGCAGTATGTCTAACGCAGCGGAAGGTGTCGAACGGAGAGCTCCGCTGATACACAAGCAAGCCGATCTCTGTACTTTGCTTAGCTTATCACGATAAGTTATTTTATCTAAAGCAGTCCACCATACTGCCACCCCATAAGTGAGTATCGGTCTGATGACCGCTGTGTATAGCCAGTGGGTGATATGTGGCGACAAGCCCCATTTGTTTCCAATAGCTTTTTTACAGGAGAAAAGTGCCACTGTGGCTTTTCTAATTCTTTCTTGTATGTTTGGTTTCCAGCTCAACTTTTTGTCTAAGATCAGACCCAGATATTTAGCTTGATCTGAGAAGTTAAGTGGAATACCATTTATTGATGGAGGGTCTATGTTCGGAATTTTATATTTCCTTGTAAAGAGGACAAGTTCAGTTTTGTGGGGGTTTACACCTAGTCCACATTTGTCTGTCCATTCAAGTAGTTTGTTGAGAGCGGTTTGCATTAATTCTGTTATGATTTGAAGATGCTTTCCCGATATTGCAATGGCAACGTCATCAGCATATGCAATAACTTTGAAGCCATCCGCTTCTAGATTGACTAGTAGGTCATTAATTACGATGTTCCATAAGATTGGCGATAGGACTCCACCTTGCGGTGTTCCTCTGCTAACAGATCTTCTAACAGAACATTCACCTAATGTTGAGTTAATTATTCTGCTTCTTAGCATTAGGCTAATTAACTCCCTAAGTGAGCTATCTACATTCAAGCTCTTAAGCGCGGTTGTTATTGCCATATTGCTGACGTTGTTGAAAGCACCTTCGATATCTAAGAATGCAACCAGAGTGTACTCTCTATGATGAAGGGAATATTCAATAGTGCGTACCAAGTTATGCAAGGCCGTTTCTACCGATTTCCCTTTGCGGTAAGCGTGTTGTGCCATAGAGAAAAGATTGGGTTCTATGGAACTACGCAGATGGATATCAATCAGTCGTTCTAGAGTTTTGAGAAGGAATGATGATAGGCTGATAGGTCTGAGATCCTTCGGATTTACATGGGAGCTTTTACCCGCTTTGGGTATGAACACCACTTTAACTTCTCTCCATAAGGATGGTATGTGTGCAAGGTTCATACACCCTTCCAGAATTATCTCAAGGATAGGGATGATGATGTCTGAAGCCATTTGCAGTTCAGCTGGTATTATACCGTCAGGTCCAGCTGATTTATATGGATCGAAGCTGTCGATTGCCCATTTGAGTTTTTCCCTAGTAATCAGACCTAGTTTATTTGTTGTTATTTTGTTAGACTCTATTGAGTCATCACTGCATATATTTTGGGAGCTACCTGGGAAGTGAGTATCTAGTAGCAAGTCAAGTGATTCCCCACAAGATTTAGTCCAAGAGCCGTTGATAGTTTTCAGGGCGCTTGGCATAATGGGATTTGACGAGAGGATTTTTCTCAATCTTGAAGCTTTTGAAGAATCTTCTATTTTGTTACAGAAGTTTCTCCAGGAAGTTCTTTTATTTTTCCTCAATTGTTTTTTATACTTCTTAAGAGATTCTTTATATAAATCCCAGTCAGAGAGTTCTTTGGAATATTTAGCTCGGTTGAAAAGTTTTCTACATTCCTTCCTGAGCGATTCTAGCTCTAAGTTCCACCAATGAGGTTTTTTCTTTCCTCTTATTTGGATAAGAGGACAGGATATGTCCATTGATTTATTGAGAGCTGAGGTGAGATCATTGACTTTATTGTCAAGATCGATTCTGTCTAGGGGGATACGTAATAGGTTAGGTTTAATTAATCTGCTAAGAGTATCTCTATATTTTACCCAGTTAGTTTTCCGATGATTCCGGAAAGCTATCTGTTTCGTAGTTTCATCATTTAGATTGAATTGTATATACCTGTGATCAGAGAAAGAGTGCTCTTCTGATACTATCCAATTCGTGATCTTTTGATGAATCGAGTCGGAGACAAGAGTAATGTCTAATACTTCTTGTCGGTTTCTGGTTATGAATGTTGGTTCATTACCAATATTGCTTACAATGAGGTTAGTACTGAGAATAAAATCAAAAAGTGACTCACCTCGATCGTTTATGTCAGAGCTTCCCCATACTGTATGGTGGGCGTTAGCATCACATCCAATGATGAGGCAGATTTTTTGCCGTTCGGCGTCAGCGATTAACCTCTTTAGCGTGTCGCCAGGGAGAGGGCCCAGGTGGTCGTGACTGAGGTACGCAGACGCAAGCCAGTAGGTACCTTTCTCGGTCTGGAGTCTGACTGCGGTTACGTCTTTATCGCTGTAATCAGGGAGTAAATATACATTAGTGGTACTTCTTACCAATATGCAGGATCTGGGATCACCTTTGTCCGTTGCATGCAGCAAGTAGTAGTCAGAAGTCCTGAGTCCTTGAATTGTGGATTTGTAAATCCAGGGTTCTTGGATCAGGACGACATCTTCCCCATTTTTCTTTATGCGGAGAAGAAGGGAGGCTGAAGCCTGTTTTGAGTGCTGGAGGTTAATCTGAAGTAGTTGCAGCATCATCGCTACTTTCCTTCAGATCCGCCCCCACCACGGTTTCGTTTAGCTCCTCTTCAGATTCTGACTCAGAAGGTGACCGTAGGAGATCATCCTCACTGAGCAGAAATTCGGACATGCGGTTAGCCTCCATGTCAGAGAAGCTGTCAATATTGGTAGCCTCAGGAGGCGGGTTAGAAGGGCATATTCTCGTGTTGGACGTACTCGGTGCATCTACTTCCATTGCTGGTTGGTCGATGCAACGAGTATTTTCCTCCACAGAGGATATGACCTGTGACAGTAGAGGTGAAGGTGTTTCCTCATCTTTTTTGTAGACTTTCAGGATAGCGGTAGTCCAACCAAACCTAATAACACCTTGAGTTGACACTAGGGGAGCCAGAGATTCCTTATTGAGTACCATGATGGCAGATCTATAAGGACCAACTGGATCTTCTAGCTTCGCAACCTTCCAGTCGTGAGTAGGGAGAGTTGGATTACCGTACCTGATCATCTTTAGGATTGTATCCTTGCAGGATAGATTTGCTGGGATTCTGATGCGAGCTCTAGGTCTGCAAGGAATGTCTTCCTTAGCCACGACTTCGAGCTTAGCACCAGGCCATAGCCCCTCTAACCTACTAACAGCAAGCTTATATAGATCATATGATCTCTGGTCATCAAAGGCGACGAGTTTGGCCCTACCCTGGTACCACCCTGCATCTTCAAAGACAACAGGCTCTCCTGGATTCTCCATTATAAGAGTCCAGTACGATTCCTGGAGTTTATTTGAGACCGTCGTCCATTGATCAGAAGATATCATACCATCCACATTGCTTCTGTCGATAACAGCTACAATAGTCTTGTCCTTTAGCACGTCACTAAAGGACAAGTCTTTTTTAGCATAGGAGGTGTTATGCACCTTTGGTTTTTTGGGGTTCGGAGTGCCTCCCTCTACAGACCGTTGTCGCTTCGACGAGAAGTCTTTGCTGGTCGTAGGTTTAGCAAGAATGTTCCTAGCCCAAGCGAGTTTAGCGGATTGCTTTGAGTCTAGATCGGTCATTGGCACACTTCCAATGACTTTTTCTATTCTCTCTGCGGCCCGCCTCTCGCTGCGTGATGCGTTTTTGTTTCCCTCGCTGGTGGAAGATGAGCTGTTTGTCACAGTTCTGCCGTCAGGGAGGGAACCCTCCATCGTGTTCGGACGGGGTCTGCTCTCACCAGTGGTAATATCGCGCGTCGCAGATATTTTTCTTGTCAGAACAGCCCCCTTCGAACTCGTGAGAGGTCTAGGAGTGGGTTTAGAGCCAAGCGTCATGGCTATATTCCCACGATTTTGTGTAAAGAGTGTTTTTGCTTCCGTACCCTTTGGGACTTGACCACCGTCAGCAGAGGAGAGGCTGACAGTCGCAGTCTCACCACTACTAACGCTGGGCAACTCCACCGAGTACGGATTGGATATAGTACCAGCAGGAGGTACACCTCCTCCCTTACTAGTAATAGCGTCTAGACTGTGAGTCGTTTCATCATTCCTAGGAGTGCCTGGGATGATGGTCGGCTCAGCAGTCCCACCGCTCTTCACTTCTTTGTGGATGGACAATTTTGTATTTATCGCTGGCGACTTAACCTCACCTGAGGTCAAGCCCTCGCCGGCAGTCGCGACACCTGCCGACTTTTGAACGTATATCCCCGTTCGATTTTGTTTTCTTTTATTCTTGCTTTTGTCCATATTTGTTCAAGTTTTCTAACATTGAGGTTTTTTGTTTGAGTTATGTTGGTTGTGTGACTCTGCAGCTGGATTGCTGGAGAACCCCACGTAAGCACCCCCACCACGACAAGGTCAACTCGTAGGAAGTAAAAATAAGAAAATTCAAATTGAAAAACAGTATGGGAAAAGTTGTCTGATATAAAACTGTTTTATACTCGTATTTATGTAGTCGTTTTATCGATCTTTTCACAAACCATGAAATTTTCGAAATGTAAAAATTTATACTTCTCTCACGAAAAAAATCAATACTTTTTTCGGTGTCTCTCGTTCATGAGTAATAGGAAAAATAAAATTCGGAAAGAATACAGTTCACTCACGACAAGGATATGAAAAAATCTTTAAAAAAAAATCCTTAAAACAAATCTTAAAATATATTAATTTTTTTAAATGAGGAGAAAAAGACATTTGTGAGTTAAATATTCTTATTATGACGAAGAAGCTGGTGAATCCTTAAAATATAGTTCGTGTACAATCTGTCCAGTCATTAATTGTCATTCTATTAAAGTATGGCTACGATGTCGATGCAGTAAGAAAATTTTTAAAAATCAATTCACAGTTTGTTGATTTTAGGGCAAATTGTTGACATTTAGATATTTTTCAAAACAGGATGTTTCAAAAATATGTCATTATTTTCCAACTTCGTTGTTCCTTGAGCGATTTCAATGAAGTTAACATAGATAATGGCTGTAATAATAATTATTTTCAAAACATGGTGTTTCAAAAAATGTCAACTTTGCTGTTCCTTGAGTGATTTCAATTAAATGACACAGACTTGTTTTCCTTTTTTCATTTTGTATCAACCATCACCTGTGTCAATTTCATTAAAATCGCTCATGGAACAACAAAGTTGCAAGTGATAGCATATTTTTGAAACACCCTGTTTTGAAAATATTTTTTCTGGGTCTGGACTGGGTTGCACGTACCTGCACTTATAACTCAAGTTGTTTCGAACTTAAGAACTTTTAAAATACTCAAGTAACTATAGAAAAAAAATAGAATAAAACATTATTTCATTTCTTTAGTATAAACTAATCGTAAATTAGTTTAGAGTTAAAAAAGGTATGTCATTTGATTACCAAAAAAATATAAATATATGCAAAGAATTAAAGTCGTTAGTGCGGTTTTCCTAAAAATTTATAAAATTTTGTTTATATTAAAAAAAAAATATTGTATGTCAATTTATAAACCTAGTTAAAATAAAATGCACGACTGGACCGCACGTACTTGCTCTTATGTTCAAGTTTCTTGGAATTAAGAACTTTTAAAATATGAAAGTAATTATAAAAAATATAAAAATACAAACAACCAGTTAAAAAACATAGAGCTCAAAAACAAGTATGCCATTTGATTACTTGAAAAAATATAAATACTAGCAAAAAAATTTAAATCGTTGCAGCAGGTTTCCTAAAAATAAATTTTGTATATATAAAATTTTAATAACATTTAAAAAAAAGTTTTGGCATGCCAATTTTGAGTATGTATTAAAATACATTTTTTGAACTAGTTTCAAAAAAATTCATCAGCTCGTTTTTGAAATATTAAATTTGCAAACAAAAAATTTTAATATTTTTTAAAAAATTAATTTTTTTCAAAATATTATTAACATTTTAAATGAGCTTTTGGCATACAAATTTTGATTGCAATCATTTAAGCCGTTCACGAGAAAATCGAAAGTTTAAAAACGATTATATGGCAGGTACCGTTAATAACGGTTTTCCGCAAAATGTTTTCTTATCAAAAATTACACTATACCTACAATAATAAACTTATTTTTTTATTAAAATCGTTGGAGCCGTTTTTGAGATAAATTAGCTTTCGCTTAAAGGTTTTATGGCAAGTACCATTATTTTCAAGGCTAAAAAAAAATTTCAATTTCCCCTCTGGAGTGTTTCAAAAAAAACCTTAAGTTCAAAATTTGAAGAAAGTCGCTTAAGTGGTTTAGGCTCAAGGTACAGACAGATAGAATTTTGCCACCCACTTTTTTGGTGTTCTCTATCATCGTAATGTAATGTTTGATTGTTATCTCGAATTTTTTTTGCACGAATCCGAAACTTGCCCTATAGTACCTACATATATCGTAAGTAAAAAATAATCAACCGGTTTTAAAAAAATTGAATTAAAATTTTTTAATTTTTTTCTTAAAAATTCAAAATATTTTTTTTTTTCAAAAATGTCTATATGCAATATTTTTAACATTTTAAAAGAGTTTTTGCAAACAAATTTGTGTGAAATCGGTTGAGATAAAGTATCGTTATTTTTGGAGGAAAAAAAAACATTTTTATTTTCTCCTCTAGGGGATTACAAAAAAATCTTTACTTCAAAATTTGCAGAAAATCGCTTCATCTGTGGTTTAAGCTCGAGGTACAGACAGACAGAATTCGTCAAATCACTTTTTTGTGTTCTCTATCATCGTATCTAATATCATGTTTGATTGTTGAATCAAAATTTTTATTTTGCATTAATCAAAAACTTGCCTGTAGTACCTGTGTATAATGTTACAGGATACCAACCGATAGCTTTAGTTCAAAACTACTGACAAGCTTTTAATGGTTGCTTAGGTTAGAAAATGCACTTATCAGTGTGCCTTTTTGTCTAACTATACCTATTGCCATTAAATAAAATCTTAAAAATTATTGGGTTTTACCTAGGAATCTCTATTACAATTTACTATTTTTTAAATCGATAAAACCTTTTTTTGTTATTGCACTTTTTTTAAACGTATTCAAAGAATCAACAATTTCTTCGGAGATATTATATTTTGTAAAGTTATGTTTTTGACATCATTTGAATATTGCAAAATTTAACCAAAAATCACTCACATTTTAGTTTTTATCGATATATATATGAAACAAAATAACACAAAAACACAGTTTATTATGAAACTAAAAACTTTTAAAAAACTGAAAAATCACAAAAGTGCTTGTAAAAGTTATAATTTATTAATTTCACAAGCAATAATTTAAACACAGTGATATATTATATGGATCCCCACAACAGTCCACTTCGATTGTCTAGGTAGAACTGCAGAAGCGCAGACTATATTAACAATATTCAATTGGAAAATAAAGCTGATAAGTTGATAACACACTTTAAGAGCATAATTTTGAGCGTGATCTCATTGCATGTATAAATTATAGTTTTTTTTTATAAATAACACATTTAATTAAGGTGTCAATTAAATAGCTTCATTAATTATCCAAAAAAAAAATCAGATATTAGCATTTTTTATTTAGAACAGAAATCAGATTACACGGCCGAGTGTCAGAATAATAGAACAGTTTCGAGTCACCGAACAAACTATTCATTTTGTTGGAAGCACACTATATTCACAGCCCTTATTCCAAAGATGAAATTATTATTAGAAATTAATATGAACAAACATTAAACTTAAAATACCAAGAGGATATTATTTATGATTTCTGCTTAAACACAAACAATGTCACAGGAAAGCGTTTTCCCGAATAACAAAACAACTCGTATAAAAATAAACTCAAGTTTGTGTTTGATGTACAAAGTCCAACAAAATGGTAAAACGACTTTTTGTCGATCATAGTGTGTGTCGCCGTTAAGCGTTATTCTTAAACATAGATAATGATTAAGTCGAGTGTGGGTCGAAGGCACATTCTCATTAGCCACGTGTTTATTACAATTTTTTGTTGATAGATACCTATGTACAATGTACAAACAGACATACTTATATGTATATCATTAATGTACTATGTACATAAATAATTAAGATGGAAACAAAACGAAACAACTTTTTTAGACCTACTGGTTGTAGACTAGCGCCAAAATGCTACCTTGATGACGTAAGTCCAAGCGTAGCTGTGGTTCAGCTAGTGGATTTTGTACTGTCTGGGTTGGGCGGCGGCACCATTCTGTCGTTTTGCGAACACTTTTCGTCGATGCAGCATTAAATGAACTGGCTAAGAAGACCGGTCTTCTTAGCAATGATTTTGGTAGCACTAACATTCGCACTCACGGTTGATCGTAAACTAAAGTCGAGTGGAATTCAAATCTTTCTCTGTGAAAGATTTTAGAGTCGGTCGTTGATCGGAAAATAAAAAAGCACATAGTATGGTAATGGTGCTGGCAAAGTTTTGTACGATATGTTCTCACAAACAAAATAACGTCAAATCTTTCTCTTAACTTTCTAACTCATGAAAACACTCAAAATAATAATCAATTGAATGTTTTCGTATTGAGATAAAAAAAATGCTGTTATTGTTATTGTTTGGGGGTTGTTTCTATTTGTATCTTCCCCATATTACATAATTTGTTTAATTATTTGACAACGGCAATGAAGAGCTGTGAGAAAATAAACATAAACAATTGAAATATTTCTACGAAGTTGTTCGTGTAGGTACATTTTGTTTTCAAATATTTGGAGAGTTTTTTGTTCAAGAATAAAGATAATATTCCTAAATAATTACTAAACTGCTATCTTGAAGGTATTATTACGTAGGTACGTTCTACGTTACTATATTCTTGTTGTTTGCAGAGATAAATTTAATTGTCAGGTGGAAGAATGGTGAGCAAATTCAGTTTGACTAACTATTTGAACAGAAAGGCATGAGTACGATAACGTTAGATGTGTAGAGGGACAAACTTACAAATATTTTTTACTTGAGAATATAGGTAGGTACTATATTGCAATATGCATACATACACACATACATACATATGTGCATATATATATGTACATATGCATGCATTCGTAAAAATAATTATTGGACTCGAGATTTTGATCAGAAGAACAACTTGGGTCAATTCTGTCTGTTCGGCTACAGCCTAAACGGCTGGATCAATATTCTTAGCAATTGGTATGTAGTTGTTTTTGGTGATTCTCCCCACATATTTATTTAGAACTAAAAATAACAATACCTGCTTTTCAATTTTTCTTAGCAATATTACAAATTCTTATTTTTCTCAAAAACAGCTTCACAAATTTTCATAAAAAAAGTTCAAAAAATGTATTTTAGTAAAGTGTACCTTTGGATTGGAAACCATTTTTTAAAAAATGGTTATTAATAGTATATCCTAAAGAACCATTTTTTATTTTGGACTTTCATCAAAACGGTATTTCTGATTTAAATATTTTTTTAATCAGAAGCTTTTAAAAAAATATGAATTTTCGAAAATGTATTTTTTGGATTTTCAAAATGCGTTCGAATTTTTTTTTTAAATCAAATATTTCGAAAACTACATGGTCGATTTTTTTGAAACACAGTATTTAAGGGTTTCCTAACACTTTCTAAAATAATTTAAGAAACAAATTTACTTAAGTGAAAAAATAACGGTACGTTCCATCAGTCTAGGGAGGGGGGGAGTTGATCCACCACGGGTGGCAGACTAACAGAGGGTGCCATCAGTAACAGCTAAAACAAATTTTAAACATAACATAAAATAAAAACACAAATAAAACAATACATTTCTCTCCCAAATACTCACCTACATATGTGCACACGAATTTCGTGGCTGACCTATTTCCTCAAAATACATAGGCATTTAATATGAAAAAAAATCATTATTGACTTAAAGCAACAACCAAGCCGCACACTCCTGTGTTCTGTTCTTTTTTCTTTAATGGTATGAGTATTTTTCTTCGTTTAGTTTTTAAATAACGGTACGTTATATATATATATATATATAACGGAGGAGTTCAAAAAATCAATTCGGCAAATTAATATAAAAACTCTGACTACGCCATGTACAAACCATGTGAAAATAATTATGAATTGTGAACAATATTTTAATCATTTAAACTTCTTTAGTTTGAAATAAGTTGCTACGTTGCAGATGCATAAAAATTAATTAATATAGTAGATCTACTATATATGAAGTAAATACTCATCTCTGTACATGGGTACGTAAAATCCACGTGGACTGACTTTAGTTCATTAGCGCTATTCGCCATAAACGTTATTATTTTTTTGTTTTTTTTTTTCCTTTATATATCTTTCTTGTTATTGAAACCAAAGTTATTAAAACGATTTCAAAACAAGCTTTGAAAAAAGCATATTAAAAAATTGTAACTCCCAAACGTAAGGGAAAAAAAGTATTTTGACAAAATCAAAAAGGCTGGTAAATACCGGTCAACTTTTTGTTTTCAGTAGAGGCAGAGTGAGAATTGTTTCTAAGTATGCTTTTGGATGCTGAAAGCACTAATCATCGTAAACAATCTAGTTTTTTAAATGGCACTTGAAAGTCTTACATTAACGCTACCAAGGGTCTAGCACGGGTAACGATTTTATCTCGGGCCTCACCCGTTAAGTAACCTTTTGCCTCGAGAAACAAAAAAAAAGAGTTCTTTTAACTTACATTCAATCCTGCGGTTGCAATAAAGCGCTATGTAATGTTGAAAATTAAAAACCACCCGCTTGGTAAAATGGCACGTTTTGTCAAGTTAAGTCAAGGCCTGAAAAAGTTTTGCTAGGGGCAATCTAGACAAGGAAAACTTATGAAATACTAGTATGACACTCGTTAGAAAAAACTAGTTGGATGTCTTTTCATACTATCACAAATATTCCTTTTTTAACAACACCAAAAAAAAATTGTATATGCATCATATAATAGTAAGGAAAATTAAAGTAGATACATATATAGTTTTTCATTTTCAACAATACACGACTGTATTGCGAAAAAACACTCTGTAGCTAGCTGGACTGGTAATCTGATGATCGCATAATCGAATCCCACTTGAGACAATTTTTTTTTGTCTCTCTAGGCAAAACGTTACCTAACAGCCAAGGCCCTAGAGAAAAATGATAGTTACCCTTGCTAGACCCTTGCCAGTATCAATTCTGAACGTTCTAGATACTCAATTTTTTTTAAATTGTTTGATGGGTAGGTATAAAATATTTTTGTACTCATCTAACTAAACTTTTGACAAAAACGTATCTTTTCTTCTTTCCTCTCTGATCAATCCTTTATTGAAGTGTATGTGTTTGGCAAATTTTACCATGCAAACAAGAAATATGGAGTGAAAACTAAGATATTGGAAAAATTTCTAAAAAAAAATTAGGAAAATCTCCAAAAAACTGGCCATTGTCCCTGTTTAAAGCTTTTTCTCAATTAGATGTGTACCAATATAAATAGTGACTAAAAAATATTTTAACGATTGTTAAAAATAAAGTATTATAATGGTCGCTTTTTTTGACTCGTTTTATAATAAAAAAACTTTCACAACATTTTAAAAGACGACCACACCAAATGCTGAGATTCATCAGAATATCACTTTACACCAGTAGGAAATTAAATTTAAATGTACACAAAGGACAACAGATTCCTCTTAAGTCTGAGAATCAGAAATCCCTTTTTGTAGGCCTAAGTCCTAGATACAGATATCCCAGTCGGACACTTACACTTGCATAGTAAATATATATGAGCCTACATACATACATATATATACTAAGTAAAAAATTCAAAACTACAAAAAACTTACATATATTTGAAACATTTTCCCACGCTATCTACATATGTATTAATTTTTTTTAGATATTGATAAACAGACATTTCTTTGAAACAAGCAAAAAATAAGAAGAATGGAAATATTTTTATGAAAAAAAACTCTCACAGTAGGTGTTAGGCAGTTTCAGTTAGAGATTGAACTTAAATGAGGGCCTATCTGACATAAAGCAAATAGTAAAGCGTATAGAGGACTAAAGAAACTATAACAATGTGTATTTTTTAGGTAGGTACACCATTACACATGTTTTTTTTAGGATTTTGAACTATCTATACCTACTCTATAGCAATATTAAATTTTGCCAAGTCCATTCAATAATAAAATGTAAAGAAAATAAAGTCAACTCAAACCAATCCATTGACCCGCGCTAGTACCTACCCTTGTAGGACTTTAGAGGGCATTGAAAGATGGATTAACCAAACAATATACCTACGAGTAGGTGTATTCAACAAGCATTGACACGGATACATACGAGTAAAAGGAAAATAAGGTGATTTTTAGTAAATTTATTTTTCTTTGGGAAGGGGTGATTCGGAATTTATATTAAGGGTATTCATGCAACTTCGTAAAACCGTAGATAAGTTTACAAATTGGCTAAGTTTATCTTTTGGTTAATGAACTGTCAAATTTTGCATGGCAAAATGATTTACACATTTTTGTTAAACTTATCAAAGGATTTTGTTGCGTAAAATTAACACAACTGTCTAAACTTATCCAAACATCATTGTGACTCTTACTCTGAATGAATAACCTAGCATTTAATCAAATGTATAAAAAAGGTCGTTTATGTAAACTTTGCGTAAACTTATCATTTTACACAATTTATAAACCTACGACGTTCCATGAATACCCTTATTGATTACATCACAGTATTTTTTAAGGAGTAACACAATGGAAGCCCTCAAAGAGTAGGTACAAAACTATCAGATTTTTGTTTTGAAAATAATTGTAAACGGTCCTAATGCTTTTCATTTAAGTAATAAGTTCTCATCCAGCAACAATTCAACTTTTTTAAAGTGGACGCATTTTTTAGGTAAATCGTCTGCTTTGACTATGGTTTCATGATTTAAGCTGAGACTAAGATACTTTATGACTTTATGTACTTAGCCTCAATTTGTTCACTCTCCATTGAATTTGTGGTCTAAAATATCATAAACAAACAATTTGTAAATTTTCCATTTTTAGTGACTCCTTTAATTTAATGGAGAGTGATAACATTAGCGATAAGTTCATAAAGTCGATTCACCCCACTTCTCTGCCAAATAACAACTTTTGTCGAAGTCCACATTATCAGAATATTTCCATTTACAAGATTTTGCATTAACAAAACTCGCTTGGGTATTAAAATATCGCATTTTATAAGCCGATTTAAAATATACAAATATCATGGCATTGATTATAAGTTAATACTAGTATATTTAGCTCATGTTTAAAAATATATACAATTGCGCTGATATTAATTTATTTATTCATGACTTTGACTTGATTAATTACTTGATTATAATTTTCAAAATCTTAGTGCCCTATTAAACTATAACTTATGACATTAGTGATGACTTTTTTTGAAATTAAATATCATCAACTTTTTTTAAAATTCGTAGATGAAAAATATTTCAGGAGACACAAAAATCGATTAAAAAAACAATAAAATAAAATTCTTAGACCTAAGAATTCTTTAAAATTAAAGCCGATGTTATTTATTTTGTCAATTTTTAAATAAAGATTTGTCTATATTATATATACATATGTATGTATGTTTAACGAAATATTGGCTAATACGAACCGATCTTAAAGTCCAGGGTAAAATGCATCAACCGTTTTTATACCTATCGCTTTGAACGATATCAGCTATTTCTTACTATAGATAATATTTTTAAATGGAAAATTAAACAATATACATACATATTTTTACGAACATTTAAAAAAGCATAAAAACTTTTTCAATAAGAAGAGAGATAAGAGCCAAAACAAGTCATATCCACTTTATCAAAAGTTGAGATGTTGATGCTGATTTGTTAAGCTGGGCATGTTGAATAGTTTTTAAATTTAATAGCCTAACACCCTCTTAGTATTGATGTCAAATATGGTTATTGTTTCCAAAGCTTTCCATATCCTTTTTGTTGGTTTGCTTTCAAAACTCTTCTTATTCATCATAGGTTATTGATTATATCTCATATAAGAAGAAACTAAGAAAGAGTATAAGAGGGTGCCATTTGGGAGGCAAAAGTACCCTCTTTCGTTTTGTTTGCATATAACTCGAAAAAAAGCCATTTGAGATAATGCTTAAAAACTTTTATATAGAAAATACAATTTGCCATCGAAATGGATAATTTAATTTTTTTAAGTGAGCTAAATAAAAAAAATAGATGACCTATTCAAAAAAGGTTTTGAATATAAATCGATTGAGAAATAGCCGCTCAAACTAAACTGATTTTGAGTTTTTAAAGTTTATTAAATACCATTTTTGGATAGTCTGAAAAACTTTTAAGATAATATGTTCGAACTGGGTGTATAATTTATTCATGAACAGTGAAGTCAAAAATAATAGTCTAACTTCAAATTTTTTGAAGGTTAAGAGTTGCCAGCTAATTTTTTTCAAAATTTAAAATAATTGCCGAAATCAACAAACCTGCTCTTACAAAGCCAGTTTTTGAATTAATGTTAGATTATACCTTTTTAAATATGAAAAAAATAGTGCCAGGTGAGTTTGGTGTTCAAAAGTGACTTCGTTTATTTCAATAATCATTGTCAGAGCAGTTCAATCCTCATGAAAGTCATTTTATGTCGCATAGTTAAGTCATAAAAATAAGGCTTAAGAGTGATCCAAACTGAGCAAAACTAGTCATTCGCTAACTTTTTTTTGCATATATATATAAGACCGGTTTTTTCACTTTCATCAGATACTTTATTTTATAAAGCTTTTTATTTTTACTAATTGGTGACTTGTAGGCATATTATTGTAACTAAAAACCATTTTGTAAAAGAAACTGATCTCAACTTCCAAATTTACATGAATTGCAATGAAAAATTTGAAAAAAAATCTTCAATAGTGTCCTAGCAAAAATATTGAATTTTATGTAATTAAACATTTTTTTGTAAAAAATGCTATAGTGTAGGCTACATTTTCTTTGCAAAACAGCCATATTCTCGTTTTTTTAAGGCTTTTACCAAATAAAAGAGCACGGAATCAATTTTGTTTTTTATGATGTCCTAGAGAACAAGTTTTTCTGTCCATTGACACCTAAATCGTTTTGATCGGACAAGTACACGCTTCACAATCTTTTTCATAAAATCATAATTCATGAAAAATAATTATAACAAAAATTAATATTTTCAATGATGAGTTTCAATGAAGGCTATATAAACTGACCCAAAAAAAATGTATATGTATCAAATACTAATAAATATATTTCTCACCTAGGCCTAATGCCTTCATTGGTTACTGCCCGAATTTTCCACGTAGGATTTTTTCCTAAATCTGTTTACATTGAACGATTTTATTTTTCCTATGATTTTTGTATAAGCTAAATCAGTACACTTTGCAGATCGGTTAAGAAAACAGCAAACAAAAAATTACGGGTTACCTTGTACATATGTACATAAAACATCTAATACAATTTCCCTGCTCTTTCATTCAGTAACAAAAAAAAAAACAAATCGGTTATAATGTAACACCGGATATTACTCACTGCTTTCTCTAGTCTTTTCCATATTACTATCTTATAACCAATTTTGACTTTAATTCCTTTCATGTAAAGAAAATTTTTAAGCTTAATTAATTTCACCATTTTCCCAATATTTGCTTAAATTCTTAATAAATCTAAAAACAAAAAATTCCAAACAAACATGACGAGACGTCGAGAATTTATGCCAAAACTTAATTAAATCCAATCTCGATTCCAATTACCATAAAGAATCAATATACCTTGTTTTTTTTTATTATTTATGATACCTAACTATATAAACAATAAGAAACACGGATAAATACAAATAATACCTAACTTCCACATATAGGTATGTGACCTATTTTTTCACACACATACTCCAAAATTTGGCAAGCAGCCGCACTTCTGAAAATCAAATTATTTTTTCTCAATACCATGAGGTACATTGAATGCAAACTTCTATGAACTCCTAAAGCAATGTCAAGGAAACCACAGTGTGTTATATAAAGTCAAAGTCAAGGACAATTTGAAACTCACTGCGGTACTTCCTTTAGGCTATATTTTTCACCAATTAAAATTAAGTGGATTATTTCATATGTACACATAGTAGTTTGAAAAACGTGGGTAGGTGCATAATGTTTTTCAAACAAAAAGTACAAGGAAAAAACTATATTCAAAAGATATTTTCTTGATTTAGGAATCAGTAACATTCACCCTCGCAATATTACAGCAAAACCAGAAAAAATTACATGCATGTTTTTTTTTTAACCTTTTAAAAAGTAGGTAAGTGATGTATTTAAACGAAAATATAAATCAACATACCTTGCTATTTTGCGAATCACTATGAGGCCTTTAACTCAGCCGTTAATTGAGTTAAGTTGAATATTTTTTTATTGGGAGTTAACCAATAAATGATGTTGTACCAAATTAACTATAGTAAACCAATTTATGTTAAATTCGAAAAAAAACTATTATTCACTTTACTGGTCACAGGCACTTCAAAGGTAACTCTAAGTTATTATATTTTTTTGTCTTTCCTTAAATTATGTATTTAATTTGCTTTGGATGGGGGTTGTTTATATCGATTTGTTCGAGAGCTAAAATGACCGGGATACCTACTTTGATAGCAAGTATTTCAGTACTGCAACTTGACACAGAGAGGTTGGTATACTTGGTATGCTATGGGTATTAAAGTGTTAGTCGTATAAATTGTGGTAGGCTTTAAAGCTTGCTTGCAAAAGCTCTAATAGTAACTTGAGTTTTTATATGATTTTACTAAATTGCTTGTTAATGATGAGACTGCAGAACGGAACTTAATGTAGCAAAACAAATACAGCTTAATTGTTTACTTGGGATTTAACTTTTATTATTATTCACCCTTATTGTGAGTTTCACGTGAACAAAATCCCACCGAGAAAATTGACATTTTACTTTTCGCCTATTGTGAGTTTTAGCCAGAAAATGAAAATTCCATTTTTTTTTGTAAGTACTCATTTCAGGCGAAATGTATCATAATTGCATGGTCACATATTTTTTGACGGCGAACAAAAGTTTTTTGAATATTTTAGGCCAACAGAAGTTCGGGTGAAACTCATAATCAGCCTCATTGTGGGTTTCACCCGGAAAATATTTAACCCGAAAAAACTTTGTTCCCCCAGAGTTTGAAAAGCTATTAATAGTTTCGCCCCAACTTCCGTTGACCCAAAATAATCAAAAAACTTGCGCAAAAGGTACCTGTATCCTCTATTTTTCTTTTGTTCACCGTCAAAAAATATGTGGCAATTTAGGCTTTCAATTACGATACAATTCGCCTGAAATAAGTACTCACAAAAAGGAGAATTTTCATTTTCCGTGAAAAAAGTGAAAAGTCAATTTTCCGGGTGGAATTTTGTTCACGCGAAACTCACAATAAGGCTGAACAGCTTTTCAAATTCCGTCGGAACTGACATTTTTCGGGTGAAATATTTTCCATGTGAAACACAATAGGGCTGATTATATATACATATAAGGGTGTTTTTTTCAATTTTATTTTTTAATATTAGAAAAATTTGAAATTTTTAGCTTAATAACGACGATTTTCACTCTCGATACAATTATTTTCGAAATATTTAAACTGACAGCAATTTGTTAGCAAATTTTATTTTCGTATGAGTAAAGCAGCAAATAAGTTCTTGCACCCTATTACTTAAAATCGAAAGTCTATTTATTTGAGCTTTACAAGCATTAAGGGTCAATCGTTATAGCTTTTGCACTTGAAAATTGAAATGCAGCAGAAAAAGTAAATAACATTGGATTGACGCTTAAGAAAGCAATGCAAATTGTATAAAGCGGATTGTAATATGCAGAGTGTCAATCTTATAGACTCAACTTATTTGAGTCAATCAAGATCCACTTGCTGGCAATTATGATTATTCTAACTCAAATATTTATTTTTCTCAAGAATTGGGATTGAAATTTTACACTAGTACAACAATAAGACGATTGCACTTACGACATATATATATAAAGTACAACGGTTTACCAAATAAGGGTTTTACCAAGTAGTTTCCTACACACACAATTAAAAAAAGCGCTTCGACGACTGCTTAAGGCCGACGAACACACAGAATTACGGGATACCCTTTAACGGTTGAATAATACATTTTGGGGGGAAACAAAATTCCCTCTGGATTGCCGATAGTGCTCACCATTGTGATTATTCAAGCGCCTACAGTTTACCATTGCAAAGTAAATGAAAACGTTTTTTTTTTTTTAATTTTTGTATTTATTAAATATATTTTTAATTTGTAATATTTACAACGCGCGTGTGAGAACACATTTTACTAACTATATTATAATATAAGAATAGATATAATATCAGAAGACTTTTGTGATGAAAAAAATGTTACAGTGAAAAATAAAATCATCAATAATTCAAGAATTTTTCTTTAAGCATCAAGTATTAATTTGATATCGATAAATAAAGTGTTTAACTTATGTTGAAAAAAGACATTTGAATACCAATCGAAAACCCAAAATGACAATGTGCGAAGAGGACTTACAAATAAATTAAAAATCTAAAATCAGGTAGAAAAATTTTCATTAAAAATCAGCATCCAGTGTAAACACATTATTCAATGGATTTGCTGTCACCCCCCATTTTTGGTATTCCCCCACTTTCTTCTCAAAGAAATTTGTCTTTCCGTCGAGGGATATTAATTCCATGAAGCTAAAGGGATTAGGTGTATTGTAAACCTAAAGAATAAATTGAGAAGCATTTTAGTACAAAAATCAATTTTCATCAAAGATAATTTTTTTCACTTACATTTTCAACTCCCAATTCACGAAGCAGGCGATCGGCAACAAATTCGATGTATTGCGACATAAGATCACAATTCATACCAATAAGATTGACAGGTAAAGCATCAGTTAGGAACTCCTGTTCGATCTTAACTGCTTCCGAGATAATTTCAATTACACGCTCTTTGCTTGGTTTCTGCACCAAATGGTGGAACATCAAACAGGCAAAGTCACAATGAAGACCTTCATCACGGGAAATCAATTCATTAGAGAATGTCAAACCTGGCATAAGACCACGCTTTTTCAGCCAAAAGATTGAAGCAAAACTACCACTGAAGAATATGCCCTCAACAGCAGCGAAGGCAATGATACGCTCTCCGAAGTTGGCCGACTTACTTGAGATCCATGCCATGGCCCAGTCAGCCTTCTTCTTAACACATGGTAGTGTTTCAATGGCATTAAACAGGTAATCTCTAAGTATTGGAAAGATATAATTTAAGAAAATGTTATGAAAATTACTTCTGCGATCGATTCAATAAAAAGTTCAACTGACCTAGCGAAACTTATTTTCGAGTTGAGGTCACTTCTTACTATTGTATTGAGACACAATACATTAACTTACCTCTCTTTTGGATCTCTGATATAGGTATCAATCAAAATACTATACATTTCTGAATGGACGTTTTCCATAGCAATTTGGAAACCATAGAAGCATCTAGCCTCAGTCACTTGTACTTCCTGGCTGAAACGTTCAACCAGGTTTTCATTAACAATGCCATCGGATGCAGCAAAGAAGGCAAGCACATGCGAAATAAAGTGACGCTCTCCTGATGTCAGATTTTCCCAGTCAGTTGTGTCTTTGGATAAGTCTACTTCCTCAACGGTCCAGAATGATGCCTCGGCCTTTAAAAAAAAATTATTATATTTCAATTCTATTATTTTGTTAAAGCTAAACTTAAGAATTGATAATAAGAGTTTGTGGGAAAAGCACATTGTTGAAATATTTTTAATGGCCGTCAAATTTTAGTTATAATTCAAAAATAACGCTTTCTATTAAGGGTTTGATGTATTATTTTCGTAGAAAATCATATGTTAACTATATTAAAACAGCAACGGTAACTGAGATTTGAAAACCAAATTTCCATATTATCTATCTGTTATCAAGAGGTGATTTTATCAACTCAGAAACTAATAAATAATTCATACATTTTACGAAACGATGAGACTAGAGACATTCGAATTTATAACAATAAGCCACTTAAATATTAACACACTTCACCGTAGTATCGTTACCGTTGGGGAACTCGGGTGATGCGAGGCCACATAACCGTTTAGTCTAAGAGCTCGCAACATATTTTTGGCGTGAAAGGAAACCTGACGATAACCCATACGTTCGTATGCCAGCACGTAGTGGTCCCGTTTAACAGAAAAGAACATCAAAAGAACAACTTTTTCGAAAATTGAATTAGTGAGGGAAACCACTTCAAACGTTCGAACTTTATATACCCTGAAGCTCTTGTCTCGACTTTGTGCGGAAAGAAATTGATACTTTGAATGTATTTTTTGATTAAATACACCTTTATTATTAAGAGAAATTGCTAAAAAGGTTGAAAGTATTTCTAACCAAAAGTACTTTCCGGGAGAAATTGGATATAAATTTTGTCAAAATGATGAACTTTTTCATTCGCTTCTTAAGTACATGGTGTCCACTTATTTTCAAAATAAATGTCCGACTTTTCCTGACCAATTCCAAAACTTTTCCTGAAAATATTTGTTTTTGAAGTATATATAGTTTTGAATATGAGGTATAATAATATATTTTCATAAAGTGGTAGATCTTGACACATCATCATTAAAGACCACTAGACCTTGATAATATATAAACTATGATGAGTAATTGTGAAGCCATTTATTTTTTTAATGAATTTTTAGTTATTTTTTCAAGGTTTCAGAAAATTTGAAGGCATCTTATTTGGGTTTAACTTACACCTCATTTGTGAGATATAGAAATAGAAAAGAGATACTATCTGAAAGACCACTCAATCGCTATAAAATGTCAGATAGTTTCAGTTATTGGTGAACTATGGATTTTTTTTTTTTTGATCAACTTAACTGTGAACTTGACCAATTACTGAAAATGGTTGATATTTTATCATGATCTTGTGATTTTTCGGATGGTATACCTAGGTACATTTTTTGTGAATATCTCACAAATGACGCGATCTCGATCCAATCTTGAGTGGCTTTGAAAAACTTTAAGCCTTGTTTAAAAGTTTAATAGGGCTGACCAATTTTAGCACTAGTTGACCTTTTCCATGACTCCATAGTAAACCTTAGGTCAAAAGAACCAGATGTCATCCAAACGAAATGTTTTTATCAAAATTGATACAGAAAAAATTCATGACCATTTCCCGAATTCCCAGGCCAAAATTGTGTTCCCTGACTTTCTGACTTTCCAGTTTGACTGGTGTCTGCCGGGTTAATTCCACACTTTATCTTTTGAAAAGCGAAAGGTACTTTAAAAAAATAGTTGTGAAATAGTTTGCGTCGCCAAGCCGCGTACCTTCTTAGGCTGGGTACATATATCAAAACATTACCCCAAACAATGAATTTCACCATTCTTCATCTCCTATTTATTTTTATTTAAACCTAAGTTCAGGTGCCTAAACTAAATCTCTCTCTCAAACCAGTTCGTTGTTCAATGCACTTGAAGCTTGAAAGAAATCACAGAAGAATTTCCACTTGCCAACGAAGCACAATAGAAATGCATGATCTCATTTCACAAAAAAAATTTCGATATAAAAATCACGATCGTATTACAATACAAATAAGAACAATATAAAAAATAAGTCCATACTAGTTAAAAGAAATTCAACAACACATATTTATAAGAAATAAGATTACGCGAATAAAATTGTGAAGAATAGTTTAGTACAACAAAGAATTAAAGTTCAAGTGAATTTTATCACCATTTTAACCGCGTAAATTAGGCGCGCAGCGGTATATGCGCTCTTTGTGGTTATGAATCATGAAATGGCGGGAATTTTCTTCGATGAAAAAATCACTTACCTTCTTGTACATTTCCCATATGTCCTGGTATTGAATTGGAAAAATGACAAAACGACGAGGATTTTCTCTCAACAATGGTTCCAATTGAGGATCAAATGGAGTGGTTTCCTTGTTGGCCAAGCTAGTAGCCTCTGATGCCGCCGAAGACGGCAGCACTTGCTCTTGTTGCATTTTCATTTGCGAGTCGGCGTTAAACATAGGAATTTGTCCATTGCGAACGTTTGATACGTTGTCTGTCAAGATTTTCCTAGGACTCTTTAAAATAAAGTAAAAGTATTATTGAAGAAGATTCTCAATAGATTATTCTGAAATGCGACATTTACCTTCAATGAAAATCGTTCCATATTCTCAGAGATATTTTCTTTGCCAGCAATGTAAGACATATTTAGGAGTTTGTTTGTTTTGTTAGATTTTCTTTATTAGTAGAATAAAATGCACTTTATTATTGTCTATATGTTAAGCCTTTTCTAAAGAAGTATATATATATAATACTCTTTTAATTCTGTATCAAACACGACCATATGAACAGATCGACAGTCAATTTTGAAATGATTTAGTTTGGGGGCCACCAACCTAGAAAGAAAAATAATTTTTAAATACATTTATTTTGGCGGGATTAGTTTTACATACGCCACTGTAAACTCTCCATTTGAAAACTGAGGAAAATTTCGTTTGCATGAAAGAGACAACCACTGGTGTTACATGATTTTATTATTCTATCAAAGTAATTTCACAATTTCATGATTTTTATTTTCCGCCGGTGCATTTAATCAAATATAATGTAGCCGACATAATTAATAATTTAATAAATTAATTTGATTTAAGATTTATGTTTTAGCCTTTAAATATGAAGTTAAATAGTTTTTAAAACTATTTATTTTATTTGTTCTTGGGTGTTGCACAATTTTTAAATTGACACGAAATGTTTATGATTTGACAAAAAATGGAGGCATTCAGACCTTTTTGCAGAATGCGGGTCTGTTTGACCCCTATTACACGATGATTCTTTACGTCTGACGTCTGACTCTTCAAAATTCAATGGGTGCGAAGGTGAAATTAGATGTTTTTTCTCCTACCCACTCACGAAAATTCGAAAAGAGTCAGACGACTCTAGAGTCATGACTTTTTTCGAAAATCAATGAGTGCGAACGAGAAAAAACATCTGATCTCACCTTCAAACTCATGGATTTTCGAAAAAAAATCATGACTCTAGAGTCGTCAATGACAATAGTAGTGTGGCAGTACTGTTTCCATCGGGACAAAACCACTTAATTATCTGGACATAGCTAACTCTATATGGACATAGTTGTTGTTGTATTTGACATATAAATTGCTTTGTTCTGTTGTTATTTTTTCAGACAGAATTGACTGGAGTTGCAAAAGCACACAATTAATGTTTATGATTTGACAAACGAGTAGAGGCGGGGGATGCCTATAATTTACAAACTATCTATAATTAGCCAGTTTATATTTTAGAGATCTCAGATTCCTCTCAAATATTCCTCACTTTTTGGATTCGCTTACTCAACTATTTCTTGTTGCAGTAACTTACTTACGAAAAAGAGATTTGTTTTGACTTCTATATGAGAAATACTGTTTATATTTTATCCTCCTGCTTTGTCAAAAAATTGAGGAAAAAAATATGAGCTCTGAAAATGTTTTTCGTAATTAAATAGACATAAATTTGAACATGAAGCGATTTAAAAATATTTTTAATTGTTATTACTGTCTATTTTCCAATAAATGAACCTCATATTTTTCGAACGCCAGAAAAATGAATGCTACTAGCGCTACCGTCGAATAGGCGGAAGATATGGTGTAACTTTTGGCAATTGAATTTTGTGTTTTTTTTCTTTGTTATTTACTTTATTTTGAAAAGAATCAACATCAACAATATGTCTTAAGTTAAAAAAAATATTATTACATTAATCGACTACAACTTAAGTAGGTACATACTGCTCAAAGATTTCTCTTTTGTCTTCATCGGTGACTTGATACTTGATTGATTAGTTTCTTCAGAAATTCGTCTCTTCTTTGGCAACGCAAAAAAAATGTGAAGAGAAGTTGCCTTTGTCCTCGAAAATTATTTTTTTTTTGTTTTGCCAGTTGGTCGCTACCCCATAGAAGAAGAACAAGATAGATTTTGGGGTTTTTATTTAAATATCACCTGATTCGAGGCCATTTCTGACTTACCATTTCTAAATTCCTTGTACCATGTTTTGATGACTCCATGTTGATATTTCCGATGGTTGATGTAATTAGGTATGTTAAATACATATATTGTGAGATCGAACTGCTCCATTTATGTTTTTAGGTATTTTTTAAACAAAATAAAATGATTGACGGCTATTTCAATAAAAATAATAATACAAATTTTGACTTTGATTGACAATGATACAATGATAGACACGCAGAGACGTTAAAATTAATTGTTCGACGGAAGCTCTTGTGTTGCTAAGAAGAAGCTGAACCCCTATCTATAGAGCTTTTGTATGAAAAAAACATACGACTAGCAGTCCACATATAATAAGTCAAATAATCAATGCGGAGCAGTTCGATCTCATAATATATGTATTTAACATACCTAATAACATCAACCATCGGAAATATCATCATGCAGTCATCAAAACATGGTACACGGAATTTAGAAATGGTAAGTCAAAAATGGCTTCGAATCAGGTGAAATTTAAGTAAAAACCCCAAAATCTATCTTGTTCTTCTTCTATGGGGTAGCGACCAACTGACAAAGAAATAATTTTCGAGCACAAAGGTAACTTCTCTTCACATTTTTTTGCGTTGCCAAAGAAGAGACGAATTTCTGAAGAAACTAATCAATCAAGTGTCAAGTCACCGATGAAGACAGAAGAGAAATCTTTGAGCAGCATGTACCTACTTAAGTTGTAGTCGATTAATGTAATAATATTTTTTTTTTTTAACTTAATACATATTGTTGATGTTGATTGTTTTCAAAATAAAGTAAATAACAAAAAAAAAAGCACAAAATTCAATTGCCAAAAGTTACACCATATCTTCCGCCTATTCGACGGCAGCGCTAGTGGCGTATAGTAATAGACTGAACTGAAGTGAAGTTGGCTCCTGGCAGTCCATATATAGTAGGTCAATGATTGGGTTATATGGGAGAGATCCCAAAAAAAGGCAAACAAGTTGCCGGTAACTTTAAGTTGGTCGAAGTTGCTCGCGGAACTTTTTCCCGGCAACTTTAAGTTGCTCGGCCGCGCCCACTGGGCAACTTTTGTTGCCGGCAACTTTATCTGTCAAAGATGACTGAATTTTATAATCCTCTAATTCTGATTTATCAAAAATGAGCTATAAACTTCTATGTTTTTATTTGGTATTTACATTTTTATTTACCTTGTAATGGTGTCCGTATCAAAAGTCCACACAACAAATACCAAAACATGACGTCAAATTCCAAAAAGTTGCTCGGAAGTTGCTAAGTGGGCGATGGCGAGCAACTAAAGTTGCTCGAAGTTGCCGGCAACTTCAAGCAACTAAAAGTTGTGGGCAACTAAGTTGCCCAGTGGGTGCCCAGGTCTAAGTTGCTCACCCCAGCAACTTTTTGTTGCGCCTGATTCAATTACATTGGGTTATATGGGAGACCGCCTAGTAGGCGCAACTTTAAGTTGCTCACGGAACTTTTTGCCAGCAACTTAAAGATGGCCGTGTTCAATAATAAAATATTATATATTAATTTTCAGTATATCTTAAATTTATAAGTTATCCATTTCAATTAATTTTAGGTCTGGCATCCACTGGGCAATTTAGTTGCCAGCAACTTTTAGTTGCTCAGAGTTGCCAGCAACCCCGTCGTCGTGTAATAGGGCACTAAGCAACTTCCGAGCAAGCGGCGACTTTCCCTTACGACATCCCGATTTCGAAGTTGATTTTGTTTTTAGGGGTAGGTAGGTATCTTATTCGAAAATTTTCCAAATCTTAGGGTGAGGAAAACCCCTTAAATGCACTTTTTACATAAGGAATTTGGAAGCACGGATATCCTCATTGGATATATTATCACTAGAAAACACTAAATATTTCAATTTTAAGGATAGGCAACATTTATAAGTATTTTTAATTAATTTTAGAACTTTTTGTTTAATGAAAATACGTAGTGCTCTATTATACGACAACTTTAGAGTCATGACTTTTTTCGAAATTTAATGAGTACGAACGAGCAAAAAATATCTGATCTCCCCTTCGCACTCATTTAATTTCGAAAAAAGTCATGACTCTTAAGTCATCGTGTAATAGGGCACATAATACTCAATTTCAATAACAAATCAAAGAAATGTCAAATGGTCTGTTTAGAATTGCCAGACACGTATTTTGTTTTCCTTGTGTTTTTATTTTGCGAAATTTTGCGGGAAATTTAAAACTTGCTTATATAAATACAATGCTTGCATACAGCATTAAGGCTCTCCCAAACCAACGCGAATCCGCAGCGACGACGAATGTTTGTTGTTGTTTGGCGTTGTGTATTTGTCATATTTTGTATTATTATTATTGAATTATTCGCCGCGAATCCTCCACATTCACGTTGGTTTGGGAGAACCTTTACTGCGTAAAAACAGTGAGGTGTGTATGGGGGGCGCCCCCCTGCAACCGTCTGCTTGTGCTCATAATAGGATTTAGGGTGGGGCAAGGTTTGGTGTATGCAAAGTTTCTTTTGCATTTAAGAAACATGGATTAAAAGAAAACATCCCAAAACCAAAGTGTACATCTGGCAGTACTTAGCATGCAATGACATTTGAGTCTTTATTTATTTTGCATGCATTTGGTATGGAAAAAGTAAAAGTTTAAAAATTAATTAAAAATACTTATAAAGGCTCTCCCAAACCAATTCGCAGCTCCGCATTCACGTTCGCGATTCGCAGCGAATCATTCACAATAGAAAAAAATATGACAAATACACAACGCTAAACAACAACAAAAATTCGTCGTCGCTGCGGATTCGCGTTGGTTTGGGGGAGCCTTAAATGTTTCCTCACCCTAAAATTGTGATATTTGGTGTTTTTTAGTGTATATCTATCGAATGAGACCATCCGCGTATCGAAATTCGGGATGTCGTAAAGGAAAGTTGAGCCTCCGAGAAACATTTTGGAATTCGAAGTTTGTGTTTTTTGTTGACTTTTGCCACTATTTTGTTTTGTGTCTGATCCCCAATGTGACGCTGGCAACTCTGAGCAACTAAAAGTTGCCAGCAACTAAGTTGCCCATTGGGCGCCAGGCCTTAAGAGACACAGCTGTGTTCATGACTTAAATTTACAAACGTCAATTTGACTTCCCTCGAAAAAAAAAATTGAGAAAACATGTCTCAAAAGTCAAACTATTCCTAGAACAAAACCGAACTGAATTGGAGTTTCTTTATTCAAGCAAATAAATTTGAAAATGCTAGCGATGAATTTAATATATCGAGTGTTAAGCCCTCAACTCAAGTAAGATATATTCAACCTGCTTCCAGGATGTCACAACTATTTAATACAATTTTTTAGACAAGCTCCCAACATCGTTCAACTACCTTTGTTGCATCATTCAAAGATTCCCCAATTCACATCTCGAGCAATACGTAGTAGTGTTCGCAATAATAATGCACCTCGCGCCCGTTTGCAGACAACCCCATTCGATAATTTTCCAGTGAATACAGGACCCGTACCTTCGGGAAACCTCGTGAAAGCATTCATATTCACAGGGGCGGTAATTATACTTTAAATTCAAAAGCTATAATTTTATTACGAATCACACGTATGTAAATAGTTCAGTACGGGGTGCTTCTTAGGTGCCACCATATGTGAATATGAAAGAGCTCGCAATCATATGCTTGAACACGCCAAGAAATCTAGATTCCCATGGCTGAAAAGATCAGAAGAAGCCAGAAGTAAGTACAATCAAATAAAAAGGGAATTATCTGTGTTTTGGGACAAATTAACTGCTGGAGAGAAGGTATTTGTGCCATTATGTGCCTTAAATCTTTTAGTATTTGGACTCTGGAGAGTTCCCCGGATGCGAAATGTAATGATGACGTACTTCTGTTCAAACCCTGCAGCACGTAAGATATTATAACCTATTATTTTGCAAGTATACCTATATTATAAAGACTTTTATTATGTTCTAGGTGTTGTTTGCTGGCCCATGTTCCTCTCTACTTTTAGCCACTACTCACTGTTCCATATATTCGCCAATATGTATGTTTTACATAGTTTCTCAACTGCAGCTGTTCTATCAATGGGCAAGGAACAATTTATGGCGGTTTATCTAAGCGCCGGAGTTATCGCCAGTTTATCTAGTGTTATTATCAAAACAATAACATCCACAGCTGGGATGTCCATTGGAGCTGTATGTGAAAAAAATCTTAAAATAACTATCAACTAAAATTAATTTTTTAATCTTTCAAGTCAGGTGCAATTATGACGATTTTAGCTTATGTTTGCACACAATACCCGGACACACAATTGAGCATTCTATTCTTGCCCATGGTTACCTTTTCTGCGGGATCGGTACGATTAAATCTAACTACGATGCAAGAATTATTAAAATTAATACAAATTCATATACTTTCAGGCAATAAAGGTTATTATGGGACTTGATTTGGCTGGCGTTTTGCTTGGATGGAAGTTCTTTGATCATGCTGCACATTTAGGAGGAGCTATATTTGGGGTGTAAGTATATCATAATTTTACACGAAACAAGTAACCTTCCATGGGTGCTAGTATTTAGAAATTTTGTTTTAGGGAGTACAACACCACATAGTCATAAAATAATTTTGTTTAAAAGTTCTAAAACTCCAAGTTGGTGAAGGTTGTTGTCCACTTGTGCGCAAATATGGGGTCTTCTTATACTACGTTGTCTATCAAAGACAATGGATTACAGGGCTTCGCTTTCCACTTATCTCGGATGAGCCTTGTGTTTCCAATTCGATGTTTCCCTAATCGCTTTCCTCGATCTCATGCTTCTTATTCTGTTTCCTTTTGAGCAGCCAGTGTTCTTTTCTCCTCTTTTTCTTGGTCCTTCTATGGAACGCCTCTTTGAATTTTATTTGACGGCATTCATCGTCCAAACCAGGTTTCGCTGTTGTGTAGCGCAGCTATAGGCAGTGAATCGACTGGTTTTTAATTTCAATGAAAATACATAATAACTGACATAGTATATTTATTTTATTTTTAAAACAAACATTTTTAACGTTTACACAAATTTAAAAATAAATAAATTAATATTGATCTACGCGACGCATTTCGGAGAGTTCTCCATCATCGGTCCTTTGCAAACGCGTAGATCAATATTAATTTATAAAAGTTTTTGTTTCAAAAATAAAATAAATAAATAAATGTACTATTTCAGTTATTATTTAATGTTTTTTTTCATTGAAATCAAACACAACTTGGAGACAAACACCAATATGAATGGTTTTTAATGCTTGGTGGTGGCGAGATAGCACTTTTTCTGATGTTATTAGAAACAAGATCGGAGAAGAATCTGACATATCTTCACTGTAACCGTCCGACGTCAAATCTCCTCACAGTTTATACTCCCTAGTGGTCCGAGTCCATAAAAATGTGGATGTGGTTTGTCTGGCTGACGAAACTGAGTACTAGTTTAAACAAACTAGTAAAACTTTACGATCGTACCACCAAAGACACTCTTCCTAGCATGGCGTTAAAATCACCTAAGATAGTTAGAATGTTTAAGCTAGGGCACTGCTCATGAATGTATTGTCAGGAATTTTTAGAACATGTCTTTGGTGTCATCATCTTTCTCCTCTCTGGGTGTATTCGCGTTCGCGCATTTGAGTCTAACATTGGCGAATTTTCTCATTGACATTGAGAATTTGTGTGGAGGATTTTACTAAGACCCGTCTTGTATTGAAGGGAAGTAGGACAACTTAAAGATTTTACACTGGGCATTTTAATGTTTCTTTAAATAAATCTTAAAATACTCACTACATTTTTTAAATATTTCAGATTTTGGGCTTACTATGGCCATGAAATTTGGCAGAAGCGAATAAGATTCCTTAGCATTTACCACGATTGGCGAAAAACAAGTCATTAGTTTTCAACCCAGCAAAATAAAATAAAAATAACAATTTTTTTAATAGTTTATAAATTTACATTATATATTTGTAAAAATTTAAGAATTTCAATTAAAAAAGAAATAAATTAAGTTATTTAAAAAAGCTACTCGTTTGTTTTCTTATCTTTTTGGTCTTCAGTTTCCTTTTGATTTATTCTCATGCGATATCTCACCTCCATTCTACGCTTTGCTAACTTAGCACGAATTTCATTTCCATCTTCATATTCGGGAGCATAGGATATATGCAGAATGCCACCATAAAACTGTTGCGCATCAAGGAAACGTTTTGCTCGCCTGGCATGTTCGAGTTTTTCAAATTTTATATGAAAAACATCAGTGAATATTTCGATTTCAACTAAAAAGGTGAATATATGTTTACTTAAAACAATTGAAATTACATCAATTAATTGGACGACACAGTAATTGGAAATACATTTTAAGTATTTTGTGGGTAGGTACCAACCTTTTTTGCTGATTTCATTCGTAACACATCGAACGAACTCCAAAGGTCCATGCCTTAGGAACGTTCGTCTAATTTCGCTTTGTAGATTTACTTTTGGAACACCGAATACCAACAAGTGTAAAGATTCATTAGCAATTGTATAAACCTTTCAATAATTATAATTAAATAATAGCTATAATTAAAAAAAAAATTTCGGCAATTATACCTACCTTTACTGCAGTTAATTTTTTGCCTTGCCTGTATTTCGGGCGGGTATGGCAATATTCTTGTCGCACGTGATGGTTTAGTTCATCACTTTTTGCAGACATTTTAAAATATTTTCTTAGTTTATTTCTAGCATTCAATAAAAAAGTTCAATTTAATTTTTTTGTTAGTAAACAAAACACAAAATCAATCTGAAGCTGTCATTTCGCAATTCACTCCTTGGTTTACATTTGAGAGGTACCTACCGAAATAAAGTTTTAAGGCGGGAAACAGAATGGCGTATGAGAGCTTCAAGTATTTGCATCCTCTCCAAAAGTTAAAAATTTGTTTTCAACCGTCACAAGGTTGATTATTTTAATATATTAAATTTTATATATAGATATTTTAAATTAGCCAGTTTGTATTTCTTCAGCGCTCAGTTTTTTCCCCCATTAGAATAAAAATGAGCAAAGACAAATTTTATCTTTTAATTTTTTTTCCAAGACAAATTCTGAAGGTGTAGAGATAAAACAAATGTCATATTAGAACAGTTGCGTAGCTAGAAATTTAAAAAATTATAAGATTTGCTTCAATTCACAAATTTGATAATTTTATAAGCATTTGCAGAACAAGAAAAATTGAGCACCTGCGTTGTTAGGGAACAATATAATGTGCATGGATGAAAGTCAGAAATTTTCATTTTTGTTATTACTTTAGGGAAGGATATTGGATACAAAATTCATCCAAAATCAGAAATTTTCAGAGTTTTCTACTATTCCAGAAACCCTCTTGATTTTTCCCAGATCAGCTGTTGTCTGATTCCAACTCGGTTTAAAGCAAGCTCTCCCAAACCAACGAGAATGCGAAGCGACGACAATTTGTTGTTGTTGTTGTCTCTCCCAAACCAACGCGAATGCAGAGTGATTAGGAGCGAATCATTCACAATAGTATAAAATATGATAAATGCACAATGCAAAACAACAACAAGAGATAGTCGTTGCCGTGAATTCACGTTGGTTTGGGAGAGCCTTTATGCCTTAACTACATTCGCCACTTTTTACAAAATTATAAAAGTAAAAATAATTTTTCCCACTTCAGTAGTCATTTTCTGAAAAAGCATTGACTTTCCAACTAACAAAATTGCTTCGCATTTCAGATATTACAGTATTATAGCGCTCCATTTAGCCCTCTGACAGAAAGTAAATACCTTATTGGAGCATTACTGAATCCTTAAATATTTTCTGGTGCAAATTATATCAGATTGATAGAAGCGGTGTACCAATATTTATTTAATCTCTCTGTAATGCTCTTATAAAGTAACCAAGATACTTTCACTTCAAAAGTCATCCCGTAAAATTATTATACAATCTTTATGTTAGTCTTTGTTTCTATATTGCTTGTTTTAGTGATAATGGTGACGCCAAGCTATAATCGTCCATTTTATAATTTATATTCAATTTAGCACCTACTGAGCACATATATTTCTTATTATTGTCAATGTTTAAGGTTGGTATAAATTAATTAATTAATCTTTTATATCTCTATTTATTTAATTAAAAATATGTGTTTGTTATAGCCATACTAATCTTTTATTTTATAAATTTCTTGAATAAGGTGTTTGAGACAAAAAGAATTAATAAGTTCTTTTTGTCTCATACGAGACAATTATAGATAAAAGTGATTCCAATTTGATGCATTAAACTGTATATTTGACAATTTGTTCAAAGGGATGAGTTCGATTCCTGGTTCTAGCAACTTTTTTTTTTAATTAATTTAATTTGAACTTCTTTAAGACTGTTAATAATAATAATAATAATAATTAACTCCACAAAGGTACAAAAGGAGTGAAAAAAGGCCGCCTTTTTCAATCTATGGAGTTTTATGCAATGCTTATATGCATAGGTTGAATGAAAACGAAAAGCATCTATGGAGGAATATGAAAGCGAAATTGTTAGTTGGCTTATTATATATGAACTGCTAGTCGTATGATTTTCTATACAAAAGCTCAATAGAAAAGGGTTCAGCAACATACGAGCTTCCGTCGAACATGCGGCGAACAAAACAACTATTCTTACGTCTCTGTATGTCGATTACTCTATCATATTTATCAATTAAAGCCAGACACTTATTATTAAGAGTATTTATGCAACGATGTAAGCTTTCCGACGTAGTTACTTTTTTTAATTTAGCCTAGTACGCAGATCAAGCTAAAATTTCGCTCCCACTTTTCTCTCCAAACACCAGCTAAACTCCTAGCTAAGTTTTGACATAAGCTTTTTGTGGAGATTATATTACAAAAAACAGCTGTTCGCTAAAAAGAAATTATATTCAGCAAATTTCAAAGAATTTTATGTCAATATTTTAAGAGAATGTAACCAAATAAAATAGATTTTTTCTTCTGGCATTAATATATCGTTTGTCTTTGAATATTTCTCGTTCTCAATTTTCATTTCACAATGTAAAGCTCACATAAATCTAACGAACATAAAAACCTGCCACAATTTAGCTCAAGAATGAATGTACCGAACAATTATTTCATGCGCTAAATTTTGACAGATGGCGTCGTACAGTTTTGATTTTTTAGCTAGGGCTACGTACCTCTCGGCTAAAATGCTTGGCTGAATTTAAGCTCAGCTTAATTTTGGAGATAATTTTGTATGGGAGCGAAATTTTAGCTTGATCTGCGTACTAGGCTTTACTGAAAAGTTTTCGCTGAAAACCAGTTTTGGAGTAATGTGTGAAAAGCTTATTAGCCAATTCCACCCCTGACTTTTTAAAAAGTGTGTACATGTCCTAAGCGGAAGCCTTCACATATTTTTTTTGCAAACATGTTTGCTTTCCGAACGTACCCCTTATTTGACATTTTGTTTGTGTTGTCATCTCTCATATTCATCGTTGCCACTATCCAAAAAAATATCAGAAATTGAATTTCCAAAAAAAAGAAAATGCAGTAGATTAGTGTTTTTCTAGTATTGTCCATTTTTTTTTTGTATTTTCGAAGAACTTAAAATTTAAAAACAATAGATACTGAAGTAAAAATAAACAAAGAAAACAATAAGGGTATTCATACAACTGTGTAAAACCATCGTTAACGAAGTAAAATTTTAAACTTCATCATTCTGTCACAATTTGTATGGAAAGTTTTACTGATTTACGCAGTTTACAACTTCACTATTTTTACGACGACTTTACGTTTTTTCATGAATATCTTTAATATTTCCTCAAAAAAAAAAAAAAAAAAAAAACAATAACTTATCAATGTTTGACTAACTTAAAAGAAAAGAATCGTTAATTTTAGAACCGTGAACTCACTGTCGCTAAAAAATTTTGCTAAAATAGTCTACGTTAAATACTGACACCAATTCTTATGCTTCCCAACAATATTTTTTGCCAACGTTAATTAATAATAACATTTTCTAGGTAGGTATTTGTAACTAAGTAAAACCAAAAGTGCAGTAGATTTGATCTGAAGGCAAGAGATAAATAAAACAGATCTACTGCAATTGTTTTAAAGCGGCAACGCTGATCCCCATCTGTCGACGCTGTCAGCGATGTGTATTTTGCAGTTTGCACGTCTCGTTCTTGAATCTTGATATATTTTGTAAATCTGTAATTTTACATTTTCTTGTTTTCGTAAGAAATGTAACTACAGTTATTGTTACTGCAATAATTAATCAAATTAAATGTTGATAAAATAATGTTTCAAGTACATAGAGTAAAGTAAGACGAATTTGATAAACGAACAAAAGTAACCACAAAGAAAAACATAGAAGAAATATTGCTTGTAATTCCTTCCGCCTCATCAAATATGGCATTGAAAAGACAAAAGTAAGCAGTGTGTCGTGTCATTTATTTTGCAATAACAAAAAATGTTAAAACTTTCTTCATGAATTATTTTTTGTATTTAGGAAATATACCCATCATTTCGATGACGAGACAGACTTCGTGCCAATGCAAAGAGTTCCCCTAAGCCAACCGAAATTCGAAAACACGATTGAGGCCCAAGTGCAAGACGGTGATACCCTTCAAGCACTCGCCTTGCGTTTCCATTGCACTGTAAGTACGAAATTAATTAGCAAATAAATGTGATTTTTTGTGCTGTTTATTTCATGTTTGTTATTTTCGCCCAAGGTCGCCGACATCAAGCGCTTAAATAAAATTGATAAAGATAATGAAATACATGCGAGAAAGGTTGTGAAAATCCCTGTCACCGTTCACTCAGTACTACTGGAAACACTCCCAACGGTCCATAAGAGCGGAAGTAATAGTCCAAAACATCCACAAGTTACTGAAACGGGCATCGCACGAAATACTTTAGAGAATGTGAGTTTCAATGAAAAATTGCTTGTAGCATCAGTGAACTCAGCGGGTGATACAATCAACGATATTATTCTTAAATCCTCAGTGAGAAATAGTGCTTATAGAGATGAATCCGTTGAAGGTTAGTATTCTTTTACATACTTTAAAATACTTTTGAGGTGTTGGAAATGTAGCATAAAATAATAGATAATGTAGGTAAGTATTTTTTTTTTTGTATTACGAAGAATATCGGAATCTATCAAAAAGAATGTACAAAGCATAAGATTCCCTTTGCATTTGCGAACAACACAAATTTATCAGTTTGAGCCAAATTTTTTAAAATTTTGTTTAGACCATTCGATAAATTATGATTTGCGTTTACTACGTTGTATGACCAAACTACATTGCTTCTTTTTGCTGCATTGAAAGCAGCATTGGCGCCGTGACAAGGCCAAGCGACATAGGCCAAATTTAAATATTTGGCCTCATGTCACTTTACAAAAACGACATAGGTGAGTTTGTTAACGTAAAATTTCTTGCCAATTTTCACAAATTTTCACTATTTGCTTTCAGAAACCATAGAAAAAAACACAAGTTTGGGAAACTTGGGGAATCGTTTTTGGCAAAGTGACCTAAGATACTTGTTTGGTAAAGTGAAATGTTCACCTAGTTTCCCAAGCTTGGGTTTTTTTTCTATGGTTTCTGATAGCAAACTGTGAAAATTTGTGAAAATTTGCAAGATATTTCACTTTAACAAACACATATTGGCTATAGAGCAAAAGAAATTATTCGAAGAAATTATAACAATCTTAAAACGGTTAAAAGTAAGCCTTTATTTATATTTATAAGTATTATTTATTGATTTACTAACACCTACATACATATTATAGGTACTACGGTATTTATGGTGATCCCACTTTGAGGTATTACTGTCGAGTGATTTAAATCCAAAAGAAACTGCATACTCCCAACCTCGCACCTACCCTAAATCCTATAGTGTGCCAAGCAAAAAAATTTTACGTTTGACCTTCAGTCACTAACAAGTTTGGCCTTATTTCAGTTTTTAAATCGACATAAGGCCAACTCTTAAAATTTGGCTTTATGTCTCTTATGTCTTCGATTTGTCGAATCAAAAATTTTGACATATCTTCACGTTTCGAGCTCGATAGAATCGGAATCCATAATTTTTAGAGAGATGTCTGTGTCTGTACGAACGTTCGTACATTCGTACTATAATTCGCTTTTTTTTCGTTCACCATAGAAAGTACTCTAAGAAAAATTCAATGAAAAGTTTTTTTACTAAAGCAATTTCAAAAAACCCTTGTTAAGTTTCTTTAGTCTCGAATATCTCAAGAACTAATCATGGTAGCGACCTGTGGTTAATTTTATTCTACTCATATTAACGTGATAAAAATTTGGTAAAAACATAAAAACGTACCAACTTACAGTTTTTTTTTTAATAAAACAAAAAGTTACTCAAAATTTTTGAAAAAGTGGTTTTTCTCGAATATTTTGAGAACAAACAATGATATTGGCTTCGGAGTGTGGAGTGACGTTTCTATTGTCAAAGTGGAATTGCAAAAATTTTCGAAGCTCTCGTATTTTTTTTTAATTGAATTAAAAAATCTAAGTAACTTCCTAAGAAAAACCACACAAAAACACTCATTTAATCACTTTGCACTAACACCGCAAATTTTTAGTTAAATTCATTCAAGTAAATAAGCTTAAAAAGGAAAAGAAAAAAACAAAAAAAAAGTTTTCTCCGTGTTGCATCGAAATCAAATTGCGGTACAACGTTTTGCCGATGAACCGCAAGCGATACTTATTCGAAATTTCACCTGAACAAAACACTACCAACAAAAAGATTTCTCATCCAAAAGCACCAAATATGGGAATAGGTGAATTATCAGTTGCTGATCTAAAAATTATCTTAAATGAGAGTCTCGAAGAAAAGCTTAAAGATTTAGTCACAAAAAATGACTTGTTAGTGCTCTCGAACGAGATACTTTCTTTGAAGACACTTAACACCCAACTCAGCAAAAAACTCACTGTAATGACAGAAAGATGCGATTTGCTTGAAACCCAATTGGAAATTCTTTCTCGGAAATCAAACGATAAGTCTATTGTGGTACACCTTCCTTTAGACACAGAAACCGATGCAATCCAATTAGCTAAACAGACTTGCAAGGGGCTTCTGAAGTTAAATGAAGACGAAGAAATCCAATTTAAGAGCTCCAGACAAATACGCAACAACAACACTGAAAGAGGAACTGTCATCATCGAACTTCCAACAGCGGCGATCACCGATAAACTTATTACCGCCGCGCACACGCTCAAAGGCTCCGGAATAAGTATATTTCGCGAGCAATCACTTTTATCAAGGAAAAAAAGAAAAACACTAATTGAAACAAAAAACAAACTGCTGCAGATAAATCCAAACACCAGAATTTTCGTTAAAGGAGACAACAAATTGCAAATCAACAATCAACTTTTTGTTTACCAAATTTCACGAGGTTTAGTTGTCAAATCAGCAGCGGAGATGTCACTCATTAGTGAACTATTTGGTGACAGTTGTTATGATTACTTTGACTGCAGCGAGGGAGCGAAGTTAGCCGTGGTTCCAAACTCTTCTTCCACTTTTGACCACCAACTGCAGCGAGCGCCATCTGGAAATCGGAGTTCACACCATGTTAGGGATAAAACACAATAGGTAAATTCTGTCGTCTGCCATAACACAATTATTTTTCAAAAATTAAATATATGTTCGTATAATATAACTGGTCTCAAAAGTAAGCTTTTACATCCCGATTTTTTTAAATATTTACAACAATTTGATGTTATAATTCTTATAGAAACTTTTATTGAAGAAAAGAATCAAAATGAATTTCTAAAATATTTCAAAGACTTTAAAGTAATGTTTACACCCGCGATAAGATCAAATTTGCATGGAAGAGCCAGTGGGGGTATTTTATATGGGATTAAAAAATCTTTATGGGGTAATCTTATTAATTTTAAAATTATTGAATCTAAAATTATTTTTCATATGGTTAGCAACAACCTAAACTATTATATTATTCCTATTTATTTAAATTGCAATGATTGGCTAAGAGATTTCGATGAACTAGTGGAATTTATGAATAACACTTCTCTTGACAATGTGTTAATCGTCGGTGATTTAAATGCTAGAATTGGTGAATATCAAAATTCTTCCGCTAATATTTTACGAGCCCGAGCTGCACTGGCCGAGGGTAGGTTATCTAAAGATAAAATTTATAACCGCAACGGACGGAGTTTAACAGAATTTTTTGAAGTTTTCGGTCTATTTGTTTTAAATGGGTCTTCTAATAGTGATGCATGTGGTGAATTCACTTTTGTTAGCGGACAGGGACAATCCGTAATTGACTTTGCTGCGATTTCAGGGGACTGGCTGAACATTATCGATGACTTTGAAGTTGCACTAGTCAACTATTCGGCTCATTTCCCAATTGTAATTAAAATTCAGCTAACGGAGTTAAACCAGCAAGCTACACCTTCTAGTTTTAATAAACTGAAGTGGTCGGAGAACAATGCAACCCTCTATAGAAGTCTCCTTTCTCGGCACTTACTATCTCTGCCTCAACAATCCGCAGTCTCATCTGAAGTGGTGTCTAAAAGTATAGAACGGGTTATAAAGACCGCAGCCCCTTTTGCGTTGAAGAGTTCACACACTTTTGTAGCTAAAAATGTATGGTTTGATAAGGATTGCAGAAATCTCCGTAAACTTTCGTTTGTTTACTTAAAACTGTTTAGAACGACCAATTCTCAATTTTTCAAAAACGTCTATCTTCGCGTTAATAATGATTTTAAAAAAATGTGCTCAGTTAAGAAAATCACCTATTTAAAAAACGTGGCTAAGAAATTGGAAAACTGCACAAACTCAAAGATATTTTGGGAGACAGTGCGTGAACTTGGTGGGCGCAATCAGGGTATAAAGTTCTCTTTAGAAGCTGAGACGTTAGCAGCTCATTTTAAAACTCTACTCTCAGCTGATGAAGACCTTCATACCTTTGATTACGCGCTACCTGATACTAGAGTCAACGAGCTGGATTTAGAATTCTCACTACCCGAATTGGAAGTAACGCTCCAAAAAATGAAAAACAGTAAGGCTCCTGGCCTAGACGGCATACCAGTCGAGTTTTTCAAAAACAGCACTATTGATTTTAAAAACTACCTCGTGTCTTTCTATAACAAATTGTACAATGATGGATGTGTCCCCAAAAGTTTCAACGAATCTGTAATTTTTGCCATTTTTAAAAAAGGTGATGCTAATGCTGCGGAAAATTATAGGGGTATTTCAATTTTAAATTCAATTAGAAAAACTTTTACTGCAATCCTATATGAAAGGCTCACAAAATGGATTGAGGATAACAATCTTTTGAACATCTTTCAAGCCGGTTTCCGCCCAGGTTTTTCAACTATGGATCATATCTTTGCTATTTCAAGCATTGCTCAACAATTTATAGATAGAAAAAAGAAATTATACACTTGCTTTGTTGATTTTAAATCTGCATTTGATAAAGTCAATAGACAAGCTTTAATATACAAACTCTCTTGTATTGGTTTGTCACGAAAGTTTCTCCAAGTGTATGCAAGTTTTATTTCGTCAACAAATGCAAGGGTATGGGACGGTATCACATTTTCAAATCGATTTGAAACAACTACAGGTGTTCCTCAAGGTTGTATCCTCAGTCCATTATTGTTTGCCCTGTTCATAGATGATGTTGGCGAGCTTCTTCCGGGTGGAGTTAATTTTGCTAACATTATAATCAAAGTCCTGTTGTACGCGGACGATCTAGTTATGCTTGCTGATAATCCTTTCACGCTACAAATGCAAATAAACCGTCTAAGTTCATTTTGCGAGTCTTGGGGCTTGCAAATTAATACCCAAAAAACTAAGATTGTTATATTTGAAAAGAGACAATCAAGAAGGCGAGCGGAAGAAAAATGGTCTCTAAACAACACACACATTGAGGTTGTACAGGAGTTTAAATATTTGGGTGTCCTGTTGACCTACAATTTAAGCTTCTTAAAGCACTCCAAAGAAAAAAGCAACGAAGCTAAATTGGCACTTAATATAATGTGGCCAAAGTTTTTTTCGAACCAAAATGTTGATTTAACGTCCAAGTACAAAGTTTTCAACGCGACAGTAAATGCATGCATGGCATATGGCGTTCAAGTCTTCGGATACACACACTTCGAAGCTTTTGAAACTGTACAAAGGAGCTTTTTTAAGAGGATATTTCGATTGCCCAACTCAACACCCAACTACGCCATATATGTAGAGTCAGGAATAGTCCCTATATATATACAAAATTTGAGGGCAAGTGCGAGCTTCATTACTAGAGTGATGAAAAGAAGTGAAACTTGTCTTCACAAAATCATTTTAAGAAAATTACTTCGAGTGAATGGTTCCCCGTTTAAAGACTGGAACGAATTAGCTTTATCTTACGAAGCAAGTTTAAACTTAACAGAAACTAATGTGACCGATTGGCAGGCTCAGTTTGCTGATTTGATTGCTAAGGTGGATCACAAAATGTTTCTGGATAATCTTTCCAGAGCATCTTCATCTACTTCAAGAGCTATTTATAGTCATTTAAACCACCAACTGCCCTCGGAAGTCTCTTACTTTAGTAATGAATTTTCAGCCTCGGTTATAAGTATTATTTTTAGAGCAAGAGTTGAAATTTTAAATTTAAACTTTGTACCTCATCGATCAGACTTGCCCCAGCTATGTGATCTATGTAACGGAAGAGTGAATGAAGATATTTACCATTTCGTTGCTGCTTGTCCTATTCTACAAGAAATTCGTCGGTTGCATTTTCGGGAAAGTTTTATATCTTTGGAAAAACTTTTTGAAATTTTAAATGGAGCAATGGGCTGGCTCAGCCTCTTTAAATATTGCCAACATGCTCTCTCTTACCGTAACAGTTTCACATATCAAACTTAGTCGATTACACGATTATTGCAGTTAAAACCATTTTATACTTAATTTAACTATTTATTGTTTTGTTGCTGATCATACAAAATGTGATAATATTTCTTTTGTGTTTCAAATCACGTTAAAATTGATAATAATTTATAAACAGCTAATCATAACCAAATTGTGTATTATTTTGTGTTTCAAATCACGTTAAAATTGATAAAAAAAAAATTTATAAACAGCTTATCAAATTAACCAAATTGTGTAATATTTTGTGTTTCAAATCACGTTAAAATTGATATCATTGTTTTATATAAAAATATTTCTTCATATCTTTTGTTAAATTTTTTTCTTATACGAGTATTTTAAAATTTTTGCTTTTTATTATTTCTTTTATTTTTAAATCATATTATGAAATGTCATCTCAGGCAGACGGCAGTATTGCCATGTCCTTATTCTTAAGTATAAAAATTGTTAAGCTTTATGATGAAAAAATAAAGAATCTATCTATCTATCTATCTATCTCTGATATTGGCTTCGAAGTAATTTTATTTTACGCACTAGTTTATAAATGAAAATTGATTAATTTTTTTAAACAAAATCAACAGTTTTTTTTTAAACGAAAAAAGCTCAAAGTTATTTTACCAATAATTGTTGAAAATTGGTTTTCGTCTCAAATATCTTAAAAACAGACAATGATATTGGCTTCCGGTTAATTTAATTGCACACATTATTTTATAATTGATATTTTATAGGGTCTGTAAAAAAATTCAACAAATGGGACTTTTTGAAAAGCGAAAAAAACTAAAAAAAAAATTATACCAAATATTGTTGAAATTTTTTTTGCGTCCCAAATTTCATGAAAATAAGCAATGGTGGTGGTCTTGGGTTAATTTAATTTTACACACTAGTTTATAGTTAATAATTGATAGGATTTGCAAGTTGACATGTAGTTTTTTTTTTAAACCAAAAAAAAACGACACCAAAAAAAAAAAGACAGGAGCCTGACCAAAATCGTTGAAATTTGTATTCCTCCCAATTATCCTGAGATCACACTAAGTGGTATTGGCTTCGGGTTTCTGAAATTATATACCCTAGTTCATCATTGAAATTTTTCTAAGTTTTGTAAAATAATTCAACCAACATTGTTTTTTTAAAGTAAATAAAGTACAAGAAACTTTACCAAAAATTGTTAAATATTTTTTTTCTTCTCAAATATCTTGACAATAACCAGTGATATTGGCCTTGGGTTAGTTTTATTCTACTCACTAATCTTCACTTGATTGTATATTGAATACATAAAAACTTTTTCGAAAATCTTCAACGGGCGATTTAAAAAAAAAAAAAAAAATAACATCGGGCCTCTAGCTTCCGAGGGCAACAATGGGAAGTCAATGGGTCGCACCGAGCCTCTTTTTTTAAATTACAAACTATGTATAAGGATATAACATCTATATATCGTCGACTTAGAGACGATATGTCTTATCGTGTACTTCCGAAAACTACGAATTTATATGATTTTTTTTTGTATATGAGTTTTGACAAAACTTTGGGCTAAATTTGTACAAATTCGTTATTTGGGGAGGTACGAAAACAGATATAATATTTGCCAACCATTTGCCTGTCTACAAAAAATCATTCTTTTGGTGAAATCTTTCATTACTATTTTTCTTGACCTTTTTATCAATTCCTCCTGCATCGATACTTAAATCGCACCTCTTGTTGAATCACCCTTTATACAAATTCAACTGAATAAAAGAAGAATATTAGCCATAAAATAATCAGTTGCTATTATTCTTTCTTCCGCACAAGACGTGTAAGGGATCTTTATTAATCTAATTATATAGATGTATTAATAAACATGCAATTTCTTGGTCATTTAGTGTATCCTTATGTCTTTTAATTCGTTTACGAAAAAAGTTTTGGTTTCGTGAAGAAAATCAATGTTTTAAATCAAATCTAACATAGCGAAAAAAGAAAAACCCAACAAATTGTTTTCTTAATACCGTCCTTGTTTATATTCTAGAGTAGAAATTCGATTTTTGCTTATATCCGGCTAAAACGGGTATTTTCCATAAAAGGGTTTTTGTAATTTTTTTTTCCAAAACGACTGCCACTTTTGACTGACTTTTTTTTTTAAATTTTCACAAAAATGTATAGTTCTTATACAAACACAATAATAGAAGAAGATGCACAATTTGTTTTCATTTTAACTCTCTTCTCATCTATGGCATTATATTAATAAATAAATATGTTTTATTTGCATATTTAATCACTTTACAACCTTGAACCTTACAATCGCGATCCAGTCCTTTTAATTAATATTTAAAATGTTATCACTTTTCTTGAGCCATTGGGTGCTTCTCCAGACTTTTGTCTCTTAATCTGAATTCGGTTAACGCTACGAGGATAACTGTTTTTGGTTTTGATTCAAACTTACTATTCTTGTGAAAAGGTAAATTCACTATCAAAATATCTTTTTCAAACTGTGCATCGCGTTTTATTTTGGCTGAATTAAAAGTTCAGCATGATCTTGTTTTTGAATATAAATTACATTTATATTTGAAATAACAACTCCTTAATGTTAATGAACTTTTATCTCTGTTTCGTTTTCGTTTAAGCCTTTAGGTATTTTCATTTGATATTCGGTTAGTTTTATTTTTGTTATGGTATTGATTGTGAACAGTTTGAACGCGCTTCCTGTTTCCTATTTTATCGCTCTACACTGTTTCAATGTAAGATTCATTTTTTTTATCATGGTTTGTATCGGTCGTTCTGGAACGGACTTTAAATACTCCACGACCACAGTGCCGCCGTGCAAACCGCATTACATTTAAAAATACATACCTAAGGTCTTATAGGCGTGTACATATATATGATTAAAATTATTGTCATTATTTTAATTGCAGCAGTCTGGACAGTTTCTTGATAAACTTCTTCCTTAGTACATTTGCAAAAGTAAAGTTTTTTTTTAAATGAGTGTAAGTAGGCGATTTTGTTCGATTGCAATTTATTGTGTTTAACGTTAATGCTTTCACGTTAATGTTGTTATTGTGATATTAACCTACCATTTCTACAAGTTTGAGTTACCCATTAGAAACTCAATTTGAGTGAATTAAAAACAACTTAATTTTTTACATTTAACCAACAAAAATAAAAAAAAAGTCAGAACCCCAATAGAAAATATCGAATATGTCATTTTTAAAGCATATTTCTAAGCTTAACCGTATGTTTTTTTCTTTACAGATAACAGCTCCTCTATGGCGACTAACTGCTCAAATCCCTATGAACCACTGATGAGCGGCATTTTAGACGATTCAATACCTCAGCCAAGAATAATTCCAGGACCGGTGGTTCGTCCTTGGGATTGGTCAGGATCTGATTGTGACATGTCTTGGGTGTGTTTGTTCATTATGATTTTAGCTTTATGCTTCGCAATTCCACTCATCTATGTTCTCTACATTGCCGAGCACCCAAAAAAGATTCATCACAGTGCCCTTTGACTAGATCTATTGAGTTTTAATCATTCCCTAGGAGAATATTAATAATACTGGACTCCTGTTTTATATTTTCTCTCCAACTTTATTTTAAGTTAATAAATATTGTTTATGTAAATGGACGAAAAACCATGATAGGTTTTGCATACTTAGTATATTAAAAACTCTTCCCGATGACAGCGATTTTACAGTGCCTTTCTTGCATTAAACTTTTTTTATTTTTCTTCTCATCGAAATATGTTTTTTTGTTTGATATTAATATTATCATCACAAGCCACATAATAATGGCAAGTATTTTAAAGAATTTAGGGATCTTATGAACATTATTGTGTACTTCCCTTAAAAAATATTAAATATTAAATCAAAAAAATGAAATTTTATATTTTTAATCTGACAATAAATTATTTAAACATAAAATAAAGTTATTTTTAAATACAAAATTCAACTATGCCTGGACGTATGTTCGTTTAAATATTATTACGAAGGTTTCTTTCACTTGTGATATATGTATGAATGCACTTTTAAGAGCGAGTTTTCTATTCCTAACAAATTTGTAGGTAATCTATTCCTAACGGTTGTAGGTAACAGTGTCTGTTGTAGGTGTATTCGTCATTCGACCAACTTCGAGTGCAAAACTGAACAGCTAGATTATTTTAGATAATGATCGCGATATATAAAGAAGCTTGATGGTTGAGCTCAATTCTAATGCATTTGGATATTGCATTCGATACTGTCTTCAAATTGGTTATAACTTATAAGTAAGAGGTCAGCGGAGGTCTCAAAAACAGTCGAAGTAAAAATGAATATATTTTAATTGTTTTTGTTTCCTTATTCACTAATTTTTAATGAAATTAATCTTTAGTTAACAGTTAAAGTTCTCTTACTTCTTATTTAACTAATTATATTTGAATTTTACGAATAAGGTTAATGATATAAGAGGATTGGTAGTAAGAACCGGACTATGATGCAAGAGGATTGGTAGTAAAACTCAAAGCGACGAGCCGGGTTACACAGCATACAGTGTGATTAAGAAATTAGACCCGATCGAAAATGGTATTTGGAAGTCGATTGTGAACGTGTTTAAAATATGTGTATCAATACAACACTGTCAATGGTCCATGTCGATTTTGGTTTCAATGTACTTTGAATTGCTTTGGGAAGGAATCGATAACTAAATGAATTTGGAGAATGTTCAGAGATTGGAAATTGCTATTACGAGATTTTATTTATTAATTATAATGGTGAAATGGATATTTATCTGGAGTGAAACTATACAATTGATCGCAGGGTTAATGATTTGCAGCTGGTGTGGACTAAATATTTGTCAATAAAAAATAAAGATAAATGGATTGCGGTTAAGTGGAGGATAGAAAAGATAGAAGAAATTTGTAAGGTGAGTAATTAACAATTTATTTTTATTGCGAATGCTTTTTGATTTTTTTTTTTGGAATCAAAATCAAAACAAAATTTATATATATTTTAACATTATCCGATTAAGGTATTTCAATTGTGAAATGAGAGGTTCCATAATATTCAGATCAGAGATGAAATTTTCTCACACACTCGTGATTTTTCTATTTTTCCATGAAATTCACAGAACATTTATCGATTTTTTTAAAAAAATTTGTTTGAACTGCGATAAAAGCCCTCTTTACTGCATTTCTATATTCGCTTAGAAAAAAGGAGCATGCGTTCGGAGTTATACCAAACTGTTGTTTTAACAACAGTTTTATATAATTCCGTATTGTTGTTGTATTTTACATGGTACTTTTTTCAAGCAAAGATAAAAATACATTTAAAACAGGGCTAAAATTGATTTTAATAAACACATTTTATCCATTTACAAGAAATTTTTGTCATAAAAAAGATATACCTACACTCACTTCTGGTAAAGTAATTAAGCCACAAAGCGAATATAACTGTAATTTTCAATAACATTTTCCTGTATCACTTTAACTCTAAGGTCTTTACACTCACGGTGTCTAACTTTTGTTATATTTTTATGAGTGTAAATCGCAGAAGAAAGTTTGTTTGTTTATTTGGTACAAGTGAAATGAAAAAAGTGGTCACGTAACTAAGCCATTTCCTTGAATACCCATGTATCTAATTTTATTCGTCGAAGATTTTTTTTTTAAATATATTCAAATCATTTGTCCACTTATTCAAAGTCTATTTTGACAAAAAGCTTATATCTTAACTGGTTTCATCCAATCTGATGAAATAAAATGAAAGTAACGCAAACCTCATGTTTTTTTGCGGGGAAAAGTGAAGAACACAGTTCAGTATTACAAATAAAAAAACTCAAAGATTTTCCCAAAAAAGAGCCGCGTAAAACGAATTAGAAGTAATAATTTTTTAATTTCAAATATTTTAAGTTTGAAAACACCTTTTGCTTAAATTGTTTATTCAAAGAACTTTATTTGAAAATAAACTGTAAAGATGTATAGGTGCTATTTTTTTTTCTTATTTATGCAATCATTTTATTAAATTGCACCTTACGGCCAAGCTGGGGGGAATTTTTAAGCAGATCTTACGCTAATTTCCTAGTATACAAAAAGCAAAGGAAATATAATTTATCTTTACATCGATTATAGGGGCTGAAAATAAGAAAATTGAACAAATTAGGGACTGTTTCGTATTTTACAGCAACGACCATCCTAATTTACAAACAGTAGACGCTAGATTAAGTGAATCTCAAAATAGTGAACTATCAAAATAGTGAACACACAAAATTTTATATACAAAATTATTTTTTTTTTCAAAAATGTCTCCAAAGAGTTAACATTGCTTAAGGACACTGGGAAATTACCTAAACCTGAAAGCTTTGTTTAAAGCTTAAATAAATGTAAAAACATTCACATCGAACAAAATGTGCATTTAGGATCAAATTCATTTTTAAAAAGACATAAAACTCCCGCTCGAAATAGTGAACAATCTCGAAAGAGTGAATAGGTCTGGTTTTTATTACTTCACTATATCGAGCGTCTACTGTATTTTGTTTGGAAAGAACATTGTCTTTTCATGCACAGAAGGCATAGACCGCGCCGAAAACTTACCTGTTCCACTAACATAATTATGTACGTCATATCATATGAAAATGCGAGTAAGCTTCAGAAAAGCTATTTTGTTTGTATTTGGGAAAACACAAATTGAGGCAACTTTTGATTTACGGAAATTTTTCGCCAAAAGGTATTTTTGACCACGGAAATAAAGAGTGTCATCAAAAAACAAAGTGTTAAACGGAAATTTTTTAGCTTTAAACCTTACTAACTTACAAAAAAAAACAAGATATTTTTGTTATCAAACTTTCATTCTTTTTTTAGTTTCAATTATCAAGCTTGATCTTCCACGTGGGGCATGAATTTCTAATAGGATTGTGATCTTGCGAGTTGCTAGAACGGTTCAAAGTATAGTTCATATTCTTAAAAAAAATATCACCATAGTGTCGAAAATTGGGATTGAGCTGAGAGTCATGCAAAAAAATTACTTTGCCTCTTCCTTATGCGTACTGAAGAGTGGTGAGCTTAAATGATTTAATGTGGTGCGAAAGTTTTCGGCTACTAAATTTGTACAGTTTATCGTCGACTTTGAGTGAAAAGTAGCTAACTCTCATTTTGCATTTTTTACCAAAAAATATCTTAAAAAATATGTTTTATTATTGCTAAATTCAGTGAAATTGAAAGGATTTGATAGATTTAAGTATTTTTTAGTAATTTTTGAAGGGGTCTATAATGGTAAAAAAATGTGGAGTTAGTCGCTTTTTACTCTAAGCCGACGTTATGGTTCATTATCTATATATAGAGCACTCGAACTAGGGAAACTAATTATCAGGTATTGTGGAGGGCTAAAATATATTTTTAAGACACATGGGGCCATAGAGTTATGGGAGCTCACTATCAGGAAATTAGCTAAATACCCAACTCTTATAAATTGATTACACACAACAAATCGTCAGTAGTTAATTTCCAGGGGGCCTGACCAAAAACATAAATAAATACAAAACAAAAAATAAAAACGAAATTGATAATGAAACAAAAATACAAAACATTTATAGACATAATTAATATAGTATTTATAGATATATATTTTTTTATTTGTATCAGCTTAACATCTTAACACTATTAATTAAACATTTTGATCTATTTGGCGCCTTTTTAAGGCTTTTATTTGGCGATCATCTTTGGTATATAAAATAAATATGATCTCCATTTTTAGTTTATCTCTATATATGTTAGATACATTTGTAGGTATATAAAATTGACATAATAGGGCACATTATATAACATCCATCATAATAATATTTCCAATGGCACTAATACATTTTTGTTTGGTTATAAATATTAATATATGTATATGTATGTATTTAGGTATATACTTTTTTTCTACAGGATGTCCTTGTAATAATATATTACTTCTTTTAGCTTCAATATATCTTCATTGTTTTATATTTTCATGAAGATATCCAAACTAAGTACATCAATCCGACATATTCATACTAAATATGCCCTTCACAAATATTTACTTATTCTTTAAGTTCTCAAAGAAAGCAATATTATTCCTCAAACATCCTGATAGAACAACTGGACTAAGTGCTCTGTCTTCACTCGCATTTGAGTCTATAGTGTCAACGTCAATTTTTGATGGCGGATCTCTATAGTAAACAAAAAATTAAAAATCAAAGCCAAGAGTTAGAAAAATGGATAAGAAAAAGCACGTTAGATGAAAGCATACGTTTCGAGAGACGATAAATCGGAAGCAATTGTTGCGTCCTCGGATCCTTGACTAGTTGTATCTACTGGTTCTGGTTGCTTTTGAAGGACTTTGGTGAAGTTGGTTGCTGCTGTTGCTGAGGTTGGTGTTGTGGGTTTAAAGAATTGCAGGGGTGATTTTGCCCGAGCCTGCACAAAAGAATTTGATATTCCTGCTTCTGGTCCTTGGAGCCGGTTAAGCACACTTACCTTGCGCCATCTGTTTTCAGACGATGAAGTTGACGAAGTCATGAGGAAGGCTTTGGCCAAAGCCTTAACTGATGGCATTGCATGGACTACTTCTGCCTCTATAACTGGTTTCTCTGGTGTAGCTGGTGTTATCTTATAAAAAAACAACAGTTTAATTACTTTATTCTAAAATAACAAAAAAATATCTTACTGGAGTGGTATCCAGGTCGATGGATAACACTTGACTAGGATTAATTAGCTTTCTTTTGGGTTGTAAGAATTTAAACGAAGTTGGTGTAGAGCCTTTTGACGATACCGTGGCTATTGGTGGTGCTAGTGTTGGCATTATTTCAAGCTCTGTTGGTCGAACTTTTTTCTCCGGAGATTTTGGCACTGTTATTGTTGTTGTTGTTGTTTGAGTTGATTCTTTGACAAGTCGCGTTTCTTGCTTTTTCAGATCATAAATACGAATTGTATCGGAATCTTCACTGGGTGTAAGACTCTCATTTGTGAGATTAGAACTTGTTTCGCTAGAAAGCTTGCTAACGGCTTCAGTAGTTAGAGAAGTTATCGTTCCAACTCCCTGAACGGGATTCTTGTCAGCAAATGCTTGGGGAATATCCTCGATGACCTGAACTGGGGTAGCTAAGTAGATGTTAGCTTCTATCCGGCATTGCTTCTCCAACTTATGGCACATTTCTCTGACGGGTGTTGTTTCAATGGTCCTAGCATTGTTTTCTACTCGTTCAATCAGCTGAAGAAATTAATTGGTTTTAAAATCTTTAAAAAAACACTTTAAAAATGTAAATACTAAAAAATGAAAGGACAAATCAATGTGCTTCAACCTGAAACAACATTAAGGCTTAATCTATCAATTTAATTTTGTTATAAACGGAGTAAGCTAAGATGAATAATTTCAAATTGATTAAAGAGAGATTGAAAGAGTTGTAATGAAACTTAACTAAATGGCTTATTCCAATGAGTATGTTTGATCCATGCATTTTGCCCATAAATAAAACATAAAACATACATTCGAGAAAACATCAAATTCATAACACTAAAACCGAAGTATTTGTATTCCCAAGTAATGAATTTAGCTATTAATCCAAAAGTACCCTACACCACTCGTACCTTCTAAAAGGTTTAAAAAGTGAAGAAATGCCTTCGGAAACAGATATAGGAATATAAAATTAGTATTAAAAATTTTGATTGGCAATTTATTTACTCCACCACATTTTTTAGTTGATTTGTTATTATGATGCGAAACAAATGTTATTAGTAAAATTGTCCGTCATGTTAATTTTACGGATAGCACGATTTAAAAATATATATTCTCTTCTACAAAATATATAGAATATATTACATGATAATTTGACACAGAATGTACTCACCTGCGAGTTTGTGTTGGTAATTTAAACAAGAGTAACAAATTAAGACAAGTGATCTCTGGAATACATACATAATATTCTACTTTTTTTTCATATGCAACAAAAAAACTTTTGTATTAACAGTCGTAAGAGTAAAGCTTTACTGAAATATTTTCCCATTAAAATATTTTTACTTACATGCCTCAAATGAAATTATTTGTGTTTCCCTTATAGGTAGATAAGGAAACTTTGTATGCAATTTTACTAAAACATTTGCTTCATCTTTAGTAAAAAAAAGTCTTTAATATTCAAGGTTAAGAAAAAATCAGATTTTTAAATATTGCTTTATAATTGGTATCTGTTTAGGGGTATATCTATCTTTTTAAAGACTGAATTTATTTTCAGTTTAAATGATTTAATTTTTCATGCGCTCCATCTTTTTCTACGTATCAGATACCTACATATACAAGTCAAGGAAAAATTGTCTCAATTTAATCTAGATATTTATGACTTTCCTGAAAGATATTAAAATCTTAGGAAATGCAGTCTTTAACAATAACTTTTTGAATTCAACAAAAGAACTGCATTCTTTAGTTTCTTTTTTAAGAATGCGACTTAAAAAAAATGCAGCAGCCATTCTTTTTGCCTTGAAAAAATTACAATTTTTTTCCAACCTCTTGTCACCATCAACTAATTGCAATCTTTTTGGACTTCTTCCATTATTTGGCAGTCTTTTGAATTCTTTTGCATATCTTGAATTTTTTTCTTTTGAATTCTTTTGAAGTCTTTTAAATTCTTTTGAATTTATTTGAATTCCTTTGGCCTTTTTTATTTTTTTAAAATCATTTTGAAGTCTTATAAAAAAATTGCAATCTTTTAAAGAGACAAAAATTGCAAAAAAGATTTTTAAGGCAAAAAAGATTGCATTCGCAAATGATTGCAATCTTTTGTAACTCTGGCGTGTAAACAAACGTCTACACAATGTGTCAACACTCTTTAAAATCTAATTCCCTCCAAAACCCTTTGATGTTTTTCGGTAAATGTAACCTTTTGCGAATTATAAACTTGCTATTTTTTGGGCCCTTTGATCCTCCATTTGTTTCTAAATGCTGAGAGATATTGAAAAGAGTTGCATCGTCGAACCAACCCTTCGTAGCTGGTTTATTAGAGTTTGGGTACATTCCTCTAGTTAAAGTTACTTAAGATCATCCATATTTACCATATGGAAGACAAACTATGTGTGTCGTTTTAGAAAATAAAATGCATGACTCTATCGCATGATTTTGCTCTTTTTTGTTCAGAGCCATAACTTGATGGCTTTTAAGATGATGTAAGGTAAACAAAAAAGTTTAAAGAATCACAAAAAGTAGGTAAGAAAAAATTATTTTTATTTGCTAAATATCAATATTTTTTAAGTACTAAGAACTACCAAAGTGTTCATCTTGACGCATAGAAAAATAAATCTTTCGATCACTTTTTTGAGCTTCTCCATCACCATATTGTTAAATTTGATAAAAATCTTTCCTTTTCTATACGAAACTAATGCTTGCTATTTAAGTAAGTACAAAATATCTATAAATTGAGCCAAATTAATAAAAAATACAGCCAAGGAATGGGAACAGAAGCAGTTCTCAAAATGATTTGGGGTTCAATAAGTTTGTAACTCAGCTCTTTTGTTTGTAATCCTTGCAGTTTTTTGGTTCTAGTCAGAATCATACAGCCAAACATTTTTAATTTATACAAAGTCCAGTGTTACTATATAATATACATTATGTTGTTCTGTATTTTCAAAATTTTAGAATTTTTGTATGTACACGGGATCAAAAGTTTTGCAATAAATGAAAAAAAATTCCTAAAATTTCCAATCTCATATCTTAATCCTAACCGATGCCAATTTTATTTTCAATTTTCATTCAAAATGCACTTAGTTTTGTTCGCAGACAGATACATAAGTACCTTACAAAACAAAAATCTAAAAATTCTAACATTTAAAAATACATATTGAAAGTCTGAAATATGTTAACTTTGAGGAGGATAAATAAAATAATATACAGTTTTTTAGACTTCCCAGCTTTTAAAATAAAAAACAAAATCGTTGTTGTTGTGTTTTTAGTGTTATATTAATTTGGGTATATATTTATTTATATCTTCTTATCGCCCTTAAGATATTTCTGAAGTTTGAGAATTTTCTATCAACTTTTAAAATTTTTCCAAAATTTATTTGTAAAAAGTATATGCATATCTGCATAGCAAACTAAGTGCATTTTGTCGGCACCGGGTAAGGAGGGATTGAGATATAGACTTGAAACTTGGCGAGGCCCGTATGCACATACAAATTCCAAAATTTTGAAACTACGGGAAACCCTTATATACATTGCACATTAGGGTGGTCCTTAAATTGGACGTGATCTTGGATAGCCCTCATTCGATTCAAAACATTGAAAAACAATTTCCCTAATTTTTTCAGATTTTTATTTCACCCCCCTGGTCTCCCTATTTGCACTTTAAGGTACTAGTTATGGCAGAGGATTATTCTTATAACACGCAAAAATAAATCAGAATGTAAAGGTTAAATTCAGACGAGAAAAAAATTGTATTGGAGGAAGGTCTATTTCCCCCGTTCAGGTGGGAGGGGTAATTTTCTAGAAATTTGGCTAAAAACAGAAAAAAAAATATTTAAAAAAAACCGGAACACGTACAATACCACGTGCGTACCTGTCGGGAGAGGTACCTTTTTCAAAATTTGGCTCAAAAGAAAAAAAATATTTAAAAAAAACGGGAACACTTACAAACACCTTAGCTTCTTTTAAAGCCACGATTCCATTCCATATTTTTAGTTGTTTTTGAAAAAAATATTTTAATCTTAAGAATCATATTTTTTTTTTTTAATTTGTATGTTTGAAAATTATTTTTTTTTTAAAAAACTATTTGAAATAAAAACTTTATTTAGGAAGCATATGATAGAATGGAATCGTGATTTTAAAAAAAGCTAAGGTATGGCTTTGTAAGTGTTCCCGTTTTTTTAAAATAATTTTTTTCTGGTTTGAGCCAAATTTTGAGAAAAGTTCCCCTCTCGCCTAAGCGGGGGAAAATAGACCCCCCTTCCTTTACTATTTTTTTCTCGTCTAATCTATACCCCCAGATTATTTTTTCGCGTTTTATAAGAATCACTTACCTCATAATTAGTACCTTAAAGTGAATATAGGGAGACCAGGGGGATGAAACAAAAATCTGAAAAATTAGGAAATTTTGTTTTTTCTATGTAGAACAATTTGATGCCTATCCATCTCAGAATTTCAAAAAAACCCGAAAAAAGGACCACCCTATTGCACATACCTAATGTATCGGGTCGAAATTCTGGTTTCAAAATGTTTTTTTTCAAAAAAAATTTGTTTTTTGTCCAGTTGTCTGTCAAAATTCTGCTCTAACTAAAAAAACACCTTCGATCGATGGAGAAAAATTTTCAACCGGAAACTTTGCATTTTACTTATTCTTATAAGCTTTTTATTTATATTTCTCAAATGTTTAGTGGCGCAATAAAGGGGTTATTTACATTTCAACTTCCTAAATTAACTGCAGGCAATAGCTAATTCACGCTTATTAACTTTTTTTAAATTTATAAATTAATTAAAACTTTGATCAAAGGTTAGTTCACGAATTAACATTTCTCATTAAAACAAAAAAAAAATAATTTGCAGGCAGTTTATATGTATCATAAAATCTTTTCAAAACTCTACTTTAATAGCATATTATTTTCGGAAAAATATCATAAGATATTTTTAAGCTAAGAACTCTGTAATCCACCTACTGTAATGAATTGTGTAGCTATTTTAAAGTCAATCAGCATCATCAATTAACTTCAATTTTGTTTTGTTGATAAGGTTTCGAACTTAACTCATTAATTAATATTAATTCATGTTTGATTTGCCTTTTTAAATAGGAGTGAAAGTATTTAAGGAAATTAAACTTAAGAATCGGAATAAGGTCAGACTTCTTAAAAATCTATAGCTGCATGAATGGGTATGGTAATTCTTATCTAAATAGTATTCAATTAATTTTTCTGAAACGTTAAGAAATTAGAACAGTGAATACGACTCTTTTTGCTGCATTTACACATATTACAAGTTATGTATAATAATTTTGATTTGCGGTTTCTTGTCGTTTTCGACTTCATGGTCGATTCTTATATGGCTATTTTTGGCCATTTAAAGCCATAATGAGGTTTTATGGGAAGAAATGAATGTAAAATGGCGGATAATATGAACTTGAACCATGAACTAGCTCAATATTTTTTGGAAGACTGTCGTTAAACTTAAATAGCCTCAAAGCGTTATCACAGCACACATATTAAAAGTAATATCATTAGAGTTTTGACTTTTTCAGGTCGTCGCATATGTATGTACATATGGGTGATACCGTGCCAACTGCGATTCTTTGTGTCCAGTGCTTTTTTTGTTATTTAATGTAAAATAACTGTATATACTTTTGGTTTGAGTTGGGTTAATTGCTATTTACTACAATCTACATTTGATATCAAGAAAAATTTGCTACTTATTCCATATGGCTTGGGAAAGTGTAGTCAAAATGTCAGTACCGTGGCATGACGTTCCTTATTTTCCCAATTAAATTTACTATTTTCTTGTTAAATACTTCACTGAATGAACAGAAATATTGTTCTGAGAAAAATTTGAATGCAATATTTGCTTAAAAGTTTTTAGCAAAAAAAAAATTAGTCAAAATACTTATTGCTGAAAAAAAAAATAATAATGAATGACTGTTGTCCCAGGATTTACTTTTATTTTTGAATTCAAAAGACCGCCATCTTCTTTTAGTTTCAAGACGTTTGTGGTTTTCTAAAAGAATCACTATTAATGCATAGTTTACAACAGTCGTTTTATTTGTTTTAACTGTTGTACTTTAAGAGTGATATGTTTTCATTCGAAGAAAGTGTGTCAAAAATTTATTTGTCAGTACCTTGGTTGTATTTTTTAAGCATGTTATAACATGTTTTTGGTTGATAATCAGATTATGTTTATTTCGTTAAAATATGCTACATATGTTAAAATTTTCCTGGAAATAATTTTTCTCATTAGCATAGTGAATTAAGTTCACATAAACTGTCTAAATGTGAGTACCGTGGAAATCAGTACCGTTGCATCTTGACCTGTAATGAAATTATTACTTGCAAAAATATTTATTTTGCACCAATTTTCTTATTATGAACGGTAGCATTACTTCGCACGGGCCAAACAAAAATTATTCCGCACAATAAAAACTAAGTAATAACCCAGTACAATGAAAGGGTTGCCATTCAGAAGAATAGACTACAGATACGAAAAATTTATAAATTATTAAGGAAAATAAGGGAAGTAGAAATGTCAAAAGGTCAAAAAATAACACATTATCAAGAATATCAACTGAAATATGGTCAAAAAGAGAAAGAACAAAATACAAATACCAAAAAGTAAAATAGTTTCATTATCGTCTATTCTAGTTTCAGTACATTTCACCATATTTTTTGTTTTTCAAAAGTTGTAGCAAAATGCTTTTACAGATTGGATACCCTGACTAAATAAAGCCACAAAAACAAAACAAAAATTGTTTCTAATAACTTTTAATTTTTGAAATTAAAAAAAAAAAAGAATCACAGCTGGCACAGAATCACCCATATATCAAAATAAGTGTGTATTTTTGTATTTACTTCCTCGCCTTCACACCCATTTTTTGTTTCTGACATTTTTAATTTGTTGTTGTGTTAACACGTGTGCTTAGTTCACAGCTATTTCTTATTTCCGACACTTTCAATTTTGACAACCTGCACAGTATATTACCTAAGATTTGTGTACTGTGAAGCGTTATCATTTGTAAGGGCCTTCATTTTTAATAATACAAAGAGTTGTGTGTCAAAAATTATGGCAGTTTGTCAATTGTGTAAACCCGGCATTATTAATGAATCTCCGTGTGGACCCAGGACATAATACAAATGCATTTGATATAACTGTTAACATATTTTCTGTTTTATACAAAAAAATGGCAATAACCTTTTTAATCATTAAAAATAATAAGATTCTACATATTGGTCTAAATATTATTATTAACAAAATTATTACAATATATGACTTTATAAAACTAAAAAAATGATAACAAATGAAAAAGAAAAAAAAAATAAATTCTCCTCATTATACGACTTAAACAGTATATGCGAATCATTACCCAAACAAAATTACATCAATGTAAAAAAATTCTAAAATATAAGATTCGTTCTAGTGCCATCGCCTGGTACCCCGTTTAAACAACTATCCACCCCTGAATCTGCTGTATCGCCATCTGACAAATTATTATCCTTGGGAACAGATAATTTTGTATCTTTTGTAAAAAATTCATTTTGATCAAAAATTGGATTTAAAACAAAATCCTTGGTCGTTGATGAAATGGCACGAAAACTATTGCGTTTCAAATCTTTGTGCAATAATTGCTTTTCGAAGTGTGTTAGAACACTGGGACTAGGTGACGTTCGTTGTTGATTCGACTTGGTCCGAAGACTTTGCGATGAGTATTGTGACGTTGTGTCGTCATCATAATCGTCATCGTTGTCGTTGTGGGTTTTAGGGATAACACTAGAGCGAAATTGCTTGGGATATTTTAAAGAAGTACTTCGACGCACTGGAGTGGATAGGGTCCAATCTTTTGAATTTCTATTCTCAAATCCATTACGAATTACCTCGATTGATGATGTGGTTGAAGTTGGTGAAGAAATCTGTGGCGGTGAAGTTGGACTCTTCTTTGTTGTTCCACTGGCCTGTTTTGCATCATTGATGTAGTAGTCTCTGCTGTACCTAAAAACAATTTAACATGATTGAGTCAGTCAATAAGGATTACTTAAAATAAGGGACATACGCTGTGTTAAAAAGATATTGATTTTAAGATTCATAAGGAAATTCTGACATGAAATAATATCTTACCTCGAATAATCCCTATCTTGTTCTTTATTCTCTGCCTCCGTAGCTGGGCTTTCACATAGCTGAAGTGGGTTTTCTTCATTACACGGACTGATATTTGGCAGATCTAATGCTCGATCAAGTCCGCCACTCAGTCTGCGTCTAAGAGCTTCCACCGAATACGGATTGTTTGGCATGTCAACCGCGTTGTACCATTTCTTATATTCACGTTCGGCTATCGAACCTATATTGACCACAAAAAGAAAACAAGAACAAAACCAAACGAAATGGTACTTATTAAGCTTCTAATTATCTCCGCAAAGCTCTGAAGGTATAATTTGTTGGTTAGTAGATCAAGGAAAAACGAAACATTGGTCTAAACGAGCTGTGAATATTTTTACCTGGTACTAAATGTTTCAATGGATCATCATCAACATGTTCCGCGTTTCCTCCCGTAGTCCGGGTCTCATGCAACTTGGAACATGCTGACTCTGTTCTAAGCTCGGGTTGTGGTTGCGGTGGTAGTGGTGGTTTTGGTGAATAAATGTGCGATTGGTTAGTAGCTTTGTTAGTAGTTATAATACTGTTATTAGCAGTGGTAGCAGTAGCAGAACTATCACGGTCAGTCGAATCATCTGGGCTGAACTCTTCACCTGAGTCCGAACTCGATCGAGACTCCATCGAACCGAAAGTATCGATTACCGTTGTTGTGCTATCGTCTGTACAATTTGATTCAGAACTTATCCGATCTGAGAAGAGAATGTTAGTTTTTAGAAAATGCGTATTGACAGTCGATGATGTACTAGTGGCGCCTAAAATGCAATATTCTGGTGGTTCGATAAACAAACTATAAGGGGATCGCTCTATGGAACATTTACTTTCAAAAAGGTACAAGTCTTCGTTAAGATAACTTGGGGTATCAATGCAATCTAAAGAATCTAAGTAATTCTGAATGAGTTCTCTTTGTTTGCGACGTTTTTCCAATTCAGCTAGAAAGCGCCTGTCTCGGAGTGTTAAATTCCGAAACTTGCTACCACTGTTTTTTACTTTTGGTTTTCTCGAAGATTGCGCTGCAAATAGAAGCTGCTTGGCAACTTGGCTGATATGATTACCTTGGGCGGCATCTTGTGCGTTCGGTTGTTGATCTGTTGCAATAGAATCGCTTGCAATAAGTTTGTTGGTTGATTGTGGATCAGGTGTAAAGCAACGACTTTCACAGGCTATGCTTTGGGGGATGACACGTTCAGAAGTTGACGATTCCTTACTGTCATATCTATCGGTAGCCATTCTAAGTTCTTCGGCAAGAGTGGGGGCATTTATGTCGAGAGTAGTTTCCGAAATTGGGTGGGATATTTCTTCATAGAGGAATTGTGCGGATTCAATTAGAGATTCTGTTGGTTGCAACGGTGGGTGCGTTATGGTTTTGCAGGTTGCTGTCAGGACTTCAATTGGAGGCATTTCGACGTCGAAAACTTGTTCATTCATAACTTCAGATAATTTGTCTTCAGCCATTGTGACACCACTACAATCTCGTTTTGTAGTTTGTTTTTCTGAAGCATCTGTAGGTTTTTTCTCTTCATCGCTTTTGTCAACTATTTTTGGCTCAGGTGTTTTGGTAGCTGCAATTGGCTCTGAAAATATTTGTGCTCCATCAATATCCTGGGCTGATTTTGTTTTTTCTGCCGTTACAGTTTCAGCAGAAATTTCATTCAATTCTTGTTGAAGTGCTTCAATTTTAGAAACCTCTTGAGCTATTGACGCTTCCCCTAAGGACTTATTCTCAGATTCACTTTGTACGGAAGTTTTGAATTCTGAAGTATCTTCAGCTAGCAATGTATCCGAAGATTGTGAGGTTTCAGCAATTAACTCTCTTGCTAGAGAAGCGGCTTGTACTTCTTCAGCTACCTCAGGAGAGTCTTTCGAAGCTGAAACAGAGTCTTGAGATATTGATACTATTGTCATTTCTTCTGCAATTTTGTCTCCATCAGAAGAATCATTTTCTTCTTTTACTGCTTCTGTGCGGACTATTTCGTCCTGTATTATTTGTTCAAGAACTTCTTTGTTTTCTTCTTTAGAATTATTTGATTCTTCCTTTAAACTGGCAGTAGTGTCTTCAGTTATCGTTAGTTCTGTGAATATATTTTTGTGAACAAAATCACCTTCTATTTGTGTATTTTCTGCAACTTTTTCAGGCTTTTCTACAGGGCTTATATGAAGTTGTTCTTTAGATACACTTTCTTCTGCCTTCTGTTCTCCAACTGTGTTATCTGTCTTTTCTTCGATAATTGTTTGTTCTTCTTCTGATATAACTGGAGCATCCTTACATTCCGAAAGTGGTATTTGAGTAGCTGTTTCAACTTTCTTTGTGAAACAGTTCTGCGTTTCTAATTCATCAGCAGTTTCCACAAGTTTAATTGCTTCAGCAACTTTTTGAGTTTCCGCTGTTTCCTCTCCTGGTTTTGAAACAACATCTTTTGTATCAGTATCTAATATTGTATGTAGTGATTCAACTTTCTCATCACTTGAAATTATATCCTGCGATTTAAAATTTTCCAAAAGTGTATCAGTTGCAATTGACGCTTCTTCATTTTGAGTTTTTGGTACTGTTTCTGAAATACATTCAGGATTTATTGTTGAAATCTGTGGTTTGTCAGCAATCAAGTCTGAAGGCGTTGATTCGATAACAGAGATTTCTTGATTTTGGATTTTTTCAGTTTCAATGTGTGTGTCGTTAGACTCAGAAACAGGTTCGATAGTATCTTCAGTATTTACTAGTTCAGTATTAGAAGATTTTTCTATGTATTCAAGTTCAGATTTAGCTTGTTCATTTATTGCATTAGTTGCAATTAACTCTTCTTCATGTTGAGTTTTTGGTACTGTTTCTGAAATACATTCAGAATTTTCTGTTGAAATCTGCGATTTGTCAGCAATTAAGTCGGAAGGCGTTGATTCAATAACAGAGATTTCTTGATTTTGGATTTCTACAGTTTCAACGTGTGTGTCGTTAGAGTCAGGAACAAATTCGATGGTATCTTCAGTTTTTACTGGTTCAGTTTTAGGAGATTTTTCTACGTCTTCTTGTTCAGCTTGAGCTTGTTCATTTATTGTATTTAATTCAGATTTTTGTGAATTTGAAGATTCAGGAACTACATCAACTGCAGAAACTTCACCTTTCACATCATCTGAAGTATTTAACGACTCTTTGATAGCATCTTCAGTTTTTACTGATTCAGTATTAGAAGATTTTTCCCCGTCTGTAAGTTCAGCTTGAGCTTGTTCATTTATTGTATTTAATTCAGATTTGTCTGAATTTGAAGATTCAGGAACTACATCAACTTCAGAAACTTCACCTTTCACATCATCTGAAGTTGTTAACAACTCTTTGATAGCATCTTCAGTTTTTACTGATTCAGTATTAGAAGATTTTTTTCCGTCTGTAAGTTCAGCTTGAGCTTGTTCATTTATTGTATTTAATTCAGATTTTTGTGAATTTGAAGATTCAGGAACTACATCAACTTCAGAAACTTCACCTTTCACATCATCTGAAGTTGGTAACAACTCTTTGATAGCATCTTCAGTTTTTACTGATTCAGTATTCGAAGATATTTCTCCGTCTTTAAGTTCAGCTTGAGCTTGTTCATTTATTGTATTTAATCCAGATTTTTGTGAATTTGAAGATTCAGGAACTACAACAACTTCAGAAACTTCACCTTCAATATCATCTGAAGTTGTTAACGACTCTTCACTTTTGGGAACGTCTAATATATTTTCATCATTTATGGAAATTTCTCCAGACTGAACATCTAAGTTTTGGGAGTTTGTTGAAAGTGTCAACTGATTTGATTTTTCATCAGATTCATCTGGTTTTTGAGATGTTAATGAATCACATGTTTTTTCAGCTACTATTGCTTCATTCTGAGTTACTTTAGATGCTTCATTGATCACCTCAGTAGAGTCCGATGGAACTTGCATTGTTTCGTCTTCCGGTACGACTTCGGGCGTTATTGATTCGGTTGTTTTTTCAGAAGCTGCAGTTTTAATAAGGCTTTTATTTTCGACAAGAACTTCTTCTTCACCAGGTGATTTAAAAGAATCTTTCGAATCAAAATCTTCACAAACTTGAACAATTGATAATTCAAGAACTATTGAACCTTTACTGTCATCTGGTACTGAATCAACTTTGTACTCAGTATTCAGTTCTTCAGAAACTTGCCCTGGTGCGTCTTTGATATTTAGTAGGTCAGAGTTTGATTCATGGTTTGTTTTGTCCACAGTAGTTGATTCATCAATTTTAGGTGTTATTTCAGTCGCTGTTTGATTATTTGAAACTTTTTCTTTTACGTCTTCAGTAATCAAATCAGACTCTTGAGATATCGATAGTTCATCCATTTTCTTAGGAGATATCACTTCATCATTGGAAGCTTTATGTGTTTGAATTTCTTCGGATAGTATTGGTGAGCTTTCGTGTAATTTATCTGCTTGAGATAATTGGTTTACATCGATTGCTGGTGGTGCTTCATCTGCCTGTTCAATGTTCATTTGTTCAGGTTCATCTTTGACTTCCGTTAGCTGTTCTTGTACAGGAAGATTTTCTTTGATAACTGAAGTTTCTGCTGCAGTTTGTTCCATAAGGTTTGTTTCTTCCCGAATATCTTCACTTGTTGTTGACTCTCTCACAAATGTTTGATCTAATGGCTTATTATTTTCTTTAATTGCTGTGTCAAGAACGGTTTCTACAGATTTTTCTTCTTCTTTGATTTCAGATTCTTGAACGGTATGCAATTCAGCATTTGCTTCTTTTTCTGCAGAAACACTATCTGATTCAGTTTTTTGTCCGTGTATTTCTTTCAAATCTGAGCCATACTCATTAGAAATTGATGGCTCATTTGGTTTTGAAAACGATTCTGCTTTAGTTGTAGACATTTCATTCATTACCACGTCATCTTTTACCACGTTTTCATCTTCCGTAGATACTTCTTGAAGATTAAGTGAATTAGTATTTTCCTGTTCTGATATTATTGCTTCAAGAATGGTTATTTTATTTGTACCAACGATATCAGCTAGTGCTTCAATATTTGTATCAACCTCTTGAATTTTTGATCCTTCGCTGATTTCAGTTGAAGGAACCACTTCATTTGATATAGTGATATCTTCAGAGCTTGTTACCTGAGACTTTAATTCGTCTTCAACTTCGTTAGGTTGTATTGTTCCAGGGATTGCATTATCTTCTTTCTGCTCTGTTGGATCTGCAATTTCTTTTAAATCTTTAGGCTGAGGCTTTTGCTGTTCTTCTACGGTAAGTTCTTTTTCAAGGTCTGGTTTTTCTGGTAAATTTTCAGTTCCACTTACTAGTTCTTCACTTACGGTGGTTTTTTCATCACTTAAAGGTGGTTCTTTGGCTATCAAGGCGTCTTGCAGCTTAGGCTCTTCAGATTCACTTGTTGGGTTCATGGAAGCTTCTTCTGTTGTGACATCCCCTTCTGTTGTCGGAGTAGTATCTGGGCTTGGACTTGATTCATGAGAACTAATTGCTTCATCCATTTCCTGGGCAGAAGTGATTTCTGATTCGCAGAGTTTCTCCAATGGAATTGGTTTTCTCTCAAAAGTATTTTCTTGTGATTGTGATATTTCAGCATGTATTTCAGAGCATGAATTATCTTCTTTCTTTGCTGAATTCTCAACTGCAGTTTCGTTCTGGTTATCTTCTAATTTTTTAAGTATTGGCAGTTCTTTTGAAGCTTCAGCAATTTCCGCAGATTGCAAATCATCAAATTTTTGTAATGAAATTGCTTCTTCTTCTGCAAGTGCTTTTTGCGGTATTGGCTCGGTAGTGGCAGCACTTGAAACTCCAGTTACTACATCTAATACTGGTTTTATTTCTACAGTTTCTTCTAATTGAATCTTTTCCAAAATTAATCGAGTGACCTCAGAAATCGCATATGATTCTTCAGGTTTTGATGCTTCAGCACCTCCTTCAGTTTGCGTTATTTCAGCTTCGATATAATTTTCTGTTGGTAAAATATCTTCTGGTAAAGCCGTCACATCTTCTGATTCCTTAACAGCTTTAATATTTTCAGTTTTAGATCTTTCATCTGTGGGAGTTTCTTCACTACCAGCATCATTTGCTTCAACTGCAGTATCTTCAATATTTTCTGTAAGATATGCAGATTTGTTTGATATTGTTGTTTCTAGTTCAGAACTGATATCTTTTTGAGTAGCTTCCGATGAAACTGTATCATTCATATGTTCTGTTTCACTAACTTGCACAGCTTCTGTAGATGTCGATGTTGTTTGACTGTCAATCACAGATTCTTGAGTATTTGAGCTCACTGATGGTTTTTGTTCTTGAATCATCAATTCTTCAATTGAATTTTTAGTAACATCATTTTCTTCAATCTTTTCATCATCAGTTTTAAGTGTTGACTCACTCACATTTAGAATTGATTTCATTTTTTCATCATCTGTTTTTACAGTCAAGCCGTTGTCATCTAAGATAGCCTCTTGAGCTTCTAATTTAATATCTTTTTCAGATGTTTGTACTTCTGGCTTTAGTATCGGTGCGTCTTTTATACTTTCTGTATCTGGTTTTGGTGCTAGGTTGTCTAATATGTCTTCTTTGGAAGATTTTTCAATTACACCTTCCTCACCTTCTGATGGTATTGTATTTGTTACTATAGATATGGTTTCTTTTGGTTTTGGTAATTCAATTTTTTCCTCAATGGTCTTTGTCTCATCGATGGTAATATCTTCTTTGACTTTTTCCTCAATCTGTTCTGTACTTGAAGTCAGTTCAGAAATTTTTTCATCTAGCTTCGACACCACTTCTATTTGCAATGAAGACTCTGTAGAATCTGTGGGTTGTATCAGAGATGTTGCTGAGTCAAGATTTTCTTCCAGCTGAATCTCCTTGATCTCTTTTTCTTCTAACTTCTGTGTTGCTTTTGATGCTTCTTGAGGATTTGTGATGGCTTCAGAGGATTTTTCTTCTTCAGTAACTTTCTCACTACTAGTGAGTATTTCTTCTTGAACTGGAAACCCTTTGGACCCTAATGAAGAGCTTAATTCTTTAATCAGTTGCTTAGCAACCACAATTTCGGTTGCTACTTCTATTTTTGGAACTTCTTCAGATAGCTTGATTTCCTCTTGTTCTTTGGTAACTTCTTCAATAGCGCTCTCAATGTTAGTAGACTGAATTTCTGCAGATGTCAATGTATTAATCTCGACTGTAGCTTCTGAAACTTGTTCATTTATTATTTCGGTAGATACTGAATGTTCTACCTGATTTTCAGGAGTTATTTCAATTTTTTGATCAATTTCAGCAGGGGTTTCGTTGGCTGACTGTGTTTCTTCAGATACATTTTGCGGGATTTTTTGAATTACTTGCACTTCTGAAGTATCTTCAGTATCATGAGGTTCATCTGGCACCAATGTTTGTTCTATATTTTCAATTTTTGGAGTTGCTTCTATTTCCTTTGACTCTTTGATAGTGTCTTCATGTCGTTCTTCAGTTTTTTGGGTTTCACATTTTTCTTCAATTCCTGGCTCTTCACAAGTAATCTTTGTACTGGTTTCTTCCTCTGTTGTTTCAACTGCTTCTGATGTTATTTCAGTGGTTTCGGATTTCTCAATTTCAGACTCAACTTCAGTGGTATCAGGCTTAAATTTGTCCTCGCTTGTTGTAGACTGTGCTGGTAAGTCTTCGATAGAAGGCTCAGTGATTTGTTCTTTGGGTTCTGGATCATCTTTTTGAACCTCAATTACTGTCCCATTTGAAACAACATCGGTTGTTGATGTGTCTTCTTTGGTGTCTTCAGTCTGAGAAATAGGAATTTCGGATATTTCATCTTGTTGTGTGGCTGCAGATATTTGTTGATTTGAGCTTTCAATACCTTTTTCAGGTTGTGTTGAATTGCATAATTGCTCTTTTTCTATTACTTCGACCTTGGATTCACCAGACGATGTTTTATCAGCTTCTTCAGCCAATACTGTTTCATTTTTGCTAAGAATTTCACATTCTTCAGTTTTAGGATTCTGAACAAGATTTTCAGCGGTTGTTGATGAAGTATTTTCAAAAGATGGTTTGTCGAATTGAGCTCCAACAACTGCAACCGAATCAGACTTAAAAGTTTCAGTTTGGAAGATGGCTTCTTCGTTTTGATAACTCGATTCACTTACAGGATCCTTACATAGTTTAGAAGCTTCACTCGTATTGGTTTCAATTGACATTAATGCTTCTTCTTCAGAGGTTTGTTTAGTAATTTCATCTTGAGTTTGTTCTGCGTTTGTTTCGTGAGAGAGAACTTTATCTTCTCTAGCAGCTGAAGACTCGGTTCGTTCTTTTGCATCTAGTTCGATATTTTGGTTTACATCTTCAGTAGAAATAGGTTCAGTGTCCGTAACCGATTCAATTACAACTTTTTCAGCTTTAACATTAGGCTTTTTGATGACTTCTTCAATTTGTTCTGTCAATTTTTCCCCACAATGTGAAGACAATTCTTCTGAGCTGTTAACCTTTTCCTCAAGCAGCCCCTCCTTACCGCTTTCAATTTTTGTTGTACTGCTTGGATCTTTATTTAATTCAGATCCTTCATTTTCGTCAGCAGGTTTATCAGGGAATACTTTTTCTTGAATTTCTTTGCTAGTTTCTGTTACAATTGAAATATCTTCAACCTGAACTGCTTCGGAAGTTATGGATTCATTGATCTTTTCAGATGATTTATTATGAAGATTTCGAATCTCGGATACTTTTTCATGAGCACCTAATGATTTTTCAACTTCACCAACTTCAGTTTCTGTAAGAACTTTTTGATCTTTTTTACTTTGTTCTTCTTCGATTTTTGGCGTTTCAGAAGGTTCATTTGACGGTTCTTCTTTTGGAGTATTAATGTCTTCTTGAGACTTTTCTTCATTATCTGTACACGTTATTAAGACTGATTCAGTCTTTTCTTCATTTTTTGGATCATTAACTGATGTAGATTCCTTGGTAATCGAAGATTCAGTAGATAGTTCAGTTATTTCCTCTATAAGTTTAGTATATTCTTCTTTTTCTTGTGTTTCAACATTCTTATCAACAAACTTTGACTTATCACCATCGTTCTCAGGTTTGTCTGCCATCCTTATTGCTTCATTTAAAGATTCGGTAACTTGATCATCAACTGATGGATTTCCTTGAATTGTATATCCAAATTTTTCTTCATCGCTGTCTTTCTTAATATCTATTTTATTTTCAACTTCCACCAGCTTGGACTTTTCAATTTCAGCTTGTTTGTCATTGTCAGAAATTTGCCTATTTTGTAGTTTTTGTTCTTCCAAAATATCAACAGAAGGTTCTTCTTCAACTGAAGAAGTTTCACATTTTGTTTTCATTGACGTTTTATCGCTTATGTCTTCAGATTGATTGCTTCCAGCGGTTTCCGTATGAGTATTAGAATCTTCTTCATCTTCTTGTTTGATTTCTGTTGATTCGCTTTGAGTTGAAGAACATTCAGTTTTTATTTCTTCCATGGGTGTATTTGGTATCTCATCTAATTTTACTGTTGCAAGATCTTCAGCATCTTCCTTTTGTGTAAGACTTTTTTCCAATTTGTTTTCTTCTTTTTGAGAAATACATGCCTCAACAGTTGGAGCCACTTTTGGTTCTTTTACTAGATCATTAAGTGGTTCTGCTTGGAACTTCTCAATTTCAGATGCTTCTTTTGTTTGTTTAGTTACCACTTCAGTTTTATCGAGGGTTTCAATTACATGTTCTGTGGATGTTTCAGCTTTAACACCATTAGATTCTTCCTTAGGGAACAATTCTGTTGTTTTTTCTACTACAAAAGTTTTCTCATCTTCATTGGAAAGCAAAGCTTGATCTTCAGTTGTTTCTTTAGATTCTTTTGATTCATTTTTTGAAATTTGAACTGCATCTTCAGTTTTTTGTGTTTCAGTATTTTGCACGATATTTACTTCAGATTTTTCTTCATTTGATGCATCAACTACATCATGATCAACTGGTATGCTTTTAGGTTGTATAATTTCAGCCACTTCAGTATTAATGACTTGTACATCTGAATCTATGTTTTCAACTATTGTTGTGGTCAATGTGTTGTCGATAGGCACTTTTATTTCTTGATTTTCAGCAGTTTTTAAAGTTCCTGAATCTAGATGATCCTGGTTCTGATCTTTCGTTTCATCAACATGCGTTTCAAAAATTGGTTCAACGGAAGCAATATCAGCAGTTTTTGGTTCTTCTGAAGTTGATGATTCAATTTGAATAGGTGTTTCTTCGCAATTTTCTTTTTTTTCGATTTCAAGTACCTCAGATGACTGTTCAGAATTTACTTCTTGTATAAATGCACATTCTTTTTCCTCAGTTTTTTCATTACCAACAACGACTGGTAACAGTTTGTCAGTATCAGTTATTTTTAATATTAGTTTTGAAGGTAACGTTTCAAAATTTAGAACCTTGGTATCTTCTTCAACTACTGCTTCCACTCCTTCTTCATCTTTGGCGCACTCTTTAATTGGAATAGGGTCAGCATGAGATATTTCTTCTGTCTGTACTTCCTGTGATAGTTCAGGTAAAACTGAAGTTAGTTCATCATTATTAGGTGACGTCTGGTTAGAAGTGAGTGAGTCAGTTTTCGGCATTGCATTAATTTCATTAACATATATGCCTTCAATAGTTTTTTGTTCCCCTTTCATCTTCGTATTTTGCTCTTCAATGCTAGTTTCATCACTAGCTGCAGTATCTGCTTCAGTCAAAGCTGGTGGGGAAGATTCTACAGGAACCAAATTCTCTCCAACAGGTGAATCTTTTTTAATGGAAATTGTTTCATTTTTGCCATCATTCTTCAAACCTTCTGTATGTGGTTCAGAATCCACCTCTAAATAATTTAATTTATCTGATGCGCCTTCAGTAACTTCTTCCACTGTTTCTGTTTGAGGGTTCTCTGAAAGTTGTTCGGTGGGTGCAATATCATTAGAACCAGGTGTTTTCAATTTTGATTCATCGATCTGTGTATCTTCGATTGATTTAGTTTGATTTTCATTTGGTAAATTTTCAGTCATGGGTACTTCTATCTGTGATTTAGTTTGATCTTCCTGCATATCAATTTCGTTCGTCTTATCTAATAAATTTTCAGTCATTTGTACTTCTGACTGTGTTTTTTCTGCAGTTGATTCTTCTTTTGAAGAGTCTTCATTTAGCTTGTCAATTAGCTGTAAATGAGGTTGTGCTTCAGGTATAAGTTCTCCAGAGGAAATGTCAACTTTTTTCAAGTCATTAGATTGTTCAACAAGTGATTCGTTAGCTTGGGCAGCATCATTTTTAACTAGTCCCTCCTCTGACTTTGTTACTTTTTCTTCAACTGGACAATTGTCTGGAATATTTTGATCTTCGACTTCTTCTTCGGCTTTAGTAGTACTCTCTGAGTCTTTATTTACCTTATTTATCTCAATCTTTTCTGTTTTTGTTTCTTCGCATGGTTCACTACATTTTTTTTCAGATGAAATTATTTCAGATATGGGAATGGCTTCAGGTTCGTTTTTAACTGTGTCATCGTCCATGGCTACAGTATTTTTAGGGGATGAAGATTCATTTGTAAGTTTTTGTATTGCTTCTTGTGGGTTTTCGGAGTTCGTTGTAGAGTCTGTTTCAGTTTGAGTAACATCTTGAGGATAATCTGATACACATTTCTGTTCCTCTATAGGATTAGAAGTAGGTGGCTTTTCTTCCACAGATCTTTCAGAACTAAGATCTTGAAAAGTAATTTGAGCTTCAGATAGAATTTTTAAAGCTGCTGGTTCATTTACAGTTGAAGGAGCAATTTGTTTTTCAACAATATTTTCAGATTCTTGTTCAACCTTTTTGTGAGGTGAGTCTTCTGCCTTTTTAATTGCCTCATCTTGATGATCCTCGTCATCTTTTAGGTTAACATCCTCTTTCATATTGTCTGCTTCTGTTACAGAATTTGGCAAGGATTCATTTTGTGGTGCTTTTGTTGACGAAACACATTCTAAAGAAGATTCAATAACGGTTTTGGGAAGAATGTCATCTATAGACTGTTTATCAGGTGGTTCTTCAGATTTTCCACTGTGGCTAAGAACTCCTTTTGATGCAGTTGTTTCTTCAGTTTCAGTATCTTCCTTCACCTCTGGCTCATTTTTAATATCAGAGCATACATTTTCTTTGTGCGTTTCTACTTCAGTGACTGTTTTTTCTGGTTCATTATTGCTATTTTCAGAAGTTATTTGAGTATCAGCTTGAACTATTTCAGAATTTATGTGCGCTTCGGTCAGTTGTGATACATCACTTTTTTCATCACGTTTCAATTGCTCATCACAAAATGCATTAGGTGGGGGTAAAATAAATTCATTCACAGTCTTATCTTTTTGATTTGTTGATTCTGTTTCAATAATTGGCTGAGTTCCTGGAATATCTTCTTTTGATTGTACTAATTTCTGATCTTCGGATAGTTCAGCTGCTACTGCAATATTTTGTTCGTCAATGAAAAATGAAGTTGCATCACCTTCAAGATCTTCAGAGTATTCTGATGATGATCCAATGGTGTGAAGAGATTCATCTGAAATACTACTTGTATCTTCGGGTATGATTTTTTCAAAACCAAGATCATCTGAAAGGCTATTCATTGAAATACCGTTATCTTCATCGCTTGAAATCAAGTCTCGAGCTGGTTTTATTTCACAAATCTGACTTTCATCAATCATCTCTTCCGAAATCTTTGGTTCTTCAATAGTTTGTTTATCTAAATCATTCTTTATTGTAGATTGCTCTGGTTGATCTTCTTCTCTTGTTTCTGCTTTAGTTTCTTCTACATTAGAAACGATTTCAAAGGTGTCTTCTATTTCGGATTGTTCCAGATTTTTTTGTTCATCAATCTTTATTGTGTCTGCAGGATCATTAGGAAGTATTTCTTCTTTGAATTTTTGTACCATTCCTGTTGTGGTCTGTTTTTCTTCAGTATTTTGTAGCTCAATATCGTCCTTTTCACTTTCTGCTGAATCAACACAATCCTTCTTCAGTTGATCAGGATCATTGGGTGTTTTTTGTAAATTGGATTCATTGAGCTCTGCAGTTTCAGTAGATTCTTCAGTTATTTCTTCAATAGTGATTGAACTTTCTTCATTTCTTTCTAACCTTATTGCATCTTTACCTACAAGCTCTCTTATTGCATCCATCACCATTTTTGGTGAACTTAGTAAATCAGCTTCTTCACAGCTTTCAATTGTTTCTATTTTAGGCTCATCTCCAGGGCCAAATTCCAGAGATTCCTCAGCTATTACTCCCAGTCTTCGTTCTTCAGTACCTTTAGCATTTAATTGAGCCATAGCTAGTTCATTGAGCTCCATCAAAGAACTCAATTCCAGTTCAGTCAGTATATTTCGATCATCAGAAGCTGAAACAGCTAACATTGGCCCTAAAGCAATTGCTGCCAATATCTCAATAACCGATGGTCGACGAGATGAGCTCTCAGCTGGGTCAATTTCAGAAGCCAGGCCTTCTTCGTCTTCAACACAGAAGTCAGTAATGCCTTCATAAGCGTCCATCTCGGCTCTATAGATTCCCGCTGAAAACACAAACGACTCTCAATTCCCATCTAGAGTGGTTTAGGGTTTGGGCAGGGTTTGATTCTACAGGACTTACCTACAAGACTGATGTGATTCACAGTTCTACATGAGACTATAGATACAAGCCTAACTACATTACCTACTTCAAAAATACCTACGGTTCAAAAACAGCGCTCGAGATTAACTAGTTTCTAAATTTGGTTGTTGTTAGCATTGTTAGCATTTTATTAATGAATGATTTTTTTCTGTTTAATGAGGGACAAGTTTTTGGAAATCTGATGGACTTACCTGATAAAGCACAGCTTATCGATGATCGCGGTGACAGGGACGAAGAGTTATCATCTCCTGAATCCGTTTTGTTGTTCTGTTCTTCATTGAATTTGGCCAGTAAATTACGCATTTTTTCATCATCGGTGAAATCATTTGGGGGTGGAACAATAGTCTCATCTTCTGTAACTTGACTTTCCTTGGCTAGCTTCTCAGCTTTTGTAGGAATACTTTTTGTAACATTTGCATTGATCGCTTCATTACTTACAGCTTTGTTACAATTATTTACAGATATCTTCAAAGATTCCGATTCGTCGAGTCCATCGTTGCTTACAACAAATTCATTTTTGGTTTCAGTATATGGCGGTACATTATCAGGAAGGGAAGATGTCGAAATCATGCTGGTCCTATCGACTAGTTCATCAAGAACAATTTTTGTATTCTTTCCACCAATCAAATGTTTATTCACGAGTCTATCATTGAGGGGTTCCAAGCTAGCACTAACCATTTCCAGGGAAGAATCATCTGTATCCGAACCAATTTCAGATAGATCACTGACTTCATCGGTTGGCTTGTCTCCAATTAATGCTCGGATATCTTCTTTTGGCGCTGGGACTAGCATACCAACGCTGGCTGAAGTTTTGTTGGATTTCTTCTTTTTGAAGAGCCAATTGTCTTCCCAGTTTGCGTCCCGACTGGAAGTCACCGATATAAAATCTTAAGTAAAGAACAAAAATTGAATGAAAAAGGTTTGTTTCTAGTTTTTCTTTAAATGAAAAACTTTTACCTTCTTCATCTTCATCTTCTTCCGATGCTGGCTCAGCTGAAATATGTGGCAGCGGAACCATATGCGATGAGATAAAGTCACTGAGGACAGATTCTCTATCGGCTTCAATGGTATCATTCGCATTATCATCATAAAAGTTACCATAATTTGGAGATAGATCATCATCTTTATTGATCTAAATATAAAAAATAATTATTACAATTTTTTAATGATCGCATTTTTTAAAATTTCTTGATAAGTTTTACTTACACTGCGAATCGGATCAGTTAAACTGCTTTCACTTCTTGGTTCCACTGAACTACTCGATGAAACACTCTCATCCGTTTTATTGAGATTGAGAGCATTGTGATTGTTATCAAAAACCGATGAGGACGTCAAGTCAGGGCTGCTTTCTGAGTGTCTTCCATTTCCATGGGTACTGACAATCTGGGCAAACAAAATTAAAATTATGTAAAATAAAAACGAATATAAACATATTTTGTGTATAATTTTTTTAAAACAATTTTCTTATTCAAACCGAGTAGCTGGTAGGTAAACTTATTTAAATAAAATTTGGCCTTCATTATTTTTCCATTAACTGTTTTTGTTTGAAGATATACAGCATTAAATTGAAATTAAGTAAATTGAAATATGTATTTAAATTTTTGACCACTTCATTGAGTAGCACTTGAAGATTGACAGGTACTTGAAGACCACAAACTCTTACATATTAAAAAAAAAAAATGGAAAAGTTTAACTAGTATTACAGGGTCTTCCAACAAGAGGTCAAATTTCAAATTTCCCTTAAATTTTTATTTATAAAACGCGTCACTGTCTTTGTGGTTATTACTTAATATAGATCGATTTACCCTCGCAATAAGGTGTAGAAATAGCGATGAATGGTGAAAATATCACAGGAACGTTTTTATTGTTTGTTTCGTATGCTGTATTTTTAGTCACCAACAAGCGCTAAAATCTCGCCCAACTATAGTGAATTTAATCTATAATTTGAGGCTATCGTGGATAAAATTTCCCACGGAATTTCTCCCATCTCCTAAAATTTTAAATGCCCAAAATTTTGTACTGTTCCTTACAAATTTAAATTTGGTCAGTCAAAGTGGCATCCCGGTGGCCATGGAATATTGATTTTTGATGCCAATAAATTCCGAGAGAAACTTCGACCACAATTCACGTTCCCAGTTTTCGAGGATGGTAAAAATTCCGTGGGAAATTTTGTTCACGATAGCCCCCATAAAGACTATAATTCGCTGCTGTAGCCAGGGGTGTGGCTGCAAATTCAGACCTATTCAACTACATATATATAACATCACTTTGCATCGCATTATTTGTTTGCCTGAAATCAATATTATGGAATTCAGCGATTTTTAGCAGGATGATGGTGCGTCACATGCCAAAACAATTCATCTTGTGAATAAAAACAAAACGACAAAACTAGAACTTGGATTTATAAGTAAAAGATATTTCAATTACTTTCCTTACTTGAGTTCAATGAAATTTATTACTACTTTTTTTAACAAGTAAAAAGTCGATTAGCTGATGTTTAACGGTTTAAAAGAAGACACCTGTGCAAACAACTAGCTGCATGCTCATGTCAATAACGTAGCTGTGTACCTACATTAACTCGGAAACACAACACTTGAAAAAGTCCCACTGGTACAATTGTAACTCATTTATGAGTTTATGACAAAACAAATAATTAGGTACTAGTTTTTTTTTCCAATCATCTTTCAAAAACTTAATGGATGTGCATGAGATATTTCTCACATTGTTAGTTATAAAACAATATTTATAAACTTTTCTCAATATTACAGAGGTAATTTAATAAAAAAAACACGAACGTTACGTTTAAAAAATTAAATATTGAAAGATATTGGAAAGATAAAAAGGTATGTCATTTTACCCATGTTTAACCTACTCACAAAAAAAAATGATGTACAGCTGTTGTTTTAGTTGATATCTTTTTAAATTTATTTTAAATGTTAAAGTTCTTTAGGCGCCAGTTGTAGCTATTATTAAAACTCATCATTGAAAATTTTAATGATTGATTTTGAGACATTTAAAAACCAAAATAATTTATTATTTTGATGAACAAATATAGCTCAAGACTTAATTTATATTTCTAGTCAAAAAATGTTCAAATATAGGTCTAGATTTCTACATAAAAAGACTTCTTATTTCAATGATTGAGCTACCTTACCAATGATCATTGACATATTAAAAGTCATTTTAATTGGAAAGTTGGACCTAGAAATATTAACTAAGTCCTGAGTTTTATTTGTCTTAAAAAAAAACGATTTTCTTGTCTTACCTTGAAATTGATAAACAAAATTTTCAAGGACGAGTTTCAGTGATAGCTATAACTAGTCATTGCTGTTATATCAGTGTTTGTTTGTTATTTATTCATGTTCGAAACGTCATAATATTATTACCTTTAATCTGTCATATCTTTTTTATCATAAATATTTGGTTTTAAATCGATTAGAAAAAAAAAATAAAATATCGTCGACTTTGAGTGAAAAACAGCTGACTCCTATTTTACGTTTTTTACAAAAAATTATTTCAAAAAAGTGCTCGCATTATTTAAATAATTTAATTGAAATGGATAAGATTTGATAGATTTTTGTTTATAAGCAATTTTTGAAATAAAATGTGGAGCTAGCCGCTTTTCACTTCAAACCAACGGTATCGTCAGTAAAACCAGAAAAGAATGTAACTTTAAATTTTCTGAAAATTTAATTTCAGGCAAACCATGAACCTATGAAGTTTTAATGCTATCCTGTAAAATTCGCTAATATGGGGCTACACACTTTTCTGGATTCACCAAAGATATTGGTTTTTCTTTAAAATAGTTCTTTAACATTTTTGAAAATCTAAGGTAAATATTTGTGAATTGGAAATAATGCCTCAAATCACTTCCGAAAAAACAAGAGACAAAATGTTCACAGAAAATCGTATACGCGTCAATTATTATGATTCCGCAAGAGTGAGTTTTAAGTTTTTGACAAATATCGTATGCATAATCAGTCAAATTTATTCACACTTATTTTGGGCGTAAACGGAATGTGTACACGGAAAATCATTCACACTTGCGGAATTGGGCCCCAGATTTAAAATTAAGATTAGTACCAAATTTTCCCCCACCGCCGTATACTGTTTTCTGTAAAAAAAAAAACGGATCGGGTACGATATATCGGCTTTTTAAATATCAACTCCATAAGGTCAGTTTTTATAATCTAGACCAACAAATTTCTTTTTTGTAAAAGATAGACTGACCAAAAAGAAGAAAAATGATTTCATAGACTTTTTGAAACGATGATATTTAAAAATCTCGATTTTGAAAATGTAGTACACTGGCCAATGCTTAATGAATCGAGATTTCAACAGACGAAATTTTGAAAGTCAGAAGCCGCGCGTTTGTGAACATCATTCCCCAAAACCTAAAATAATATCATTGATCATAATAAACTCATTTCTCTAGAATTTATAAAAAATTGTATAAAGATCAAAAATACTTGAACTAGAATCTTTAAAAAATGCTTGCATAAAGAACAAAAATGTTTGAACTTCCTAAGGATTTTTAAATTTTGTTTTCAAAAGCTTTTGCCTCAGAAATGTTAAGGGACTATAGCTTTTTGCATATTTAACTGTACTTGATTTAAAAGTCTTGCTTTTATAATGTCTTAATAAAAAAGAATCTTTCGACGTTTGCGTAAGAATGAAGAATGTGCTGAAAAATTCAATGTTTTACCGGTTGATTGTAGAATCTCAATATTTCGTGGTCTTACAGTAACAATATATAAATATAAACTGCTGTAAAATTCTGAAATTTCAAAAATGCGACATTGTCAAGAAATCTATAATATCCATAATATCGTAAACTTCTAAGATTTGTATGGTAAAGCTTTTACTTTCCGAAGTTAAAAATGTTTTTTTTTTTTTTACATAACGTACACTAAATATTTTTCGATTCTAAAGATTTATATAAATTAACCTTTTCAAAAACCTAAAATAGTACTGAATTCAGTAAACCCTTTTTGCATCTGTGTGATCAACCACAATACAAGCGATTGCTTAAAGTTTAACAAGAACTTGTGTTTTAAACAGTGTTTGAAATTGTCTATAACATCAAATAACTGTTAAGTTCCTATTGCAAATTCAGACCAAAATTTATGATTCTTTGAAAACATTTCAAGGAGAGACTTGCTCTTTGGGTTAATTTCAAATGACCGACACAGAAAAAATATTGACTAGTTAAAATTTCGACCGATTAAAATGCCGATTTAAATCGATTTTATTGAATTGGAAAAATACCGTTACGTTTCAGGCTAGTTGACTTTTTGTCAAGAGATTTCAATATGTCGATATATATTTTGTTAAAAAAGTCGATACAAATCGGCATTTTAACCAATTGAAATTTCTTATCGGTCATAAGTAACGTAATGCAACATAACTCAACGTAACCTAACGTAATGCAAATGTAACGTAACATAATCCCTTAAAAACTCCTTTTGTTGTTTTATTTTCAGTCTGCGTGTAAAATGATAAGTTTACAAGGACCTTTTTTATACATTTGACTAAATGCTATGTAATTCAATCACAGTAAGAGTCACAATGACGTTTGGATAAGTTTAACCAGTTTGGTTAATTTTACTCAACAATCCTTTGATAAGTTTAAATTTAAACAAAAAATTTAACAGTTAATTATCCAAAAGATAAACTTAACCAATTTGTAAGCTTATCTAGGGTTTTACGAAGTTGCATGAACATCCTTAAATTTTTTTTTTTCAAATTTTAATTTAAGGTTTGTGCTGAATCTCAATCAGGAACGTCGATATTAGCCCACGAGTAATAATAATGACGCACATAATAGGCGGTAGTCTATTTTGTTTGTTGAAATTAGTTTTGTCTTTGCAAAATGTCAAAGGTTAGTTGGGTGCTTCTCGAAGAGCTTATGCACTTGAAATCCGAGGTACTTATTTTAATATAAAATCGATGTGGAAGAATAAATTGCGTTGTAAGAAAATATTCCGATTTCTGCTATCTATAAGAATCTGTTTGCTAAGGATATTATGAAGTACTTAAGTATATAAATCTCAAAGATTTTTTTTTGCTCATTATGTGTTAAAAAAGGATGCATGAAAATTCTCAGATCAATGAATAATATTCGCTTTTTTTCACGTTTCCGCTTGGAATTTAAAATTGTTAAGGAAAATTTAGTTTTTTAGCATGGTGTTTAAGATGCTAATCTTTTAAAAAATGTGATTAAATCTTTTTTTTGTCACTGAATATTTATACAATTTTTTTTCCATTATAAAATCAATAAATCAAAAATTTCTGAGAAGAATGGTAAACTTAAAAAAAAGGATAATGAAACTCCCCCCTCTTAAAAATATATATAGGTTTGCACAATTGAATTATCCTCGTACGTGTAAATTATTATTATCCATTGTGCTGTTGTGAGTTTTATTCCATTATCCGGATGTCCTGGGGAATGCACTCAATTAAAATTCTTTTTAATTGAATTTTTTTGTCTGCTTGTTTTTTGTTGGTTCAACCACCAAAAATCCTATTTGATTATTTAAAGTTGAATTTTTATCTTTTTATTTAATTTATTTTTTTTTTATTTGCACAAACTATAGCGAAAGCTGTTAGCTTGAAAGTTTACCACAAACTAATTTATGCACCCTTATGGGTATTTGATTTAGCTAGGGGTACGTTGGTGCTGTAATTAAAGAGACTACGGTGCATTGTAGGTGCAGTGTTTTTTGTTGTTGTTGTTGTTGTACATCGTTGCACATTATAAAGAAGCCATATTTATGTTGATGAGATGTTCTATCCACCCACATACAAAAACCACCCGCCCGCCGGCGGACAACAATAAAGAAGGGTGAGTTGATGAAGTGTTTAGAGGGTGTCATAGGAATAAATGGTTTAGTCTACATATCTACATAAATATATATGCAAGCAGTGCGACGTAACTTTTTAGTCTCCTAACCAATGTACGTATACGTAGGTACATTCCTATAGGTAGACCCTACTTTTTTATAGATTCTTCATTTTTCTATTTCACGATGCTTTTGGATTTCTCTTTCGAAACACAATGTAAGAGGCGCCATAGAGGATTTCTCTATTTCGAGGAATAGGCTTTTATGCAACGCATTTTGTGGGGCTTGTCATTGTAATAGAATCGAATGTATGATGAGTGACTTGTCTGAGCTTTTTTAAAAATACACAAATTGATTTATAAGTTTTGCACTTTTTCACAAATACAACATGTATTTTTGTACATGTTAAACCCTCATTGGGAAATATTTGCGTTTTCCAAAGGAGCAATAAATTGAGAACATTTTTATTGATTGGCGCAATTGCTTAAGTAAAAATTGAATTGATTTGATTAATTGGTTCTGTTTGGGGTATTGGCATGAAAACATATGGTTTAACTGGTTTTCAATAAATTAAAACTAAGTGCAGAATTGCAAGAAGGCTATTTTTTATTTTAACTTGCACTATAGGGAAAATGCAGATTTAGTGTAGGTATTCAAAGTGTAAAATAAACATAAAAATATGATTGTAATTGTAGTAAAATGCAAATGTTTATAAGTTATAAGTCCCTACTACATTTTGTTTTATTCAGAAAATTAGACATCTAAATTGGCACTCTTATAGGCTTTCTATAATTTTCAATTTGTAAAAATTGAAAGCCATTAAGGGTATTCATGCAATGGCGAAAAGTTCTTGTAAACGTAGTAAAGTTGTAAACTGCGTAAATCTGTCAAATTTTTCATACAAATTGTGAGATAATTATGAAGTTTAAACTTTACAACGTTTATGATGGCTTCACGCTTTTGTATGAAAACCCTTAATATTGCCTTGGTAAGATGGAGCAAATGAATTAAGTTCAACTTAAAAAATGGCACTGCTTTAAATGCTGTGCGGCAGCCATTTTTTAGGAAATGAGTTTTAGGCAACTCTCGAAAATTTTCCTGGATTTTTTTGTGTAAAAATCCTAAATAAATGCAGATTCTGATTCTGCAGATTTTATTTTTTTTCCATTTAAAAATGGAAAATATCCCAGAAGGAAAAAACTCGAGAAAAATATTCCAGGAATATTTCCAAAAGAAAAAAAAAAAAAAAAACTGAAAAACCTTTGCCCTTTTTTCCATAATAAATAAAAAGCACAACTGGTTCGCACGCACTTCGACTTAGGTTCAAGAGGCCGAGGGTTTAAAAAAAATTGTACAAAAAAGACATGAAAATAATGTTATGAGAGAAAATGTTTAAAAGTATGAAAATTCTTTAAATTATTTGGGTTTGAATGCCATCTAAATTCTTGAACAAATATAATTGAATGAAAAAATACTAAATCATGGAGCAGATTAAAAAAAAAATCTTTAAATATTCTTAAGGAACAATTTTATTTATGTGTATATGAATAAAGCAAAACTAAAAAAAAGCCGACCAGTTTTTGAGATATCGAATTTTCGAAAAAAAAATTAAAACTTTTTTTTTTAATTCAAAAAATAATTTTTTGAAAATTTGGATATACAATATTTTTTTAATCTTATTTGAAATTTGTATATACGAAATTTACAAAATCTGTTAAGCCAATAATGAGAAAATTCAAAATATATTTTTCCAATAACTATTGGTCGCTCTAGTTTTAACATTTTCAACTCACAGAAAAGGTTTTATAAAAATCGTAGGAACTGATTTGAAAAAAAAAATCCTTTACTGTTTAATGTTTGTTAACTGTTTAAGATTTGTATGGAAGGCATAGTTATTTCTCTTAAAAGTAATATTTCTTCCTAAAATATTCTAAAGAGTGTTAAAAAACCTTGAATTACCTACCCGGTTTCAGAAAAATCGATTATGTTATTTTCGAAATTTAAGATTTTCATTAAAAAGTATTGGAATATTTTTCAAAAACCCAAACAAAATTTTCTGTTTAAGAAAATTAGTACACAATACTACATATTTATTTATATTTTTTCGAAGCTTCTGTATAAAAAAAATTGAAATCAATCATATTATTTTGAAAAAAATAAAAATTAAAAAATGGTTCCATTAATAACCATTTTTTTGAAAAATGGTTTTCCATCAAAAGGTAGCATTTACCAGAGAAAGTTTATTGATTTTTTTAAGTCACGTTGTGTAGCCATTTTTGAGAAAAATAAGATTTTCCAAAATTACTAAAAAACAAAATGCATGCAAAATGCATGAAATATTGAAGTAATAACAAAAAAAAAATAGCATCTAAATCGTACTTTAAATAGTATAATCAACTCGAAAACAATTTTTTTATCAAAATTGTGGGAGCTGGTTTTGAAGTAAATAAGATTTTCCTTAACAGTTGTATGGCAAGCACCGTTCTTTTTTGAGCTCAAAATTTTGAGAAAAAATTTGTATTTCCCCTCTGGAAAATTACCAAAAAGCCTAAAGCTTAAAATTTGAAAAAGATTACATCATAAGCTTAGCCTGTAGATCCAGATACAAGCAGACAGACAGAATGACCGAATTTTGCCACCCACTTTTTGGTATTCTCTATCATCAATGTCTAATTGTTGTATTGAAATTTTTTTTGCACAATCCAAATATTGCCTTATTGAAAAAAGAAAGAACCCGACTGAACAATATCAAGCTTGTGTGTGTTTATAAAAATGCTATTCGTTGTTCCAATAGGTTGGGTACGATATCCCGAAAGCGAAAATCCCGAAATAGAAAAAAATCTCGAATGCCAAAATTCCGAAAGACAAAATCCCGATAGGACAAAATCCCGAATGGAAAAAATCCCAAATGGACCAAATACCGAATAGCTAAAAAACCCCGAATGCCAGAATCCCGAAATCTTGAATGCAAAAATCTCGAATGATTCAGTACTGTACCAAAAACAGAACTAAGCCATTCTAGGTTCTATCCTTCAAATTGAACTCTTTTGTGCTAATTAGTAGAAACATTTACATTGTGCAGATTATTGATTTTGATATTCAAAATGGGTGAAGAAAATTGTTTTTGATGTTATACAATTTGTGATTTTTGTACATTCTAGATTTTTGTTTTTTTTATGAAATGTTTGCATTCGGAATCTTGTCATTTGAGATCGAAAAATAAATGGAAGTCAAGCCAAAAAAAAAACAGTTCGGCTTCCTTGAAACAACTGAAATATTAAAAAAATTGTATTAAAATTCGGGATTTTATCTCAAATGGAATCAGGATTTTCGGCTTTCGGTGTTCTGACCATTCGCGATTTTGACATTCGAGATTTAGTCCATTCTAAATTTTGCCATTCGGGATATTGGGCATTCGAAATTCTTCTTTTTTTTGCAGTTTGGCGTTTTGACATTCAGGATTCTGTATCCTTCCTGTTGCTATTTATAAGCCACGAAACCTGCATTGGGATTGAGCTTATCATGTGGCTTCAGTGGCGCAATATGTAGTGCATTGGCTTCTGAGTCGTTTGGTTCATGGTTTGGCACCAGATGACGGCCAAGAGTTTTTCAATTAATCACATTTATTTCGATAGTCGTTTTATTAAAACGCCACGGCTTTAAAAGCGGCTCTTGGCGATTCAGTAAAACGACTCCCATTAAAATGATGAGAATAGTGAAAAACGGAGAAAACGCTTTACTTCAAATTTAATTCCATTACCACTTTCGTTTCTAAAACCGTTTCGTTTAAGTGGTGTATTATTAAAACGACTATTGAAATAAGGGTGAATATGAGAAACTCAGACTAAGCACCATTAAAGGAGCTTGTAGATTCGGGGTGACCGTGGCACTCATGAAATAGCTCTAAATCCAGCCTAAAAACTTGGTAGAAACACACACAGGTTTTTGTTGTTCATTCAAAATTATTCAACCGAAAATAAAATCACATTAAAATTGGTGTTGTTTTAAAAACAGACATTTTTGGGTTTTCCTTAGAAGTAATTACAATATTTTTTCGGAACTCTTTTCCAAAAAAATCTGGGCTAATTTCCAAGAGCCGTCTTAGCCAATATCTCGACAACGGTTAATTGGACGAAAAATATGTGAAACGTTTCTATTTTTTTCTGTATATAAACATTTCTTTAAAGATTTATTAATTAAAGATAGTTGGGCCTACGCAAATCACTTGACTTATGATGTCGCTGACTCATGGATTGGAACGCATGGTTTCCATCAGTGGCAGTGACTTTTGGACAACCTGTATAAACTGGTAACCAATTTTCTACAACACTGTTCATATATTGTGTCTGTTTGTTTACAAAAACTTTTTGCAAATTCCTTCTAAGAATGGAATTTGCATTCACTCACAAGGGTCAAGTCTACCCAAAATCTCTAATTTTGCATCCAAGAAATACACTTTTGTGAGTCGTTAGAAAAGGGACCGTTTGAACTACAATCCACTAGAGGTTCTGTTATTCCTGTACTGGGTACAAATAATCCATAAATGTATTCTTCCTAACCTTAAAGAAATGTATCCCACCAAGTTACGAGATCTAAACCAAAAACTGGAAAATTAAGTTAAACCATGACAGTTGAATAATTTGACCTTGTACCGGAAATTGATGCCGGAAACAAAATCAATTCTATTACCGCGTGATGTAAGAAAGGCTGTTGAGGAAGATACGATTTTTTTTTACAATTTAGCTTTTCATCCCCAAGGCAAACATAAAGAAAAATATACAATTTAAATAGACTATTTCGTTGTGTAGTTTGTTGGGTGGAAAATGAAAAATGACAATTATTAGAAACCAGGTGATTACTCATATAACGACAGAAATATTTACACTGATTTCCGTTTGCTATTACCCTTACTCTTATATTTCAAATAAAAAAAAAATATGTCCTTCATAGCTGTTTTTTTTTTATAAGCCAACAATTTTCAATAGGCAGAGGTAAGTTGTGTGTCGTACATGAGTAATTGCATGCCCTCAAGCTTAGGTACATAATATTCCTAAATTGATGTGCGAAAATGTAGACAGATAGAAAATGCTTCCGCTATGTTAATAGGAATGATTGAGTTTTCTTAATTTTAAATTATTTTTAACATTCTGTGACTTCAAAGTTTGGCATGTAACTGATGCTGTTGAAAATCTCTTTAGACGAATATTCTTGTGAAAATGTTGCGAGAAGAGAAATGGTTTGTTTTGGGCAAGATCTAGAGCAAATATGAGAACTAAGGTATTGTTTGTTGGTGAATTATAAACAATAACTAATAGGGTGGCGCAACAGCTCGTAGGAAACCATGACCTACTAACTTATAACTCTAAACTAAAGCCATTTCTGTGTACGAGCTATAAGTTAGCAGGAATGGAGGGCACCTACAATTTGCTCGGGATTTCAAGCAGCTTAAATGGGATTCACTTTTCTTAAATTAGAGATAATCTTGAAGAGTACAACGTGGAAACTCTCAAAATGCATATAAGTCCATGGAGGAGACCCTTCATGGTGGAAGCGCGTGCAATTGCGAAAACTTTTTTAAATTATTTTCCTAAGGCCAAGGGTTCGTTGTCCACAGAATTGTGTAAGCATAACAAAAACTACTTAAAACATAGAAAAAAGCTAAGAAAGTCCATAATTATGACTTTAAAAATAAGTCATTCCGTTGGAGTTGCCTTGAAACTTATTGACAAAATTTTAAAGTTGCTTTGGGTGCCATTATTTACAATAAATTGGTATTTGGATTTTATTGTTACTCAAAGCTTAAAATATAAACCAAAAATTTGTCTATGGACAAGGTCTCAAAAAATTGGTTTTGATGATATAACTCAATAACTGTAAGTCTTATGAAAAAGTGCATAAGATTAATATTAAGAAAGGTAAATTTGCTTAGATCTTTTTGCTTAGGTCTTAAAATTAAAGATATGTGAAAGGTCGGGGATTTAGCATACAAAAAAAAAATATATTTTTTGAGTGCATTTAACTAGAAAATATAAAACTCACCTTATTGAGGACAGCTGTTGCCAGTAGATCGTGATATTTCTTCGATTCAAAATACTGCCCACCATTTCCATTGCAGTGATTTCCATTCAATGGTAACGACGTTTCACGATGATCAACGTCATTCGAATCAATCGCAGTTGTTGTTATCAAACCAGCCGAAGCAAAAGGTGGCTGACGTATTGTTTCAGCAATTATACTTTCAATTAGTCGTCGTAACCTGACGTTTGATATGCCCTGAAGCTCTTGTCCATTTCTAACTTGTTGGTCTGAAAGAATGAACAAAAAAAAAAAGAACAAAACATCAGAAATCAAAGTAAGAGAAATGATTTTACTATAAGCCTTTAAAAAAGGGTCAAACGTTAGAATATTAAATAACATGACATGTATTCAGAATTAATTTCTCTAGGTCATTTGCATATTACTTGTGTTAAGGGATAGCGCAAACTACCCCTTTAAAAAAAAGAAAAAAATAATAAAATTATTAAAAATAAATGCATATAAGTGGATTGTGTATTTTCTTCGTTTAAATTTTGTATTCTCTTTTAAATAACATCATGCATGCTAAAAGTGCTTACCTAATTTAAGTTCTTCAATGACATAAACAACATAGAAAATTGTTAATGCAATTGCGCCATAAACAACGGCAACTATTGCAGTGGTACAGTCCATACCCGTTTAGTCCAATTTTGGATATGATTATTTTATTATTAGAATGTTCTTAGATTAGTCTCGCAATTAGGTTATAGGAACGACTAGGTCTGATTTTTCTTTTTAAATTGTTATTATTTTTATAAAAAATTATTAACTGTGTTATGACATGCTTCACTTAAGTTTATTAACAATTTATTATTACGTCATAATTGTTTTTATATAGTCTTAAGAAAGAATATGGGAAGCTTTCTATATAAATTGGTTGATAATTAATTAAAATTGATGCACTAAGGGACAGCATGTATCTGTGCTATAAAAAACATAAATGTGAACAATACATTTTAAGGGTGAGAAATTAGCTAAGAGTTTATTTAAATAACATTGCTTGTTTGAAGTGATTATGTATATTATAGATTTAATTTGCATATATTCAGCATTATTTATTAGATTTTTTAGACTCTTAAGTCCTTAACAGTTGGAAATATGCTTTATTTAACTTATTTAAATGTCAAGATTGAAAAATCTAAGGCAGCCGATAACATTTCCCTAGTTAGGCAACTTTAGGACAACAGCAAACAAAGTTTATTAATAACTTTTTGGAATTGGCTCACTGTTTAAAATAAGACAAAGTTTATAAATACAGCTTATTGTGTTTCAGTTAAAATAATGAAGTAAGAGAAGGTTTTTGTTATCTTTATATTCAAGTCCACTTTACCACTTTAATCAAAAGTTAAAATGAAGCTATAAATAGAATTAAAACAAAAATAATGTTTACTCTCTTTATTTTGGTTAAATTGAACCAGAATCAGGAATTTTTATGAGTTCATTCAACCAAAAATTGCATAAAATCATTTTTGGATCCAAATCGAAAGCTTCAATTCAGGGAATTTCATAATTGTTTAATTAATTTTTAGTAGGTTATCCAAATATTTGTATTATTTTGAAAGCAAGCAGAAAAATAAACGTTAACTTGGCTTTGGATAATACTTTGGTATTACAATAAATTTTATTTGTTCTATCGGACAAGTATTGGTTTTGTGTCAAATAAAAAGAAGATTTTTATAGAATTTAATCAAAACTGACATAACGATGATGGGGATGTTAAACTAAGCGCGATCCTTCATTTACCGCGTCGGTCACCTTAAAGTATTAAATATATCAGAGAATTGAAAAATCTGTGTCCCTGTTCTGTAATTATCGCATCGAGATTGGTTGACGATTAGAAAAGCTACTTTTTGTGAATTATTAGCGCCGCCATCGTTTTGTAGTCCAATTCCCTTCGAGCTTAAAAAAAATTACGAATATCTTACGTTTTTGCTTTTGGTCCGTATGTCTTGCTGTAGGTTTTTAGGCTTACGTAGGTTTTGGTTTTGGTTCTACATTTAAATCTAAGCACGCCTATCTATCATAAGAAGTGTACAAAATCCATATCTAAATGTCAAAACCCCGGATTGCAAACAAATATCCGGAATGGCTTAAATACCGAATGCCTGAATCCTGAATGACAGAAACCCAAATGCCATAATCCCGAATGACCTAAATCCTGAGTGCTAGACCCCTATTAAACATAATACCGAGTGGACAAAATCCCAATTGGACAAAATCCCGGATATGGGCGAAATCCCAAATGCCAAAAATCCCGAATGCGTTTTATATCAAATCCTGAATTTTAAAACATTTTTTAGTATTATTTCAGTGCTTTCAAAGGAACCAAATTACTACGTATGGCTTGACTTCTGAACATTTTGGGATCTTGAATGATTAGAATCTCGAATGGAAGAAAAATTTTTTTTAATCTATTTCGATTACCAAAATCATGTATTTAAAGAACAAAAATCAACTAATAAGCACAAAAAAGTTCAATAATTAGAACCTTGGAATTTTGTCATTCGGGATTTAGTCCATTCGGAATCTTGCCCATTCGGAATTCGTTCCGAACTTATTTATCATACACATAAGCCTGTTAAATAAGAATTATTTTTTTTTTGCTTATTTTTGCCATGTTAGAATTAACTTACTTACTTGCGTCATAAGCTTATAGAAAATAAAATAATTTTTGATTTTTAATACTTGACAGCTGATTTAATTGCATAGCATTTAACCAAATGATTAAAAGAGCCTTCATTCAAACTTTTGCGTAATCTTACCATTTTGCAAAATTGGTAAACTAACGACGTTGCATGAATTCCCTTATTATTTGTCTTCAATGCCTTAACATCTTGTAAACTAAAATCACTAGAACAAATTTTGTCCGTCCAGTCGTGGATATTTTTCTTTCAATTGCTTGTCCAACATTTTAAATTCATCCAAATATTAAGCATCATTTTGATTTATCGTGGATTATTACCCAAACATTTTTCTCTGTTCCAAACGTTTCCATCTTTTATGTAACTACAATTTTTTATTTCAAGAATAATTGTCCAACATAAATTTATAATAATGAAATGACTTTTTGTTAAAATATATTTTCTAAGCTGCCAGGCACCTACAGTGGGACCCAATGTCTGGCAGATACATTAAATGTTTTCAAAAAAAGGTATTTCAATTTACGTTTAAGCATCAAAACTAAAGCTTTATGTTCGGGCAACTATTTCACAGTATTTTTTGCCCAAAGTACGACTGTAGGTGTATGGAAGCTTGGCAAATATTTTGTAACAGTTGCCCGAAGAAAATATTTTAAATTTAGGTTTGATACTGTAAGGTAAATTTCACGTTTTTTTGGCATCTTTATATAGGCGTCTGCAAGTGTCAAAATAAGTTTTTCATAACTTTCCTCAAAACATATTAAAAAACAGCTCTGATAAAATTACGTAATTTTGCATCAATTTAATGCACCACCTTAAGCACTTGATACCTCCGAAATGGTTTCAAGATTTGTATTATCAATTCGTTCATACCTACCCTAGGGTATATTCACAGACAAAAATTAAGCTATAATAAAATGACGTTTGGCAGCCCTGGAAATTTGGTCTAAAAGATATTATACTGTATAGGTTGTCAAAATTGAAAATGTCAAAAAAAAGCTATGAATGTGAGGATAAAAACACACACACAGCAACTATTTAAATTTTAAACTGTCAGAAACAAAAAATGGCTGTGAACGTGATGAAGCAAATACACGTAAACACAGTAACAAGTAATGGCATTTGACACTAATTTTAATATATGTATATGCCCAGAACTGAAAAAGTCAGAACCTTATGTGTGGTATGTGTACTGAGGGTAGGTATACGTAGTTCGTACATATCAAAAGTTTTGTTTTTTTTTCACAGTTTTTAAAATCATATCAAGTAGGTTACGCCCCCACTGTCTTACACGATTTCATGATGGCAAGACAAACAAAACTTTAGATCCGCCTTTCAGATGAGACCATTCAAAAAAAGTTATTATATTTCTACACCTGGATTTCCGAAAATATCTAGTTTCTAGAAGTTTAATAAAAAACCCCACTACGACCCGTTAAAAATATAATTTTTAGATTCTTCCTTAAATAAACCCCATTTCACCCTACTTAGAAAATGAATGTCAATTGTTATGCTCCAATCTTTTAATAGGCAATATTGCCAACAATTTGTTTATTATCTTAAAGACAAGTGGTAAAAATAAATACTTTTATTTTTTATTTTTGTTTGTATTATTATTATTGTTATTACGTTTCAATCAATACGCTATCTACTATACAGTAGACGGACTTGGCGCCGTTTATCAAATTATTAATACATAGAATTCATTTTGTGTATGAATCTTATATATATTTAATTTTAATTAATTATTACGTCATAAAAGATCGCTTATTTCTTGAACACTTGAACTTGATAGTAATATGAAATTGTAACACATGAACAATCTATCTTTGTAATAGGTAGAGCGCCAGTCAGAAAGTGCCACAGAATATGCTGAAATATCACAAAAAGACGTAGTATACGTTTTTATTACAGACGAAATGAACAACGCTCGCACGAAAAGGGGTTGTCCTAAATTTAAAACGAACGTTAATTGCTCGATTTTGTTTTTCAAAATGGGTCTATTCCATTATTTTTCACTTAATTTTCCACGTTATTTTGTGCAGAAGTTGTATTTTACTTATATCAAAATGTGAATTTTTTTTTTAAGAAATGAGAAGGCTTATTTTGAATATACCCGAAAAAAAGTCCACTAAGAAACTAAGATGTTCAAGGGTTTTTATTGCAAAAATCAAAAAAATTATTATTTATTAAATTGGAGGGTGTAATTTTGAGAGGGTAGTGCACAGAAGCACTTTTTTTTTATTTTTTGCAAACAACTTGAAAATTAAGCAAAATATCGAGATAATGCTTGAACCTTTTTTGTAGAGAACAAAATTTACCACTGATATGCATCATTAAAAAATTTGGTTAAAAATAATGCGGTGTTCTTAAGACTTGACATCTGTCGTTCATTTGTCATAGAAATCAATAATCAGAAGAATCTATACAAATATTCAAGATAAAAGGAAATTTTTTTTTTTTTTTTGAAGGGTTGGGGTACCATCATGAAACTTGGTTGAAATATTTTCGTAACTTCGAACACCTTTCAACAAAGAATGTAAACCAAATACTTGTATTAACTTCACCACTTTTTGGCATTCGAACTTTCAGGAAAATCATTAGTTAATAGTTAAACTGCTTCTTAAACACTTAGGTGTGCTTGACACTTTTCACTTTAGCTAGTCTATTAATCAGCAAAATCACAATAAAAATTCAGCTAAGTCGAGTTGACTGTAAAAAAAATTATATTTTTTATTGTTGGTGGAGGGAAAATCTGCATAAAATCTCAGACCACTTAGAACCGAATTCGATTAAAACTGTAAGCTATTGCTTGTGACCCGAAACTCTTTAGACCAATTCAAGATTCATTAACTTTACCATGACAGTTTACTTACATAGCTTAAAATATGACGCACATACCAATAGCAAAAAAAGACAAAAGTATACAAAAAAAAACTTCACTGAAGCTAAAATTGGAGAAGGTCAAAAGCAACAATAAACTGCTCTATGCTACTTATTACTTTTTGTATTGTATTCCCCTGGAAATGTTTGCCCAAAAATCGTCAAAGCAAAATATGACAAAGACTCTCTGCTCTGTCAATAATTCTTATCTCATTATGTATTTTAAAATGTCATCAGGTCATAATACACACATTATGTTATTGTTAAGTTCAAAAAATGGTGTTAAATATGAAGAAGATACAAAATCATTATTATTGTTATTTTTCCAGTTCATTCACAAAAATACAATAATGACATTGAGAATGCATACTAAAGTAATTACAAAAAAAAAAAGAACAAATATTTATAATCTTTGCAGTAATCTTCAAAGAAAATAAAACAAAACAAAATTGTGTTTTACGTTTTATAGAGCTTCATCGATGAATGTCTGCCGCCCCAGTAATGTTGTTTACCATATTATTAGGGTCAGGTAGGTAGGAAAGTACGTAAGACAAGTGAGTATAATTAAAGTTAAAACTAAACCATATCTGTAGTTGCTTTATAAATTATATCTGAAGCCCCGATTTGGAACTTCTGAGACTTATCTCTGAGCAGATAATTTTTATTCGTGTATCTACTTAAAAGATAACTGTATCCATTTAATAAGAGATTTGTTCTACTTTGAGAAAAAAGGATTAAAATGAACAATTGCCTACGAAAATTATAACATTTAAGTAGCAAAGAAGATATAAAACTTGCAAACATTATAGTTTCGATTAAACAAAGGAATTACTAATTTAAATGAATTTGCCCCCCTTATCAACATCCTGAGTATGCCATTGGAAGGAGTGCTTTTGATTTTTCCTTTTGAATCACTGCTAGTCCAATTACTCTGTCCAGAAAAATTACATCTGATTTGTATTTTGTTTGAACTTGTTGTTTCAAAAAAATAGTAGCTGAGGTACAACAAGGAAGTGTTTTAGGTCCAATTCTTTAACTTTTTTCTAATATATAATATTCCTAAAACCAACAAAATCTATCTCAGCTACATTTGTTGACAGTAATGCAATAGTAGCAGTAGGCAAACGATTAAAGAAGTAAGAAAGCTACTATTAAAATACAAAACTCTCAAAATAAGGTTAATGAGTGAACAAAAATATGAAGAATAATGCTCATCCAACTCAAATTAGTCGACGCGTGGACTTAACGTATACTTAGTAGGAAAATAGCCGGGTATCTTTTTTCTGAAATTTTTACTGAGCTGATTTTCTTGTTGAAATATATTCAGAGGTGTCCCAATCTTAGAAAACGCGTTATATTTTATATCTCATGATCCAATCATCGTACGAAAAAAGTAGTTACTTTTTTTTTAAACCTTAAGTCCATTATTTGTTTTTGAATCGAATTGTTTTAGTGAAAAGTTTTTAAAGTCATTTTTTTTTAAATAGGGATTTTTTTTCAAGTTGATTTTTTCAAAATTGTAGCGTTACTCAGCACCAGTTTTTTTAAATTTTTAATGTTCTAATCAATTTTGAGTCAATTGGTGGAAACCAGGTTAAAATCTTTCTTGGTTTTTGAAAAATTAGAAAAAAGCATTACCCACTTTTCTTCATTTTTTGTTTGTTTTGTGATATTTATGAGCCTAAAATGTACCATTCATAATAAAACCTTGTTTTTATTGTGAAAAGTACCTTTAGTTTTTTTTAATTTCTCAAAAACTTTCAATCAAAATTGTTAAGAGCATTTAATATTAAACGAAACAGTGGTCCTTAGTTAAAAAAAAAATCAAAAGGAATGGAATATTTGAATAGAAAATACTACTTCTGTGGCTCAGGAGATATTTGATAAAACGTATTTTACAAAGAGGCGTCCCCCATTATTTGGATTTTCTTCACCTGAACATTTTCCAACAAACAAATAAGTTCAGTAGAAAATTACTAAAAGAAGTAAATTTGTAAATGAGTCAAACTATGAGTGTCAAGTTAGCAAAGCAAATTTGACTAATCAAAAATTAAACAGATATTTATAATTTGCCGTTAATATATCGTAAGTTAGTTGTTAATAATTAATTTCGAATTTGTCGTTCGATGTTTTCTATGTTTTTTTTTTTTTTTCAAAAGTCGTAAAAACTTCTTAAATTTAATATATTAGTGCTTAGAAAATTATTTGCCGTTAATATTTGTAAAAATTCAATTTGGTATGCGATGTTTTCGATATATTTTTGGGTTATTTGTTTTCTATGAGTGTCAAGCTATCAAAGCAACTTTGATTAATTGAAAAAAGGATAGGTGGATAATTTCCATTAATTAGCTGTGGCAATTTCGAATTTGTCGTTTTCTATGTTCCTTCTGGGTTCTTTGATAGCTCGATAAACTTCTTATACTTACTGTTTTATGGCTTAATAGTCTGGGTTTGTTAATTTTTAGCTAGCTTGACATCAAGTTAGCATAAGACCACCCCAAAAGGGGGTAAAAACTTCTTAAACCGAATGGTTTATGGCTAAATAATTTATAGTTTATTAGTTGTTACGAAGTTTTTACAATTTCAAATTTGTCATTCTATGTTTTTTTTTCGAAGAGTGGAAAAATAAATTTGGTGGCACAACAGCTCGTGGAGAACCAAGGCCTAGTGGCTTACAACTCTCAACCATTCCTGTGTGCGTATTTTTGGCAGAAATGGAGGGGACCTACAATTTCTAGCCGAGTCCGAACGGCTAGATGAGAAAGCACTTATTTATGACAAGTTTACTCTTGGAGGATTTGTCAGTTCCTCGCAAGAGGCAGTACCTCGGAAAAAAACATTTCTGTTTTTAGGTGGCAGCGGCTGGGAACCAAACCTTAGCACTTTACACTTAATTTGTCGTTTATTAGTCAGTAATAAGTTGTGACGAATTCAATTTTGTGTGTGATGATTTCTTGTTTTTTTGCTAACTTGACATTCATAGTCGAATTCAGAATGTTGCCTGTGAAGAACCAACTTGGTGGACTTTGTGCGGCGAACGTATAATCTAAAATCACTGGAAGGAATGTTGCCTACAATACCGTAACCTAGCGTAGCGGCAAGGAAACGAACCTAGACATTCGGCATGATAGTTCAATGCGCTAACCATTGTGCCACAAGGAACTACAATTTTTGTCCAGGGTCACAGAAAACAAATTTCAAAGTTTTTTTCAAGGACACAGAAAAGGTTTGGCGCGGCTTTTAAAGTAAAAATAGTTTATGGGATATTCCTACAAAAAGTATGACATCTATGGTCAGTAATTGCTTAAAAAAAAGTCAACTTGTCTTAAAAATTGGTCAGTCATAGCAACTGTTTATTTCATGGTCAAAGTTCTCCATAGTCGGGCAAGGTCACGTTTGATTTTTGCACCTCATTTTTGAGTTACTCGAAAAAATTGTCCACTTAATTTTTCATCAACTATTGATTTTAAAATATCTATTTACCTATTTACTTTCCCTTATTTTAGCTTGAAGATCCAATTAAAAGAAGTTATGAATTCTTGAAGCCAACCATAACAACTGTAACTTACTCCGTATAACGATAAGTTAGAAATTTTAACCTTCTACCAAAAATCCCTATTCCTTAAGATTTAACCCTTTAAAAAGCAAAAGAAATAAAATGCAATTAGTTGTAAACAAAAGTCAAAAAACATATCACAAACATTTATTTAAAAAGTAAAAAGTATTTAAGAACTACTCGTAATTCAAAGACATAATCAGCCTTATTGTGAGTTTTACGTGAGGAAAATTCCACTAGGAAAAAATGACATTTAACTTTTCCCCTATTGTGAGTTTCACCCAAAAACCGAAAACTCCCCTTTTTTGTGATAACTACTTTCGAAAATGTATCGCAATTATAAGAGTTAAAATTGTCACTTATTTTTTGACGAAGAAAGAAAAAAAAAAACAGAGGATACTGGTGCCCTATGCGAAAGTTTTTGTTTATTTTAGGCCAAGAGAAGTTCAAGCGAAAATCATAATAGCTTTTAAAACTCCGCGGGAACAAACATTTTTTGGGTGATATATGTTTCATGTGAAACTCACAGTAAGACTGACTAATATAAAAATAAATAATTAACTCATTGGTTGAATGGATTCTTCAAAGCTTGCTTAAGGCACCCATTGGGTTCAGCGCCCTGGACATTTGCACCGCTTGCACGTATAGCTTGTCCAGCCCTGCAAGAGGGTTTAGAAAAATTCCATATCTAAATCAACTCTTTTGACAGTTTGAGGAGAACAATAAAGAATAAATAAAGAATAAAGAACGTTTTTTTTAACTTTTTATGTAAATATTTAAGAAAGTGTTAAGAACTCAAAAAAAAAGTTTGAAAAAGTAAAAAAAAAAATATTATTTATTTTTCTACCCACAATACTGTTTGTATTTTTTAAATTGCTAAAATAAATGTAGGCATGGTAGAACCGTTATTTTTGGTCCTAAGAAAATGGAATAAACGTGCGGAAGGTAATATTTTCCAGAGCCAGTAGGAACAAGTTTCCCACTCCGGGTATGGATGGAACTAAGTCGTTTGAATCACATGATGGCTTGTCTCTGTTGAATAAGGTGAAAATTCCTTATACTCAGCCCTTAGCTAAGAAATGAGCTTCATCTCTGTAAAAACGATTTTTGTATATGAAATTCATGACGTTTGGAAAAGTTTCGATTGAGAGCTGTAAATGATCAAAAATTAACCTTGACTGACGTGTTGAAATCAACCAGATCATAAGAATAAGTTTAAAGGTACGTTTGTATTAAAACAGGAAATTGTTATGTTCCGATTGAATATCCCTTTACTAGCTGTCTGAATGCCATGAATTAGTTTCTGTGAATAGTCAAGAAAATAGCTAATATATTTTATTTATGAACAAATTAAATGTTTCTGCTTTGAAAGTACTTTTGACTACAAAATATTCTCGGGAAAATTTAAACAAGTACTGATTTGGTAATCCATTTAGCAGGGTCATTTGATAATTACATTTTTATCTGTGGACTTATGACCTTGCATATATATACCAAAATCGGATAGCTTTTCGGAACTTAATAATTTTCAATGGGACTTTGTGGATTAAGCCCTAAGAATGCTGAGCCAATTGAGCACGGCAATTGTTAAGTCGTGCTTCCCCGTCATAAATTGTTTCTAATTTGAAAATAATCCCAGAATGTATATTTGCTTTTTTTTCATCTAAGGTGCTTTCAATTCTTGTAAATTTTAATAATTCCAAAAATAAAGGGAAGTATATCTGAAATAACAAATATTTCAGCAGAAAAGTTGGGAACTGCTTTCATAAATGAAACAGCAGATTTTCTTCTGGAAATTTCCTTGCCATTAAGAAAAAGACGTTAATTCTGTGGCCGATGAGTAAGGTTCCGGGGGTTAACACAAGATGAGTAGACCTTTTTCAATGTTAAAAAAACATCAGTATAAAATCAATATCAATCTGGTTTGATGATAATTTAATGCAACCATTAATAAAAAGTTTGTCATCACTCTATATTTGTTTTTATATTATTTCTTCTAAGAGAAAAGACACACTGCATTACCAAAAAGAGCAATAACATTTGTAGGAATGAATAATAAGGTTGACAAATTTGCTTGGAATTCATTTAGGTATTTCTGTTTTGTATGAAAGTATGGTAATGAAAACCTGTTTAGCTCAATCTACATATAGTTTTAAGATTCAATGACATAATAATTAAGATGGGTATTATTTTATTAACAATTAATTAAGTGACCAAAAGATTCACTTAATCAAGTGGCTCGTGGCATGGTTGTTGACAGTTTCAATGAATGTCAATTTTCTTTTGTTATGTATTTTGGACATAATATCTATTTAAAATATTTTGTCTTTCTTGTTCTTCCAATGAAAATTTTTTTTGAACAAAACGCAGCTGATAATTGCAGCAATATTTGTATGACTTTTAAAGCTATGGCACCTGATGCAATATCAACATTCTCAAGTGAAACAGTCTTAATAGATGAATGTTTCCAAACGTTTAGGGTTTGTGCACATATTTGATCATGTTTGATTTTACAACTACAACTTGACAAACATTTCTTATGTTTTATTTTGCATTCATTTATAATGACCTTGAACTTAGAATATTTTTAAGCAGAGGAAATTTCTGCGCATGCTAATTTTCAATCTAATTTTTTTTTTTTATGGCTGAATAAAGATAAATAAAATTTTCGAAACATCAACATTTGTTTATTTTATTGTTCAAACATGCCTTTTTAATTAACACCTCACAAAAATTATCTAGACTGACAAAAAGGTGATTTTTAGCATTTAAATGCATTATAAAACGATGAATGATTATAGTGCAAGAATGTATATTGCAGTCAAATTAAGAACGTTCAAATGGTCATATAAGGGGGATTCACAAGAGGGTTTCTTAAACCAAAATAATCTACAGTTCAAATATAAAATTTAATTCAAAACCACTGATTGATCATTTAAGAAATAAACAACATTTGTAAATTTCTAAAGTACAAAAATATTTTGATGTTCAACACAAATGTTTAATAGCAAAGTAAATAATTCGCAACATAAAATGTCCGACCGGTAATACTGTTTTCATAGTCAAGAGCCAGAAAATCTTCAACTGAAAATTATATTGAAAAATTTTTGAATGAACAACAATTGTATTTTTTGGTTTAAAGCTAAATTTGATATTATGTTGTTACATTAAATAAAGCTGATGAATTAATTTTATTTCTAGCAAAAAAAAAAAAAATGATTTTAGTCCTAACTTCCGCATAAAATGACTTTTACCATTGAAATGATTGAACCACTTTTTACCAATGATCATGATCAATGGTGATTCGAGAAAATTGTTTTTTTTTTTTTTTTTTTGAAATTATAATTAAGTCATAAACTATTATATTTTGGCATCAAAATAATCATTCATTATACTTTCTAAACGTCTCAAAATTAAAAATTAAAATTTTCAATTGAGTTTCATTGATATATAGTTATAACTGGTCCACAGTGGGTTTAAAAGCAAATCTAGTAGGTCAAAAATCCAAAACAATATGCATTTTATATGAAGGCTAGAAATACATAAACTGACTGTAAACATATGGCAGAGACTATAATATCAGTCAAGTTAACTGAGAGAAGAGTCAACTCTTTTTACAATAAATGCTTTTTATTACAGATACATTGTTCATTCAAAAATAGTATTTTGCTTATTTATTTGAACTTTGTTTGAAAAGTTATTCAATTTTTTGTTATTTTATTATTACTCGAGTATTTGATCAGAGTTGTCTTGCGATGGTAGGGAAGACGTAAAAAGTGGGCCTCGTAACTCTGTCTGATGTCTGTCTGTCTGTTTGTCTGTCTGTCTGTTTGTCTGTCTGTCTTTCTGTCTGTCTGTTTTTCTACAGCCATGATGGCTGGATCGATTTTCTTAAAACTTGGTACAAGTGGTTTTTGTGATCCTGCCCACACGTTTTTTCATTTTTTTTTAGAACAAAAAATAATGGCCCCTGCCATACAACTTTTTTTCACAATTTTAAAAATTTTTTTCAAAAACGGCTCCACAACGTTTATAAAAAAAAATAAATACATTTCTTTTTGTAAAAGCTATCTTTGGAGGGGAAACCAATGGTTATTAAAGGTACCTCCCAAGGAACCATTTTCTTACTTCGATTTTTTTCAAAACGGTACTTCAGATTTCAATATTTTTTCATACAAAGGCTTCTAAGCAATATTAATTTTTTTTTACTAAAATTCTCAACGAAAAAAATTTACTTTAGATTTTAAACTTTTTTTTTTAAATATTTTTTTTAAAAACAAATATTTTGAAAACTACATGATCGATATTTATAAAACTTTGTACTTAAAGGTTTTTCTTATCACTTTCTAAAGTATTTTAAGAACAAAATTTACTTTTATGAAAAAATAACGGTACCTTCGATGCAAATTAAAGAAAATATTTTTTTTCTTAAAAATTGCTCCTATGATTTTTATAGAAATTAAGTTCCTATTCTGGGAAAGGTCAGAAAAAAGGATATAATTTTTATAAAAAAATTACAAAAGGCAATTTCTAATAGTTTTTCTTTTTCCTTAACTTTTTAAACAAATTTCCAATAAGTTTAAAAAATACTGCATATCAAAATTTTTAAAAAAAGTTTCAAAATTTCATTTGAATATTCGATTGATTTTTTTTTCAAGTTTTATTTTTATATTCGCATAAATAAATACTTTCGATTTGCATACCAAAAGTTTTTTTAAAAATGTTTTAAGAGTTTTATATACACAAATTATTTTAAAAAAAATATAAATTTTTGGGTTCTTAAAGAATATATTATTTTTTTTTTGAAAATTCAATACTTGAAAAAAGAATTGATAAATTTTTTGAAACTATGCGTTTATAAATCTGTTTTAATATGTACTCAAAATTGGCTTACCAAAACTTTTTTTTTTAAAATGTCATCAAAATTTTATATATAAAAAATTAGTTTTTAAGAAAACCGTTACAACGATTAAACAAATTTTCTTGTGCGTACTATTAAGAAAACTTATGAGAAGAAAACTCCCAAAAGCCAAGCAGAAAAATATTTCAAAATTCCTCTTTTATTGTTTACTTAAAAAAAAAGTATTATTTATTAGTACTAACTTGACTTTTAAGATGTTTAAGTAACATTAGAACACACGTACCACTCGTTTGAAAAGATTTGGATTTATGTTCAAGACGCTTAGGGTTTAATTGACTATAATTGTATTTAAAAATACTTTACGGAGTAAAACAACTCTTTAATACCGAGTTTTATAAAAATATTTTCCTAATATTTGATTTTCAAAAAAAAAAAAATGTTTGAACAGTTTTTAAAAATTCAAGAAATATTTTTTGAAAATTTTGGTAAGAAAAACTATTTAAATTGTATAGAAGCTTCGGTATAAAAAATTATTAAAATTAAAATAACATTTTTAAAAAACCCGAAAATAAAATAATGGTTCTTTGGGAGATGCAATTTATGACAATTTTTTTGAAAAATGGTTTCATATTCATAGGTAGCTTCTACTAAAAGAAATTTATTGATTGCAATTTATGACAATTTTTTTGAAAAATGGTTTCATATTCATAGGTAGCTTCTACTAAAAGAAATTTATTGATTGCAATTTATGACAATTTTTTTGAAAAATGGTTTCATATTCATAGGTAGCTTCTACTAAAAGAAATTTATTGAGTTTTTTTTTAAGAAAAGTTGTGGAGCAGTTTTTGAGAAAAATTGATAATTTGCTATAAAAAATTGTGTAGCAGGTACGGTTTTTTTTTAGTTCTAAACAAAAAAAAATTAAAAAAAGGGTGTGATCAGAATCACCTAAGCCTCCTATGTACCAAGTTTTAAGTAAATCCAGTCGTTAAGGCTGTAGCTGAACAAACAGCATTTTTCCACCCACTTTTTGGATGTTCTCTGTCATCGTTATGTCATGATTTTTTTTTGCGCAAATCCAAAACTTGCCTTATTGTACCAACATACATACACCGCAAGTAAAAAATGTTCACTCAAAGAATCAGAGCAAAGGTTGACAAATTAAATGCTCAATTCACATGAGCTTATGAGTATAAACAGTTCTAAGTACGTCATCTCATGAGCAATGGTGAGTATAACCTCAGTTTTTCCAAAGAACATACATATATGTGGAATTTGTTTACTTTTTATTGCCAGGCTTGCCAGACTTTGGGCTATTTATTGGAAATTGGGCTATTTTTATCCAATATTGTCGACAATAATTTCAGTATGACAGCCCAATCATAATTGCGTTATAAATAGCCCAAATCTAATCTTAGGCTATATTTTTTCATATAAATAAATCTTAAAAGAAACTACTTTTCTCCCCTTTAACATATTCTTAAAGCATTCCTCAATTTGACACCACTTTTAATTCACTGAACATACTCGTTGGTTTTGACATTTCAAACCAACTACAATAATTTTAACTTTAATAATATCATTCCAATTTATTTGTTGTTCCCAGAATTCGCATTTTTATATGAAAAATGTATTGGTATTGGGCTATTATTTGGGCTACTTTTTCGGTTCTGATTTTGGTTTACAAAATTTCCCTAATTGGGCTATCGAACTAATTCAGGTCATGGCAATCCTGTTTATTGCAACTGCGTTGTTTCTTGAGGGATATCAATGAAATTGACACAGGTGATAGCTGAGACAGAATTATAGCAGAAAAGAGTATTTTCAAAACGGGGTGTTTCAAAAACAAGTCAACATATCGCTATTTCGTGTTTTTTGTAAATTTTACTAAATTGCCCACAACTTTTTTCGAAGATAAAGTAGATATTTAAGTCAAGAATATGGCATATTCCAAAAGATTTTTTTCGATACATTTTTCGCGGTTTTTCCCAAAAGCCAATTTATAATAATCCAAGTCTTACCTTAAGCAATTACTTTATTTCGTTTAAGGATGTCTTGAGCCTTTCTTTGCTTTTCTTTTCGATAAAGTGAATAAAAACCCAAAGCTATTATGTCTTCCCTAAGGAAATGTTTTTACAAATGCTGTGTACCAAATTTGAATAAAATTCATTCATGAGTTTATGAATTAGCTCGATAAATACTTGGGCTCACAGACGAATAGACCAATAATGGTGGATATGGTACGAGGAAAACCGATTGTTTTGAACTTAATTAAAACCCCAAATTGTTTTTGACGAAACAAATACTTGGAATTTGGAGCAAGTAAAAAACACATTTAAAAAAAATGGGATAGTTCTTAGTAACACTTTTTCCTAGACTATTCCAATAAAGATGCAACAATTAAAATAATAATAATTGGCTTCACTTTGATTGTAATTATTCTACTTCTTTAATATTTGTTGCCATTTGAACTTATAACTATTGCACGTGTAGTAATAATTGTTGTTTTTGTTTTTGTTTCTGTTTTATTTTAATATCACGATTTAACCTTTGAACTCTTTAACTTATGAGTGTTTAGTTCATATACATACATAGTTGCGATATAATTTTATATTAAGCCATTTATAATTTCACTCCTAACAACAATGTGTTAAAACTCACAAGTAGTGTGATTATGTCTTCCTGAAATAATAAAAATAAAAATAAACACTGCCCACTTCATAATTATTATGTTGCCATGTTGGAGCTAATAAAATTTCAATGCTTATGGATTGATTGATAGTATCAAAATATCCAATTTGTTGTTTATGCTTGTTAATCACACCAAAAGCTCTCTGACGGGGCAGAAAAAAAAACCAACAAATATTTCCAAAAACCATTGACATCTCATAAATCAATTTATTAAAAGGCCATGAACTCTTGATACCTAACAAAAGAAGAGTTTACACCGTTAACATATTATCGATAAGCCTTTTGAAGATGAGTTAGAGTTCAAGGGCCTAAAAATGACACATAACGTAAGTTTACAGATTAATCTGCCACTTTAAACACAGTTAATAGCTTTTTCTTGTTTTCATGAAATTCAAAATAAACACTTCAAAAAACAATGCAAAATCGGATCAAATTTCGGACTCATAACTCTTATTTTGCTCTTTTTTCTTAACCCACAAATTCACCGAAACCAAAATAAACAAAAATTTCATTAACACCACGATGCAAGTTACATTTAAATTATATGTAACGGTTTTACTTGGCAATTAAATAAATATTAAATCACTCTTCAAACAAACAAATCAAAATGCTGCACGCACTGTACGAAACTGCGAACGGAATGAACCGAAACCGAAAATAAGAATATCATCGAATCGAAAAACGAAGACGTATCAAAAACCTATACTCGTAGTATGCTATTCTCTCTTTAAATTTTTTTTTTTTAACCGGTAAAAATTGTATATTTACTACCTTTGCCTTAACTTTATACTAACTAACTAACTAACGTGAGCGTATCTCTTAGCAAACTAAAGTTCGGTAATCAGAGATAAAATATTCACCTGAACAAATCGTTTTCGCTTTTTTCCGCAAAAATGATTGTTGTTTTTGTTGGTGTTGTTGTTTTGTATAGTATGAATTAAGTAATAGATGTGCTAGTAGGTTTCAGATTAAGGGGAACATTACTCATACTATTGGTATAAATGTTGGTGCTATTTATTTTTTTTATTTGATTACATTTGTTGTTTTTTTCTCGATATTTAAACAATACTACCTATACAGGAGATAGGGTCGGGTAAGGGGGCATGAGCCCATGATGATAACATATGAAATCATTCTATGAGAACAGTGGTGCAGAATAAAATTAAGGGAAGTTTTAAATGCTTTTTTGAAATTTTAAATAAGGAACAATGATGTTCAATGCTTTTATGATTTAAAACTCTTTTAAATTTTCTTCATATTTTTAATTTTTATAATTTAAGTTTGCTTGGGGTATAAACCTGCTTAAAACCAAAAATGCTTTTTGCATTTTGGAAAGAATGGTCACACTGGCCAATGGGGCATTTCACGTGAAGCGGACAACCAAAAAAAAAACGTTCATTTTTGAGTAATTGCTACTTCTTTTGATAGGTACTCAACATAAATGCTGAAGGATTTTGGATTTTGATGCCTAGTGCTGGAGTTATGGGCTCGTCAATTTTAAATATGTTTGGTGTAAATCGGAATCCAAGTTGAATTTGACAATTTTACTCTTGAAACTTTTTGTTCAAAACTAAATTTCCTATCGAAATGATGCTCACCGTCCTGGGTGTCTGGAAGAGAACATTATATAAAATTGAAGGCCTTTTGACTTAGATCTATTTTGTTACATTGAAAAAAGAGATCAAATCCTTGATCTTGATTTCGGAAAGTTAGCTAAGGTCAACAAAAAATGATATTTCAAGCAATTTTGTTCTCATATTGACCAGAGCAGGACATTTACAGAGGAAGTGAATGAATATTTCCTTTTCTTACTGGTCTCCACAGCTGCGAAAATGAGTATAGGTATTGTAAGGAATACCCAGCCTCGTCGAATGTTCCCCTACTGGCCAGTGTCAGGTACAAGTTGCAACGACCCTGGCTATGTCTTTTCTGGGTCTACACATTAGATTAATTGTTCGGGATTTATTATAGGTGGGCCAGATCTTTCTGGATATTTTGCATTTGGTTAAGTTATTCCACCTACGATTAGATTCACTAAGGAAAATTAGCTGGATCGATGGCTTCAACAGCTGCCTGACTGTCTGTTAGGATAGCTGTTTACGATTTTGCCTTGGTTCTAGTTTAAGGTTTTTGCATGCCTTTCTAATTATTGCCAGTAATTCAGCTAAAAATACACTAATAAAATTGGGAAGCTGGAAGGACTTAGTTATGTGAAGAGACTCACCATGAATTTGCTTATCGCTGAAGTGAACATTCCTGACACCAGTATACAACCACTCATATCTAACCGCCTTCACGCCACCACTTCTCAACTTAACGAGGATTTTGTCCAAAGCTAAAACCATAGAACACCACCCAGGGGTGTTCTTCTATAGACGTGTTTAGTTGAATTTTCATTACCTAACGTGGATTGAATCCTTTCATCGCTGATGAGCATGGACATAATCAGTTCTCTGATTTTGTCCTCTACACCAAATTCAACTAGTAACTCAAGAATGGATTCAGTTGGCACGCTATTGATAGCCCCTTCTTCATCCAGAAAGGTATAATATATTCTTTGAAATCAATAGTTTTATCAATTAAACGCACTAAACGGGCCGTATCCGTACACTTATCTTTTAGATATGCGTGTTGAGAGTTCCGGAGGGGACAACCATCTAGTGTGTCTCTAATATGTGTGTCTAGAATGAGCTCTAAAGAAGAAATGAGGTTAGACTGATTGGTCTGAAGTCCTTCGCGGATTCATGTCCTCGCCTGCCCACTTTCGGTAAAAAAAACCACCTAACCTGTCTCCAAGACTTGGGTTCAGTGATGAGATTCATTTTTGGCTCGCTAAATCTGCGTATGTCAGTAAACAAATTTGCTACATTTGAGTCAGTGAGAAATTCGAAGACGGTCTCGAACTTTCGCTGCATCATCCTCAAAAATGCACTGTTTGGAGAGGTTTATCGGCTAGTGGAATCATCGGTCTGCGAGCACTACTGAAGAGAGGCTTTTTGTTGCCTTAAATTGAAGTCTGTTTTGGCTTTATTTTGTTGAGCAAACAGTCAACATGCTGTCTAAATCGTAAGATATCATATCTCAAGGTCTTTTTCTTTAGGGTCATGTGAAGTAAAAAGTCTTTGTTGATAAGCCAGGACTTGTTAGCTAATATTACTCAGGTAATTGAATTTCGCAAACACCAGTTTCAATGCTGGAAAGAGTACAAAGTTACTCGTAGATCTTCCAAATGGACCATAAACGCGTCATCATAGTCAAGAATTGAATGAAATTATCTTCAAAAATTTAGTTCCAAAGATTGTTCTTTTGAGTCATAATAAAGATTTCACCATCCAATTCCATTTCATGTTTCTTACATACGATTAAAAAAAAATCTAAATGAGTAAAATACATAATTGCATTAAATCATAGAACGACCATTCCAAAGTAACAGAGAGGACAATCTTACGTTTTTAGTCAGGTTTTTCTTGTGAAGGAAGAAATATTTTTTCATGAAACTCAGTGGTTTTTAAAAATATTCATCACAAAGTTCACAACACATAAGTTTTACCAAAAAATAATTAAAATCAGTAATTTTATACAAAAAATATACGGTAACGGAGAAGACACGATTTTAGGGATTTTGTGACTTTTGAAGTTTGATGGCAAATTTTTAAAGGTTGCACGTAGATTCAGTACCGTAAGGAGTATACGAAAATTATTTTTTGTATTTTTTTTTTAGTATTTACTCCCATTTAAAATATCACTAAATATAGTAATTTTTGTGCGTTTGATGCTTTATTTAATGAAGTAACTGTTATTTATTTAAATATGGTATGTCCCAAGCTTAAAGACTTTCTATCAACTTTTACAATTTACCAGCACTTTGAGTAAAAGACTGCAATTTATGTACGAAAAATTTGAAAAGCGCCGATTTCAATGAAATTATGCACATAATGTTTTTTAATTACTTTGATCACTTTTAGGGGTGGTGATCAAGGAAATTCGAACCTATAACAAAAGTGAATACAAGTCATTGAAATTTGGGAGAAAAATGTGCAGTTTTTTCTTTTCCGTGTTTCAGTCAGTTAGAAATGCTATTAATAAAAAATTTCAAATGACACATATTTTTCTTTGAATTAATCGTTCCTTTAAGTGTCCACTATTCTCGAAAGCTACTCACCAAATACGAACTGTGAAAAAAATTTCCAGAAAGTTTAAATTCTGGGATTCCATTGACCTACTCTCAAAACTGTGTCCACTTATAAGTTTTCTCTCGTGAGCTGCTTGAAGGCTGCTCGCAGAATTAATTTCTCAAATAGACACGCACATCAAGCATATCATAAAACAGTAGTTCCCTTCCATTTCTGCCACAAACATGCATACTAGAATGAGAGTCTCTAATCACTAGGCCCTCGTTCTCAATGAACTTAAGTGCTAGAAAATTAAGTTTTTTAATTGGGAAAGAAGTAAATAAAACAACAGAAAGCTTAAATTTGTTCCTTTAATTTACATATGTTTCGACTAAACATTTTAATGATTGTATTTATTGTAAACACATGAATTAAGTTGTTGAATAAAGTTTAAAATTAACGTTTTGTATGGTTGGCGTCATTAATACCCATATTTTGGTTTCACCCTGACATATGGCTATAAACCCAGAAAAGAAAGTATGGATATATAAAGAATTGACTTATTTCTCATAACCGCCTTTCGTATAAAAGTTCTTTGAGCACACGGTCTAGAGTCCTTGCTTTGTAACCATTCCTGAAACCCTCAAAATTTGCAAATGATCAATGAAAATAGAACTAAATCAAATACATAAATAAATATAATGTTACTGACTATAAGTTCGTAGTATATGGATGACGGATGGATTTTCCAGGTCACCATTTCTGGTCTGTAAGCTGAATAGTCAAACTAGCAGGATGAACTCCACTGTTCCGATCAAATAAAACAACAAAAAGAAAAAATCTACGATAACAGTTGAAATGCCAACATTTTTTCAGCAGTAGGTGGACACCTTACATGTGGGATATGCTTAGATACTTGGTTAGTTTTATTTTATCAAAATAACTTGCAAAAACAAAATCAGAACATCTATTGAATGGTATTATCTTGAATTACAAAAATAGCTTCAATGCTAAGGAATTGTATTCTTTCTATGTATATTAAAAGGACAAAATATTTGAAGCTTAAATCATATGAATAGTAAGTTGGCACTAAGATTGACCAATTACAAGGTTATTAATAATAATAAATTAATATTGAGACTAAAAAATTCAAGGAGCATAAAACAAAAATCATATAAAAAGGACATCAAATAAAAAGTACGTATACGCCCAAGTGGGCCAATATTAAATAAAATATATTAATGCGCACTGCTTAAGGTTTTGATACAGAATATTTAAAAAATCTGCAAAAATATTGTTATGAAATGTTTGTTTGAGGGGATAACGTACACTCGTACCTACAAAAATGTAAACTATGTTAAATGGTGATTTTTATCAACAGGTTAAAATGTCGATTTCATGTACGTTTTTGCATGTTAAATTACCGACTTTACCGAACTACCCAATTGTTAAAATGTTGACATTAGATATCTCAACTTTATAAAAAGTCGACTTTTTTAAAAATGGTCGAAAAAATATCTACTTTTTCGACGTTCTTGGTCAAATTTAAACAATCGCAACAAGTCTGGATGTCAATGTAAAACGAATTAATAATGATCTGCTTAAAATGTTGAGTTTCAATATGTCGACTATTTAAATTTCAATTCAAAAAATCTCGATCACTGTCGAAATTTTGACAACTTTGTCAGTGAAATTTTTCCTATTTATTGATCAGTCGTAATACCTCGTGGCAGGATGGTTAGTGCGTAGGACTGTCATGCCAAAGGTCTGGGTTCGATTCCCAGCCGCTGCCACCTAAAAACAGAAATGTTTTTTTTTCGCGAGGTACTGCCTCTTGCGAGGAACTGACAAATCCTCCAATAGTATACTTGTCATGAATAAGTGCTTCTCATCTAGCCGTTCGGACTCGGCAAAAAAATGTAGGTCCCCTCCATTCCTGCCAAAAATACGCACACAGGAATGGTTGAGAGTTGTAAGTCACTAGGCCTTGGTTCTCCACGAGCTGTTGTGCCACCAAATTTAATTAAATTTTATTGATTAGTCGATCTTTTAATCCGTCTTTGTTTTTTTTTGGTTAAGATTATAAAAATAGATTATTTTTTTTCACGAGAATTAAAGTTCTAGCTATTGGAATCAATAACAAATATGTTCATACAAGCCATTAGTCCCTGAACGGCCTCACAGTTCAATAACAATGATGTCAGTTTTCATTATGTACACCCTCTACCAGTTTTTGAATTGAATTTTCAATAGAAAATAAAAGATAACATTTTGAAGTATCAATAACTTGAAATTTCCACCAACCCTCAAATACTTCTCGGCAATTGAGGAAAATATTTAAGGTATTTCATTTGAAGATTAATTAAAACCACACGGTTCTATTAATTTAGTTAAAAGTGAAAAAAACACCACCCCATGATGATGTTGACATTACCAAAAGAAAAAAAGATAGCACCCTCTACGTAAATTGGTAAATAAAAGCAATGACCTTGCAACTTAATATTAATCTAAGAAATTTGAAGGTTAGGGGAATAACTTAAGAGGTTTCACATACAAATAAAAATAAGTTTTAAAGAATTTTCATTACAGGTGTAGGTACTTCTTATCCTGAACTTTTGTAATTATGTATTTAAAAAAAAACATTGTGATGATTAATTGCTTAAAATAAAAGTAGGGAGGTGCATACTACACCTACATATCTATACACTTTATGTACCATATTGTGAGTTTACTTTTTGATAAAAGTTTTATTTTCTGTTGTAACAATGATAAGAGCTTCGCGCTCTTTTCGAGATTTTTTGAAAAGAAGATATTATATTATTATACTTTGGAATATTTGGGTTGCTCATAACTGTATCTAAATATGTGTTTGTATTAATGCTTATCAGGTTTCTCAGATTTCTACATGGCTATATCCCTAAGTTGAATAAAAAATCACAAATATAAAATTTAGACTTCGCGCAAGAAAACACTTGGATTTAAATATTGGTACAGAAATACTATACCTGCAAAAATTAAGCAATTTTTGTCTTAAATTTTTATTTATTTACTCAAAAAATAACTTAAACAAATGATATTGCTTTAAATTAGTTCACTATGATTAATGTGATCGTGGTAGGGAGATGACAAAATGTGTGGCGTTATGGTGGCCAGAGTTTTTCTTATATTAAGCCATGAATATTTTATAGATAATAAAAAAGAATGGCATACGATAACCAATCTTAGTAGCTTATGTTTGCAGAATTAATTTGAAGTTTGAAGTTCTCCAAACATTATGTAAGGGGAAAAATTAACAAGAAAGATGATTTGATATATTTTTTATGAAAGAAAAAACTACATAAATACCAAAACAATCAAGAATGAATTATAAAAAATCATAATTATTTAGCAAGTAATGAGGCGCTACTTTTTTTATTGATTAGATTGGCTTAATTAATATAAAAAAAAAAATGTTTAAAGAAGATAAAGCTTTTTTTAAAGATAAAGGTAACTATTTATAATGGCATAAAACGAAAACTATAGTTTCTTTTGGTATTAGGTATAATCAAAATCAGTAAAGCATGCAACCAATATTATAACAAATTATTATCAAAAATCTAAGATCATAACTTAAAACATAATATTCTAAATTAACAAGTCATGGTTTATCGCTGGGTAAAGAAATCACGTACTCACATAAAAATGTTGTATGATTTTGGGTAAAGAAAATTTATAGACTTAACTAGAATTGAAGTTTTATATTATTTTTTTACAATCAATTTTTAATGAACGTGTTCATGAGATGACAAACTGCAAGGACATTTTATGCTTAATTTGTTTTTGGTCAATGTTTTAGTGAGTAAGAGAAAATGGACTTTACGCAAGGTTTGGTTTTATGAGGTACATACATCGATCTTGATTTTTATTTTCCTAGGCGATTTCAATGAAATATTTCAAGTTCATATTTTCATAGTTTATATTGATATAGGTTTATTCAGAACAGTAGTGCGGACCTCAAGAGCTTCACCTGACTTTCCACGGATGAAAGTTGCAATCAGAAATTTTAAATGGCTTTTATCGTTTTTATTCAATGACTTATTTTTTAGAGGACACCAATTTTCTTACATGAACACAGCTGAAGTATACTACACACAAGAGCACAAAATAAATGCTGACATGTCACATTTACGAAAGCTAAAGATAAATACGTAACAAAATGTTCTCATTAAGATGTACAGATATACTTATGAAATATGTACTTAAAAAGTAGTTTATTTTAGCCCTGGTTCAATAGCACATAAGACAAAAGTCAATAGATAGATGAAGAAAATTAGATAACAAATTGACAAAGCTGCGATAAGATTTCTACAAAACTGAATTTTAATGCAGAGCTTTGTTTTAACCTATTAAGTATTTTTTATAAGATACCCTTAATATCGAATGGTAGAAAATTTTAATGATTTTTTTAATTCAATTTTTAGTCATAAACACTGATCTAGAAAAATTGAAGTAATTTTTAAATAAAAATATTTTTTTTTTAAATTTTTTTTTTGAAGTCAAGTGTCAGGAGTAAAATGATAAGTTTACGCAAAGTTTGCATGAATGTCGTTTTTTATACATTTTATTAAATGCTAGGTAATTCAATCAGAATCGGAGTCATTATGACGTTCAAAAAAATTTAACCAGTTTGGTTAATTTTACGCAACAAAATCCTTTGATAAGTTTAACCAAATTGTGTTAACAGTTCATTAAGCAAAAGATACCATTTAACCAATTTGTAAACGAAGTTGTATGAATACCATTTATAATTTATAAGTCAAATAATTTTAGGAAATAACCGATCAAGAATGCATATTTTACCAAATTTATTTGATTCGAAAAAAATGTTTCAAAAATATTTTTATTTTATACAAAATTTCTTGTAAATTTTCTACCCACGGGAAAAATAAATAGATTTCAAATATGTACATAACTTAAATTTAAAACAATTAATTTTAAATGCTATTATTATTTTTTTTAATATAGCTTTTTGGTTTTGTTTTTAGAAAATGTTTCATAGTATTAAAAATTCTGATTTTCTTCTTCCGAATGAATTTTCATTAATGAGTGCATACACAAAAATTATATGTAAAAAAATATATAAATAATGATTAGTTGTTTGTTAATTAAAATTAATATCGTTGGCTTAGTTTGAAAATAAGTTAACTAAATTTTTGCATTTGTTACAAATAAAAATTAAAAAAATGTTCCTTATACATATTTGAAAATTCCGGAAAAAAATATATTGAACGATATTCTTCAACAATTTATTATTTTCACTTTATATATCAAATAAACTAATAAGATTTAAATTTCTTTTTTTTAGAAATTTTTAACAATAATGATCTATGATGGTGAAAACAAAGATGGTCTTAGCTTGGTTTCATTCTAAGCCGTTAATATTGAATGAGAGGGTAATTGGAAAAAAGTGTAGCATGCGGCATTTCGTGAGATGTTATTTTTTTTTTTAACTTTTTCTTATATAAGTTCTGTGAACTCACCTTCAAATGATCGATATAAATAATGTTCTAGCACAACAAAATGTCGACTCAAATTTTCATGAAATTTATCAAAAAGTCTGAAGTCTGCAAATTTTAATACAAGAAACATGTTATAAAGTGAAATAGTAACGATATATGTGTATTTCAATATTGTATTTGTATTTTTGTATTCATATTTTTATAGCAAATTAACTGCATACATATCTATTCACTCAGAGAAATCCAGTAGGTGTGATCGGGCTAATTTAAATTTCTTTTTAAAAATCTTTTTTGCTTGATCCTAAAATGACATCCAACAGACTAATCAAGACATAATTTTGATTTGGTAATTCATTATTATAACAAGCTGTAAAACACTTCAACACATACACAGTTATCAATTTTCAACATCGTATCTTCGTATTCTAAATAAATTACAAAACTAATAAGTAAAATTGAAATAAAACACCACTAATGCGAAACTCAATTTGATTTATCGTATTTCTAAATGAGTTTATTTTGGCTTAATTTAAGCTGACAAATTTTGAAAAGTATCCTCAAGCTGTGTTGAAATAAGAATATTAAGACTTTTGCAACTGTTTTAAGTTTTTCTTCCGAACTTACCAGACTATTGCTAACGAATTGGTTTGTTTAATTAATGTTTTTTTCTAAATTTAGCTCATTTTTTTGTTTATTTCAAAATCAAAATATACATAACTTTGAAATAGAGCCTAGTGTAGATTGCGATTACTTAAGCGGGAAAGAAAAGTTTTAAAATAGAAAATGTCTCAACATTTTTAATTTCTTGAGGACAAGCTATTTGTTGAACAAATTAAAAATAAAACAATTTTTTCTTCAAGAAACTGAACTCCAGTAAGGAAATACTAGGGGCAGTAATAGCCATTTTTATTTAATGTCAGCCTTCTTAAAAATGGAAACTCAAACCTATCGATCACGATCGATTACAGAGAAAAAGTATCTGTCTCAATGTTGCCGAAAATGTTAAATTTCGTTCCATTGCCACTTTAATTAAGAATTAGTTAAAGTAAGAGAGCTATTGAGAAAAAAAAAAAACAATTCTCTCTAAGAACCAAGATGGCGACTGATATTTAAGCAAAAACTATATGAAAACAATTATTAAATTATTCAATATTCACTTTATAGTCTATTGAATAGATGGGGAAATGAGGGATATAAAGGAACAATTACCTGCACGAGATTTTATTTTTAAATATGTCTGTTTTGTCTAAAACCGAAAATGCTACTAAATTCACCAAGCGTTTCTCAAAGAATGGTCACACTGGCCACTTTTCAATATTTTTGGTGTAACTCGGAAACGAAGCCGAATTTGACAATTTTACACTTGAAACCTTTTGTTCAAAATTTCTGTTGAAATGGATGGTTTACAAAATTTTATAAAAAAATTTAAACAGGAAAAATTAACAATAAAAAAATAAAAAGTTAAAGATTTCTAAATTTTTTAATAAATTGCGCATAACCTTTTGTATAAAAAATAGGGTCATGACTCATAACATACAGAAGCAAAATAAGGTAGAGACTAAAGGCTTTAATGTGTCATGTTCAAAAAGTCATTTTTATTAAAAATTGACAGAGATACACACATTCAAGCTTCACCATTTTCTTATAATTTTTCACAATTTGGGCCCGAAAACCGTTTTTTCGGTTCAGTAAGAAAAAATACCACATATTATACATGGTATTACGATTAAAGAGAATATTTAAAAAGTAGCTAATTTCCCAATTTTGTTATTTCACCTCTTTTTTAGTGCTTCTAGACCAACAGACTGAATGACTGGTCCAATTAATATAAAACTTGGTAGTAGGTGCAAGGAATGATAAATTTTTCATGTGGTACCAACAAATAGGCTTTCGGGCAAAAACTGCGAAAAATTACTAGAAATGGTTAAGTTTTAATCGCTGTATATCTGACAGTTTTCAATTAAAATGGCATTTTTAACATTTTATAGATAGTAAGGGCTTAAGATTCTAAGATTCCAGTTAAAGATAAATTTTCAGATTCGGCGAAGTTTCCAAGTTTTATTAAATATTGAAATATTGAAAAGTGTCCAGTGTGACCATTCTCTGAGAAACGCATTGGTGAATTTAGTTGCATTTTCGGTTTTAAGCTTCCTTATGGGCCAAACAAACAATAAAAACTTTTGCACGTAGTTAATTGTTATTTTTTGAAAGGTCTATTCAATAGGCTATTGAGTGAAATGAATAAAACGGAGGACGAACTCAGAGCAGCGTGCTCCATGAGAATAAGATGAGAAGCTCAGTAAAAAGGTATCTAGAGCAAACCTCCTTCAAACGGACTACGGGAATTTTTGTCTGTTGATGTACGGAGACGAGTACATTACAAAAAAATTAATAGGTGGTTTGACTATAGGAACATGAGTACTGCACCTAATTGTCGATGAAAAGTGTTATTTGGCATGCTGTTCTCGATTTGCATTCTGCAAATCTTAATTAGTTGTAGGGAATTTAATCCTATTTTATGGTTCTTAAATTATTGCTGAAATTTTAAAAGAAATGCTTTAGATACCACGGATATACTCCAATATCTTCCCCAGCTCTATTTTGAAATGTTAGCAAAGAAAAATTCGAATTTTATTCATTATTTGTAAGATGGCACCACCCTTCAATTCTGAATTATTCACAACAGGGAAGTGGTATGCTAAGAAATCCACATTTTATGTGCTGAATTTATATAAATTGTGATATTATTATTTTCTTTTCATATTATGAAGAAAAAGATATTAAATGCTATTTACTTCAACTTTGAAAAACCAACTGAGCTAACTAATAAATGAGGAGCAGGTGCTCTTTTCTATAGAGCATGTGCTTTTCTGAGGAGGTTTAATTTGCATCAAATATGAAGATGTTCAATCGTTGAGCATCTTCTTGAGTATTTTATTCATACCAAATGAAGCACCTGCTTCAAAAAGGTAAATTTTAAGCAATTGCTCGTTTTTTTTTCATATCACTCAAAACCCAAACCAAATATAAGAAGATAAGAATTCGTGAATTAGTTTTTGTTTTGCTTTGCTTTTTATAATTATTATTAAGAATTTTTGTTAAAATAAAAGCAAAATAGTAAAACTTAAGTAGGTTCCTTCTTTTAACTAACTATTATTTAATTGTTTGTACATTCGATTTGATTTAATTTTCATTTCCTTATAAAAATTTTCTAATTTTATTATAAATTCAATAAAAAAAATATCATGATCATCTGGATTTCGAGTTTGAAAAATTATCAAGGATGATTTATTTAACCTGCCTTGCCTATAATAATATTTTTTTTACAAATTGTCCCTAGAAAGTGTAAAAGTACAAATTCAAATACCAAAATATTATCTACTGTGATTTTTGTTGATAATGTTATAAAACTTTTAAACACTGTAGATAGTTAAGTTGCCACTCAGCCTCAAAGACTATTTTGAAATTCTATTAAATCCGACTTAATCTGCACCCCAAAATATGCAACAGTATTTGCGATTATATTAAAGAGAATTTTTGTTGCATACTTACAGTCCATATTATTTGTAGACATCGGCTCCACTGTCGCGTTTTCCAAAGATCCCCCGATCATATCTGCCAACACCTCCTCAATATACTCTCGTATGTGTTGTTTTTGATTTGGATTAATCGGTGACGGAACTTCACTTACGCTTTCAAAATCTAAAAACAAAATTCGCAAAACAAACAAATTCCAATCAGTTGCCGTTATTTTGATGTCGACATAACTCACTACATAAGAATGCTGATTCATTGGGATCACAGAGCGGAATGTATATTTCACTCCTAGCACGCATTGGATGGCACAACTCCGTCACACTTGCCCTCTTCACAGCATACTGCTCTTGCACCCAGCTGGATGCTTTGCCATAGGAGTCCCTCCTCACGGCACACAACTGACATCTCCATTCGCCATCCCTGGGGACCCATTCGGAGCATTTTTCACCGCGGCAAACATTTTTGGCACATGAATAACATGCTATGCATCTGGGGACAAGAGTATAATAATCATACTCATAGGACTCAGATAGTTTAAAAAAAAAACTTTTATTTTGGGTACTCACGTTTTTGAATCATCGGTATCGATTTGCGTAAAGCAAACATTGCACACAGATTGTCCATCTTTTTTCTTTTTGACTATTTTGCGTTCTGCGATGCGGCTGCAATAAAAAATGAGAAAATAAAATAACAGTTTGCTATAAATAAACTATACTGTTTATTTTTATTAAAAGTGAGGTTGGGACGAAGATAGAAAACACCAGCAGCGTGTGGCGTGAAGTTCGCTGCACCTAAAATTGAATTGCCATAATCAAAGTCAAGATCAAGGTCTAATATATTTTCATTGCTAAAAATTTTAAAGTAGAGGTATGTGTTAGGCAAATTACGTTGTTGTCGTTGTCGTTTTATGGATTTGTTTATTGTTTACATTCTGCGATGTTTGGGTTGACAAAAAAATATGAACAACTAAATGAGAAACTTTCTCAACAGGTTTTTGATTTAAGAAATTAAGTTTGTTTATTGTTAAAAGTTTTTTTTTTTTAATTCTAGCTTAGAAGAAAAAAGTAAAACCTATAATTTTTGACATACTTTACATACATATTTTTTTTTTCTTAACCTGTTTGGTTAAGTTTTTATTAATTACTATAAACTATGAATAAATCTCTGGGTGAAACACACATAAAAAGTTTATCCAATAAAATTCAGGTTAAAAAGATTAAATCGTATTAAGATGTGCGAAATTTATCTCTGAATAGAATATTTTTGATCTTTTTAAGAATTAACTGTCTTAAGTTGCAAAAAACTAGCAAATTTGTCACACCCTTAGGCGAATACGAAAGCTTGGTTTGATTTGTTCAGAACGTGTAGTGATCTTATAAATATTTTATGTTGTATTGAAAATTAATTCCAGGGAATACCTTATTCTCACGAATTTCTGGTTTAACAAGATGAATATTATTTTTTTTTAAATTAAATAAAAAGAATATATTAAACATGCGATAACATTTAATGGTTAAACGTTTAAAGGCTTTCACTAAAGCTTTAAACACTCAGAAAAAAAAAACAAGTAAAAGTAATAAAATAGAAAATAAATTTTCCTAAAATAACAAAAATATGTTTGCCTTTCAATAAAGCAGGAACAGCTGGAAGGATTTTTAATGAAATTTAGAAGAAGAAGTAAGCTATACTAACGGGTGTTTTTTAAGACATGTGGTTTTTATGAAGAAGCAAGTGGTTGTTTTGGCTGGCTGGTATAAATTCCAGCCGAGAGGCCCAATTTTTGACCACTTTTTGCAGTAATTGGGCCATATGTAAGCAATAACGCGCCAAATATTCTCTTCCAAGGCATCAATCGTCTCGGGCTTATTTGCGTAGACAAGCGATTTCACATAACTCCACAAAAAATTGTGCAGCAGTGTTAGATCGCACGATATTGGAGGCCACGCCACAAGCCCCCCACGACGCTTCGCGATGCTTCGCGTAAACCGAACCATTATTTCGGTAACAAATTTGCACGATTTGTAAACGTTGTTTAGGAGTAAGTCCATTCATTTTAAATTATGAAATGTCAAACCAAAGTGAGCATAAATAAAATGACAGCTGTCAAAACGACTAACTTCGAAAAAAGTATTGCCAGAATGAAAACAAAACAACTTTTGCAAATCGTGCAAATTTATCACCAAAATAATCGTTCAGTTTGCGGAACGTATCGCGAAACAATCAATTTATTGAAGGAAACTTTTGGTGAGCGCCTTATCTCGTGTCATGGGGTTATTTTTTGTGTGGCTATGTGAAGTCACTTGCCTACGCAGATAAGCCTGAGACAATTGACGCCTCAGAAAAGAATATTTGGCACCTCACCAAAATTTTCCTTCAATAAATTGATTGTTTCGCGATGTATCGTGCGAACCGAACCATTTTTTTGGTAATAAATTTTGCACGATTTGCAAACGTTGTGCAGGAGTTAGTCTATTCATTATGAAATTGCAAACCAAACTGAGCATAAATCAAGCTGTCAAAACAGCTGTCAAAAAACCAACTGCGAAAAAAGTTTTGCCAGATTGAAAACCACATGTCAAAAAAAAACACCCTTTATAACAAAATGAAACAGAAAAAAGACAATAATAATAATAATAATAATAATAATAATATCAACAACGGCAACAAGTACTATAATTGTTTGTTTAAAGCTTTCTTCAATAAGCTTGTTAAGTAGATTTTTGATTTAAGGTTATTAAATACAACTTAAGTTTTTTATTTAATACTTTTATTAACTGCTAAATAAATATTAAAAACCATTAATGCTTAAATATGTTGTAATTAATGAAAAATAGAAAATAGAAGTAGTTACCTGCTAACAATACCACTTTTATGGTAGAAATAGATTGTTTGGAGATATTTAAGCAACAAATCAAAGTCCTGGGTATCATAACAAGATTAAAGGAATAATAGTTTGTGTTAATTCTTAAAGCTTCATGTATTTTGTGGTACAATTTACGCGCTCTATATAGGAATATAAATTATATATCGTTGGATATGTTTTTTTACACAGAAGTGCAGAATGCAATTTTTTTTTAATAACTGCACCACAAAATCTAAGAAACATCAAAAAGAAATTGCGTAATAAGTGAGAGCGAAGCCGACTATTTATTTGTTTTTATCCGTCGTAACCTAAATGTGAGGTTTCAATTTTTCCACCAACCACCCAATGTTCTAGCCCTGACTGGAAAGATTATTGGAATGTACGATGGCAGCGTGCAGTGCTGCAGAAAATAATAATAAGTAGCTCATATAGAAATAAGTAGCTCAATTTTTTCCACGCTGAACACAGCTTTTAAATGATGGATTTATGATTCCGATGTTTTACTTTAATGTTGGAGTACATTGGGGGCTGGTGCGCTTGTACCTGCAATCGGTATACATTTTTTTAATTTTGTGATGTGTAGATACGCAATCAAGGGAGAATGCACAAAACTGTGTTACCGGCGCGAATAACTTGCTATCTATAATTTCTATGGAAACATCAATTTTTAATTAATTTATATCATAGTTATTCCAATAAAGCTTTCTAGATTTTTTTGTAATAACAATATATTTCTTGAAGTTTGTCGACTAGACAATAATATTATTAGCATTCGAGTTTTGAGAGTTTGACGTAAGTACTAGTTAATATTATTCTTTGTTTACTAGACCAAATATCCAGAAAAATATTTATTGGGCCCAGGAATGGCCAGGCCTTTTCCTAAAAACTCAAATCGATTTCAGTTTCGAAGCTCCATGCACAGAATGGAATCGTGTTCATAATATACTCTTAACCAAACTATCGGAAAAGTATTGGTCCAACTTAACCAGCAAGGCGCTCCAGTCACAGTTCCATGATGAATATTGCAATCTCCTGTACACTGAAGTCCTGAACTACTTCCATGATAGGAATCCACGAGATATGATCAATCTAATCTTTAAGGCAAGAAGCGGTTTACTTAACTTAAATGCTAAAGCTTTCCGTAATGATACTACAGGCATATGCACTTTATGTAATCTAGATGCTGCAGAAAACACTTGTGTGTGCCCTATTTTAAGAGGATACCGCAAACAATATCTAGGAAGTGATTTGCTAGACAGACCAACATTCCTCAGTATCTTGAATGGCCTAAATTACCAAAACCTTTACAAATTTTTAAAAAAACTCAATCAAATATCGTAGTCTTATAATAAACGAATATGAAAAGTTAAAACTCTCTAATCTTTGCTTTTATAAAGTATAAACATTTTTGAACCTGACAGACGACTTAAAACAAGTTATTGTCAAATTTAATTTTGAATACCAGCAAAATTATGATTTTGTAAAAATTTAATTGAAAATTAAATTATTTTATCTATCTATCTACTCGTATCTATCTAATTGATGTTTTGCTATGATAAAAAACACTCTTTTTAAAATTATTTCACTGTGAATTTTAGATCTCCACTAGCAAATCAAATCATTTTTATATATGAACTTACCATCAAGAATCTTTTATGAGTTCCTACTTGTTGAAGGTTGTAACGCAATTTCTACTGAATGAAATCTTCAAAAACTATTCGTAATTTAATAATGCAAAAATTCAAAGAATGCTTGAATTCCAAAAGCAATGAATTCAATAGATTGCTGCAAAATGCATGAAGAAAAAGTAGAGTTTAATCTTGTTGAGGTCGAATAAATGGTGATTGCATAACTTATGTGGAAGTCCTAAAGTGAATTAAATGAATGAGCCTTTAAGGCTCAAAAAATTGAATTCACGAAAGAGTGCATCCCCCAACAACCCGCCAGGAAAAATGGCAAGTTTCTGCCAAGTTTAGCCAAGCCAATGAAATGGTTTCAGTAAGGGCAATCTAGACAATGAAAATACTAGTGAAATACTAGTGAGGCCCTTGTATAAAAACTTGTTGGATAAGTCTCTTTATCCCATCACAAATACCCCATTTTTAACAAAGCAAAGCTTTATTATGTTTCACAAGTACCCTTTCTTAAGAAAGGTAAAGCTAAATGGAATATATTCTCTTAATTTAAAGTTTTTTACAAGTATTTAAAATTACCAATGTTTTCCATTTGCCTTATACGTTTCAACTTCAGTAGAATCAAACAAAAAATTTTTTGTTAATTTTCAATCAACTTCATGTAATATTATCTTCATGTTTGAATTATTCTAGGAAGCGTATTTATTGTTGAAAATATCAAATGAATTCCATAAGACTTTAATAAGCTGTATTGAGAAAAAAAAAATTTGATTATTTGCAATGTTTACAAATTTTGAATTACCGGTTAATGGAAAGGATTTAAATTTAAATGATTGCACCCACTTGTATTCAATTCTTCTAAAACCGATCACAAATTCACTTAAATTCATGTCGTAACTCATAAAATGTACCTATCTATAAAAGGTCACTACCCCGACTTTCTATTAAAAAAAAATACCTTTCTTTCCATTCGTATCTTCAATCACCATTCGCAGAAAAAGAAAAACTGATCGTAACAACTTTTTCCAAAATCGTTCATCTAAACACGCTAACTTCACGAACCTTTTCTAAATAAATTCGTCGAATCCATAAAGAAAACTAGTTTTGATTCCATATAAAACAAGATAAGTCATCAATGCAACATTATTACCTAACTTCCTAAATACAACATCCAACATGCATACTTTACAAGCACGCGTGTACAAGACGATAGCTCTACTCACGTCACGACTGCAGACACCTATTATTTTTACCTTGTAACTCTCACCTCTCACACCATAGTAAAATTCACAAATTGAATAATAAAAACAATTTCACTTACTATTATTAATAAATTTAATTAAGGAAGTAAAATAGTTGTTGTTGTTGTTTTTGTTGTTAGACGATGGTGTTGCACCTCTATGTTTTCATGCTCTGCACCTTATAGTATCTTCAACCGAGTATGAATGTAATTACATGCATTGAAAAAAATAAAAAATATTGCCTATCGCATAAACTAATTGAATCAGAAATGAAGATTGAAAAAATTTACCTCCAAAACATACAATTTACATACAAATTAAAGTCACTAGTTTGATGCATGAACTTGCTCAAAAACCGATGGAATACAAAAAAAATTATTAAACTTATTTCTCATTTCAATTAAAAATATAAGATGTTAATAAGGTTCACTTTTCAGTGTAAGAAGTTAAACTCGAGTTAACTAATCGAATTAGGTTAGTTAACTTTAATTCTGCACCAAAAAACTGTGCTGGTTTAAATTTTCTTTAAAAATTTTTTGAGCAATTAAATCTTGTGAATATGTAACTTCGGTTTGCAACAATTGCTCTTCTAGCAGTGCAGGGTATTTCCAGAAATTAAAGGCCAGTTTGTTCAGAGCTAAATAAATTTAATCAATGATAATAGCAACTATGGTAAATCGTCGAATGTGTTTGCTAACTAATATTTTAATTAATGAACACAAAGTTTGGGTTGTATATTATCGAAATTTATAATTACCTGGGTTTGGTTGAACAGCGGGGTGCCATCTAATTTGTGAAAATGATTTTACAGATAAGAAACACTGTAAAAAAACTGACTTAAAGGGCTTATTTGTTCACAGCTAATTACCTTTAATTAAAAATTATTGCAGGCCGAAAATAATCACATAACTTTCGCGGCAAACATTTTAGTCAATGAGTTTTTAGATTGAGTTGTTAATTATGGAAATGGCTAATGAGGCAGTTTGTGTTGACAAGCATTAATTAGACCCTTTGAAAATAATTTTACAAATTTAACCCAATGTGAAAAAACTGGCCCTTAGTGTCAAAGATTTATCAATGAATATCGGAATACTCCCTTTAAACAAATCCTGAAACGAAAAGGATTTCCCTCCCCCTTTTTCTCTACTCTTCCATCTTCATCTTTCCAATATTTTTTTACAAATCCATAACTTTACCCTTACAACATCCATCATCATAAGCCCAGCACACAGCTTGCAGTTTATGAACACAGCCAGCGTGTGTCTATGGCCACTTCTTCTGATGGTTAGTTTTGTATTTTTTTATTTTTCTATTTTCCATCACACAAACGAACTTACGCAAGCAGTTTTTCCATTTTCAGAGGAAATTAAGCGGTTGCCATCAGAGTTGCTACACCAAACCATTGGCTGCAGTCAGCGTTAGTTCCACACTCTTTTTATGTATACCTATTGCAGCGGCCCACTTCACATATGCGGTGGTTTTTGAAAAAGTTTCTTTTTTTCCAATCAAATCCTTTCACTAATGCATTTAAATGGTAGCCCTTCATCATTAAACACGGTCGGAGGTTGGTTGTAACCACAAAGTTAAAAGCTTCACTGAATGATATCCGGAGAACTAACAAGGACAAAACCTTGTAAATAAGAGTCAATCTTAATTAATTTTGTTTTCAAAATGCAATTAGGGATTTATTTTTAATTCATTTTATTTTTGATTAAATTTTTTTTTAACAAAAATATAAAAAAAAATACTTAAGCTTAATAGGTTTTATTTAAGAGTCTTAAATCACATTAAAAAGGATTGCTTATTATAAATTAGGTAGCATTTTTAATAACTAAAATTATTTACAGGGGGTCTTAAAATTATTAGGATGTTTTGTTTTTTTTAAATTGTTAAAAATTAATGGAAACAAAAATTGTGATAAAATGAATTAAAATATGAGTTCTTAAATTCTATAAGTATACAAAACATGTTTTTGAGGATATTTTAAGAGTTTTATATATAATATTGAATTGTGTAAGGTTTTTGGAAAATTTTAATCAATTATGAGATCAAGCTTGAAGTCTTTTATCATAAACAGGAAGTTGAACATTTTTTTAAATAAATATAATCAATTTAAATCAAAAAAAAAATATTATAAAGAATTTCGAAGTTACAAAATATAAAACAATCCCAATATTAAAATGAAGCTGTTAAAAAAACATTTATGTTTTATTGAATTTATTGTTAGAAAGAATTTTAACAACAAATTTGTGTGTATTTAAAAAAAGTTCACTGATGGTAATGTAAATAAAGTCTTCATTTTAATTTGTCTAGACTTAGTTAAAATCAATAAAGTTAGACAGTAGTTAACTGTTTTGTAATGTAATTTCCAACAAGTCTCAAACTTAAATGCAACCATTTAGAAAACCATCTTATGCTGCAGATTAACACATGTATCCAGCAGTTTGAGATCAATTTTAAAGAAATATTTTCCATAAGTAACATAAAGTCATTGCGTCGCGGTTTTACCTATTCTTACCTATACACGGTAAAAATAAGTTGTATGTATGTTCTTTTTCATAGTTGTGATTTTAATTTATTAATTTTATAATTAGTTTTTAATTAATTGCATTTGTATGTCAATTAGAGTCTGCACTTAAAGAATATTTTAAATGTTATTAACCAAAGCACAGAAATACACACACAAATCCAATATTAAAAAACTTGATTTTAGGTTGGAAATATTTTCTTTTAACTAACGCAATCTTAAAAGGTTTACCAATAAAAGAATAAAGTTCAAATCAATCTTGCTTTAGTGATTTAAAAAATATTAAAATGAAATTTATAGTTACCAAGCTAAAATTGAAATTAAACCCTACAAATGCAAGTTTTATGTACGAGTATATTATTTATTTAAATTCATAAAATGTTATGATTTTACACTTATTTTTTTCGTCTCTTTTTTTGAGCTTAGAGATTACAAGTTTTAACTCACATTTCCCACAGGAATTGAGGGGATTTACGATTTTTCTATGAACTTCAAACAGCTAAGCTAAGAAGCACTTTTTGATGACAACAGAGATATATTGTTTTTTTTCTTCAAAAATTGAACAAACCATTTTATATTTAGGTGGAATAGGGTGGATATTAATCCTTTAGATTATTTAGAAAATAATCAGACATGACATAATGCTGATAGAGAACACAAAAATATTGGGTCCCAAAACCTAAGCCGATGAAGCGATTTTAATCAAAATTTGACCTTAAGATTATTTGGTGACTATCGGTAGTTGTTTGCGTCATACTGCCATCGAGGAAAATCATATTTATCTCAAAATAGACTCTTATAATAATTTTAATTAAAACGAATCAGTGAATTACTGTGGACTTCGATGAAAAAAAATTAACAGAAACTGTTATTAACGGTACTTGCAATATGACGGTTAATTTGATTTTTGATTTTCTCATTAACGGCTCCAACGATTTCAATCAAAATTTTTGTGCAGAAACAGCTTAGAAACTTTTTTGGACTTTTAAGAAAAATATTTAAAAAGTAAATTGTTGAAAAATCTATATTTTAAAAATGGGTTCGTATACAAATTTTTTTTGAAACATTGGTTTTTAAATATTTATATGTATGTATTATTAAAAACTCAAACCTAGAATACTAATTTTATTTAAATGTTGCAAAAATTTTATGTAGGTATAAAAATTATTTAAAAAAATAGCATCAGTTCATAAGTAAAACTCACTTATTACGAATTTAACTTGCTCTAAAAAAACTCGAACGAAATTGAGTTTTTAAAATGATGAGGAATTTTTTTTGCTATTAACACTCCTTATCAATCATACATCAAGGCATTGTTTGAAGAACAAAATTAGCCCGAAGTCAATCTCAATAATGTTTATTCTCAAAATATTAAAACCAAGTTTAGCACTTTTTTTAAGTTGAAAAATTCGGTAATAAAAAATAATGCTTTTCACAAATCAATAAGGGAAAAATAAAATTAAGAGTAACTTTTAGAAAATGATTTACACACGCAAATAAAGACAAACGAAATAGAAATGAAAAAATAAAATAAAATGTTATGTCTGTCAAAATCAAGCCCTTAATATTGGTGTCATGACACTTAACATTCTTCATAAATACATACGAGTTCATTAAGCTAGTTATTATATTTCATTCTGCCTGCGGTTCTATTTTTAAATAAATATTTAAGGAAACAATCTGGTTATAAAAAAAAATTCGCACATTTTTAAGCGTTTTTAAGCGATAGCTAATTGAAATACCAAAATTGTTGACTGGATTGATATTTGAAGGTAAAATTAGCTGTAGCTGATTGAGCAAATCTTTGTTTTGATATTTTCCTAGGCCGGCCGGTCTTCAGCCTCATCTATCAAGAAAATTTCGTTCTGTAAATTATAGTTTCGTTAAATAAAATTTTTACACTTTTTGTTAAAAAAAAAACAACTTACATTTGGAAGGTCATGTTCCAAAGGAAATTTCCAACAGCAGTTTGGTTGCTGTGACATGCTAAATGAAGAATATTTCATGACGTAGTCTTAGCTGTGGCACATCAAGCCTTTTTCTCCAAAATACTGATATGTTTATGTCTTATTACTTGGAAACTGAATTTTGTTGATCCGAGTATATCCAGATTCTCTCTATTTTTTTCTTAATATTTGAGTCATGATGAAATCTTAGACATATATGCATTTATCGATTAATGTCCCAATTTTGTTGATTTGATGTTATAGTATAAGATTAGAAGATAAGACACTAATAATCCACTGCTCCATTATACCAAACCCTAAAGCAGATTTAAGCTCTATGAAGACTCGAAGCATGTTTGAATGTTTTGTACTCCACACATCAGGTGCTCTTTAGAATTAAAATCAACCGAGGCGAGAACTGTTTTCAACAACTTCTGTGAGCATTTTTAAAAAAACTCACAATTCAGTGTCTGAGGTTTTATTATTAATTTAAATTATATCACTGTAGTAATGAACACAGAATCAAATTTATAGTTTATTATCATGTGTTATAAATTTTTAACTTTTTATTCCATTTAAGAAAATTGCATTTTGACTTTCAAGAACTTCAAGAATTCTGAAACATTGCTGCTATGAATAGCTTCTTAAGCATCAATATATTGATTAATGTAAACTTATTAACCGGTAGGTATCTGCTTTGCATTCTTAAGTTTTGATTACTTGATTATGAATCAAATCGAAGTTATTAAACCGGTCAGAATATCCAAAGGTTAACAAAAGGCAGGAATCCTTTGAACATAATCCTCATCATTTAAATATTTTTGAAATATTTGCAATGCACATTGGTTGAAAATTAAATTTTAGTGTTTATATAAGCTATAAGTACCAAATGTTTTTAATAACAATTCTTAGCGGAACTTCATTAAGATGGGTTAAAAAAGTTGCGAATCAATTCATTTTAAAGCTTTAAATCAATTTGATTTTTGATATCCTCAATTACTCTGTTCTGTTCTTATTTTACTTTTTACGTTGTCACAATTCATTTTTTGAGTTTAGGTTTTCTTGTTTTTGAAAATGGCTTTTTTAAATATCTCAATTTCGATTTAATTTTGTTATAAGCCTTTAAGAAAATTACACAAAACAGTCACCCATTCAATAGGTTTAATCACTATAATCACTTTGATTGCAGTCTTATCACATTTCGAAAAATTAATTAATGAAACTTAACGAACTATAATTTAATCGTAATAGTCAGAATTATCATAGCCTGTGTCATGATTTTGAGTTCTTCTTCTACTTGGCCACATACTGCTATTATCGTATAATTCTTCATAATAAATATCTTCTTCATATTCACTCGAATTATCGAATTCCACTTCGCGACTAAACATGGATGCAGCAGTTAGTTTTAAAAAAATCACTTCCATTGTGCAGACCATAACGAGAAACATAGCGACCGCAAAATTAGGACCGTCTGGCGGAAGTAGCCCTTCTTGCCAATTATTGTGAATAGATGACATTTTTCTCTTTTTTTTAAATTTATGTTTTATTCAGTTTAACGATTGTTATACTTGAATAATTAAGATGGTAAAACTAATCAAGATTGTTTTTCAAATAAACTGATTGATTTTATTTTCACACGAGTTTTTTTTCTTGGTTTTTTATAGTTTTTGAATAAATTGTTTAACTATTTTAATTAAACTCAATTTTTAAAGTTCAAATAACTTTTAATCGTTATCGCGATTTTTTTTTGTATTCGAGCGGGAGTTTGAATAACAACAAAATAAAAATGTATATCTCTGAGATAATTTGCCACGACTTTGCGGTTCCAAAGCTAACTTGGTTGTGAGAGAGGTTTGAATCATGACTTTGGGTTAAACTTTGAAGGCAATAGATACACCGACCGCATTTTGTGGTGATGCTGAAAGTTTTGTTTTTCTTTTTTTTTTTAAATTTATTTTTATTTGTTGTTGTTTTTGTTATACCTATTGAATGAAATGTATATTTTATTATACATCATTTCATTGCGCTCTTTTTGTTTGTTGTTTATATTACATTTGTTGATGTTGTTGTTTATACTTTCGAAGAAATGGTTTTAATATGAAGATGTGTATATATACTTCACTTATACTTATATGTATGTACTTATACCTTCAAATTAAATGAAAAAAACACGTTTTATTATCAATCGCACACACAATTTAAATTGGAATGTGCTTAGATTGCAAGTGCGGTTCAATAAATGATTAGGTTTTTTTTTTTAAGTCTTTGGTGGCCAAATTGTAGTTGAGTTAGAGGCTAATTATATGAAATAAATCAAACATAATATAATGTGCAATAATATTGCAATTGAAAGTTCCCTCAGGTAAATGATGGGCAATGTATTATGTGCGATTGGCTATGTTATATTTGTAGGTTACTTAATATTTCATTTTGATTTATTAATTTAGTTATTTTGATAAGAAACGTGATTTTTAGTAAGGCATTGCCCTGAAATTTGGAAATGTGTACATATGTATAATTGTACATAGATACGAGTACTTACGGACGACGATATATGCAAGTTTTTTATTTACATAAAGTAAGTGCTTTATCGTATATCGTATTTGACCTAAGGCAGTAAGGTTAAAATCAATTTTTGTTAACAAAAACATTTTTGTTATAATCTGTGACAAGATATATTTATGAAGGTGCATTGACATGAAATTTAATTTTAAGATAAATGATAGTGAAAAATGCATAATTTAAAAAAATTATATTGCCATTAACATAATAAGTCTGGAGATTGGCGAAGCAAAGCTTTATAAAAAAAATGGTTTGTTAAGTGTCATCCTACACACAATACAATTCGTGCAGTTGAATGTTCGGAGTGGCGGTCATCTTTTATTGAAATTTTTGACCTCATATACACAGTGACTTATTTTTGTTTTTTTTTTCGATATTCGCAAATTATTTGTCTTATGATAATTAAGTCAAAGAATTATTAAAAATTATTTGTAGGTCAGTGCGAATAGACAAAAATTGCGCGCACTTATAGTCTAGTCAAATGGTGACTCGAAGTGAAAAGTTCTGGTGTTATTATTTTAAGTGGCTCTTTTTATGTTTTTGGGGTTGCTGACCACGAATCTGAAGTTTCACGGCAAATATGAGAAATCGTCCAAAAATGTCGAAGATTTCGTAATTATTTGGGTTTGTTTCTTTATTGCTTAAAAAGTAAGTTTCTCTCGCAAAAAGTACTTATGCAGAAATAAAATTTATGTTTATGAATTACCACATTTTATGTTGATATCATTTTTTGTATGACTTACTTATTATTTCTTCCAAAAAAGGACGTTGAAAAACGACCGAAAATCAGTAACCTTCTTAAAATAGCAAAACACAATATTTTTGTCTAGATTCTTCCTTCACAACACTATAAAAACTAACATTAGATAATCATTTATTTTGAAAACGAATCCAAGTTCTTCACGTGCAAATTTTTAAATTGTTAGTTGATAAACGAATTCAATATTAACACTAAAAATTCCTACAATACTGAGTTTTAGTTAGGTAGGTAATACAAAATTGTTTTGATGTTAAACTCATCAGTTTAACCCTGCTCTCTTCCTCAAAGGCTTCAATAGGTTTGTAAATATTTTGTATGCCAATGTAACGTGAAGATCGCTACTTGTTTGGCTTTGTTCAATATCTCTTAACGGATTTCACATCAGCTCTGCAGTAGGTATGATAACAGGGCACTGTTTAAATAGCAGCCACGCACCATGGCCGGGCGTGTTTTCAAAGGACTTTTGCAGAAGTTGTATGGACTAGGAGGAGGAAGAAGGAATTGCTCACCTTCTATGTACTTGCCTTGCTCGATCCCACAGGCTCCACATAGGAGACTTATCCTATAATGATTTCAATGATTTGGCAAACAAAGGCATTAATAGTCTCGTGCGCCTTGTTAGGAGTTCTACATAAGTAAGGAAAGAGTTTTCTAGATTCCTGTGGTTTCAGAACGAACCGTCTATGGTCTAAGTTTGGCAGTACTAATTACTGGCTTCCACTTCTACCTAACCTAAGAATTAAGGAATGAAAAAATAATAAATTATATAATTAGACATATAAAACGATGACCAGCATCCTTTATACTTCTTTAAAATATAAACTGTTTTGGTTAATACAGGATCTTTTTTGACGGTCTGGATAACCCTCATATTTCACACTTTGAAAACGGCCCATGTTAAATTTATCACAGCATCAAAAACGATATGTTCCTATAGCAATGGCTTTATCAAGATCAAGATGACTTAAATATTTAGGTAAATTAGAAGTTAAGTCCATATATACCATGTTAGGGTCCACTTAAATATTTAAGTCCTACCATGTTTGGTACTATTCGTCCTTATATTTGATAAAGGATCATTGTGTTAAAGCTATGCTTTTGCGTGCCCTTACAAAAAATAAACATAGGTACATTTGAATCTAGATTTAATGAAAATGCAAACAAGCCTGAATGCAAAAATCCTGAGTGGACAAAAGCGAGTGTGCGATTTTAAATACCAAAAACAGCACTAAGCCATTTGAGATTTTGGTATTCGGAACTCTGTTATACTGGATTCTGGCATTCGGAATCTTAGTCATTCTAGATTTATTCCAATTAAGATTCTGTCAATTCGGGATTTTGTGTGTTCATGATTTTGGCTTTCAGGATTTTGTCCATTTGTGATTTTGGTATTCGAGATTTTGGGTATTCTGGATTATGGCATTCGGGATTATCATTTTTTGTCATTCGGGATTTTGTACCCTTCCGGCATATATCAATTACAATACTAGTGCTTAGTGACAACATTTTTCGGAATATAACAAGAAAAAAGCAGTGTTGCATAACAGTCTATGAGTTATTTTGAAGCACTTCTATTTTTTTTAGTCCTTACTTTTCTTTACTCCATATATTATTTTTTTAATTTAATTTGGCTTGCTCAAACTATAACTTGTGCCAAATTGTGAACTTTCAGGTATTCTGTACTGTAAAGGACAAAATGTGAGCATGAGGGTTTTTTAAAAATTTGAATGCTAAAAATTAAACATAATGTTGGGGGGAAGTTAAAAATGTTGGAAATGTTTTGGTGGGGCATAGCAAAAAAATGTTTGTAAAACACTTCCTAAACGCTCTCCTATCAATACACCTTATAGATTACAAACAACCCCCTGGAATGTAAGATATTCATATTCAAGCTGAGTTTGCTCGTTCTTATGGTTTCTGTTACTGATGGCCATGACGATAATGTGCATTCTTATGCCAAAAAATATACTTTATACATTAATTAAATTAACAATTTTGACGCCTTATACACGAAGTTGCAAGGGTCTACAAAAAGAACCTGAGCATGAAGATCTCCGCTGTTCATGATGAATGCTCGCTGCTTAATCAGGTATCAAAAGATTCACATGCAAACAGTCTCTTCTCTTTGTATCACAAACTAAGAGCACGGAGCTAGGAAAAGAGAAAAGAAGATGAACCTGCAGATAAAAAAAGAGGGCTGAGCGTAAGCAGTTTTCCCTCCCCTCGAAGATATTGAAGACTCTCGCTACCAAAATTACACCCGGTTTGTTAAAAGACTAAAACCTGATTCACAATATGATGAGGAAACGAGACTTTCTCTCTTAAAACCAAAATTAAAATAATGAAATAATGCATATCTTAGCAATGTGAATCCAGGCTTAAGCAACTGATGGCGTCTAGTATTAAGACCAAAACGCAGGCTCTTTAAAACACAGAAGTTAATCTAGTCACTAAATGGGCAAGAGCATCACATAGAGTGAGTATGTAATAGGATAAGAGAAGAGAACTCAATGATAACCCAATTCTATTACCCTATATAGTAGGAGAGCTGATCTTAGCTACAACCATAGAGTACCTATATTATCTAGAGAACCGACTTCAGGGCTTTTTCTCTTTCACCCTACAAACTGCACTGTGAGTATTTCCTCCACATGGCTGAGCATGTGTTAGCTGCCCAATGCATTTTAAATTGAACCACACCAATACAATGATAAATTAATGGATTTTGGCTCATTAGACTGAAAAAAACAAAAAATTGAATCGAAAAATTGAAAACGTCACATTTAGAGCTATCACACGTATTCACGGACAGGGAATTTAAGAGAGTTTTCTCTTAATGTGCTCAATTAAAATTTGCGGGTGTTTTAGGTAAGAGGGGTACGAGTCGGTTCTTAAGATAGTATAGGTACTCTATGTTAGCTACAACGAAGGTCAGAAACACCAAAGCGGCCAGATAGATCTTATTAATTACCAGTGAAGCTCTTCAAATACTGAGCAGACGCGTTGATATGCTTAAAATCTTCTACCAATTTTGAGTGGAAACACAGATAGTCCGTTGACTGGACTATCAGCTCCATTAATTTTGTTGAAATTTTTTCTTTGCTCTTAGCTCAAAGTGAACAATTTTTGAAATTATCTTTAAAGAAGTTTCTTGATTGATTTAATTCCTCTTTACGTATAAAAAAAATAGTTAACAAAACGTCAATAAAAGTACCTAAACAGAAACACCCAATTTTTAAATGCACTATATGAACATACATTTGAATTTATTAATAAAATACAAGTTTTTAATGTATTTATTTTTTTAATTTAATTTAATAATGAAAAGCTATGTTGTTTATGATAAAAACTCGAAGCTATTTCCGGGTACATGTTTTGATAGGTTCACGGTTGCGTGTGTTCTTAAGAATTAATTTTGCAAATAGTTAAAAGTCATACAAAAATCTGGTTAGGTTCAATATTTCCATAAAATTTTATAAGTCTGCCTAAAAGGTACAAATAACAACAAGAATAATGAGTGTATTTTAAAACGAATTATTTATTTTTTTCTCATGTACGTTCTCTTGTTGTTGTTCTCTTGTCTTGGTTGTTATAACTAAATCAAAAATAGATTAAATGACAAAACTAAAAGAAATAAAATGTATTATAATTAATTCTTCAATTTCCATTTGGAATATAAATGATATTGAAATGTTTTACATATTACAATACGAGAATCTTGAAAATATTCAAAACGGTAATTAAGGTTTTCTTTTATAATTTATGCTGACACACATTTTTGTATTCTATACTTACATTAAGGTCATTTTTGTTTTTGTTTTTTACATTATAGAAAATATTAACATAACTGGAATTCATATGTAGAATATGGTTTGATAATAAATAATTATTAGTCTGATGAAAAAACTTAATAACTATAATGAATTCAGTTTTAATAATGAAATCATAATTCTAAAACTAGTCAATTTTTCATTTATAAGTGTAAATTGTACATGGTATAAATACATATGTATCTAACAAGGTTCTTAGCGATATATAAATTCAAAATAATTCAAGTTCTATATATAATATAAACACAACATCAGCTTGATGGACAAGAAGTCAAGTTTAATGTTTATTTATATAAAAATGTAGAATTAAATGTAACAATTTCCAGTTATCTAGTCATGGCAGCGAATTCAAGATACTCTCGACCCCGGAAACGGTTCAAGTTTAAAAAAGTTAGCAAATTTTTTTTTGCCAACATATACACAACATTTTCATGATATACACAATAAATAACTTCAAGCTGAGCTGTTGCCTCATGCTGGCGCCGCCGCTCGCCGCGCCGGCCGGTAAGTCAACTCAACCGTCAACCAACAAAACATCTTAAATTTATTTGAAATCAAAAACACGTTAATTTAATTTAAATACAAAACGCGTCTGCTGTCACCTATTTTACTATAATATTGCACTATAATAACAATTATTATATCATTGTTTTCACGTGGGAGGTTTGAAAAAAAAATAAACCAAGAATCGAATAAATGCGAATTGTTTTTGCATTTATAATATAAAATTTTGTCTCAAGGTCAGAAAATTAAACTGTTCGTCATAAAATTAGAGTTATAGTTAAAATTAATGGCTATTTATTGTCACGAATTGCAAAATTGTTTCCAGATTTTCAACAATATTGACAAGGCTTACACAAAATAGGAGTAAACGCGCTCCGACGAGCCCCACAGTGCCTCGAAAGGGCTTCGTGCCTCAAAGCTAATATCTTTTTATAAAATTCAGCAAATTCTACATTCAGTCAACAGAAAATTTTCGTTTCTTCATTCATGATAAGAAGCAAATAATTTTCATTATCTTGATGGATAAACCTATTTAATATTCAACCGAGAGAAAAAAGAAAAACCCAACAAACCTCTCATGTTTGTGTGTTCATTTAATCGTGAACCAATAGGTTTTGGCTATAGGCGATTTTTTTTTATGTTCAAAGCTGAGCACTGAATAGAGTCTGAGCGAGCAGAGTAGAGTTCTGAGCAGAGTATGTTCAGAAAAATCAATTTATTATGAAACAACTTGAGTACTGAACTGTCATGATTTGAAATGTCAAATGTCAGACTGTCTAACGTCTGATTAAAAAAAAACAGTGATTTCATTTGTCCATTCGACGCCAGAAATAAATTAAATCCATAAAAATACACTAATCGTTTTTATATTAAATTATTTTACCTTCTCCAATAGAGGGACCAGCCTCTTCCGCTATTTTATATTGTTCTGACGCTGATTCTTTTTATCTACCAACTTTCAAATGTCAAATCGGCTGTGTTCAATATTTTACTCAATTTACTCTGATATTTTATTCTGAGCTCACAGAGCGCGATCTGAACAGGTTCAGAACTAAAATAGAAATACAAACTTGAAGCTCTTGAAACGATCAGAGCTAAAAAAGAAACACAATTATTTTTTGACAGTTCATGCCTCTGCTCTGAACTACAAAAGAGAAAAATGCCTTATGGTTTTGGAAAAAGCAATTTTTATTCGCTTTATTATTGCGAATTCTCTATTTCGTGATTTGAGTATTAATTTATACTCAAGCAAAGCAATTGCAGCAATTAAAACTTTCAAAAATGACAAATTTGGTGGTGAATCGAATTCAAGCTCTTGAATAGTCTTCATGCATCTATCGTCAGCGAAGAAAAGTAATATTATTATTAATATATAAATAACCTTCAGTCAACCAATATGGTCAGCTTTAAAAGTGGTTTCTTCAGTTCTAATGGTCTGATCTTCAAAATTAAAGTTATTGGGGGAAAGTTTTAAAGGGTGACTAAAATTTCCGCCAATTCAATTTTAGTTTTCAAAATGCAAAAAATTATGAAAATTTTCAGAGTTTTGAAAAATAATACCCTCCCTCTAATGTCCTATTCCTCCTCTACAAATTTCTTACTACTTATGTGCTGATTAATTCATACGAAAAGGCAGAAATGTAAATTGAAGCTTTTTTGTTTAAAGGATTGGTTTTTGAGCGTTTATGAAACTAGTGAGATACTTAAAAATAAATTTTCTGAATTTTGTAGGTATTGTTTACTTTTCGGTAAAAAAAAATTACCAAAAACGCTTACTAACGGTATGTATGTACCTGCAATATCAAGTTTTTTTTTTTGATTTTCGAATTTCTCATTAACGTCTGAACTGATTCTAGTCATTTTTTTTAATCAAAAACCCCTTCAAAATGTTGTAAGTATTGCATATAAAAAAAAACCAAGCTTTGGATTTAAATTTTTTTTTTGAAAATACAATATTTCAAAAACGGTTTATAGAATATTTTTGAAACAAGGTTTATGAATGTATATTAGTAAATACTCAAACCTGCCATACCAATTTTTTTGTAAATATTTTATAAAATTTTAGTTTTTTTGGCATACTTATTTTTCAGCTCTAAGTAATTTAACGGGTTGCTTATACAATCAAAAGCAAATGTTTTTTTTTACTTTTTCATTAATTACTTGCATATATCAAAAGTTATTTAGGTCCAAGCAATTTGAATATAAGAGCAAGTACGTGCGATCAAGTCATGCATTTTATTTTGTTTAGTACGGTATCTGGCATACAACTAATAAAAAATGTATTTATTTTTATTTCTCTCAAAAATAAATCCTTTGATACTGTAAGCTCGTGGTTAATAACAGTACCATTACAAAAATCTATTCAATCTGCCAAATGGCAAAATTTTGACATGTCTTCACTAATGGAATCTATACATTTTAGGGAGATGTCTTTTTTCGTTCACCATATCTCAAATGAAGATATCGACTTCGGATGAATTTTATGTTATAGATAGGGGTTTCAATACGTGGCAGAAAGGACTTTCAAAAAATTTAATGAGCGATTTTCTTATCATACAAATAATACAAAAAAAATTGTCAAATTTTTTTAGCCTTGAATATCTCGAGAACGAATGATGCCATCGACTTCGGGTTAGTTTTATTCTACGCATGTTAACGTTATAAATAATTGGAAAAAAAAGCTGAAAATTATTGAAAACTGTTTTTCGCTTCAATATCTTAGGAATAAACAATGATATTGGCTTCTGGGCACACTAGTTCATTATGCAGAATTGATAAAATTTGTAAAAAAAATCAAAAATTAATTATTTTTAAGTGAAAAAACTACATAAAATGTAATCAAAAATTGTCAAAAATTTGTTTTCGTCTCAAATACACACTAGCTTAGAATGGATAACTGACAGATGATTTTTAAAAAAGATCAACAAGCGGTTTCTTAAACCAAAAATATCTACAAGAAACTTTACCAACAATTGTAGACATTTTTTTTGTCTCAAATACCCTGAGAACACACAATGGGTTAATTAAATTTCTGTACACTAGTCCATAATTTCTATTTGATAGATTTTGTAAAATAATTCAACAAACAGTGATTTGTACAAGCAAATAAACTTCACCAAATATCTTTTGAACAACCAATGACATTGGCTTCGGGTTAGTTTTATTCTACTCACTAATTAAACAATGTTTTGTTCTCTGTCTCGATTGCATATTGAACACCTGAAATCGTTTTTGAATATCTTGAATTGGCGATTTTTTAATACTAAAATAACATTGGGCCTCTAGCTTACGAGAGCACTAATGTGGGAAGTAACCAGTGTGGGTAGCACACAGCCTGTTTTTTAATAATATTTTTTTCTTCATTTTAATAAATGCTTAAGATTTTCAAAGCTTAGTTTTTTGAAATTTTTTATTGAGCTACCTACTTAAAATTACATAAACAATTTTTAATATTTCGTTTGCACAAATTTATTTTTAACTTTAAAATTGAGTTGATAAAAGGGAACAATTCTGAGTAAATTTCGAATCAACAGACAATTATTGGAGTAATAAGATCTTTATTACACATTGTCGAACAATCTCATGAATATTTTTAATTCGAATAAAATATGTAAGTGAAAACATTTGTTTGTCCCACAGATTAAATCTCGCACACCCGTCGTTTTGGTTTAGCGTCACCTAACCTGATCACTCACACTCAAAATTTGATGTGGTCTCTTAGTCAAATAAGCTTTTGTAAGAAGCAAGCTAGAAAAAAATCATATTTTGTATGCGAAAACTCAAGCCAAAGATAATTGCTTTGATACTTATGGCTGATATATGACCGTTTTCGAAAATGCCAAATCAATGATCGTCATTTTTTAGGCTAATATTGCTTTCGTCAAATATACAATCGTCCTCTTTGCACAAGATCTTTGTGACCAACGTCAATCAATTTCCTAGCAATGTTTTGATATTTTCGAACATGTTCATAATAAGTTGTACGAAAATCGAAGCTTGTAGTACTCCTTGGCTGCCAAGAATAAATTTTATAAACGTAGAACAAAATTTTGTTTTGATAACATTTTAATGCTTTAATATTTTATGCTTTGTTCATTCTGGCCCTGGTGGGGGGGGGGGGGGCTAATTCCACTTATTGGCCCCTGTATCTCTGTTCACAGCTGGTGGATATGGGAACCTTAAATTTTGATTTTGTTTCACAGAGCAATATTTACGTAGTTCTAAATCCATAACTTAACACGCCCATTAAAACGCGTATTTTAATTGTTTGGTTTTTCTATGCCTAGTACATTGCAATTGCAATTTTCCATGACATTTACATTGAATTATCAAAAAACAACAGCAATGCTTATAATATTAAGCTTAAGCTTTTTTAAGCCAGAAATCTAGTTTCTTATTATATATTTCTCCAAAGTATATCAAATATGTACATCAAAAAACCTGAAGTGTTAAAGAAAATTTTCTCTAACGCTCACTGATTTTGACGGTGATTTGCCATGCACCACTGTTCGTATGTTATCACACAATTCACACAAAATTTGACAGATATTACCTGAACAACATAAGAAATTTTGGGCGTGTTTATTCAACAGCTTCTTACATAAGAACATTTAATTGCAAGTAAAATTTTCTTGAGTCAGGATTTTGATTGTGAAAAAAGATTATACTCTCTCCTTCGATTGGTATTCAGAAAACAAATCAACATAAATATTGACCAATTATAATGTCAATATAAATGTTAACAATTCAGTAGGTACAAAGTCATTGATTTAATAATACTACTATTACTCAAAACTGAAAGCTTTTTTCCTGGAAAACTATAATTATTTCTGATTCAAACGTCAAACCCCTTTTTACCTGACGTCAAAGAATTAATTTCTGTGATTATAATCAAATAATGGTAATACGATTACCTAACCTATAAAGACCAACATGCAAAAATGAATGTGCTTATACTTTGTTCTATATTTAGAATATTACGTTTCTTTAAATCGCAATTATTTAGTGAATTTTATAAAGTTAAAACTAAAAAGGAACATTGGTAATTACAAATTTAAATAAAATAGTAATCGAGTTTTATTTTTTAACAAATTCTGGTTCAAATAAAATGCTCTAATGATTAAATTAAACTAATTAAATACAAAACTGGTATTATACAATAAAGTTCAAAAACACTATTAAAAGAAAGTCCGAAACCTGTTTATTAAATTTGCTTCACATTAAAGAATAACATCAATAAGATAACTTTATATTTTATTCAGTAAAAAAAAAAAATCCGACAGAAACAATGAACGATAGTGTTCGGTGTTCTCTTTGTTATCTGGGCATATGAAAACAACAATAAATTAGGTTTTTGATGCTGGTACAAAAACAAATATGAATAATAATCGAATTTCTATTAAATTATTATTAATAATTCATTATTAAAATTTTGAGTGGCAAAAACTTGGTACTACATATTATGACGTCCAAGCAACCATTAATATGGATATGAAAGAATATGCAATATTTCAAAGGCTTCTGGTTTTAAACTTCTTTTGAATAAAGAAATAGCTATTCAGGATTTAATGTTAATTGTGCTTTGCAAAAATAAACCTTCAGATGGAAACATAATATATTCGAAAACAACATTATGTACATATTACTGAAAGGCAAGTTTTTTTCAACTTTCCTGGATCTAAAGTGATGACAGAATAAAACAAATAAGCAAATTAATTTGTGGTTTAGCTTGATTATACATAAGCCACAATAATCATTAATTTTTAGGTTTCATAAATAAGGGTATCTTCCTTATTTTTTGTTTGGTCTTTCTTATTTATTTTTAAATCAAAAAACAAGAACTCCAGTGATAATAGTTGTTTCTAGGTTGAATTTGCTTTTATTTGTTAAGCCAAAAGTGCAAAACGAACGGTCATACCCCATTAAAATCGAGTTTGATTTTTAAAAAAAAAAAAGAACATTTTATTTTGAAATTTCAGAATTTAACACAAAATAGTAAATTATGCATATTTTTTCATTAGCTTGCATAATTTGAAAATTAAAAACAAATTGACTTTGACCTTGAACCTAAACTACGTGACTATAAACAATAACATTGAAAAAAGAAGAGGTTTTTTATTTGTAACATCGAGGCCTATGTTTTTACATTTTACATAATAAAAACATTTGCATTTCCTCTTAAAAATGATCTAAAAAGGTTCACTAACCGAATATGGTAATATTGAATGTAAATATCTATTTAACTTTTACGATTAATTTACCTGCATTTAAATGATAGGAAAAATATAAAAAAAAAAATGATTGAGAAAAAATTGTTCAGGCACTGAAATTTGTATCGTGGGTAGACAAAGACATTGTCTTTACAAATATTGCAGCAATTTTGTCCTTGAAATTATGATGAAATTGAAAACAGAATGTCATCTTTTTCAAATTCGAATTTCAGTTAGTATTTCTATAGAAATCGATTCTTATACGAATAAGACAAATATATGCTTTAATATTATTTTAATTCCAGAGTGTCTGGTCAAGAATTGTAATGAATTCATCATAAATCTATTTCAGGCAACACGTTGCGTCCATATGAATTGAATACAAAAAAAAGCGCATGAAATTCAAGTCACATTATCAAACTACATATTATTTTTTTTATTTATTTAAGTCGATAAAATAGCTTATATGAAATTACCTTAAATTGTATCGAATTTTTATACAGACCCACTTAAGCCCACCCACGAAAATGTCGTTTTATTGTGACATTGATTTCGTTTAAAATGTTTGCCATTTTAGAAGTTGAAATTGGGAACAAATACTACTTGGAATTTATTACCTAAGCTTCCAGCAGATTAGATAATAATTTATGGATAAATAAAACTTTCAAAAATGTACATTGCTTAGAGGGAACTGCCTGATTTGGCAGCATAAACCTATGGAATTCAATGGACTAAGGTAGTCGTTTATTTTTTTAAGCCTCAAAATATCACGACTATAATCAAAATGAAGTTACATATTTGTAGTTTATTTTAAACATGTAATCTATTCAGATGGCTTCCCTTATCAATTCGTTTTAAAGATTTCGAATTCCTTCATTTATTTCTTCCGTCATCCAATTTTAAGAAAAACTATCGTAGTTTTGAGTTAAGTCACATTTTTTGTGCAAAGTTTAAAAATTTAGTAAGTACCAAAAAAAAATTTTCTTTGAATAAGCGGTTTTCAATTTTTATTTGCGATGTGTATAAAGATACACTGAGAAAAATATTGAACTCATTCATATTTAAATCAAACTTATGCGGCATGGAATAGATTTCTTTTTAATTCAAATATAATCGCATTGATTAATCGTTGAAACGATTTGAAAATGAATTTGTTCAATTTTACTTTACTTCTATTTAGCATAAAGATATTTTGTGTTTGATTTAATTAACTTCATTTTAAGTTGTTTCAAATAGCATCATATTAATTTTCTTGAATAGTTCTGTGAAATATTTTTTGCTGTTTAAAACAAATAATTTTAATGTTAGTTTTTCCATATACCGATGCTAACTCAAAATTAAATACAAATGTTTTCTATTCGGAATGATGGTTAAGTTTCCTATAATACATGCAACATACATAGGAATACAGACCGTAACATTTGGATAGCATCACTTATATTTTTTTTATTAAAATCAACTGTTTTTGGCACTTTTTTTTTTTTTGGAAGCATAGGGAATTGAACATTGAGTCAGAAGAGTAAGAAGAGATAGCTTTCCTTTTTTTTTGAAACATTAGAATAGCCTCACTGTTTTTTTGAAACATTAGAATAGCCTCACTTGGCTTTTTTGCCATTTTATGCTAAAATTTGCCAGTTTTGTTAATACAAATATATTGAAGAGTGGTAAGAGCATGATGACTCGTGGTTTTTAAATTTTATTTTTGAAATAAACAAGAAAAAATGGCTAACTGTACCGAAATTAAGAAAAATTGAGTTCTCGAAAGATAGTTTACTGTCTTATCGCTTTTGAAGCTAGGAAAATTTATTGACAACCGAAAATTGGTAATAAATTAATTAAAAATCTATTTTCATATGGAATACTATCTGAACAAAGTAAGATAGAAAACTGGGCTAGGAGTGAGTGAAATGGCTATAAGCCGGGTTTTTAGAACTGTTGACACCTAAAGAGCCTAAACTTAACGAAAAAAGTTCTATTTACAGGTGTTTTTTTTCAACATCTTCTTATTTTACAACATATCACATTCCATGAAATACTGATAACAGCATCTAACTTAGGTGAACAAAAGTTTAACTTTCGGGCGCAGAAGGTAGTAAAAATAATATTGTCTCTTGTTAAGTAAAGGAAAGTTGATTTTACATACCTATCAAAGCTAAGTGAGACAGTTTTTGCTACGGTACAGTCTCTCTTTGTAGTACAATTATTTTAGTTTTCCTAAAGTGTAAAATGACAACGAGATTCTCTAATACCATATTGGAAACATCCTTGCAAAAGTTTGAGGATATTTTTCGGACCACTGCCGTTTTTTTTCAGTAGAGCAATGTCTGATTCATACAGAAGGTGTAAGTTAATAAATTTGTTTGGAAAGTAAAACTGGACAGCAACTCTCCTTTCTACTCTACTCTCTAGATTTCAAGGTCCTTGAAAATGTATTGGGTTGACTGAAACATAGAGCTTATGTAGATGAGAAGCAGTACTCGAGTTAATAAGAGCCAACTGTAGGCATCGTCCGGCTTACTCACTTGGACTTATTAGTGACATAGTTAGGGCCTTTGTCATACGCAATTTGTATTAAGTTAAAAAAATAGTTATTAATGGTACCTCCCAAAGAACTGTTTTCATTTATATTCCTTCAACGGTAATCCTGATTTCAATATTTTTTTATACAGAAACTTCTAGACAATTAAAATAGTTTTTCTTACCAAAATTTTCAACAAATATTTTTTTTGGATTTTTAAAAAAGTGTTCAAAGTTTTTTTTTTGGTCGATTTTTATAAGACTTGATATTTAAGAGTTTTTTTTTTATTATTTTTAAATTATTTTAAGGAAAAAATTTACTTTTATGAAAAAATAATGGTGTCTTTCATACATATGTAAAAAAAAAACGTTAAGGAAAATAATTGTTTTCTTAAAAACGGCTCCTACAACAAAATAAAAAATAACTTTTTTTGTATGCTAAAGTGAGTAACGCACTCTACTACCAAAAATTATAAAAATGTATAAATAGAAACTCTCATATAACGTTTTTTTCCGATTTTAAATTTTCACATTATCGACTGAATAAACTTAGATATATTTTTCTTATATACAAATTTTAAATAAGATTAAATAATATCACATTTCAAAATTTTCGAAAAAAAAGTTTTTGAATTAAAACAAAAGTTTTTTTTTTGAAAATTCCATGTCTCAAAACCGGGTTGACAATTTTTTTGAAATTTTATTTTTATGTTCACATAAATAAATACGAGTACTAAGGATTTGCATAGCAAAAAATTTCCTGAAAAATGTTTTAAGAATTTTACAGAAAAACGATAGATTTAAAATTTTGTTTTCCATACAGATGAGGTTTTTTTTTCATTCAGAAAACTCAAAGAAGTTATTTTAGCTAATTTTTATATCGTACTTCCACGATTTTTATGTTTTTTCCATACAAGCATATATAATCAAGAATTCAGATGGTATTTTTTTTAAAGGAGTTGATTTAGCTAATTAAAATTTCGTATTTCATGCTTTTAAAATTTTTTCTCATAATGTTCATGTCATTATAAATTTGTGCACTGAGCCTAAGCCCCTTGAACATAAGAGCAAGTACGTGTGACACACTCGAGCATTTTATTTTTAATTAAGAAATGCCGTGACACTCTTAGCACAGATTGTTAAGTTGCATAGATATCGCTCATCCATTACATACAAAAATTGCCATTTCGTGTCAGTTGATCAAATTACTGATGACTTGCAGATGACGTTTTGTATTTGTCTATGAGTGTAAATTTATCTTTTTTAAAGTCTTGTACTCGTATAGAATATAGATCACACAATATTGGCACGTACTTAGTCCTTTTTCTTTGTTCTGTGTGCGATATTTAGTATCAGTGCTAGATTTATTAAGGAGCACAGTTGTGCATGAGTTACGTCACGTCTCAAAAACCACCTCTGAATTTATGGAACCAATATGTTCTCAATCTGTTTTTTGTATTGTTTTTGACTTATAATGGTGTTCTGAATCACAATAGTCTCGTAACGTATAATGGTCAAACAAAAGTTGAAACGTTCAAAACAAGTTAATAAAATTCTATAAGCATGATGAATTTTGTTTATTTGGTAGAATTATGCTTAAAATCTTAAAATCTACAAATTTATTAGTCACTTTTTACGTCAGTATCAATAAATTTTCAAATTTAAAGTTTTTTTTATAAAAAAGAATCATTATTATGATGACCAAAGAACAAATTCTACGATACTATCAATCATAACATATACAATTTCATGTGGCGCATGGTTTATCATAAATTTATATATATTCTGTTCAACAAAAACATTAACAATATTTTTATTGAGAGCCCGCCATTAAAAAACAAGTTATTAAAATAATAATCAACTACTAGTATGTATGTTCCGCTCTCTGGTTCTCTGAAGCTCGAAGCGAAAGTGTTTATCGAATCGCATATAAGGTACTTATCTTATCAAATAATTGCGATGCAGTTGCGCGATACCTTTAGACAATATACAAACTAACAACTAGAAAGTAGGCTTTGCATATATGTATACTCATAACTACATTTGAGGCTTGACGGAAGAAATAACTAGTGGAACTAGTCGAAAGGCTGTAGACTTACAAAATTGCATTTTGGTTCGTATTTGTATTACTAGACAGTGTAGCTTTTAATTAGATAGTAAATTATATCACTGAGTAAACTCAACAAGTTTGTTGTTTCGTTAAAAAAAAGTTAACTAATTAGTAGAAGAAAGCTTTGAATTTTTGAAGAGTTACTTAGATCGCCTGGAAGTATACCACATAAAAAAATCGATCAGTTAAAATATTCGTTTAGAATTCAAATGTTGGAGTCTTACAATTTAGACAGTTGGTATGGTAATAATGTAGGTATTTCTAATTTTACTTGCGATATAAGTTTTCGATTCGTGCATAAAATAAATTCGAGATAACAGATAACAGACAAGACATTACGATGTTAGAGAACACGAAAAAAGTGGATGCAACAATTCGGTCTGTCTAAACCACTGAAGCGATTTTCTTCAAATTTTGAACTTAATTAATTTTGATTCTCCAGATAGCCCAGTAATAAAAGACATAAAAATGCCAAAGAAAGGAAATTTGTAACACGCTGATTTTTGGTATATGCACGTTGGAATTGATGTTACTTATAATCTTATAAAAGTCCTTAAAAATCCGATGACCGCTGGGCCAGTTATAAGGGGTCAAGGTCATAAAAATGGGTTTTTGACAAATACATCGAAAACGCTAAGTTTTAGAAAAAAAATTGTGCTACAAACAGGTAGTTGAGGTAATTTTTCATAAAAAAACTTACATAAAGTTTACCGTTAAGAAGATACAACACTTTAACTATAGTAAAAACACGCACCCGGCAACTGACCTTTTCCACCAGTCTAAAACCCCGATATGCTATAGCCTATTAATCGAGGACCAGATGTCGGACAATTTCGTGAGAACTCTCTTTGGACGAACATGCTTGAAACCATAGGACCACATTTTATAATTTCAATCTGCCCCCTCCCCATATACTCTGTGAGCAGAAAAGGCAGCGATGGGAAAGGTCAGTTGAAAGCCGGGAATAGTAAGAAAAACTTAATTTTATTAAAATAAAAAGATTAGTGCCGACGCAGAATTTAACTATCTGCATAATTTTCAAAGTTGGATACATACATTTTGCGTGGACACCAATCTTTATATTTTTATAAAATATATATTTTTGTTCATACTATTCCCGGTTTTCAACTGATAAAAATCAGCCTATTACAAATTTTTTCCTTGAAAAAATCTGTTCTTACTTGCCGAAATTTTTTTTTTAGATTCTAAAGCAACGGTACTTTGCCAAACAACCGTAACGTAAAGCTTATTTTTCTTAAAAACAGCTCTAACGATTTTGATAAAAAAAAATCAGAGTATTATTGTGGGTAGTGTACCAAAAACCGTTATTGACGTACCTGCCATATAACGTTTCGATTTTTTGGTTAAGGTTTAGCCGTTTTAAAATATTTTATTGTAAAATCTTCTCAAAAATGTCAATAAAATTGCATGTCAAAATTTTGAAAAATAGATATTTTGGATTTTTAAGAAAATATTAATTTTTTTAAATTCAATACTTCAATAACGGGTTGATGAGTTTTTTGAAACAAAGTAAATAATTATTATATATTAATGAATACTCAAAATTGGCACACTAAATTTTTTTTTAAGAATGTTTCTAAAGTGTATATACTAAATTAATTTTTAAGATTCAACAATTTAAATTTTTTTTGAATATAATCATATTTTTCAAGTAATCAAATGGCATGCTTGTATTTGAGCTCTGAGTTATTTAACGGTTTAAAGAACGATTAAAGCGTGTTTTTGTATACTTTTTCTAAAATTTCTTGCATATTTTAAAATTCTTAAGTTCCAAGCAACTTGAACAAGAGCAAGTAAGCGTACAATCCATTCGTGCAATTAATTTGAGTTAAGCTAGGCCTTAAGGTTGGCACTGTAAAAATTATTGGATATGAGTAACATGAAAAAATGCAACTACCTTTTCTGGGACTTGTTTTTCAAACTTTAATGATTAAAAATGCAAGTTGTCTAAACATGTTTGATATTTGATGTAAATTAGGTGTGTTACATGATCTAAAAACGAAATTTTATTTCAAAAAGATGCTAACAAATCAACTAAGAAGTAAGAACTTATAAGGTATTCGTATTTGAATTATTATTTGAAGCGAGAAATCGGATGAAAATAATTGTAAAAAAATCAGTAGTTCCTTCTTAATGGTAAATAAATACTGTCGTATTTATAAACTTTGTCTAACTTTACACAACTCCAAAACGTTATAAGTAATCTTCGTTTACTGTTGTCCTAAAGTTGTCTTATTTGGGAAACAGGTTTGGTTGACTAGGATTTGTCTGAATTGACATTTTATTTAAGTAAATAAGGCATATTTCCAACTATTGAGGACTTAAAAAAAAAACTGTCCAACTAGTCAACGGCTTAAAAAATCTAATAATTTAGCACCCCTGAAGTAAATAGTTGCTATGGTAGTTTGACTAATCAAAATACTTCAAAAACTGGTTTACAATTCATTTCAGAACGCAGAATGTTTTAGCTGTTTTACAAATATTCTACACTTAATAATTATTTTCTAAATAATTTTGTGAGAAAAGTCTTATTTACTGTGCGTTATATGAGGAAGCGCAAAATAAATCATTCAATTGAATCCTTTTTTACTACATAAATAAAATAAAAATGATTTTGAGTCATGGAAAAATCTTTATTTTGACCTTTACACAATTTTGTTAATGATCCGGAAATATTTTTTTAAAAATTATTTACTTTATATTTTTCATTGTTTTTAATTCTGTTGGCCACCTTTGATGATTTGTTTATTTTTTTTAAATTGAATTGAAATTGCTAGTTGAAATAAATAAAAATATAAGAAACATCGTATTCTTAGGTATAATTCTAAAGCTGCATATCCATTTGAAAAAAGACTGCCAGAAACTCTCAAGCAGCTTTCGAGAGTAAAACATCAGTGGAATTATTTAAGTTTAGAGTGTAAATTCTTCAAATTACATATAGAACTTCAATACTTGAATCGTGACTTTTCTTGAAATGCATAAAAACTGCAAAATGGAAGTCTTACTGCAAATTTCTATAGGTAGCACCATTTCTGAGAAAAAAAACTAATTAAAAACATTCAAAAATTTTCTTGCAATGCAAATTTTGTGATTGGTTGCTGAGAAAAGGGCTATATACTATTTGATGAACTGACAAATTCGAAGTTGAAAAACAAAATACTGTAAATTCATGTAGTGGTTTTTATACTATCTTAACTGGCACTTTTGGCTTCGTGAAATTAGCGCTCAGTGAATATTTAAAATTAAAGCCTCTAAATTAGAGCAGCTTCCAATAATGAAACTATTCCCAATGAAATAAGGACTTCAAAGTCACTCGGTGTTCACTTGGTCCGCAAAAGTGTCCAATTTTTTTAATATCTTCGAAAGATATCTTTTCTTGAACATCAAAGACATCCCTTTAACTTTTTTTGACCATTCTTGAAATATTTTTTTTTATTTTTGTAATTTTTATTTCGTTTATTTTTTGATAGATTTCCTTTTATTTTTTTATTTTGAAAAATGGCCTTTGTTAAAAATTCAATTATCTTAAATGCCTTTCCTTTTAAATCAATCTTACTTATACAAAAACATTTTTTTAATTTTGATAGATGACAATGGTCGTTTTAAAATAGAAAATAAAATATATTTGGATAAGTAAGAGACATTTTAAAGGATGGTCATTTTTGATAATAGAGTTTTTCACAATGGTAATTCATCAATTTAAAAAAAAAATATTTTTGGAAAAGTTAAGAATAATTTTTAAGTGTGTTCATTTTAGATAGTGAAGTTTTTCACATCATCAAAAAATGGTCATGTTTTAAAATTAAAAAAAAATATTTTTGGAAAAGTTAGTGAAGTTATAAAGGGTGGTCATTTAACATAATAGAGTTCTTCAAAATAGTCATCTTTCAAAATTCGAAAATTAAAAAAATCAAAGGAAATCTATAAAAAATAGAAATACAAAATTAAAAAAAAAATATTTTTGGGGGTGGTAAAAAAAGTTAAATGTTGGCTATTGATGCTCAAAAAAACATCTATCGAAAACATAAATCAAATTTGTAAGAATCCATTTTTGAGGCGCAGCGTTAATTTGGCCCATTATTTTTCAAAATCAATTTTCTCGAAAACTGTGGGTGGTCAAAAAAAGTTAAAGTGTGGTCAAAAGTGGTACTATAAATGGTCATCTTTTCCATTTGCGCGCCTAGTACACACAGCTACTTCAAAGTTTTGGGGTAATACTTTTCTTTTCGAACGCAAATTAGGAGCCTCCTTACAGATTCATAACTAGCCCTGTTGCTGAAAAAAGGGCATGTCATACTAACGTCACAATCAAGTAAGCTGTATATTTGGTTACACCAGTTTAAAAATTTGTGTAGCGTAAAATCAGAGCCAAAAAAAGTAGCCCAAATTGTAGCCCACTACGAATATTTTTTTTTATTTTTTCATAATTGAAATCACAATTTATTAATTTTTTTGAAACAGTATTTGAATTTGATTATTTTGTTAAATTTGTTTGCTTGCTGCTTTTTGAAGTTATTTTGTTTTTCTTATAAAAATGAGAAAAATGTACTGGGAACAACACATAAACTGAATGATATTAAAGTGAAGAATGTTGCGGTTGTTTGAAATTTCAAAATCAATGAGTATGTTCGGTTGAAAGTGATGTCAAACTATGGAATGCGTAAGCCCAATTATATAGCCCAATAACGATTGGGCTGTCATACTAAAATTGTTGTCAACAATTTTGGAAACAGATTGCCCAATTTCTATTAAATAGCCCAATCTGGCAAGCTTCGTTACACCAACTATTTGATGAATTTTCATCCTAATTGAACCTAATGATCATTAAAACAATTATTAAACTGAAATATTGAGGCAGAATTAATTATTTTTTTTTTGAGTGAAAAATATATTTTAAGTCAAAAGCTTTATTTTGGTGTCAAAAGTATAAAACATAGAAATTAAAAGTAATTTTTTGTTAATTGTTTTTATTCAAGCTTTTTAATAACAAGTGTTTTTAACTGGCTCCAATATATCAGCACTAAACGAAAGAAGTAAATGAGTCCTTTCACTGCTATAAGCACTTTAATAAATACTCAGTAAGAAGAATCAAGAGCGATATTCATGTCCCTCAACAGATTTTTTTACTCGAAGTATTTAAGATCGGAGACAACATTTCTTAATCAAAACCAAACAATTTGTTTCAAGATAGTGCATTGATTCGCTGACCTCGACTTGAGTCCAACATCTAAATTTTTTGATTTTGGAATAAATTGAGTTCTTTTGCTTGTTAAAGCACAAAATCACATCGAATTAAAAATAGGGTTATCATTTTTCAAAATAAATATTTTAAAGAAAGGAATTTTTTTAAATAAGAAAACCCTAGATGAAACGGGTAACTGAATACCTAATTTCTTGTCCCAAGCACTTCTTTACATTTCGGTTAAATGCATTTTTTATATTTCTACTGTAAACAAAAACTATGTAAGAGTTAAACAAATGAAGGGACAAAACCACCAAAATATTTATATTGTAGTGACATTGAATTTGCACCGATATATGTATGTATTGGTATAATATATTTGCGCTTGAGTTAACAACACTCTCATTGTGTGAGTTGTTGTACCCATTATCATTACTTATCTGAATTTTCTGAAATATCATTAACACTCGTTGGCCTAATTCTTATTTTATTGTTTAACACAATAAACACAGACGATTTTGAGAACATAAACAAACATAATAAACAGATAAGTACTCGTTTATACGAGTACATAAAGGTAAAATGCTTTTTCGTTTTGAGAGCTGACCTACCTTCTGGGAAAAGCGTAGAATTCAATACTCATCACTTAACATTTAATAAACAGAAACCATTAAACATAAGAAAAATAAATAAATAAAACAATCACAGTGGCTTATCAGTTATCAGTTATCAGTTATCACAATTATCACACTATCTCTAATTACATGAGAACCCAAATATTAAATAAATCAAAACTTAGATAAAGGGTTTTATTTGCACTTCTAAGAAGGACCTTAGAATATTTTTATTTTTTTAATTTTCTTTTAACCGATTACCGCGGAAATTCAATTCTGACTAACAACTTTGGATACGGATACAAAGGTGAGCTCAAAGAATAATCGCACCTGATCATTGACGATGAGGGTTGGTCAGAAAGAAAAACAAAATAAATTAGTGTTGGCATCTAGGAGTAGTGATGAAGCACATTTCAAAAATGTATGCTGTCTGTCGATTGGGATTGGGTTTTGATTCTAAGATTATTTTTAAATCCTTGAAATGGAGATACATACGAGTATAAATACAAGCATTTTCTTTGAGTAAAAGCAAAAAATAAAAGGACAAACACGAGTTTTTTTGTAAGTGCGAGCCAGAGCGAGAGCGACAACGGCAATTTATTTGTTTTTATTTGTCGTAACCTAAATGTGACGTTTCGATTTTTTCCAACCACCAACCAACCAATTTTCCAGCACTGACTGGAAAGATTACTGGAATGTCTAATGGTAGCATTCAGTGCTGCAGCTCATACCACGTTTCCATGAGAGGATCCAAGGATCGGATTCAGTCCGGATCGAAGTTTCGACCCAGATTTATGACAATCTTAGATCGAAAAATTGAATTCAAATGGAATTGAAGTGACAGTTTTGCTTTCATTGTGTGGATGCGACGTTGTTAGTAAAAATAAATTTCGACCACATATAACAAACAACCAAAATAAGTCAAAGATACAACATACAACAGTCTGGAAACGAAATACAAAAATAAACACGGACACCAACAAGCATCTGAAAACTCTATTCTTTAATCCATCGATTGAGGTATATACATTCTATTTTCGATTTGATCTAGCTCGCCGAGCTACAGGTCTACATGGACCTAAATCCTGATTCAATTCGGATTCAATTCTCCATGTAAACGAGGTGTCAGTTTTTCTGTACGTTAAAGACAGCTTTTATTGACAAATAATGTTATTAGCTCTCGAGTTTTGAGGGCAGGAGTTGAATTAAAATGACATCTTGAATATGTCATTTATAAAGCCTTGGACATTTTTTTTATTTCGTTGGAGCAAATCCTTGCCTCCATGTACCTGTCCGAAAAATGAAAAAAATAAGAAAACCTTGATTAAAAATTTAGCTGCTAAATTTCTTACAAAATTTTTGAAACCATCTATTTGCATGGGAATTTTATTAAGACATCTGTGCTATAAACAATTTTGATAGCAAACTTTAAACAAAGGTTTGTGAACACTTTCTTATTTTATGAAGCACATTTTCTCTGATTGAAAAAGTCTTCAATAGCAAATATAATTTTTCCATAAAAAAATAAAAAAAAAAAACTGCACAAAACTACATTCAAATTAAATTCATTCCCTAACACACATGGTCACAATTTTTATCTGTATGTTCGTTCATACTTCCGTTCTGTGGTGTTTTGGTCTTCACAGTTGACAGGTTATTGCCGCCAAATGAAGTCACATATTTTGAATTCGTGTGACGTTTCAGAGCAGTGCGGTAAGTAGACGCACCGTGCCGGTTGTACAAATTCAGACAGAAAGATAGTTTAAGGCTCTTGTTGTCGTACTTCTTCTCTTCTATACCCATTGAAGTTCCACTACTTTTTTGGCCGCACTTGAATGGAGTTACGATTACATGACAGGTGATTCCGAAACCAACCCTCGTTGTATAGTCTTCGTCGTGCTGGAATCGATATACCAACAACAACTTCTATGCGATGACTGCCGCATTTTAACGTCTTTTTAGATTCGATATAGGTAATTGTATTTTTTTATATTTTTTTAATTTTCTGAATTTACTTTAAAGTTACGCCACCCTTTTTTGGATCAAAACCACGTTTGGTATTCGTGGAGCGCACAAAATAAGCATGCGTGAATAGCCTGTTTTGGGGCAAGTCATTAGCCGGAGTATACGTTGCATTACCTTAAATTGAATTGTAGGTATAGGTACACAGTGAAGAATGCTCGCGTAATCGCGGAAGTTTTTGTTTGGGTTATATAATTGTAACGGGACTTGGGAGTGTTTTTAAATACAAGTAATGCTGTAATAGTTTTTTTTTTGTTGCATTTTTATGTAATTATACATTACTTACCTTGCAGCGGTTCTGGTGCTCTGTGTTAGTAGGTAAATACCTCCAATTATTCCAATAACAGCTGTTGCGCCAAGGACAATATTATTACACTTAAAAGGGGTCAGGTCATTAATATTGTATAATTTCATTTTTTTTTTAATGAATTTTATTCATAGCTTTTAGAATTTTTTTTAAAAAATTAATTAATTATTTATCACTGAAAAACTGGAAGCTTAGAAAAAGATTGTTTGACCTGCATCAAGATAATTTTGTGGGAATTTGTGTTTTTTTTATTGTTGATGTACATAGGTATAATTATTATTTGTTGAATTTAATTGTTGGACACAACAATTAGAAAAAAAAAATAATAGCATAGTTTTTAAGGCAAAAGACAAGAGTGCAGCAACAGCAAAGGGATTAAATTAAATCTGTCGAAAGCAACGGGTTTACTTCCGGTCTATTAATTTTTTTATTTATTCAAAGAATTCGAGAAATATTAGAATGTTATGGCTGGCTTCAAAATTTTTTCCAGTAAATAAATTTTTTTTTTATGAGTGTGAATCAATAATAATTTTTACTTTTAGCGGGGGAAATGGAAAAAATGTATGAACGCTGGCCCAGCATCAATAGCATCAATGACCTCTTTACCCAATAAAGGTATATATTCATTATCACAAGAGTCGTATATCCAAATTCACTGTGTGGTTGGAGTAATTTTAGTTTGAATACAGGGTGTTTCGAAATAAAAATAAGTTATACTATATATAATATTGAAAAATAAAGACAATTATCTACATTGAGACAAGACAAGACAATTTCAACATTTCTTTTTAAATCAAGATATTTAAGTGTAAGGTTTAAGGGAAAATATTTATCAAACTCAAAATTTGTAAGAAAAAGGAATTTTCTTCAAAGCTTTACGTTATAAGGTACAACCTTCGTTTTCAGTTTTCAATATTATTATCAATTAAAAGTCAAACACTGAAAACCAGAAGGTTTTAAGACGTGTACTTTTGAAGATACTTATAAGAACAAATCAAAAACAATTTCACTTTATGTATGATTAAAGTGTGGGAACAAGCTGAATGTCCTTGGCAAGAACAATAGTGTTACACTTCATTGGGTACCTGGTCACGTTGGGTTCAAGGGAAATGAAGAAGCTGATTCCTTAGCAAAAATAGGGGTAATGCCTCCTTTGCTGGGACCTGAATCCTATTGTGGCATAGGAGAAAATTCGATAAAAAACTAAATAAAAGAACTAGTGGAGGCTTAAACATCCAAAAACTGGAAAGAACTCCCCAAGCTAGGGCAGGCAAAACTTTTACTTGGTAATTACAACCGAGTACGTTTCACAAACTGCTTCAACCTAAGTAGGAACAACCTTAGAAAAATAACCGGTTTCCTCACTATGGCTACTACAAACTTTAAAGACACTTAAACATTCTTGGTGCTGATTTTGCTGAGCACATGAGGAAACACCAGACCACATTATAGGGAAATGTGATGCAATTATACATCAACGGAAAAAACACCTGGGAAAATACCAAATCGAAGAAAGTCATTTTCTCTCTCTGAAAGTCCTCCAAATACTAAAATTTCGGAGGTTTTTTTGGAACAATTGAAGTTATTTAACTTACTACCCAACAATACCAATAAACTCAACAATAATACTTGTAACTAGCATTACAACTTTTTTTTTTGTTTCACTGTTCGATAACTGTTTTTAATAACATGGCCAGATCATTAAACGGAAGATGTCTGTCGTACCAAATGTGCCACAAAATAGAAACAGTGTGCGCTTCATTACCTCTTGTGCATCTTCCTGTCGAACAAGTTCAATAATTCTCGAAAATACATTCTTTTTCTTGTTGACTAGGATCTACGAGGATATAAGTACATATAGTAAGCATGTCATGACTGGATTCAACCTTTTAATCGCTACGTCATATAGTTTTCTGAAAGGCTGGACAGAAGTAGCTGATTTGATTTTCTTAAAAATCATACCGCAAAAACAGCTTATACTTTTTTGTCGAAGTTTTGTGTAGTTTGATAAATAATTTCTCGAAAATCTTGCACTAAAATAACTTTATTCAAAGAGAAAGTAAACGAATAAAGTCTTAGCTATACAAAAAGTTATAGCATGACAATTTCAGTGTTGCCGTTATATTTTAATATTTTCTTTCAGTTTTTTTTAAGAAATTTTTTTTTGAAAATTACGAAACACCCTGTATTAAAACTTTAATTACTCTGACCACACAACATTCTAGTGATATAGAATGTATGAAAACGAACCGTTATTGGGTTAACAGGGCATTCTAATTGGTTCTAGGCCAGATTTGCCCATTGCCCCTTAACGCTTTTCATTTCGTAATATCAAATATTTTAGAGAATGTGAGAACACTGTAGGTATGGATACATTAAAAATGTGTGCCCACAAACACTGTTCTCTTCTGCCGCTGCACAGGGTCGGATTTTTTGAAATTAAGCGATAAAAATTAGTGACTCAAGTTTTATAATGATGTTTCTCGAACTAAATGATTTAGGGACGCAGGTACTGCCTATTTGTTTCTCTTTTAAATACAAATGGTCCAAATTTCAAAATTTCATATATAAAGCATTAACAAAGTCAGGAATTACTCAAGTTCAAGTTTTAAAAGTCTTAAGATATGTGCTTGACTGCATACTCTAAAATAAAAGTGGTCCCAGTACAGATCTGTACACAATTTAAAAAAAAAGCTAGTCCAATATGTAGAGCAATTTTCCGAAACAAGTACTTACTTACTTTAGTTCGATTTTTTTTAAATAAATTTTTCATTCAACAAGTTAACAGAATTTGGAAATAGTAAAAATATTATAAAAAATTTCGAACTTAAACTTGACTGTTTCTGACTAGGGCAATGTTTTTTGTTTTGTCATTTTGAAATTTTCGACCATTTTCTGATCTAAATTGTGTAGCTTTTGTCTGAAAAAAGGAAAAATAGCAATTCCACTGAATTCTACGTCCCATAAATCACTAAGTGTTGCAAATTTCATTAAATTGTGTCAAAAATTTGAGTGGAAAATGATTTTTGTCACCGAAATTCAACAAACGGACTTGTGTGTACAGAGTGGTCTCGAAATATAAGTGTTCCGTTGAATTTTCCAAGGGGTCGAAAGCCTCGAAAATGTGTTTAGGCAAATATCTGATCAAAGCTGACTTTTAAAAAAGTCTGGAAGTTTTTGATCACTCAAAAATATTTATATGGGCGATTATTTTCAAAAACTAAGTTGGAATGCACTAATTAGGCAAACGATATGACCTTCAGCTGATGCTGCTGGCATTTGAATAGTCGAAAAAGTTCCGAATATACACAATATCAAGTAAAACAATACCTTCCGCTACACGTGAATACAAAGTAAACTGATAGAAACTCAAATTGTAAGACAACTTTTATCTTTGCGACAACCCAAAAGTAGGCTACTATGGGATCTATGTAAATACATTATTCGTTTTAATTCGTCTAATTATATATTGCTACTGAATAAATAAGTAAATAGAATAAAGTTAATTTCAAACTTTTTAGTGCAAAAAAAGATTTTGTAATTTATTCTTAGAAAAATAAATTCCTTCCAAATAAGTGTACCTAGTTATAATCTTAATAGCACAACATGATTTGATATGATAACATTTATTGGTAGAGATATATGTATGATTACCACTTAATTACTGATTAAACGCTTGTTATGATAAATTTCTCGTCAAAACAAAATTAGCGCCACGATATTTTGAGATATGGAAGCTTAGGTAGAAAAACGAAATTTAAGTCGATATTACATTTATAGGTATTTAATTTAATGATAATATTTTTTTTTACAGATAGAGACCTATTTCATGTATATACGCGGTGACCGGATATCCGGTTCTTAGGATAATACAATTTAATGGTTGGAAAAAAACCAGTCGAAATATCACCTACTTCACTCACTGAAATGAACTGAAGTGTGTAGCTGGTATCAGAGTATCAGAAGTGGAATATATAGAAAATCAAATTGGTAGTTGTTATGTAAGCCAGTTTTTTGTTCTTGTGCTGTATATATAGAAGATAAATGAAACAAAGAACAGTCCAGTTGGAATAAACAAAACCATAGTCTCTAGCAACAAGCGTTGAGCGTTATTTTGAAATTTAGGCAAATTGTTTTAAATATGTATCTTAATAACACGCTCATTTTCAAGCTATAAGATTTAAAATGCACCAAGAATAAGTTGTTCCTAGTACACATCTACTTTTTCCTACAATTTTGGTTATGATACAAAATTTGATTATTTTTATATTATCTGGAACACATTGAAGATGAGCTCATTCAAAAACTACCAAATACTATTTCCTCAGAATATTTTTAAGTTGTTCTTCTACGACATTAGTAAAATGCTTTATCCAGTGTCACACTATGCCCACTTTGCTTATTTTTTAGATTAATCCTTGTTTAACGTCCTAAGAAAATTTTAATATTTGATTCAATTTCATAAAAGACAAGAAAAACTAACTAACTTGGCAGTCTCGTTATTCTCACGTTAAAGTGGGCGTGTAATAGGCTGGAAAAATCTACTAGCATTTCTTTCATTGAATAAAGTTTAACTACAACATTTAAATTTTCTAAGAAAATTTCATGATGATAAAGCTAAAATACTAAGATTTAACTGTTATCTTTATCTGTTACCAAAATATATCTACAAACTGTGAAAAGTTCAGCGAAATCGGACTCAAACTTCAAACAAAATCAATTAAGAATTTCAGTTCGCTTTGGGATACGTTCAATAAGCTTTTCAAATAAAAGTGGCAGAGGTGATATCTATATCCATAGTGTTGTACATCGATGACAATAGATTTTTGACAGCTGAAAGATAAAGTTAATCCTCAACTGAAAAACTGTTCTAAGTAAACTTGGGTATAATTTTTTTTCAGGATTAGCTAACTCTGATTTAACTTAGAGCTAACCCTGAACTGAAAAAAATCGGCCTTGTTATTTAATCACTGAACCATAAAACGTGGTTTTTTGTGGTCTAATTTCAGAGCATAAAAAGGATATTATTATGTTATTTACTGACCACAAGTATTTGATATTTAATGAACAAACAAACAAACTTGGACGAACGATTTAAGTATTTATTAAATTATCAATTAATTGTTATCATATATGCATTTCGAGCTCATCTTAAGTAAGTGCTAAATATTTAGAGATGCTGAATTCAGTGGTGTTGCCTATTTTTTTTTACTTCAAAGTTAAGAAAATTGTCTCAAATTTCAAATTTTTGAATAGAGTACTGTAGAAGTCAGAATTAGAGAATTCTGATGGTTAATTGCAGAAGTTACTGTTAAATTACCGTTATTGAGTAAGCAATTCAAACATTCTTATATTTAAGAAATAACGTTTTTTTCCAACTGTCAACGTCCAGAATTCCTAGTTTGATGTCAGATTTAATAAATGCAACCAGAAAAAATATCAATACAATTAAAATCATTAGTTTAAACTACGAGTATTTTAGTTTTTTTTTTAGTTTTTGAGTAATTGACCTAAAATTTGATTCGCTATTTCCAGCCGTCAAATTTGTCAAATTTCTTTTAGATTCGATTAAATTAGGTCTAAAATAATTTCCAGCGCATTAAATTTAAAAGAACTAACACTCAAACTAGTTCTTATCCCTTAGGAATATTTCTCAACATTTTGGACCATATTCCTTAAAATTTGAATAAATAAGAATTGGAGTAATTTTTATATGAAATAATATATTCAGGCGCACTTCAAACATAAACTTGACTACAATTCTGACTTCCACAGTACTCTATTCAAAAATTTGAAATTTGGAACCATTTTCAGCCGTCAAATTTTTTGAGGCCGAATAGGGTGGAAAAATAGTGACTTTTAATTTTATATAAACGTTTTGATTATAAACTTGCCAATCATGGATTTTTTAAAACCGTTCACATTAGCAATTTGAAGAAATTGCTCGTATTCATTTTTGTACTTAGTTTGTGATGCAGAGTGGTGGGCGAGTAACTTAGACTTACAATGGCATAGTGAGGGCCTTTGTCATACCCAATTTGTATTCAGTTCGGTTTGACTTACGTGGAATTTTTGACAAAAAACCACTTCAAACTATATCCAACAATATTGGAATTACTCATTTCATTATGCTGGAGGTTTTTTTTTGCCCGGGGCCAAGCATTCTATAAGGTTTTTATGAAAAAAATTCTATCTAATACTAAAATAAATAGGCCAAGTACAAGTTTTTGCATTAAGGATTGGAGATTGGACTAGTTGAATTATAATAAAATGTATTGGAATCTTCAAGAAAGTCTTAAATAAAGCAAATCGTATATTCAGTGCTGCCAGAATCTCAAATTTCATCATGCAAGATTTCAAATTTCATAATGATAAACTGTATGGGAGCTCAAAAATTAGAACGCTAGATTTCAAAATCTATTTTATGTACCTATTTTTCCTTGCGAAGAATTTTCTATCAATGATTAAAAAAAGAGCTATTTGTAAATTTACATAAATATTTATTTTTCCTAATCTACTTTTGTACTAAAAAAAAGTTCTTTCAAATATTAATAGCTAGATATTTTTATGTTTGATATTTGAAATACATTTGCTTACACAAGGCCAAATCCCTACGTAAATTTGAATTCCGCCGATGATGGGATGATGGATTTCGTTGGACAAATCGTAAACAACAAATTTTCAAGTTTACAATCTTCTAAATATTTATTCATTTACTATCTCTTTCATATGTTTAAACTTTTTTTGTTTTACCAACAAGTATCAAACTACATAATTCAATTTTATTAAAAGCATTTGTAGGGTCTTAGTTTCATGATCATTGGTCTGGTGCGTTATAAATTATTATTATTTGATGAAAAATCCAATATTTGTGGTGAATTAGTATTTAATGTTAATAATATCTTTTCAACTTTATAGTTAAAAAAAAATGTTTTTAAAATGGGTTTTTCGGGATTTGAATCCTTAACCCCTCGGTTCGATCCTGATGCATCGATCAGAAAATTCTAATCCACACAAAATGTTGCTACAGAACTTGTTGTTTTTTTTTTTAGATATTTAACACTAAGTTCATTCGTTCAAGCTTACCCAGGGGGCCATGGTTGGCCCAAGTTTTTTGACAACCCCAAGAATTGTGCTCTCAATTGGGTTGTGGAGATAAGCAAGAAACACAATTTGATTTAAAATTAAAAAAAAAAAAAAAATACCACAGCTTCCCTTTTCTATTCCTATTTGTTGTTTTAAAGTAAATTTGTGTATTCCTTGAATTTCCATTTCAAAAACGGAAGTATGTGAGTTCACAAAAAAAAAAAAATGCTTCATAGCCCCTGTCACTTTGGCATTTTATTCTTTACCTCTCGCCTCTGCAAGAATCCTCGTAGCGACACGAGGGTTAGTTCAGGTTTTTTTAAAAAAAAGAAGCTTTTAAGGCACCCCAGTTTGACTTCAGGGCTTAACGAACAAACCTACTAAAACCCATCGATGTCAATGTCGAACAAATGGAAAAGAATGTGGACCACAAAACGCTATATAAAGGGTGTTGTTTTCTTAGACGTGTGGTTTTCAATCTGGCAATACTTTTTTCGGAATTGGTCTTTTTGACAGCTATTACTTGATTTATGCTTATTTTGGTTTCCCATTTCATAATAAATAGACTAATTCCTGAACAACGTTTGCAAATCGTGCAAAATTTATTACCAAAATAATGGTTTGATTCGGGCGACTCATCACGAAACAATCAATTTATTGAAGGAAACTTTTGGTGAGCGCATTATCTCACGTCGGGGTTTTTTGTGGGATTATGTGAAGTCACTTGTCTACGTAGATAAGGCCGATTTGCAAACGTTATTCAGGAGCAAGTCTATTTATTATGAAATGGAAACCAATCTGAGCATAAATTAAGTGACAGCTGTCAAAGTATTGCTAGAATAAAAACCACGCCTCTCTCGCCAGAATTGTGTGTGTAACAAGTTTGATAAAAATCTCGAGTTTGATTTTTTTACAAGTGCATAATTAGTCAATTTTAATAATGTTTTAAATTTTTGCTTAGCCTTATAAACTTTCCTAATTGCCCATACTCTAAATGTACCTCCATCGCTCCTGTGTAAATGCTTTTGACAACTGCCAATATGGCCTTAACCTTTATTTCATTTTAAGAATAAAGACCATAACCTTGAAAGTCTGAGGCCTTATCACGTAACACAGCACGATATGGTTTTCCATTCCTATCTCTATCACATTCGTATAGGGAATTATAAATAATCATGTAAAACGAAAACGATATCGTTGGATCGTTTTACGTGATTATTCACCTGATTATAACAATTGATGTTTTAAGTGAGGGTTGTAAAAAAATGTAATCATGAATAGTCATTTATTGAATTTAAGTAAGAGATTGTGTTCATTGATTTCACTTTTAGATTGCATTTTTTTCTGAATTTCTCATTTAATAATCTTGCTTAGAGAATTTTTAAAGATTTTATGTTGGACACATTGATGTTGTGTATATCAAAATAATCGCTGTTTAATGTAGATATTATCCAGTTAAGAAATTGGTTGAATTTTTCAAGGCTCTGCTTTACTGAAAACCTTATGAGTATCTGTATTTTGAAGAAAGAAAAAAAGCGTTTTTGTTATAATAATAAGAGTAGCATCAATTACAAGCAACGATATACAACTAAATCCTAAACAAACATTTCTCCACTTCAATGGGAACAATAGGCACCCGATAACTGAGATAAGAACGTCATTAATGTTTAATCTTCTGTTATGATAAATAAACTGGATGCATAGTTTAGGTTTTCTCACTTTTCCAAATGAGTCAGTCATCAATCTGCATTATGCTGCCAATATCAACTCCTGGAGAAGATTTTCCAATCAGTGATTATATATTTAATTTTATTTTAGGTGCGTTATTGTTCTTGGCCATTCCAATACGAATATCTGCTCCTGATGAGGCACACACCCAAAGAGAATTTGAGAGTTTCATCATCAACTTTAACAGGTCCTACCATGGAAATTTAAGTGAATACCAAAGGCGATATCAAATATTCAAAGTAAGTAAACTGCATGTACATAAGTTGACATGACATGGAAATATCTTTTCTTACAGAATACCTTTGAAACGATAGAGGACCTCAGGCAGGACAGGCTTCCCGTATTCGGAATCAATGAATATTCTGACTTGTCTACTGATGAATTTATCCAGCGGCATCTTGTAGCGAAATGGTCATATAGCCCAGCTGGCTGGAAGACCAAAATATCACTGCCATCTTTCTACAGATATAAGCTGAAGAACTTTGACAATGGACCAACTCCCCTGCCTGAGAGTGTCGATTGGCGCAAAAGAGGCATCATTACTCCTATTCGGAATCAGAGAGGATGTGGTTCGTGCTATGCCCAGAGTGTCATCGCAAATGTGGAAGCCATGCATGCTCTCAGATGTAACTTCACCGCTGCAAATGAACTAAGTGTCCAGCAGATGATTGATTGTGCTGGGAATTCCAACTATGATGGCTGTGAAGGTGGTGACACGTGCCACTTGCTTCGCACGTTAAAGAAGACAAAAATGACTATCCTCCCAAAACGGGTGTATGAAGTGTTAGGTCGCAAAAGTGTATGTCGAAATGTCACAATTTTGACAAACTCAAGTCAAACAGTACACGTCTCAGATTATACATGTTGCAGGTAAGTCAAAAGAGAGAAAGAGAGAAATTAGTTGCCTTGAGGTCGATGTCATGTAAATCACTTCATTCTAGCTTCGTAGGCCAAGAGCATGAGATGTTGGCATTCTTGGCCTTCAAAGGACCACTGATTGCCGCTGTAAATGCTATGCCATGGAAAGACTACGTGGGTGGAGTAATACAGGGAAATTGCAATGGTCCATCCAACCATGCCGTACAAATTGTCGGCTATGATTTAAATGGCAACGTAGACCTGCCACACTTCATCGTGAGAAATTCATGGGGCACTAACTTTGGATATCGTGGCTATGCCAAAATTGCCATTGGCGGAAATGTGTGTGGCATCGCAGAGGAAGTATCGAGTGTAACAGTTGATTGATTGAGATTGTGTGTACTTTGTTTTGAGCCGAATAAATTGTTATTCAGCCTTCGAGCTAGTAGATTTGTAACCTTTAGAAGGTGACGTAGCTTTGTCGTTTTATTTTTGTTCTTCCATTCCGTGTGAGGGAAATTAATGTCTATATCAATCATACAATTTTGAAAAAAAAAAAAACATATTAGGTTCGATAAGGATTTCAGATAATCTATTTAAAAAAATAGAAGACTTGTGATTAAAGGGCGGGGAATTTGAAAAAGTGACGGAAAGATAAGATATTAAGCATTGGAAAATAGATTGGCCGAAACTTGGAGAAGTATGCCTTCTTTATGTCTAACGATTTGACAAACTTTTTAAGGAAATGTTTATGCGGTTTATTTTATCAGTAAAAGTCAGTTGTAGGTGCTTACAGTAACTTAAACGTAAGAGAATCCCGATGTGTAGAAAAACGTCAGTTTTATAATTATTGGTTCAAAAGAAGACCTCGTATTTGGAATTGGATGGAGGGTATCAATATTAATGGCAGACTGGTGCGTGCTCCCAGAAGTGCGATTATTGCGGTGAAATTGTCTTAGGGAATGAATGCAACTAGCTATTTTACATTCAACTAGAAAATTGTTTGTGACAAGAGCGATAAAATAGAGCACGAAATGCGCTTCGGTTCGAGAGAGACAACAAATCGTTCCATTTTATAGTTTTCAGCTTTCATTTTTAAAGATCATATCGTAGTTTTAGTCAAGTTTTCGTTGAATAAAAACTATACACACACAGATTATACTCAGATCAGAAGTGGAAATAAATTTCTTCCATCTTCTAGGAAATCCTATAAACTTTTTGAGTACGATGAATAAATGATCATTCCACAGAATGGCGGAGTCTAAGCGTTTGGACGAATTTGCTGAAAACGTCCGAACTAAAATGGCGAAAAGCTAGCCCGGAAATCCACATAATAGAAATTGGCTACCTCCGAATTGCATGTTGATTTTTTTGTTGGATTCGTATTCAACCAGATTGAAACAAAATTATAAAATCCAACCGAAAAAGTTGGAAAATCGCTAAAAAAATAAATTGCATAATTGTAGGTATCAGAAAATTCGATTCTGTATGAGAACGAACAAACACTACGGGATTGACAATCGGTTAATTTTGTCCCTCACGAAAATGGAATTGCCGATAGATGGCGATACGCTTTTAGAACCATGTTTGACAGCTGAGTAGTTTATTTGATCTTTCTATTGACGTTTGATACGAAACGGTTGTGTCTTGATATAATGCGGTTAATTTAAAATGAACATTATCCAAATTCATTCGAGAATATGTAAACTGTTGATGGTGTGCTGTGTCCCATATTTCGAGAAGCCGGTCAGTGATAATAATTGGGACGCAACAATCACGAATAATGCCTTTCACTGAGGTTCGTACAATGTGAAAAGGACGACATCGCTGACATTTTTTGCTGTAATAAAGACATGATATGCTGTAGTTTTTTTTTGCTTGCCTCAAGTTTAAAAAACGAAATTGAATCCTAAACTTCAATTAAGGGATGAGATCCCTATAGAGACGCTGATATTGATCGAAAACATGTGTTTGATGCTCATGTGGGGTAGTCTGTTGAGTAAGTGGGAAAAGTTAGCCCACAATCGTTCGATGCACATTGCATTCAACAGAGGACTGCAACGTGAGCAAGATTTTTTAAAAAATAGTGTGCATATAAAAAAGTCCCACTGCTGAATCTGCGACAAAAGAACGTGTACGACAGATTCACTGCCTGAACAGAATAGAGACGGAGCTGGAACTGGAATAGCTGTCAAAATGTTGAATACACACAAATCCAATGATACGGACAGAACACGACGCAGCTTCAAACGGAGCTGCAGACGCAGCTGGACAAGTTGGGCAACTTTTAAATTTTGCATGCAGCTTTTTTGACGTTTTTAAAATTGTGAGTGCAATCAAGTGTTTACACGGGGGGTGAAGAGAGTTTCAAACCCTTTTTAATCTCTGATAATGACGTAAAGTAATTGTAGCTTCCATTTTATCACTATTCAAGTTTATTTTTGTTTTATTTTTTATTTTTGTGTTGAATTAATTTCGCACAGCTGATTTGAAATGCCTAAAATGTCAGAAAGCTGTATAGCCCATTGTGGGGCGAGTAAAAAAATCACGTACAGCATTTTTTGACAGCTATTCCAGTTACAGCTGCTGCTCCAGTTGCAGCACTTTATTCTGGTCAGGAAGTCATGGAAATAACATATTCATGACAACTAAAACGGTTTCATATTTTACTTCGATGTGGCTAATGTACCTGGCAAAAAGTGCCTTAGTTCATTGATTTTGGTTTCAATTTGGTCAACATCTAACATTGTGCTTGTTAGTTTTCTTCTCCAACAGGTGAACAGGTCATTCAGCATTGAAATTGCCCTTTAATTTAACTAAATTTAAATTTAACCAATATTTTAAAAAATTCGTGCATGTGTTGAAAAATTATTTTTGGGATGAATGCACAACAGCACTGAAGGGAAGAAACATTGATAGTTGGTTGTAAAATGCAAACAATGCTACTCCCAGCTGGTGATTTCCGTCAAATTAACCGCTCATCTCACAATCAGTCACTTCAGATGAACTCATCGTTTGTTCGAAATTATTGTATTCCTGGCAATGCGTGAAGAAGTGGCAGTTGACGATGAAATTGTGAGTTGCTTTGCAGAAGAATCCAATCCATCAACCGACGATTGGAAATTACCGAAATCTTGTTGATTTCGTTCCCGCCTAATTTACATCATTTATAAGAAAGAACTGTTCCCGAACGTTCGCAATTTTTTTTAAGACGTCAACGGTTCAACTTTTATTATTCAAATTGAAATCTTAGAATAACTGCATCCACTGAAATTGGTTTTTTTCATTACAAATAGCGAAGAAGCAACAAACAATCGGAAAATTTTACGAATCTTAAAAAAAGCTATCACCAAATCCATTTGTAATGGCAATTTTGTATGAGATTTTTCACTACGAAGGATTCTTTGATAGTTTTTTTTTGGAGTTCGTAACAAGTTTCCGATTACGATAAAATTCGTTACAGGGCTGAATCTCTTAAAAATGCACTTTAATCGAAAGCAAAGTTCAAGGGCAAGGAATTTCTTATTCACTTCATCGTGAGGCCGATACGGAAAGGTTTACTGGTAGGTGAATTAGCGTGTCAGAAAGTTGTCTTGTTATAAGATTTTTGCCAAAATTTTAACGCCAAAAAAGTTTCTTTCTTTCAATAGAGAGGCTCAACATTTAAGAGTGGGATATTTATATCAATTTTTGACGGTACGAAGTTCACCGGGTCAGCTAGTTTAAAATAAAAATAATAAAAAAAAGAATAGCACGTGTATTCGTGTTCTTAAATATTCGTGTAGTTGAGAACTTTTGTTGACGATTTAAATTTTAAGTATATATGTATGTATGTAATTTACATACATAACATTATTAGTTGTTAAGTAATGGAAAATCAGTTACGGAAAATTAATTTGTTTGCCTAACTAAACTAAGCAATTAAGTACTTACATAAGCAACCAACTTCAATGCTGTTCATTTATGTTATGAATATTTTAACTTGCGACTAGGTTTTCTTTGTATTCGTAAAAAAACTGAAATCGATATGATACGAAATGATAAAATTTGTCTGCCACAGGGTCCAATCAATGAATTAAAGTTTTTTACGAAATAAAGCACCTGTTATTACGTACATACGTATATTTATTAACTTTAAATGTCTCACCTCCTAACCCACTGAGTCAGAATGCATAACAATTAAATATTATGCATAGTGACAGTTTTGGTTTCACACTTATTGTGACGCAATGGCTTAGTGGGACAAGTCAACTTCCAGAATGCAACTCAGTAGGTCAAAGCTTAGTAATGCATTTTGGAAGTTAAACCAAGAAGTTCCAGGTAGGTCGCCAGAACCAGAGGCGAGTCTGATTGTAACCGCGAACGTGATTGTTTGGTTTTGATTACTTGAGCACACTTAACACACCTTACTGACTTTGCCAATTGACAATTAGCAAAGTTAAAAAGGTGGAACACCTATCCGATGATAGTATCTTCCCTATCTGATGATAGGAATCAGCATCCGGTTTTCTGTTTTTTATTGAAAATTAATAAGATCGTTTTTTTTTCAGAACTTTGAGTTTGTAAATTAATTTTTTTAAAACTACTAACACAACTTAATTTAAAATGAAAATTTAAGAAAAGATTTCTGGGTTACCAAAAAGGTATAGCATGGCATTGTAAAATTTACCGTTGGTTTTTAATATTTTTTTCTATTTTAAGTCAAGTTTTTAGAAAATTGCCCTTTCTGCCCAATTCCGTTTGATTTTTTTCTCGTCTTTACCCATCTATCTTTTCAGTGCATCTTAAACGAATCACCCTGTGCATAGCTCTGTTGAGCATGTCGAGCATGTTCTGAACATCCTCTAGACCAAGCGTGTTTTGACCACTGAATTATTTTTGAAACACACTCCTGAATACTTGCTGTCAAATGCTTGTGTTCGGCATTTAACCCTGTCTGCTCAGTTTGTTATTCTGAGTTCATAAAAAGGAATAAAAAGAAAGAATAGAAAGATTTATCCAAAATCTTAAGAATAGAATGAATAAAGAAACAAAACTGGAAGCAAAAAGAACCCTCCACTAGGCGAATTACAACAACACAAAACAAATCCGGGTCGCTAAAGATAAGCAACCGAATGTGCCAAATAACAATCAGTTATTCATTGATATGTCAAATTATTTAGTACAAAAATTAGTGGGAATCTACCATAAATGAGAATTCAAAGACGGTGTTCACATTGGACTGAAAAACTGGATTTTCTTTGACGTTTCAGTATTTACAGAAGAAGTGGGAGCGAGATGTGAATACTGAAACGTCAAAAAAATCCAGTTTTTCAATCCAATGTGAACACCGTCAAACATTAATAATTGTACTGAATGCTCCTTTTTCTTTTATTCCACCTTCTAAATGGAATAAAAAGTATGCATTTTAAATGTTAAATGAATAAAGTTTCAACAAACTGTTTTAACTGGAATATTCCGTTGAATAAAGAAACGCCAAATGCTCCTTCTGAATATTTTGGAGGTTCGGAATGAATAAAGAAACAAACTTCGAGTGCTCTGTGAATATGCTCAGAACATGCTCCAGAGCTAAAAAAGAAAAAAAATGTCTGACTCTGCTCTGAACTAAAAAAGAAAACACCTAAAGCTGGCCATACACGATAGAGCCAAAGTGCCAAATGGCCCCGTTTCGATCCAAAATCGGCAGTATGTGGGCAAGGTTGCCATCCCTTGAACAATTTCTATGTTTCAGTTTAGAAATGTCTGTAGCCCAGAGTCGGGAATGAAAAAGATGTCCAAATAGTAGCCTAATAACAATAAAAAAAAACGTTCTCAAAACTTCAATCACAATTTATTTTAATTTAAAAAAAAAGGAACGGATAATAGAATACATTTCTTGCTCATAAAATAAAAAGAATTTGAATGGAAATTCTAGGAACAATAGAGAAACTGAATGATTTTAAAGTGAAGTTTGTTGAGGTTGATTTAAAATGTCAGAACAAATGAGTATAATATGTCCCCTATTACACCACGATTCTCTCCGACTGATTCTTTTCGAATTTTCATACCAGATTTTACTTTCGCTCTCATTGAAAAAGTTAGACATAAAGAATCATTATGAGGATTCTTTTACTTTGAATTTTTGTGATTTTTAGTCCAAACTTGTGTGTCAACAAATTTGTTTTATTTGAACTTTGACAGAATTTTGGGCTAAAATCCCCAGAAATGCACAGAAAATCACAGAAATTCAAAGTAAAGGAACATACCTATTTTTTTAATAGGGGATACTATTCATTGAATAAAAAGTGGTGCCAAATTGTATAATGTTTTATGTTTTAAAAGTATGTTTAAGGGGAGAAAAATGTTTTATTTATTATTTATTTATACGAAAAAAAAATATCGTCTAAGATTTGATTTGGGCTATTAGTAGCTCAATTATGATTGGGCTGTCGTACTGAAATTGTTGTCGGCAATTTCAGAAAAAAGATAGCCCAATTTCTGATAAATAGACTAATCTGACAAGCCTGTAGTGTGGGGTGGTAAGGCCAATCTGAAATCTAACCGAGCCAAATGGATCGGATGGCTCGTTCGTGTTGGGCCAGCTTAATATCCAGCATACAATTCCGCAAATGGTAGATGTATCATCAGGAATTTTTAGACAAACACTTTTCCTAGATACAATTTTTCTTAGAGTTCAGTGTTTTATTGTTAAGAATAGGAGTTCCGTAAAAAGTAAAACCTACTCCATCAAGTTATTTTCAAAAAATGAGACAGAATTTTAATACAAAACTCCTATCCCCAGGTATGCTTTTTTTTTTGTAGGTTTTTCAAGAGAAATTAAATCGACAGAACACGCAGGTTTCTTGATGATATTTGTTTCTGTTTTTTTTTTTTTTTAATTTTAGTATTCATTAAAGATGTTAATTGGATCCACATGAATACAAAAAAGTCAAATAATTGCATTTTTAAAAGCACAAAAAAAAAAAAATACTTTCAATCTTCAATGCCATTAGACCAAATTATAGCCACCATATTTTCGACAAACATAAAAACAAAACACGTTATAATATTTGTTGATTTTGTTGTGAATAAAACTAATTAGGGACCAGTATTTTGACATTGATGAATAGTATACATCAAACAGATACTTAATTGAATCACTTTGATGTTGTTGCTGTTGTTTTATATTTTCATAAAAATATTTTCAAATCACTGCTGTATACAGCCACTTCCATAAAAGATTAATTTAAGATCACATGCGACTTGAAATTGCATGACTTGAGAATGTAAACACATGACGTTTAAAGGTTACACAATTTGTATAATTTTTGCGAATATATACATATATATCTGCGCGTGCTTTATATTAAGATATATTTACTATTCTTCTTTCAAGCACTATCACTCTTTTTTTTTTCTTCCTTTTTTTCAATTAAATTCAACAAATATTTTGGGGTTTAATGGGGCACATTTTTTTTTTCAAACACAGTTTTCTTACAATCACCGCCAACCGATCGACCGAAAAATTTGAACAAAAAACTGACTGCGGTCTTCAAACAAACAAAAAAAAAAACACTTTTACTGGACTCGAACTCAAAACTCCACTGGAAAGCTTTTAAGTTAAAGCGAAGCCTCGGTGCGATAAGATTCAAAAATGATATGATTAATTTTAGTTTAAAATTATGGCAAATATTCGCACCTTATCGTGAGAGAGATAAAATAAATAAACAAAACAAAATAATACATTTAACACTTGTGATATACATACAGATATGTACATATGTGTGGGTGTATACTGTAAATCAATGTATATGTGAAGCCCTATAAGCTTTAAGAACCACTGTATCTTTAAAAATGAAGTTAGTACAACAGATTTTCTCTCGTAACCATTGATCACTTAAAAAAAATATAATAATTTTTTGTCACAGCACAAAACAGAAACCTAAGGTTTTTATTAAAGAGCTTTTGATATGAGTTTTATTTATTTTAATATTTTTTTTTGAAACGAAAATGTGTGCGCTTCGTTTGAAAAACTTTAATGAAACTACATTATTTTTCATAAGAACATGGCAACATAAGTATTGGTTTTGTGCATATTATTATGTTTTCCAATGCAAGTCTGCTGACAAGTCCATTGGCTTGAGAAATTATAAAGAAAGAAAAATGAAATTTAATGCTTTTCTTAGAGGGCTGTCTGTTTGTCGCTGTATTTGGTCAGGGGTTGTTTGAGGATTATGTAGACACAAGCTTTGTAATCAATACTTCTTGTTCTTCTTTTGGAAGAGGAATTTTCTTTTTTTTTTTAAAAAAAACCTTTTCCTGAATGAATTTAGTGATAGACAAATGCGATAAGTTAACACATAAAAAATAAATTCTTTTGAAAGATAAGTTAGTGACTTAAACGTTAGGTATTGTGAAGTGGCAAACAAATAAAATAGCAATTGGTTGTTTACACTAAATCAATTTATAATAAGTTGTGGCGCAGAAGAGGCTAATTAAAGTTCTTCAATACAGGTAAACAGATTGAATAATGAACATTGAACAATTTTAAAGGTAGGAACCTACCTATTGCAAAGTTTTCAATATGAAGATGATTTTTTGTTGAGCAATGTTAAATTCATTTTACATTTTTTCCCCAGATTTTTGAAAAAAAAGTAATTCCCCTAGCCATTTTCAACTTGGTGTAGTGTGAGAAATAATTATTCCTTTTCCTCTAAGACTCTAGTAGTTTTTTGGTAAAGGGTTTGTTTACTAAAAAACTACTAGTCTTTTCAATAATAATGGTAAGTAGAGGAGGACGAGACTAGATGTGACAAAGGCAAAATGAAATAGCTGGAAATAAAAGGTTTCTTCTTTTTCAAATGTAAAAGCAGTATCTACTTGTTTTACCTATAAATTAGATTAAAATTAAAGTAGTGGGGCTGGTCCCAAAACTTGAGCTAGAAGGTAGCAGCTTTTTTATACACTCCGATAGTACTTGCGTTGCTTAGTTGTAACACGTAAAAAATTACTTCGTTAATTTTCTTAGAAATTCATTTTTTTCCTACAAAATAAACTATGCAGAGCACGGGGGCCTATTGGTCCATTGTTATCCCTTTATAAAATAAAAGCAGAGATGCCCTAAACTACTGATTCAGATAGACTGGTTCGTTTGCGAATCAGCCCGTACTTTCTATGAATTTTCTCATGTTTGCCAATGAGATCTGCGCTAGCTCATCCAGTTCTCTAACAAACCTGTGATAAAATGTACCGAGTTTTCTTTTCATTAATTATAGGCCATAAACTTCTTGAGATAAGGCAGTCGTTCCTAGTCGTCCAGGAGTTATTGATTTGCTCTTTTGTTCTTTGATCTTTGTTCCTTTAATCACGCCGATGGGGGTGCTTAGTCCCTTATCTAATTGATTACTACTGTTTCTATTTGATGCTGACCCTTTCCTTGCCATTTCATCTGCTATATCATTCCCTTCCAGCAGAGTTTGATTAGGTCAGTGTTGCAAATATTGTTCAGAATGCCTCCGCATTTTGCTACTGCCTTGTATCTTATAGTCTCACTGGCTATTGCTTTGATAGCAGCTTGGCTGCTCAGGTTTTTCTTTTGTACCATTTCTGCCGCTTTATTAATAGTATAAACGATTAAATGATTCTCTGATATTAAGAGCTTCATAGAAAACCTCAGCTCCTTTTCCTTCTTCCATTTTTGACCCATTAGGGATACCCTGTTCACTGATCAATAATTGGGGTCCCATCCCTGCGCTTAGGGTATTAAAATAGAAATTTATTTATTAAAATCTATGAGAGGTGGTAAGTAGTCAGTCGTCACATTGAGTCCGGCAATTGTGTCATATGTTTGCAAGATAGACCCATGACCATGACTCTTCTTCAAAGATCCCAGTTCTTTGAATGGAGGTTCGCTTTTGGTTGCTGTACATCTAATGTGTTCGTCCAGGACTGGAAGGTATATAATAATTTCTAGCACTGCTTGTGGCGTAGACCCCTGCGCCTCAGTTATTCCTATAGAGGCTAATCTTTGTGCCTTGTTCAGGTTTTTAAGATAACTTTTTCAGCAGCCTTCCCCCACACGATTGAACCATAGGTAAGTATGGGACGAACAATCACCGTTTACATCCACTGGATGACCTGCGGTCGCATACCCCACCGTGAACCGAATTTTTTTTACAAACTGCTCTTTTCCTTCTGTGCTTCTTTAGATAAGTTTATTTAGTAATTTTATCTTTACTTTTGTAATCTAGTTGCCAAAATCGAATTTGGGGTCAGTGTGAAATGGCAAAAAGAGTCTAGATTTAAAGGTTCAAACTAGAATTTTCGGATCAAATTCAAGTTTAGGAAAGTTAGGGGAAAGTAAGTCCTTTAATGTAAATTATTTAGAAAAAAGTTAATAAAACGTCATTTTTGAACATTTTGCTTAAAATATCTTAAAAATTTCTGCCAACGGCTTTGAATTTATGTCATCAAAACTTTTGAGGAAACAGGCTGGTTCGTTTGACAAAACAAAAATGTAGACTGATATTAGATGCTTTCTTGATAATAATTTATTATTTTATCACGAAAACCATAAAAATATGGAAGTGTATAAATATATTACACACTCTCGCATTCCTAATGTTGAACAAAGCTGAGTAAATATTATACACTCCTCGTCAACTGAATACGCACAAACATTTTTTAATATACTTTATCCATTTTTTCCAAACAGTGATGGTTATTATGCCATCTGTTGATGCTAACTATTCCCTTAAGATGTTAAGCAGATAATTCCGAAAGAATTATCCAAAAACAACCGTGAGTTTTTCTTCAACCACTTGCAAAGTGTTTTATATGCAAAGTAGGAGTTTTTTTTCTAGTCAACTGAATAGGTACAACGCCATTTTCTTCGTTGTTTATAAGTTTTTTTGAGTGCTTGACAGTTTAAATTAACGATTTTAGTGTTTTCAGTAAAATTTAATTCTTGATTTCAAATTTTAAGAAAAATGGGTAGATCTACGTGTCTTAACAGTGTTGAAAAAGCTAAAATCGATTTACTTAGAGACCAAGGCCTAACTGGACGTGCAATAGCTGATAAAGTTGGCCGAAGTTTTAATGTAGTTTATTCTTACTTGAAAAATAAAGATGCATACGGCAAAAACATGAAGGGAGGTAAGAAAACAGCAACAACAGCAGCTGAGAGACGAAGAATTTTAAGATATGCATCAAATTCTTCTGATTCTGTGGCAAAAATAAAACAAAAAGTCGGCGTAAACGCAAGTTGCTCAACAGTATTAAGAGTAATCAACAACTCAAGCCATCTTAAACGAATGAAACTTAAGAAAAAACCACCACTTGACGAGAGACGGAAAATGTTGCGATTAGATTTTTCAAGACTTCACATGAGTTGGAAAAAAGAATGGTATCACGTGGTTTTTTCAGATGAAAAAAAGTTTAATTTCGATGGCCCTGATGGGTTCAACTTCTATTTTCACGACTTAAGAAAAGAAAAAAGATTTTTAAAGCGCCATCATAGTCGTGAAGGAGGTGTCATGATATGGGGAGCAGTCAGTTATTATGGAACAGTTGAGCTCGAGGTTGTAACATCAAGAATGACAGCAGCTGGGTATAAAGTAATTTTGGAAAGAAATTTTCCTAAATTTTCTAACATCCTTGGACCCATAAACTGGACCTACCAACATGATAATGCGCCTATTCACTCAGCGCGCATAATAAAAACATGGATAGAGGAGCAACAAGTGCAGTTGCTTCAATGGCCGCCGTACTCACCTGATCTAAACATCATAGAAAATGTCTGGGGATGGTTAGTACGCAAAGTTTATGAGGGTGGTCGTCAGTTCGAAGACAAAGAAACCTTAATTTCTGCAATCAAATTAGCGTGGAGCGAAATTTCGTTAAATTACATTAAAAAGCTATACGATTCCATGCCGGGTCGAATTTACGAAGTAATTGAAAATAAAGGTAGAAGTACCCACTACTAAACTTAAACAAAAACTTGTTTCATTCCATTCCAATACCAATTTTAATTTTTGTACCTATTCAGTTGACTCAAAAAAAAACTTCTACTTTGTATAAGTTACACTTTGGAAGTGGTTGAAGGAAAAACTCACGGTTGTTTTTGGATAAAACTTTGAAATTCTGTTATTTATATGTTACGAACATTTTTACCATCAACAGATGGCATAATAACCATCACTGTTTGGAAAAAATGGATAAAATATATTCAAAAATGTTTGTGCTTATTTAGTTGACGAGGAGTGTATAATTTACAAACAAAATTGTCCCTTTAAAATTTAAAAATAATTACATAAGGTACCAAATGAAATGTTTAATCAAGTTATCAACCTTAAAATTGTTATGAAACTGATATTTACTACATTTATTTTTGTATAGGTTTATATTGATATTTGCGTACAATAATATTTTGGTCCCTTATTAATCTTTGATGCCTTTTCTTATGTATGAATGTATCATGCATGTGATGAGCAAAAGCATACATAAGAGTTTAGTTTTTCAATATTGCGTATTAATTTTTTTTTAATAAACTTGTCATTTTCAAATTGTTTAAAAATTTCATTACTCATGGAAATATTAATGTTCAATTAAGAAAAAAAAAATAATGTAATCATTTTTTAAATCAAATATTTGTAATCATTCGTCATAATATTTGAATTATAATTGGTTGACGAAATTTTCTATAGAATTTGAATGGGTGGTAAAAATAAAATGCCCAACTAGATCGCACGTACTTGCTCTTATGTGCAAGTCACATCCTTGGAACTAAAGAATTTTTAAAATATGCAAGTACAAAATAAAAAAGCATTACAATTGTTCTTTTAATTGTATAAACATTTCGTAAAATAGCTTTAAGTTCAAAAACCAATTATGATTACTTGAAAAATATAAATTATATGAAAACAATATTTGTTATGGTTTCTTAAAAACTCGTTTTTTATAAACAAAATTTTGATAACATTTTGAGTTCTTATTAAAAATGTTTAAACCTAATTTCAAAAAATCATGCTTCCGTTTTGAAATATTAAACTTTTAAATGCAATATTATTGCCATTTTAAAGGAGCTTTTGCAAAGAAGATTTCTTTGATATCGGTTGGGTCGTTAATGAGAACATTGAAAATAAAAAAAAGTTATATGGCAGGTATCTACCGTTAAAGACAATTTATTTATTTTTTTCTATGCTAATTATTTTATTAAAATCGATAGACCCATTTTAAAAATAAAAAAGCATGTTAAAATGGCTTAAGCATCGTACTAAATCGTTTAAAATTTTTCGCTCAGTTTTAAATTGCAGTTCCTTGGTGGTCCAAATGTTATTGAACAATTTAGACTGACGACGCACGCAAAAACAAAAACTCTATGAGCTTTAATATTTATTAAATATCGCACTTGCACATTTATGTTTCTTTTTCAAAATGTTTAAACACTTCAATCAATTTTGAATCTGATGCAAATTGACTAGTTTCCATTTTCAAATTTGTTTTCATGGTGTGAAAGTGAAAAATAGGACCTTGTGAGGACAATTAAGATAAAGGAGGAGAAGTTACTGTCCTCCTTTTAAGGAAAAACGAAAAAGAGAACATGGTACAAAGACGCAGATGGTCACCGTCAGCGTTCCTATTAGTGTAGATTTTTCTATATTTTGCAGATTTTCATCCCATCCACCGACTTTTGATTTTGAAGCTCGAAAATCTGCTCCGCAGATTATGTCTGCACTCGTGTCTACTTGAATACTTTGTTCTTCTTTTGCTCTTCTTTCGTTCTTTACGAAAAAAATCTGAAATAATTTTGGTGTCATTTTTATATTAAGTTCTATTCCATAAAATGAAATCATAACAACTGCATTGTCTTTAAAGTAAAATAGGAAATAATTCAAGCACTTAGGAAACTCTACAATGTAGATACATTAGGGTGTCCGTTTTTTCCCAAAATCGTTTAAATAGTAGACTTAAGTAATCAAATAACTATGCCCTTCAAAAAATATTTGACCAACAAAATTTTGTCCTGTGTCATTTACAGGTGGCCTAAACTCATACTTTTCCCATAAAAATTTGTATGGGTATTCGTTCTTTTCACGTTAATTTTTTTTTCTTACGAATTACTGCAGCTATTAAAATTTTTTTTGTTGATTTTAGTTTCTTGATACTCCCTCAGGAAGACCTTATTCAAAAAATGTAGTTCGAGGGAAAAAAAATAAAACGTGAAAAGGTTGATGGGTTTATCGTTCAGGGACCAAGTGTCGCTTTGATCAAAATCGCATTCAATTTGATAAAAGGTTTAATTAGAAATATTTTAATTTAGACTAGAGATCAAATTTAAACGAAATACTAACCCAATTGACACATGGGTCAAAAGAAAATTATCTCTGTCGTCTCTTTTTCCTCTTTTAAGGTTGATCTTCGGTAAGTTCAATTCAATATTCAGAGGTTCACTTTATAGCAAATATTGAATTCCTAAATCAACGAAAATTATTTTCCCGTATCGTCAAAGAAAATGACACATATAAGCCATAGTACTTAAGTGAAAAGAATCTTCTATTACTTTGTTGTGTGCTGCAGTAGATGTCAAAAATGCTGCAGTAAGAGTTGTAAATTGTCCAATCCTTGCAGCTCCGGCGGCAGCATTTTTGACATATAGGTATTCCAGCTCCTTCTGGCATTCTGTTCAAGCAGTTAGTTGGCAGACCGATTAGCCTAAAATTTGGAGCAGAGCGTTTTTTGTTGATTTCTTGGAAGAGAGTTTTGAATTTTTGTTCTGGGATGATTGATTGAAAATATTGTATTTGAGTATTAATTCAATACATCTTCTGCAGGCTACAAGTCTTGAATCACCTGTAAGACTTCATCGATTATTCTACAAGTTAGATTTAGTTTTTTCTACACCTGTAGCTTTGTGTTACAAAAATTTGACAGCTGACTAGTAGCTTTGTGTTACAAAAAATTTGTTACAATTGTAGGACTTGTAGCTCTGTGTTATTGGCCCCAGGTTTTAAATGTCAATATACAATAATTAAGAACCCAGGTTTTAACTATTTTCAAGATATTCGAGACAAAAATTTCTAATTTTTTAGAAGCTATCGTCATCGTTGCCACCCTTATATGGAATTTGACAGTCCATTGCAGGGCCGTAGCTACGGTAATGCATTTTGGGGCAATGCCCTACCTAAAAATATCAATGTTCTTCCTTAAAAAAAGCCATAGACTGTTAGTACAACTTTCCTTTATTTTTTCAACTTCTAAAAAAAGCCAATTTTAAGGAAATGGCTCCTACAGGGAGCTATTTTGAATAAAGTTTCTCACGGAATTTCTCCAATTTTCTAAAATTGGAAATACCAAAAATTTTATATAGTCGAAAGATTTATACTAAGATGGTGGATTGAAAATGGTACTAATGCTAAGGCTCTGCAAATAATATTTATATAAATTTTTCCATAACTTAGGGGAAGGATTCATTCAAGATTTTTTTATTTTCGGTGGTCTTAAGACAAAACTTTTTCTTAGTTGAATTTTGAATTAAAAAATGTACAGATTTTAAAAATTTACCCAAAAAAAAAAAAATGTCCTATGAACATAATTTTGTTTCTAAAATTTTATTTGTTTTTGTAAGCCTTGTAGAGGAAAAATTACAAAAAAAAAAATCGGATAACTATAAATAATTATCTCTGAAGTATGCTAATTCCTTGCTTCAATATAAATCATATTTCGTGTATCAACTTTAAAGTCCAAAATTTTGTATTTATATTATTTTTTATATTAAGTATTATTTTTGCCAAAAAAGCATAGCAACATTTTGATTTCTGCCCTACCTCTTTCCTATGCTGCTTTACCTTAAATCCGATTCCAGCTACGGCCCTGCCCTGTAGTTTGTCAGATGGTGGACGATCTATATTTTAAGGCAAATAACTCAATTGCCCTTTAATCATCTTTTTCCGGAGCAAACTGAAAATTTAATGATTTTGAATCGTTTTCTTAAGGTCTATTATTCCATCAACCAACATCCTTGCAGCTCGCAACTCGGTTTAATTTTGCATTCAATTTTTATTTCATTTCAATAAGTTACTCAGTTTGGGCTTAGTTTTTAAGTCCAACCATTAAAACAAAACAATAACAAACCAAAAACCAATCGGTAAACATAAAGCTCAAATCGAAAGAAGTTCGATGTTCAATGTTCGATGATAATCGATTTCAAACCTATTTAAAACCGATCTCAAACCGATCACAAACCGATCTCATACCGATCCCAAACCGATCTCAAACCGACCTCAAACCGATCTAAAAACCGATCTTAAACCGATCTCAAACCGACTTCAAACCGATCTCAAACCGATCCCAAACCGATCTCAAACCGATCCCAAACCGATCCCAAACCGATTTCAAGCCGATCTCAAACCGATCCCAAACCGATCTCAAACCGATCTCAAACCGATCTCAAACCGATCTCAAACCGATCACAAACCGATCTCAAACCGATCTCAAACCGATCTCAAACCAATCTCAAACCGTTCTCAAACCGATCTCAAACCGGTTAGATATGTAATATCTTAATTGAAATAAAAATATAGCTGAAGTAAAACTGAATTTTTGGTTTTTGACCAATAGAATATTCCATATATTTGGTTAATGAAAATAAATTATGGTTACACATCAGACCGAAGTTTTCCTAAAAAAAATAACAGTATTGCATTCTAAAGTGCTCACAAGAAATTTGTTGTGGTTGGTAAACGGCTATATAAAACAGGCCGCAAATACAACTACGAATTTTATTCTTCTGGCTCGCTAACATATTGGCCATCTGATACTACTCGTAATAAAATACCAGAGCTTATAGATTTTTTCGTTGTGAAAGGTATTTAACGAAACTATATAAGTATCGAAAGTAATTAGGATTTATCGTCAGATCATACTCCAGTAATATTATCATCGAGCGAAGGAGAAATAATAGAAAAAAGTGGTCCTAGGCTCGTGAATAAAAGAACAAACTGGAACGAATTCAGAGATAAACTTGAAAGTTTTATAAACCTAAGATCCCCTATGCAAACAATTGAACAGATTGATCATGAAGCAGAACAATTTATTGCTGGTGTGCAACAGGCGGCAGAAGAAAGTACACCAATAATTTCAAACTCAAGAGAAAGAGAAATAAAATATCCTGCCGAAACAAAGTCACTGATCTTGGAGAAAAAAAGAGCTCGAAGAAAATGGCAAGCTTCGAGATTTCCAGGTGATAAGGCAGTTTTTCACCGTCTTAACAATGAACTAAAGAAAAGAATCTGTGAGTTTAAAAGTAGTCTGACGGCGGATACTTCTACGGAATACTCCTTATGGAAAGCAGCTAAGCGTCTAAAACCCGCCAGTAAAATCTCAAGATGGTAAATGGATCGGAAATCCAAAACAAAGGGCTGATCTCTTCGCTGAACATCTCGCGAATGTTTTTAAGCCATTTCCATCAAGCACAGCTACAGATTCCTTACAGTTTGTTGACGAAAACGATGAATTTGAAATTCCTTTTGTCACGCTCAAAGAAGTTAGAAGTATGTGTCAACATAAATTGTCTAACAAAAAATCACCAGGATACGATCAAATAACTGCTCAGGTTTTGAAAGAAATGTCTTCATTAGCCTCCAAAAAAACTCCAATTTATACAAAATGAATGCCTTAAACTAAGACATTTGCCGAATCATTAGAAAACTGCAGGAGTTCTTGTTATACCTAAACAAGGTTAACCACCAACAGAAGTAATATCTTATTGACATATATCGCTTATACCTTCCAATCATTTTCGAAAAGCTGCTCCTGAAAAGGCTTAGCTAATTAAAAAAAGAAAGAAGACTTATATTCCGAGCCATCAGCTTGGATTTAGAAATAAACAGTCTACGATAAACCAAGTGTATCGAATTACGGATGTTGTGATTCACCGGTGGTTTTAGTGCGGTAAGAGTCCCACACTACTCAGTAATGCTTCATACCGAGTGTCTTTTGAAGATTTCCATTGGATAAAAAAAACTCAATTTTTAGCTGCAGTCAAGTAAATATTTGAATTTGCTTTTGATAAGCAAAAGAAATAGCATTCACATTATTGCAATAAAATGTTTAATTACAAAAAGATAGAAAGATACGAGCAAAAGGTACTCATTATTTTATAAATTTGAATCACTTTTAATAACATTCGTTTTCAGGCCAATATTATAGTACTGCAATCCAATAAACCTAAACAGGATTCCTAACAAAAATATCACTGTTTGTTTTTGAAATGGACAAATGGCTCTAAGCTTAAAATCCTTGAATCCGAAAGTGAAGAATAGTTCTACCCATTTATTTTAAATGCAAAAAAAAAAATATATATATTTATGATTCACTTTTTTACTCAACTTATTTTTTGATTCTGAAAAAAATTTATACCTTGGTGTTGGATTGAACACACCATATGTGGCCAATAACATTAGTCAAAGGCTCATTTTAAAATGACTACAAATTATTCCACAAGCATTTTCCGAAAAATACAAAAACAAAGGATGCTAGATATCACAGATATCACAAGAAACGTCATTCCATCCCCAACACATAAGTCAAAGGTGAAGTTTGACCCAACAAAACCTTAAGATGAAACAACTGTCAGAGGTCGTTAATAGCTTTTTTTGAAGATAATTTTATCCTCTGCATTTTGGTTGAATAATTTGCTGTAAAATAATACATAAGTAAGTGCCAAGGAGTTGTTAAATAAAAACCAAACTCTAATTCAAGATGGCGGCTCTTTCCTTACCGCAAAAATCAGAAAAACGTGTTTTTAACCAGGAGGCGTACCCAAACAGATTTTATTAAAAAAAATTTGTCCATCACAAAATTCCATTTAAATTTCTAATTTGACTGGGTATTAGATGTTTTTCCTAATATTTAGTTTGGAGTAAATGTACTGTGTAAAATGGCACCGAATTCTAATTGTATGTGTCTGTGACTATTTAATCAGATTTTACAAAATTCAAAAGGATTTTTCTATGAATAATCGTATACAATCATTTTTTTTTTACGACTAGGCATTTACCTACAGAATGGTTCATTTATCAGATTAAAACTTATTTATTCTGTTTTTTTTTTTTTTAATAAGGTTTTAAAATAAAAAAAAAATAAATAAGCTAGCATTCTGCTTAAGGTGGAATGTATAACTGGAGTCACACTGAAGAACAATAAGGTTTCTAAATAAGAAAGTTAACAACTCTATAGTTTAACCTTGAAAATGGGATAATCTTGAATTCAAAAACTGAATATAATAGTCTCACTTCGAATTTATGAAACTCCATTAAATTTTAACTGCTTTAGAGCTCATAAAAACTTCAAGGGAAAACAAAATTAAAAAAAATATCTCGAAACAAATAAAATTAGTTTCAAGGTTATAATAAACCTTTTAGAAAAAATTTACAAATTAGTTAATATTTATGATAACTGAAGTAGAGTTTAATGGTCCAAATTAGGGCGAATTAACTGTACCTAGTTATAACTTTTGATTCTTTAAAAATTCCTTAGTTTCCCATCTTTGTTTTAGGTTCGCCGGCGGCGTCATAAATTTCTTCATTTCTCATCACTTGTAACTGAAACCTTTAATCTGAATCATTTATTCTATGAGTAACCCAAATGTCTGTCCCTCATCACCATCGTCAACAAGATAACATCTTATTGTCAGTTGCAATAAAGAATCCCCATTTAAAGGGTATTTGTAGGTTTGTGGGTAATAATTAAACAATATTTTAATGAACTTACCTCAATCTTTCTCTGAGCAATCGCATCACTTCTTTGTCTCGTTCGAGTATAAATAAAATTCTTTTGAATTCTTGAAGTTTTTTCTTAAGATCCTTTGTTACACCTTCAACACAAATTCCACTATCCACACTACAGTCCAGCTGTATGCTATTAGCACTGATATCCAATTCGGCCATTACAATTTTTATTAAAAATATTTTTTTATATGCAAAAACGTAAAATAATATTCAAAGAAACGAACATAAATTTGAAGCACTTGGCACACAATTAAATTATTGAATTCGTAAATACACTTCTTAGCAATAAAACAAAAACATAAAAATTCATCTCGTCGAGTTGAACAAAATTAAAATAAATAACTTCCACTCTTTCTATTTACACGTGTGGAGTAAAAAAGACACAATTCGTATTATCTTTAACTCATTCGAATGAGTATAATTTTTTCAATTTGTTTGTTTTTTTTTTTATTTTGTATCTTTTTGCTTTTTCGTTATGAAATATTTTTCTCAGGTGATAAAATCGTAGTTTCGTTATCATAACTGCTGCATACCAATACAGCTTCTTTTTTTATCTGTCTCTTTCCTTGTTGTTGTTCACTTCACTCCAGTCATCTGAAACACGCAATAAGAAGAACAAAAAGAAAACATTTATGAAATCCATGTAATTATTTATAATATTTTCTTACGATTAAAATTAATTTATAATATTTTTTCAAAGCAACCTCAGGCAAGGTACCTACGTACAAACACAATGGATAAAGGAAGAGTATCTTTCTCACAGGTTCAGAATCACAATGACATAGCCTCGTATAGAAGCGGCTGAACTTGAGAGCGAAAATACCTACATTAATGAAAAAGTCTCGTCATCGTCGTCGTCGTCGTTGTGTCGTCGTCGCGTTAGTCGTTCCCATCGCAACATAAAAAATTCAAGATAAAGATAAACCGCAATGTCCCAACAACGGATAAAGCATCTGATAAATCTGAAACAATCAAATGTGTACTTTAGGAGGAGTGATTACGGCGCAACTGAGACCTTCGAAATTTGCTTTTAATGTATATTCTATCACTGGAGAGACAAATAGTATAGCAGGTGAAGGTGGGATGTGTTGGATTGCAGATGATGATGATGATGATGATGATGCACAACCAGAACCAGACCCAGAATTTAATATGATCACATCTCACCCACAGAGATGGGAGAGGCTTCATTGTAATCGCCGCCACCACCATCGCCACTCCATCCAACACAGTAGGCACTTTAATGAATAGGGTGACAATATTTCTGACACAACAATACATATGGTAACAGTTTTTAAATAATATTTCACAATGAAGATTCGATAACAGCTGCATATACTTTCATAAGCTTGTCCAAATCAGACTTAGAATTCTTAAAACCCCATATGTGGGATATTCGAAGAAAATAAATCTAAGAGATCACTAGTTATTGTTACAAAACCATAGTTGATGCTCAAAGAAGACCTCATTTATGGGGTATTCAAAAGAGGCCAATAATTGGTCATAAAAGGTGAGTTAGTTTCAGCATTTGGTTGGTCATATTTGATGAAATTCATAAAAAATCTATGGGTGCTCAAAAACTCAAACATAATGGCTTTTTATGTCAATCGAGTGGCTTTCAGATGGTACCCATACTTTTTGGCGAATATTCCACAAAACTCAAAAATTATTACCACCATGAACAAAATAAAATTTACTAATCAAATCTTTTACATAAAAGATGACCATCAATTTACTTTTTAACCCAAATTAGGTGGTAAAAATTAGAACATAGCTTTACAAAATCTATTAAACAAAATTTATTTCTGATTAGTTATTGGTTTTTCAGATGGTAAACATTTTTTTCGAATATCCTACAAATAAGGGGTCAAATCAAATAGTGCTTGACTTTTTACCATTGATTAAAACTGTCTATAATTAATAAATTTTGAAAACTAGTTGACTTTTTTTGAAGAACTAGAGTATTAGATAGCACATTTTGTTTGTGAATATCCCACATATTGGGTGCTGGATCCAATAGCACCAGAGGAAGCCCAATTACTTTCCATTCTGGAGACATTATAATTGTTTGAATTTTCCATAAATTAGGAGCTTGAGAAACTATTAAGAGCTAACTTAAAATCACCTATAGTTAGCTTATCGCCGAAACTAACTGGTTTTTTGTTACCAATTACTGACCTTTTAGATGCAATACTTCTTTTTGAATATCCCACATATTGGGTTTTAAGAATCCGGAGGCCATCCCAGTCGATTTTATAAAAGTATTTTTAGTTGTGAGATCCTGAGAACATTTTTAAATAGAAGCGTGTGAGCCAGGCCGATTGGAAGTTTGATTTTCCTATTAGTAATCTAATTTGTTTCATCAAAATCGTTTGTACCTTATTTTTAGAAAATAGTATTTGTTTTATTATTTTCGGTGTCTAGAAAACAGTTTTCTAAAAATAAGTCAAAAGAATTCAAAGAGACTTTCCTACTTTTACTAAGATAATGTTAAAAGGCGAGATATAAAAACAAAACCCAAACTTCCAACTAATGTGACATCTATGGTCACCTTAATTCTGACTCACAATCAGTTGTAGGTACTTTAGTTAATTTATTCATGAGAATTGAATGTTTTCCTAATTACTATTCCACCACACTCCACACTTCCACAGGTGTGTCTCACCTCTGCCTCGGCAATGGAATTGCCTTTGCCTTTGTACCATGCCATTAATTGATATTTGGGTGGCGCACACTGTGTTGTGTCACCTCGCTCACCTGTATTGGGCGGTCTAATGAGTGACATGAAATTAAGTTGTTGTTATATTATTTAAGTTTATTTGAGCAGCGGCTGGCTTTATTTTTGACACTCAATAGAAGGAGTGTGATTATTTTTTAATTTATTATTTACGTTTTTGGCGGTTTTGAATTTTTATTATTTTGTTTATTTTCATGTATTTTTGTTAAGTCAGAAAATTATGGTGGGGATGTGTTTCAATTTGTGAAGATAATTTAGATCTCATATTTTAGATAAAGGTTTGTTATGTAAATGCCTAGGCCAATATATATTAGTTTGAGTTGATGATCTGGATTAAAATAAATTTTGAGTGGAATTGATTACAAGAACAGATTTTTCCCAGGGTGAACCATGTTTTAAAAAATTCAATAAAGTAGGTATTACACTCAAAAATATTTTTTTATTGCAAATATAGTTTAACCCTTTATCATAATAAGAACGCATTTATTCTAAAAAATCTATTTTTATATTTTACCTCGCAATGCAAAGCAATTTTTGTTACTTACCACATCTTGACATCTCTCAAACAAAACAATTGCAGGAAACACAAAATAAAATGCACGACTGGGTCGCACGTACTTAATCTTGTGCTTAAAATGCTGAGGGTTCGAGAAAATTAAATTTAAATACATGGAAATTATGAGAGAAACAAGATATCAAATTTAAAAAAAGTTTGAAACTGTTTTTAAAAATTCTAAGACTACGAGCTGTTTTTGAGAAAGAAATATTTTCCTAAACGGTGTCTTTTCATAATTATGGAAGATACCGTTAATTCTTTATTATCTTTTTTTTTTAAATAATACAATTTTTTTTTCGAAAATAAAAAATTGTTCTTTGAAAAATGATTTTCCGCTTTGAAGAAAATCGAAAATAAAAAAATTGTTCTTTGAAAAATGGTTTTCCGTCCAAAGGTATAGCGTCCACTGAATTAAATTTATTGATTGACAAGTCTGATAAAAAACCTCGAGTTCAATTTTTGTTTACGAATGCATAACTTGCCGTATCCTATAGATATGATATAAATATATTCCAAAATTTTGCATCAAAGTTAGTGGAAAAGCGTATGCTATTACAATTTAGCAGCTTTGCTCGAGGCTTAAAATTGCTTCATAATGCTAGCAACATAGAGTTGATCACAACTTAGTTGCCTAGTGGTTGCTAGACTATGACTTTGGGTTCTTCACAAACCATATGTCATGTGGGGTATTTAAAAAAAGTGTACGCCATCCAACGGTAATTTTACAAATAGGACCGCTCTAGAAAATTTTGAATCAATGGCTAAAGTTTTTCCAAGTAGCTACCACACGATTTTTGGCACTGAGGTGCCTGCAATGAGTTGCGGGATATTTGTAAAATGTATATTAAAAAGCCGGGCGTGGTACAAAATCGCACAAATCAAAATCTTAAACATCGAAACTATATACATACATTATTTTTTCAATCTTGAAGAATCTTAGAAATCAGTAATCCTGCTTTCTGGGCAAACAATCTTGCCAAATATCCGCCCAAATCTCGAAAATTTATATCTCCAATATCAAAATCTAACACATTTCAATATCTCGCGAAATTTTGATTAAATTAAACTAATGTCAGATTTTCTCCCTTCTGGAAAAAATGCCTACTTTCCGGCCACATTATTAGCGGAAGTTTTGTTTCATTCTTTCATTTGGAAGATTTCGTAATTACTTCCCAATCCAAAAATTATTGGGTTCATGTTCCGATTATCAAATATCAATATATCTCTCTCTTGTTTATTCACAAACGTCAAAATTATTTTTTTCATCATGTTTATCTATTTTTCAGAGCAAACAAAAAACGACAAAGTCTTCTTATAAAGGTGCATTTAGACCTTTGATCTTTACTCGGTCTTCGGTGAACGTTGTTCCAGAAACAACAAACAACGTTCAAAGTTCATTCAAAAATTTAAGACGGCTTTGAATTTTTTCGTGGTTCGTGTTCGGTGTTAGAGTGTGTGAAGTTAGCCCCCCTTTTTTGGAAATTCTTACTTTTAATTTTTTTTTTGTTTAAAAAAGTGTTATAAACATTGTTCAAAAAAATAAAGTTGCAGAATAAATATTTTAAAAGTATAGTCTTTCAAACTTTTATTTCCAAAAACTACGGCTTCCCAATTTTTTTTTTAAGCTTTCATTTTCAATACTTAACAACATATACATGTTTTGAGGAAATATGGTGTCCTTACATAAGCTAAAACTGCCTAAAACCAAGCTTTAAAAAAACATCTTCAAGTTTTTGAATTTTTAAGAAACTCTATTGGCTCCCCTCTTACAAAATTCAAAAATCCAAAACTTGTTCCAAGTACAGAATTGCATAAATCCAATTGTTCCAAGGATTCATTCAAAAATATGGAAAATTGTAGATTTTAAGCCGAAAAAACACTTTAAATGAAAAATACTAATTATTCTTGCTCTGGCCCCCCTTTCAGGAATACCAAAATTCGATTCAAAAACTTGTTCCAGGTTTTTCTAGGGCTCTTCTAAATTGTTCCGAGCTTTCGATTCTTAAAATTGATTTTTAGTATTAAAACTTTCGAAAAAATGCTCCCGCGGCTCCCCTTTTCCAAAATCGAAAATCCAAAGCTTGTTTCAAGTACAAAATCGCCTAAATCCAATTGTTCAAAGGATTCATTCAAAAATATGGAAAACCGTAGATTTTAAGCCGAAAAAACACTTTAATTGAAAAATTACTAATTATCCTTGCTCTGGCCCCCTTTTTAGGAAGTTCAAAAACTTGTGTCGGTGTTATCATTTACACCTTCGTTGTTCCGCATACGGGCAAAAACAAACAACGTACACGGACGATGACTTTTTTCAACAACCATCTAAGAGCTGCTAAAGAACAAAGAACAATAGAAAACATTCCTCAAAAAATATCAATATTTCAAATCAAATTAACTGGCTAATTCAATGGAAGCGTCAAAAAACGATGCGCTTCCCACTGTCATAATCGAGACACAGCCATACAGACGTGAGGTAAGGAGTTAAATAATTTTTAATAATCACACGCATCACATCACATGAAAAATTGTTTTTAGTACTTGGATATTTCAAATCATTATCAGAGATTATATATTTTCACGTTGTTGAAACAAGTAATTTTTTTTTTGCTAAATGGACTGTTGAACTAAATTGAACTTCAATGAACGAACTAGTTCAGTAGCCTGAATTGAACTTAATTGATCACTCACTCAAATAAACTAAACTGACCAACTCTACTAAAAACATAAATATTTTTCCCGAGGTACTGGTACTGCCTCTTGCGAGGAAATGACAAATCCTCCAAGAATATAATTGTCATAAATAAGTGATTCTCATCTAGCCGTTCGGACCCGGCATTCCTTCCAACAACTTGAACACACAAATGGCTGAGAGTTGTAAGTCACTAGGCTCTGGTTCTCCACGTGCTATTTGCTCAACGAAATTTGTCTTATCTATTTTTTTTTTTACGAAAAAATGGCATCTGAATTATTCTTAAAAGAAATACATTTTTGTAAATGAAATTTTTAAAGTCATTTAAGTGATATTTTAAGAAATAATTTTTCTTTATAAAAGGTGATTTTTTAAGAGGTTTAGAACTTTAAAAAAAAAAACACAAAAAAATCGAAAAAATGAATGAAATATTTATTTGAATCGATAGTTTGAACCTTGCAATTTAATGTTTAAAGATAATTTCATGCAAATGTTGACTGCGGCTGCGTCTCAGGTAGCCCATCCGCTGAGTCCAATTTTGGCATACTCTTTCACACATATCGGCCGGTATCTCACGAATGAATGCATGGATGTTGGCTTCCAGTGCGTCAATCGAAGCGGGCTTGTCCCTATAGACATTAGCCTTGACATACCCCCACAAAAAATAATCTAATGGTGTCAAATCGCACGATCTAGGCGGCCAATTGACCGGCCCGAAACGTGAAATTAACTGTTCACCAAACTCGCCTCGCAATTGCGCCATTGTTTCGCGTGCTGTGTGGCATGTGGCACCGTCTTGTTGAAACCACATATCATGCAAGTCAAGAACTTCCATTTTGGGCAAAAAAAAGTTTGTTATCATCGCTCGGTAGCGTTCACCATTGACAGTTACGCTGCGATTCGCATCATCTTTGAAGAAATATGGCCCAATAATGCCGCCGGCCCATAAACCGCACCAAACAGTGGCTTTTTCGGGATGCATTGGTAGCTGTTGCAATGCTTCTGGCTGATCTTCACTCCAAATGCGGCAATTATGCTTATTTACGTACCCATTCAACCAAAAATGAGCCTCATCGCTGAACACAATTTTTCGATAAAAAAGCGGATCCTCGGCCAGCTTTCCAAGAGCCCATTCACCAAAAATTCGGCGTTGTGGTAGGTTGGCTGGCTTTAGTTCTTGCACCAGCTGTATCTTAAAAGGCTTTACGCCCAAATCCTTCCGCAAAATTTTCCACGTAGTGCTGTAACAAAGGCCTAACTGCTGGGAACGGTGCCGAATCGACATTTCGCGGTCTTCTGTCACACTAGCTGATACGGCCGCAATATTTTCTTCACTACGCACAGTACGTAAACGTGTTGGTGGTTTAATGTCCAACAAAGTAAATTTGGTGCGAAATTTGGTCACAATCTTCCGAATAGACTGCTCAGAAGGTCGAGAATGCCGACCATAAAATGGAAGCAGCGCGCGATGAACATTTCGAACCGAGCACGAATTTTGATAGTAAAATTCAATAATTTGCAAGCGTTGTTCATTTGTAAGACGATCCATGGTTAAATTGCAAACCAAACTGAAGCTGTTTGACAGTGACACAAGGCACTAAACACACGTCAGCTGTCAAAACCAGTGTTGCCAAAACCAAACCAGCTAAAAAATCACCCGTTATTACTTAAAATAAAACAAAAAATCAAAGGCAAAATTTTTCTGTCCAAATAAAAAATATTTTTTGCGAAGACCTTTAGAGGCCCTGCGTGGAACCGTTTGCGGTGGTACACACAGCACTCGCCTTCCGCCACCTTTGATTAAAGATCACCTTGTTTTATTAATCGGACAGACATAGATTTTATTTTAAGAATTTTCAAAGTTTTCTTCATAGTCACAATCTCGCAATATAAAATTGTTGTTGAAATTCATACTGTGACTTTTGAAAAAACTTTTAAAAATTCCTGATAGAAATCTATGCCTGCCAAATCACTGCAACTACCAGTCATTGCAAAAATATAATATTTATATTTATTCCTCAAATGAAAATTGTTTTTATTTCTCTCGAGAAAGAATTATTTTTGCGACGTTTTTCTTCTCTTTTTTTTTTTATTTTTATGGTTTTACGCACAAAAAACTAAATTTTATATTAAATTAATTTGCAGTCGAATTCTATCCATTGAGTAGTGAATTCATATTTCTTTTATATCTGGAAATAGCCCCAGGGGGCTGCTGTCAGCAGTAATCGGCAAGCACATTTTTTCCAGCTGCCGATGTTCTGTTCATATGTAGGAACTGTCGATTTGAATTCGGAAACAGTTTTTATCATTAGTTAAGCAAGTTAAATAAAGGAAGTATATAACTTGGTCATTTAAAATTGAAATTAGATTTTTTGGCTTTGAAGTCATCGAAGTTCACATTTTTTTGTAGAGGATTACTTGCATAAAGTGCAAGCTGTGCATGATGGTGCTATATAGATTATAGGATTTACCGTTTACCTATGAGTTACATGCTCAAAACTGAGATCTTTGTTATTTTATTTTTTTTTCTAGTGGCGATATTTTCTAAGTGCCTATAGTCACATGTGAAAAAGTATCTAAAACTAATCTATGGAAAGTTGTATGATCTACAAGACTTGTAACAAATACTTTTCAGTAGCGTTTACCATTTCATAGTTAGGTACATAAGCAAAGACCCAAATTCTTTTGACATTAAATGTGCCAAATCTTTGGAACTATTGGTGAGTGTTAGTCATGGTAAGGTTAAGTTAATTGTATTTAAGAATTTTATCTTTAATTGTTTCCGCAGATTGGCTTTTTTAGAAATTTGTATTCATTTTTATATATTTTATTATTATTCAATAATAATAAATGTTTATGCAAGATTAACCAACTTCCCTAGTGCTTAACTAAGCCAGTGGTAACTAAGCAGTAAATAACTAAGCCTGACCACATTAATAATCCATTATGTAGGTCATTTATTAAAATATTGCTAGTTCTATTAAGAATACTAACTACTATTCAGGCCACCAATCAAATAAAGATGTATCTTAAAACAGTTTTATGAAATCCAAAGTTCTCAAATCTTCTTTTATTAAAAAAAAAACTCGGATTCAAGTTATTTTTTGCATCATCATGTTGTATGGTATTCATTAAACCTGTTGAAATAAATGAATTCTTGATTCTTAAAAGTACTCAATAATAAAAACAACAAATTCATGTGTTCCCATACTTTCCATCTCAAGATCGTTAACTGTCCATTTACTATATTTTTTTTATTTTTATTTAAGTTGCCATCTCCTCACGCACAATCCGTGTCAATTGATTACGTTCAATTTAGTTTTCTCAGAACAGAATTTTTTTAGCTAACTTGATACTGAGTTTTAGAAGAAACTTGTGCAAATTTGTATCCTAATATGATAATCAGAATAAGGATTAAGTCAATATTTTGGATACTTAATAATAAATCGTAAAAATTAAGATTTAAATAAAATTGTATTTAAAGACATATATATACATATACAAACTCCTCCATAACTCTGAACAGAAGTTAAATGTCAACTTTGTTATCTATCCCTACGTCATTCGTTTTCTTGGTATTTGCGCAGTTATTATTAAAAATATTTCCAACTTAACTTTTCAAAAAAGGTTCAGATAATAAAAATGAATTGGAGTGTATGTATTTATATGTCATGTGCCTTCTTCAGGTTGATTGCATGTTTTTCTTTGTTGATTGACACACCGACCGGCGAAACTGCAAAACCCCCAGCTCCATGGCGAAATTGAATAAAAATATTTTTTTTTCTAACCATTTTTTGCTGACCATTTCTGTGATTTGTGTGTCAGAAGAAAATTATTATTTTCCTTTCAATGAAAAAATAAATAAAAACATAAAAAAATTCCATTATCCCAGCTTAAGAAAATTTGTTTGATGCTATGCGATGGCGGTTTCGTTTGGCAGCTGTATTTTATTTTAGTAGAAAGTGAAAAAAGATACATCTTTTTTTCTTCAATTTTATGCAACCTAATACCTAGGTGAATTGCCAATTTAATGAAAAATGAATTAATAGACATCGGTCAAATGGAAAATTTGAAGAAAGTTCCTTGAAGGGATTTTTTTTTTTAAGTTCCATCGAAGGTATACAATTTATCATCTACCTACCTACTAATTATTTCTGAGGATGAAAAATTATATAAAAATATAAAAAGTTGGTTTTAAACTTTTCCTTCTAAAATGCTAAGGTTAACCTATGAGTTATAAATGATTACTCATTGTAAAACATCACCGAAGCTTCCTGTTTAGAAATTTAAGATGATTAAGTAAACATATATTTAACAAATATATTAGCCTTGGAAGCAGGTGTTAACCTTTTAGATGAAATAAGCTTTACTGTACATTGAATAAAAAACATAATTTTTGACTTCGTGATATGCTGTTTAGATTAGTTTAAGATTAGGTGAGTCTTTATTAAACCCAGAAATAATAATTCATAAAAAAATTTTCATGAAGATTTTTTAAATCTGTCTTCTACTTTCATAATTTTACTTAAAGAGATAACAAAAAAGGTGTTAGAAAAAAAGCACAATTTTTTAAAAGAATTTTTGAATAAAACAATAAACAAAATTAATAATAATGAATATAAAAAAAAAATAAAACGAACGAGACGACAAAATCGCATATACTTGCTCTTATGCTCAAGTTGCTTTGAACTTAAGAACTTTTAAAATATGCAAGTAATTTTAGAAAAGCATTTAAATTGTTCTTTTAATTTATAAACAACCAGTTAAATAACCAAAAGGTCAAAGATAAGTATGCCATTTGATTACTTAGAAAAATATGAATATATGCAAAAAAAAAAAAAATTAAAATCGTTTGAACGGTTTTCTTAAATTCTAATTTTTTATACATACAGTAAATTTGGGTAACACAGAAAAATGTTTATTTTAACACTTATCGTCTTTTTAAAACTGCCACAAATCTTTTAAAAAAGGAAAATTCATATTTTAACAATATTTAATGATAAGTAGGGGTTCCAAGCTTCCAAGTATGTGCACAAAAATCAGCTCCAAGTTGAGTGTCTTTGAGTTAGTTAGAAATATCCCAAATCTAATACTATCCGGCCAGGGGCCTATTTCATAAAATTACAAGGCTAATAATTTTTTTCGAGATTTCTTATCTCATTACGGCTTCTGAAAAACAGGATTCCAGTCGAGAGCCTTATGCCAACCATTTGCAAAACCGCAGGTCGGATTAGGTTTCTTGGTTGCTAAGGTTAGAAAATGCAGTTTTCGTTTAGTATTTTCAACTAAGTATACCTTTCACATAAGGAACTCCTATCAATTGGATATCAAATGATACGGCCGTTCCTAGTGCTTAGAACACCTGAGGCAAGCTCAAAGAAGCCACCTTTTCGCTACAAATAATACAGAATTAATAAAATAAATCGAATATTAAATCGTATTACTTCCACTGTCTTTGTATTGAATCAAAACTAGTACCAACATTTTTAAGTATATATAGACAAAAAAAGGTAGTTTAAACAGTTGAAATGTCGGTTTATATCGACTTTTTTGGTTACTAATTCATAAAATGTTTACCTTCGAGGTTAAACAAAAAGTAAGCTGCCTTGAAAAAAGTCGAGAAAAGTATCGACTTTTGTGGACTTGTCGATATTTTTACCCAATACTTAGAACATACAAAAAAGATTTTAACAATTTGGCATTTTTTCTATCGTTCATTCCAACGTTACTCAAAATACAACGATCTAGAGTACACAAGTCCACATTGAAAGTGTATTTGGATAATTATTTACCTTTCAGTGGAGCGCTTCGAAACTACTCAGTTTTTTATGACTTTTTGATGACACCATTGCCAATGAGCAATGAAAATATTACATCAAGGAGTTTTTAATAAATTTCATCTTTTAAAAAATTGTCTAATAAACAATTTTAACTCATTGTTTTTTCCTCAGTTGCATATTTTTAAGTTGGTGAGGGGGTGAATTTTGCGTTTTTTATCAGTTACTGATCTTTTGTGCATTTAACACACCTTTCTAAGCCGGACCAAGTATTTATTTTCATCGTTTATATTTTTGTGATCGGTTTCCATAAGAAATGATCTATTTTATGTTACATCCATACCAATATCACATCTAAGCTATCTCATTTTGCTTTTTAAAAGTAATTTAATTAAAAGTAAGAGTGGTAAAGGGTCTCCCTGCTTTTAGCATTAACTTGACACTCAAATGACCTTTGTAGAATAACTATTAGTTTCAAAAGTACAACCGAAAAAAAAAAATCCAAGATGATGGCGATTTTTTCAAGATGGTAAGATGGTGGTCAAATCCCACCTGGGAATGTTTGGGAACTTTCAGATATAAAAAACGAGACTTTCCTGAATAATATCCACTAAAATTCAGCTTGTACAAAATTTTGCTGGGGTCAATGTCTAATTGTACTGGACTATTAATTTTAACAATTTTTACAAATCATAGTAATTTAATTGAACGAGATAATATTGAAAATCAAAAAAAAAAAACAATAAATTATGGTCCAGTTTTAAATGTTCCGGATAAAGCTTCGGATAGATATCTGACACATAACGATATCCAGTAGATAAAAGTAGCTGTTGTTTTATTTCGGTTTCATCATGAAAGTCTTGGATAAACTAACTGGTGCATATATTTACAGTTTGAGAACAACATAAAACATACCGAAAATAAATTACTGTCGTCAAAAAAAAAACCAAGTCGTTTTAATTGAAAATGTCACGACTTTTTAATATTTAAATTCATTGTGAACCACGACGACCGATCGATTCAAAGCAAGATTCAAAATATTACGTCAAAAACTCATAGCTGGATCTTCTGGATAAAGACTTTAATAGCCACTTGAACCGGCGGATATGTAACCCGAGACCTTATCTGTCGGATGTATTCGAGACATTTGTAACCAAAAGTTAATCTGTTAAAAATGTTCTGGGTAGGCTATCCGAGATTTATCCGTAAGTCTTGAAACTCGCCCTCAAAGTTTATAACTTTAACGTAGAAAGGAGGGAATGCCTAACCAAAATCTGGGCATGAGGGTTTGCAGGTGCATGTATTGTGATATGAAATATTAAAGTTGGGTAGGTTTCTTTTTTAGCCATTGGGAGGGGTGAGAGTTTAAAACCCACTTGGTTTCCTATCTACGTTTTAGGGCCATAAACACTTCAATACACTTTTAAAAAATACGAAATGATGCTTTGTCATTTTCCCAAGCTTAGAAACTATTATCTTGATAATACGATGATTTTAGCTTTTCAAGAAAACTTTATCGGAATTTTTTTTGGAGACTTTGCTTTGCTGATTTTTTATTTGTTTCAAATCTCCAAAACTAGGGATGATAAAGTTCGTATAAAATGGTTATATCTTGAGTTCTATTGATTATATCGTCAAGATAAAGGTTTTTATGCTTAGGAAAAATGGCAGAGCAAAGATATCGAAATAGATGGTTGAAAAAATTTTATAAAAATATTTAAGCAGGAAAAGTTAACAAAAATTGGGCATAATCTTTTTCGGAGCGGGGATAGATTTACTTTAAGAAAAAGAAGTAGAGTCTAAAAGTTTTAACATAAAATGTTCAAAAAGTAATTTTTATTTAAAAGCCTTTTATTTATAGCCCTTTAAATTTAACCATTTTTCATCATTTATTATTTTTCGGAAACCCTGTTTTTTTGGTACTACATGACTATTTGACTGAATTAAACATTATAAAATAAAAATAAAACTGCCCCCTTTTATCCCCTTTTACAATATCACGCTTCAATTAATTTTATAAAATTTTCTATCAGTGTATGGTGTACCTGTACAAAATCACATGAACAGCAATTAAAGTAAAATATTATAAAATATGTAAAAATATTTTTAGAACATGAAAATGACGTAGTTCTCCATTAAATTTAAAACCAACTCAGTGACAGAATAAAACATGCAGCAAAGCTCTATAGGTGAAAGGTATATGTATGCATCGTATGTTACCTCAACAAGATTAATTGAAAAAGTCATTAAGTATTTTATTGTATATGAAGTTATTGCATCATGGTCGGTGACGAAGTATTTAATTTTATTTTTATATTTTGCTACTAATTAAAATTTCGGGATTGTTTTGAAAATATTTTAATTAAAAAAATGTGAAGCAATGGAAATGCATTTGAATAATGTGATTTTATACTTGTTGTGTAAACGTATTATACTCTTTAATCATTATTGTTTTTTGATAGAAATTCGAAATTAATATACATTAAACAAAGAATCTGAAGTGACAAAAAAAGGTTGGCAGTCATTTAGCATGTATTTGAAAGATCATTATTGTATACGAGTATTCTTCCTAATTGCGAGTGAGATATTAATGTTTAATATTTCTATATTACCCCAATTTCTTGTTAGCGAAAAGCTTTTGCAATGAGGGTAGGCCCATGTTGATATCGATTAAAAGAACCTATGTGTAAGTTATTCAGAAAATTCTATTTTACTTAAAAGACCCATTTAGGCGCATGTATGCCATTATGTACATTGAATAATATGTTAAAGTGGCCAATTATCATTTTATACTTTTTAAATTATTTTTTCTTCAATTATTTTGTTTAATCATTTTCATGTTTTGGCCAATGCTGGTAGATACTTGCCTTGGTGATTTGGCATCAGTGCCTGAAAAAAGGAACATATTTGATAGACGCTGCAAAGTGCACCAATTTCCTAAAATCCATTGCAAAAATACATAATTTATTTACTGAATCCAAAAATATTGGAAATTTCATAAGCCGAAAGAAATAAAATCAAACAAATAGTCAAAGTTGCCTTTATGTATATTTAAATCAATGAGAAAAAAATCCATGTATTTTTTAATGAAACATCTAAAAACTTGATAGAAAGTTATATATGTAACGGGTTTCCCAACAGGGACGCTACAAAAGTAGAGCGACATGGACAGCAAACGACGCAATATTTCTTGCCGCTCTTTTGACATATCTCTTCAGTAAGGTGTGCCATTTTATGATGGAAAGATATACGAGCCAACAACGAGTCGGAATTATTAAAATTTACTACCGAAATTCGGAGTCAGTGGCCTCAACGTTAAGAGCGCTACGCCCAATTTATGGTCGTCATAATCGTCCTAGCAGATCAACAATTGAGCGTCTAGTGGAAAAATTTGATTCCACAGGCACAGTACAAAATGTTCCCGTGCCAGTGAGACAAAGAAGTGCCCGTAGTGTCGAGAATATTGCTGCCGCTGAGGCTTCAGTTACACACGTCGTTCTCAAGCGTTGGGCATCTCTGTGACGTCGTTGTGGCGAACTTTGCGAAAAGATCTTGGCCTACATCATTACAAGATTAAATTGACGCAAGAACTGAAGCCACTTGACCACCAGAAGCGTCGTATGTTCGTGAATTGGGATAAGCAAAATTGAAAATGATTCGGATTTTCATCGAAAAATCATCTTCAGCGATTTTCATCGAAAAATCATCTTCAGCGATGAGGCTCATTTCTGGCTGAATGGCTTCGTCAATCAATAAAATGTGCGGTATTCCGTGATGGTCAAGACCGGCACGTTACTGTGAATTGGGATCGCTACCGTTCAATGATAACCGAATATTTTTGGCCCCAATTGGATGATATGGACTTGGAGGACATTTGGTTCCAACAGGACGGCGCCACAAGCCACAAACCGAATGTCACAATCAATTTTTTCATTTATTTTTCATTTCATTTCATTTCATTTCATTTCATTTATTTCATCAAACAAAGTTATAATACTCTAGTGATTACTTGATACATTTTAATAAAAAATATTATACATAAGCAAAAATATTTTAAATTAACGAAAGATTTCTTTTAAATAAATATCTACTAAGATTGAAGTCAATCATATCAAAAACAGTATTTGTTTCTCTTAAACACCTAGATATAGGTTCATTGGCGGCATAAACAGTTCTGTGGTATGGAACATTAAAAAACAACCGGTTTCAAAGCATTCTCGAAGGAACATTGATCCCAATTAAGGCTTAAATATGAGAACAATCAATATGGTCTGTTAATATATCTCGAATGAACATAATCGCTGTGAACTTCCTTCGAACGCTTAGAGGAAAAATACCGAGTAACTTACACCTCGTTTCATAAGAAGGCATATCAATGTCCCAGTGCAGTTTTTTCACGACAACTCGCGTAAATCGTTTTTGGATTTTTTCGATTCTAAATGAATGAACTTCATACGAAGGATTCCAGATAACATTGCAGTACTCAAGGTTTGACCTTACAAACGCAAAAAACAAACACTTCAAAGTATGTGGATCGGTGAACTCTTTAGAGTTACGCAATATGATACCTAACATTGAATTGCCTTTGGAGACCAAAAAATCTTTATGTCTTATAAAGTCAAGTTTACTGTCAAAAATGACTACAAGATCTTTTTTAAAGTTTATGATGGACAGCGCATTGAGATTTATTTTATAGGTGAAATTAATTGGTGAGCGATTGCGACAAAACGTCAAGCTTTGGCATTTAGAAATGTTTAGATTTAGGGAGTTAACTAAGCACCAATTCGAAATCGTGCGGTTTGACACCGTTAGACTATTTCCTGTGTCCACCACCAATCCATTATTAAATATGCTTTTCAAAAAATATCTGTATTGTTTGTACGAGTAAGAACAGTTTTCAAAAAAAAAATGTATTTTTCTATTTTTTGGTGGAAACCATCTTCAGATATTTTTAAAAACGGTGTTGTTGATTTTAATCATTTCTTTTATGTAGAAGCTAATCGTTTTGATATTTTATTCATATCAAATCACATATCATATCAATTTATCAAAAATTGACTCGAATTCGCCTATTTATGATACTGAAAACATCACCTCAACATTTTTAAGGTTAGTTACATAATTAATATCAAAAAATCAGTCCTAATATCAAAATGAAATTATAAATTTTACGATCATTTATATAATGCAATTATCAGATTGAAGTTTTAATGGTATCAAGTTGATACACAAGATGTTAAATATTTTAAAATGTCAATTTCTGTTGGTTGAACGGACCTTACCATTGTGGTTGTAGCATTAGTATCTCTGAAATAACCTTCATTGCAGTTTGTTATAAATTGTGAAAAATAAAACCAAAAATAAATTAAATAACATAATAAAAAGTAGTAAGTATCTAATTCTTTTCGAATTAATAAAAACTGTACATACATATGCAGATAAATTTTGATTGATTAATAAAATATAATTAAATATTGGATGTTGAATGGAAACTTGTATAGGTAAATAATATTAAAAAATAAAATTTCACATAGATATGATTTTTTAACATAACAAAGTGTTAATTTAACATTTTAAATGTTAAATTAATATTTTTACACATCAAATTTATGAAAAAAAAAATGATGTTTTTTAATGTTGTAACATAATAAATATGAAATTCATATTTTGTTATTAGTATTTATTATTATCAATTTAACATTTTACTTCCTGCATTTTATGCTGTGCCAGCGTTCTGTATTTCTCGGCCAATTTTATCGATGCGAGAAATAAAGAATTTTTTTTATATTTATTTGCATTAAAATTATTTAATTGGTATTGATATTTTAATATTATTATAACAATTTCAACTTTTAAATAAACATTACATAAATGTCAAAACGATATGATCGGCATGTCAATGGTGATATTTTTAATGTTGGACGACTTTTATCACCCAAAAATGTTAATTTTAAAGTTGTTTTATCATATTTTTTTTCGGTGTAAGAATATCAAATATAAGGATATGGAATTAATGAAAGAAAAATATATATAAGCTTGACATAAACTAACTTCTTTGAGAGTCTTAAATAATAAAACCATTTCGAATGAATATGATTGTATGGAAAAAAAAGTAAAATCGTTGGAGCGGTTCTTCAAAAATAATTGTTTATATACCAAATTCACAAAACATTTTTATGGAAAATTTTTGGTATTCAAACCATTAGTATTTATTTATGTGTATATAAAAATAAATTTCAAAACAAACTTTTAACCCCTTTTTGTGATATCGAATTTTCAAAAAAAAAAATAAATTTTTTTTGAAATAAAGAATTTTGATATGCAATATTTCCTAAATCATATTGCAAATTTATATAGAAAAACTTAAATCTGTTCCAACTAATGAGAAAATTCAAAATTAAAAGAAAAAAAATGTTCTATGAGAAATACCTACTTAATTTTTGGAAATAAAATCGCACTTATTTTAGGATACAGAAAAAATTTATTAAAAATCGTTTTTAACGTTTTTTTTTTAACATTTGTATGGAAGGCAGTGTTAATTTTTTTTAAGTTGAAGTTGAAAATAAAAGTTGTAGAGCCGTTTTTGAGAAAAATAAGATTTTTTAAAAAGCTAATAAAGTTATATGACAGGTACCGTTATTTTCAGATCTAAAAAAAATTAAAAATATGTGTGTCACAGAATGCTTTAAGAAAATTGATCCAGCCGTTTAAGCTGTAGCCGAACAGATAGACAGACAGAGAGACATAATTTTGTAACTCACTTGTTGGTGTCTTCAATCATCGTGATGTCATGGCTGACTGTTATCGCGACATTTTGTCTTTGCACACATTTTAAACTTGCCTTTATAGTATGCCTATATCGCAAGTTAAAACTGTTAAGGAAAGTCTTAAAATCGACTCTTACGATTCTGATAATTTTTTTCCTTATTCTGATATTAAGAATAAGAAAAACTTACGCTAAAACAGTGTCTTGTTTTTTTATTTGTTGTGTTTTCCATGTTGCATTTGATAAATATATGAAACAATGAAAACTAAAATAAATAAAAAGTAAAAAAAAAAACAATTTTGATTTATTTAATTATAATTATATCACAACTAAAGTTTTCACAAGCCCAATTATAGTGCTTTGAAGAACGAAACGCAACGCCCGTATCCAAAGAAAAAAAAACTTATATTGTGATAAAATTAAAATTAAATAAATAAAAATTGTTTTCACAAATTAATTTTTGATTTCTTAAATTATTTTATTTGTCTATTGTTTCATATCTTACCTATATTCATTAATAGTACTTCCCCTAGATTTATTTTTTTCTCATAATATCCTTGTTTTCATGCAAACAATTTAAAAAATTCTAAGATACTTGATATATTATGTGAGAGGAAATATTTTAGTAATGTATTTTTTAATATAACTAAAATAAAGTTTTTCTGGATATTTACTTATAATTTTTGTCTCAAATTAAAGAGTATTTTTTGAAAAATTCCTTAGACATTTAAACATAGCCTTCCATCAGCAAATATTATTCTTTGTTGAAATTTTTTGGAGTTTAGCGGTTTTTTAGCATAATTTTATTTGATTATAAAAAATTTGCAAAACCCAACAAAATACCCCATTAGCCGACAAATTCTTATACTTACTTCTTCAACCATAGCTAATTAGTAAAAACAGTAGTCAAATTCCATTCAATTCAATTCATTCAAATGTTTTAAAATAAATAACTTGATTGTGAATATATAGTAGTTTTAATTTATTAATCCGTTAAATACTAACGCTTACTCATACAAATTAACATTACATTAGTTTTCGGGATTCAAAGAATTTCAACATTTAAATACAGCAAAGCTTCTTATCTGATGAATCGTGAGCTTTCACATTTGTTTCATGTGCTTAACCTGGACTTTCAAATTTGTTTATCATATTATCTCTTTATTTTCCTTGAATAATTGACAAACTATTAAAAAACATCAAAATGTTTATTTGTTTTTTGTTAGACTACAAACGAATTGGCAAGGAAGTTCACGTTTGTATTATTAAAACATTATATATGCTTTCGAGTAAGTCCCAAATTGAATAATTTTCTCTGTAAGTAATCTCTTTTTCTTATTTACTTTGATCTGTGGTTAGGATATGTAAATTATCTACAAATTTGTTTCTGATTCGATGCAAAATTCACAGCTCGTTTAAAAGGTAGACAAAACACATTTACTATTGTGTTTCTATAAAAATTTACATATCGTATGATTGTGATTGAATATAATATTTCAAATGATAACACGTTAATAAAAAAAAAAACATCAAAATAATCAAAAAAGAATCAAATTCGCTTTTATTAACATGATAAATACATTTTAACAAAATGCAAATTTAATTTAATATCTTTCCCTCTTAATATAACCACAAATTTTTAATTTAAAATTACGTAACATAATGATTGGATGTTTATAAATTAATGTTAATTTTGTTTCCATATTTAATTTTATTTTGAATAATGTTTGTACGAGTATATAATAAATAAAAATAAATTGGCAGCTTTAAATATTAATTTAAGCTATAATTAATAGGGCTAATTTAATTCAAAACATATGTAAGCATTAGTCGGATAAACATCATTTTTGTTTGATGAAAATCGAATCTTATGAATTTGATTATCACATCAATAAAACAAGAGTCAGATCAGAGCCTCAAGGAAACCATCTGCCATGTTTTGATCAATGTGTGATCAGATCACTTTCGGTCATCATTGCACCGTCAATATAAATTTAAATAAAAAAATACAACAAGAACCATCACACACAAGAGGAAGTGATGATTAAGCATCCAAAAAAGCCGAAACAGCACGTTCGGCATTGATGTCGTTGACTTCTTAATGGTCTTATTTGTCTTTCCATCTCTTACCTATACACACGTCACTCCATCTTTCACGATTGTATATAGTTGGATTGAAATCAGACACTTCCATTGTGATTTCATCAAGAAGATTTGAATGTTAATTAAAATTTTTTGGTTAAAAGAACCTTTGTAGAAGTGAGATATATAATTAAGTTGTCATTTTGTCAATATAGTGAGAATTTGCTTTGCTGGAGAAAAAATTGAGTTTATTAGGTCAGAATTGTCTTAATTACAAATTTAAATTGTACTTGTCTGTTTTTATCTTCAAAATGTTCTCTCGTTTTCTACTTAAAAATATAACGTTTGAGAAAGTAAAGCCTAAAATATAATGTAGGTCAGAGGAGGTAAACTTATTACATATTTTTACAAAACGTATTTAGTTTATGTTTAGTTAAAAGTTACAGTAACAGCCCCACCTGACACATACATAGCTCTCAGCAGTTAATGGAACAATATATTTATAGCTGTGTATTAAAATCTTCCTTCCACAATATCCACTGGCCAAAATCCCCCTCCTGATCCTTAATAAATCTGGTAATGTAATTTAATTCGAATACTTAATGCATTTCTTAAAAAAAAGATGTATGGTGTAGGAGCGCTTTATTTTGTATCAGACAAAAAAGAAGAATATTTAACTTCTTTCGAGTTTAAAGGTTCATTTCTATTCATGAGTACTTTGACAGTAAAACTCTCGATAGTGATTGTGGGCTAGTTAAATAACTGTTTCCATTTGCGACTTATGAAGTTTACTCTCGATAGCAGCTTGAGAGTAATTCACAGTCTTTTAAGTCTTAGATGGAAAAAATCTGTTAACATAGGTCTAATATTGTAGAATAGAAACAACAAAATCACATCAACTACTCCTGGTGCGTATTGTCAGCAGAGATGGTGGAACTTATACAGACGTGTGAAGATAACAAACGTATAGGTATCTATATTTTGGTATTTTGATATTAAGGCATTTCTTTTTTGTTATATTCATAAATGATATTCTAACGTATTAACAAGTAAATAATTTTTTTCGATTATTTGTCAGATCTAGTTATCATATGTGTGGCAGTCACTTTTTTTTTTCTTAAAAATTGCTAGTACTCAAGACAATTTTTCTTTAAAAAAATGGCATGCTTTTTTGACCGATCGTCATTTTTCTTAACGATTTGAATCATTTCAAAAGCAAGTTAGGGCTTATTTTAAGGAATAAATAATAAACAAATGTATTAAAGATATCAAAACTGGCACTGACACGTCTGTTGTCTTAGCATACACTTTGTGGAGGAATCAAACAATTTTGATATCTGAATTTGTACCTATGTAGTTAAATGTTTACTTATTGCTCAAAGGTAAAATTAAATTTTCTGCCTAAATAAGTCTAAAGTTAGCGATAAAAATCTGATTTAATATAAATTTAAATTTTTAATTATTGTGACTTAAAGGACAATCGCCAAAAATGTATGGAAGTTGGTCTAAGAACCAATAGCAACGAGACGTATGTCGTTGGAAACGTATTTGCATGTATTGTAGTACATGTCACTTTGGCAGATTATTTCAAATCATATCACTGTGTGAAAAAAAGTTATTCGCTAAACAAAGGTTTTGTGTTTGTGCATTTCAGTATGGAAAAAATCAATGAAATCTTGTCTAATATATACCAATAAGATGTATATCGTTGAAAAGGTATTTTTATGAACAATAATATTTACTACAACAACTAACTTAAAATCCCTGTGTGGAAAAAGTTATTCGCTGTTTTGGTGAATTTTTGTTAAACAAAAATTAATGTAACGTGGATAATAATAAAGCGAATAACTTTTTTCACACCGTGATTTGAAATAAACTGCTCTAACAACTATCGTAGTGCAAAAGAATACCTTTCCATCGACATACAACTCGTTTGGTTGATCTGGCGTTCACACATTTTTTCCCATACTCCACAAAAATATTTTTTCACACTAAAATGCATCAAAATATTGTAATAGTTAGTAAATAACTTTGTTCGTACAGTGATTTGAACTAAACTGGTATGAGAAATATTGTATGTAATGAAAATACCTTTCCAATGATAAATGTATGTAATCCTGATATTGGTTCGATTAGATTAAAAAAAATTTTGCTATACTTAATACATCTTATTCATACTAAAATCCACCAGAACACAACCATATTTAGCAGATAACTTTTTTCGCAAAATTCTTAAAATTGCTGATATTTTATCAGCGTGAGGTGGCCTTTGGCATATTTCTTTTTTGAAATAACTCGAATGAGGTTCCAAATTTTATTTTTGTGAACTTGAAACTAATCTTGAAAATTCATATGAAAAATAACTATGGATGACCAATTACTGAAAATAGTTGACCTTCTATTACGAACAAGAGATATTGCGGGTGGGGTATTTTTTCTGTGATTTTTTCATAAATGAGGTCTCAAGAATCGCGTGTGATCTTGAGAGAATATAAGGTCCCTGATTACAAGTTCTCTAGGGCTGACCAATTTCAAGGGCTAGTTGACCTTTTCTGACAAATTTTCTAAGTATACAGCAATTAGATGGCATTTCTTTTTCAAATTGCTTATTTATGAGGTCCAAATTCCAGAGCCTCCCTTGACACCTTTTTTCAAAAAAATTACCATAAAATCGTTGTCTTTTTAGTTTTTTTTTTTTGACTGGCCGTTTTCAATCATATGAAAGGACCCTAGTTTGCATATAGTTAGCTTAAAGGACAATTAGTTTCCAAAAATGTTGTGCCGATATTTTTCAAAATTTTCTTCCATTGTTTGTAGAATCACTTTAAATAACAAAGGGTATATTGAAGACATTAATTACATTTTTGGGCAGCAAATTAGCATTTTAAAAGCTTCTATTTCGGGAATTAAGTAGTGTGATTTTCGTCCGTTAACTTAAGTTTTTTTTTAGCGGAATATTCAATATTTGAAAAAAAAAACCATTAGAGCTACACAATGGGTGTTTCCACTGCACAACAAATAAGCATTTAACTAGCCACAATTTCAGATTACAATAATAAAAAGTTAGATTTGTATTATTTTGGATTTTTACCGCTAACTTCAGACCTATTCAACGGAAAATTGAATAACAAGAAAAGTACCCAGGCTACAATTTTTTTGTTTGAACAAAAAACTTACATTTAATTAGCCAAAAATTCAGATGTCAAAATTATTAGATTCCACCACAAAGTGTTCGCCAATTTGAACGACGTTAATTAAAAAAATATTTTTGATTTTAAAAACGCTTCGTATACAGAGTGTCCTTAATTCGGCGATAGTATTTCAAATTCAAATTTTTTAAATGCAAAAAAAAAACCCATTAAAAATCAACGAAAGCGCACACCATAATTTCCTATAGCTTTTTGAAAGCTTATACTTCATTCTTTTTTTTGTTTTCAGTCAAATTGTTCAAAAAATTCGCACATAATGGTAAGTTCGTTGGACTGTCATGCCGAAGGGCTGGGTTCGATTCCCGGCCGCAGCCACCTCAAAACAGAAATGTTTTTCCCGAGGTAACGGGTGATTTTTTAAGAGGTTTAGAACTTTAAAAAAAAAAAAAAACACAAAAAATTCGAAAAAATGAATGAAATATTTATTTGAATCGATAGTTTGAACTTTGCAATTTAATGTTTAAAGATAATTTCATGCAAATGTTGACCGCGGCTGCGTCTCAGGTAGCCCATCCGCTGAGTCCAATTTTGGCATACTCTTTCACACATATCGGCCGGTATCTCACGAATGAATGCATGGATGTTGGCTTCCAGTGCGTCAATCGAAGCGGGCTTGTCCCTATAGACATTAGCCTTGACATACCCCCACAAAAAATAATCTAATGGTGTCAAATCGCACGATCTAGGCGGCCAATTGACCGGCCCGAAACGTGAAATTAACTGTTCACCAAACTCGCCTCGCAATTGCGCCATTGTTTCGCGTGCTGTGTGGCATGTGGCACCGTCTTGTTGAAACCACATATCATGCAAGTCAAGAACTTCCATTTCGGGCAAAAAAAAGTTTGTTATCATCGCTCGGTAGCGTTCACCATTGACAGTAACGCTGCGATTCGCATCATCTTTGAAGAAATATGGCCCAATAATGCCGCCGGCCCATAAACCGCACCAAACAGTGGCTTTTTCGGGATGCATTGGCAGCTGTTGCAATGCTTCTGGCTGATCTTCACTCCAAATGCGGCAATTATTCTTATTTACGTACCCATTCAACCAAAAATGAGCCTCATCGCTGAACACAATTTTTCGATAAAAAAGTGGATCCTCGGCCAGCTTTCCAAGAGCCCATTCACCAAAAATTCGGCGTTGTGGTAGGTCGGCTGGCTTTAGTTCTTGCACCAGCTGTATCTTAAAAGGCTTTACGCCCAAATCCTTCCGCAAAATTTTCCACGTAGTGCTGTAACAAAGGCCTAACTGCTGGGAACGGCGCCGAATCGACATTCCGCGGTCTTCTGTCACACTAGCTGATACGGCCGCAATATTTTCTTCACTACGCACAGTACGTAAACGTGTTGGTGGTTTAATGTCCAACAAAGTAAATTTGGTGCGAAATTTGGTCACAATCTTCCGAATAGACTGCTCAGAAGGTCGAGAATGCCGACCATAAAATGGAAGCAGCGCGCGATGAACATTTCGAACCGAGCACGAATTTTGATAGTAAAATTCAATAATTTGCAAGCGTTGTTCATTTGTAAGACGATCCATGGTTAAATTGCAAACCAAACTGAAGCTGTTTGACAGTGACACAAGGTACTAAACACACGTCAGCTGTCAAAACCAGTGTTGCCAAAACCAAACCAGCTAAAAAATCACCCGTTACTATCTCTTGCAAGGAAATGACCAATCCTCCAAGAGTACTTGTCATGAATTAATGCTTCTCATCTAGCCGTTTGGACTTGGATAAAAATTGTAGGTCCCCTCCATTCCTGAAAAAAAACATGCACAGAAATAGTTGAGAAGTGTAAGTCACTAGGACCTGGTTCTCCACGAGCTATTGCGCCAGTTCAAGTTTTTGAGAAATTAAATTTCATATCAATATATGATTTTTTTTTTCAAGCTAATACTTTTTTTAATTTTTTGTTATAAAGTTATTTTTGTTTTCGTTTTCAGTATTCTTATCAATTCTTAGTCAAATACCAAAAATCTGGAATTAAAATATTTCTTAGTTTTTGAAAAAAAAAAATAATAATTAAAAAAACTGTAGGTACTTCTTAACATTGTTCGTTTGTTTTGTTACGTAACGTTTTAAACTGTTTTTTCAGTTATTTTTGGAAAAAAGTACCTTTCTTTTTTTTTAATTTTTCAAAAACTTACAAAGATTTTGAAATTTGATTTTCAGTATTTGATAAGGTCATTGAAAATCAAACACAAAAAACCCCTAATCAAGCAAAATTTTGAATATAATCAATTGACAATATTAATTTCTCAAAAACTAGGCACTTGACATATAAAAGTATGGAGTAGCTATTAACAAATGCATTTGCCTTTTTTGATTTTTATCATTTCAAATCAATTTTTCAGAATCTCCGTTGATGAATAGGTCAGATGACATGTCCATAAAAAAAAAAAAATCAAAAATTCATCAAAATTTTACAAAATACCCATTTCTGCCAAAAAATCTCTGAAACCGCGTAAATGACTTATTAAAAAAACACAGCTGTTTTAAATGCAAATACGGGACTTAAACTGTTGATCAATAAAAATTTCGTCATGAATGGCAAAGTCAATTCCAAATGGGTTCCACTCCTTTCTGCTCAACTAGACGGTAGAGATCCTATTTGATTTAGCTCCTTCAAAGTGCTTTTAATGACAACCGTAGAAAGCTGTTACTTAAGAACTTTAAAAGCTAAGGTAGATTAGTGCTCGTATTATTGAACGTCAAGTTTTGTTAATATGTTGCTCTTTCAATAAAAGCTCCCATCAATTAGACAACTGATATACTCGTATTTCCCTTTTCAATATGTCATGTATTAATGGGTTTAATGAACCCCTAAATAAATATTTTTATCACATTCCAACTCAATTTAGAACGTAGTTGAATTGAGATAATCAAGATAAATATTTAAATACTCTCTGCTTTGTATATCACCAACCAAAAATATATAAAATGTGAAAAAATTGTGGGTTTCAAGGGATTTGTTGTTTTGCTTTTATTAAAATTGCGAAGGTGTATAAAATTAGTATACCTACCAATAATGTTTTCAAAAAACCTGATAATTTTGAAAGTCGAATTTAACGTTATTTAGCCAGAAATAAACCATGCATGTAGAATTTAAGTACATAATGTTATATTCCAAAATATTGCCTTTAATTCGTCACTAATCTTGAAATGTCCTACATCGATTCCAAAATTACGGTTTCACTACATCATACCCATGCTACAACTGCCATAACCATTTAGAACCCTCGTTAGAAAATACAAAAAAAAAATTTAAAACAAGTTACAAGTCTCCCAATTAAAAAAAATATGTTTTTTCTTCTAACAGCTCGTTTCATCTCAACAAATGCTCAATGAAAATAAATCTTAACAATATAATCTATGAAGATCATACTTCTTAGGTGGTTAGTAAAATAATAAAAAAAAAAAACAAATCCGATAACAATCCAAAACAAACTAAAAATAGTCATAGTTGTAACAGTATTCAGAGTTCATAATAATAAATTCACAACAAAAGAGCAATAAACTTCGGCAAATCTATGTGTATTTTGAGTTCTAATTTGTAAGTGATGAATTCGTGATTCGTATCAGTTACGTGACTTAATGCCTTGACTGAGGTCTATAACAGAAAAATAAAGAAAACAAACAAAATAGCTTTATTAAATTAAATTCCTCAGCACTGTCTTGAATGTTTTATTAAAGAATTAAATTGGACTTAAGCCAAACCACATCTGAGGTGATGCTTGATACAAATTACATTTAAGACTTACTAAGCTTAGGCATGTGATTGAAAGACTCATGCTTGCCATAATAATAGTTCAGTCAAAATATTCCTACATGCAAATGTGCAAACTATCCAAAATTCTTATAAGTCTGAAAATTGGTGTAGACATTCGCATAACAAATCAAATTGGAAAAGTGCCTGATGTCAATTCCAATTGAGCATAAAAAGATTTTTAAGGTCAAGTGTCGAAAAGCAGATTTTTGGCCTAAAATTTTCAAACGGTGAATGATATCAAAGAATAATAAGAATTTTTTCCAGATCATGCAATTTTCTCTATTTTTTCCTAAAATTTTTGGTTTAGGAACTATAGCATTGTTAAAAGAGATAAATTTACTGACGAAAATGTCTGTTTCTCAGGAATAACTTGCTAACGGTAAATTTTATCGGAAAATGTCTTAAGAAATGTATGTAGATCTGTCTTAGTAAAGTCAAATTAGAATAATTGTAAATGGAAACAAATAGCGACAGGTTGCTTAAGCGGAAACGTCTGCAACGATTTCCATAAAATTTTCAGAATTTGTTATATCTACGAGGAAAAAAATGGCAATTGGTTTTAGAAAAAAAGGCCCACTGGCAAGCCTACTTCTCTTATTCCTTTATTTTAAGGAAACGGTTCCAATGATTTCCATGAAATATTCAAAACTTGTTTTTATGGAAGAGAAAAAAAAATGAGCATGGTTTAGTAAATTACACCCACTGACACGCCCACTTTCCTTATTTATTTATTTTTCGGAAAAAACTCCAACGATTTCCATGAATCTTTCAGTTTGTTTTTATGGACGAGAAAAAATTGGCAAATTGATGTTAGTAAAATATACCTACTTCCACGCCCACTATTTAAAAGATTGTGCAAAATTACCGTAATTTAATTTTTTTTTATTAATTTCAAGTGTTTTTTTTTTAAATCGCCCCTCCTACTCAATTGGAGTGAGATAGAACCCACTCCTGTTGTAAAACATGTTTAAAATAGTGTTCTACATAAATCTGTCATTAAAATTTGTAAAATGAGTTATCGTAATCTCCCAAAATAAGCATAATGACGAGTGTTTTATGGTCGGCTTAAATGCTGAATAAAATGATACACAAAACCAAGTTTTTTTACCTTTCGTGAAAGTTTATAGTCGTTGTTATAAAAGAGTGACTATATTTTTAATAGGTATAAAAGTTAAATATTCCCGAAATCCAATCAAAAATAATGGTCCTACGATGAAAGTTGGCATCAATGTTTCCTTTGAATCACAAAAACCAATAATAATTTAGAAGAATGCATACAAGTATCTGTGGTGGAAGGGTGTTTTTGAGGGGTTTAGAGAAATGGTGGGAATATTACCATAAAACCTGTCACATAATTCTTACGCTCCTTAAACTTGGTAAAAATGTGTTATGAACTACAAAAATAAACAATCAAAAGTGTTTTTAAAAATATCTATGGTAAAAGGTGTTTTTTCTTATAAAGTTTTCCATAAACTCCGCATAAATTATTTTCTGAGCAAAGATAGGCTCAAGGCATGCTCAAACGAAAATTAGGAAGAGGCTTAGGACCTCTACATGGAATGTTGTTATAAAAAAAGTTTGTTTTTTAAACTGATCGTGATACACCCATTTAAACTTTGCCATTTTTTCGTATTTTTGACCTCTTTTCTTTCGCATCAGTGCTGTGTTCTTCTTTGTCAGTTAATTTCAATCGTTTTGGCTAGTTAATAAACAGTTTAAAGTATTTCTTACATAATAAAATATTATGACACTTTTCATTTGCAATATAGGCTATGAGGCAAGTTTGGGATTCGTGCAAAAAAACAATTTGAGATAACAATCAAACATGACATTACAATGATAGAGAACACCAAAAAACTGGGTGGCACAATTCTGTCTGTCTCTCTGTCTGTGTGTTCGTCTACAGCCTACACGGCCTGATCGATTTTTTCAAACTTAATACATATGTAGTAGTTTTTGGTGATTATGCCTACATTTAAGAAAACAAAAATTTTGAACTAAAAATAACGGTACCTACCATACAAGTTTCTTAAACAATTTTACACAATCGTATATTTCTCTAAAACGGCTCGGCAAAAAAATTCAATAAATTATTTTTTGTAAAGGCTTCCTTTGGGTGGAACACCATTTTTCAAAAAATTGTTATTAATGGCATCTCCCGAAGAACCATTTTTTTAATTTTCGATTTTCTTAAAAACGGTAGGACTGAATCAATTTTTTATACAGGGGCTTCCAAAAACTATTAATATATTTGTGTAGATACTTTAACTTAAGAAAACAATTTTTGTATTTTTAAAAAATGTTTCAAAATTTTTGTTTGAAAATCAAATATTTCGAAAACGATATGATCGATTTTTTTGAAACTCGATACTTAAGAGTTTTTTAGTATACTTTCTAAAATATTTTTAGAAAAAAATTTACATATATGAAAAAACGGTACCTTTCATTCCAAAAGTTAAAAAACCGAAAAGGAAAACATTTTTGTTCTCAAAAACAATTTCTACGACTTTGATTAAACTTTTTCTATATACTAAAATTAATACAATCCATTACAAAAAATTATACAATTTAGCACAAAGCAACTATTAATAGTACCTGTCATAAAACGTGTTTTTTATTTTGAATTTTCTCATTATTGGCTGAACGGATTTCGATAAATTTTTATAGACAAATTTCAAATAAGATTAAATTATATTGCTATCTAAATTTTTAAAAAAAGCTTTCGAATTTTTAAAAAAAAGTTTCAGATTTTTTTTTTTGAAAATTCGATATTTCAAAAACGGGTTGACAAGTTTTTTTTTTTCAAATTTAATCTTTATATGCACATAAATAAATACTTAAGATTTGCATACAAAAAGTTTTCCTTAAAAACGTTTTAAGATTTTTATATGTATAAAATTGTTTTTTAAGAAAATTGCTTCAACGAATAAAATTTTTTTTGTTCATACAATTATAATCAATAAAGAATTAAGATGGCGTCCTTTTTTTATGTCAAATTTCCAACGAAGTTTTTCTTAAAACATTTCCCTAATTTTTTCTTTTAATCACGTTAACACGTTTCGCACTGAGCTTAAAGTTGACACTCCTGTGAGAGTTTGAGTCTATTAAAATCCTTTTTTGGCTCCAAGAATATCAGCACTTGCTACTCAACAGTTTAGAAAAAGCTTATTTATCTCAAAAACGGCGCCAATAATTTCGATTAAAAATTCTAAAAGTGTTTGTATAAACACTTGAATTTTTTCAAGAGCTCTAAATTTCGATGCAATTTGAACTTTTTGAGCAAGCACGTGCAACCTAGTTGTGGCATTTAATTTTGTTTTTTTATTCATAGCTAGAGTAGGTAAAAGATTTGAAAATGCACTTCACTAATTCTGTAAATCAAACTTTTAATTGCCTCCGATCTTGGTCTGTCTTATGAAAAATTCAATTCATATTTTCAAACTGATTGTGGCTAGTGTTAATTCAATATGAATATCCTGAAATTTTGTTTGTACGCATTTTTAATATTGAAGAACAAAAAGATGGTGCTCAGCAAAAACAAACAATTTCATTTTTCCTCTATACACATAAGGACAAATGCAGTGCCAGGAGACCCGCGGCAAACCCACCCGCGGGCCTCATTTCTCAAAATAAAGGGAAAAAACAACCACGGGTTCATTTTGCATTTTGAAATGGCAGTAAGACTCACGAAAAAAAACAAGATCTGCAGGTGTCACAGCTTTTTTTAGATTTGGCATTTAGAGTATGATCCATACTTACTCTGCTTAACTACCCTTCTATTTAAAGATCTCAAAATGATACGAATGAAATTATTTACCTACATTTTTTGTCCTTTAATTTATTTAATAAATTATCTTAAAATGAGACAAGACAATATTTTACTTTTATTTCATAAAAATCGGTATAAATTTAAGCGTACACCTTAATCCCTTAATCTGACTTCTCCCATGTTTTTTGTGTATCTTGGTGTTTGGGAGAAACATGATTACTCCATTTTGAAATTTGCGTTCTCACGTCCATTTTACCTTGAGCTAAACGGGTGAATCGAATTTCTTCAAATTTGAAACTGACTTTTCGATGATATTATGAATATACGAGTATTATGTACATATATTCCAAATGAGATGAAAATTGGTAAACTCGTTCACCGATGTTTCTCTCAAAAACACCACAGATATTTACTTTTGGGACTGGGTGTAGGTAGTTTGAAATATTTTAATTATAGAAAAAATTGGCAAAGGCTGACTGAGACTGCATCTCATTCCATTTCATTAAGGGCCAGTTTTTCAGTGCAAGATCATCCAAGGCTCCGTTATAAATCTGAGTTATCTCCAGAAACGTGTTTCTCAGTTTAATTTAACTCCAAGTTAACTCACCTTCTCAGTTGCAGCACCCTTTCGATTTGGATGATAAAAGTTATTGTCAGTAGAATTCCTTTGTCACACCATCTCTATTCTGATGCGTAATAGGTACATCGATGGCCTTAGATTTTTGACAGCTCAAAAATAAAGTTAATCCTCAACTAGAAAACAATTGTTCTGAGTTAACTCGAGGTTAATTTATTTTCAGGATTAGCTAACTCTGATTAAACTCAGTGTTAGCCCTGAACTGAAAAACTGGCCCAAAGAGTCGGTAATTTTCAATCTTGTTAGGCACATAGATTTGGCACTGCTGCCCAGACACATGCCCCTGTTTGCCCCCTCCCCCTCCATAGATAGATCTGGCTGTTTCTGGGTATAAAGATGTTTCTTTTTTCAAAATTTTGAGTTAAGATTGTTTTTTGTAAACAAAACAATGGATTGAAATATTTTTTTTCCATATAAAATATAAACACAGACTTTTTGGGGTACACTTAGTAAAAATGAGGAAAATAAAATATAAACATTTTTCAATCGCGTTTAACAAAAATCAATTTTTTGACATTTGATCTTGCATAACTTTTGATGCGTAACTCAATTTCTTACCGAAATTTTAACTGATGTGAGTATTCCGTATCCGTATACTAAAATAAAGATAGTTCCATTTAAAAGCCTTCGATTGGACTTATTCCGGAGATTGGCCATTTTTTGTACATTCTTCCTGGGCTGCGAGTTTATGAAAAATTATGGAGTTCAGCTATTTGTTTGGCGACAAAACACAATCAGTTGATATTTTGACGGAAATACATCACTTGACTTAAAAAAATAAGGAAGGTTTTTCCTGACTTGTTGATAGGGTAAGCTTTTTAATATAACAGCCTTAATTTGATATCAATTTTTTGACAGTTGGCCAATCAGAGAATAGAAATGTAACTTTCTGTCATTTGAAAGTATTTTAGTATATGCTTTCTGATAACGTCATCACTAAAAAATTTGTTGCAACGAAAAAAAAACAATTAATCAGATCGACAACCTGTCGGAAAATTGTTCATAGCTTTAAATTAGCATTAAATTATAAATGTTGTTTTATAATGTTGAAGAATTGAAAAAGTTTAAAACATTAAAAAATAAATAATAAAATGTTGAAACTGCTAAACTGCTAGGAGTAAACAAATAAGAGTACGAGTAGAACACGAAATATCCTAAGTTCTGCTCTAAGTGTTCCACTGTTCTCGATTCATACGGTTATTACTACACCCATTCAGACGAACGTCGTCGATCGCATTGTCGACACAGTGACACATAACCAAAACCGAAATATATTTACATGAGATAATTTGATAATGACGTTTATACTGACCTTCCGTGGGTGTGGTATGTTAAACGTTCACATAAGAATGCACCGCAGCTAATCCGATAGTTCTTCTGGTGAAATTTAGCCTAAAGAAGAGTGTTGTTGTCAGCTATTGCATTTCTTTGTTTCACAAAACTATAAGCACTAACTGAATTTGACTAACAATAAACAGAGCAATACCGTTATTGGCAATGGCGCTTGGGAATTCGCACTCTTGATGCTCGCGACGTAAATGCAATAACTTTGTTTTTATTTTTTCATCGGAATCACGTACAAAACGAATTTTGTGAGAGATTGAATCTTTTGTTTCGAACATAGCACTCATTCCGGCTTCACTCAATTACTCACTTGTTGCCGCAGTTCATCCGGAAGAAAGTTGCAACAAATTAATCTCGACACAGGAATCAGGCACAGTACACCGCACTCAGCGCCAATGCCAATGATGGTGGATTGGTGGACCACTTGATAATCTGGACTTTTTTTTTAAATTCCGCACGTCAAGAGCAACAACTGTCTCGCGGCATAGCAAAGGCAAACGAACACGACGACGACGACGACGACGGTAAAGACAACAACGATGGCGTTCACGTGTGAAGCATTGGAGAGCCCACGGAAGACTACACGCGGGACCGGACATCAAGTGGTCAACACTCGGTTCAGTGAAGTCGTCGGTTCACCAGCTGATGGGAGCCGGGGCACAGCACAATGAGGTCGACGAACATCAAGTAGGGTTGGTGGGGTTAGGGAGGGGGTAAGCTCAAAAGACCGGTTAAGGTTTTTGTTTTGTTTCAGATGGCTGCACGCGGAACAAACGGGATGGATTTGGCAGTGACTTGCGGTGGTGACAGTGATTACAGGTTGAACGGCGTTGGGGTAACTGTGACCGAGGAGCAGCATGCGGTTGAAGCGAGTCCAAAGATGGGAGAGCTCTGGATAGGGTTGTGAAATTCGGAATTGTTTTGGCTTTGAAGTAAGAGGAATCCCATTTGGATTGCTGCAGTGAATAAGAAATTCCAGAATTCGTTGTGGTTAACTGTTGTTGTTTTGTGTTTGGATGGGCTGAAATTCCAAAGCTGTTGTTGTTGTTGGATGCAAGTATGTGTCCCGGGTGGGGGAAAGTTAATTGATTTAAAGCCAAAATACGCACAAAAATCTCTTCTTTTACATAAAAAAAAACGATACACACCAGAAGTTGCAGCAACGAGCACTAGCTTACATGAGGGATTTGGAAGTGTGGTGAACCGAGGTAGCGTATTCAATGTTTACTCCCAGTTCAGATGTGTTTTTGTGGGTTTTTTGTTGTTGCTGATGAGGGCGAGTGATATCAGGTGGAAAAGTTGTTGGATTTTAGTTTGTATTTTTTCTGTTCGTAGGTATATGCGGTTTAAAGCGGTTTTCTGTGTATTATTTGTGCTAATGACAGTGAGAACAAGCAGAGGGGTAGTAATTATACCAGCAATTCGAGGCACTTTGGTGTTTTCTTTGTGGTTTTATAAGTAGGTACCTACTTTTGGCTAGGTAGTAAGTTTTTCACTTGACTTAACAAATCGGGTTAGATTATTTTTAATTTTAAGTTTTTATTTAATGAAGAATGTTTGAAATGAGCTTTAGGTAAACAAATGTACATAAACATGCAAAATTAGAAATTTTTTAATGGAAAACAAATAAATGTTCAATTGTGGTGAGTACTATAGAAGCTGTCTTCTGTCTGATAATGGAATTCAATAATTAATTTGGGCATAGGTAGGCTGTTGGTTTCTGTGGATAGGTAGGTACATATTTCGTTGATAAAAATTAAAAGTTCTCTGGGTCACACAAATTGATTCATAAAAGATGTTTTTGTTGAGTTTAGACTACAAATTACAGATCGAAATTTTGGTCTCGGTTAGTGATATATTTAAAAAAAATATTTATTTTAAGATTTTTGGTGGGATTTGTCATTTAACTTCAAAAATAACTCTTACCTGTTGACTTATTTCATAAAAAATAAAAGGAAACGATCAACCTAAAACCATTTCCATAGAAAATAAATAAATTAAAAATGGTTTTTCTCACTTTCGTCGACGACGACAACGACGTCGACCGATGATGACATTGTGTTAATCTTTCTTTGGAATCATCGTACCCGTTTACACGGCTGTCTGTCTCGTGTTTTTCTCGCTTCGGTCTCGCCGTGACATTTATACGCGGTTTTTAGCATTGACCTTGTTTTGGCGTCATCTCGCTTTGGTCTTGCCGTGAGATTTACACGTGGTTTTTAGAATTGAGCTTGTTTTACCGCAATCTCGGTTTAGTCTCGCTATAGTCTGGTCAAAGTTTTTTTTCATTACTATATTTGAAATGATTAAAAATAAGCTTAAAAGGTGGTTAAAAATTTCAAACATGGTTTTCAGTGTCATTGTCATAGTTTGGTCTTCCTGTTACATCTACAAGTGGATTTTTTCATTGTGCACGTCTTATCATCGTCTCACTTTGGTCTCGCTTTTGTCTCGCTAAGGTCAAACTATTAAAGTAATTAGAGTTTCAGTTTAGCTATATTTTTCAAGTTGCTGGCCACCCAAGAACCTGTCGATTAAGAAAACTCTTGACTATCCTTGACTATCCTTAAAAGTTCAATTTAAAAAAATTTGTCAAATAACACCATATCGAGATAAAACTATAACCATAAACAAGAAAATCTCGTGAAAATTCATGTGACGAGACCTCGACAATATGAACATCATTGCTAAAAATGAGAAAGCCATGTTAAAAGGGCCACGGTGAGATAAATGTCATGGCATTAACCACTCAGACGCGTGAAGACTCTTAGACCAAAAAGTGTAACTGACGATCACTGCACTTCCACTTTACTTTGCTTAAAAAGTGTTGAAAAATTGAATGATAAACAATTTTTTGAAATTCCAAGAGCAGAGCTTTTTAATGGACAAAACAAAATAAAGATATGCAGATGAGATTTATTTTTCAAGTTTTCACAATCGAGCAACGCGTTAACTTTAACGCATTGCTCGATTGTATATCTTTCCATGGATTAAATTGAGTTAGTTTGAAATTGAGAAATGTCAAATGAAATGCAAAAAAACTTGAAGCTTATGTGTGGTTCACACTCAACATCGGCCCTTAAAATTAAACCACTCTTTATTATTCAAATATATATTGCAATTAAGCAAATTTAAAACCAAAAATGCTACTAAATTCAACCATGGACTTCGGAGAAAATGGTTACACTGGCCACTTTTTAATATTTTTGATATAACTTGAAAACTAAAATGAGTTTGTAAGTTGAACTCACATACTTTTTTGTTCAAAACAAAATTTTCTATCAAAAAGAATGGTTTTAAAAATTTGATAAGAAAATTTAAGCAAGAAAAGTTAACACAAACCAACATAAAAAAATCGAAGATTTTGAGATTCTTAGATTCTTTTTTCTAAAGTGCGTATAACTTTTTTTTGAAGGAAAGATAAGCAAACACATAGGCACTTTATCAAAAAAAAAGTAGAGACTAAAACTAGAATTATAATGCTTGGAGGTGCACTTATAAGTGGTCATAAGAAAACAAGCAAATACACGGAAAGCATATGATGCGGCTATAATTACGGAGTGGAACGTTCCGTCAAGTTTCGTTTAACTTTCCTTACGGAAGAAAGGTGTGCTCCAGATTGCACCTCCGCATTCATCATATCCGAGAAACTAGACAAAGATAAAGGAAAAATAGGCGTGGCAGTGGGTGAATTTCACCTAAGTCATTTCATCCAGCTTATAAGAACCAAGTTTGAAAATTGCATCTAAATCATTGGTTTCAAAAATATGAGAAATATGAGTGTGGGAGAGGGTGGTTGTAGTTAAAAAATTGCTTTTATCCTTTTTCCTGCTTAAGAGAAAAAAATAAAATTGTATTCTTATAGTTACAACCGTTTTCGAGAAACCACTTGTAAAAATTGTTTGTTTATTTAAAAATACATTTTTTTCTGGTGATACCAAACGATACTACGGAGAGAGTATCGGTATATTTCGGTTCAAAAAGTATGTTATTGGCTCGGTATCGTTTTGGTATAATCTCGGTATCCTCTCAGATGCTTAAGAGCTGGTACTGTCTCGGTATTGTTTCGGATACCAAAACCAAACCGAACTGAATGTCTCCGTTGATTACTTTTTCACTTTAGAACCTCTTAAGCTTCCTGAGTTAGCACTTCTTCCAATATACATATTTTGCTTATGTTCTTGAGGAAATGTATAGAAATAAGTAGTTATAAACCCTGTTTTCCTCTTCTGGCAGAAAAAGAAATTCTTGATACCCATATGATATTGTTTCACATGTTTGTGGATAGGATTATCACTACTCGATTAGCAACACATCGTATTTGGATCATTACCTAGAATGACGAACTATTTATAGACTTATGCAATGATGGGATAAAGAGCAGTAGGGGTAGACTTAAAATAAAAGATTAAAATGACGGATAAAAGTTCAAACTCCTAGAAAATACTAAAACAAGAAAGTTTATATTTAAAATACTCAGAAAAATACCGCTGGTATCATGCTCTCTTCTTTCGATTTAATATTTATTGTCATGGTATATCAATTACTGGACGAACTTTTAAAAGATTGTGTTTCTAGGTTTCAAGAATAATATTAACGAAGTCACATGAAAGCGCATTGCCTTGATTAAAAACTTTATTGACATAAAAAGAATGATTTTGTTGAACTTGATGGAGTAGCATGTTTGTGCTCTCCATGGATGAATTAATCAGCAATTTTAAAACTGGACATAATCTTTCATAAATTAAAAAGGGCTTTTAATGGTCCTCAATCCTTTGGGATGTTATATGGACTCATTGTGTCGTCTCGTGATGAGTTTTATCATGTTCATTTTGTATCAAATTGATTTCAAATTTCATGGATTTTTGATTAAAAAAAAAACAACGTGAACTATTTTCAGTAAGATTTTAAGTCGTAATAATATTTGGCCAGAGCCAGGCATTTATAATACAAATTTTATTTACTTTACCGAAATAAAACAACCAATTAAAAAAATTCTCATTATTTGATTAGACCCGTTTGGTGGTCGTTAAAAGATATTGTGAATTAATAATCAAACAAATTCAATTAAAAAACGTTTAGTCTGCTTTTTGGGTGATTCATTTCAGTAGTATAATAGAACTTGATTATAGAAACCATCTAATTATTCTATATGTATAACTCATCTCCAAAGATACTATCATAGACGACCTTGAAACCCATAAGAAGGTGGTGGGTCTCGGTTTGAAGAGCCTTAGAGCACACTCAAATGGAAATGGACCTCTCAGAAATATAAGTTGGATTTCTTTTTAAGATCCCGTTTTTTGGGAATTCAAAAACAAAAACAATAAAAAAATAATAACCAAAGTCTTCATACCAACATGTCCCATTACTTTTTAAACCTAAAAATAAATAAAAATAAAAAATATTATCGTATATGATAATTTTCAAGTCAGTAAAATGATTAGTCTGTCGCAACTTCCCTTCTATTTGATTTTGATGAACTATTTTTATTCAACAATTTTTACAATCCTTTTATTTTTAAATGTAAACAAACATGCCACGCATAGAAATTTTCGACCATGAAAAACACTATTGACGATTTTATTATTTTTTTGTGAATCCAGAAATCTCTATCCGTAACATATAACATTCGAAAAAAACCAAATCAATTCAACTAAGTCTTACGATCGAAACTGATGAAAATTTATTATGCTCAATGGAAGGTGACGGCCTTCGTCAATCACAATCACCTACTGCCTATCACTTTGGTTCTAAAAAGAACAATTAAGTAATTATAACAATGTAAATGGAAAACAAAACAAGCAGATTCATCGAGGGGAGTGCTTGTGGCCATAGAACCTTTCATGCTTAGTAGGTTTATTACAGCTACTAGTCCGAGTAGATAGATATTGGAACCTAGTTCGCTTTAACTGTGAATAGATTTAACCTCGATTTAATGACTCCATGTGAAAATGGCCAACAACTGATAACATTCACTCCATTCGACGCCAAGCACACCTTGAATGTAGGTTTTTATTTAGTTGGAACTCTGAAGCAGAATTGAAGTTTTCACGATTGATTAAACCTTTCTAATGAAGAGGCACTCTGTGGTGGTAAAGTTAATTTGTAATCAACTGTTGGCTGATAATTTGCATACATTGCATGCTATATGAGCAGTGTCATTGGCACAGATAATTTTTTTTATTTTGCTTTAACTCAACAGTTTTATGAATGGTTTACAAGAAATGGATGAAGTGTATGAAAGATATGTTATTGAGAAAATTTTGTTTTATTTCGAAATCAAAAAGAAATAAGAAGAAAACAGTACATACAATTATAAAACATACGATCCATATTATAACCCAAAACTAAGTTGATAAGTTTCGAGAGCTCATCGTCAACTTTTGAAAATGAGCTCCCCCCCCCCCCCCCCCCCAACCACAAACAAAAAATTCCGGAAGCACATGATTGTTTCCGATTGATTTAAATTTTCACAAAACACTGCGTCACCGAAACCAGGTCAAATGATCAGAGCTGCGACAAAGTTATAGATGTTAAAATATTTGATTTGAAAAAAAATTGAAGAAATAATAAGGGCATTCATGCAACGTCGTAAGTTTACAAATTGTGCAAAATGATAAGTTTACGCAAAGTTTGCATGAACGACCTTTTTTAAACATTTGATAAAATGCTACGTAATTCAATCAAAGTAAGAGTCACAATGACGTTTGGATAAGTTTAACCAGTTTGGTTAATTTTACGCAACAAAATCCTTGATAAGTTTAACCAAATTGTGTAAATCATTTCTCATACAAAATTTGGCAGTTCATTAACCAAAAGATAAACTAACCAATTTGTAAACTTATCTAGGGTTTTACGAAGTTGCATGAATACCCTTAATGTGTCTCAAATGATTTTTATAATTTCAAATACAGTTTGATTTTTAAAACAAAATTGTATCCTATCATCATCAAGATAGGATTAGAATCTTGAATGTATAAATAAATATGGTTTTGCTTAGAATTAGAAGTTAGAATTTTCTGCGCTGGTCGTCAGAACTCGTCCAAGTACTCATCCAATGTAACCATTGTCTAGTTCTCCTCAATTTTAAAAATTTAATTCACTAAACTCATAAGCTCTGAAGTTTTTTTTGCTGTACATGATCTACTTTAATCGATTTTCCCCAAATTTTGTACCAAGCGATTTATAGTCATACCCATCAAACATTTTTTCACCTTCTTTTAAGAATCAAAAATAACGGTATATACCATGAGATTATTTTAGGAAATTTAACGAAACGAAGTTTTTTTTGAAAAAATTTTCAAACACAATTAAATTTTTCTTCTTGAAAACTTTGATTTTAATTTTTTTAAAACGCTCGTAGATTTTTTATTAAATATTTTAGAAAATTTTTACAAAATATTTGACTTTTATAAAAATATAACGGTACCTTCCATTTAAATGTTAAAAAAATCCCAGAAAAAATCTCGTTGTTCTCAAAAACTTAGTTCTACCATTTTGATAAAAATGTTTGTATTTCAATATTAAAACGGTATGCTTTGAATCAAAAAAAGTACATCTGCTATTAACAATAACGTTTTTTTTTTAATTATTTCATTATTGTCTGATCGGATTTATATAAATTTATTACAAAAAAACTTTGCATAATATTACATTTTTTTTTAAATTAATTTTTATTTTTCAATTTTCTTAAAACTATCTTAAAGCTAGACAAAAATTCATAAAAACTAGCCTACTTATCGATATCTTAGAACTAACTTACTGGCCCTAGTCGGGCGCTCTAAGTTAAACTATAATAACTTAATGCTAATGCCTTTCGGTCTAAGAACTATCTTAATACTAAATCCAGGTCGGTTTTATTTTTTACCGAGAAGAATTTACAAAAAACTCGGTATCTCTGTCTTTATTTTTTGTTGGTTTTATATAAAACTTACAAACTACATAAAACTAAATTTAAGCTGATTAAAACTAATTAAAACTACTTAAAGCTACTTAAAACTATTTACAACTAATTATAAACTAGTAACAACCTACTTATAAGCTACTTACAGACTACTTACAAACTAGAACAGCCACAGTAAGCATTTTCCGGTTTTATAATTTTTTTGTATTTTTGTGGACTTTATAATTTTTTTTTTTTTTTTTTTGGTGCCACCCTGACTGTCCCTACTTAAATCTAACTACCTAAACCTATGCAAGTCGGCCATACAAAAGAGAATAGCAAGATCAACTATTAAATGTCTGAAGGAACTGCATCTTCGTTTTTCAACCACCAGAACTGGTTCTCCTGCCTTACCCTATCTCTTCGGTCCCGTTCGGACACAGTCCTACTGAACCGAAGGTGCTCAGCTCCGTCTTGTGCGAGGACGTCTCGACTGTAAAGGAGCCGCCGATCCACAGTTCTTTGGCCGACGTGGTAGATTAGCGGAACCGCCGCTCTATCCTGGATCAGCCCTCGACTGTCTAGGTGGAGGAATGCATCGGGCGGAATAAAGCCGCTTAGACGCACACTCTCGTAGTATTCGTTGTTGGGGTAATAAGCCCCGAAAATTAAGCTGTTAGACGAGGACATCGCTCTTGCAATGTGACCTCGAATAAGCTTCAGCAAGAAATTATCTATCCTGTTTATGTTGGCCTCGTTGTATAGAGCCAGGTTGGAATAGTAGTGTTTGTACTCCGACTCTGGTGTTCTGTGCAATCCAAGGCAGCGTCGAAGACACTGCCTCTCAAACACCCGAATCTTTTCCATTTGAGATGGGGCAACGTTGAACCAAACCGGGCATCCATAGGCAATCATCGGCCGGATAAGGGCCATGTAGCAAATCACCTTCACCCTGCTGTCAAGCCGGCTGCTATAAAACAGCCGTTTCGTCAGGGCAAAAGCTCCCCTAGCCCTGGCCAGAGCAGCATTTATATGTCTGTCGAAATACAAATACTGATCCATCCAGATGCCAAGGTACTTTACTACACTTTTACTCGCCAGTGGATGTCCATTTGGTCCTACGATCACCAGCTTGCGCCAGTTCTTTCTCGTATCCCTTGTGGCTCCACGCAACGGAGTCCTAAACAAGATAGTTTCTGATTTCTGAAAGTTGATTTTCAACTTCCAGTCATCACAATATCGTTGAATCTCATCGAAGTCACTCTGCAAAAGAATCCTGATGTCCTCGACTTTTGCAGCTGTTCTGTACGCAATTAGATCGTCGGCATACGCTATTGCCTGAGTTAGACTACCTATCAGATCGCTGGTGTAAATGCTGAATAGAATCGGCGAGTTGACCGCTCCCTGAAGACCATTTTTTAATATTAAAGGTTGTGGCAGAAGTTACATTGCCACTCTTGACAACAAACTTTCTGCCATTGAGCATATCATAAAGCATATACATATAATAGTGGTTTACTAATGCCAAGTCTGGTCAGCTTCAGATAAAGACCCTCTAACCGTATGGTGTCGAAGGCCTTTTCCAAATCAACCAGACAGGCACCCGTACACTGCTTCTTAGATTTGTTCTATTGGACATCAGAAACGAGTTTCGACGCGGCATGAATGGTGTCATGTCCCGCCTTAAAGCTGAACTGATTGTGCGGTATGATATTATTGTCCTCTGCCCACTTAGACAGAGCGCTATTGATAACTTTTTCGAATACCTTGCTGATACTTGGAAGAAGACTTATCGACCGGAGATTTGCGGGATTGGAGATGTCCTTTCCCTTTTTCGGGAGAGGATGCACCACAGCTGTCTTCCAACGCACTGGATAATAGGCATTATTCAGAGTGTTGTAATATTGCATAATTGGGTTGATATTGTTTTTTTTTTTGAAAATTTTTATATTGATACAAATTTAAAATTTGCTACTAAAAATTTTTCCTTTAAAAATAATTTGAAAATTTTATAAAAAAAACAATTTTGAAAAACCGCTCCAACAATTTTTTTTTAAATTAAAAATGTTTTTTTAGATGAACACCTTTCCAAATTGAAGGTATAAGTATAATCGAAGAAATGGAGAGAGAGCGAGAGAGAGCGAAAGAGAGAGAGAGTCATAGCAGGAATGAATTCTGCTAGTTTTACGGCAGGTAAGCACAACCACTTTAGTTTAAAAGGACTGAACCTGCAATAACTATTAAGAGAATATGTTAGTAGAACTGTAGTGATTGCTGAGGATGGTGATATCAACGATAAATAGAATTCCGCAGTAAAGATGATTATACCATTCAACCTAGACGGAGTAGACCAAAACTTCTTTCCACTCAAACTCGGAAAAGTGAAGATAACTAGATCTTACATGTCACGACATTTTAGCCTTTTATTGATAGAAGATCCACCCCTAATTGTAGTGCCTTAAGAAAGTACGTAAGTAATTTTAATTAAAATCGTTACTTAAAATATATTCTATACCCCTATCCAGTTTATGGGAAATACTTATTCCAAGTTATTGGACTTCTTGAAATTAACGATAACACTTATAATTTTGCAGTAGAATTCTTAAAAACCCAAATAATTTTATTTTCATAATTCATTCCAGACTTTTACCACAACTCATTTGGTATGCGGTCCAGACCAGGAACTGTTGTACAAAAAATGCTGACGCATTGACGCCTTCCCGTCCATTGAAAAGACCTTTAGTAGGAGGACAGAGGTGCCTAAGCAGAACCAAATAAGGAGTTAAGGTCCTTAGAACTCAATTTATATACGTGCAACTATCCGGTTACCAAACATTTCCCTCAATAAATCAATTGTAGCATGAGCTGTGCGACATGGTGTCCTGTCTTGTTGAAACCACAGCTCCTGCACATCATGGTTGTTCAATTGATGAACGAAAAAGTCAGTAGTCATGGCTCTATCGTCTATAGTGGATACCATTATATGTAAAGTTCTGGCTAGCATCGTTTTTAAAGAAGTACGTATCAATTATTCCACCAATCCATAAAGCATCCAAACAGCCAGTTTTTGTGGATGTAACGGTGCCTCAACGTACACTTGAGGATTATCATCACTCCAAATACAGCAGTTTTGTTTACTGACGTATCCATTCAATCAAAAGTGAGCTTTAAACAAAATTCGCGAGATACAGATATTTCGAACAGAACCATGATTTTCTAAGTAAATTTGAACAATTTTGAAGCGTTGTTCAGGCATCAGTACATATATTTATGTTGAAATGCCAAACCAAACTTAAAATAAATCACTTGACAGCTGATAAAATGGCCGCCAGTTAAAATAGTGTTGCCAAATTAAAGTTCTATACCACTAACAAAAAATTAGCTTGTTTAATTTTTGTTTTTAATATATATTTTTCATGTTGTGATTATTTATTGTATTTGCTTCATTTAATTTGTTTTAATTTTCGTTTTGCCCAGAAAATCAAGAATTTTATAAACTGACATAAACCGCGTGCTGTTAGAGACTTATATTTAGCTTTTAAAATAAGTTAAAAAAAAATTCTCGAATTTATTTTTTCGGGGTTATGTCTTTCGGGGTTTTTGTATATTCTAAATTTTTGTGCATTGCAGTTTATTGCATTCGAGGATTTAATTTTTGTATTCTTAGATGTTTTGCATTCGAGATTTTTGTCATTCGAGATAACGTTAAAATCCCTAATTCTTCGATGCTTGTTAGTTGGTTCTAACAATTAAAATAAAACTCGATTGTAAATTATAAACTGTCTTAATTTATTACCAACTTATTTTCACAGCCAACATAAGCATCAAATGAAATGATAGAGCTCCAAAAATCAAAAGAATCCTATCAGAAGAATATTTTTTATTTCCAATAATTTGCCAAGGTTTTTGCAAGAAACCTATTACCTAATCTTAACCAATTAATAGTAATTCCATCACAAAATAAAGACTTACTACAGATTCATGTATTTCCAGTATAATTCTGTTGCTTCCTTATCTAAGAAACACTCTACTTTCACAGTGAATTTGGAGTTTCATCAAGCTTAAAGTGATTCCAAATCTCCTTACACCAAAGTAGTATAATCTATTTGCGTAAGAAGGTACCGTTTGAGTTTCAAAATAACACACCAATACTGACTATCGTTTATGTCATCAAGATTCAAAGGGATAGAAAACAAACTGATTATAAAAAAATATTAAACCCTAAGTAAGGTTAATTTTTCATGGGCCTCTTCTGTCGACTACATTATATGAAACTAAACAAACAGTATGTTCCCAGGCGTTCTGATAATGAAGTTTTACTGTTGCATACTTTAGTGCAAGCTTTCTATCGTTTGGAAATACTCAAATATCTACATAGGTATGAATTTAAATAACTATTACCATCTCTTTTATTGTTGTCAAACTTTGCAGATAAACAAATTAGCTATTTATACGTATGACTTAAAAATTGATAAGATCTATTTTTATAAAAATGTATTATTGAATTATCAGAAAATTGAATTTTAAAAATAAAACTACTTAACTAAATGCCATGATTAAAATTTAAGCGTTTATACATAACAATGTTCATTTTTGATTTTTGATTATCAGACGATTATTTTCAAGGTTAGTAGTTACAGATGTTAGGTATTTATGCCCTGATTACTCTTTAAAGATACTAAATCAGTTAGAGTATTTATTTTTGAATTACGAAAAACTGACATTAATTGAGATGTGTATATCAGACAGTTTAGATTTGCCTAGAATAATTTGTATGAATTCTTACTACATCTGCTTATGATTAAATTAATTCCAATTAAAAAAAGGCGGCATATTAGATCATAAACAATATACCTCTGTACTTAAACAAAATAATTGAATGAATGTGCTAGCGAGAAATGTATAATATTTAACTCATTATATTCATATAAGAATTTTATTCTCAGAAATAAATTATTTTTGATGATAACGTGAATGTTATGTATGCCATTTTACTTTAAATTTTTTATACCTCAGTAAAAAAGATAAATGGGAACTTTACAATGAATGCATTAATGAATAAACTTTAATATTTCACTGGAATTTCAATTGGGACTTGACAGATAAGTTGTAAAGCTTGCTTTAAATTCTCAAGCAAACAAAATTTATACGCAATCTTTATTTTATCAAATTTATTTTTTAAACCTAAATATATTTCTTGGTGTCAAATCAATCCCGATATTTTACTTGCTACTTCCTATACAAAGATAGCTAGATGGAATAACAAGTTATATATTCGTAAAAGTTTTCTAGGTTTGAATCAAACTTTTGTGTCAAAAAAGTAGCTCTATACCTTCATCTTTTAAAAATTACAATCGTTTGTTGTACTAATTTAAATCATTAATATTTAAGGGCTAGGGTTTTCATGCACTTAAAAATATGTGCTCAAAATTTGCCCTTTAAAATTGAAAATATGCAGTCTTATATTTAACAAAAATAAAGATTACATAAAAAAAGGAAATAAAAACAAACAATACATATTTTTTTAAAACGTTACCATGTTTATATTTCAAAAATACAAAAAAAAAAAAATGACCCAGCTTTTTCGTCACAAGTTTCCAAATTCGATTGAAAATGTGTATTTTATTTAAAATATGTTGCCAAAAATATGCATCAAAAAGTTAAAATATGTATTCATTATGAAAATATTCATTTGTTGCGAAAATATGCATTTTGCATAAAATATGTAAAACATGCATTGAAAATTGTATGCCATTTAAAAGGACATTTTATGATTCGTAAAAATTATTTGGTCTTAAGCTTCTTAACTAAATGTTATGAAAAAACATGCATTTGTATGGAAATCCTAGCCATATTTATTATAGACCGAAAGCCAACGAAAAATCTTAGTTTTTCAGTAGAGGCAAAAAAAAACATTCTGAGTGAGTAGGAAACGTAAAATTATGAAATAGGCAATTTAAGCAATAGGAATTAGGCTATTAACCACCTTCACAACGTTTATTTTCCAATTAATATTTTTTAGTAATGACGTTTTTGGTGATTTTTTCGTAGAGAAATTAATGAATTATTTTGAGTTCCGACACTTTTGAATTTTTTTCTTAAGTTGTGTAACTTTTGTTTGGTTCTTTTTACACCTTATAGTGATCAAAATTAACTTTCCTGGTTATGTAAAAGTAAATTACTTGCTGCGCGCCCAACTATTTTATGTCTTTTGACCTATCTTTACCTTTGCAATGTATTCTTTAAATTATTATCAGCATTATTGCCACCTAAAAACCAATGTTTTTTTCCGAGGTACTGCTTCTTGCGAGGAACTGACAAATTCTCCAAGAGTATACTTGTCATGAATAAGTGCTTCTCATCTGGCCGTTCGGACTCGGCAAAAAATTGTAGGTCCCCTCCATTCCTGCAAAGAATACGTACACAGGAATGGTTGAGAGTTGTAAGTCACTAGGCCTTGGTTCTCCCCGAGCTGTTGTGCCACCAAATTTATTTATTTATTATTTCGTTTACCAAGCTTTGTTTAGAACTTTCCCTTTAAACTCAAAGTGGATTCTTATAAAAATTATTAAAAAAAAATCGTTAGATCCGATTTTTATTTAAGAGTTATTTGCATATATAATATAGCTTGAAGAACTTCTTTCAGAGGCGGAGAAACTTCGGTAGAAATGAGGATGTGCGACCGAGTATTCAACATCACTCCCATTGGTGTAGTTGCACTGGAAAAATGCTGTGATATATTTAAGTACAAGTAAACGAATCTGTATTAAGTACTCTGACTTGCCTACTCGAAATTTCATAAAAAATTTCCCCGAATTTTATTTGGTTAGCAGGTCATCAAAACTTTGAGTTGTCGATAAATCCTTATTTTTATTTACTAAGTCTTCTTTGTTCGCATATTAAAGGATGAGCTTTGCATGTACTATTTTTGGAAAAAATCGGTTAACCTTGAACATCTTGAGATGTCGTAACTAGTGAAGTTTTGAACCGTATCATTTAAAGCAGGATGGGTTTCAACTTTATGCTTTCTTACTGCCAATTGCACCATCAATATTGGTTCTCTATATAATACTGAAAAATAAGTTCATTCATCTTAAGTGTTGCAACTCAAAAAAACGAGTAAGAGGCCATAAAAAAAGGTTTTTTTCAATTAAAATGATAACATAATATTCTCAATAACAAGCCAACATTTTCTATCTAAGAAATTAACCATTTTACTTCTTATGCCTAGTACGCTGCTAAAGTGAAACGAAAATTTTCTCTAGTCTTCAACTCAAGAACAAAATCAGAAACGAAATAATTACGAAAAAAATATGGAGAGTTTTATCAAAAAGATTTCAAAGTAAATTAAAAAAAAAAAAAGTAGATCAAAATCTCAAGTTAATTTTTTTCTCATTTGATGTGAATTTTTATTTTTTTTTGTTTTCGTATCGTCCGGTGTGGTGTAAAGGGTTCAAAATAATTGTGTGGTCAATGTTCTTCAGTTATTTTCATTCAAACTTCATTTTCAAAAAAAAACATCCAACAGCAAAATTAAACAAACTGTCAAATTTTCGTCTGATATAATGTACGGTCAATTAATTGTGTACGAAAAATAAAAGGAGACTTGGATCTAGTAATCTACTACGATTTTCTGTTTTATTGACATTTCACTATCACAAAATCAGATCGAAAAAATCACATCGAAATTTTTCGTTTCTGATTTCGTTGTGTCAATTTCTGTATGAATTTTTTTGTTTTGTTTCAGCTGCGTACTATGCTTTATTGAACAATAAAAACGAATTTTTTTACTTAAAAATCAAAACCGGATCAACTCCAATTAAAAAATGCAATTTTTCATTTTTCAAAAGTGAACCAACTCCAAAAATACAATTTTTTGTATCTATTTTAATTATATAAAGTGACACAACTCAATATAATACAAACAGTTTCTATAAGAAAAAACTACAAAAGTGTTTTAGAATGACACAATTCAAAATAACAAACTTTTGAAATAAAATAGAACATACGTTTGTCGCTAGAACTAATAACAACAAAAATGAGCCACTTTTGAAAAAGCAACTTTGATCGCAATTGAGACATTTAAAACGACATTTTACCTTCTAGCGAAGAAAATAATCAACTTTTTTATTTTTGCTGACTATACAGATAGCTCGAGGGAAAACTGAATTATTTTTGTAAGCACTTAACTCAAAAAATTATTTTTTTTTTCTACATTTGCTACATTTTGATCTACATTTGCGACACGTCAATCGCGTTACTTTGGAAGTCATATCAATGAATAGCCTTTTAGGTGTTGAACCAAGAAATACTTTTCTGTCGAACTAAGCCTGTGACAAACGGGTGTAAAATTCGAAATAATTTTTTACGTCGATTTATTTCAATGTCTATTGGTCAGAGAGTAAAACGTGCATACAAGAAATAGGGGAGAGTGGCTATGCATGGGACACTTTTCGGTAAAATTTCATTTACTGGTAACTTATAAATCATATCTCAACAAAGCAATTTTCTTAAGATAAGAAAGACAATATCTTTGCAAGATATCCAAAGCATAAAAGCAACAAAAATGTTTACAGAGTAAAAGTTAAAATTCATCTCATGCACCACCTCGCTTTGTCCCATTTCTCCTGCTCTCAGGATACGACGTTGAATAAAATGCTTGTGTCCCGTTCCTCCTGTGTCCCATACATACCCACTCTCCACTATTTAGCGTGCAATTTGAACCATCCATTCCGATAGAAGATTTAATTTTAAACAATATGAGTAAAATTGTCAAACTCGGCCGGTGTAATCATTCTTTCAGAAATGCATATAGCGAATTTAGTAGCATTTTCGATTTTAAGTATGTTTATGGGCTTATCAAAACATAATTATTCAACAATAAAAACCGTTGCACATTATTGTTCCTTTACACCACTCATTTTACGTTTTATTTTAAAGCCTTATTCTAGAGAACCTTAAATTTGTTAACATAAATTGAAAATTTCATCCTAAGCGAACTTTGTTTATTATATTTTAGAAATAAAAAATTATATGAATCCGTATTTTATGATTCCCGAATTTCTATGAGTCCCAACATATGCACTTTTTTAAGCTTGTTAAATTTTACCCATACCTTCATGTTAACATGAAAGTTCTTTTGAAGTTTTTTTCTGCTAAAATGTAAATAATCCTTAACATGTGTTATTTTAATGTATATACAAGTTTTCAGTAGTAAGGTAGAATTATATCAACATTTTTGTAAATTTCGAAACCTAATTTTAAATAAAAATTGAAATTTTAATAAATAACCAGATGATATCATTAGTTTCTTGCTAAAAAAAAGCCTGGCTTAATATTGTAAGAGCAGTAATTGTTTTAAATTTGTATAAAACATTTAATACTTTTTGAAAAACTGGTTCTTAAAGGGGGAAACACCACTGACGATGACGTCACTTTTCTTGTCTTGATATAACCTCACTACCCTTAATACAAAACATTTTAAAAGATGTGTTTGTTGATAACAACAAATCAAAAAAAAATGTTTTATTTCATTTTTATTTTGCATATTAAACCACTTAAATATCAAACACTTATAAGCCAGTGCCAAAAAAATGAGGATCAGTGGTATATAAAAGTTGAAAAATAAATTGCCCCGCAGCTAATGACCGGAAGTGGTGGGGTGGGCGAAAATGTGGGAAGAGGTTGTGAAACCGCTGTTTCCTACCATTAGAAGAACTCCTATTCAAAAAAGTTTTCGATTTTGTTTGATTTTTAATTAAAGTATTTGTTTATTTTTGTTTGTTTTTATTTTTCATGGTGGTATGTTTTTAGCAGTTTATTATTAAACCATAAATTATTCCAACACTGAAACATCGGGGTTTTCAATAAGAGTGCTACAAAAGTTTTTTTTTAATAAAATAAAAACGGTTTTGGATATCAATGAAATTCTTTATTCCTGTAAAAGTACGTTCAATGCCATTATGTATGGAACTGGATTTCTTTCGCATGGCTATCACGGGCACGCTTGTAGAAGCTCACACGCTGAACCCAATTTTCGACAGTTTTCAAGCATAAATCGGCCGATACTGCTGCAATTTCACGTTCGATATTCGTACAAAGTTCATCAATCGTCGCTGGCTTGTTGGCATAGACCATAGACTTGACGTAGCCCCACAGGAAATAGTCTAACGGCGTCAAATCGCACGACCGAGGCGGCCAAGCGACTGGACCATTACGTGAGATAACACGTTCTCCAAACTTGGTTTCCAATAAATTGATTGTGACATTCGCTGTGTGGCTTGTGGCGCCGTCCTGTTGGAACCACATATCCTCCAAGTCCATATCATCCAATTGGGGCCAAAAATACTCGGTTACCATTGAACGGTAGCGATCCCCATTCACAGTAACGTGCCGGTCTTGTTCATCACCATCACGGAAGAAGTACGGCCCAATGACGCCACCGGCCCACAAACCACACCAAACCGTAATTTTTTCGGATGCAATGATGACTCATGGAGAACCGCATATTTTGTTTATTGACGAAGTCATTCAGCCAGAAATGAACCTCATCGCTGAAGATGATTTTTCGATGAAAATCCAAATCATTTTCAAGTTGTTGCTCAGCCCAATTCACGAACATACGGCGCTTCTGGTGGTCAAGCGGTAAGGATGTAGGCCAAGATCTTTTCGCAAAATTCGCCACAACGACGTCACAGAGATGCCCAACGCTTGAGAACGACGTGTGAGAGACACATTTGGGATTTCTGCAACTGAAGCCTCAGCGGCAGCAATATTCTCGACACTACGGACACTTCTTTGTCTCACTGGCACGGGAACATTTTTTACTGTGTCTGTGGATTAAAATTTTTCCACTAGACGCTCTATTGTTGATCTGCTAGGATGATTATGACGACCATAAATTGGACCTAGCGCTGTTAACGTTGAGGCCACTGACTCCGAATTTCGGTAATAATTTCGACTCGTTGTTGGCTCGTATATCTTTCCATCATGAAATGGCAAACCTTACTGAAGAGAAATTTCAAAAGAGCGACAAGAAATATGGCATCGTTTGCTGACCCTGTCGCTCTACTTTTGTAGCGTCCCTGTTGAAAAACCCTTTACTATTACCTATTCGAGGATGGAAGAAATCGGCGATTCGGAGGAGATGTCAAAAAAAAATGAAATTTAAAAAAGGAAATACATAGTAATAAAAACTATACAAAATAAAAAATATAAGCAAAAACTTGCGTTGTTGAACGGTATGAGTTGATTTATAAATTAAAACAAACATTTTCTTTCTCTCCCAAAAATGGTAATTTCAATAGGTAAAATTATTGCTTGAACACATGGTATCTCAGTAGCTGGAACCCTTACTGGCTAATTAAGGTTTTTTTTACTTTATATTTCATTAATATTACCATTTTGCATCATTTTTAACATTTCTTTTAAATGAATAATTAGCAATTAAGTACAATCATTTACGGAAAAATCGGACTTAAAAAATCGTCTTTTTTTTATTTTTGCCATTTTGACAATGTTTTTTTCATAATAATAGTGTAAATAGCTTACACCTTTTTAAAGTTAAGGTTTCATAAAATAAACATCGTCCTAAATTTTTCAAAAATCAAAAAATTTCGTCAACTTTTTTCACTGAAAAAAAAAAAAAAAAAAATACAGCTTGCTTAAAATACAATAACGTACGTTCTCACCAAATTTCATCAAAAGTGCATTATTTTTGTCGAAGATAAAAATAAAAAACAAAAAATTGGTTTATTTTAGTTTTCTCAATGCTTTATAGGTTATGTGAAAAAATGTTGCAGGTCTCTAATCTATCTACGACTTTCCTACATAACCTTTTTCGATAGGAGGTCTACTTTTGCCAAAAAGCTTAAAAAATCTCGTTTTCACATCCCCATCCCACATTTGCCCAACCACACCACTTCCAGTCATCTGCTATTGATCCTAAATTTTCCCATCACTAATTTTCTGCATAAATTTTTTTCAAAAATATTTATATTTATTTTATTTTAAAGAAGGTATACAAACGTAGGAAAGACATTGAATACTTATTATGTAACTACAGTATATTTTGTTAATGTAAACAAATTTTTTAATTATTTGTACCTCAAATATAAAATATCTAAAAAAGTCTAATTTCAAAATATTAAATAACAAAACAAATGCTAATAAAAAAATAATTGGCAAAAGCATTTAAAACTTTAAAAAAAAATTATTCTAGGGTCCGCATCTACAAATTATATGCTGAAATTAATAATATACAATTCAATCATCAATAGATGGGTTAAAAACAAATTAATATTTATTTAGTTTTTCTGTGTTATTATTCAATTTTCAAAATTAATATGCACGCAGTAAAATTGTACGTTTAAATTCAATTTGCACAAACAGAATTTAAATGAAAATTGCTAACAATTTTATGTTATTTTCATATTAATTTGCATTAACGTAAAATAAAAATATTAATGTCATATGAACTGTGGGTGATGATAATTTCTCGTAATGAATTAATGGCTTTATATTTTATATCAAACGATTTGTAGTAAAAAATGTTCTAGAAAGAGTTATTTAAGTTCATTTATTTTTTATTAGTTAATTATGCAATCACTTAACTATTAAAATCCAAAAAAATATAATAAAACATTTATGTATAAAACATCAAACTGTTATTATTCTTCTGAAATAAATCAAACCGACAGACATGAATCTGAGTCACAATAAAATTGCTGTTCATTTACATATGACATTGAACTTGGCATCATGAAATGGGGAAACCCATTTGAAAATATCGATGCATTTTGAATTGGAACTACAATTTAGCGGTCAAGCACATTTGAGCAAGGTAATTAGCAAGTGAAATTATTGTTATTTGTTTTATTGACTTTCGATAAAAACTTATATTACTAGGAAATTTCATCGCCATATACGTATTTAGTGAAAAACTGCGATGTATTTGACCAAGACGATGTGAAAATCATAACCATTATGAATATTGTCTCTATCCAGGTTATACCTTAAAAGGAGTTCTCCTGCACTATAACGTTTTTCTAATTAAAAACCTATCTTCCTATGATACTAGGACTTAAACTGGTTCTTGTCTATTTAACGGTGATGTGAGGCTTCAAAAAATTCTCTTTCGACAATCTGCTAAGCATGATATATTCTTCAAATTTATGTGAACAAATTGAGCTCTTTATGCCATCAAACAATATCATGCCACATAAACTTTATACTTGCCATCAGAAGTTTATGATTTTAAGCTTCTTAACTTGCCCTTGTTTGAACTTCAGGGTATTCGTAAGAGAAATAGCTAGTTCCATACAAGAACAAAAAAGTACACTGACAAGATGAGTTAGGATGACTTTCGATATGAGATAAAAATAAATCCTGACCTAACCGAAACTTCTGGTCCTTTTAGTAAAATAGGTCACGTTAGCACTTCAAAGCTTCCCCAAACACTTTTTCCAATATTTTTTTCCTCTACTATACCATTTTTTTATCCCAAAAATAAACTTATCACTTCAGGGATGTAACATTGAATTGATCCGAATTTTATGTCATAAAATGTTTAAGTAATTTCATATTGCGTCTATAAAATGGCCACTTTTAAAAACTTCAACTTCCTACTTTATTTAACAGCAAAGGTGTGTTAGAACTTTATCTAAGACTGTCAGTTGTATAGTATGCTGCCTTTCACAAGGATAAGCGGTAAGGAGACATGAATTTGTTATGAAAACAATGTTAAAAAAGAAAACTTCTAAACAAAAATCGACTCAAGTATAATATCTGTAATTCTCTTTAGAAATTGCCTGGAGATGTCACTAGTCATGTGATGATTTGCATGTGAATTTCATCAGCAAGGTAGTTTTATTACAAGAAAATGCACAAAATATAGCTGCCATTTTGGGGTATAAATAACAAATAACGAACAAACTGGTACGTAAATAATACTAACGGGTGATTTTTTAGCTGGTTTGGTTTTGGCAACACTGGTTTTGACAGCTGACGTGTGTTTAGTACCTTGTGTCACTGTCAAACAGCTTCAGTTTGGTTTGCAATTTAACCATGGATCGTCTTACAAATGAGCAACGCTTGCAAATTATTGAATTTTATTATCAAAATTCGTGCTCGGTTCGAAATGTTTATCGCGCGCTGCTTCCATTTTATGGTCGGCATTCTCGACCTTCTGAGCAGTCTATTCGGAAGATTGTGACCAAATTTCGCACCAAATTTACTTTGTTGGACATTAAACCACCAACACGTTTACGTACTGTGCGTAGTGAAGAAAATATTGCGGCCGTATCAGCTAGTGTGACAGAAGACCGCGAAATGTCGATTCGGCACCGTTCCCAGCAGTTAGGCCTTTGTTACAGCACTACGTGGAAAATTTTGCGGAAGGATTTGGGCGTAAAGCCTTTTAAGATACAGCTGGTGCAAGAACTAAAGCCAGCCAACCTACCACAACGCCGAATTTTTGGTGAATGGGCTCTTGGAAAGCTGGCCGAGGATCCGCTTTTTTATCGAAAAATTGTGTTCAGCGATGAGGCTCATTTTTGGTTGAATGGGTACGTAAATAAGCATAATTGCCGCATTTGGAGTGAAGATCAGCCAGAAGCATTGCAACAGCTACCAATGCATCCCGAAAAAGCCACTGTTTGGTGCGGTTTATGGGCCGGCGGCATTATTGGGCCATATTTCTTCAAAGATGATGCGAATCGCAGCGTAACTGTCAATGGTGAACGCTACCGAGCGATGATAACAAACTTTTTTTTGCCCAAAATGGAAGTTCTTGACTTGCATGATATGTGGTTTCAACAAGACGGTGCCACATGCCACACAGCACGCGAAACAATGGCGCAATTGCGAGGCGAGTTTGGTGAACAGTTAATTTCACGTTTCGGGCCGGTCAATTGGCCGCCTAGATCGTGCGATTTGACACCATTAGATTATTTTTTGTGGGGGTATGTCAAGGCTAATGTCTATAGGGACAAGCCCGCTTCGATTGACGCACTGGAAGCCAACATCCATGCATTCATTCGTGAGATACCGGCCGATATGTGTGAAAGAGTATGCCAAAATTGGACTCAGCGGATGGGCTACCTGAGACGCAGCCGCGGTCAACATTTGCATGAAATTATCTTTAAACATTAAATTGCAAGGTTCAAACTATCGATTCAAATAAATATTTCATTCATTTTTTCGAATTTTTTGTGTTTTTTTTTTAAAGTTCTAAGCCTCTTAAAAAATCACCCGTTATATTAAAACGAACTTATAGACAGCTTGGACGTATTATTTCAAGCAGCACTTTTCTTCTTTGTAATTAAAGTTATTGTTGTACCTTTAACCTACCTTTAAATAGGTACATTTGTAAACAATAATAAAAAAAAAACACAATCAAACGAAAAAAAAGCATTTCAATTTATATTTTTTCCCTGTGGAGCTTTTATATTTATTTTTTAATGAACGATGGCATTATATTTAACTGCCTTGAAAGATTTGCATTTTTTTTTAAATAAATATGATTGTTGGATGAAATTGACACGTTTTTGTTTTATGGAAATAGTAATAATTATTCATTTTTCAATACAATAGAAAGTTAATACAAAAAAAAGATTTAGTTTTAAAATTAAAGAAAAAAAAAAAACACGTGTGGGCTTGGAAAGATTGTCAAGGTTTACAGTAAAAAAATGCCCTTTTTAGCATATATTTTGCATCTAAATTTTGAACGTAAACGCCATAGAACTTGTATTAACAAAAACATAAAACAATTTTTTTAACGACTGATGTAAGATACTGAAAAAGACAGATTTAAATATCCAACTTTGAAAAAAAACTAAAATAGTGGATGACATTTTTACACGCACAACTTTTAAAATGGTGCATATTCTCGAAAACAACTTATTGGGTGTTGTGAATAATGAAAAGCTAAAGCTGGTCCTTGCATTTTTAAGTAAAAGGTAAGGCTTTGTGTGAATAAAAACAAGTTCAAGCTTACAAATAAAAGATGTGTTCTAGTAAAAGCTATTTCAAAATAGCCAATTTCATCTAGCTTAAGCTTGTCTTTCCAGTATAGGTTCCAATTTGTGTGGAGAATTTGGACGAAGCTCAGACCTATGTAAAAAAATCGATTTTTTCACTGTGTTCTTAATTGTAGACATAATAGAGTTGCAGTGATTGGAGTTAAGCGATATTGTTAACCAACAAAATGAAGAAGACTTACTTTAATAAATTCGTCTGTAATCCCAAAACAGAAAGAAAACAGAAAGAAAATTTTGAAGTAGTCAACATCGAACTCCCTATTTTTGCAAGATGTACAGGATTGATGGATAGTCATTGTCCCAAAACCAGCAATTTTGCTTGTTGACGTACCCGTTTATTCGAAGTTGAGTGTTTTGCTCAAAACTTGAATCTGCTTCCAAATGCTAGAGATAATGAAGCTTATAATTTAAACGTGTTGTTTGGCGTTTTGACTTGCCATTTTTATTTATATTACTGTCTGAAATAAAAATTAGCCCATCCCTTCCGGAAGACCCTTTACTAAACATTCAACAATTATAAAAACACCTGATAAAAACATGTTTTTGTTTCTCCAGAGTCAATAAGGAAGCAAACCAAAGATATGATTCTCGGATTGATTCAAATCCCAAGCTTTATTATTTTTTGTTTAAAGCAACATGAATTTCAATTTGCCAACATTGTATAATTAATGTATGTATATATGATTTGAGTTGAATATAGTTTAAGCGGGCTGTAGGTCATATTTTTTGTTTTTGGAAATAAAAGGTACAATTTGTCTTGAATGTGTATCTGGTAGCAATTTACCTCTCTGTTTGCAAAGCTTGAATGAAAAATTAAATACAAATACAATTAAGGGCGTACGCAGGGGGTGGCAAAGAGGCGGTTGCAACATCTTAGACATCTTTGACATCTTTCTGACAAAACTTTCTGTTTCGCAATCATTTAGTTTTTGATTTCTCACATGAAGACAACAGGAAATTTTAATTTCAACTCAGCAACGTACTCGGCTTAAGCAGTAAAAAAACGTTCCTAATGTTGGCGAAATCAATCAATTTTGGTATCTGAATTTGTAGATAACTTATATCTAAACTTTTTAATATTAATTTGGACGCAATAATAATATTGTACGCATAGTACACAGCTGAAGTGAAACGAAAATTTCCATACAAAATTGAGAAAATCAAAACATAAATGAAAAATTTCGTTAGGTTTTTTGCTCTTTCAGTTCGATAGTGAAATATAGAAAATAGTATGGAAAACTGTAATAGATTACTTCATAGATATATCCAAGTTCTAAGTCTCCACTTTTTTTTTGCTGACTTTGAAGAAAATTATTTGAAAATCGATCGACCAAATTTTGGCGATTGTAGCAAGGCGATTTTGGTTGAGATTCAAGCAAGAAGATTAGGTCAGATACAAAATTCTTATTCAATGACAAAGTATAATGTCTTCAAATTTTTTATTATTTATTTTGACAACTTTAGAGATTAAAACTGTACATATTTTTTCGCAGTCGTTTCGTTTAAGTTCTTGATGTTGATTCCTTCAGCAGCGAACAGCTACATAATCGTTATTTGTGTTCTGTCAAAAAATCATAAATTTTCTCATTAAAATGTTCAAAGTTTAATTTTGGGCTAACGTAGCTGGCTTGGGGAAACTTGAGTATTAAATAAAAATTGTTACGAATTCAGAGAAATTTTTCGGCAGAAGTGGAGATTTTGAAGATTCTACATCTTAAAAAGTTTTAAGAATTGAAATTTATTTATGGAAAAACAGTAAGAAAATTTTATACATATCTAAAATAAAAATTTGTAGTTAAACTGCCTAAAGTAAAAAATATACATGAAATTGAAACATAGATTATTAAATGATTTATTTTAGAAATTTTACAAACAATTTTCATGCTCTTGGACAGTTATTTCTAACTACATACTCCTTTTTATTTACAAGGTCACTTAAAACAATAAATTCAACTACCTATGACAAGGCTTGCGTTGTTTATCGGAAATTGAGCTATGTTTTTTCTGAAATTTCCCACCGCAATTTCATTATGACAGCCCAATCATAGCTTTGCTATAAATATGCCAAATTAAATCTAAGGCGATATTCTTTTTATATAAATACAAATCATATAAAAAACAACATTTCTCCTTCTAAACATATCCTTCACGCACTCCAGAATTTTCCACTATTTTTTATTTACTGAATATACTCACTGGCTTTGCCATTTCAAGTCAACCCCTACAATCTTCTCTTTAATAATAACATTCAATTTAACTTTTATTCCCAGAATTCCCATTTTTATATAAAAAAAAAAACGTAATGATGTTGGGCTACTTTTTCGGCTCCAATTTTGGGCTACACAATTTTTTAAATTGGGCTATCGAACTCGTTCAAGGCATGGAAACCCTGCCAATGACCCACTTGAATTAGGTATGTTATTTTGCTTTTTATTTGCATGTTACCCAATGAATTGCCAGTTACTTCAAATAACAAGCCGTAAAACTTAATCATATTTTAACTCGTAACCACCGGAATTGTGCAACTTCAATTTGCAATTGTTTGTAGTTTGTAAGAACATCAAAATGAGGCTTAAATTTCAAAAGAAATAACTTAAAATTTTGTTTAAGTTTAAAAAAGAGGAGTCGTTTGATTGCATTTAGATACATATAGTACATATAGGGTTAGGGTGATTCTTATAAAACGCAAAAAAAAAACAATCTGAGGGTATAGATAAGATTCAGATGAAAAAAAAAACGGTTTGAAGGGGGTCTTTTTCCCTCCGATCAGGCGGGAGAGGTAATTTTCTACAATTTTGGCACAAAAAAAAATTATTTAAAAAAAAACGTGAACACATATGTACAATGTCACGCTTTAGCTTTTTAAGCCCACGATCCTGTTCTATAATATGCTTCCTAAATAAAGTTTCTATTATAAATACTTTTAGAAAACATAATTTATCTAAAACTTACTGGCGATGAAAGCACAGCTTCCAAAATGCATTTAAGTAAATGAATAATTAAACAAAAGTTTTTTTAAGTTATTCAAAATAACTTCTTTGATTTATTTTATGAAAAAACACGTTGAAATTCAATATTTTTATTTAATTTTTGATTAATTACTTTTTTATTATTAATTTTAGGGTCAGGATATCAACCTGAACGATTACGAGCTGGAATTATATTATTATAATTTTTCTTTTAAATATTTAAGTTTGAAAACATTTTTTTTTCAAAAATTATTTATAATACAAATTTACTAAGGAAGCATATTATTGAATGGAATTGTGGCTTTGAAAAAAGTTAAAGTGTGTCACTGTAATTGTTCCTGTTTTTTTTTTTAAATCATTTTTTTCTGTTTTGTGCCAAATTTCTTGAAAATTACCCCTTCCGCCTGAATCGGGGAAATAGACCCCCCTCCAATACAATTTTCTCGTCTAAATAATATCTATGCATTCTGATTTCTCTTTGCGTGTTATTAGAATAATTCCTTAGCCATAATTAGTACCCTAAGTAAAATAGGGTGACCAGGCGGGTGAAATAAAAATCTGAAAAAATTAGGGAAATTGTTTTTCAATGTTTTGAATTGAATTAGGCCTATCCAAGACTATGACTGATTTAAGGACCACCCTAATAGATATATGATTTATTGAAATGAATAAATTTAACGACTGTGTGTTTAATCTCCACCAAAAAGGGGCAAGAGAGTGAGAAACGAAGTTATTAAATTAATTTTTGAGATAATTACCTATCCTCAATGTGCCAATTTCATCAGCGAATTTTTATTGCAGTTGGCTGTAGGGTGTGTTTTAATCAAATTTCACATAGGAAAGAAAAAGATTTACCAGCAAGAGACACATTCATCAACATTTTTGAAATATTTTTTATTTTCCCATTTTTTTGTATAAAACTTTTTACAGAAATCTAGGAATAAAAACGAAAAACATTTGTTATTATTTCCATGGTACTAAGGTAAAACTAGAAATGGCACCACTTGCCGTAAATCCACCACTGGTACCTAAGGCATCTATTGTTTTGACATTTGCATTGTTTCAGCCTGCAATGAATTACCTGTTATAGTGTTTTTCTAAATAGTACATTTACTACACTGTTCATATCGTGGTTCCAGTTGTATAGAGAGGCGGTCATAGGTTCAAAGAATCTGAACCAAAGTACTGATTGAAATTTTCAGTGAGGATGAAAATTTGTAACGCCAATATTTATCTTAATTTGGGCACTGGTACTATAACCTTGAAAAAAATGTTGGTAAGGGAAACAAATTTAAGCACTTGTTTTTAATCAAATTGGGGGTCTTAATCCCCCCATTAAGTTGAAAAGCACGATTTAAAATAAAATTGCTTCTAAAAAATTATTTCAACCATAGAAAAACAAATAAAAAAAAACAACTTAAACTTTTTTTTCAAAATTTTTGGTATTAAATTGGCTTATACTTTTCAATGTTTACAATAATTCTCTATTAAACACTTAGAACTAGGTGATTTGAAATAACTTTTTTTCGATAAAATTGAAAATTAAAAACTCTTTAATTTGTTATATTTTCGATTGATTTTAACATGAAGGCAATACTCAATACGCTTTTTTATACATCAAACAATATTTTGTTTTAGGTAGGTATAACTTAACTATTTTGTTTTCTCTGGAATTATGTGCATGTCAACTAAAAAAAATATTTTTATTAAGAATTAAAAAATAGTGTGCTCTTTTGCATATTTTGTCATAAAAATATTTTGTGTAAGAGTTACTTGTATTATGAAAATAAAGTTAAGAAAACTTCTTTAAGTAGTTCAGGGAAAAACTTTGTGAATTATAAAAGAACTGATCTCAAATCAAAAGATAATTTTAATATTTTCAACATTAATACCGACAAAAATAAAAATTTAATGAAAAAGTCAATTCAATATTTTTCTATTTTCTTAAAAACTAGTTATCAAAAAAACATCTATGTTATTGAAATTATTTATCGTCCCTGAAAATTTCATCAATATCGGCAAAACGGCTTACATTCTATTAACCTTTTACCACCGATTGCTTCTAGCGCAACTAGTCGTACCTTGTTGCAGTTAAATGTTATTGTCTGTAAAACTAAAAATGCATTTGAAAATTGCGGTATGTGATTCATGCATGAATTTTCATGACTTTGAAGTTAAATTGGAAAAAATAGACAAAAAGAATCAATTTTAGCCTCTCTTTGTGGGTGCTTTTTCTTAGTTTTTAAGGGGAAAGCATACAATCCTAAGTTCTGTTCGTGGATTTGAGTTTTTTTTCTGTGGCATCACTTGGTATGGTTTTTTTAAAAAAATACTATAAAGAAATATTAGGCCAAAAATCTAACACCAACATTTTTACCTATGTCCTACTATGGTCCCACTGTGCAGTGTACCATTTTATCAAATGCAAATAGTTTTTTCTATTCCAAAAAGGATGTCGTTTCAACGCTATGAACGCAAATTGTACAGAGAAAAAATCATAGTGCAGTGCAACAGTTAGAATTTCAATAACATGTGAAACAGTCGTGCGTTTTTTCTTTCTTTTTTAACAGTCCAACAACAGCTACAACTTTATACCGTCCTGAGCCAGTTTTCAATAAAGAACGTTTTGGTATAAAAAGGTCAAATCTTAAACTACTAAACAGACGAAATATGAAAAAAAATATAACATCACTTCACAAAAGGTCACAAAACTGACGTAACAGTGGTTTTAGTCTACAAAACTATTATACACCTACCAAATACTAGATTACACCAATATCTACTTTCGGAGTCCTTCCCAAGTTGGGGCTTGAGGGAATTGGTGGTGAACCATGAAGTCACTTACAATTTTAGCATATTTGCATGGCAACAAAAAAAGTGTGAAATTATCAAAGCACTTTTAAAGAGAAGATAATTAGATGATTTTCTTACCTTTTGGACCAGTTTCTCTTTAAAAGCTGATCCAATTCTAAAATATTATAGAATCATTCCAAAATGTAAAATTAAGAACATGTTCAACACTTGTGAATTTCACCGTATTGTAAGGTAAGCTCATTCGACCGGAATAGAGGTTATTATTGCAGTGGGAATTCCATCCCAAAATACAACAAACAAAGCAAAGACCATTGAACCCATCCTCATACCAATCCCGCTCTTTGCAGCTTAAACAACCACTGGAAACTGATTGAATCTGGTAACGCTGCTTCATTTCTGCCTTGTGTGTCTGAGAAATTCACTATGTATCCTCATTCCTCAACCAAATATACCTTCACCCTTTAAAATGTTATATGAAGGAGCTAAAGCTGTGTTCATAGACTGCATGGAGGAATTCTTCGATTGTTTGTACCTGCGCATAAGGCCACTTCCTTAGTTTTGCTCTCTCGCCAAAAGTGTCCCTTACCACCCCCAACAAAAAATTCATCTATATGGTGATGCTGTGAGACTGCAAGGATAAAAGTCATCTCAATCCAAGCATATTCTCCAGTTTGCGTTCAATTTTTGTTCATTTTACACACGCCAAGTCACCACCGACACGACCGCGTTCGTTATTGCTCTCAAAACGTTTCCGGGTTAAATTTAATTTGTTTATTTTCTAAACAACCCCTGCCTAAACGGTCTTGAGAAGAAGGTACTTAAAAAAAAAATAAGCTGTGACCACTTGGAGCACATGGATATAGCTCTTTCTCTCTAATGCCATGCCGTAGCCGCATTGCCTGCGATGTATTAAATGAATTCGCCTGCGATTATCCAATTAAGTGAATATTAGTACAATCATTTTTTTCCTTGTGATTTATTCACCCCAACCCCCACTGCCACCCTCAATCGGCAGCAACTTTTGAATCAGCAAAAAAAACAAAAAAAAAGTACCTCAACCCCAAATGAATCGTCATCAACTTCAAAGCCGGTCCAGTCCAGTACTGTGATTCCGACGTGTGTAGTCGTCAGTACGTTCTCAGTCGCTAACAGGGTTTAATCGAAATAAATCCCATAGATACTTTTCATGCAAAAATTATTTTGATGATTCGAGTTTAATGCGACGTCGCTTGGATTTCGCGTTGTTCTGAATTTGAATATCTGAGAGTATCTTTCTATCTTAACTTTTTTTTATCTTTCTACAATTTCGCAGTTCGTTGTAGAGGTTTTTTTTGTTCTTCTTTCTTATTTGGGGAAAGTTTGAGTGTCTCGTGCGAATTACACCTCAGATCGCTATTCATTCAGATAATGTTCTTCGTCGCAGCCATTGGGACATAAGCTCTTCTCATTTCAGGACATTGGCAATAGCTGCTATCCTTTCAGATACGAATTCCGGGATCTCGCTATCTTTTCCATTAACGAAACTTATTTGATTTGTCCGTGCAATTGTATCCGGTAGATTAATTTCGCGAGATTATCCAAGTTGAAGCCGTGTGGCCGTGGGCAAACCTCTATTTACCTATTTGTGTATATTTTTTTAAAACGAAAGATAGTATCTTTTAGGCATTTTTGGGTGAATCGTGAGTTAAATTGTGTGTGCCAAACGAATTATCGGTTGATTTTGTGAAACTTTCATTACCAAAAGTTTGCGTAGTTTTGTGTTGTCTACTTGAGTTACTCAAGTTTACTGAGAACGTGTTGAGTTTTAATTTAATTCTCAAGGAGAATTCGTCCTTGGTGCGGTCGGTTAAGAGAGAAGGCTTTTTAGGTTAACACTTAAAAAAAAAACACTCCAGCATGGAATGACGATGAGCTAGAAAGGTATGTATAGAAAATATAAATAAAGTCTAAGCCACACTACTTGTATTTGAGGTAGTTTCGCAGACGTGATGTTGAATAGGTGATATTTCTTTTTCTTATTTTGCTCAATATTCGAGGTTGAACTTGACATTCATGGGATTTTGAGAAGAGTTATAAACATGATGCGGGTGAAGGGGTAAAGTCGTTCTTTTTTTTTAAATCCATTTTTTTCTACATATATTGAGTGAATAAAAAAAGTATTTAAAGTACAGAAGAAAAAACCTCCCATGTTTACATTTATGAAGTTGTATTTAATGATAGAATTGAAGGGGTGGATTGTTTTTGAAAAGATGTTTACATGCTTTGATCCATATGTCTTGGATTTCTTTTTATTTATTGTGAATTGTTGGAAATCAACGTTATTAATTTTTACTTTAATATTTTATGAAGCAAGTACGCTTGGTAGTTTTTTTTTTTAATTCTGGATGAAAACAATATGAAAGAATATAATATTTTTGATCTTTGACCTTTAGGCACTCTTGGGTCAAGAAATGTTGCATGAATATATAAGCTAACAGATGATGATTGGATTTTTGTTTGTATTTCTCTCTTTGGGGAATATATTATATCCTGTGAAAGGATTATGTATGAAACGTGCAAGGCGGTTAATTGTTATCAAACAGATACATTGATTTTTATTTTAAAGACAATAAATTGTGGTTGAAATTACTACAGTTAGTACTAATTTAATTTAACTTTTTTTTACTGCATAAATCACGTTTTTAAAACTGAAAATTATAAAATAAAAAAAATAACAAAGCTGTTGAGAAAATTCAAACAAGATTTCACTGTGATTTATTGTGCAATAATATTCTTAGTGACTAAGGTGAATTATTGATGCATCAATTATCTTTTATCTATTGCATGCACCCCAAGCTTTGAGAAGCAAGGGCAAGGAAAAATTATTTAATACTTTACAGTCCGTTTTATAAGCGTTTGGTTGATAACATTTTTGAATTCTCACTGGAAATTATTGCAATTGGTCTGATTTGTCAAATTGAAAATTTTGACATATATATATTCACGTTTCGAGCTCAAAAGAATTGAGATCCATAATTTTTAGAGAGATATATGCGTTTGTAAGTAGGATCGTACGTTCTTTCGCCTTTTTTTTCGTTCACCATATCTCAAGAACGAACTAAGATATCGACTTCAAATTAACTTTATTTTATCGATAATAAGCAGAAATGACTTACAAAACAATTCAATTAGCGGTCTTTTTTTACTATTAAAAAGAAAATTGGTGGCACAACAGCTCGTGGAGAACTAAGAACTATAGTGACACAACTCTCAACTATTCCTGTGCGCGTATTTTTGGCAGGAATGGAGGGGACCTACAATTTTTTTCGAGTCCGAACGGCTACATGAGAAGTACTTATTCATGACAAGTATACTTTTATACTCTTGGAGGATTTTTCAGTTCCTCGCAAGAGGCAGTACCTCGGAAAAAGCATTTCTATTTTTACGTGGCTGGAAATTGTGGGAACTGAACCCAGGGATGACAGTCCTTTTTTTACTATAGCAATTTAAAAAAAAAAATATTTAATTTCATAAGCTGTATCTTTGTAATTGCTTTGAACCAAAAAGCATTATACAGCTTTAAGGTTTTTTTGTCTCGATACTCGTTTTCAAACTATTTTTTTTTTTTTTTGTGTTTTTTGATGGTCCCAATTTTCAAAGATAATTTTTTTAGAGTTAATCAAATGTAATGGTCAAATCCAAAATTTTTCACACAAAATAACTTATGTTTTCAATTTTTTTGGGAAAATGTACTTTTTATTTCATTTCAAGCCAAAAAAATATCTAATCAATGCAAAACTGTGAAAAAAGTCGAGGAAAATTGTTGTTTATATTTAATTTTCATGACGACTACGCGATGTATAGGAACAACACAATTTTGTCCTTTTAATTGTTTTTTAAGACTTTGAAAATTAAATGGTTCGTGAATCAATTTGAAAACTTACTGAAATATCGATGCTTAAAAAGTCTTTAAATCTGCATACCAATGCAAGTCCTCAAAGAAAAAGTAAGAAAACTAACGGTGAAAAGTCAGAAAAAAAAATGTCTACAAAAACTTAAAAAAAACTATGCAAAAACCTTATTCAAGTTTTCTAAACTGTCCATGAATTTTGTATGACTACATTTTTTGCTAAGATATTGGTTATCAAAGTCAAACATACTTTTTTTATTAAAATTCAGATAACTCATTCAAAAAAAACTGGACGACCACAAAATAAAATTAAATTGAAGCTTCATAAACAGGTTATCTGACCATCATTACATTTGATTAAATCAAAAAAAATATCTTTGAAAATGAGGACCTTTAAAAAAAACACAAAAAACAAAAAAAAAATTGTTTGGTGTCAGTTCCTACAATAATGCATTAACGGTACCATACAAAAAATATTTTCAAAAATTTCAAGACAGAATGTATAAAGCTGTATAATGCTTTTTGTTTCAACACAATATGACTACTTATTACAAAGATACAGATTTTCAAAAAACATTAATAAAATTGAAAAAAAATGTGTCCCTTTAATTTCCGTGACTAGTGTATTAACTTCAGGTTAATTTTATTCTACGCATATTGACGTAACAAAGAATTTGTAAAAATATGAAAACATAACAGCTTAGTTTTTTAAGTAAAAGAAAACTGCATGAAAATTGTTTTAAAAAGTTTTACGGCTCCAATGTCTTAAGAAGAAACAATAATATGGAAGGTTCACAGCTGAACCGAACCAAGTCGAATAAGGATAATTTGAAGATAATAAGAAGTCTACGTAATAAACTGCCATTAATTGTTGAATATTATACTCGTAAAATAGATAAGTATACATTTTTTCCTTAAATTAAATTAATACTACCATTACCATTTATTTGTAAATGAAAAATTTTAGTTGAAAATATTCACAAACATTTGCAAAAAAAAAAAAAACAATTTCGACTTGGTTCGGTACAGCTGTGAGCTCTCCATATTGGCTTCGGGGTAATTTGATTCTATAGACTTTAGTCCAGTCAAATTAATATTTTATAGCCATAAAAAATGGAGTTCGGAGAAAAAAAAATGTATATGCGTTGTCCGCCATTTTGAAAAAAAGCTTTAAAAGACCTTAATGCAATTTCCTCGGCTCCTATTGAATGTATAGCAATTTTTTTGTTTGAATTTTAAGGTAAGAGTATTTTATAGAACTTTTTCCTGCAAATATTTTTGATATCTCCTTCAGATGAAAAGTAAATGTCGGAAAACTGTCGAAATTTTTGTAGAACACATTGTAAATTTTTTGTATATTTAGATTTTATGTTTAACAAAAAATGTCATAAATATAGCAATATCCAGCAAATAATTTCATATGGGTTGTTGAAGGCTTCATAATTTTTATTTGTCAAATTGAAGTCAAGCGCATCAAAAACCACCACAAAAGTATATTTTGATTCATGTTGGAGATGAATATTCAAATTTTGTCACACAAAGTAATTAATAAGTGTTTTCGAGTGGTTTTAAGAAACCTCTGGACCTTTGGCACCACATATGTGGGAAATTTGAAAAAAGAAAATGTCATTTAATTGATCAGAATAGGTCAACTTGTCCTAGAAATTGGTCAGCCCTAAATAACTGGTTGTCAAGGCTTAAGGTTTCTCAAGGTGACGCAAGGCCGCGCGTGATTTTCGGCCCCTCATTTATGAGAAATTTAAAATAGGAAGTTTACCATCCGAAAGATCTCTAGATCTTCATAAGAGATCAACAATTTTCAGTAATGTGTCAGCAATAAAAAAAATCATAAAATAAGCTTAAACTAGCTGACTTTTTAAATAGATCTAGAGATTCCTAAGACAGTATACAATTTTTGCAAATAGATAGAAATCACTATGACCTTCTTTAAAAATGTATACAAAAGAATGTTGATTGACCAATTGCTGAAAATAGCTGACCTTTTATGACCATGAGATAGTCTTTCAAATAGCATTCTTCTTTTTTCGAAACCACCCAAATGAGGTGTCAAAAGTTTTTTTGTGACCTTTTAAAATGACAATTTTAAAATTCATAGAAAAAAACCTAATATGGTAGACCAATTACTGAAAATAGTTGACCTTATATCATGATCAAGAGATCTTTCGGATGGTATACTTTTTTTTTTGTAAATTTCCCATTTTATCTAGGACTGACCAACTTCAATGACAAGTTGACTTTTTCTGGCCAATTACTAACCAGTAAGATGTTAGATCCCATTTCCTTTTTTTAAATTCCCCAAATATGACGTGCCATATGTCTAGAGTCTACAAGCAACCGAAAAAGATGTATGGTCCTTTTCCAGCGAAAACTTATATTTAAAATTGTATTTTCCGAAGAACAGGTCAAACTTTAATTCTCTTAAAAAAATCTAATATTACGTCGATACTAGTTTTGATAATTCATGTTTTAAATTGTTTAACCTCAGAACCTACATATTTTTCCTGTCTACATACATTCATCAACTTAAGTTTTTTTTCTTCAAATTTTCTCAAAAATGATTCCAACGATTTTGAATAAACTTCACACTAATCTTACGGTAAGTGGAAGTAATAGTAATAGAGCGGAATATTATTATATTATTGACAAACATAACGTTAGTAAGATGTTGAAATTTTTTGAGCGAATTGCCTTTTTTCGGGTTATTTCGTAAATGGCTCTTTTGTTGAAATTCTCTAAATATTTTTACAAATAGAAAACATTTACGTTCCAAAATGCTTATCAGTATATAATATATTTTTTTTTATTTTCATGCTTTTTCGTTCAATGTTATTGTATTAAAAACAAGTATATTTTATATCCTCAATGCCTTTCCTTTTATATGTTTTTTGTGCTTGGCTCTGAAAATTTCTTGGAATCCATCGTATTCTTGTGGGGCTTAAACTGTCTGTTTTGTTATTGTTTTTGCTATTTTTAATTCCCATTATCAAAAAAATCCCACAAATTGCTAAATGTTCGGTCAGGGTTAATTGAATTAATTTTGATTGGGGTAGATTGATACATTTGTTTTGGGGGATTTACAAGAAAACTAATTTAGTTTATCAAAAAATTCCGGATTAAGGGTAAGCCATTTTAAATTTTTTATTTAATTTAAGCACATGAAGTGGTTTATACAGTGTTCAAGTATCTGAGTAAAGTCGTAATTCTTAACACTTTTTCCAAAAACCATCATACAGCTTGAAACTCGCTTTATACTTGTGTATTTGTCTCTATAACCAGAGACCTGCCTAATATTTTATTTAAGCCGCGATATAAAAAAAGAATCGAAAGAACAACAAAATACGACCAACAGACCAAAAAAAAAGTTTTAAGTTTGACAACAAAGTTTAATTAGAAAGCCAACTGTCAAAACAGAGTAAGGCAAATATAAACACAGCTAATTAATATAATATTCAAGTGTATAACAAGCATCGAATAAGCAATTCGGCCACTCAGTTCAGCTTGGGGGTGAATACCGATAAAAAAATTTTAATGACTATAGTAAATTTGAAGATGTATTTCCACGGAGACGTACCAACATAGTTGAAGCAGAGAGAAAAATGAGGCCCAGGTTATTTGCTTTCTTAAGGGAATTTGTGAAAGCAAAGACTTATTTGAAAGTAAAACCATAAATTTTTTATGGAAAATAGAAAATTCCTATGCAATAACATTATCAAAATCTCAAATTTAATAAGAACTTATAATTTAGGAGCCTCTACCAATATTCTGAGAACAATTATTATAAATTTTCAATTAAATTTTTTGGCTCAGTCTAATGTACATAATATTTAAATATTGAGTATATCTACATATATGCGTACACAAATTTTTCAAAAAATAATGAAAAGAAACAAAAAGTCATACATTTGTAAGGTTTGTTTGCACGTAGGTTTGTACGCCCACCACCGTACCAATGTCAAGTTTTATTAATAGCTTGTTTACCCAAAACTTAAACTTATTCTTTAGAACAGGTAATTGATCAGGGTTTCTCCCGGTTTTGTGGGAAATTAAAAGCGACAGCATCATACAGCATTACTCACGTTATTTGCTAAATTAAATCAATGTAGCTGGAATTGGAATCAAGTAAGTGATCACGTTTCAACAATAAGTAATATTTAGATTTCTACTTTTATGAAAGTAATCGGTGAATTCAGCTTACTCCGGTAGGTAAATTACTCCAGCCGTGAAGAGAATTAAATAAATAAATTCGGTCATCAAAAATTTCGATTTTGAAAAAAAAATTTAAATAATAATAAAATAAAATTTTAAATAAAATCAAAGGTTGAAATGAGGTTAAGAACTTTTGAAAATATGAAAAAAAAATAAAATCATGAAAATCGTTTCTTTAATAATAATTGTATAAACAACTCGTAAAATAGCTTAAAGGTCTGGGTTCGATTCCCAGCGACTGCCACCTAAAAAAAACAGAAATGTTTTTATCCGAGGTACTGCCTCTTGCGAGGAACTGACAAATCCTCCAAGAGTATACTTGTCATGAATAAGTGCTTCTCATCTAGCCGTTCGGACTCGGCAAAAAATTGTAGGTCCCCTCCATTCCTGCCAACAACACGCACACAGGAATGGTGTTGAGAGTTGTAAGTCACTAGGCCTTGGTTCTCCACGAGCTGTTGTGCCACCAAATTTATTTATTTTAAAATAGCTTAAAGCTGAAAACTAATTTATGTGAAAAATAATTAAAAAATCGTTAGAGTAGTATTCGAAAAAAACTTATTTTATATTATGTATCTTAAATATAAATTTTTGTAAACATTAAAAACAAACAAAATTTGGTATGCCAATTTTGAGTATTAAACTAAAATAAATGTATAGACCTAGTTAAAAAAAAACTCATCAACTAGTTTCTAAAATATTGAATTTTCAAAAAGAACAAAATCAAAAAATAATATTTTTTTTTTAAATCCCAATTTTGTTTTTGTATTTATATTTTTAATTTTGATATGAAATATTATTTACCTTTTTTAAAGAAGCTTTTTTTTAATTTAATCAGCTAAGCCGTTATTGAGGAAATGGAAAATCAACAAGAACGTTAGACGCCAGGTAGTAAAAAAATAAAATGCACGACTGGGTCGTACGTACTTGCGTTGATATATTCAAGGCGTTGAGGGCTTAAGAACATTCAATGTAAGGAAATGGAAATTAGTAGAAAAAAATGTATAAAACCATATGAAATATCATATATAAACTAGCAACAATAACTTCTTTAAGATTTTTAAATAAAAAAAAAGAACGCCATCATAATTCTTGATTGAATTTAATTGTAAGGAAAAAAAATATATAAAATTGTTTAAGCGGTTTTCTTAAAAAATGATTTTTTTAAAACATTCTTAGAATTCTTAAAACATTTTTAAGGAAAATTTTTGCTATGCAAATTGTTAATGTTTTATTGATGTGATTATAAGACTTAAATTTCAAAACAAAAGTTGTCAACCCGTTTTTAAGAAATCAAATTTGAGTTTTTGAAAAATTGAAACGTTTTCTGAAAATTCAGAAACTTTTTTTGTCGAAAATTTTAGTATCCAATATTTTTAAATCTTATTTAAAATATATATATACAATATTCATTTAAGTCTGTTTAGTCGATAATGAGAAAATTCAAAAAAAAAAAAAAAAAACGTTCTATGAGGAGTATTATTAATAGTTGCTATTTGTAATTTGTTATAATTTTTGGTTTTTTTTTCAAATCATAGGAGCCGTTTTTAAGAAAAAAATATTTTCCTTAACGGTTTTTAACGTTTATTTGGAATGAACCGTTATTTTCTTATAAAAGTATTTTTTTAAATACTGAAATCGAAAATAAAAAATGCTTCGACGGGGAGTTGCCAGTAATAACCATCTTTTAAAAAATGGTTTCCCATCCAAAGGTAGCTTTTATCAAAAAAAGTGTATTGAATTTTTTTACAAGACAAATTGTGAAGCCATTTTTGGGAAAAATAATATTTAGTAAAATTGCTAAGAGAAATGTTGGCCAGGTACCGTTATTTTTAGTTAAAAAAAAAAAATAAAAAACCTGTGGGCTGGATTACCAAAAACCACTATGTACCAAATTTTAAGAAAATCGAACCAGCCGTTTAGTAGCCCAATAGACAGAATTTTGCCACCCACTTTTGGTTGTTCCCTATTATCGTAATGTGATGTTTCATGTCATGCAAATTTTATATCACCTAAACGTCATCTTTCATCTCATTCAAAATTCATGGGGCCAACCTGCGTACATGTATCGCAAATAAAAATTAAAAGCGGTCTATGATTTTCCACAAACCAAAATCTCAAATAACGATTTGTTTTAAAATCTCCAATAACGAAATTTTACAAACAAATTAAAAATCTTGTTTTTCATAATCTCACAACAACAAAATCTCGATTTTAATGATCTCGCATTTACAGCTCGCTCCAAAAATTGCCACAAATTTCATTCAAATTAAAATCTTGCAATTTAAAGTCTCACAAATCAAAATCACACAAATTCAAATCTCACAGTAACTTGTTGGTATGAGTTTCGCACTGGAAAATACAAATTGCGAACTAATGAAAAGCGGGATTTTGAAATTCTGAAAATCGTTACATGAGATTTAATTGTCTAAGGTTTCTTACCCAACACGTATCAATTTTTTCGGGAAAAGTTATCAAAAACCAGAACAAAACGAAAAATCACAGATTTCTAAATTTTTTGGAGCCACTCATGAAATACCCTAACAAACTAAGAAAAGAGATCAAGGCTTCAAAATGACAGATTCAAAAAGCCATTTTTTAATCATTTCCTGCCTTTTTTTTTAAGTACAGGGAAGGTATACTACTTTATTTTGCCGCCATTTTGGTAAACATTAGTCTTGACAGTTCATATTGGGCAGTCGTGAAGTAGACTCGTGCAAATTTATTATGGAAAAATATTCGATAAACCAATGTGTTTTAATCGTTAAAACATTTTATCGAAATCAATCATCGATTGCTGTGACGATGAGAAAGTTACGTGAAATTTTTGGGAGAAACAACGTGCATGGAATGAATATGTGAATAAACAGACTAGCTAGTCCCTCAAATTATTCATCAGTCACCTTTGCATCCATTAAAAGTTACAGTGTGGTGTGCAATTTGGTCAGGACGAATCATTGGACCTTACTTCTTTGAAAATGAAAACGGTGTAACAGTAACTGTGAATGGGGAGCGATATCGTGATATGATTAAAAACTTTTTAACGCCACAACTGCATGCTTTAGGCTTGCTTAACATGTGGTATCAACAAGACGGTGCCACATCGCATACAGCCAGGATTACAATTGAATTACTGCGAGACCTCTTTCCACAACAAGTTATTTCAAGAAATGGTGATGTTGATTGGCCTCCACGGTCACCTGATTTGACTGCTCTAGACTTCTTTTTGTGGGGATATCTGAAAAGCAAAGTTTATGCAAACAAACCAGAAATGCTTGAGCAACTCAAACAAAATATTCGTGATGAAATTAATGAAATACCGCGTGAAAATGGGTGAGATCGTAATGAAAAATGTGATCAAAAGGGCTCGCATTTCTGAGTCTAACAGTGGTGGACATTTACCTGATATTGTATTCCATACATAATTGCCGACATTAAATAAAACATTTATCAATAAAAGATCCATTTTAAAATCGTTGATAAAGCAAAAACTTTCACCGGGTAGTAACCTGCAACACGTTACTTAAATTCGTTAATAAAAATTGCTAGATAAGTGTCAAGTGTAGTAAGAATCTCACACACCTATGACCACGCAATTTTCGGGCCTCATAGAGCCTGATGCAGGTTTGGCACCTACCCACGGGAAAATAAATAAATAAAAAAAAGATCCATTCTCTTTCAATTAATTGAAAATTGTAAACAAACAAAGTAGTATACCTTCCCGGTGGACACCCTGTATATGCCCGAAATCCTCTTCTTTTGATATTTTATAGCAGACCCTTCTTATCTTAGCACACAGAAAAAAAATTATCAAAATCACACAAAACAATTTGAATTCTTTATTGAAATTGAATTTATGGAAAACAAATTTTAAATCGTTGGAGCTATAAAGCTCTATAAAATATTTTGTTGTGCATCAAATACTTAAAATATTTTTTAAGGACAACTTTTGGCAAGCAAATCTTAATAATTTTCATAAATTTTCAATCCGTCTTATAGCTATCTAATTTTCAAATAAAATATTGAAACTGTTTTTTTTTTTAATTTGGATATACAATATTTTTTAATATTATTTAAAAATTTGTTTAAAAGAAAATAATCAAGATACTTTCAGTCGATTCTCATAAATTTCAAAATTAAAGAAAACTATATATGAGAAGTACTATTAATAGTAGCTATTTATTTTTATATTTTATGGTAGTAGATTGCACTAATCTAACAAACAAGTAGAAAGTATTTCCTTTTTTTTTCATAAAAGTAAAATATTTTCTTAAAATACTTTGGAAAGTTTTAAAAAAACCTTTAAGTACCGAGTTTATAAGAATCGATAATGCAGTTTTCAAAATACGTATTTGATTTTCAAATAAATATTTTCGAACAATTTTTAAAAATCAAAAAAAAATCTTTTTTGGAAATTTTGGTACCTAAGCATTTTTTAGTGATTAGTAGCTTAGTAAAAAAAAAAATATTGAAATCTGAAATACTATTTTGAAGAAAATCAAATCTAAAAAATTGTTCTTTGGGAGGTAACATAAATAATCATTTTTTGGAAAAAGGTTTTCCATCTTAAATTAGGCTTTACTAAAAGTTGTGCAGCTGTTTTAGAGACAAAAATGTATGGCAAGTACCGTTATTTACAGACAAAAAATGAAAAGTTTGGGCAGAATCACCATGTACCAAGTTTAAAGAAAATCGATCCAGCTGTTTAGGCTGTAGCTGAACAGACTGATACTTTTTTCGTCTTCCGATCATCGAAATGAAAAGTATTGCCAAAACCTCGATTTATTTTTTTCTTACGAATGTATAACTAGCCTAATTATTAACATGGTGAAAATCACAAAAGAAATACATTTCCTTCAACTTTTTTCATACATTATTAAAATGTCATCGCGGCAAATCATTCGTGCATTTTATTTGTAGCAAGAATGTATGGGTTTTCTCAAAAAATAAACTGTTTCTAATGAATATCGAAGTTACTAAGCAAACTCTTCAAAATGAGTAGGTTTAGAAAAAAAATATTGATTGTTTGGGCGATAAACTAACTAAATGCTGACCACTACGCAGCAAATCGAACGCCTTTAAATTGCTTAACTATTACCTTTGGCATTGTTTTATGTTCATAATAGGTGGTACCGAAATCGAAAGTAGGTACATATTTAGTTTTAATACCATGTTTGCTCAAAAGAAAGTTGTATTATGAAACAAGAACAGATGTTAGGGAACATTTTGAATACCCATAGATTGTTCTCTATTATAATTACGAGAAGCAAACAAAAGGTTTTTTGCTGCAGGCCCAAAGTTCTTTAAAGAGTTTTCAAAAAGTACAGACATTCCAAAATGAAGCTTTTAACTTTAACGTTCGTTACGCTCTTCTTGGCGAAAGGAATTTGTGAAAAATATTTTGAGTCTGCTACTGAATTGATAGAAAAGGCTCATGATGAAAGTTCTGCGGAGGCAATTGGTTTTGTTGGCATTGACAGTGAATTTTTAAGTGTCTTTATGGAAACACATCCCAGTATTCCGGTCTTAGTTTTTAAACCTCATTTAATAAATATTACCTGGAATGGCAGTAAAAGATTGTACGGGCACGTTTTGATAGTAATTGACGCTATCGGAATAGATCCAGACAACATCGAAATACTGCAAGAACTTATTCTTCAACTTGGAGTTCGGAATTTTGCCATCGTAATTTCCAAAGATATTAAGAACCTAAAGCAATATTTCGTGTACCTTTGGGAGAATAAGTTCAGAAGAATATTCGGAATTGTGAATGAAACTTTTTATGCATATTTTCCGTATGCAGATTCAAAAATTCTTAAGTTTACCAACATGAATCCTCTACCTAATGCATTGCAAAATCTAAATGGGTACGTTATACGCACGGCTATTAAATTGGACGTTCCACGGTCATTCTGGTACACCAATAAAAAGGGTATTCGTAAGGTTGGAGGCTTTGTTGCACAAGTGCTAAAGGATTTTCTGCTAAAATTCAATGGAACTTTTATAGATGGCCTGACAAATAATTTAGAAAAACAGAAGGAGATACTTGCCGTTGTAAATGGCGACTTGGATGTCACTATAAATCCCTACATTCCCTACAAAGGAATTCAATTGAGCTACCCAGTCAAACTTAGCAGATGGACCATAATGGTGCCTTTGAAGGGCTTCTTAGATCCAAATGAATACTTTCTCAGACCGTTTTCCCCAACTATATGGACATGCATCGGAGTTACTTGCTTGTACTTTATCCTCATGAACATCCTGATGAACGTTTTAATGGGCATGCCATCAAATATTTGGCATTCCTTCACACAAATGTATTTGACAATGCTGAATATGTCACTAGATCACCAAAACAGCAACTCTTACCGATTTCAGTTTCTTCAAAAAATCTTCGCTTTCATTATTGTGAATTTCTATCTTGTGTTTCTAACCTCATTTCTGACAGTTTTCATAAAAGTGAAAGAATACGATTCAGTACAAGAACTAATCGATGACGGATTCCCTGTGATGATGGGTGAATACGATTGGAATTACACGGATCACAATATATTCCCGAAGAACTTTGAAAAAATTCTTGTAATTGCTAATTACGATGAGATGCTTAGAGCAAAATATTCCATGCACAATACCAGTTTTGCTTATGGAGTGGGCATTGATGCTTTCAGTTTTCTTTATAGTTTGGCCTCAAGATATTCTAAGCCAAAATTTAAATTGATAAGTGCAAGTTTGAATCAGGCTTTGTATGGATTTATTTGGGCAGAACATGCACCACTTAAAGATGTCTTAGGTGATTATGTAATAAGAATTTCTGACTATGGATTAATTATCAAATGGACGCAAGACTCTGTTATGCAAGGATCTCAAATTGTGAAAAAACATATGAATTTAAGGGCTGAGTCCTATGATATTTTATATCCTCTGACTTTTAATCAGTTGAACTTCGCTTGGAATTGTCTACTGTTTGGATTGATAACTGCCTTTCTGGTGTTCTTGGGAGAAAAGTTAAGAGTCGCTTGTTGGAGGGCTTCAAACTGAATACAAAAAATAAAATAAAATTATTCAATTAGAGTAGATATTAAACAATGCCCATAAAAATGTAAAATACAAATATGAACAAAAAAAATCGAGAGTTATATAATACATAGTTGACCTATTTTATTTTGAAATCATTTTAATCGCGTGTGTTTTAGTCAACTTATTAAAATAATTTATTGGCATTGACATAAGCATTTTTAACTCTAGCCTAGCAATTTTGTCCAAAAGCCGTAAATTTTTAATTTCAAGGGTTATAGAGCTAGCTAAAAGGATTATTTGAAGAAAAAGCTAGTGAGACCTTTTTTTAATTTTGTTATATTCAGAACTATTTTTTTAATAACGATGAACATATTTTTTGTAAGCATAAATTTTGTTTCGAAAATTAAAAATAGGAAAAAGGGGAATCTTTTAAATTTGTTTGCAAGTTTTTTCTGTTAAAATTTTTTCACTTCAAAAATTTTCGTGAGTCCTTTAATTTAAGGGTGGTGATTTTTTTAATTCTGAGCTCCATAAGAGTTAAATCGCCCTAGGTAGAAGCAAAAATAGACTAGATTCAGGCGAGATAAAAATCGTATCGGAGGGGGTCAATTTTGGGGGGTAGTTTTTAAAAAATTTACTCGAAACAGAAAAAAAATATTTGAAAAATGGAAAAATTTACTACGCTACGCTATAGTTTTTTTTTTTAATCCACAAATTCAATCTATAATACACTTTTTGAATAAAGTTTTTACTATAAATAGTTAAAAAAAAAAATTATTTTCAAACTTAAAATTAAAAATATAAATTAAAATTTTTTAAGTTCGAAAATTATTTTTCCAAAAACTATTAACAATAAGAACTTTATTTAGGAAACATGTTGTAGGCTGAATTCATGGCTTTTGGAAAAGCTATAGCATGGCATTGAAGGCATTTTACGTTTTCTTAAAATAATTTTTCTTCTGTTGAGAAGTCAGATTTTTAGAAAATTGCCCACCTCCGGTACGATTTTTTCTCGTCAGATTTTAATGTCTATACGTTTTGATTTTTTTTCACGTCTTATATGAATCACCCTTACCCCATAATTAGTACCTAAAAGTGAAAAGAGGGAAGCCAAGAGGGTGAAATATAAAATTGAAAAAATAACGGAAATCGGTGTTCAATATTTTGAATTGAATGAGGAATGTCCAATTTAAGGACCACCCTAATCTATATAGATAGTGTATTAATATAACGGTACATTTTAAAGATTTTTAAAAGTAATTTAAATATAAAATTGTAAGTATTTTGGCTTTAAATTTGTCATTTTTTTTTACAAAAACTTAAAAAAAAGTAAAAAATTCAAAGATTTTTCTCAATAATAGCTCTTTAAATTGAATGTTAAACTAATTATTACAAAACCAAATAAAACATAATTTAACTCACTCACTAATTTTGCATTTTTTTTAAATTATCTGATTTTTGTTTGACTGGCGTTTCTAGAAAAATTTCACTAAATCCAAAAAGAACCATGAAAAAAGTTCGAAAATGCAAAAAAAAAAACTAAAAAATAACGGTTCATTAAAGGAAGATAAAAAATGTTTCAAATTATGCTTATTTTAGCAAAGCATAGATTTGTATTAATTTTTTTTTTAATTATATTATTTTGTTAACATTTTGAAAAGCGTTGAAGAATTGAAAATATAATCTGAATTTTTGCAGTTTTAACCGAAAAAAAAATTCATGAAATGCATGCGTCAAATGCCACAAGTATAATTAAGAGACAAAGAACTTTTTCTTGAATAGTGCTTTTAGGTTTGTAAAAATCTTTAGTAAATCTTTTTTTAAAAAAAGTATATTTAAATTTATTTTCAATTTTAAAATGTCTTAAATTGTATGCAAATGCCTTCCTTACTTAATATTTTAAGAATCTACTCAAGAAATAACCATGGAAAAAAGTTTTTGGGTAAAGTAGAAATAAGGGCTCAGTTTCAAAATTTTCATACCACCTAAGATCTTGGGAAAATTTATATTTTTTGATTGCAAAACAAATTTTATTTGTTTATTCATGCTTGTCAAATTAATTATTTTCTGTTTCCTCTGACGTATGTTTCTGGAACAATATTTTTTGCATTCAAATAAAACAGTATATAAAAACAAAAATTTGAGTTAGTACCAAAATTTTTATCAGTATATTATTTGGTTATAATAGGTGCGTTTTAGAGCAGCAATGCAAGCACAATTGAAATGCTATACTCACTTTCATATTCAGGGTGTTTTTTTATCTCTAGGTTGGTAGGCATACCATTTACTGTCAACAGTATTTGCAATTAAAAATTCACACAAATATTTAGATAAAAGCAAAGGCTACCAACCTGCAAGTAATTAATATTTTTTTACTGGATCACAGTTCTTATATCAACTTTTATAGACTGCCATGTGAGTGATTCCGTGCCAACTGTGATTCTTTGTCTTCAGTGCTTCTTTGGTTATTTATGAAAAATGTTCGCATATATTTTTAATTTTAATTGGGCAAATTGCTATTAACTACAATCGATATTAAGACTTAATTTGCTTTTTATTCCACACGGCTTGGGAAAATCATCACAAAATGTCAGTACCGTGGCATGTCCGTTCCTTGTTTTTCCAAATAAGGCTACTAGTTTCTAATAAAATACTTTATTGAATAGAAATGTTGTTCTTGGAAAAGTTTGAGTCCAAAACAAGCTGGAAAAAATTGTGCAAAAATTTTATTTAAAAATTAAGATGGCTATAGCCTTCTGAGTCTGAACACCTGACCTTACCTGATATACCTTTTAGTGCATCTTTTCGTTATCATCTTGAGTTTAAGTAGGTAATTGAATTTAAATTTTCAATTGCACTTTATTTTGTCGTCCATGACTAAAAATACTATGAGATTAAACTAATTAGAGTCTTTATAGCATTCAATTTCGAAACTATATAAGTCTTATTTATCATTTTAAGGATCAAAGTTTTATCATCAGGGAGATAAAATGTTTGTGTAAAAGTTTATCATCACATCACAAAGCATAGAAATTTCCATTAAATTAAACTTAATTTATTTATCCTTAGATGTTCATCAAGGATAAAACTTTACAAGAGCTCTATAATGGAATTCGCATACTATTAACTCTAACTCGATATGCTGTTAAAATAACACATTTTATATCATAGTAGGAATAAATAGTATTTCATTTGATCACAACAAGTGATGTTTACTAACTAGAAAATTTTAGGGTTGTTAAAAATGCCATGAGTTCCTTTATGACTGAGTATGGGTGCTTGCTTACTGATAATTATAACTTTAATACTTTTTAATATATGCTTTTTAGACTTTTTAATACATTCTGGATTGCATATGGCACTCAGAAAAGAGTAATTGAAGGATAAAAGAAGAATTTTTGTTTCCACATTTGATTGTGAATAAGTTTTTTTTTTTTTTAATCTAATCAAATCCCATGAATGGTGTTCAGTTGAAGCTGTGAGCATATAAAAAAAAAATGATAAGAATGGGTCTATAATCCCCACCCCTATGGTAGCAGTCAAGTAGGTACTACATCCATTGTACCATTTCCACCCGCTTAATAATTTACAATATTATTACTTTTTGCATCAGAGGATGAAAAACTACCATACTTCCAGATCATTGGCAACAACACAGGGGTTGACGACGGACGTCGACGCCAACGTCCAAGTGCTCTTGAAATAAATATGAAAAATCGCGCTACACAAAGTATGACACAAACTTGCTCTTATCGACCAAGTCAGCTGTGTAATTAGCTCACAGGAGGGAACCACTCATGCACAAGAAATAAAATGTGGGTGAAAATCCAAGTTAGTGCACATTGGCCAAGTCAAATGCATTTTTTCTGCCGTGACTTCATGTCAGTGAAAAAGGCTATACAACAACGTGGCTGATGGTGGTGTAGAGCAATTTGAGGACGTCTCTGTCACATCTGCACATTTATTTTCCAACCAAGAACTTCATTAAAAATACAAAAGCTATAAAAACCAGGTATACCTTCGTACTTTTAAAAATAGATTCCACTTTATTAACTGTACTCTGGTGGAAATGTTCCAGAGTTCATCTTCACTTCTCCCACTTCGAGTGTTGGACTTTAATATTTTATTGTCCTAACAAAGTTTATTTGCTTAATCACCATCATGACATTATTTAGAACATCCTTTATAGAGGAAACCATGAATTTGTTGACTTCCTTTAAGCTTCAAATTCTATAGAAAAAGAATTCTATATAAATTTATTTACATTTCAGTGGACCCTCCTACAGTCAGTTGCGGATCCAGGTTCAATAACGTCCTAGGGCCTGTTCGATTTGTCGTTTCTTATGTGAAAGTTATTGTCGAATTTATGTATCTAATTATTAAATATTAAAATTATCAATCATTATTTAAAATAAAGCTTTTTTCATATTCACATTTTTCACAAATAATGAAAAAAAAAGTTTAGTAATTTACATACTAATATTTGTTGTAATAAATAATAAGTAATTTATTTTAACATAAATAAGAAATGTACCACTGAAACGCATGTTTGCTTGGATTTTTTAAAATAAATTACATCAATTTGGTGGTGCAACAGTTCATGAAAAACCAGGGCCCATTGACTTACAACTCTCAACCATACCTGTGTGCGTGTTGTTGGCAGGAATGGAGGGGGCCTACAATTTTTTGCCGAGTCCGAACGGCTAGATGAGAAGCACTTATTCATGACAAGTATACTCTTGGAGAGTTTGTCAGTTCCTCGCAAGAGGCAGTACCTCGGGAAAAACATTTCTATTTTTAGGTGGCAGCCGCTGGGAATAGAACCCAGACCTTCGGCACGACAGTCCAACGCACTAACCATCATGCCACGAGGTACTACTTGGCTTGGATTTTTAGGAACTTATATTTCGTGTTTTTCAGGGCAATTTTATCGTCACTTAACAACAATATAGAGTTATACTAAATTGCTACTGTATTTTACATTTGATTGTTTTTTGAGTGGAGATACTCGGTATTGAAAACAACAAAACTCATTTCAACACAAGCAAGATTATCACAGTAGTTAAATCATTTCCCAGGAACTGCGTCCAGTTTATATTTAAAATAACCTTAAATATGTGCCTGAATGAATACTTAATACACAATCACTCCAATACTGATTTGTATACAAAATTTTAGCGAAGCAAGTCAAAAATCTTGAGAATTATTCTCAAGCGATTAGAACTAATTTTAGTGCTAGTTTTAAGAAACAAACAAATTGTAATTAAAACTACTGTCAGACCTAATCTGATCCAATTTAAAAAAAAAGTTCAGTTTTGACGGCTAAAAGTTACCATATCAAATTTTGGGCCAGTAAGTAAAGTACTCAAAAACTCGAAAAATAATCAAAACTTATAATTTTGATATTTTTTCTGTGGTTGCAAATAATGTGAAAATGATTTAAAAAGAATGAGATTTGATATCAGGTTTAGAATTCATTCATTCGTTAAATCACCATTATTATTTAAATATATGAATATTTGAATTGCTTTATAAATTATGGTAGTTAAACAATATTTCTCAATTTTTTAGACAAATTTCTTTAAATTTTGTGAAAATCAGTATATTTGACTCATTTTTATATGAAAGTATACATTCAGGCACATATTTGAGGACATTTTAAACATAAACTTTTGACCTTAGTTGTGAAGCCCTTCTCTTAAGTAGAAAAAAATAGGTAGTACCACTGAATTCAACCTCCTCAAATCTTTAAGTGTACCAAATTTCAATAATTTGTGCTAAATATTGGCGTGGAAAATTACCACTGTGTACTTGGGGGTGTAGGAATTTTTTTAAATTGTTATATTCAGAGTGGGTATCGTGGATTTTTAAAAGGATTTAAAAAGATATAATATTTTGTTCTCGGACATTTTCCAAAATTTAATTTTGAGACCCCGCGGCCGTTTTAAGGTGAAAAAACTATAATTGGAAAAAAACCACATAAATTCGTGTCGACGTATTTTTAGTTCTTCGCATTTTTATTTTACGTGCGGTTTCCATTTTAATTTTGCGTCTAGAGTCATTGTCAGATACTTTGTCTCATTTGCAAATGGAACAAAAGCGGTATGATGAAAGATGGGTAATCTATTTATGTGGACTAAATTTTGTTCATTGAGCGTTATTCGCCATATTTTTGTCCACTCATTAACATTATTGAGTGCATTTTGTAATTGAATTATTGCTTCGCCAACCGTTTTGCCTACTGCAAGTATTGCAATATCATCAGCAAACGTGGGTACGATAGTGTCTTCTGTTTGAGGTATATCACGTGTAAATAAAAGGTACAGAACTGAACCTAATACACTTCCTTGTGTTATCCCAGCCACTACTTCTTTGAAATTTGAATACTCATTTCCGTGCCTTACATGAAAAAGTCAGTTTTCTAAATACTCATTTGAATTTTATAAAGTCCTTCAGTACTTGCCTTTATTTAAATTTGAGGCCTTCGTTGCAACACATCCAAAAAGACCGTCGAACAAATCATCGGCTTAGAGTGTAAAGCGCCTAGCTCCACATTTTGTTTACCATTACAGACCACTTCAAAAATTGCTTAAAATACAAAAATCTATCAAATATTTTCAATTTCACAGAATTTGGCAATAACGAGTGTTGAAAAATATTTAATGTAATTTTGGTTTTATTCAAATATTGCGAACACTTTGTTTAAAATATTTGTTTGTAAGAAATGCAAAATGTGAGTTAGCTGCTTTACACTCTAAGCAGATGAAATGTTCTTATCTCCAAGAGCTTTCTCGATTACATCAGTAATTCTGTGTTCTTAATCAACTTCGAATGCTTGCTCATAAGTCCAAACTGATGTTCAGGTATAAGCCGTTTCTGTTCTATTTATTGTTGTAGGCGCAGAAGTAATATTCTTTCAAAAACTTTTGAGATTATAGGAAAAAAATAAATGGGTCTGTAAGAATTCTTTTCGTGTGATAGTTTGCCAGGTTTGAATACCATTATAACTTCCGATACTTTCAATTTACTTGGAACATATTCCAGTCTAAGAGCGGCATTTATTATAAAAAGGAGGTTGAGTAATCCTATATGAGGAAATATTTTTAATATTTCTGCTGTTATTAAGTCATAATCTGGAGCCTTATTTGACTTTAGTTTCCTTTTTTCCTGTTGGATTCGGCGAGCGTAGCATTTCTAGTTGAGTAGCTTTCACTTGAGCTAAGACTCATATCAATATTTCCATTAAGTGCTTGCCCTTCAAAAGGTTAAATTTTATTCACTATGATTTCATTGATATTCCCAATTTTCCTCTAAGTCAAGATTATTTCGTCCCCTGATTGCAAGAACTAGGTAGCTCAATTTTGAAAAATTATTTTTTATATTTCTCACACTTTTGTAAATATCTTATAATTTTCTATGATAGAAAAAAATTGGACGTGCTGAAGAACAAAACCTTAATTATAAAAAATAATTCTAAGACTTGAATATTTTTGTTGTCTTTTTTCATAAAAAAATTGAAGATATTTGATTCAAATTTCATGTCTCTTTGTTTGTTTAAAAAAAAACTATTTCTTCCTTGTTTTGAAGGCATATATTTTGTGAATGATACCAGTCTTAAAATAAGACAAAGTGAAAGGGGTTTTTTTCAGTGATTTTCTTTACGAAATTGTGGGTACATTTATCACTGTTGAGTAGTCTGTAGACGGATATTTCCATATCCTTAATATTGAATGCATCTAGCACCACCTTTCCAATTTGGTCCAGGTGACCAGTCCATCGAAGACCGTTGGGAGCTTTTTGCACACTATCTGGCTCCTCAATAGATTAAGTTCAATTCGTGATTCTTTAGAGGGAACCAATTACATTATTGTCTGCATTTGATTTATTTCCCTATCGAATATATTAGATTAGAAAATTGTTCTTAAGTAATAAACATATGCCAGGTATATATGTACTAGCTTGCATGTAAATAAAAGACAAAAGGGAAGGAAGTAGGTTTTTGCTGTATTTTTTTATTTTTTAATCAGTTTTAATAATTAAAAGCCTTTCCAAACCAACTTAAGGACAAACGTTGATTAATTGTCTTTAAATCACCAAACAAAGATGTGTAGGTGTATGAACTGAAAAGTCCTTTTTGAAACTTTCAGATATAAAGAGCTGATTCAGCCTTACGAAGCACAAAAGTTTTCTTTTTAAATAACAAACAACTCAATTTTCTTTTTCATATAAAGGTGAAACCCATATATTGAATATATACTTTATTTTATTTCAACTACCATCATCATCATCATCATCATCATTAGGTATAGTTTCAATGATACATTATGTACCTAGGTAGAACCAAAACTTGCTTGCCTCTGTCAAAATGTATCTCTGGTTTCAAAATAATGCCTTGCTTGGGTTCCTCATACTCACTCATGTATAAAAAAAAAGTCCATATATTCTTCTTTGAAACTAACGAGAAATACCCATCTCAGAAAGGAAAAGTGAATCCTTTGTGACCTTCACTCCAATTGATCATTCTCTTCTTTGAACTAAATACCCGGATATTCAATTTTGTCACATCCATATACAAAATCTGTTAAGACATCACATTTCAAAGCAAATTTATTATCCTTCCCAAAATCAGCTTTGGGATGAACACTCATTTCCTTAATGTCTTAACCTTCATTTAGTCCTTTTGTATGTAGGTTTGTAGAAAATATTTGCTAAAAACTTCTTTCATTTGAGAAATTTCTCAATTTATCTCACGGTCTTTATTACTTTCCTCATATGTGAGGGTTAATATAAGGCGTAATGGATACTTATTCAAAGGTAGATTCTAAAACATGACTTTCTATTTCCACATTATTGTTGTGTATTTCTTCAATCTTGTTTGAAAGTTTGCTATGTGTCGAGGGATATTGCCTATTCATATACTCGAACATAACCTTTTAGATGAGTTTAAATTTTGTATTCCTTATTACTAGGTGATTGATCGTATATAGTTTCGAATAGAATATTCTTCAGACCACAAAGGCGTAGAGTTTAATGACGGTATCCTTTGTATGACTAGGCTATACAAGTTCTTCTTCATCAGCAACAAAGAAGGAAAAAAAGTTAAAAAAGAGAAAGAAGCACTACAAACATAAGCTTTTCATTCAAGATAATATAAAAAGGATTCTTTGTGGAAATTCTTTTTAAATCTAAGGAAGATACGGCTCGCTAGAACAATTGAACACACAAAAAAAAACACGTTTGCCGTAATAATTCAGGAGAAAACAGACGTATTATTCTTTTGTTTATAAGTAAGTACACCTCTTTTTAAAATTCATTATGTTTGGTGTCATTTGCAAGAAAGATTCAAATACAGAGTATGACTGAGGTCACAAATACTTATCAGGGTTAAATTGTTTGAAATTTTAAACATAGAGCGTGAGAATTGGAGAATTGCTTAATTAAGATTAACTATGTATGTAGCAATAAATCACATTAAATAAACTTCCCCAAAGAAAAGAAAATAGTTCCTGAGGTGATATTTCTAGCAGCTACAAGAAGCTCATCAATTTTAGTGAGTGATGGGGCCTTAAGTTAATGAAATTTTCGAATATTACTGATGCATTTTTTTGTAGTTTTTCAATTTGGTGAAAATGAAAGTTGTGCTGTTTTTTGCCGCCTCATTTTTCGAAAGGTGAAGTTATCACCACCATTTTCGATTTTCAAAAAAAAAGTTCTAAGCTTGTGCCATTAATACTGAAATAATGTTTTAGCCGTAAGAGTTGCAAGTATTCAATTCTAATTTTTCTCTTATCAAATCGGCATATGGCATCACAAACTGAACACAAAACAACACAACATAAAATTTAAAAAATATCTACATATGTATGTACACGTGCTGAGAACATAACAAGTCAAAAGTTATTTAGATTTTATTTGACATTTCAAACGAATCTCAGTATGCATGGAAATAGAAACTGTACAAATTCTATTGCATTCTGTAAAAAGTCCAAAAACGAGTAGCCTTCAGCTTTAATCAGAAGTAGATAATTTTCTCATACTCTTTTTCATAATTAAAGCCTAGTACGCTGCTGATGCGAAACGACAAATCCCATACGAAAATGACACAACGAAATCATAAATGAAAAATTTAGTTTTAATTTTCATTCGGCAGTACGCTGTTCGATGAAGGAAATTGATTATTGTAGCAGATTATTTGGAGAAGTCTACACTTTTTTTATGTACACAATTTATTACCCAGACCACTTATTGTGTGCGATAAAATGACATTAGTGTTTTTAACTTTATTTTAATATTTCTTTTTTCATTACAGAATGGCTGCCTATGATTTTTTTACATTTGCAATTGTTTTAATTGTTTGAATTTGTGCAACTGTCAAGGAATATTTCTCCACTTCGGTTTCTTAGCATTTCGTTGTCTTGTTGGAGACCAACTTAAAATTTCGTTTCGCATCAGCAGCATGTTAGGCTTAAGTTGAAAATAAACATTTTGACATTTTTATTTTTGTTTCGGTCAAATTAATATTTTTGAAGTCAAATAATTCAATAAACTCCCATTTGGACAAATAATGCAAAAATCGAGTTGAAAGAATTTCTATTAATTGATCTAATTTAATCAAAATTCCTTTTAATGGCCTTAAGTCCAAGTGAGTAATCTGGACGAAACGCCAATTTGTAGGACTAACGGCCATATAAAGTTATTTTAAATCAATAATTTAACAAGTCCAATCTTTAAAGCTAATTCTTCTACTTGGCTGAGTTATTTCAGTAGTATATAGAATTTGTATTATGAAAAAAACCTTCTTATAGGTCTAAATTTACTCTATGTGTAGCTTTTGTCAAGTAAAACATAGTGGCTTAAGGTAAGCTGAGATATTCATAAACATATTTCGATACAAATACTTTATAAAGTAAAGCACTACCTCCGTCAAAATCGATATTGCGTTTTTTTAATCTTCGAACTTACCACTGAGTTCAAAAATGAACTGGAGAATTTTTGAACGCTATACGGAATGGGTTTGGTTTTGTTTCAGTAGCGTATTTGCCTTGGGACAAACCGATTAGTTCAAACAGCGAGAAGAATTAAATTTTTCGTTTATGAATTCGTCTCGTCATTCTTGTATTACATTTTTCAATCCGCATCAGCAGCGTACTAGACTTTACCCTTGAATTTTGAAATCGGGGACTGGCCTTGTGAAAAATATTAATCTTGAAGGATTTTTATTCCACCGGGACCAATATTATTGAAATAAGAAAGGTATTGATTTGGTTTTTGCCTAGCCTAATGGAATAAATGAAATAAAGTTAATTATTTTTCTTTTGGAAAATGCAAATGGGTCTTGCTTATAACAATGAAATAAAATTTAACCAAAAAAGAACATAAATGCCATTCAAAAAATTTCTGAATCAAAAACTAAATAAAATTTGTGTATACTTCTAATAGGGCTCCCTTTTTGGTTGCTGTCCCCGGGGCCTCTGCGCGAATAGCTACGCTACTGTTCTGGTTTTTAATGCTCTCATGTTAACCTTTAAGATAAAAGACTTCGATCTGATTAACAATGAAATTTTGGCTAGTTCATATGAAGACGAAGTCAAAAAGGGTAAGTTCTAAGATTTGAGTAATTTCTCAAACGAAAAAACTATAGAATACACCACTTAAAATTTGACAATTGGGTCTACTGCTCATTTGCTTAGGAGGGGAAATAAGCAAAGCTTGAATGTGAATATTCTATTTTAAGCAAATATGTATACCTAATTTACGAACCATAAGCCATAAAAAAATCTAAACAAAATTTTTAGAAAAATGTATGTTTTTACAAACTTTTTAGTTATTTTTTAATAATTTAAAAGGCTTAAAACAAAATCTAAGCAAAGAATACTTAAAGGAACGCTATTAATTTGAAAGTATAAAATATATGAGAAATTTCTTACTAAATATCCTAATTATACAGTAAAGGTCCTTACATTTTTTTGTAGATATGTACTTTTCAGAATATTGGCTTGAAAGTGGTTTTCAAAATGGCGATTCACGCACAACAATTAAGGCCGAGTCATTCTTATGACTCGCTTTTTTTTCAAAAAAAAAATTTAATTAAAAAGAATGTTTAATTAAAAAAAAAATGTCTTCAATGATTTTAAAATAAAAGTATAATGTTAATTTTGTTGAATATAATATATTCAAAAAGAGCTTACTGACGATGAAAGCATAGCTTCCGAAATGTACATTAAAGCAAATTAATATATAAATAATTTGTGTATTAAGTTACTAAAAATAAATTCTTTTATTTATTAAAATAAAAAAACACTTTGAAAATCTGCACTATCAAGCGCAGTGTAAGTGTAAGTGTAATAAGAACAATATTAATTTTTTCTCCATAAACTTTTGAAGGAGTTGCTTGAGCGAAGTTTAGTATCGAATTTAATGCTTTTTAAAATGTTTCTCTCAAAATGTCAATGAGTCTTGTACATTAGAGCAAGTATGTGCAATCCAGCTGTGTGTTTTATTTTATTGTACGTTGTGTCAAAGCAAAGGACTACGCTCATGCTTCAACAAAAACTCATGCACTTAAACATTAGTTAAATACATCCGCAAATTTGATTGACCTTGTCACCATTTTTTTTTTTTTTTGGAATCCTGTAAGTGTTTTAAAATACACACAATTATTCAATTTCTTTTGATTTTACGTCTAAATTACCCTGACTGCATATTATTTTCATTTGTTTCCATTGTTGGTACCTAAATGTATATATTTTGGAATTTGAATCGTCTGAGTTTTTATTATCTCAAGCAACACAAACGTTTGATTTATTCTTTTATTAATAAAAAAAATGTGATAAAAGCCTTGTATGGTGATCATTTAACATTATCATAGTAATTGGTTCAATAACCTTAAGTTTCATTCTTTTTTTTATGAAGCAATGATGATATTTAATCGTTTTCGTGATTTCTTTATTACGTGCAATTTAAGAAATTTGGAACATGTTATCGACAAACTGTTTACTTTTTTAACTCTTGATCTATAAAGCAAAGGCAAGTATTGGTTTTGTGCAAAAACAAAATGATATTTTTTTACATCACCTTCGACTTTACATAATGGTTATGGTGAACTCCAAAAGTGATTTCCGGTATATATGTAAGCTTAATAGCGCAAGAAAATTAAAACTTTAAGAAATTTAAAAAAAAAAATCCGATAACGCTGAATTTTGGTACAGAGCTTTGATTTGACGGCTTAAGCATTTCCTGAAAAGTTCCGTCAATTTGGACCGGGGCTTCATTTTCCAGGGGGGTTAGAGTGGGTAAAACTAAGTTTTTTCTTAATTTCTCGAAAACTGTAAGTTTTTTTTTTTTGAGAAAATGTGAAGGCACAAATTGTAGCTTATGTCATTCCACACAAAAAAGATTAACATGGTTTTATTCTAACAAGCAAAAGGTTCTGAGAAAATCATGCAAGAACTTCACGGTGGAGTACATTTTGTCAAAACATTATTTTAAATTTTATTAATCGATAGGCTAAAGTTTTTGTAGGATCTGAATTTGGCTACATCTTCTCTTTATAAAACCAAGTTTTTGGGGTGTCCGGAGTAAGGGGAAAACCGCCATCTTGAAAAAGAAAGTGATTTGGTTTTTCTTCAGAAACCCGCTGAAATTTCCATTTACAACAAAACTATGAAAGAACAACATTTAGACAGTAAAATTATCTAAAAAGTGAGCTATTAACGAACTCTGTAGGTATATTAATCTTGAAGTTATAGCATAACAAATTAACGTTTTTTATTTTGTACTGTGTAAAAAACGTTTTTTTTTTTAATATCTCAGACGATATAATTTTTTTTTAAACTAATTAATTTATGTTAGTGCTCATATAATAAACCTACAGCGTTTGTTAATAGCTCATTTTTTAAAAATAATTTTACTGTCTAAATGTTATTCTTTCATGATTTTGCTGTAAAAAGAAATTTTATATCGAACCATCTTGGAGGCCAAGCAAGTACGGGAGACCTATACATTCGTTTTACTTAAATACGGTATGCTATTAATCTTCAAGACCATATATTGTTCATAGTTGCTTAACTCGTCTTTATTATTATACAATTTATTATTAACGTAAATGGAATATTTTGTTTGATAATCAATTAAGTGAATTTATTAGTAATGTTAAATTTTTTTTATAAATCAATAAAATTTTGTAAATAAAGATATTGTGTCACGTTGACCTTAATTTTAAGCAAATTTTAATTTTGAACATTAAAAAAAAAATAGAGTTCAGGAGTTTTACTGACCGAAACACTTACATGCTATAAGTTTGTTAGCTGCAGTATTCCAAGATTAATTTAGCGGGAAAATCAATTAAAGGAAGTGCAATTAACCAGGGAATACTGTAAACCAAAGATTCGAATTCGATAATTAAATACAATTTGAGGTATGAAAATATTTAATTTGAAAATTAGTCCTGCAAATAACTCTCAATGCAACTATATTTAATTTTTGTTTTATTAAATATCAAAAAAGAAATTTTCTGTAAATGTGATAACAATGAATAACTTTCACAAAATTCAAAAGTTATTTAAAATAATATTGTTATTGGCTTCTCGGTTAAATGCAATAAGACGGACCTATTGAATTGAATCGAAAAGTCAGTGGTTTCATGCGGAAAATTCTTTAACGTATACCTAGCGTGGGAAATTACCATTTTCAACAATTTCATTGACAAATACGCACGTTTGCACTAATAAATAAAATTCACACTTCCAAAATAAATAATTCAATGTGGTTCCAACGAAATCATTGAAATAATTTATTGATGCAGAAAGAAAATTATACAGTCTTCTTAATGCAGACACTATAGGATGGAGAGTTTATCTTAAATAGAAAATCTGACCGTGACGGAAGTAAATTCAAACAATACTAAACCTAGCACAGTGGAAGTTTTAAAAAATATCGAAAATAATAATTTTCCGCTTTATTGGTGTTTTTGGAAACAATGAGCCTCAATGAAAAGAACCTACTTTTTTATGCGAAAAATTTAAATATGGTTGCCATACGAAGTCTAAAATTTGCATTTTAACATTAATTTTTTTACGGTTAGGTCTTAAAATGAAGAAATAATGGCAGACTATGTAGATACATTAATCTGTATACAGAAATATTGGGAGATGTAAAAATGATTCATATTAGAAAAGATGGTTGTAAATCAAAAAAACATTTTGAATGTCACGGTTCATGCATAGAGAGGTAAGAGGCATTTTGTTCGATTGTTTTGTAGATAAATAAATAAAATAAGTTTTTTTTTTAAGTTATTTAAAATAATTCCTATCTTTTATCGATTGTTCACCAAAAAATCGATGTTAATTTTTTGGTTAGGGTTAGATGCCAATAAAGTCCTAGAGATTTTGTCGTCAAAGCATTGTATATAGAATCCAGTTACTGTCAGCTATAGTCAACGTTATCGAAGTCAATATTTTGACTAGCTTACACGTGTGATGGGAAATAAATTAACAATTTTATATTCACCTAGTTAGTATTTTCTCTTAGTCGATATTAATTTAACCGGAGCTCGCGTTTTTGATTGCAATAATGCGAGTATATTTTTTTATTTCCCGCCTTGAACCAGATATCGTTGCGGATGACATTGCTTCCCACTTATTGGCTAATAATTGCATCCCAACGAACAATTCTATCAAGTGTACAAAAATTAGCAAAGCGAATAGTTTCGTTTCATCTTTTAAAATAGTAACACATTCCTCTTACTTTGATTCTATTTGCAATATTAATAACTGGCCCCCAGAAGCTCTTGTTAAGGAATTTTCTATTAAGAAAAATAGACTCACTCGTAGTTTGCCCAAAAATATATCTCCAAAAAACTAAGCAGAATTACCCTCTTCTACCAAAATGTAAGAGGGCTACGCAGCAAAACTGCTGATATTTATATGAACTCCCAAGCATTTTCACATGACATCTTTGTTTTGACTGAAACTTGGCTGAATTCAAGTTTTCTTGACACGGAACTTTTCAATCAAGAGTTTTTAGTATATAGAAAAGATCGTCATGTTGATAAGCCAAAAGGAGTTGGAGGTGGTGTCTTAATTGCAGTTAGAAATAAATTTATATCTTCGTCTATATCTTTCCCTTTTAATCTCTCTATTGAATTAATCTGTATAAAATTAACTATACAGTCCAAACAGTTATACTTATTAAATGCATATATTCCTCCGAAAAGTTCGGACGCAGTTTATGTGGAACTTTCTAAAGCCTTAGATTTTGTTATTGACTTGTCTTGCTCTAACAGCAACATATTACTTCTTGGTGATTTCAATTTACCTCACATTGAGTGGGTTCCTTCTGATGACGAATCCTATCAAGAAGCTTCTTTAACTTCTTCTCAAAATGAGCTTCTGCTTCTTGATAGAATTATTTCAACTGACTTACAGCAAGTAAGCTGTATTAAAAATTCTATAAATCGAACTCTCGATTTGGTATTTTCTTCGGACGCTAGTAGTACCTTGGTTCTAGAATCTAGTTCTGGGGTCACTAATTTAGATAACTATCATCCTCCTTTGGATATTATTTTTGACTTAAGCAATCACCTTACTGAAAACAGTAACCCTTATGATTGCTCATATACTTTTGACTTCAAAAAAGCAGACTTTCAGTTGCTTTCAGAAGAAATAGCTAGGTCTGGTATTGAGAATATATCAGTGTCTAGCGATATTGACGAAGCAGTTTCTATTTTTTATTCCATCCTTAAGAACTGCATTAATAATACTATCCCTTTAAAAATATCAAAGAATATGAACTTTTGTCACTCATGGTATACGAAAGAGCTAAGAACACTCCGAAATAAAAGAAACAGAGCATGGAAAGTGTACTTAAGAACTCTTTCACCAGTAGACCACAACTCCTATTTTCGTTGACAAGCCCTTAGATGTTGACGAAGATTATTTTAAGAACTTACATACCTATGCCCAAACTAGCTGCAATAATATCCCAATGCCACCGTGTACTATCTTAGACCTTCTCTCATTATTAAATGATGATTACTCATCTGGTCCAGATGGAATTCCCCCTATACTATTGAAAAAGTGCAAATTTATACTACTTCAACCCCTTCAATTTTTGTTCCAGTTGTCCTTAAGGACAGGCATATTTTGCCCAATTTTGGAAAAAATCGTTTCTTACACCAATTTATAAAAAAGGTGAAAAAAAATGATATAAAGAACTATAGGCCCATAGCAAAGCTGTCATGCATACCAAAGCTCTTTGAACAAGTTGTATGTGAGAGCATGGCATTTCATACTAAAAGTATTATATGTGATCAACAGCATGGATTTGTGAGAAGAAAGTCAACGGTAACAAATCTCCTTACCTTTTTGCATAAATGTTCTAATGCATTAGAAAACGGAAATGAAGTTGATTGCATATACACCGACTTTTCGAAAGCGTTCGATCAACTTAGTCATGAAATTATTTTATTCAAACTTAAAACCTTTGGTTTTCCGACGATTGTTATATCATGGATAAAGTCCTACCTTGTAAAAAGATCTTATCAGGTAAAATTCAGAAATTGTCTTTCAAACTCTTTCAGTGCTCACTCGGGTGTACCTCAGGGAAGTCATCTGGGCCCGTTTTTGTTCATTCTCGCTATAAACGATGTTACTTCATGCATACGCTATAGTGATATTCTTATATACGCTGACGATATGAAGATTTTCAAAACAGTACAATCTTATCATGACCATGTTCTCTTGCAGGCTGATATTGACAGTTTTAATCTTTGGAGTGGGAAAAATGGCCTTACTCTTAACCCAATGAAATGCCAAAGAATAACTTTCTCTAAAAAGCGAGTAGTGAGTGCTTTTGATTATTCCATTTCAGAGCACACACTCTGTCGTGTTTTAAGTTTCAAAGACCTGGGTGTTCACTTTAGTTCTGATTTAGATTTTACGGTATATATTAACTTTATTGTAAATAAAGCGAGTTCCATGCTGGGATTCATAAAACGCAGGGCAAAGGAGTTTAACGATCCATACGTTACTCTTTCCTTATACAACTGTTATGTGAGACCCCATCTCGAGTACGCTTCCCAAGTATGGACCCCTTTTTACGAAATTCATAAAAGCCGTATTGAATCAATACAACATAACTTCATTCGTTTTGCCTTGAAAGGACTCCCTTGGGCTGATCCGTACAACCTGCCACCTTATGAACACAGATTTAAGCTTCTGCAACTTCAAACTTTGTACGAAAGGCGAGTTAATAATTATTTAATATTTTTCCACCAACTTATCAGTGGTGAAATTGATGCTGCTGACTTGTTAGCATATGTACATAGGCATTAACTACCGCGGAGGAGTTCACCATCTACGAAGATTTGAACTTTTTCACGTTCCTTTTCATAAAACTAACTATGGTATACACGAACCTCTTAACCGTATGTGCAGACTTTTTAATTTAAACGCTTCCGTTGTTGATTTTAACCTAAGTAAAGTTGGATTAAAAACATTGTTGCGCACCAGTGCTCCACTCTCGTGAATTTTTAATTTTGTTTTTTTTTGTTTCTTAAATGTTTTATATTATGTTTCTAATATTGTATGTTTTGTAATTGTTTAGTTTTGCTAATGTTTATTTATTTATTTATTTATGTGCTTGTGTTAGTTTACCTAATCTACTAACCACTAACACATGCACTCATGATGAGCCTCTGATTGTAGAATGCAGCTTGCTTTTAAGCTCACTACAACAAAGAATTCTGAAGTGTAAAAAAAAAAAAAAAAAAATATACAAATTTGCTATTTCATTTGTTTGCCCTATAATTAATTTAATTATATATAAAATTAAATTAAATAAATTAAAATATATCATGAACACCGAAACAAAATAAATAAAATTCACAACTAGGTTGAACAAATTTTCAAGAAGCCTAGAATTTTAAAAATTGTTTAAGAGGGCGCACAGAAAATGCATATTTTGAGACAAAAATGTTTGGAATTTGTTTTTTAAATAGCTAAAACAATTTTTTTGAAGTGATCAAAAGGATTCCATCTGAATTCTGGAAGAGATATTAATTAATGCAAAACAAATTTTAAATATCGTTGAAGTTTTTTTATGTTTAAAATTTCTTAAAACATTTTCGAAAAAAAAGTATTTAAATTAATTAATAAAGGGTACTTTTTTAAGTGGTATATAACTTTGACATGGAATAAAACAAAGATGATTTTATTAATTGACATGAAAATTACTTTATTTGGAAGATAATCTTCTGGCATTATAATTTAAATATGATACCGGCATACGACCGCCACGGCTTTCTTGGACGTAGTATAATCTGGAGGTCCAATTTTTGATGACTTTTTCCAAAATTTATGGCACGAGCTGTGTGACATGTTGTGCCGTCTTGTTTAAACCACAGCTCCTGCAAATAATGGTTGCTCAATTGATGAACGAAAAAGTCAGTAATCATGGCTCTATAGCGGTCATCATTTACTGTAATATTCAAGCCAGCATTTTTAAGAAGGGACCAATTATTCTATCAACCCATAAAGCACACCAAACAGTCAATTTTTGTGGATGAAACGGTGTCTCAACATACATACACTTGAGGATTATCATCACTTCAAATATGGCAGTTTTGTTTATTGACGTGTCCATTCAGCTAGAGGTGAGCTTCATCGCTTAACAAAATTTGTTCAGGAAAATTGGGAACAGAATCATGATTTCAAAATAAATTTGCACAATTTCCAAGGGTTGTTCAGACGTCAGTCTATTTTTGTTGAAATGCCAAACCAAACTAAAAATAAATAACTTGACAGCTGACAGTTAAAATAGTTTTGCTAAATTAAAGTTCTATACCTCTTAAAAAAGCACCCTTTATAAGGTACAAACATTTTAAAAGAAAGATTTTTGATTTAAAAGCAATATTTTCTTAAAAATCCAAAAAAAATCTAAATGCCTTGGGAGGTTCTTTATAGAAAAATATGATCAAAATCAGTTTGTTCTTTGAATTACTACTAATTTTGTTATATTTTTGGAAAAAGTGTTATTCAAATGTAGTCTTTATAAGATTCCCAGAATATCCATTTATGTGAAGAGAATAATTATTTCTTATACCTGCCATATACAAATGTATTGTATACATAATATTTTATTTGGCATAATCAAGCAGTCTGTTCTTTTATTAACTTTTATGATTATCTCCATAAAATGTTAGTTTCTAGGCTTTGATATAAAGCAGAGCGCGTCTGACTTAACGTTTTGACTAACAAAGTTTTTTTTTTTAAGTAAAACGCGTAGGTAGATTTATAAGCGCTGTTGACATTGATTTTTTGTTTTAAGGTTTTCGCACATTTTTACTAGGTATAGGTACCTACAAAGAAATAAAAATCAATGACGACGCCTCATTGATATTAGTTTTATGAAATGCTTTTTTTTGTTTGTAGAGCAATTCTCAATATATAACTGTATTCGTGTTAGACATATTAAATAATTTAATAGTCCATATGGTAACGTTGGAAATTATAAATTTTACAGGCTACCAGGGATGTTCGTTGTTCGAAAATTCTAGAACAGATACACCTGAATTTTAACGAACTTTCTCCTAAAAAAAAAATGTATCATCTTTTTCTTGTAGTATTTTTTTTAAATCTAAAATAGGATTAGTAGAATCCAGGGCCTAAAGAAAAGTCACTCACCGCTCACGATTATTCCTATGTTCGCGTTGTCAGCAGAAATGGAAATAACCTACAATATCCAACCGAGTCCAAACGGCTTGAACTAGAGGCAATTTTTATAAAAAAAAAAAAATACTTTTGGAGAATATGTTACTTCTTCGCAAAAGTCGGTAACCCTACAAAGAATTATTTTTAGGAGGCATAAGCTTGGATTCGAACCCAGATCTCGATCCTTTATAACTTACCATTGCTCCAAAAGGCCTTTGGCTTTTTAACACCTCATATGTGGGCTCTGGACCTTTGGCTCCTCATGGCAAATCTAAAAAAAAAGAAAAAGCCATTTAATTGGTCAGAAAAAGTCTACTAGTCCTAGATATAAGTCAGCCTTAGATAATTTAAAATCAAGGTTTAAAATTTCTCAAGGTCACGCAAGGTCACTTGCGTTTTTGGCACCTCATTTTGGAAATTTTACAAAAAAAAAATATACCATCTGATAGGTTATTAGATCATCATAAAAAGTCAGTTAGCTTCAGTAATTGGTCAGTTACAATTTTTTTTTGATTGAACAGAATAAATTGTTATCTTTATGCCAAAAATAGCTCGTGACCTTGAAAAAAAAACTTTAAAAAATTGTGAAAAGAACCTGTAGCTGATCTTTTATACACAGAGATCTGTCAGATGGTACACAATATTTGCAGATTTGCGAAAAGTTTTTGTGACCTTGAAAAAAATTTTGAAAATGGCTGACCATCAATTCCTGGAAATAGTTGACCTTTTATCATGATCTAGAGATCTCTTGTATGGTATAAATATATGCTATAGTTTCCTATAAATGAAGCACCAAAAATCACGCGTAACTTTGTGTGACCTTGAGAAACTTCAAGCCTTGATTACAAGGGATCTAGGACTGATCAATTTCTAGGACTAGTTGACCTTTTCTGACCAATTTGATGGCATAACCTTTTTCTAATTTCCCATATGGGATGCCAAAGGTACAGAGCCTCATAAGTGTGATATGTACTTACCAAAAAGTGTGGTTAGTAATTGGTCAAAAAGGTTAACTTGTTTCAGAAATTAGTCAGCTATCGATATTTTTTGAATAAAATTTTTCAAGGTCATGACGATTTTTAGAAGGTTATTTGTGGGATAATTGCAAAAAATATACCTAAAAATCATATCAAATCGTCAAAAAGGCTCAGTTATGTTGTTTTAGTAATTAAAGTCATAGATTTTTCCAATGAGTTTTTGAAAGTTTATATTTAACACCTTAGAGATTTTTAGAACCTCATTTATCTCTCATACTGTAGCTTTTAAACATATGTAAAGTTCATTCAAAAATATTTATATGACTCACCAATTACTTAAACTATTTGACAATGTTATGGTCTTTCAGGTTGTATACTAATTTTGGGAATATCCCACAATGAGGTGCTAGAAGTAGCAATGACTTTTAAGAAAACTTTGAAAAAAATCATAAAAATTATTTTTGACTGAAACTAGCTGGAGCTTTCATCCTAAAGTAACTTATACAAAGCATACTACAATATACGGGTATGATCTATTTTATATAGAGCTTTTCTCACTAAAATGGTAGTTAAAACAGTTTGTAACCAAACAGCTAAGTGCCAGAAACGAAACTCTACTTTCCTGACTACTACCATAGGCACATGTTCGAGTACATAGTTTATTTTTGTGAGATTTGCCAGTCTGGTTTACCCTTAAATACGAGTAAGATTGAAAGAAAGCCTTCACCTTAGTAAATTTTTATTTGCAATCCACATGGCAGGGTAATAAACAATAGTTTGGGAATCAAATTCCTACCAAAATACAAAAATATTTACAAATCAAAGCTATCCCCTCACAAATAGGTTAATAAACTTTTTCCCTACAATAGGTACCAACAAAATAAATAGTTACCAGCATAATATTCAAAATATTAAACAAAAAAAAAAACTAACAGATATCTCGCTTGAGTCGTGTATTGCTCTGCTTAACTATAATTCCAACTCCAAAAATAGAATTAATCAAAAGAATTCCAAAAAAAAAATCATCTGCGTCACTAAAAATATGCGATAAAAAAAATTGCAGATCGTCAAAATTCCTTAAAAGAATTCAGAAAAACAAAAAAAATTATGTTAATGGACATAAGAAGGTACAAAAATTAATTTACCTGCGAATTTAGATTAAAATCTTCAAAAAAAAAGCTCGAATGCCAATGGCGTTAAGTTTCATTCGATAAGATTTCTCAAACAGAATTAACCGCCAACAATTATTGTTTATATCAAAGACAGATAGACAAGTGCGCTGGCTAACAGCAGAAGCTAGTTAATTTTATTTCCTCAAAAGCAAACAGGAACTATTTTTAATTCTGCAATAACTGCACGTGTTGCAGCAATGTGTATCAATCTTTTGGTTATTAAATAAATTGACTTGTCAAAATATACAGTTTTGAATTATAGAAAATTGTGCTTTTGTGACAGCTGCTGACGGCACCCTGAAAAGTGTAAACGTCACCTTGAAAATTCGCAAATTGTATTTGTTGCTTGTGTGTAAATAATATTTATTGTTCGTTCTATTGTCGGGCATTCAATTTTTGTATGTAGATTATAATTTTATTGTTGTCACCTTTTTAACTAATGACTTATGACCCTTCACATTTGTTTTTTTTTTTTTGCACACAAAACTTCCGTGTCTTCTCCGGTTTATCGCGTGCCGCTGTCTACCGGTTAAAGTTTCAATTGAATTTCGGTCTTTTGTTATAATTTGTAAACATTCTTTTTAAATTTTAACAATTTTATTGAATGAAAAGTTTATTGCAAGACCTTAAATAAATTAATTGCACAAAGTGTACCTACTTCAATATTGCTTGTCTGAATAACAAGCGTTAAAGGCCAATTAGTTAGCCTCGTGTGTTGATTTAATTCGTACTCAAAACGTCTGACGTATGTACCTGCCTACCTGTACCTTTCTTATGGGAGATTTTATGAAGTGATAATGATAAATAATATTCGATGATAATATTTATATCAATTTATTGTGATAGTGAGTGAGAGTGATTATTAATATTCTAAATTCTAAAACAATTAATTGCATTCGATTTGAAGTTGTTGAACTTGAGAGAAAAGGTAGGTGCAAAGATTGATAAATTTATTAAATAATTTGTTGCTGATTGTGATAAAATCGATGAGTAAATAACTGTGTTGTGTGACATGCTGAAGCTGATGCATGCATAGTGAATACTGTTGAAACCATGGAGACTTTTCCATTTTGTTGTTCGGTACTCTTTTGTTTGTAATGGAAAATTTTGGGGTTCTTCATTAAGTGGGCCAGTTTGTCAACAGCATAAGATACAGTGCAATACGGATATATGAAATTTATAAAAATAAAAAAAATAGTTTCTTATTTAAAGAAAAGGAAAACATTTAGAGGTTAATCTACTAAGAATTTAATAGTTTTCCTTAACTATATCTTAAATCATAAAAAAACTGTTACTTTAGCTTGAAAAGTGGTGAAAGTTTTATTTATATCCAAAGTGCAACTTGTAAGGTTACTAATGGAATGCAATATCAGCCAAGTATTTGCTTCGGCTCTATCACAAATGATGATTCTTTTAGTGAAATTTTGGATCGATATGTACATATATCGATCCAAATTGAATAACCGCCTTCTTGTTATACTAAACAAGTATAACCGCAGTGACAGTTTATTGATGAAATTTAAAATAGCGTGAAATTTCAAATGAAACCTCTTGTTGGAAGACCCTGCTAAGAAAGTTAGTAACGAAGTACTTAATATGATAACAATAAATGAATAAAAAAAGTAATATATAAATGACAGGAAACTGGATGATAAAAAGATAATATAATAAATGGTCGTGGCTCGTGGCCACGGTAACGTAACATTTCTACACGTTTTTCGCTCATAACATAAAGAACTAAAAAAAAAACAAAGCTAGACATTTTTTATATGTATAGTGTTTCATGAGGGCTCTGTTAAGACTCATATACATTTTTGAACAAGGAAAATTTTTGTATGACAGTTAAAAATGGTTGATAACTTAAGATAATTTGGGAAGTTTTATGAAACGTTATAACCTACTTTGAGAGATCGTATTTCAAAAATTGTAATAGATGCCAAAGCAGTTTGATTGTATAAAATTTTAGTCTTACAGGGTTGTGTACCTAATTACATTTGCAAACGGTAGTTTTTGGAGTTATGAACAAAAAATGTTCAGAAATGTATTGTTATTAGACCATGGTCGTAACCGTACATATTTATAAACTTAAGTAAACTACTCAAAATTTAGAATTATGCAAAAATATATAAAATTAATAAAAAAAAATAAAAAATTAAATAAAATAAATTAAAATAAAATAAAATTAAATACAATAAAACAAAAATTTTAAATACAACTGTTATACAAAATTTATAAAACACGATTTTTTTCAATTAGATTAGATTAGATTAGATGAATCTTTATTGATAGCAGAAACAATAATCCATAAATACAATTTTCATAAAGAGTTTAAAGCATGGCTTAGAAGCCGTCTGCCGCTTTCCTAATTTTACTTTAAGAGATTAAAAATTATAATTTGGAAAAAAAATAGAACTTTTAATAGAATTTCTAAATCAAGCAATAAAAAATAAATTTAATATACGAGTATAAGGAAATATAAATATAAATGTGAATATGATGATATAAAAATGATGAAGGTTAATACAATAATATTTAATTTTTACAAACAGATGTGAAAAATTTCATTGAATAAGGTAGATACCTAATATTGAGGTTCAAAAAGAAAAAACCATTTATTAGATTATAATAACAAAATTTTCTTAATAACAATTCAAATTTTTACGACTTTAAAAAAAAATTAATTTACTAAAACATTCAAAGTTAACAATTTTAAGATGTTGAAACACTGACTTTTTCTAAATTGAGGCTTTTAGTTTAGCTAAAACAAAAATGTGTAGAATTTAGTTAAATGGTGAAATTCAAAAACAATCTTTATATTCAAACATGTAGAGATAAAAACTGCAATAACTTTTTAGAAGGATTTTAGTTTAGCTAAGACAAAAAATGAGGAAAATGTATTTAAATTATGAGAAATTAAAATGAGCTTTTAGTTTAGCTAAAACAAAATTATGAAGTGTGTTTTTTGTTCATGACAAATTCAGATATGTATTTCTATAGTATTTTGCATGAGAAACATAACGTACCAGCAACTTCCAACCACAAATTCCATTGAGAACACTGATACATTCGTCAAACGTTAAATAACTCTTCTTAAAATACAGTCTTCATATTTCTTGAAGAATAAGACAAATTGCTATGAAATGTAGAACGTTTTCATTTTGGTTCAAATTGCATAGAGAACAAATGGGGTTTATGTCTCTTCGATACGGTCTGAAATTAAGTTCTAGAACTTCCGTTCTTATTTTAAAGATAAGGCTCATATCCATGATAGAAAGGTCCCTTCTGAAATAATTATTTTCACCCAAATTAAGACTTAAGCTTCTATAAATATTCCTTGAAGTTGACTCCCTGGCCCTGTCAAGATGCATCTGAAACATGCGTTCATCTACCTTTGCAATGCAATCATAAAAAATATTTTGCCACTCTCCTATATTATTGACATTCAAATTTAAAGAAGTGGAATGTGCCAAAGCAAGTTCTTGCCAGTTCTTAAAAGGAGTGTGAAGAGAAACAAGCAGTATCCTTTTATGCAAGTTGCTATCAGGTCTCTTAATAACTTTCGTTAAAAAATCTGCACAAGCCTTTAAATTTCTAACGAATATTTGCGGCAGACCGGACTCAACATAGATAGCGTAGTTCGGAGTACTGGGAGGTAATCTGAATATTCTTTTAAAAAAGTATCTCTGGATTGTTTCGATCTCCTAAAAAGATTCGTATCCATAGACTTCGTTTCCGTAGCAAAAACAACTTTTAACTGTGGCATCAAAAACTTTAAACTTAGATATTGCGTCCACAAAGGACTTTCTAAAAAAATGTGACCACATTAGCAAGTTTATCTTTTATATGAGCCCTGATACTGAGATTGTGTGAAATAATGAAGCCTAGGTATTTGAATTCGTTTACAACTTCTAAACTGGTACCATCTAATGTCCAGTTCATTGAATTTCCATTATTGCTACTGTGGGACCGGAAAACCATGACCTTGGATTTGGCTGAATTAATTTCCAGATCCCATAGATCACAAAAGGCTTTTAGTTTATTTATTTGGAGCTGGAGCGTCACTGGGTTGTCAGCAAAAATCACGAGGTCATCAGCATACAACAAAAGTTTTACAAATATATCACCATAATAAACTCCTCCTGGTAAATGGCTCTCGATATCGTTGATGAACAATGCGAACATTAACGGACTTAAGACACATCCCTGTGGAACTCCTGTTTCAGACCTAAATGAACACGATTGGCTTCTCCCACTGCAAACGATTGCTGACGAATCAAGAAGGAGCTGTTCATAAACCCGAATAAATTTAGTTGAAACTCCAATCACTGCGAGTTATATATAATACATAACAGTGATCTTCTATTAGTTTTGTCAAACGCCGCTTTAAAATCAACAAAGAGTGCAAATAATGGCTTCTTTTTATCAATGAATCGCCTTGCTATGGTTGTAAGTGCAAAAATTTGATCCACCGTTGACAGGTTAGCCTGAAAACCAGCTTGAAAACAACTAATAATATTATTGTTTTGCACCCATGTTGACAGGCTGAGGTATAGAATTTGGGTAATTAGTTTTCTTAGAGAGCTTAACACTGAAATCCCTCTATAATTTTTAGGTTGATTTGGATTACCTTTTTTGAAAATGGCTGTTATTTTCGCCAAGCGAAAACTATTTGAAAAGGTTTCCTCAGTAAACATTTTATTCAGTATTTCAAGAATATGGTCCAGAAATTCAGGTGTTGAATTCTTGTAGAATTCTATATTTTTTCAATTATTGAGTGTTCGTATTGAGTCGAAAAAATGGGAAATTACACAAGACAAACGTTTTCTTTTTTTTAATTCTTTAAAGGTCGTCATTTTCATGGATGATTTTTTTTCAGGCAAAAAGTAAAAAATGTTTGTCTCTAGTTATGTCTTGCAACTAGATATGTAGAATGATTTTTATTCAATGCAACCACTCATCATTTTGAAGAAAATTGTTTTAAAAAAACTGGGTATTACCTACATACAAATTATCAGTACAAAATTTGAATTAAATCCATTTAGATATAAAGGCCAAAAATAAAAAAGCAAGAATCTTAATGCACTTAATCCTTTAACTAAAGAATTTTTTTCAATTTTTTGATTCACAAAGTTAAGCGAGAAACTACGAAATGCAACAAACTAAATTTTTTCGTTTCTTTTGTAATCGAACTGACAACTGTTTAACAAGAAATCATATACATTTTGCACAGAAATTGCTCTCGACGAAGATTCTCCACAATTAATGAATATGCATAGGAAAATATGATTTTAACCTTTAAAGAGTTTTCTTAGAAACCCAATTTTTTTTAATTTTAAATTTTGATATGCAATATTATTTTAACTTATTTGAAATTTATACATAAAATAAATCAATTTAATTCCGAAATTTGAATTCGAAAAAAACCCTCTATGAGATACATTATTATGTAAGAAGAAGCTTGAAAAAAATCCTTTTTAAAATTTAGTTCATAGTAGGAAATTTTGATCAAAATTGTAGGAGCCGTTTTTGAGAAAAAACAATTTCCCAAAAAACTTTTCAATATTTCAATGAAAGAAACCCTTATTTTTTTAATAAAAGTAAAATATTTTTTGTTTGATATTACTTAAAATTTTTAAAACACGTTAAGTAGGTACCAAGTTTAAAAATCAGAAACTGCAGTCAAAGCTAGTTTTTTTTTTTAATCGCGTGTGTTATGATAACGAGACAAAATAAGAGATTATCTTTTTTATTTTGTGAATATCTCAGCATAGTCAGAACCCAAAACTAAGAAGAAAGCTCTTGGAGAGTATTTCTCCCAACAAATTGGACCATATCTCAATTTTGACACTTAGAAACAATTTAAAATTTATTAATTCCTATAACTAATCCCACTGACTAAACTCCGTACTCTTGCCTTCATCCTTTAGAATACAATGGTTATCAATTGAGATCCCAATGAGGTGCTGCGGCTTGCCATATCATCACCCCATCTAACCTATCATAACCTAACTAACCTCTCCTAAGCTAACCTTATATACCCATCGGCAACGCCAACTACGTGTGAACCATGAATTTTAGTATTTTCAATTTTTATTTTGTATAAAAATCATCGTTTCATTATAACTAACAGGACCTGAGGACCCCCTTAGGACAATTCGGTTAAACATAACTCTCTGCTCATCTATATCTGACAATTTCAATGAAAGCCCTTCTTCCGTGATGACACACAGGGACCAAAGTAATAATCACCCTAGAACTTCATCTAACCACACCACCATGTTGAAAAAGGTTGTTGCTCCTATATAAATCAAACAAAACGCTTTAAGTCTCAAAAACCATATTCTCACGATATAGTTAAGTGTTAATTCAAACAAAACACCATGAACCTTTTAGGGATTTAATTTTATTCATAGCACTAACTTTAATGCCTTTTGTTTTAACAACAACAACAAAATCAACAACGACAACACGAATAACTTCCCTTTCAACACAAAAACCCTTCTTGGTTGTGCGATGCTTATCCTAAAAACCCCTTTAAATAACTTCATCTTAAATTTTCCTCCAATTTTTGAGATTCGCACCACAACAATATCCTCGTTTGCGCTTTGCCACATGCTGGATGATGGCAAAAAAAACACCATCATCACACCGAATATAAAAAGCTAGTATATCCTTTTTTAGTGCTGTAATGAAATTGTGTGATTTATCCCCAAAAGTCAACCCATGAATAAATCATGAAGTAGGAGGGCAGAGTAAAATTTCCATTTTCAGCCCTCGAGAATTCTCAGTGAAGTATGTAAAGTTTACTTGGACATTGAAATACCCCAAGCACACGCTAAATTTATTCTTAGTGCTGAACCACTTTAAAAAAAAAAACTTTGAATTGTGGTCCTGGTCCTGCAACTATCATTACTTTACTTGGCTATTTAAGTTCATCTAAAGAGAGTAATCGAGTAAATCAGCTGGTTGTTCATTCGGTCTTCACAATCCTTTAAGTGGAATTAATTCTGAAATCCCCATACCTACATACATACCTCACTCGTGATATGGTAATCTATTTTTTGCTTGATTTTCATTTTTACCATTCAACGTCATTCGAGAATAGTAGTTCTTCGTTTAAATTGAATAAATCTCCATTTTGTCAACAGACCTCAACAATGATGAGGGTCATTCTAATCACATAGTTCTATCCTTCCTTACGCACGGGCAAATAGGTTTTTCAGATAGCTAACAGCCCCATAAGGATCCGCTTAATATGGGATTCGATTTATTACACAAGCAAATTCAATATCTACCACGGACTTCAGACTATCGAAGGACTTTGAATATTTGTATTTGAACTCGTTTTCATTTTAAGTAGGTTTAAAATATGTTCCAATCTTTAAATTACTTTTTTTTAATTTTATTTATTTTTCGTTTTTATTACATAATTTGTAAATGTGTTAGTTGTCAAACAACCAGCTATTTTAGATCGTTTGTCTCGATTTTTCAGAAAGTTATTGAAGTTGGCAGGTCGCCTATTTTTTCACAAGCCAAAAGAGCAATTAACTTTTTTTGCATAACATATTCGCAATTAATTAGCAATTACTAATGATGCTATATGTTTTAATCAGAATTTCCAATAGTGCCCTATTAATTTCAAAGAGATACTTGTTTGGATGTTTGTGTCCATGATTGATAGACATACAGAGGACTGGAGCAGATTTGGTCGAAATTTGATGAAGAGAATGATTAGATACGTAGTGAAAAACTGGCAATAGACTAAGATATTTTCTTAACGATATGAAATGACAAAGTGTGGTTAAGAAAATAACTTTATTATTAAAGAAAAAAAAAATTAAATCAATCAAGCTTAAAAGCAAATCAATCAAATGAATAAATCGTTTTTGTGTCCTGTGCTTTTCTTTTAAATTAATAAACAATACTTTGGCGAGCGATTGCTAGGTATGTTCTATGAACAAAAAAATGGTATGGGACCCTTTTTGCGTCCCGTTTATATGGGAGCTGTCATTTTCTAAGTCATTAACTTTAACTAACAAATTTTTCAACAGGGACGTTACAAAAGTAGAGCGACAGGGACAGCAAACGACGCCATATTTCTTGCCGCTCTTTTGACATTTCTCTTTAGTAAGGTTTGCCATTTCATGATGGAAAGATATATGAGCCAACAACGAGTCGAAATTATTAAAATTTACTGCCGAAATTCGGGGTCAGTGGCCTCAACGTTAACGTTGGTCGTCATAATCGTCCTAGCAGATCAACAATTGAGCGTCTAGTGGAAAAATTTTAATTCACAGGCACAGTTCAAAATGTTTCCGTGCCAGTGAGACAAAGAAGTGCCCGTAGTTTCGAGAATATTGTTGCCGATGAGGCTTCAGTTGCAGAAAGCCCAAATGTGTCTCTCAGCTCTCACACGTCGTTCTCAAACGTTGGGCATCTCTGTGACGTCGTTGTGGTGAATTTTGCGAAAAGATCTTGGCCTACATCCTTACAAGATTAAATGGACGCAAGAACTGAAGCCGCTTGACCACCAGAAGCGTCGTATGTTCGTGAATTGGGCTGAGCAACAATTTGAAAATGATTCGAATTTTCATCGAAAAATCATCTTCAGCGATGAGGCTCATTTCTGGCTGAATGGCTTCGTCAATAAACAAAATATGAGGTATTGGTGAGGCAGCAATCCACACGTACTCCATGAGTCATCATTGCATCCCGAAAAAATTACGGTCTGGTGTTGTTTATGGGCCGGCGGCGTCATTGGGCCGTACTTCTTCCGTTATGATCAAGACCGGCATGTTACTGTGAATGGGGATCGCTACCGTTCAATGATAACCGAATATTTTTGGCCCCAATTGGATGATATGGACTTGCAGGACATGTGATTTCAACAGGACGGCGCAGCGCCACAAGTCACACAGCGAATGTCACAATCAATTTATTGGAAACCAAGTTTGGAGAACGTGTTATCTCACGAAATGGTCCAGTCGCTTGGCCGCCTCGGTCGTGCGATTTGACACCGTTAGAATATTTCCTGTGGGGCTACGTCAAGTCTATGGTCTATGCCAACAAGCCAGCGACGATTGATGAACTTCGTACGAATATCGAACGTGAAATTGCAGCGGTATCGGCCGATTTATGCTTGAAAACCTTCGAAAATTGGGTTCAGGGTCTGGACTTCTGCAAGCGTGCCCGTGGTGGCTATGCAAAAGAAATCGAGTTCCATACATAATGGCATCAAACGTACATTCACAGGAATAAAGAATTTCAATGATATCCAAAACCGTTTTTGTTTTATTTAAAAAAACTTTTGTAGCGCTCTTATTGAAAAACCCGATATTACCCTATTATTCATTAAGCTTTGCTTTTCAATTCAATTGCATAACTGTGGTAAGAGCACATTCTCTCAATTTGACATACAATAATTGAAGAAATATCATGAAATTCTATTAAATTTATAGCAAGGACTCTTCAAGCTTAAGAATATTGTCTATCAATGCAACATGAGCTGTACCTCTTCTACCTAAGTGCTCTTTCACATATAAATTTATTAAACACATGAAACTCTAAGATAATGGTCTTGTCGTAAAGTGAACAGCACATTATTATTTCAATAAATTAAAAGGATTTTTCCAAAGGGTGTAACTTACATAGGTATGGGTGAGTATATATTCACAAAATACGTATTTTACTTACTCCTCTGATAAATGTTAGGCACTCTAAGTCTATGATGTGATCCCATAAATAATGGTTAATGGGAGAGTATGAGGAGTAAATGGTTCTCACAAATACTTGATATATTAGAAAGGTTAAGTTCTGCTTTATTCAAAGGTATTTTATGAGAAAGAAAATTAAGATTACTATCGCCTTATTCATTACCATTTATCAAAGGTTTAAAAGTTCTTATTAATATACTTTGTACGAAAAACACTTGCTTAATAATAATATAATTGATGATTGATTTAAGTTAAATGCCAATATTCGTCCATGGATATTGATTGGTAATAATGAGTAATGACTAATGATTAATGAAGAATAATAATTGAATTATATTAAAAATTGTAAATTTCTATTACAATTTGTACTCATTATTTATGTGAGGAAAAATCAATTACATACTATTTATACCACTTTATAATTAATAGTAATTACAGTCAAATTAGCTTTTGAGATTATAGAAATTTTGTAACAGGATGGATTTTGACATTTTGCATTTGGCCTTGTCTTAAGTATTAATTAAAAATGCTGGCGTATTTCACACCGATATTTCTTTTCTCTTCCACCAATCTGAAATGAAAAAATTGACTGAACAGTAGTTCAAGAGGTAGAATTCAAAGACAAAATTAGCTTTAAGGTGCATGTATTTTGTATTAAGTTAATTATTTCTTAGCTACTTAATTTAATTATATTTTTCTTTCTTAATTTCAGAGAAATCACATATCAGATTGAAATTTAACCCAATGAAGTTAAGGAAGAGCAACATTTAAGCGCCTTTTCAACTCCCCTGATTATTTTTTTGTTTTAAATTAATTTTAAACAAACATTAAAAATGGATCTCAGAAATACAACTGAGATGAGTGTGTCAACAGACACCTACATCCAAGGTTGCAAGTCAACGGATTTGATTCGACCAAAGGATTCATCTGGACACGGCAAGTCTGAAGGTAAAATCTTTAATCTATTTATATAGCAACTTAAAAACAATAATGGATTTTTCGAATTTTTATTTAAATTTACACATACATCTCCATTTTTAAATAAGCATCAAATTAATTAATGCACACCTGCTCTATAAGTATAAGAAAGCTTATGCACATAGAATGAATCATTCAAAATATCCTTCCTTCCTCCCTTCCTATATGTACTTAACTTACAGTACACAGACATAAAGTATGTACGTCAGCAGGTTATCTGATATATGAATATCATATCCTCGATTAATATACACACACACACATGCACAAACTACACATATAGATACAATGAATGTGAGAACATGAACACAACTGTGATGAAGAGCATAATGACCTTGAGAGGACTAACATATGACACATCTAAGTTAAAAATTAAATAGACTTTTGAAAACAGGATAAAAACAAACTAAGGAAATTTATGTGTGTGAAAAGTTGTAAGTCCTTTGCTACCGGGGTCGAAGAGCAACTTGACCTAGACTTTGTAGGCTTTTGTTATTGGCTTTGTTCTTCAATATTCTTACTGTTGACCCTGAAAGTTGGCAGCATTATTTTATTGAATGAACGGATTTATAACGGATTTACTGGTTGGTACACCTGAAAAGATATTTTAAGTCTGATTTTGAAATAGTAACTGATATTTATTTTACGTATTTTGTTGAATTGTGATGCATACATTTAGGCATTTTTAAGGAGGATGAACATGAACAAGTATGAACCTATCTCGGTTTTATTTGTAAAAATGGATTTTAAGAAGCAAAATAATCGTTGCTCTAAAATGGAGGAAGTCTTTGGAAAGAAATTGAAAATAAATTGAGATATGATGATTGTATAACTTGAAAAAAAATTCAAAATAGTTTTGAGACGAAAAGCTTGTTCATCAAGTGATGTGGTAGGTACATCTTCTTTTAGATATCCAAAGATGAAAAAGACCACAGAAAATGATGTATGTAAGTTAAAAGTCTCGGTATCCTTTAGAATCAGTATTAGTCCAGTCAGTTTGTGGGGTAGTTTTGATTTTGCCCCTCTTTTATGTTTTCGGGGGTGCTGAATCGACACCTGAAGTTTGCGACTAAAATTTCGAGACGGAATATGCTTAAAAAAATTTGACTGAAAAGACCTGTTTTTAAATGACTCAAGTCATGATGATGTAATTAAATGAAGAACAATGTTATCTTCTCATAGGCAAATCGTGTGCCCTTTTAATCACAAATTGACTGGATTTTTTGATTTACGTAGTTTAAAATTAAGGCTGATGATTTCTCGAAGATGAATGGTGGTATTTGAAAAATTAGAAAAGAGTTTTAAAGTAAAATGTTCGTACCTCAAAATGGCATTTTTTTGAGAAAAAAAATTACCTCGACAAAAAATATAACCCCAAATTTGCTTAAAAAACGCATTTTTTAACTTTAGATTTCAATTTCTCAAAAACGTACTAGACTAATTTCATGGCCAGATTCTAACTGAACGCATCAAAGACCATGAGAAAAGTATATTTTTGTTCATGTTACAGACAAAAGTAGTACCTCGTGGCATGATAGTTAGTGCGTAGGACCGCCATGCCAAAGGTCTGGTTTCGATTCCCAGCCGCTGCCACCTAAAAACATAAATGTTTTTTTCCGAGGTACTGCCTCTTGCGAGGAACTGACAAATCCTTCAAGAGTATACTTGTCATGAATAAGTGCTTTCTCATCTAGCCGTTCGGACTCGGCAAAAAATTGTAGGTCCCCTCCATTCCTGCCAAAAATACGCACACAGGAATGGTTGAGAGTTGTAAGTCACTAGGCCTTGGTTCTTCACGAGCTGTTGTGCCACCAAATTTATTTATTTACAGACAAATATATTCAAATTTACCACATAAGGAAGTTACTTTGCTTTCCAGTGGATTTTCGAAAACCGTAAAAAAAACGTTTTTTTTTCAATAAGCGCTTGAGTCCAAATTTGTTGTATCAGAAAAAATCTCAAACAGTGATTTATTGAAAATTGTGTATACCTCCAATGGTAATTTCATGTAATTTTAGAATAACTGGTAGTTTTCGAGTCATTAGTGAAAAACTCTCAAAAATATCAATTTTGCATTTTTTTATATTGCGTCACGAAATTTTAGTCGCAAACCTCAAATTCGAATTCGGCGCCCCCGAAAATATAAAAAAGGGACAAAATCAAACCTACCCCACAATTTGCAAGGTAAAATATACAATATGACTGGACTTTATCATAAACAAGCTATTCTTGTAATTGGTCTCTCGGAAACTACTCTAACGATTTTGATGACACTTCCACATTTTTTTTCTCGATTTAGTCAATGATTTTAATTAGAATCACTCACTGCAACGCCCACTGTCGCATATTTAGTTTCTATGAAATTTCAAGATTAGTTTGTTTTTAGCTGGGGGAGGTGATTTGAATAAAATCTACCGACTGCGACACCTATTTTTTTTTTGTATAAAGTTCATTTCTCAAAAGTGGCTCCAACGATTTTTGTTACAATTTTATCCAACTCATTATTTTAACAACCACATCTGAAATTTTTCAAATTTTTCGAAGACATTGTGAAACAAATCCTTTAAAATTGTTAAATAAAAAAAATATAATTTAGCTACGAAAATTGTCCTTAAATCATTATGAATTACTTATATGATTATTTTGTTATTAAATTTTTAAAATACCAAAAAGATTAAGAACATGTAACCAAGTCGTGAATTTATTTGTTATTTCACTGAGATCATTGATTCACTAAAACGAAACTTTGTTATACGAGACCAAGACGAGACTGAGTTATACGAAACCGAGACCGATACCGAGACGATACTGAAATTTTTCATCGTTTGATTTGGTATCATGGCCAGCCCTAGTCAAAAGATACAAGCTCAAACTTTTTGTTTTATATAAATTCAAGGTAATTACAGCTCAATCGGTTCCCTAAAATTACGCCATATGAAATAACGCCAAAAATTAAAAATGGAAAAAAACAAAAAATTCTCCATTTTATGGATTTTTTTTCTAGGAAAAGGAATCCAAAAAGTTTGGCTTACATTCCGAAATTTTGAATTATGTTTCCAACATTTTCCTAACCTTCAGAATGATGAAAAAAGACCAAAATTTTTGTTTTGCACTGCCAAAAATAAGTTATTATTTTTCCAAATGCTTGGTGTAATTTCCTCGTTTTTGAGTATTTTCCAATATAATTTTGGGAGCTTTTTTTTAAATATTTATGACAAATTTTGTTGGCTTTCTTTCCAAAATTGTTTTTGGCGTAATTTCAAGGAGCCGCTAAATCTAGTCTATGACATAAACATTTTTTTTTATTTATATTTCCTTTTAAAAATTTGCCAAGGGTTAAGGATTAAATCCAAATTTTTAAACATTAGCCTCTGGAAGGATTGCCGCTATCTTCAAATAAATTGTGAATACATTTTATTGAATATAAGACGGCAGTTATAGCTTTCATTGAAACTCATCATTGAAAATTTAAATTATTGATTTTGAGACATTTAGAAAGCAAAATTATTTATTTTTTTTTATAGACAAATAAAATTAAGTATTAATTAATATTTCTAGTCAAAACAAAAATCAAATAGGTTCGATTTTCCACGTAAAATGACTTTAAAGATTTCAATGATCATTAGTAAGGCAAGTTCAATCATTGAAATAAGAAAAGTCTTTTAATGTGGAAAGTTGGGTTAATTTTTTATTTTTTCTTTGGCTAGAAATATTAATAAAGTATTAAGCTTCATTTGTTCATCAAAATAATAAATGATTTTACTTCCTAAATATCCCAAAATCAATCATTAGAATTTTCAATGATGAGTTTCAATGATAGCTATAGCTGCCGCCTAATTATTTTTAACAGAAAGAATAAGATATAGTAGGCAATATTAACAAGGGTTGCTATTACTTTTTATTAATTATTATTTTTTGTTTTTAAGTGCTACGTAAGAATTGTTATCTTAGGTATATGTATTCTTGTTAGATTACCCTGTATCTGTATTATATACATAACACCTGGTTAGTAGGCTTTTTCCATTGTTTTTGCAACCAGGTGTATCTTAATAATTCATTTTGCTCATGTGTTCTAATCTATTTATATAAATAAATAAATGCTTATAAATAGTTTCAAATGGTTTACTGAATTTGTTTACACAATAAAACCTAAATTTATATATTCATTTACCTGATTAAGTTTACGAAAATCATTCTAGATCAATTATATACTTTGATCTCAACAGCTACAGATGTTAAAAATAAAATTTTGTGAAAAGTTATAAGTATAAACAAAAAATTTAAAATCTGGGTTTAAACATTTGAAAAGTACCAATTAGTTTGATTACAGTAAATATGGATGTTATAAGATTATATAAAGTTATAAAGGACCTAGAAGGACTTAACAAAAATAATACATTGTTAGTGAGAATTGATGAAACGAATGTTGTGCACAAGTCACTGCTGCCTAACCAAAAGGAAAAAGACAAGACTTCCAAAAACAAAAAATATAAAAATAAATCAGTAATTAGTCGTGGTAAGTTTTCCGTTGTAGTACCTCCGTGGCACATTGTGTTGGACCTGTCATTTTAAATGTGTGGGATTGATTTCCTGCCGCTGCCACCAAAAAACAGAAGTGTATTTTTCAGAGGTAATGCCTCCTCTTGCGAGAAACTGACAAATCCTTCAAGAATAAGTGTTTTTGCCATGAATAAGTGCTTCTTAACTAGCCATTTGGACTCGGCGAAAATTTGTAGGTCCCCTTCATTCCTGCCAATAACACGCATACAGGAATGATTGAGAGTTGTAAGTCACTTGGCCCTGGTTCTCCATTTGGTTGTTGCAGCACCAATTTTTTTTAATTTTTTTACGTTTTGAGCTAGAGGAATAATTTCAATACTAACCGATCGTCAGACACTTATTAAAAATTCGGAAAAAAAAGTTAAAAACTAATTAATAAAAGTGTTACGTCTAGTTTGTTCAGCAAGTAAAGAACATTTCAGTAGAACAATAAAAGTCGTAACAATATTGTCATTAGAAAAAATTTTGCTGGATTTTTGCACCATTTGAACTTGAACAAATTATTACACGAATCATTAAGCGCTTTTCTTATAACTGGTCAAACTTGACTTATGGGAGGACCTTTCGTAAAGATAAGTCACGGTCTCTAGGAGAGTATAGCACAATAAATAAAGTGCGTGTTAAACAAGTGAAATACAACAATTTTTTAAAATTTAAAATATGTATAGCAATTGTTTTGGCTTCTTTCAAAAAGTGAAAATCGAAACAACGTAGATTTAAAAAATAGAGAACAAACTCGTTAAATAGTTGATAGTTGTGGACTTTATCGAAGTCAACAAGTGAGAAAAAAATACTTGCAAAAGTATTAATCAAGTGAAGAAATCAGAGATATTCAAAAAGAACTTTTCAATGGTCAAGAATTTGATTTCCAATTTTTTTTTTTTTTATTCTAAATGGAATAGTGATATTGAGAATTTAAAACAGACAAAAAACTTCAAAGACAAAATTTAGAGCCATATATGTTGTCCGTGTGCGGCGTACAATTTTTTGATTATCTTACTGAAAGTCTCTACCTCAAATAACTTTCACCCTTTAATAAATAGTCCAGTCAACTTGTGCTCAAAAAAGGCTCTTAGCAAGAAAATTGTAGAGTAGTTTTTAATTTTGCCGCTCATATATGTTTTCGCTGGTGCTGAATCTGAATCGTAAGCTTGCGACTAAAATTTCGTGATGCAAAAATGCATTTTTTGAGAGTTTCTTACTAATGATTTTATTTTAAAATTAAATCAATTTATCATTGAAAGTATACAAAATTTACAATAAATCTTTTGGTGTTATGTTTTTCAAGCGCCAGTGGAAAATAGACGTACTGTTTATTGTTTTCAAAAATCCACTCAAAAGTACTAAGTTACTATACTTTATGTGAAAAACAAAAATTTTTCTCTGTAACATGAACCAAAATATACTTAGCTGATGGTCTTTAATGCGTTGAGTTCGAATCTTGTCTTGAAATTGCTCTTGCATCTCACGTTTGTGAGATATTCGAATCTAAAGATATACAAAAATGCGTTTTTTATGCAAATCTGGGTAAATATTTTTTGTGCAGGTATTTTTTTTTTGAAAAAATGTTTATAGTCATTCTGAAGTAAAATACTTCAAAGATTTTTTGAATTTCTTAAATACCACCATTCATCTTCGAAAAATCGTTTGCCTTCGTCTTAAGCCATACCTTATTTGAAAAATCCAGTCAATTTGTGTTCAAAAGGGCACATAGCGATCAAATTATGGGGTAATTTAGAATTTTTTTAATTCAATGTTTACTAGGGTGCTGAATCCAAATCTGAAGTTTGTGACTAAAATTTCGTGACACAACATGCAAATTGACTGGGTATTTTTCAATTAAATAGTCTTAGAAATGGCTAACGCTATCTCGAAAATGAATAAGGGTATTTGAAAAATTCAAAAAGAATTTTCAATAAAAATGTTCATACTTGGCAATGACCACAACCATTTAAAAAAAAAAACTCGACAAAAAATATTTCCCCAAATTTGCACAAAAAAACGCATTTTTGCATATCTTTAGATTCGAATATCTCAAAAACGTGAAATGCAAGAGCAATTTCAAGACCAGATTTGAACTCAACCAATTAAAGACCATTTTGGTTTGCGTCACGAAAGTTTCAGCACCTCCGAAAACATTAAAGAGGGGCAAAATCAAAATTAAACCACACTTTGCATAATAAAAGAAAAGTATGACTGGACCAAAAAGCAGAGCGCTGATTAAAGACAAAATAATTTATTTTTTTTTTGGGAAACATTATGACTTATAATAATTACGTGTAATAATTACTTGTTCAACCGGTTCAACAAGTCAAGGGATATTTTTTCTATTAACAATTATTACAGCTTTTATTATGCTATGGAATTTATTTAATAGTGGAAATGATTTTTACTTCTTGAACAAACAAAGTTGAATAAGAAATAAATTGATGACTTGTTAACTTGTTGTCCTGTGTTTTAGGCTTTAGAACAGAAGAACAGTTAAATGAAAAGTTTTAAAGTTTTCTTATAGACAGCGCGGCTAAACAACAATTTGTCACGGAGGGTGGTTTTTTTGAAAAGAGGGGGATAGAGTGATGGGGCTATTTTCCAAAATCTTGGTAAAAAAGATTAATTTACTATGAGACTGAAAAATGAAAGGAGTTAACAAAAAAAAGGGTGTTAAATATATTTTTGACAAAAATGGAATACTTCCCTTTTACCATATATACTTTTATAGACCTCTCTTTGGTTCTTCATTCTGGAAGTTCATAAAACATTTTAGTCAAGTTTCATGGGGAAACCATTTCTGTCACAGGATTTATGGTAATAATCCCACAATTATGTCAACCTCCAAAAAAAAACACCCTTTTACAATATATATTTAAATTGATTTTTCCGATTATTTGTTTTTATTACAAATTAAACACTGATTAAGTTTGAATAACGGACCATAATTTTCAATTGGTTTTCGGTGATACTTAAATTTTATACTAAAAATATATCTAGTCTCCCTCACATAGCAATGATACAGTAGCCGCTCGATTAAGTGAATCTCAAAATAGTGAACTATCCAAAATAGTGAACACACAAAATTTAATTAGAAAATGTATTTTGTATAAAAATATCTTGCAAGCATTTAAGATTGCTTGAGAACACGGGAGAATTATCTGTTTTTTATTTAAACTAAATAAATCTAAAACATTCACATCGAACAAAATGTGCACTTTGGATCAAATTCACCATAAGAAAGCCCTTCAGAAATCCCGGTCGAATAAGTGAATAATCTCGAAAGAGTGAACAGGCTTGGTTTTTATTAATTCACTAAATCAAGCGTCTACTGTAATTACTTTTTTCACGGAGGTGACATTGACTTCCTTTTTTTGTCATTTGATTCAGCTTTTGAAACTACTTTACAAACATGTGTTATATGCTAAGGTTGTACCAAGGTTAATATTTTGGTTTAAAACACCACAACTTTCTCTCGCCTGCCACTCAAAGAAACACCTATCCATGTGAAATAATTTCATAGATTCTTCATTCTTCTTGTATATAAAACATTTAAATCATTGCAGGCTTCGGTTTTAACTAAAATGGTACACCGTGGCGTTTGTAGACTACTATAAAATACGATTTGGTTTCCAATATTTCTATGGAAACGAATTTTTAATAAATCTAAGAACGAATTATATGTACAAACGAGTATACAAACATTTCAACATATAAGGTTAAACAAAACAATATATCAGCAGAAAAAAGTTTTAAGATATCCCGAATATTCCTAAAAAGAAATTAAGATTAGAAAAAAAATAATTATCTAATTTTTTTTTCGCAAACCAAAGAATATTTTTTATTCGCCAAACTAATTTGAATTCAATTAGCAACAAATAATTTTTTAAATGAATTTCCAAAAATGTCCTGCAGACTTTTTTTGCTCATTAAACTCTTTTTGATTTAAAGTATTGTTTGAATGGTGCTAAGATAACACAAATTTATTGGCTCTAAGTTGAAGATTTTGTGCAAATATCTCACCATTGGAATTGGCTTGGTGGTGAAAAAAATATTGTCGTCAAAGAAAAAATGTCAAACTTTTTGCCTTCAATATTATACAAAATTATGCACAGAATAGGTAATGCAAATTCTTTCAAAAATTTATATTTTTGGGAACTGTTAACTATGCTTATATTATTCTTGCTCAACACTCGCTCCTAAGAAATGTTTCCCATAATATAACTTCCTCAGTTCTAGTCTCAATTTGACGATTAATTGATATTAATGCCAACCCTGTTATTCTATCTTCATCAGTAGAATTTCTTAAGTAAGTTCGTAGACGTTTCAATATTAAAAAAGTTCTTCCTGTTTGCATATTGAAACCATTAGACTCTTCAAAATTTAAAGAAGCTTGTGTATGTAGTTGATTTTGGCATTTTGTCTATTTAAGCATGAATTCAGACTTTAAACATTAAATTTTTCGGGTTCCATTATTTTTTTAAAGTAAGGTTTCTTCGTTAAAAATTTGTTAATTTTTGCCAAGAATTGTGGGAATCTTAATGTACTAAGAGGAAAGTATGAACTACTGGTTCTCGAAACTCATTTAGCTAACTTAAGAAATCATTAACAGGTAGATACCTTAAGTTCATTAAATATTATGTACTTAATGAGGCTAATACTAAATTCAGAATGTTTTGAACATAATTTATAACTATCATACTTAAAACGGAAAAGAATGATTAACAAATGTCTCTCCCAAAATCTCTGATCCCCCTGGCCTTGCTATAGAGTACCTATGTATATCACAAGTAAATAAATTGAAAATTATTGGAGCCGAGCGGTTAAAAAAAAATATAAGCTTACACAAAACTTTCAATTTTAAAATTTTGGTATCCATATTTTAAATTTGTATTAATATAGACACAAATAGAATTATAAACTCAAAATTATCAACTTGATTTTAAAATCAAAATTTTTTTTAATTCACAAAATCGTTTTGGAACATTTTGATATGCAATATTATTTAAAAATTTTCGAAGTTTAAGTAAAAAAATATTTAAACCCGATCAGTCCATAATAAAATAATTCAAAGCAAAAAAAAAAACATTCTAGAGGAGGTACAGTTTATAGTTGCTGGGTGCTTTTTTTTAAAGCAGAAATATGGAATTTTCTTCAACAACTTTTAATATTTGTATTTATATACCATTATAAACGAAAAATATTTTATAAAAATATTCTTACCAAATTTGTTTGTTTTAAAAAAATTAAGAGTAACTATAGTTGAGTCTCGATAACTTGAGCACATACGAAAGAACTTCTGTTCAAGTCATTTGATTGTTCAAGTTACTTAATCAAATTATTCGTTTTTTGCATTCTTTTGAACAATTATTGCTCAATTTATATTCCTGAATTTTAATTGAGCGTCAAAATTCTAATTTACTGTCCTTTTAAAGCCTTAAAAAACCACGCACTTTCTTTTATAAAATTCACTGATAAATGGCCCTTATCAAAAAAAAAAAAATAGGGTTCATGGGGTTCCTTTTATTAGCAAAAACCGTTTAAGAACGTAGTGACCTATAAAAAGGCAATTCAAACTATTCTAACGAAATTTGTCCAACTTAAGAAATTGAAAATATCTTAATTGTTCAACTTATAGAGTAAGCATTGAGAAAATTCAAGTTACCGTGCCTTGAAAAAAGCCCGTTCAAGTTACAAAACATCTTCCAGGGCAAAATAGCATGATCAAGTTATTGGGTTGTTCAAGTTATCGTATGTTCAAGTTACTGAAAGTCCAAACATTACATTTTTTTGAAAAAATTAGTTCAAACGCTTTGGAAGCTTCTGCATAAAAAAATATTAAAATCAGTCAAACAGTTTTTAAGGTAATTAAAAACAAAAACCAAAGTTCTTTGGAAGTAACGGTTAGTAAAAAGTTGATGAAAGTGTGTTTCTATCCATAGTTAACCTCTGTAAAGTATTGAATTTTTGTTTAAGAAAAGTTGTGGAACTGTTTCTGGAAAAAATTGAATTTTGTAAAATTGCTAAAAAAAAATTCCGATATTTTTGGTTATAAAAAGTGAAAACAAAAATTTGTGATAAACACACCAACTTAAAAAAAAAAATCAATGCAGCTATTTAAGTTCTATCCGAAAAGACAGACAGAATTGTGAAACAAACTTTTTTCTTCTTCCCCACTATAGTATATTTTATTTAGTGTATATACTTCTTCTTCTTTTGCTTATTTCTTCTTTCTTTCAAATTTAAAAATTTTACCCAATATCAACCAATGACTTTAAAATGCCATGTTATTAAACAGAATTGCGTTTCCTAAAGTTGAAACGTAGTGTATCTCCCTAAGTTTCCAGTTTCCAATCCTTATCTTTCTTCTTTCCTTCTTTCAACCATTATTTGCAATTTAAATATTTGCATTTTATTCCTGATACTAATATAAAGTTAAATCTTCTTTTCTAGATTTCAAGGTCTACAAGAGACGATGGGCAGTTCTAATTCTCTTTTCATTCTACTCTGCCTCAAATGCCATGCAATGGATCCAATACAGTATAATTAACAATATTATCACAAAGTAAGTTTCACCATGATTATGATAAGTTTCTCCCATAATTATATCCATCCATAATTATTATAATATCTAAAAACTTTATTGTTGACTTTTTCTAAAATCAAAAAATAAAAAAAACGTTTGTATCTTTATGAACACAGATACTATGACGTTAGTGATAAATGGGTCGATTGGACGTCAATGATATACATGATTCTGTATATTCCTTTGATTTTTCCTGGAAGTTGGTTCCTTGATAAAATGGTAAGTTTCATTTGATAAAGAAAAACTGCATCAAACTGGCGATTTTAATTAAGTTCTTCTCATTAATTTTGCATCATAGGGTCTGCGAATAACAGCTCTGGTTGGTGTTTGTGGTACATGTATAGGAGCATGGATAAAAGTATTCTCCGTAGATCCGGATTTGTTTTATGTTAGTTTTATCGGACAAGCGGTTGTGGCATTTGCACAGGTAATTATACATTCTACTAATTATATACCTTACCTTCTTTTAAGGATATACACAAATGCTAGCTTTTAAAATTATAGAGTGGTACACATAACACAGACTGATATCCCCCATTTTGTTTTAATTTAAGGTTTGCATCTTGTCACTTCCGGCCCGGGTGGCTGCTGTCTGGTTTGGCCCAGATCAAGTATCTTCGGCGTGTAGTGTCGGTGTCTTTGGCAATCAGGTAAGAGGTTTATCCATGAGGCATCATTTTTCTCACAGACTGTCCGGGCAGTAGAGGAAAATGTGTCACCCTAATGCCTAATGGATTGATAGAAGGGTGTCACAAGTGTTGAAATAAGCACATCAAATTATTTAATGTGATAAATTGCAATAAAGGGGTGACATTATAAATCATTTTTTTGATTACCGGGTGGAGCACCTCAATTTATATTAACTCAATGAATATATAGATAAATGTAGGAATATAATACGTACCGTTGTGTCTTGTGTGGGATACAGAGATACGTCTATTACTGTCTGTTGTGTAACAATAGGTATTTAGACCTTTGTAGGTAATCATTTAGATAGATTACCTCAATTAAGTAGGAATAGTCATGGTATTTATCAATTAAGTTTTAGTCATTGCATTCATCATTCATCAGTTAAGTAAACAAATGGCGGGTGTATTATAATTATTTTGAAACTCTACATAGGTAGTCAAATAATGATTCTAATTTGTATGGAACTAAACCCATTAAAGTGTAATTCTTTAACTTATCTGATTAACATTAGTAAAACCTTTAAATTTGTGTATTGAATATTTCAATTGTAAGCACCTTCTCATAATAATCACCTGGCGGGCTAAATTTCCACCATTAATGATTAGAATTTTGTAATTATCTCGATATTCATTTCACATTACTTACTTACTTAATTAGGGCGTCAACTACCGCTACACTCCATTATGTTTTATTTATGGAATTATGTCTGAACTTTCTTCAAATTTTTCCCCGCTTTTGAGATTCCTATTCGACTGTTTTGCCCAAAATTTTCTCTGGCTCTCCCAGGTCCTTAGCCATCTTGAGTAAATAGATCCAACTCTTTTGCGTGTTTTACTAAAGAAGCTTTGCCACGCTCGCCGTAGAGTGTATTCAATTTACTGCCATTTCCTTCTACGAATTACGATGTCAAAAGGTTTCTGACCAGTTCTTCGATCGAGAAATTTTTTTTGAAGATCGTTTTCAGCCAAATTATCGTTCGGATTTTTTGAAGACATCTATTCAGAAAGGTTTTTTTTTGTGACAGAGGTGGTCTTTTTCATGTTCCTACTGCGGAATAGTGGATGCTTATTCTCCGTACTATTAACGTTGCTCCTCCAAACTTTTTATAGCATGCCCAAAGTAGATTTTGCTCTGCCAATACATCAATTAACATCTTCATCTGTACCATCACCGTCTTTTTAGATAGCTTTTTCTAGGTAGAAAAGTTGGTGAACAACTGCTATCACACAATTTTAACTTGCCAAGTTACCAGTAATTTAACCAGAAATTTTAGGGATTATCGGTAAAACGAGTTGATCATTAGCCCAACTTAATTCGCTTCATTTTCCAGGTTACTCACCATCTATTGTAGATCCATAAATCCTCTTCCAAAAACAACCAGAAATAACAAGTGTGATAGTAAACACACCTTCCGAACTCCAATATGAATTTCTAAGTCCACTTTCTAACCTTTCCGTTTTGCAAGACTTGAAAAATTGCACCTTTTAAGGAAGCCTTTATAAAAGAGATAAAAGAGATAAGCTTTCTCGAATATACCTTTCCTGTGTAAAGCTAACAAATTAAAGTCGCTATTCAAAATATTGAAAGACTTTTCAAAATTGATAAAATGCTGTTGCAGAGGGAAACGGAACTTGACACATTGATCTATTTTTAAGATCCCAAAGATGTTGACCATCCCTTTTTTTCATCTATCTGGAAAATTTAGTCTTCCCATGCCCACGCTAATAGTTATGTTTTCATGGGGGAGCTGATTGATAACTCAGCAGAAATGTCGTCTAAACCTACCATTTTGTTGTTTTGCCTGTTGCTGCAAATTGGTCATTTGGGTTTGCAATCACCGCCTAGATTAGTAAGACCAGTTGCAAAGTGTTCCATCAATCTTCTGAGCTGATCCTCATCCATAACCAGCAGGGTATCTACCGTTTAAATCATTGACGAGATGTTATTTTCGGTTTTTTTTTCAATCAATTCCTTGGTTATCTCATAGATGGTGCTGCTGTCGTCGATATAAGCTTCTTTTGGATTATATGCGACGTCTTTCATCATGCCTGACACTACGTTGCACTTCTTCTCTTTTCCTACGATTCTAGGATTTGATTTCACTTCTTTAACTTTCTGAGACTGTTCCTTGATCTTTGATCTTTCTCCAAGTCATTCCTAAGTGTACCGCAATTGAAATTTTCCACAGTTTTCTAGTATTATAGTCTGCGTATTCTAGCATTTCACTGCTGATTGCTTCTACTTCTGTGGAAAGGCGGTACTTGTATCTTTGGCCCACTATAGGATCCCATAGTTTGTCAGTGTTTTACCTTGGTATAATGAGGAAGATTTGTTGGTTTCTATGTCCAGATGCAGTTCGGACAAAGCTGATATCAGCATTGTGTTTATTTCGGTCGTTGAGAAGAAAATTTTTTAAGCGCTTGCTAATCGAAAAGTGATCATGCTAAACTATCCAATAGTTTCCAGTTTGAAATTCATAATATAAATGCTGGTGTGCCCCAGGGCTCCGTTTTGTCTCCGACTCTCTTCCTTATTCTTATAAATGATCTTCTGTCTGAAATTTCAAATCCATTAAATTGTTTTACAGACGATAGTAGGTTCTCTCAGATTTTTTTATTCTATCCAAGACTCACTTCCTTGTTCTTCGGATGTGGAACTCGAACGGCAGTCGTATGATAAGCTCATTACATTCTCAACAGCATCGTCCGCCACTATCTATGAGTGGTATTTGCATCGAGAAAGCCAACAGCTTTCAATTTAGGATGTATGCATAACAAACCACCATCTGTTGAACGATCACATATATGTGACGTTGCCAAAAATGCCACGAAATGATTTGATTTTCTTCGAAGATGAAAGAAATTTTTCTCTCCTTCAGATCTAGCTGTAGTCTATAAAGACAAACCCGTTTACGTTGCTTAGGTTTGCAAATTTCTCTCTACGTTTTGTTGTCCAATGCTTGTATAAATGCTGTGTTGTCTTGTCAAACCTTAGGTAATAATATCTCCACTCGATAAACCTCTGAAAACCACGCAAAGTTGACTGTAAAATTAGTCATTTGAGACTTTCGTTACTTACTTATACTCAGTCGGGACACAGCACTGAATGATGGTGAGTTTTCTTAATTTCCTCTGGAATATAGCTGTCAGTATCCTGTCATTGATGGATTTCTAGGTTATTAGGATTTCAAGTGCCTTTGGAGTCATCATCATCAAAAACGGAATAGCGAAAACTTCGAGCTGGTTTTCCTGAATAAATGGAAAAAGAGCTTTTCGATGGTGAACCCACCTGACCTGTGCTCAATCATCTAATTTTACTCTGTTCCAAGATCTGTAGGTTGTATAATAGGAATATTTTTTGTCAAATTGAAAGAATCTGGCACTGTTGCAACCTTTTTTGTGGGTGTCAAGAAGGGTTTTAAGTTTAAACATCTTCAAAATCAAGTCTTTGTCCTTTCTAGGTAGCCAAAAGTCTTCATCTTTTAATTATACCTTGTCCAAGGCTGTCGTTGCTGATTTGATGGCGTTATTTTTTTTAAATGAGGGATGTGGGGGTTGCTGACTAGACAAAAGACCAAAGCGAGATGATAGCAAAACTTGCTCAATGCCAAAAACCACGTGTAAATATCATGGCGAGACCAAAGCGAGACTATAGCGAGAAAACTACGACAAGGATTCCCGTGTAAATGGGGATGGGGAAACCACAGGGAGACGAGCTTAATGACCACGATACTGGACACTACGTTTGGCCGACCACGGCGAGAGACATGAGTCGTCGTCGTTGTTTTTGCTTCAAACCGAGTAAACCAACTTGATTTCCAAAAACAATGTATACAAATTATAACAAATTTTTGTTTAAACTCAGTAGAAACATTTTTCATTCGATATGACTACTTGAAATTGAAATATCAAGAAAAAGTGAATAGTATGAAATTCAGTCTTTATCTGGATTAAACAACTTAAACTGTACTCCGGAATTCAGTTTAAGTCCAATCAAATTAATCGGATTAAACGAGTGAATAACATGGGCATTAGCAGATTTATAAAACTTTGACACACGGACTCCCCAATTCTTATTTTACTAATATTTTGTGAAAAAAATGTCAGAAAACTTTTATTTTAGTAATATTCTTAGAAATCTACTCCGAAAAAAGTACCTACTGCCGAGCCCTGTTACTGGCTCTCTACTGGCTTTCCAACTGGCTACGAAAAAAGCTAGCCAGATGCTCAGGTTTATATGTGTAAGTTAAAAATATGACTGTATTGCGACTGGATAACCAGTACCAACTTTCGAACCTTACTCCAATCGGAGCAAATTTATTCCAATTTTTAGGAAGAAAACAAATCCACTCCGCCACTCCACTTTTTTGAGATCTACTGTTTTTTTTTTACCCACTTCATATTTTTTAGCCAAACTACATGAAATTATGTGACAACACAGTGTTATTCAAGTCTCCAACCAACTCTGACTCTGAAATCTAAATGTCCGCGTCTGAAAGTCTATATGCTGAACGGAATGATTTTTTTTCAAACTTTTTTACTCGTTTTTTATTTGTGATTTAAGTAAGCTTTACAGTTGCCATGCGAAAAAAAAACAATTTTCTACTTATTATGTGCACCAAATAATAAGGCAAGAAATGTTTGCCTTGACCTATGCCTCCCATTGAGTCACTAATTTACCCTTAATAAACTGTATGTCAAAATAGAAAACAATAATTTTTGGAAGCAATAAGCATTTGCATGCAAATAATGCTTTGAGATAATAAGTATTCTTTTTGGAAAATTTAAACTAATCGTCAAAAAACAAAAAAATTATTTACCACATTTGTTTTTGCATGCAAAAAATTGCCGGTTCATTATTTTACATGACATTACATGACAGTAATGGTTGCTTTTTTGCATGAAACTGTAAACCAATCATGCAACAAAAAATAGTTTTGTAATATTTGCATTTTTTTTTTTTGCACGGAAACTGTAAACTTGGATTTTGTGTTTTTGTTTTTAAAAATACCATTAAATAAATTTTTGTTAAAAATATAATTTCTGATAACTCAAGTTTTTCCTCCGTTTTTAAATTGACTCCAAAATTTTTTGATTTACTCCACTTTTTTTACAAGTCTGCTCCGAAATTTTGTTATTGAGGTTTCAACCCTGGACAGTACTGGCTCGTGTGGTCTTAAGGATAACATGAAATTCGTTAATTTTCGTCTAAAAACCGCATGCTTTACCAAACCACTTTAGCCTAGAGATATTACGAGATTTGTACAGAAAGCCGACGATATTTGACTTAACTTATAAAAGTTAATATATTAAAATTTTTCTCCAAGACTTAACTATAACATCCTTTATTTAGCAATCTGGGAGAAAACTTTTAGAATTATATTTGAATTTATTTCAAGTCCTTAAAAATAGTTGTCTTTTTCTAGGGACATTACAGTTTAATAAATATCTGTGTATCTCCTTCATAGGCATATTTTTAGCTCCTACCTACAGTTTCGTCAAAAGTCTACTTTCAAACTTAAAATTCTCTCTCTGATTTAATCATTTTTCATTTGAATCCACTTGACTAGGTTTAACTTATTGCTTCGTTTATTGTTCCTTTCTTATATACCAAATACGAAATACCATACGCCATCATCAGCATCGTCAAACTACAGCACAATGAATTCATATATAGGTAGAACTTTGTTTTAAATACCACTAAAATGGTAGTTTTGTATAAAACTTCTTCACTTGCCGCAATCAACATGATGGCCAATATGGCAATACCATTAAGTTTGAAAACTTCAAAAACTCAAGTAGTCCAGGGTTTTATATTTCTCGTTTTGGATTCCTGATGGAAAATTTTCATTTGCCTGCCAGTTGGTTTAACAACTATTCAGACTTCCAGATAGTGTGTGCTTCCATAAAAAAATATGTTTATACGAACAAAAATACCATCAAACGTTATGCTCTTGAATAGAATGCCCACATAGCCCATTGGGAAATTCTTTAAATTTTGTTCATTTTTGTTGAGGACAACGCAATTTGTGTGTGCACTTGATGGACATTTTGAGTTGATGTTTTGAAGTTTGTTTTTTTTTTTTTTTTGCTGTGTAGGTATAAGTTTTTGGACCAAGCTGTTTATTTCTTGAAAAATTGCATTTTATTGTAACTTAATTGTAAAACTCAGAATATTTTATGACTATTCCTTCGTTTTGATGGTTTTGTATGAATTTGACGTGAAGAGTTTGGTAGTTGCTTGGTTTAGGAAAACTTTACTATATTGTTGGATATTTGGAGCAAATTTTGCTAATGGTATTTTACAAGAATTCTTTTAATTAATAATATAAAAGTTAACAAATATTTTTAATTATTTATTTATGATAATTACAAGTTTCAAAACTAGAAAGGGAAATAAAAAACTTTATGTCTTGTACCTAAGTTAAAAAGAAAGTAAAAACATTAAATTTTTCGGAAATTCTGTGTGTTTTTTCTTTTTCAATTCCGAATACAGGATAATTTTTATAATTTGTGACAAGACAAAATTTGTAACTATTACTCCATATTTAAATAAATGAAATACGTATTGCCAATTTCATAAACTATAAGCATCGACTTATCAAATACTATCAGTTATTAGTTAGCAAAGCGATTTTTAGTTAAATTGAGTTTGGCTCAAATCTGGAATGCAGTTTAAATCCAAATGGAACAATCGGAATAAACAAGTGAATAATATGGGCGTTAGCAAATTTATAAAACTGTGACATACGGACTTCCCAATTCTTATTTTTTTTTATATTTTGTGAAAAAAATGTGAGTAAACTTTAGTTTTAGAACTATTTTTACAGATCTGCTCCGAAAAAGAACTGCCGAACTCTGTTATTGGCTCTCTACTGGCTTCTCAACTGGCTACGAAAAAAGCAAGCCAGTTGCTCATGTTTATATGTGTGAGTAAAAAAAATGTGACTGATTTGTGACTTGCTAGCTAGTACTGGCTCATGTGGCATCAAGGCTAACGTGAAATTCGTCAATTTTTGACTAAAAAAAGAGGCATGATTTATTAAATGAATTTAGCCTAGTAGAACGGTGTTTGCTCTATAGCTTGTACAACTTCTAGTAGTTTTTAAATAAATTACATTTCTAACTCTGAGGTCCAACGAGCCAGTACTGGCTAGCCAGTCGCAATGCACTCACATTTTTTTACTAACACATACAAGCCTGAGCAACTACCTCGTCAACTAGCTTGCTTTTTTCGTAGCCAGTTAGGAAGCCAGTAGAGCAATGTTTCCAACGTGAGGGCCAAGGCCCACGAAGGGGCAATTCAATTTTTTCGAGTCCTACCGGAATCTTGGCTTGTGCAAACTTTTAACTCTTTCGGAAGCCAATACGAAGATCTTTGGCTTCACTACCCTTATTGATATTTCAGACAATCATTTACAACTCAAATTTTGACAGGTTTCAATGTTGTCGAATGGTTGTCTCGCTTAAATCTCGCTTTGGTCTGGCCATGGCATTTACACGTGGTTTTTGGCATTGAGCATATTATGCCATCACCTCGCTTTGGTCTCGCCAAAGTTTTTTTTCTTAAATCGATATTTTCAAAGTAGTAGTAGTAGTCCCAAACCAAAGTGAATAAATATTCTAGTGAATTCACATCGCGTCAGTGTAGTTGCTTTCAATTACTCGTAACGCCATGTAAACTAATTCTAACAGGTAAAATTTACGTTTTATTTCTGAATGCTTCGCGTTGATTAGAGAGAGTATTTACAGAAATAAGTAAAGGCTCTCCAGAACCAACGCAAAACATTCACAACGTTCTCTTTTTTAACTAGCTTTGTCGCATGGCGTCAGGTTGTTTTTAGCAGAATGTCATAGTATTTATATTTCTTTCCCTAAATTCGGAGTAAATTTACTCCATTTGGAGTAACATTCGAACGCTGACCAGCTCAGAAGCCAGTACAACATGCCGCCAACGTCACAGCAAATACACTTATAGGAATTTGACATTCAATGTGTGTAGCCAACTGGCTAGCCAGTATTGGCTCGTTTGGCCGCAGGGTAAGAGATAGATTTTAAGCAATGGATTCCCTTTCGAAAAAAATTTTGAAATAGACCAAAATTTTAACAGTAGGTGGTTTCACTAACATACATATCGTCGACTTTCGGTCAAAACGAGTTAAAATTTAAAAGATAATAAAATGGAATTCTTAGCAAAATTCAGTCTTAAAATATTATCAGAAGATCATTAAATTTTTTAGTTTCCCCAAATAGCAAAGGGATTTCCGGTTAAATTGAGCTTGGCTCACATCTCTGGATACAAAAAAAATTGGTTGTTTCGCTAGCACATGTAAGGTGTAAGGGCAGTCTGGCTGGTGGGAGATGTTGCGTTGTCCGCCATTTTCAAAATGTGTGTTGAAAAATCTTAGTACAATTTTCTCGACTTCCATATTCATAGGATTGAGGAACAAAGTTTTTTTCAGTTTGTAGGTTCAAATATGTTTTCAAAATTTTTGATCACAATTATTTTTGACATCCCTTTCCAAAAAAAAGTTATAGTCGAAAAACTGTAAATTTTGTTGGTAAATAGTGGTTTTCAGGTATCTTGTTCATCTGAACTAAAAAATGCAAATTTTTAATAATCGCTTAAAATACAACATATATGTAGCTTTAAATGTGAATACACGCAAATGCGATCATCTTTTTAATTTTGCGACTGAAAAAACACTTAAAAAAATACATCTGGTTCTATTTTCTTTAATCGCTGCTATTTAAAAGTCGCATATTTGGGCATTCAAATGTATAACCATGTTTCTCATTTCTTGTGGCTAAGTAATCGTGCGATTGAAAATCATTAGTGCCTGCATGATTATTTTTTCTAGTTGTGACAACAATTTTTTAGTCGCTCTATTTAAATTGCAAGTCTGAGCACAAAAATCTAACTGTTTGTGTTTCAATTTGATAATCGCACTGCCTGAAAAATTAAACAAATTTTCGACTTTTAAACGTCGCGATTTCTCGGCTGAATGTGAGTTCATACTAATTTTAATTTATGTGTTTAATTTCCGGCGACTGAATAGTCTTGCGATCGAAATCCCAAGTGCGGTTCTAGCTTTATGACTTAGGAACGCACTTGCGATTTTCTGTCGCACGATCATTGATTTAAAAATATAGAAAACATGAGATTACATGAGAATAAACTCACATGACACCAAGAAATCATACTGGGTTGCGGTCAATGTTTTTAGTCGCAACGACAAGAAATCACAAAAATCCTAGCTTCATTTTCGAATTTAGTTTTTTTTGAAGTTTGGCAAACAATTGTTTCAACTCAAAAAAAATCAATTTTATAATTTCAAAATCATTTTTACTGAACCTTTTCTATGGACTTCTAATGGACTTCTGAGCTTTCCAAAAAGCTATGAAACAATTGATTTTATTATCTTGGTTTTTATTTAATGAAATTTTTTTTTTAATTTCCCCTTCAGTCCAAGTGGAGGAAAATCGCTTCCGGTGGGATTTTTTTCTTTTCTACTTCCTACCAACATACTCTGAGTTTTGGGTAAATTGTACGCAAAAAAAATAAAGGAAATTAAATTAACCCCTACAGCGACTATACGGGATGAAAATAAAAATCTGAAAACATTAGGGAATTTTTTAGCGTCATTAAGAATCGATTTAGGTCCATATCAGATGACGACCACCCTAATGTACATACATTATGTTGATATGTTTAATGAAATCTTAAGATGCCAACCTGAAGAACGTAAGGTACTCCAGGAACTCATACGTTCATTTACCAAATTTACTAAACCAGACGTTTTATTTGTTTTTGGAATAGTGTCAAACCAAACAATTTTGCGAATAGGCTGTCTATTGAAATGTCAATGCATAAGGGCGTCGCATATTTTTAGGGTAAATTTTTCAGATTATTCCATTTGGAAACTAGGTAAAAATTTGAAGAAAAAATTCATATACTTCTTACGGAACTCAATATACGTTTATTCCGGCTCAATTTTAATATTATACTCAGTTATATTTTTTTAAATCTCTTTAAGGAAATATAAAGGCATTTATTTGTGAACCTATCACAGAACTCTCATTGGAAATGAATGTTGAAATTAAAGTTTAATTTCGTCATTTTTTTTTTTTAGAAAGCAGAGGTAAATATAATATTCATCCAGATTTCCATATTGTTTAATTTATATATTAGAAATTTCTTGAAGATATTGTGAGTTTTCCAGATATACTTTATGTATAAATAACAGAGCTATTGAAAACGATTAATGGTCCTGGTGTGGACACAATAGAAGATAAATAATCCATGCTATTGGAATACGTCATTTCAATTTCTCTCTACTTCGAATTGAAATACAAACATTCGATAGTAGACAAAATCGATATGTAATATTCTATCAAATATTCAAACAATCAGATTATTTCTATTCGATCAATTATTTCAATACCTTCATACATAACATTATATTGTAATAAATCCAAAGGGAATCCTCATCAATTTCAGAATTCTTAGGAATATTAAATGATGCCCAAAGAAGAACTCTGCCTCACATTGTGGTGGAATTTTTCGAAAAAAGCAAAACACAAACATCTTTGGTTCAACCACAAAAATTCAATTTGTATATTGGCATCGTTTCTGTCCATTAAGAAGACAAAACCAGGATATCGTCAAGGCGAAATGATGTTGCCTCAAATCTAATTAATTATACGCTGTATTTCATTTGTTTATACTCATATACTCCATATATAGTTTAACCATATACGAATATTAAATTGAAAAAAAAAATTGTTGCTTCATGTCACCCGTTGTCGTTGCCGTTGCCATCGTCGTCGTCATCATCGTCGTCCTAGACTAGTATAACCAAGGAGGGTTTCTAAAAATAAAGTGTCCTTGGATGGCACACTTCTCTTCTTGGAAATTTTCAAAACACAAAACGACAAGTGGGTCGACAACTCAGTTGAGGTCGATTCTAATTCTGGGTGGCTGTGACTCTGTGCAAACAAAAAAAAAAGTTTTCATGCTTTTACATAGTAAATATATTTTGAAAGGAACAGAGCATAGAATATAAAAATGTAAATCAAAATATGAATACATACCATACCATGTAAAGGTACCTCTTCAACACCGAGGTGAGGGATATTATTTCAGAATGTTGAACATGATTCTTTTATTTGTGTAGGTGGTAATCTCATATGAACGCGTAGTTGTGGATGTTGACTGCAGAACAAAAGTGTAATGAAATTCTTTTGAATTTTTTTTTTGTTTTTCAAACAAATTGCAGAGGAAAATTGAGAATCAACTCGGTTTCGGTTATCTAAATTAAGTTAAGATAACAATTATTTTTACTCTTCAACAATTTGTGTTGCGCTCGAGACTATAGAAAGTTCTTGATTTAATGACACAAAAAGGTGTAAGCATTGCATAACATTGGTTTGGGAGAATATAGAATCAAAGATTATATAATTACTATCTTTGATAAAAAGCTAGCACTTATAGTTTTTAATCAAAATGAACGATATTGGTCTTGGCTCCTTTGAGTCATAATTTATAAAATAATCAGTCCAAAACTTTGCTTAATGGCGGTATAAATCAGGAATCGCGTTTAAATTAACTTAAATCTCATTACTCATCATCATAATACTTCTACTTCAACATAATGCGAAAAGTGCAAATAAATTTATTTTGTGATATGTGATATGAGACCGTGAACGCAATATTGGCCTAACTGCAGATTTATTGAAATTGTTTTTATTGCAAAAATTGAATCTGTATTTATTAAATAATACTTTGGATTTAAATTTCTTTAAATTGAAGGGTTAATGCCAAAGTAAGATGCGTTTTTGCAGTTTGAAGCCAACCAGAAAAAATTAAAAGCTCGAGTGCAAGAATGGCCTATCTGATCAGCTTTAACGATATTTTGAAGGATTTTGAAAGAGATCATGAATATAAAATCAATTTTTTCAAATTTTCCTATCATATTGCAAATAAAAATCTTTAGTTAAAAACTACACAAGTAGTAGTAGAAGGACGTGCACGATATGAGGGCATACCTGTCATTTTGACCTGACGGGTTGAGCTTTAGTGTACTAATAGTTCATGTCTTAACTTTACTTTTTAGAAGTGTTGCCAAGGTAAATAATTAAAATTTAAAGATTGATGTCACAGGTAATTGAAAAACCTACTTTGGTTTTATAAAAAGTCACTTTCAAAGTGCTGGGGAGGGGAAATATGGAACTTTAACAAACTTTAATATTCATATTGGTATAATATAAGCATATGGCAATGATTTAAGGGTCTTCTTAAATCAAAATGAACTCGATATAACCACTTTAAAAAAGTTTTAGTCTTTTTCGTAAATGATGACTGAATTTTAAGTGGAGCAAGCAGAGTTTTACTAAATTTTATTAGTATAGTGATAAAAATTGGTCCATATATTTAATTTGTCATAAGTAAAAAGAATCAAGAAAATCTACAAAAATATTCGTAGTGAAAGGGTGTTTTTTTAACGAAATGATTACCTTGAACAAAAATCATATTAATGCTATCTTTTTGAGGGTCAAATAATTTACAACATTTGAATAAAGTTTTTTGGCAAAATATGCTGTTCAAGAGTTCAATGAAAAAATAAAATTTTCAAGGCTTCACTTTTTTAAGTAGCAATATCTTATAATTAAACTTCTTTGTGGGAAAAGAAATAAAGAAAAGAAATAAAGGAAATAAAAATGATGTTTTGTAATGCAATGTGAAGAAGTCATGCAATCCAAATTTGAAAAGAAACAAAAGATGTACCGAAAGACCCCAAGAAGTCTTATTTAGAACTTTTTTTTGAACTAAAGTCGGGTCTATACATCCATGCGAAGTGTACTTAGTTTTTGATTATCCTACGCGTGAAAAATTGTCAAAAACTAAATGCAATTATTTTGGTGACGAGGAGGAATAAACGTAATAAATGCAACTCAAAAAAACTATTTTTTTTAAACCTTTGGTGCATTAACTATTAATGTTTAATTTCGCTTTGAAGTAGAATATAGGCTTTTCGGTAAAGAGTAAAAAAAAAAACTTCTTAAAAATTTTAAAAATCTTGTCAAGATTGAATTTCAAAAAGTAAAAAAAAAGTTCAAGGTTTTTTTTTATGACGTCACTATTTGCTGAGATATTATTTTGATAATTAAGGCCATACCTTGTGGCAGGATGGTAAGTGCGTAGGACTGTCATACCAAGGGTCTGGGCTCGATTCCCGGCCACTGCCACCTAAAAACAGAAATGTTTTTTTTTCCGAGGTACTGCCTTTTGCGAGGAACTGACAAATCCTCCAAGAGTATACTTGTCATGAATAAGTGCTTTTTACCTAGCCGTTCGGAATCGGCAAAAAATAGTAGATCACCTCCATTCCTGCCAACAACACGCACACAGGAATGGTTGAGAGTTGTTAGTCACTTGGCCCTGGCTCTCCATGAGCTGTTGCGCAACTAAATTTATTTATTTATTTAATTAAAGCCAAACGTATCTTTTTCATTGAAAGTCAGATAAACCATGTACGAACCAACAAAAATATTGAGTTGAAGTTGAATAAACATGTTTTTGGACATTATATTTTATTGACGCCAAAAAAAAATTTCCATGAACAAGAGGATTTTCAAAAAAAAAAACATGTTTTGTTTGGTGTCACTTCTTGCAATAACGCAATAACAGTACTGCGAGAAAAATTATTTGCGAACAAATCTAAAAAAAAACATAAGGCTGTATAATGCTTTTTGTTGCAACTCAATACGACCACCCATGACATAGAACTCTTCAAAAAATACTAATAAAAATTAAAAAAATGTTGTTCCTCTAAATTTTTTGACAAGTGTAATGTGTCGGAATTTCTTAATTTTGTATATTCAAAATAATTCTCGTGGATCTTGTTAAGGATTTAGAACAAAGTAATTTTTGTTCGGGAGCATTTTAAAAGATTGAATTTTGAGACCCCGTGGGCTGTTTGGAGGTACAAAATAAACACAATTCAAAAAATTGCTCACAAAACCCATTTAATTTAGCGTCGATATGTGGTCACAGTTACTTCAAACGATTTTTTTGATGTTATAACCTGATCTTAAGAAAATTAAATAAAAAACTGGTCCTTAAAATGTCAATAAATAAATACAATAAATAAAATACAATAAACTGTTAAAAAAGCCCCCAAAAATTCTCTCGATATTCTAGCAGCTTTTGATTATTTTTTTTAATTGAATGCTTGAATCGATTGAAACAACATCATGCTACGTACTTTAATCTATATTCAGTTAACACAAAAAAGTAAAAAAGCCAAAATAAAACATAATAAGTTATAGTAACCACAAATCGACGCAAATTAAAATTGTTTTTCTCACGTCATTTTCGAATTGTGTAATTGTGTTTTTACCTAAAAACGGCCACGGTCCCAGAGCAAAAATTCCTTCTTTCCAAATCCTTTACAAGACCCACCATACCCATTTTGAATAAAAAAAAAGAACAATTCCGACACCCCAAATGGACACTAGGATGATCGTTATAATGGGTTTTTCTGAGTTTATATATTTGCATGGGCCTAAATCAGCTCCGAATGAAGAAAAAACTCACATTTTTTTTCAGATTTCTATTTGCATCGCCTATAGTCGCTGTAGGGGTTTATTTAATTTTCTTTTTTTTTGTTTTGCATACTAGGTGATCTGCGTAAAATCTGCAAGCAAAAATTCAGAGTATGTAGGTTGCAAGTTGACAAGACAAAAATGTGGGAGAAGAATAAGAGAGAAATATTTCCTTCCGCTTGGATAGGAGGGGCAGTTTTATAAGAAAAACTTCATTTGAGAAAAAAAAATAATTGAAAAACAATAGCAATATTTACAGTATTGTTATACAGCTTTTTGGAAAACGAAGAGTTTTGTCTTATGGTTTATTTTCAAATAAAGTTTTTATGAAGAACAGTTTTTTTGCAAAAAAAAATTGTTTTAAATCAATATTTAGTAGAAAAACTATTTTTTTTTATTTGAAAACAATTTTTGCTGAACCTTTTAATTAAAAGAACTTTATTCAAAAATAAATCTTAAAAATTGACTTCTGGCTTTCCAAAAAGCTATACAACAATGCTGTAAGTATTGCCGTTGTTCTTTTTATTTTTATCCCCTCCTGTCCCAAATAGGGGGAAATATTACTCTCTCTTTTGGGATCTTTTTCTATTCTACGTTCAACCTACATGTTCTGAATTTTTCAGCAGATTTTACGCAAATCACCTATAGTACCAAAAAAAAAAATTAAGGGAAATTAAATTAACCGCTACAGCGGCAAAAGGGGTTGAAAATAAAAATCTGAAAAATTTAGGGACTTTTTTTACTTTATTTAGAGTCGATTTAGGTCCATCCAAGATGACCTTTTTTAACGACCACCCTTATGTACAATGTACATCATACATAGTTCTTTGTGTCACTTTTGTAAGCCTTTGATAAATCATCGGAGTGACATTCTTTTTAAAAAGGTACACGTTCTTGGTTCTGCTTGTATGATATACCTACATAAATAATCCAAATCGAGTTACGATAAAAATGAAAATGGAACAAAAAATGAAAAACAAAAACATCTATTGCAAAAAGAATAATAAAAATGAAACAATGTTCTATTCATAACTAGGTACATTTGTAGATTTGCACAACTGTACATATTCTTTGAATGTTTAATGTATTTTACAGTACATATGTGTTCATATTATGTACTATTTGCAGAGAGAATTATCAGAAAAATTTATTCAAACAGGATTCTATTTGGAGGGTGTTTAGTTTATTGCTCTCAAGAGCTTATAACATTAGATGGAACTCTGTTTCTTTGGTATATTGGATAGGCACTAGGCAGTATAAGTATCCGTTTAATTGCTTTGATTTTTAGAATTGATTTAAAGAACTGATGAAACATCTATGTATTGGTTATTTTAAGCCAGGTTTGGAAGGTTTACTTTTTTCAAGAGTGTCAAGAAATTAATTATCTCCTCGACTATTTAAGTCCATTTTTCTATCTTTCTCATTTTGTTTTAACTTTAAGCTAGATAAAAACTCATAAGAACAAGCCAGCCTATCAATTATCTAAGACTAAACTACTCGCCCTATGAGATAGCTTTTAGTTTAACTTTACCTATAATAAATTAGTTATTAGGTTAGGTCAAGTAACATCGTTGGAGCTAATTGAAGCAAAACTGTTCTTAAGCAGCTTGTAAGCAGTGAAATCCAACACTATAGTTCTAAGACAGATTATTTCACAGCTCCCAACATTTATTTAAAAATTTTGCTCCATAATCGAATTTCTAATACACGTTAAGCTCCATTAATTTTATAACGTCCCAAAATTTAAAAATATGCTCTTTAATAACGTTCAGCGTTCTTTAAATGAGCAAACTATTAATATGAACATATAAAGAAGCGTTGTAGAGCTTCTTAGAACTCATGCTTAAAATACTATTGCATGACTCAACAGAAATGTCAAAAAATAGCTACACAAAAAGCGGCTGTAGAGTTAAATTACTAATACAGTCACACAAACGCATGCGCATTCGAAATCTCTCTGAGCATTGTTGAATTTCTCTGAGAATTGTGAAATTTGAAGGCTGAACAAAGCTACAACAAAACGAATATAGAGCTTAATATTAAACCTCTCTCATATTAGTATTGTGTTTCGTAATAAAATACAATAAAGATAATTTCACCGAGAAAAGTTAAACCAAAACTAGAAAATAAATTAATTCCTTTACATTTCTAAGCAATACGAAGTATGCACCGTAATAGTCGAATTAGATCCGAAATTTCTAAAAAAAATTGTATTAAGAACAATTGATTAGTTTACATAAAATGTTTTGAAATAAAATTAGATCTACGGCTTAATCGCACAAGTGCTTGCTTACTGAGAAACCATAATGCACTTCAATTGTTAAAACATAAATAAGAAATTTCTTCCACGATTTAAAATTATTCAAAACTTTCAATTTTCGAAACACCCTTCTTTTTTAGCACTGAGCGCAAAACTCTCATTGTGTGGAAACTAGCTCTACAATATCCATATTGCAGTTCTATTGAAGACAAACTATTTTTATGATAAGAAAGATGGTGACAGAAAAAAAACATTGAATTAATTTTATTTAAAACGAATAAAAAATCTTTCTTTTCAATATAAAACACAGTAAATATTGCAAATATTGCAATGAAAGTAAAAATATTTTATTTCAGATTTAAATTAATTTTTGTACAAAGTTTTGTGTTGCTTAAGATAACTTTTTTAAAAATTTCACAGCGTTATATAAAGAATTTCGATGGCGCGTTGTAATTTTGCGAAGTACATTTAGTACATGTTTGATAAATCTAAGCGCGCACTAAAAATTCACTAACATGGAACAGACAAATAACTAATTTCATTTCTCGCTTTAATATTTTCTATAGGAATATTTTATTAATAATTTGCGGCATCACAACACATAAAATTCTCGAATGTTACTATCACAAATACAATACATTAATATTATTTTACTTTTTATAGTTTGTATTACGTAAACCCAAACTAATACAAACAAAGTGCTGTCAAAAATGTTGCTTCAAAGATTTCTAAATAATATACCTAAGAGCTGCAAGGCCTTTCAAGCCACTGATAAAAAGCTGGTTTCGAACAAAAATTAGCTCTCAAACTCAATGAATTCGCTGTAGGCAAGCTCTGCACTTGCTTTAGAAGTGCATCTAGAGCTTCTTTTGAAATCAACGAGCTTTAAGATTAGCTCTACAAACGCTTTTAGAGCAATTAAACAGCTAAAATTGTTTCTTGGGATAAATAGAAATCTTCACAAGTGTTTAACATTCTGCGAAGGATATTTCAAGCATTTCAGCCAAATCAAACTAAGAAAATTGAAAGAGGTAGTTATTTGAATTTTATTGTTTATCAAAGTCTGGAGCATAAACAAAATTAGCATTCCCCTCTCCTCCCTTCAGATATTTTTAAGAAACAAAAATCACAAAATCATAGAATAATATGATTTATGATCGACTAAATAGGTCCTTAGGGATGGAAAAACAAATGATTGCCCTTAATGGAATAAAATATTGACTATTAATATTTTTATGATTTATACTACAAGTACTCAGGTAATCCAAAAACAACATTATTCTCTCTTCTATAAAGGGTTGGGATGGGGAGTAAAAGTAATTTAACGATTTTTTTTGTTTTTCCAAAGATCAATCAACATCTAATAATAATACCGTTTGTATAGTCTTTTCCCGAATTTTAATGTGTTTCTGTTCTGACTCGACAGTTGTCAGCTTCTATAGACAATTCTTTTATGAAGTTCAATTTTCCAAACCAAGTTGTGACTTTCCGGGACAGAGATGTCATTTATAAATAGAAAATAGACATGCTTCAAAATATCGACAACTCTTTATCAGGGTCTTAATGGCTTATAATTTAAAAATACCTTCACGAAATCAATCACAATAACTTATTCTCGTCCTTGTTGTCAAAATAATTCAAAATAACATTTTATAAATTTTGAAACAAATAATATGCTTTTCTTGTTTGTCTTTCTCTTTGAATCTGATTACAAATAAAAGAAAAAGGCAAAGAAGAAGATAAAATTGCTATACGGTTTTGCAGTTCGATTTGAAATCCTTTTTTGTAAAATTTTCCAAAGAAACCAAAATGATGTAATATGTATGTATATGTACCTGCCGTTAGTGAATTGTAAGAGAAAAGGGTTTTGTAATTTCTTATACAAATTCTATATCCAGCATTTTCACTAATGTATTCATTCAGATCAACCGAGTAGAGGACTTATCCTTTAAGGATAGTTAGGACAAATTATATAAACAAGTTGATTTTGGATATACATATTTAAATTTATTTTCCAAATGAAATTGTCGTCTCTGTCTGTCAAAATGCTTTTATTTTACATTTTATTGTTATGAATTAATAATGAAGGTACATAATGTTTTATCCCGTCAAGAAGGCAGTTACGAAAACAAAGAATTCAATTCCGAAGAATGTTATTTATATTAAAGGAAACATCATTCCATAGAGGAAAATGGGTTATAAATAATTGGATTGACAGTTAAATATTTTGAAGAAAAATGGAATAAATAAAAATACATAGCCGCAGAGAATCTAACAAAATATTTGGTATTTTTGTGATAAGAACAATAAAAAGACATTTTTCGTTAGTTTATAAAGTTTTCTTATTAAATATTCATCAGTTACAATTTCTTAAAACAAGTTAATAACAAGGACTTATAATTAACTAGTGTGCTGGCTGGTACAAAAAATAGGATTGTCTTCATTGTTTTTTGTTTCTTTTTTTTTAAGTTGAATTTCGTTAAATAGTCATTGACATTTTATGCTTGTCTTCGACTTAGAGTGAAAAGCGGCTACCTCCAATTTTTTTTGCCAATTCTAAAACTACTAACAACTACAAATATCTATAAAATCTTTTTTCAATTTCACTGAATTTAGCAACAACGAGTGTAGAAAAATTATTAATGTAATTTTGGTTTTATTCAAGTAATTCAAACAGCCTTTTTTTAAATATTATTTTGTTAAAAACGCAAAGAGGAGTTAGTTACCTTAGTACTTAGGTACTATACAGGTTGACTCTTTTTTCAAGTTGAATCTTGAAAATTAGTTTTGGTTAATTAAGTATTTTTTTGTGTTTGATATTCAAAGCCTATATGAATTCTTAGTCAAATACCAAAAACCAATTTGGCTTAGAATACGTTTTTTCTTTTTTAACTCAATATCAGCTATTACTTGCAACAGTTTTATTGTCGTCTTCGGTATCGTCAAAACTGAACAATTTAAGTATCTCCTCGGTATCAGTATCGGTTTCGTATAACTCAGTCTCATTTGGTGTCGTATAACAAAATCTGGTATCGGTTTTGTCTCAGTCACAAACAAAAATAAAATAAATTTAGCGTCAAAATATAATAAAGCATTTAAATCGTTCCTTTAACTGTATTAACAACCAGTAAAAAATACTTAGAGCTCAAAAACAAGTACATACGCGAATTGACTACTTGAAAAAATATAAGTATGTGCAAAAAGAAAATTAAATCGTTGGAGCGGTTTTCTTAAAAATAATTTGTTATATATAAAACTTATTTCTAAAACTTTTCATTTACGGTTGTATGGCAAGTATACCGTTATTTTTGGTGCTAAAGAAAATTTAACTTTCTCCTCTGGAGAGTTACAAAAAACCTAAAGTTCAAAATTTGAAGAAAATTGCTTCTGTGGCTTAGGCTGTAGGTCAATATACGGACAGACAGACAGACAGACAGAATTGTGCCACTCACTTTTTTGGTGTTCTCTATCATCGTAATGTCATGTTTTTATTTTTTTTGCACGAATCCAAAGAGAGGCAGTTGGTGGATGTTATTAAAGTCACTTCTTCCAGCTTAAAATAACCAAGTCTAAAAATGGTTTCAGAGAAACAAAGCGAATGAAAAATGGGCGTGGAAGTGGGTGGTTCTAATTTAGTTAATTGCTGAAACTTCCTCATAAATAAAGAGAAAAAACAGTGAAAATGCTATTCAATCGGTTTCCGAGAAACCAATTACAAGAACTACAAGAAGAAATTTTTATATCCAAAAATATATTTCTTCTGAAGAAACCAAACGATACTACCTAATGTATTGGTAAATTTCGATCCCTAAAGTATGGTTTGGTTTCTGATACCGATACCAAACGATGCCGGGACTTTTCTGGTATCCAACTTTTTTTGAAACATCCTGTTTCGAATATCAGCTTTTACTGCCGTCAATTACATTGAAATCGCTCAAGGAACAACCAAGTTGCAATATTAGCTAGCACCTGTGTCAATTTCATTGAAATCACTCAACGAATAACGAGGTTACAAAATGTCTCTTCTCCGAAAGTATTTATTTTCTTTTAAATTCAGTATCAGCCGCTCAAAAAGAACAAATATTGCCATATTTTTAAGAAACCTGTCCTTTTTAGAAAATATGTCTTTCTTTTTTTAAATCTCCGTCACCTATTTCCAGTGCCAATTTAAATGAATCGCTGAACTAACAACCATGTTCTAAGGATTTCGAAACTTTGTCCTTCGTCACTATTGTGAAATTACATTTTTCTTTCTTATATTTGAAGGGTTCCTGAAAAAAAAAGTTCGAGATTGAATCAAAAATAAAATTTTCTTTTAAATTTTTCACGAGAGAACGAATCATATATATTTTATCGTTCTACGAATTTTGGCTTTGAAGAGAGATTTTATCCCCCATACAGTTTTTGTAAAGAATATAACCAATAATGCTCTAAAATATTATTGACAAATTAAGGGACACCCTGTATAGCAATTTATGTATTTGAAAAAAAGATCGAACTTAAGATTTTGATCAGACCTGACATTTTGACGTTAGAGAAGCCAAAAAAAAGTAGATCGTCGCTCTCTGTGTCTGTTTTTTAACTTCCCATAGTAAGTTATTGTAAGTGGCCCGATTTGACAAATAGAAAATTTTGCAATATATTTCGAGCTCTTTAGTCTCGAATATCTCGAGAACGAATTATGCTATCGATTTCGGGTTAATTTTATTCTACGCATACATATTGGCAGATGTAGTAAAGGATTGGTAAAAATATGAAAATATAAAAAAAAAAAAAAAAAAAACTGCTAAGAATTGTAGAAAAAAGTTTTTCGGCTCTAATATCTTTAGAATAAACAATGATATTGACTTCAGGTTAATTTTATTCTACACACTCGTTTATAATTGATAGGATTTATAAAAACATTCAATATGCAGTTTTTTTTCTGACCCACAAAAAAAATTACAAGAAACTCAATCAAAAATTGGTAAACAAAATTTTTCTTCCTAAAAATCTATCCTCTCCTCACTTATTAAATAATGTTTTGATCGCTGTCTTTGTGCTCCACTTGATAGCATATTGGACACCTGAAAACATTTTCAAAGATTTTAAATTGGCGAATTTTTAATAATAAAATAACATGGGGCCTCTAGCTTCCGAGGGCACCAATAGGAAGTTACCAGTCCACCAGCCCCCTTTTTTATTTTTATTTTTATTTTTATTTAAAACGCATTCAAAGGGGTTTGACTACACTTAAATTGTTAAACATATGAGAGCTAACGCTAGGAAACTTGGAGAGGATTTAAAAGGAGATACCGACGCATATTGGTATTGAATTTTTGAATATCACAATGGGAGGGAGAAATGGAGTCGGATAAAGTATTCCACATTCGTGAATTTTTTTTTCAAACGTGGTACATGTCTTATGGTCATTTTCCCCAGACATTTTTATTTATTTTTTTTTTAGTAACCAAAAGTAACGGTACCTGCCCAACAATTTTTACTCTTTTTTGGCAAGCTATGCTGCATTCGTTAAAAAAAAATTGAACTCGGATCAGACTTGTCATTGCGATGATAGGGAAAACGAAAAAAGTTGTACAACCTAAATGGCTGGATCGATTTTCTTAAAACTTAGTACAAAGTTGTTTTTGTAATTTTGCACACACATTTTTTCAATTTGTTAAACTTAAAATAACGAAACCTGCCATACCATTTTATTTTAGCAATTTTACAAAATATTATTTTTTCAAAAATGCTCCACAACTTGCCTTAAAAAAAAATCAATAAGTGTCTTTCAGTAAAGAATATATTTTGGTGGAAAACTATTTTAAAAAAATGGTTATCCGCCATTTTTTTTATTTTCGACTTTCTTTAAAACGTACATTTTGATTTCAATAATTTTGTATATAAAGAAGCTTCTAAACAATATAAATATTTTTTTTTATTAAAACTTTCAAACAAATATTTTTTGTATTTTGACAAAATGTTCAAAAAATTTGTTTGAAAACTACACAGTCGATTTTTATAAAACTTGGTATCTAAGGGTTTTTTTACACTCTTTAAAGTATGCTAAAAGAAAAATAACTTTTATGAAAAAATAACGGTCCCTATCATACAAATGTAAAAAACAGATAAGAAAAATATTTTCCCCCTTCTCTCAAAAACAGCTACAGAACTTCTTAAAAAGTAACAATTATTTACCTTACGTAAACGCTGCCTTTGGGTGGCAGTTTATTAATGGTACCTCCGAAAGAACAATTTTGAATTTTCTTTAAAACTGTGTAACTGGCTTTAATATTTTTTTTCAGAAGTTTCTTAAAAATTGAAGTAGTATTGTGTACCAAAATGTAAAAAAAACTACTTAGATTTTCAAAAAATATTGTGTTGGAATAGAAACTCTGGGAGGGTCAAAATTCTGCTGGTCAAAATATTGATTTTCATAATTCTGTGCAAACTGCCTCAAAGACAATAAAACAACACACAAATAAATTACATACTAGCAAAAAATGTGTTCCAGTTTGCAAATAGTGCAGTTGTCTAATAATAAAGTTAGAAAGCAGTATTTCAACCGACAGAACAGAAAAACAGCTTATTTAAAAAAAAAAACAAATTTTTTATGAAAAACTGATTTTTGAAATCAGAAATCCGAAAATATACCAAAACTGTTTTTTGAAAACTTAATATTTCAAAAACAAAATTGTTATTTTTTTAAATTCACTTCCTAGCAGTTTTTAACACTCTAAAGGACATTTTATAAACAAACCTATTTTACTTTTATGAAAAAATAACGGTACGTTAGAAGGGGCGTGTACAGCACAGGCCTTTTGGTTAATTGTGATTCCTTTAGAAGAGAAGGCAGAGATTCTTCTTAACTAATAGTTTACTTTAGACTTTTCTCATTTTTGCCATTAAGAACTACGCTAGATCGCCTTGATCTCCAACAAACCTGTTTCCAAACCGAAGTAACGGAGGCGATATGTTTGGGGTTTTGGACAATCGCACAAAAAAACCGTACCTTTTGTTAAAAAGCATAGAAGTAAGATGCACAGAGCACATAAAAAGCAATTTCATTGTGCCTATTTAGGAACTTCACTGGCAGAATTGACAAATTTAATGGTTTAAAAATACGGAGACTTGAAGGAAAACGAATACTGGAAATAAGATATCCTTAAAATATTCATTGTGGTTAAGTGAACCTATATCTTGAGCTTTCTTTTGGCACAGCCACGATTCTGACACTTGCTGACTTAAGCTGGACAACCTTAGAAAAATTGCCTATCTCCGCTGCCTTCTTGAATATGGCTTCTTAGTATGATATGAAATCGCTTTCTTTTCTGACTTTCCCACGAGTAATGAGTTGTATAGCCTGGAACATTTGACCTTAGCTCATAATTAAATTTTAACACAGAAATGATTTTTCCAGTTTATAGCAAAGACTCGAGGTACATTCACATAGATTTCACGGCCATTGCGTCACGAAGAACCAGTTAAGTCTAACACTTTAAAAAATGTCCAAGTTTGGTTTGTATGTTTTACAGCTATGAATTTATTGAAAGCGCTATCATTTTTTTTGACTTAGCACAGTCTTTATTGAAGTAACTGCTACTATACAATATTTCTTGACTAAAATGTTTTCTTATTTTTTTGTTTTTAAACCATTTTAATCCTTTCCATCTGACAACACTCTGAATTCAATTCAACACTCACTTATTATAGCTAATCTCATCATCCTGTTTATTACCCAATTTCGGTTGCATCTGCGTAGCTTTAATTTAACTAAAATCCACCATCAACTGCAACAGTTCCCACATTTTATCTGCTCTGCCATAGAATTATTATTGTGTTTCACTTATTTTCGTCATTGCATTGTATTCCTTTCACAAATTCTCTCGTGAAAATAAACCAAACGCAGACGGTTTGAGGCGAATAAAGGATTCCACTTCAAGTCGTTTAACAGAATAATGGAAAATCCTTCGTATATTTTTTTCTTTTGTGGTAAATTCGTGCATTGAATTCCAACAGTTTTAGCTTACCAAAATGTGCATTGTGTGCAATAAACAGAAACCGCAATGTTGAGGCTTAAGTGCGGTCCATTGCCACAGCAGCGCCACCTACCTACTCATCGAATATAGTAAACTTCTGAACAGTAATTATAGTCGATTCTGCAATGCGATTATGAATTTCGATTTATTTAGCTGACTTAACATCAATAATTGAAGAACAATCCGATCAAAGAACAAAACACACCAACCCATGATATATGAACAATACATACCCCTTACATAGATATAAACAAATTTACAATACTACAGAAATATAATCCTTGCTGTTGTATATTTTATTAGAAATAGCATTCTGGATGTTGTCAAAGTCAACACTTCTATTCGAATATACGAATGGAACGGGCATACTGAAGCCGATGCTTCTGCCTTTCTGCCTGCTGCCACTATGAGAAGTGTAGGTACTTGTTAGACAGCTCGACCTTGCGAGGCATTATGGATTTAGCTAGGATAGTTATGTGGAGCTTGTATACTGGGGTGGTGGTTGGAAATGGAAAGTGTCAACTATACTGTGCATAAGCAGGGGACTCGGGCGGATGGATAGGGGTAGGTAAAATGTCAACCTCTTAGCCTGTAAGGCCTTTCGCCTCGCTTGCCACTGTTTCCAGTTTTTCACTTGAAGTGGAATCATTTTTTTTTCTTTTCATTCTCCTCACTTCAGCAAATGCCTTGTGTACCAACTTTGGAATTTGTAAAACGGAAAATGTAAAGGATTTCCACACAAAATGAATTCAGCAAAAAAGAAAATTGTTCATCAAATTGAGCAACTTCAAACAGGGAATAATAGGATACAAAAAGATACAATGTTGAAACTTGGACGAAATATTCTTCAATCACGGTTTTAGGACGAGAAAATTAATTATAATTCGAATAGAAAAAGAAGGTATCATATAATTACACCTTGGCTATAAATATGGAAGGTTTTTTTTGTTTAATGTTTGAAAGACTTAAATTAGAAAGGGAATAAAACGTTTCCAGTTCAACAGTAATTGAAAAGAATAAAACAAAAATGTACTTACTGAAATGCAATATTCAAGAAGACACTTGCATTATTTAACCTCTTTCCTTCATGACTTGAAAGATTGCAAAAAACAAAAATAGGTACCTTTCTTAATATGTACTTAATTTTGTTAAAGCTGGAAACATTTTACCTGCGATATACATATGTACGTACACATTATGGGCCTACACATTAGGGTATCCGTTATTTCCCAAAATCGTTTTTAATACCAGCCATAAGTTTATGTCCTACAACAAAATATTTGCTCAAAAAAAATTATGTTTTTGTAAGGAAATTCCCTTGGTAATATTTCGAACGAATTTTTTTTTAATTTTTAAAATGAATTTTTGAATGTGGTCTTAAAAAGGAACGTCTAAAGAACAAAGATGAAAAAAAAGTAAACAAACCCCACTAAAACGACACAAAACAAAACACCAGAGACAGAACAAAATATTCAAAACTGGCTAACTTTTAATTTATATTGCTTTTTCCTCGACTCGATATTAATTCCTATTCACGGCAAAATTGTTGTGTGTTTCTCTCCTTCAATCTCTTCTAATTTTGGCATAAAGTTTTCCCGTTCTGGAATTATAGCTTTATTTTTCTTCATATGAATATTCTAACCTACCCACCACCCCTCACGAAGAAGTTGTCTTCGTATAATCTAGATGTCACCCCGATGGTTTTTCTTCATGATAGTACTACAGATTTTATATATAAAGATGCCAACTTACATCGGCCTCGGTTTAAGATTGGTAAAAAAATGTTCAAAGAAAGAAAATTCATGGAGATTCAACACAAACTGATATTGGACTAATTACTACTAAGGACTTCCCTTGAAAAAAATTCAAATTTCTATAGACTTAATAGCTGGTTCGAAGGGAACTAGGGACTAAATAAATACCAGGCTGAGTACAGAAGTTAGTATAGGACAGTTGACCAAGTTCACAACCACCTTCAATTGTGTCAGAAAAAAACTACATACTTTCTTTGTGGATTTGTCAGCAACGTTCTACAACATCAATAGAGGTGAGTTTATCTACCAATTATTAAAGCAAGATGTTTAGTCCTATAAAATTGCATTTCGTCTGGCATACTCATTTGGACTCATCAGTGACATAGGTTAGGTTAAGAAGGGTGTGCACAGCACGGAGGCCATTGCACACACGGGGGCCTATTGGTCCATTGTGATCCACTTACGAAATAAAAGCAGAGATGATCCTAAATTACTGGTTCAGATAGACTGGTTCGTTTGCGAACCAGCCTGTATTTTCTATGAATTTTCTCATGTTTGCCATTGAGATCTGCGCTAGATCATTCAGTTCTCCAACAAACCCGTTTCCAAAATAACGGAGGCGATTTTTTTGAAGGTTTGGACAATCACAGAGCAGATGTTTAATGGTTCTATTACTTCGACATCCTGACAGCTCCGACATAAATCGGCTCCGAATACAACCATTCTAGCCATGGCGCAGTAACCCGTTAGTACACCTATCAAGATTCTAATATTCTTTTTACTCAGCGATAAAATGTACTCAGTTTTCTTTTCATTAATCCTAGGCCATACACTTCTAGAGATAACGCAGTCGTTCCTGGCCGTCCAGGAGTTATGGATTTGCTCTTTCGTTATTAAGTTATCAGTCACATAGTGAACGCCTTTGCCATATGTAATTTGTATTAAGTACAGTTTAACTTACATGAATTCTTTGACAAAAATACACTGTAAACTTTATCCGACAAGATTAGAATTCCTGGCCTGGCATAGAAGCTTCTAAGAAATGTTAATAGTTTTTCTTACCAATATTTTCAAAAAAAAATATTTTTTGGATTTTTAAACTAATTTCAAAAATTTTTTTTAAATTAAATATTATGAAAACTAAACCGTCGATTTTTATAAAACTCGGTACTTTTATAAAAAAAAATAATGGTTCCTTACATACAAATGTTAATAAAGCGTTAAGGAAAATACTTTTTTCTTAAAAACGGCTCCTAAGATTTTTTATTAAATTTCTTCTGTATACTTAAATTAGTGCGATATATAGCAGTACTTAAAGTACTTCTCATGGAACGTTTTTTTATATTGAATTTTCTCATTATTGGCTGAAACAGATTTAGATAATTTTTTTTTATATACAAATTTAAAAAGAGATTAAAAAATATTAAGATTATAACGGGTGATTTTTTAAGAGTTTTAGAACTTTAAAAAAAAAAACACAAAAAATTCGAAAAAATGAATGAAATATTTATTTGAATCGATAGTTTGAACCTTGCAATTTAATGTTTAAAGATAATTTCATGCAAATGTTGACCGCGGCTGCGTCTCAGGTAGCCCATCCACTGAGTCCAATTTTGGCATACTCTTTCACACATATCGGCCGGTATCTCACGAATGAATGCATGGATGTTGGCTTCCAGTGCGTCAATCGAAGCGGGCTTGTCCTTATAGACATTAGCCTTGACATACCCCCACAAAAATAATCTAATGGTGTCAAATCGCACGATCTAGGCGGCCAATTGACCGGCCCGAAACGTGAAATTAACTGTTCATCAAACTCGCCTCGCAATTGCGCCATTGTTTCGCGTGCTGTGTGGCATGTGGCACCGTCTTGTTGAAATCACATATCATGCAAGTCAAGAACTTCCATTTCGGGCAAAAAAAAGTTTGTTATCATCGCTCGGTAGCGTTCACCATTGACAGTAACGCTGCGATTCGCATCATCTTTGAAGAAATATGGCCCAATAATGCCGCCGGCCCATAAACCGCACCAAACAGTGGCTTTTTCGGGATGCATTGGTAGCTGTTGCATAGCTTCTGGCTGATCTTCACTCCAAATGCGGCAATTATGCTTATTTACGTACCCATTCAACCAAAAATGAGCCTCATCGCTGAACACAATTTTTCGATAAAAAAGCGGATCCTCGGCCAGCTTTCCAAGAGCCCATTCACCAAAAATTCGGCGTTGTGGTAGGTCGGCTGGCTTTAGTTCTTGCATCAGCTGTATCTTAAAAGGCTTTACGCCCAAATCCTTCCGCAAAATTTTCCACGTAGTGCTGTAACAAAGGCCTAACTGCTGGGAACGGCGCCAAATCGACATTTCGCGGTCTTCTGTCACACTAGCTGATACGGCCACAATATTTTCTTCACTACGCACAGTACGTAAACGTGTTGGTGGTTTAATGTCCAACAAAGTAAATCTGGTGCGAAATTTGGTCACAATCTTCCGAATAGACTGCTCAGAAGGTCGAGAATGCCGACCATAAAATGGAAGCAGCGCGCGATGAACATTTCGAACCGAGCACGAATTTTGATAGTAAAATTCAATAATTTGCAAGCGTTGTTCATTTGTAAGACGATCCATGGTTAAATTGCAAACCAAACTGAAGCTGTTTGACAGTGACACAAGGTACTAAACACATGTCAGCTGTCAAAACTAGTGTTGCCAAAACCCAACCAGCTAAAAAATCACCCGTTAAAAGACCAATTATTATTATTTTTTAAGAAAACCGCTAAAACAATTTTAAATATATTCTTTACACACAATCATATTCTATCAAAAATTAAGATGGCGTTTTTTTTTTCATTTAAAACTCTCAAAGAAGTTATTTAGCAAGTTTAAATTAAAAGCTCAAACCATCAGACCGATTTCGCTTCTTCCAATAATATCAAAAGTTTTCAAATAATACTACTCTTGTGTCTGCAGCCGGTAATAAAAGAGAAGCAATTAATACCTGAACATCAGTTCGGATTAAGAAACAAGAATTCGACAGTTGATCGAGTGCATAGAATTACTGACGTAATTGAGAGAGCTCTTGAAGAAGAGAAAATCGACAGTCTTTTTGGATGTGTCGCAGGCATTTGACGAAGTATAGCACAGAGGCTTCAAATTTAAATTAAGACAAGTTCTGCAGGAAGGGCATTATAACATTCTAAACGGATAACAAGATAACTGACTCGTGTAAGACACGGATATGATTTTTCAAATTTCAAAAAAATAGTGGCTGGGGTTCCACAAGGAAGTGTATTAGGTTCAGTTCTGTACCTTTTATTTACACGTAATGTACCTCGAACAGAACACACTGTCATAGCCATGTTTGTTGATGATACTGCAATATTAGCTGTAGGCAAAACGATTAGCGAAACCACAATCAAATTACAAAATGCTCTTAATAATGTTAATGAGTGGACAAAAAAATGGCGAATAGCGCTCAATGACAAAAGTCGGTCCACGTGGACTTAACGTATAAAAGAATAGATAGATTACCCGTCTTTCTTAATACAGCTCGTGTTCCATTTGCAAAGGAGGAAAAATATCTGGGAATGACTCTAGATGCGAAATAGAAATGGAAGCCGCACGTAAAAAAGAAGAAATGCGAAGAAATAAAAAGGAAATTAAGAGATATGAACTGGCTACTTGATAGATATTCAAATCGTAGTATTGAAAATAAGTTGATTTTATACAGGCAGGTACTTAATCCTGTTTGGACTTATGGTATATAACTCTGGGGTTGCACACAAACTCTTGGGTTTCAATACAAACTTAAATAACTTACAAACGTTTAAAAATAAATTGCTTAGGTCATTTGTAAATGCTTCGTGGTATATATGAAACGAAGAACAGGGATCTCGGGATTCCTACGGTTCGGGACGAAACAAAAAGTTTCGCGTGAAAACATAGAAATCGGCTATTAGAACACGCTGATTCAACGATTATTGACATTCTTGGCGAGTCGAACTTAGTTCGCTGTCTGCGAAGAACAAAACCTTCCGACTTGGTGCGGTGAATAGAAATTTTTTAAATTCACGGAATAAGCAGGAACTTTCACCGGAAAGTAACCTGCAATACGTTACTCAACTTCGCTCAAAATAAATTTTTAGATAAGTTTCAACTTAGTTGCAATCGGGAATTGGAGGTGGTTTTAGTGTAATAAGAATCTCACACACTTATGAGCACGCGTTCTTCGGTTCTCACCCACGAAAAAATGTATCAAAAAAAACTTTTAGTCAATTTACAAAAAGTATTGTGGATAAAAAAAGGATCTCCTATTTGTATTTTTTTTTTTGGGTCATTTGATTTAATTTCGAAAGTGTCCCACGTCGTCGTGGAGAAAAGGACCAATGAGGCACAATCATCTTTTGAGGTAGTTTTTTTAATCAATTATTTTTTTTTAGTTTCAGGATTAAGGCTTCAAATAAATAAATATAAATCAAATACTAAAAAAAAAGTTACACGGTATCTTCAGAAAACGTGTAGACTCCTTTCCTGTCATATTTTAATGATTTTTCATTCTCATGATAAAAAGAACATCTATGGAATGTTTCATGAATGAACATCCCTGTTTTGTATTGAAGAATTATTTGTACTATTTTACCTTTACTTTCTTAAAAGTATGTGCTTTCTATACCAAAGAGAATTATTTTCAAGCAATTGTCTCTACCTAGATGATTTCTGGGGGATTGTTGATATACCTACATAATGAATATATATGTTATTTCATCAATACATGACTATAACCACATAGGAAATACGTATGACATTGTGTATCACAATTTGTTCGTCTTTAGCCCCATTTTTCCCTAAATTTACCTATGACAATTCCAATATTCAAGCATCTTATTGTTTTCGATTTTTTTTCCTTTTTATACAGTAATTTAAATTTGTTGGTGCATTGAAAACTTTTATCTAGCAAAATACTTAACGTTATTTTTTGAAGCGCACATTCAAATTTGAATATTATTATGTATACGCACATAAAAATAAATTGCTTCGTAGTTACCTCTGTGAATTACCTTGGCAACAGCCGTGACGTTTTATAGATTTATTGAAATCTTTTCAATACAGCTATCAAAGAATCCAAATTGTGTAAAGGGAATTGTACAAAAACAAAAACACGAGTTTGGTTTGACTATTTTGTGGGGTGGATAAGTATGTACCTTCCTCTTTACATTTTCCAATCCAAAACAAAACTAGAATTACATCCCCAAAGCCAATCTAGAAAATCCGTATCTGTTATCCTTTAATCCAAAAAAGAATAAAATGTTCTATCATTTTAAATGTTTATGCGTATACCTTTAAGGAAGATTACACTAAATGAGTTTCGATAGGCATTCCGACAATCACTCAGGTATCTATAAGTTTTGATTGGAAATTTGTGCACATAGTTAAGTGAATTTTAGACAAGTTAAGCTAAATTTATTTCGTGTCCTCCATTTACCATTGAAAGTTTAATTGAATGTTAAAGGATAATGCTTCACTCTAGGTGAGGTTTGAATTACAAATTTTCAAAAAAAAAAGAAAATACCATCGTCAAAACCATTTTACCACACGTTTTCTCATCATTTTCATTTGAACTGGTTTTGCTACGTGCCAAGAATTCTAAATTTCTATTCAAATATTAAAACCACAGACCTCAAAACATCTTTGTTTGTTATCCATTAAATCTAACCGTATACTATATAGAACACCACTTCAAAGTACTCATCATCATCAGACGGAAGTTGCATTACACCCGTTTATTCCCATAAAATCTACATATATTTCCAAATCGGTTACTTCTAATACCTAAGTCAGTTGGTGTTCTCCAATGTTATTTATTTGAATTTCCAAGGCTATTACCTAAGTAATTCTAGTTACTCACCATCAGTTCTCAGTACTCTCTCCCACTGGATATTCTAATTTTCTTATTTATACTCGGAATACTAGGAAGATGAGAAAGTAATTTCCTCTAGTGTTTTTTTCTCTCTATTTTTCTAGGTTCATTTTAGCTTCCTTTAGGTTAAAAGGATATCCCATAATGGGACATGCATTAAATACCAAAGAACGAGTACCTTCCCAAGGCTGGCTTTTAATTTCTTTTAACTGTAAAACGACTTAAAATGGCCTTAAATGATATCAGAATAAATTGTTTGAATTTTCTTCAATTAGATTTTAATGGTTCGGGTGTGTTTATTTGTTGACAGTGAATTTTATTTTTTTTTACGAGAAATAATACCAATTAAAATTAATTTTTTGAAGGATTTAATGGGCATATTCACGGATGTTGTACAATGTGTAAGCTGTTGCTTGGAAAATCCGGATTTTATCATATTGAAAATCCATCAGGTGAACTCAAGTTTTGTATAGCAACAGATTTAACAAAATCTATGAATATGCCCAAATTTGTTCTTGGAAAGTTTTTGTCAATAAGTTTTATTTAACATGCAGCTTATATCAGTTTTTTTGCGTGCGATATTAAAGGTACTATGGCTATAGCCTATTGGGGAAGTTAAGAATTCGTGAAAAAAAATCTTTAAATAATAATCAAACATATGACATTACGACGATAGAGAACACAAACAAATAAGGTGCCAGGATTCTGTCTGTCTTTTTGTACAACGACTAACCACCTAAGCCCTGAAGCGATATTCTTAAAACTTTGAACTAAAGAATTTTTGCAGCACACAGTGGTTAAGTTTGTATGGGAAGGCGGTCATAATTCAATAAAATCTCAACAACTCAACTGATTTTGATGAAACTTTCATATATGATAAAGAATGCCATAACACATAATCATAAGAAATTTCCACTCACTGACACTGACCCAATTTAGAAAATAATTCAATATAATCATAAAATTGTCAGAAACGTGGGTTATGCTCTCAGAATATTTGAAAGATATTAATGTCTAGTTAAATTAAATTGATGAAATTTTCAGGCATGATCAAAAATTGGGTAATAAATAAATTCAAAATAATTTTGACCGTAAATTTGATACGTAAATTAAAACAAAAAACATTCAAGCGCTATGGTGATACTAACTATTGCAGAGTAGTTTTGGAAAACAGCAATTTTCTAGAGCCAGCCACGATACCAAATCAATCAATACTTTTGTAAGTATCGTCTTGGTATCGTCAAAATCTAAAAATTTTAGTATCGTCTCAGTAACTGTATCGGTCTCGTCTGGTATCGGTCTGGTTCCAGTCACAATCGCAAATAAAATACACGACTTGGTAACATGTTTTTGATCTTGTAGTTGAACTTGCTTGGTATTTTTAAGATTCAATACAAAATAATATTATATAAAATATACATAGAAAATAGAAGACTATCTTTTAACAAAAGTGTTTTAATTTTCTTGACAATTTTAAGGATCTTGTTTCACGATAACTAAGGTTCCGATTAGTTATCCGAAACATAAATTCTGCGGCAAAAAATTATAGCAGGAAAACAATGTTGTTACAAGATTATTGGACCGTTTCCGAGAAATCAAGATAAAAATATGCGATGCACTTGTTGGATTTCAATAATGTCACTTTGCCCACATAAAAAAACACCAAATCTGAAAACTTTAACTAAATAATTGGTTTCAGAAAATCAAAGCATATGGAAAAAAAAATGCGCACACTTGTGCTCTGCGTCTGAGTCTCTTTAGAAACAAATCGAAGCATAGAATGATTTGGAAAAAAATATGACGGTTAGGGTCAAAATACCTAGAAGAAAAGATCATTATTTCCCGGGTTTTCTGATTTGTTGACTGGAAAATCTCAAAAACTTCACATTCGAGTTGAGTAAACCAAAAACCTATAGAAATGTATGCTTTGGTTTCTGTAACAAAATCTTGTTGAACATCAGTGGAATTATTAACCTGAGTTCAAAGCTTTAGTCAAGGGGGAATCACATGGGTTTGATCCGCCGAAAATTTTTAGAAAGGCATAATTTTCCGTTTTAGTTTGAAACTTATGTTCAAATTTCTGCGGATTCCAAGTCCAAACTTTCTTCTTTTTGCATTCTGATTCCCTTGATTCTTGGCAAAAAATAACAAAAACAAATACAAATTAAAGTTTTATGGCTGGATTCATGCTATGGTAGACAAAATTTCATAAACAACTAGGTAAACGAGCTTCTAAAAATTTTGGCACATCGGAAATACCTTTTTTGACAGTGAAACGTCTTAAAACTTACTTTAGACATTCCACTTACATCGCGTTCATGACAATTCATCGACAAATTGAGACTAACACTGAGAAAGTTTTGTTATGTCTTACGAGAATGATAAACAAAAGTTTGACTTTTAAGCATTTAGTTTACAGATTCCATGCAAAAAAATTGAAATTTTTCAAAACAATTTTTGACCTATTCCATGCATAATTTTGTATAATATTTAAGACGAAAATTTGTTGCCTTCGCCTTAGTTCCCCATTCATCAATTTATTACCCTTTTTAACAAATGATAGGCCGTAAAATGGAAAACAATTATATTTGGGAACAAAACCATTTATTTGCAAGCAAATAATATTGTGAAGTGCTATTTTTGTTTGGGCAAACTGACTATAGAAAAATATTTTTTACTCACCACACGCTAAGCAATTCCCGGTAAATTTGAAGTTGTTTCGTAATTTTTTTTTTTGATTTTGCATGAAACTGTTGACTAATCATGAAAAAAAAGTAATTTTGATTTTCATCTCAATAATTTTTGACATGCGAAAATATTTGCATAGACTTTTTATTCACGCGCGCAACCCTGAATGCTTCACGATGAATTTATTCTAATGCAAAACAAAGCCAGTGACATTCTTTTGGCAAAAAAAAATTATTGCTCTTGGCATTTTTACTATTTTTTTTAGCATTGAACAATTTTTTTGAATACTGTAAGCTGAAGACATAAAATTCTATTACAGCATGGACATTTTTTCTTTGAGAACAATTTTTTTCTCAACTTCAAGACTTTTTTACCCAAGGAACTGTATATAATTTTCTTGAACGATGATTTTTTTTCGAAATCTATACCCACTGAAATAAATATCTGGCTACGGCCTTGCCTGTATTCAAAATATTTGACTTGAAAGTTTAAAATTTGAATTCTGCAAAATTGAAGAATTGTGACTCTGATCATTATTCCCCGCGGTCCTACAGGTGTTTTAACATCTTTAAGAACTAATTCTATGTTTTTAAAAAATGTTCTCTCTCAATATTCAAGTTTTTTTATTGTTGGAAATAATTTTCTAACTTGCAATAGTAGCTCCAATTGTTCTATTTAAAATTAATTCTACACCAATTACATATTAATAAAGTTAGTTTTGTACTTATTAGCACTGGAGCCGGTTGTATTTTCTTAAAGTTCATTCTTTGACTTTATGACTTTGACTTGTTTTAAAATGTATACAGTTTTAAAAATTTTAAGGGCCAATTTTTCAGTATTGAGTTAAATCAGAGTTAGCAAATCCTGAAAATAATAATTAAATCCGGAGCTTACTCCGAAGCATTTTGTCAGTTGAGAATTGAGCCTTCATCTCGGTTTTTAAAAATTAATTGAATTCGGTGTGCGACATCATGGATATCAGTTTTTTACGTCTTCCACTATACCAAAGATTTCAATAGCTTTCACTATGGAAATCAAAATAGCACTACAAAGGAAAAGTCTCTTAGTTTGATCCTTGATTTAACTCATAAAATTATTTAAGTTAACTCGAAGTTAACTAAGAATTTAAATTAGCTGAAAAACACATATCTAAAGTTAACTAGATTGAACTCCAAGACTAATCTCGCACTGAAAAAGCAGCCCTAAGATACTTGAACAAAAGAGCAAGTACGTTTGACCCAGTTATGTATTTTATTTGTTAATAGATATCTCTTAAACAGTAAGTTACAACAAATAGTATTGTTAATTATTTTATCTTTGGTTAATTCTGTTTCCCAAAAGCATACTAAAAGTCTGACCTTAAAAATGTTGCTAATTGTTATTGTAAAAGTTCTTTCTGATGTAAGCTCATAAAGTTTTATGAACAAACCAATCAGTTCCGACACTTTTCCTAAATCGTTCAATTGGAATTTATTCCACATCATCAACCATAAATCTAGTTCTCAAAATCTTAGCCTCCCATCCCGATACCCGATGGATCGATCTGAATATTTTTCGTTGCTATTTTGTTAGCTATTACTATATTTTCTCATTTCACAAAATTATCAGAAAGATATTTTTTTTCTTTGATTTGTTTCTTCAGGAAAATAAAAATCAAAACCATTGGTAAAAAATTTTGTAGCCGAAAGTATTTTATTGAATCATACTTCCTTCATTTTTTTTCTTTCTTACATTTTTTTTTGTGCGATGATGTTTTCTTTCGTCGACTAAAGACCAACCATCTTTTGTTGAGTCTTCAAAATAAAATCCTTATTCGCTTGGTTAAAGATTTTTCAAACCTGCTATACACATACACATATATGTGCGTAGGTGAATGCATTTTTACAAGCAATATCGGCTTTTTGTGCTTCGTCGAGCATGATATCCCGACAAAAAGAATATAAAAAAAAAAATCTGAAGGAATGTAATACAAATTGATGAACTATTATTACATGGCACTGATGGATTGGACGGATGGAAGATGCATGTTTCCTGCCTGCATCACATGAAAATAAACTTTTATAATAAATGTTTCCTTTAAGTTGAGTAATACTGTTATCTCCTCGACTGTCAGAGACCTTATTAAGAGGGAAGTAGTTTAAAAAAAAGGATTATTCATGTTGTTGATTACACGAATTTGTGGTTCAAGGTTATAATGCGGCTAGGCATCGAAAATGCAGTTAAATCAGAGCACGATTCTTGCATTAATTTTGTTTTGTTTATAAAAAAAACAACACAATGTCACCCTTTATGTTTTTTTCCGTAAAGAATGTTATTAAATATTTTATATGTATTTAATTTTTCAGCTTGGAATAGCTGTCGGTTTTGTCCTGCCACCGATGCTGGTGACCAACTCGGACAACCTTGATGAAATTGGTGCCGATCTAAAACTAATGTTCTACTTGGTTGCAGGACTAACAACGGTACTAGTAGTCCTAATGGTTTTGTGTAAGTATATATAGACTCTATACAGTGTAGTGCACAATCAGTATTAAATCTAGCATCAACCATCACACTCAAACACACTCAGTACATTTTTAAATCTTACAGAAGATGGTGCAAAATTGTTTTCATTTTATTTTTCAATTTCTTTTTTCAATCTCTTTTTTTTTTGTGTATTATTTCATGTTTCACTTTATGCTGTTATCCTGGAAATAATTAGTTTTCCAAGACAGACCGCCAACCCCACCATCAGCAGCCCAGGAGGCAACTCAACCAAACGCAGATGGGGAATCAACATTCATGCAATCACTAAAGAATCTCGTCCTGAATAAAAATTATATTTTATTATTGACGTCGTATGGTATGAATGTCGGTGTATTCTACGCCATCTCTACGCTTCTCAATCCGGTAATTATACTGTTTTATGATGTTAATTAGTCCTTTGTGTGGGGCTAATTGTTGTTGACCTTGTTACGTTGTTTTTTTTTACTTTTCTCTTGGCGCTTAGGTGGTGTTGAAATACTATCCTGGACATGAAGTTGACACCGGACGCATCGGATTGTGCATTGTTTTGGCTGGCATGTTGGGATCTGTCGTGTGTGGAATAGTTTTAGATAAAACCCATCGATTTAAGTAAGTTTGTGTTTTTTTTTAAAGTGTAAGCTTTTGCATGATATATTTCACTAAGTGCCAAAGACTAAAGCACATAAATTTATTATATGAACGAAAAAGATACCTGGATGATAAAGTCATGTGATGGAGCCACCTTTCTTAAGAAAAAGTTCCAGAAAACATGTTTACCTCACATAACATGAAGGTGAACAATATGATGAGTACCTACTTCAAAGTCTTTGTTTCAAGGAAGTTGTAACCAACTTCCTGCAAAACAAATCGAACTTTAATCTTCCCCAGAGAGAGAGAGAGAAAGATAGAAAAGTTGTTAACATCAGACCTCCTGTGTATATATTTGTTTCATTATCAAATGCATTGAAATGACAGGCTACAAAAAGACAGACTTTTACAGGTTTTGTAATAATAAGAACTTTTGTAAATATAAAAACCAGAGAGATAGCAAACAATCTCAAACCCACCTTAAAAATAATAAAAAATAATCTTATTTTATAAGGATTAATTTTATCTTGCGTTGCGTTGCGATTTGCAACTTAAAAAAAAAAACAACTTTTATTTAATACTTTTTCAAGTAACTTATCAACTATCTATTTTGTTTCTAGGGAAACAACTCTAGCTGTTTATGCCTTTTCCATGGTGGGGATGTGGGTGTTCTCTTTTACATTGGATACCGGGCATATTGCTGTTGTTTACGTAACAGCATCGTTATTGGGGTAAGTATTTTCAAAGGATTCTTTACAATTCAAGTGGTATTCTCACTGTGGCGTATACTTACTGGGAGGATTAATGTAATATTTCTAGGATTTATTACGCGCGCTCATTATCAGCAGTTTAATTTAATCCGCGCAAATCTCGTTATAATAAGGCAAAAACTATTATTAAAACGAATGAAGAGGACTTGATTTCAGCCTGGTTGGCTAACATATTTTTTTAAAGAACCATATAATAGTCATATATCAAACTACCAACAAATTAATCAAGTTTATACAGGAAATAGTGTGGCTTGAATTTACTGAAAGAAACTTTCTGGTAGTGAACTTTATCATGGGATGGATTTTTATCAGAAACTAGGAGTAATTTGACAGTGTACTCGCAGTAGTAGATCTAGGATTTGGCTGTGGGGGGAGGCTATTTTTTTTATTATCTCAATTCTTATTGTAGTTATGTAAGCCAGTGCTTAGAGTCAAACAAATTTTTCATAATGCAAAAATATAATGATTTATAGAAAAATTAAGACTTGAAATAGAGCAGCTGTAATTGGTGTGTTTATCTGAAAAACGCACTTGAAGCTATTCACATATAATGCCAAGAACATCACACTGTACCTACAAAAAAATTGTAGGGTAGAGTCACCAAGTTTCGAACACCCCCAGTTGTCTAACACTTTTTGAAAAAAAAATTATAATATGTGCCATTTTTTCTAATTTTCAACTTCTATAAACACAGAATAATTCATGTGTTATTTCCTCAAACCTCTCTAGTCGAATTTCATGATAAAGTTAAAAAAGGCTTTAGGAAAGCCAGTTGTTTCAATATTATTGTAAAAAAAGCTGTTGGAAGTGTTGTGGGAAGCTGTGATTTTTGAGGTGAAAATTAACTATTAACCTTAATACCTGTTTTAATACGTCTTATTTATATAACTTAGAGCCAGTTTCAAATGTTCCGGTTAAAGTTTCGGCTAGATATCCGACACATAACGATTTTCGGCAAATAAAAGTGGCGGTTATTTTATTTCTGTTTCATCACCAAAGTCTCGGATAAACTAACCGGTGGATAAATTTACAGTTTGAGAACAATATAAAACATCAAAAACATACTGAAAATTAAATTTTTGTTGTCAAAACAAAAAATCCTTATCGTTTAAATTTAAAATGTCACTGCTTTTTAATATTAAAATTTAGTATGAACCACGACGGATTAATTCAAAGCAAAATTCAAAATAATAGGATGAAAACTCATAGCAGCTAGGCATCTTCTGGATAAAATATTTAACAGCCACTTGAACCGGTGGATATGCTATCCGAGACTTTATCAGTCGGATATAACTATTCGAGGCATTTGAAACCAAAAGTTTAACTTAAACTGTCAAAAAATTTCTGAATAGGTTATCCGAGACCTTATCCGTAAGTCTTGAAACTGGCCCATAAAGTTTTTACTTAAAATTTAATATTTTTTAATAAATTGACTGTTCGAACAAAGGAAACCAATATTGTTTTTTTTTTCATTTACGAAATAAATATTATATAAAATACATTTAATAAATACACTTTTTTACGGTTTTGGGTCAAGAACATGAAGAAGAATGTTGGGTCCAGTATTCGGACACCTTTTACTTCTTTTCTTCCAGTGATCAATACAAGGAACCTCATGTAATTGCTGCCTTCCCTTGTTCGAACAGTTTTCGAATTGCGTTCAAACTAAAAATCCGTTTAACCGTTTTTTGTTTTACTTCGTTTTTATTAGAATTGAATAGAAACAAATCTACAGACACAATTTTTTCAATAAAACTGAAAGAAAATTACTTCTATGCGCTTTTAGGTTGAAAATATGTACGAACTCATGTTAGGAGTCAGGAAACTAGTGGTCGACTACTGGGGACATTACCTTATGCATATTTTTAAAGACTCAAATATACTTTAGCAGTACGCAGAACGCGCTGAATTTTAGCTCCCAAACTGTCCTCAAAACCTAAAAGGCTCACTTTATTTTAACAAAACATTTGTGAAGAAAATATCAAATTAAACAGCTGTTGCTTTCTATTTACATATTTTAATGAGCTAAAGAATTTGTTTTCGTAATATCAAGTGAATCTTTTTAAAAAAAATTGGGTTTTTCCCTTTGGCTTTGATAAACTCATTCTTGTCGAATAGTTCTTTACTTTGATTTTCATTTTACCAAAGTTAAGTTTACCTAATTCTCATGAAAAAAAATTCATTGTTTCAAATTAGTTCGAGAATAAGACGGTGAATAATTATTTAGTGCGCTAAATTTCGAAAAATATGTTAGTGATGTACACAAAGAAATGAAAATTTAATTTGTTTGGAGTTGCGTACCACTTGGCTAAAATACTAGACAAAATTTTGGAGAGAATTTTGTTTTAGAGCGAAATTTTGCTGGATTTCAAACCAGAAAAGGAACTGAGATTGAAATGTCATTTTTGAAGAAGTTTTAAAGATGCTTTTGAAATCATCAAAATATCTTTTAGCTGGTAAACAAACTGAATATATTGAATTTCGAGGGCACTGATTGTATAATTAATAAACACAAATTATTTAATGCGGTTGCTCGACAACATTTCATGCAAACTATCGATACCAACGTTTTTTTGGGCCCCGGAAACACAGTTTTTAAAGCTAAAAGCTGTAAAAGATTTAAAGGCTCAGCTGAGCCCACAAGACATCAACAGATGGGCTGTGAAAAAAGGTGACATTACTTCCAAAAACTGACCACTTAAGTCCAAAGTTCTGTCAATTTCATTTTTGCTTACAATATAGGTACGAGTACTATAGGGCAAGTTTTGGATTCGTGCAAAAAAATGTCCAGTTAACAATCAAACATGTCATTACGATGATAGAGAACACCAAAAAGTGGGTGGCACAATTCTGTCTGTCTGTCTGTCTGCCCGTATATTGACCTAAGGCCTAAGTCACTGAAGCAATTTTTTCAAATTTTGAACTTAAGGTCTTTTTGTAACTCTCCAGAGGGGAAATTGAAATTTGTTGAGCACCAAAAATAACGGTACTTGCCCCTCAACAGTAAATGAAAAGCTTATTTAGCTCAAAAACCGCTCGAACGATTTTGATGAAAGAAAATCAGTGTATTATTGTGGGTAAGGTGTACTTTTTGATAGGAAAAAAATTTACCAAAAACCGTTATTTACAATAAATTTTTTGAAAATTTAATATTTCAAAAATTAGTTGATGAATTTTTTTTGAAACTAGGTTTCAAAATGTATTTTAATACATACATATTCAAAATTGGCATACCAAAACTTTTTTTGTTATTAATATTTTATATATAAAAATTAATTTGTTAGAAAACCGCTCCAGTGATTTTAATTTTTTTTTTGCATGTATTCATATTTTTATGTTATCAAATGGCATACTTGTTTTGGGGCTCTAAGTTTTTTACAAGTTGCTTATACATAATTAAAAGAACGATTTAAATGCTTTTTCTATATTTTTTATAATTACTCTCATATTTTAAAAGCTCCTAATTTGAATCAACTTGAACATAAGAGCAAGTTCGTACAATCCAGTCGCGCATTTTACTTTATATGAGCTTTGACAGACTTTTGTATTAAAATGGGTAGAAATTGTTTTTTTCAATTCAGTTGGTTCTTTTATGATAAATTCTATCGATATCCTAATCTATCGATAGAATTCTTTCATTTCTTTAGGATTAAGCTTGAAACAATAGAAAGGTTTATTAATTTTACCTAAAAAGGAATTTTCAAGACAAAAGGTAATATTTCTTACTCAATACCCTAGAGTCTAGGGACTTGAAAAAAAATATATTTTACATGTAACTGCCTTAACAGAATAAGCGACACACGGAGCTAGGATAGATGTCAAAAATGCTGCATTAAAACAACAGATTAGTAAAATTGCTAAGCCCCAAGCTTGTTTTTTGTTGAGTGTTCTTAGACCTTCGGAAAAAAGTAGCCAACATAATATTAATGTTCAACCCCCATTCTCTTTAAATATCCAATTCCTTTCAGGCTTTAAAAAAAATGTTTAGGTATATAAATAGCTAAGCCCTAAATTTAATTTGTCGTCTTTCTCTTAGGGCTTGGAATAAACAGAGCCTACGAACATTCAGTTTGTTTTGTTTTTTCTATCTTTTTTCATTCAATTTCCTTGGGAATTAGAAAAAGCACTATGCACTTGATCAATTGCCGAATACTTGCTTCTAAATCTGAACTGATGTTCAGAATTCAGATATTAGGCTAATATCGTACTTGCGATTTTCAGTTCTTGTGATTGAAAAATCGGTATTGCCAGAAATTATCGTCATGCACTGACCTGCGATTATCTATCGTGCAGTTCCTTAATCGCTTAAAATACAACTTATAATGTGTAATATTAAATTGAATATTAAATTTTGTGACTGAAAAAAACGCTCAAAAAGTAGATTTTTCGAAAAAAAAAAATAATTATATTCACTCCTCTGAATAAGGTTTTTATTTACTCATACCATAAAATACAAACATTAACTTTGAAGACAACGTTTTTAACATATTAATTTTGATTACTCCTACTCATAAAGTCATCTTCAATAGCTCAATTTTAACATAAAAACACATTTCATAGAAAATAAATAGTAGGACAATATGCCTTCTTATTTCACAGACTTTAATATTATATAAATTGAACTAAAATAAAAACCAAACAGAATAGTCTCACTCATTTCAATAAACTGGACCTAGAATACGATAGCAATAAAATAACTATTTTACGCTTGCCATGGATATTTCTTGTTAACACTTCAGCCATAGCCACCCATTAATTATTTTGCAAAACATAAAATGCTTGTCAAGTCCAAAAACCATAAAAGTGAATAAAACATGAATTTATGAATAATCCGAGAAAAGTAACAATAAAAAACTCTAATCATCGCCTTTCCACTTGGTTGCTCTTTTGTGGTAATAGGATGATAAAAAAAAGAACCTCTTATAAAATTCCATAAATTCTCAAAAAACCGTAGTAAGTAAATGGAACACTAGCAATATACAACTCAGAAGGAAATTGCAAAATAAACAAAAAATATTCCACCTACACCCCAGTGAATTAAATAGAAATTTCAGAAGAAAAATATTACGTATACGTCACAGTGAATCATATAGAAATTTAGAAAAAAAACGCTATGCAGTGTCTAGATGTTAATAATGAAATAACTTTGTTTTAAATAAGTTTTAACACTCATTCTCTTCTTTTAGATTCTTTATGACAGGATATCTTCCTGTTGGCTTTGAATTCGGTGCCGAATTAACCTATCCCGAACCAGAAGGAACATCAGCTGGTTTATTAAATGCAGCCGCACAAGTCTTTGGCATTGCATTCACAATGCTCTATTCAGAATTATTAAGTTCATATGGTGATATACCGGCAAATGTTACAATGGCCGTGATGATGTGCGTTGGAACAGTTGTAACAGCTCTCATTGGATCGGATTTAAAGAGACAAGCTGCCCAAGGTCCTGGTGCAATGGCAAATCCTTAGGAAAGAGAAGATTTTGTTTAAAAGACAACAAAGCTTTTGGGGCTCAGCTTCTTTGCTATTTTTTAAACAAAATCGTTTGCCGAAATAATGTTTTTTGCTTAGCGAAAAAAAAAATTATCATTTTGCAATCGTTTGTTTTGTTTTTGTCTGTTAAATCTTATTTGTTGAAATAGTTTTATTAATATACATTTGTTTAAATATTTATTTTAAAGAAAAAAGAGAAAATAAATTTTAATATTATTGTTATCTAGTTAGATTTATAAGTAAATTTATTTTGTTTTATAGATATGGTTGTGTTAAATTTTAATAGATATTTAAAAAAATTATTTTATTTCTTATTTTATTGAAATTATTTATATAATTTACTGTATTATAATTTATGATAATATTTTATTTTAATTTAAATGTATGTATATTATTGTCAGCACTGCCAAATATTTACACAAAAAAAAGATAAACTAAAACTGAAATAGCATAGTTTTAAAAAAAAAAATTTTGAAAGTATTTTTTTATTTTTATAATTTGAGTATTTTTTTTAATATGTGATAAAATACGTATAGACTAATGGCCGACAACTAATTTTAGGTGTGAATGATAGCAAAAAAAGAATTAAAGGCATCGAAAGATTCATTAAAAGCTATTTAAGAAATCAAAGTCCACAACTGGGGCCTTATGGTGATTAATCAGTGCATTAAAAAAATATGAATGCAACTTCGAGGGTAATAGTGTTTGCCAAATTTGGGTTCTACCCCTCCCTAGATAAGCTCCTTGGATCACATATCCGAAACCATTTGAGTATATAGTTCGATCTGCCAGACTGTTTAAAACAAGGTTTTATCCCTTTGAATTTGGAATTTTTGTAACGCTCTGGCAAAGCTAACTATAGCTTACGCACACAAGAATGATGAAAAGTGTGACACTAGACTTGAGGTTCCCCACAATCTTTTAGAATTTATTAAAAGCATCCAAAAATATTAATAATATAAATTTTAATTGTATTTGTGTTAAATTTTTGGAGCTAGATATAAATTGATTTTCAATATTCAGGGACAGTTTGCTCACAGCTAATTATCTTTAATTAATGATTATTGTGACTGATAAATCCACGAATATGTTTTTTAACCACAATTTAAGTCAATGAATGATGAGTTATAAATTATCGAAATCGCTTATCAGCCGATATTGGTTGATTAGCTCCTTTCAGCCAGACACTGTGAAAAACTTATTACAGATTTAACCCATTGGATGTGACCAAACGGACCCTAGATCAACTTTTTCTGAATTACTTTTGAGGACAGTTAATGTTATACTTGTTGGCAAAAGTTGTTTTACCATTTTTGGATCTCACGGTTAAAAAATTGCTTAGCGAAAACCGAACGTCGTTGGGGTAAAAAATGCAAAGCCTTTTGTGAAATATGAAGGTGAAAGCATATCGTGGTTTGTAGAGTTAATAAACAACAAATATCTGCAAATTTTAGTAAAAAAAAAATCAAGACTGAAAAATTGGGTTACAGAATGATTTCACTATGGAAGATGGCAATTACCGGAAACATTCGTCAATACTAGTAAGAGAGTGGCTGCTAAACAATTTGAACTCTTAATTGCCCCATCCACCACAGTCCTCAACCCTGTGTGATAATCTGTAGGACTTTTTGGTAAAAAAATGTTCGAGAAACTCATACAACCAGTAATAATCCCCTCGAAGCTGTTATTTTACAGAAACCGAAAAAAAGTCTCAAAGCTTGTGTTTTCAATGAACAACTGTCTCTGAGAGAGCTAAGTGATTGGCACTTTCTATATAAATATGGAAGAAATTTGACTTTAAGGGCACTTCACGTGCAACTATTTGGTGTATTTTTTATTTTTATTTTTAATTGTTTAAGTTGTTTAAAAAACTTTGAAATATATTGTTTTATTTCTCATAGAACTTTAAATAAACCACAAATAGGTTACGAAAGGTTTAACAAACTATGCCAATTTCCTTATGAAAATACTTTTTTATTTAAAAGAAACAAATCTATGGCCAATTTTTGTATGCATATTAGAAAAATTCGGTAGGGCGCTCCGCTGTTTGCACTTGCTGTTTAAACTGTCACTAGTCAGTGTTTTATAAAAGTGATACAAATTAGTTTTTTTTGTTAATTTTTTATAATTACATATACAAAATTCAAAACACCTAAACAAAATCAAAGACTTTCAAAATAAAAACCAAGTTTTCATAAAAAAAAACTTTTTCTTAACCATTTTTGCCCCAACTTACCCTACGCTGTATTATAAAAAGCCTTAAAACACTGGTTTCATCCCGACTCCTAAGTAATAAAATCCAAAATTTCGAATTACCGAATTTCAAGATATTCAAGAATTATCCAGAATTTCCGAACTTCATTACATTTATGTTTAGGGGAAATTTGGAAAAAAAATATTAAAAGAGTTTGAGAATAATATGCCATGATAAATGTGTACAGGAACGAAATACATTAAAATTTATTTTGTTTCTAAACATTTTTGCTGGACAAAAACGTACAACCTCGAATAACAAATAGATTTTTTGACAATTTCAGAGTTGCTTATGGACATTCCATTTTAGTTAAAATAAAATCGCTTTAGTACCTCTTGTGGTATAGAAATTGTGTTGAATCGTCATATCGGAAGAGGTCTAAGAAGTGAATCCTAGCTTTTACCACGTAAAAAACGAAAATACTTTTTCGGAGTTACTGCCTCTTGCAAGGAAGTCACAAATCCTTCAAGATTATATTTTGTCATGACAAAAATATTTCCATTTTATCAAAAAAATGTATACAACAACACACACACGAATGGTTGAGACTTGTAAGTCATTAGACCCTCCGTTTCTTCACGAGTGTTTTGCGCTGCCAAATTCATTGATTTTAATGTATATCTAAACATATTTCCTTAAAGTGTTCTGTTCACGCAATATCTTGAAGTCACTTCTATTTTTTAAACATCGCAACTAAAAAACAGAGTAATAATAAAGAATTTTATCACATGTTAAAAAAAATAAACATTTAGTTTTCTTTCATGCATGTTCTATTTAACTTTTTTATTTTGTATTACAAATACATTGCCAACAATTTAAAACAATAGTTTTCGCAGCATTTAATGTTAAGAGCACAAAATAGCAAACAAATAAATAAAAAAAGCAAAAAAGTAGATAACTAACTATTCTTGTTGTAAATGCATGTTTCCATTGAAATTAGTTAAAAAAAAATCAAAACAAAAAATATTAGAATTTATGTTAGAAATGAAAATGTAGACAATATCATATCACAAACAAAAAAATATTAATATATAAAAGTAGAACAATAATATTATAATAATCAACATAATGTGAGTAGAAATGCTTATAAAATTGTGTATTAAATGGTACCTGCAATTTAAAGAAAAATAAAATGTTATACAGTTTTAAATGTGATTTTTGCCTAAAACAAAATAAAAAATATAAAACATATGCCAATTATTTGTAAATAAAAAAAATATTTATAAACAAACAAACACCTGTTGACAACAACACTAAAAACAAATATTATTACATTTAAACTTAAGGAGGTACATCACAACACAAAAAAAAATAATTGTATAGTAAAATATTCCACAAAAAAAAAAGTTCAAAAAGTACACACACAAAATAATATATCGACATATTTAATATATTATACACGTGAGTTTTATGTTGTAAAAAAATATTGTAAATGATATTTATGTATTAATATAATGAATAAAAATTGTATACATATTTATACTTTGAAAAGGCACTGTAAGTTTTTTGAAAAGAAAGAACACAATTTTTATTAACACAATAGATACAACACAATCTCCACGTCATATACAATATAAAACAAAAGATTTTTTTTTTAAATATCTTCCTCTAAAATTTTTCAACTAGTAGCTCCAATCCCTAACATTAAAAGGAAAAACAAAGTTGACTTTTTTTAAACACCCTATTTTGAAAATAATTTAAATTTCATTGAAACCGCTCAAGAAACAATGAAGTTGTCAAATGTGAAATGTGTCAAATGAAAAGTTTTCATATTTTTTAAACACCCTGTGAAAAATATTTTTTCTTTTCAAATTTTGTTTTAGCTTTTGGATGTGCCAACTCTATTTTTTCTTTCTAAATTAAACGGACCGTGAATGAATCTTCAATAGTTCCCACGTGATAAATTCGGGAAAGAAATATATTATACGGATTGCATCAAATTTGATATTTGTTGTAATAACGAATTTTATTTTAAAAGATCCGAAAAAATAAGATTCGCGATCGGATCAAAAATAAAATTCTTTAGAATTTTTTACCAGAGAACGAATCATATTTTATTGTTTTCTGAACCTTTATTCAAACTGAGTTTTGAAGAAGAAGATTAGATCTTTTTGGATTCATTGTAAATTTATGCCGTTTTCGATTGGATTTTTAGACTGTTCTACTCCTTTTTGATTCCAATCGAATATGAAAACATAATTATATCAAATTTACACATCCACTACTGAATGACGCCATTTTACAAAATGGCTTCTTCAAGAATTTATCACTTTTGACAAGTAGTCCGACGAAAAACTGTATATGTAAGCGTGTGTTCCAAATCTACTCCTTCTTGAAATCGGGAATAGAAAAAGACTCCGAAAACATTACTCGGAAGAGCCAATAGAAGGCTTTTGGAGTAGTAGGAGTCAAAATGGAGTGGAAAAGGAGTACGCCAAACGTCAAATCGAAAACGACATTAGTTTGGAAAATGTATGCCTCATTTGAAATTTAGGTAATCTCAAAAACCCGGTTTTTTTTTAAACGGTAACATCTCAAAAACCAGAGCTAATAGCGGAAAAAGGATGACGCTTTCAAATCAGCGCCAAAAATTACCCTTAGCACCAGTTTCACCTGGCGGAGTCAAAAGCCGTGTAGACCCCTATGTAATCTAGCATAAACATTAATGTAACTATCACTTATTTATACAAAAAATAAGCTACACAAAACGGAAAATATGGTTATATTTTTATGTGATACCTGACTAGGTGCTATTAAAAAAAGGTATGTACTATAGTAAATGGGTCGTCTTGATAATGATATTACTGCCATATCCATCTAATACTACACTTTCACCTAATACTTATGTGAGATTTAATAATATTTACCTTAATTCTTCTTCTAATCTCGAATAATGGCCATACGAATTTGTTTCGTAAATCTTGAAGATAAGAAATTAATCTCTTAATAATCGAACTAACCTATTACTATATGGTGCTGAAGGATTCTTTCGTGGCTGAATTCAGTCATTCACATATGAAATATTCTATCTTTTTTCCACTTCATAAGAAAAAATGAAACACCATTTGCATTTTTAAAGGTGCTATCAAAATAAACTTTTTTTAAATCCTTTTGCGTAATGCAAACACCAAATAGATTTATTAAATCTGGACTGAGATACACCTCAGGTAGAAATATAGCATTAAGAAATAGATCGTAAAACAGGAACCTGGTAAATGTGCATAGTTGGTTTACTATAATTTCACGGGTACCCAGCTATATCAGCTATTGGTTAAGGGGTAGAGGTACAGATCCCTACTCTAATTTTTATCTAAACAGAGCTTTTTGATTCATATTATGAAATTTTCAAATTTCGATGGCATTTTCATTGGAAACTGTAATTCTCTTGACACATGAACTCTCTATCGTTTACCTCAACCCGAACACAATCAAAGAAGGTAATATCATCATTTATTAGCGTTTTAATTTTCGTTTAGTTCTGTGCATCTTTCAACATCGGTGAAAATAGGTTTGTTCTTGTACTTTCTGTGCTAAATTTGGCAGTCTGTCAAAATTTGAGGAGTGGAGATACAATTCTCTCAGAGAGAAGTAATATTGCGCAAAAGTATACGAACGCACAGAACCAAAATTTCAACCACTTTTTGAACGTCAACAAAAAGTAAACAAAAAACCCCATAAGAAACAAGAAAACAAAGCCACAGAAGTGGAATTTCAATTTTATATTCTTAAAACAAATTATTTTTTTTTATATTAATCTGCTAACCAAACCAAAAAGCACTTCACAATAAACAAAAACACGAAATGCACAATCACGTCACATTTTCTGTTTTAAAAATTGATCAGTAAATTTATTTAATACAAAAAAAAAACCAACAGATAAGAAAAGGAAAATACTTTTACCAAAAAAAAAGAAAACAAAACTAAAAGTAAACAACAATAAATTTATTTTTTGTTGTTGGTCTCAACTTACAACACAAAACTGACAATTTCTGACCAAAGAAATTTCTTGCGCAGAATTTGGCAAAAAATTTAGGTTTATTTTTTACTCTCTGGCTAGCGTTCTCTTCTGCCAAAAACTACACAATTTTTGAGTACGCGAACAGCTTTCGGCTTTTTTTTGGTAGATTCGGGTAGAATTTGGTAGTTTTGTGGAGTACGCGAACAGACTTAATGACGGATCAGAAGCCCTATTACTTGTAAAATGTCAATATTTGTTGTTGTGTTTAAAAGTTATTTGATGGCTCTCGTACTGACATTTTTAATCTCTGACATTTTCAATCTTGCAATATATGTATGTATGTATTGATCTAGATTTGTGTACTGTGCATCACGACTTCTCCTGTGAGGTCGACTTTTTGTAAACGTTCATTTAATAAATAAAAACTTCTTTAAATTATTCTCTTGGTTTTCGGCTTTATTTCTGGGCTGTAACAAAAATTTTCTCAGAAACACAAGGGCGAAATAAGTAGCATTTTCCAGTAAAAGAATGCTTATGTTCCAAGCAAACATACTTATTCAATAAGAATTATTCTTAAAAGTAATTTTACCAGCCTATTTATTTTATAATTAAAAAACGAAAAATTTAGTCCACAATAATTAAGATTTTTAAGACCAAAATTAATTGTTTCGATGATCGGCTTTTGACAAAATTCGTTTATCAAAAGCAAACTATACTCGTTATAAGGCGCAATGTCGTTTTTATTTTTATTTTTTAAGTACATTTTTTATTATTATAGTTACAATAACTGAAACCTTTGTGATGCCTCATATTGCCAACCAAAACTTATACATCATTGCATAATATCGATATCTATCATGTATGCATTGTACATACTTGTATCGAAATGACGTGGAGTTAACACATTGAAATAGAATATTTTATGCATATTCCACAACAGACATAAATAAACAACAGAAAACATGACAATAATTATTTAAGTGTTAAGTGTCCGAAAAGAAAGAATATTTAACATAAAATTGAATTCTTACAATAAACAACAAACAAAAAAAAAAACGAAAAACACACATACGAAGGAAAATATACGTAAAAAAAATATTTAAACATTTAATTTCGTTCAGATATTAATTTTATAAAAATAAAACGAAAAAAAGTATTAATTTTATAGGTAGTTTTAAAAATATGTATTGTAAAATGTATGTTACGCGCAGCGTAGAAATATTATAATAAATTATATACATAAAAGGGAAACAAAATGCTTTATTTGTGTGCTTTTGTAGACAAAAAAAATGTAATTTTAAGGAAACAAATGTATTAAACTGTAGCAATAAATGTATTATGCCAAATAAAAATAATAAAAAATTACCATTCATATTTATTATTTTTTACTGAAGGATTCAAGTATACCTAATGTAAGTACCTATTTATTTACTTATTATTTACTTATTATTATTTATTGTTTATTATTATTTAATTCTTATCGAAACAAATATTCTATTGGGAAAATTTTATTTTGTTTAAACATAAAATTCTATAATTATTTTTAAATAATATAATGTAGATATGAAACAAAAATTCAAAAATCTGAAAAAAAGATTTTTTTTATAAAATTCTTAAAAGGTTTTTAAGAAAAAAATTGAAATATAAGTCTTTTTATTAATATGCATACAAAATACGAAATTCATAAAAATTATGCACCCGTTTTTGATGTATCGAAACAAAAATTTTGGTTTTTTTTTTAAACAATTTTCCGTAAATTTTTAAATGCAATTATCACACAAGCTTTTCATATTACAAGTGAATAATGTTTCTAGGTATATTTTTTGGCTTATATTTATCTGTCATCTATTTTTGGCTATCAGCTATCGAGATATTTTCCTTAAAAAAAAATAGAAAATAATCGTTTTTTACTATTTTGAGGTTATGTAGAATAACCTTAACAACCCGCGTTTTTTTAAATTTTATAACGAGAATATCTCGAAAGTCAGACCTGTAGGTGGAAATCGGAAGATGGATTTAAATTCAGAGCCTTTAAAGTCATAGCTGCCCGTGTCAAAAACAGTGTAAGCCTGAGGTATTTAATTTATTTGTATTTATTTTTTATATACAAAAATTTAATTTAGATCCGTTTGACCGATTATGAGAAAATTCAAAATTAAAATGCTACCTAGAGAATTACTCTATCAATAGTTGCTTGGTGCAATTTTTTTAAATTTTAAATGTATTAGATAATAAATAGCACTATTTTTGGCTTAACGGCATCTTTAACATTATATGGAAAGTACCGTTATTTTTTCATAAAACCAAAATATGTTACAAATTGTTAAAAAGGCATTGGATACCAATGTCGTTCTCGATATATTTAATCAAATTGCAATTTTTTTTTAATCTAAGAAAAAGAAAGATTTTTTTAAAAGTTTTGGTAGGTACATAGCACATTCCTAAATACTATTTATATTTTGTATAATTTTCTGCGTACAAAAATTAATGAAAAACTATTATGTATAGGGTTTTCAAGATAATCAAAAATCAATGGTTCCTTGGAAGGTACCATTAAAACAAATTTTTTTAGCAATTTTAATTTTTGTTTTGGCATTTATTTATATTTATTTACTCAAGTAATCGTCAATTCTTGTATTTGAGCCCTAAATTATGATCTGTGGTTTGGCAATTGTCACTAATTTCGGCGAAATTACTAAGGTTCAAAGACGGTTCAAGGTTCAAGAATGTTAAAGTAGCCACGCTTTTTTAAGAAACTCCAAAAGGGAATAGGGTTTACTAGATTCATGTGGTATTACAATGGACCAACTCATGATCTAAGTGTGTCAGTCCTCAACCTTGGCAGCCGCTTCAATCTTACCTTACCTATTGTAGCCAATTAAATGCTTGAACCATCGTTGAACCTCCATAAAATTTCCTCGGTAAACAACAACAAATCTAGGAAAGATTCGTTAAATTACGTAATTATTTAAGAGACTTTGTTGTTGTTAACCGAGGGAAATTTTACTGCGCTAGCTATGGATTTCCCAATAAAACAAACCTTGTAACGGGTGATATTTTAAGAGGTTTAGAACTTTTTAAAAAAAAAAAACACAAAAAATTCGAAAAAATGAATGAAATATTTATTTAAATCGATAGTTTGAACCTTGCAATTTAATGTTTAAAGATAATTTCATGCAAATGTTGACCGCGGCTGCGTCTCAGGTAGCCCATCCGCTGAGTCCAATTTTGGCATACTCTTTCACACATATCGGCCGGTATCTCACGAATGAATGCATGGATGTTGGCTTCCAGTGCGTCAATCGAAGCGGGCTTGTCCCTATAGACATTAGCCTTGACATACCCCCACAAAAAATAATCTAATGGTGTCAAATCGCACGATCTAGGCGGCCAATTGACCGGCCCGAAACGTGAAATTAACTGTTCACCAAACTCGCCTCGCAATTGCGCCATTGTTTCGCGTGCTGTGTGGCATGTGGCACCGTCTTGTTGAAACCACATATCATGCAAGTCAAGAACTTCCATTTCGGGCAAAAAAAAGTTTGTTATCATCGCTCGGTAGCGTTCACCATTGACAGTTACGCTGCGATTCGCATCATCTTTGAAGAAATATGGCCCAATAATGCCTCCGGCCCATAAACCGCACCAAACAGTGGCTTTTTCGGGATGCATTGGTAGCTGTTGCAATGCTTCTGGCTGATCTTCACTCTAAATGCGGCAATTATGCTTATTTACGTAATCATTCAACCAAAAATGAGCCTCATCGCTGAACACAATTTTTCGATAAAAAAGCGGATCCTCGGCCAGCTTTCCAAGAGCCCATTCACCAAAAATTCGGCGTTGTGGTAGGTCGGCTGGCTTTAGTTCTTGCACCAGCTGTATCTTAAAAGGCTTTACGCCCAAATCCTTCCGCAAAATTTTCCACGTAGTGCTGTAACAAAGGCCTAACTGCTGGGAACGGCGCCGAATCGACATTTCGCGGTCTTCTGTCACACTAGCTGATACGCCCGCAATATTTTCTTCACTACGCACAGTACGTAAACGTGTTGGTGGTTTAATGTCCAACAAAGTAAATTTGGTGCGAAATTTGGTCACAATCTTCCGAATAGACTGCTCAGAAGGTCGAGAATGCCGACCATAAAATGGAAGCAGCGCGCGATGAACATTTCGAACCGAGCACGAATTTTGATAGTAAAATTCAATAATTTGCAAGCGTTGCTCATTTGTAAGACGATCCATGGTTAAATTGCAAACCAAACTGAAGCTGTTTGACAGTGAAACAAGGTACTAAACACACGTCAGCTGTCAAAACCAGTGTTGCCAAAACCAAACCAGCTAAAAAATCACCCGTTATTAATTAAATTTGGTAAAACACGGATTAAATATTGTACAAGACCCTAGGCTATATAACAAGTTGTCCTTAAAATTATTGAAAGAACGTGTTTCACGCTTCGTAACATTTTTCTATTATAACTTGTAGGTAAGTATATTTTTATAGTAAAAAAAACTCTTGAACTGCAAGAGCAAATACATGCTACCCGTTCGTTCATATCATTTTTTCTCAACATTGAGACATGTGACATGAAATTAAATAATACTTTATTTCTGTGTATTCAGTTTCTTATGATTAAAAGGGCAAATTCTAATTTCTTTTATTATTTTTGGTGATGAAAAACTCTCGATCTGGCAAGACAGAAACCTTTGTTCCGTTTATTTTTTTCTTATTTTTGTTGTTCGATGATGAGGGTCAAAATCAAAAATAACAGAACCTATGTAGCAGATAGAGCAAAATATAAGAAGCGTACCAATCCCAATTGTAAATTTCTTTTTTGTGTAGTATGGATCATAAAACAAACCATAACACACTCAATATAGAATAAAAGTAGAGTTAAAAATCAATAAAAATATGTGATTTGGCTTATCTTCAGCCTGAAGCTATAATAATTCCAAGGTATTATTTTGAGATAACTACCATGTTTGTGCATAACCTTAAGCTTAAATTTATAATTATGATATTGTTTCAGAATTTGATAACATACTTCAAAAGTACATAACTGCATAAATGAAGCAAATGGGTTCCTACAAACAATTCAACGAATCTATGAAACTATTGTCTAATCAACAGTTCATGCATTTCCTGGACTTGAATCATTGGGTTGGTAAAGCCATTGTTTTGGATTTCTTTTCTGAGAACGCTCGTAATGCACTACGAACATCATACATTGATATCCATTTGCCCGCCAGAATGTTTTCCGAAGAAGAACGCTTTCCCGTGGGATATTATGCAAGTTTAGGAAGCAGTGAAATTGGTTTGGCAACTACAACTGCCATACGTGCACTAGATCTACCTTTAGTTGAGACACCAGTGAAATTCAACCATATGCCTATTGATATTTGGGCTGCTAAACAAAATTTTGATGTTGCCCTAAGTAAAATTATAGAAATCATCGATTGTGTTGATCCGAAGAAACTTATTGAAAGGGGAATATACTCTCAAAGCACATTCGAAAATACATTCGGACTAACTTGGTGTGATACTTGATGAAATGGAATTTACAACAAAAAATTATATTTAAGTGGATGATATTTAGTTTAATTTTATGTTTGTCGAAAGCTTGTAAGAAATAATTATTTATGTTTGTTATATTTTTTGTTACAATTTTACTTAAATGATTTAAATACAAAATAAATAAATTATAATAAAAATGATCTTGTTTTTAGACGAAAGAACTAATTTATGCTCTTCTCTTGCTGGCAAGCCTTTATTTTACTTAAGAACGAACAATGTATTCCGGACAAATACAACTGGAAAATGAGCTATCAGTTGCCGTTTAAAAAATATCACTTTACTCAGTCGAATTCTTCACAACATTGGCCTTCATATTCTGCAGACTTAAGTCGGATGGAATCTACACAAATCTTCTTTATAAATTCTAAATCTAATTCTAATAAAATTCGAGACCCACTGATACATAAAGTTTGGTATTAAGGGCAAACAATTGTCCTTAATCTAAGCACAGGTGTTGACCAGAATTTGTGACCATACAACTTTGAGATGGTTGGTCAAGACCCTAAAATAGTATGGGGATTGGGGTGTATCTATACCCTACTAACAAGATAATCCCCAAAATCATAAATATAAAATACTGTATCACTGCAAAAACAATTGTGAATAAAATAGTTGTTTTTACGTTAGTTTTTGGTAAGGTTTGCTTTTAATATGGAAAGCAAATATTACACTTCTAAAGAAGTAGTTAAACTATCAGACAGTATTTGGCTGGAAAAATTGAACTAAACGAAACATAATATGCTGATTTAAGAGGCAGTAATAATTGATGATGATGAATAATTGTACTCGTTATTCGCATTTTAGCGTTTGGAGTCTGGACAATACGAGTATTTCCAGAGGAATATAAACATATGTATGTGTATAACCAACAAAAATGAAACATTCAAGGTTTGGTTTTAATTATTATTATTACTTTTGTTTTTTTTTATTTAAAATCATTTATTCAGGTAATTAACAACAAATCTTACAAATAAAATTAAACAGATACATATTTATTGACACAAAGTATAGTTACAAATATTCTTAAATGTTCAAATCAGATTTGTTTTAAACATACAAAAATTAAAACTAAAAATATAATGTACACAAAAATATTAAGAAAACATTTTTTTTAGTCATTAAATTTAATATTATAATTTGTCTCTTGTCTTGAAAAACAGAAAAAAAATATGAACAAAAATGAAGATAAGAAATAAATAATTAGTAAAGCAAACACAAAAATATGTCTTAAGAATATTATTTTACGTGCTTATGACATTTTATGTAAAAAAAATATTTAAAAAAAATATTTACAAGACCTTGCATCAATTTTAAAGCTAAATAAGTGTGTGATTAATTTGTCCATTTTCCATATTAAACATAATTTCAAGACCTTAATCCTTAACTTCTTTTTAAACTTAATTTTATTCTATTTCATAATTACTTAACTAAAAAAAAAATACTTTTAATATTTAACGCTGTTTTATAATATAATCTTATTTTTATTTTGATTCTGAAATGTTTTTCGTTACATTATATTATAGTCTTCAAGCCAGTATTATTGCATGTGATATATAGTATATGAAATTAGTTTCGAGTTTTTAGAACCGAAGTTCACCTTTATTTTGAAGTTAAGTTTAATTCAGGCTTAAGAACTGGCTCATACGTACATATGTATATTTTCTTTGGGAGAAATGTGATAACGTCAAACATTAATTGTATATAAATACACAACCGGAGATGAAAAAACCAACCATTAATTGTATCTCCACGTCCCCTGTAAACCGAACTAGAGCACAAACGAGTGGACCGGTTCATCTCGATTACATAAGATGTAAAGTAGATCTTTTTGGAGTTATCACATTTCTACTGAACATCTGAACATCATGCACTGTACACAGATATTATTTGAATGATATTAAGGGGAAACCCGATATGTCAAACAAAATTTTTGTTCCCAGTATGTAAATATTTTATTAAGAATAAATTAGGTTAAATCATGAGTTCCGTTTAAATCAAGTTAGGGATATGTCATTGTCTCTTAAAGTTGATGGTTAAACCAAATAAATGGAAATATCTGGCTCTTGGCACGCATATTTCGTTTCTAAATGATCACAACTACAGTGTGTTCTCACTTATATGATCTTTCAGTTATTGTAATAATCTCATACATATATGAAACACTAGATTTTTGCATTGAAATGCAGTTATGTGAACTGGCACTCTAATAGTCAAAGAGCCAACGACATTAAAAGTCAAGTCATTTCCGTAACGTTGTAAGGCTGTCAATGAATAGCCTTTGTGGTGTTGAACAGTCTACCTTTAAACTTGATGAACAGGTGTAAGATTTCGTAAATTTTGTATATCGATTTGTTTTGTTTCAAAGGTTATTGATAGGAGGCAAACAAATTGTTTTCCAATTTGGAACAATTATTGTCTCTGTAGTTTGTCCTTAAAAAGATAGAGAGCAGCAAATTTTCCAAAAACAAAACTTTGTTTGGAAACTTCGCTGCTCTCTATTTTGTATGTCATTACATGGCTAGAATCCGCAAATGCAAATAGAGCTAACAGAAGGGATTGTCTTAATTCATAAACGTCACCGTATTTTTTTGTCTATGCTGATGCGCTGCGCAACTGATGCTGATATAAATACATCAGTAGTAACGCATCAAGAATTTTCTCGATTCTCGATTGTTTCAGTTTGCGCATTACTTGATGCAAGTTTGCAGTTTGTTTGAAAACATTACCAAAAAAGTGACGCGGATTAGACATTTATGAATGTTTGACGGAAATGAATGTTTATCATCTCTGCAGCGATGACTTTGTGAATTTAAACATTATTCCAGCATTAGAGAGTTTTATCAGCCAAATCTCTTGGAATCAAATTTAAAGAAGAAAAGTCTACAAACTCGTACATTGAAACAAATAAAAAATAGTGCAAAAATTAAGTCCTTAACAGCTTAAAATAACTGCAAGGAATATATCACCGATTAGGAAATTGTATAAACCCAGATTATACTGAATTATCTTCACTTATTAGATGCCTGCACAATTAAATAAGAGTCTGCGGGTGTAGAACTCAATTCCCAATGCAGAAATTCTGATGGTACATCCAAAATTTTTAGAAACTATAATCACAACAAAGTTTAAATTCTGTTGGCCTACAGTGAGCGTCAAAACACCCATATGAATTTGAAGTTAAATGTGATTTTAACTAACAAAAATAAACGCGAAAAATATGGAGAATATTTTCTTTTTATTTGGAAAAAATTCATTAGTTTTATTTTCAATATTACTTTTTATGATGTATTGCTATTGAATAAAGCTTTTTTTATTACTGGGATTTTATTTTTGTTTGTATGTTTAAATTTCATGTTACTCTAGAAATCATATGGGTTTTTACTTACTTTTGACTCTCACTGTATCTAAGAGGCAACGGCTTAAAAAAAACGTTTCTCTCTGGTCCAATGGAATTGAAAACTTATTTATATTATTGCTCGTTTGCAATTGAATATTCGAAAAATAATTTCGAATCCAAAATCATGCCTTCGACTATTTTTTTTAAATTTGTGTGATCTTTGGCGTTACAAAGTTTAACGAGATAAAATACATAAAAGAAGGCTAAGTTAAGTAAATAAAACTTTAAATATTTTTAAAAATTATAAACTGTGACGAACAAAATAAAAAAAAAATATAATTAATACATTGGAAAATAATTGCTGACTCTAGGTCTAACAGTAACAGAAACTGCGTTTTTTTTCATTCCGGAGAAAGCAATAAAGTTATGATTATTATTTCGGTAAGCTATTGAGCTTAATTATATAATACACATGCAAGTAAGTACAACAAGAAAAATGATTTTATAAAAAAAACAACAAGAAAAATCAAACAATATTATTAATGACTTTAAGGAAGATAATTATTTTTGTGTACAAAACAACAAAATATACCTTGAAAAAATTGATATTAACTTGTAATTCTATTGATATATCTAATTCAAGGAACTATTATTTGATTCAGCGTTGTTTTATATTCGTCTTAGATAAAAATTAAATGATTTTCAATTATTGTTAAGTTGCAGTTAAATTGTTAAGGCACATTTGTTTTTTTTTTAGTCAAATGAAGTTCAATAGAATTTGAATCTCATGTGGCAATATTAACAGCGTTAAATAATCTTAAAACTATTATTTACAGAATACAAATCAGATTTGTTTTAATCTTTGCTAAGGAACCCACCCACTAAGGTATCATCTATTTATATTCAAACTGAGAAGCTTTAAAGCTGCAAACGATATGATAAGAAGACTTGTTTTGTATTGTGCAGCGCAATTCACTTAACCTATACTTAAGTAGTAATATTTTGGACACAGGGACTTATTTGAACACATATACTACACTTTAATTTACACTTCTAACGTGGGCGGTTTCCCGTGAACACGAAACCTATATAAACAAGTGTAATGTGGATTTCCATGGTTTGATTCTATCCTCATTTCGACGATATCAAATAAACGACCATTGACGTCTTGTTGCACTGGGAAATACTGTAATGGTAAATCATTGTCCTCATATTCATACTCACCTAAGAGCACTGGTTCATGATCATTTTCATGTTCAAGACCCTGAAAAGGCAAATAATGCTTTCAATTTATTTCAATTTTGGTTTAAGAAATTTATAAACTTACCCAAGTTGTAAAATTTCTTGGAGCCGAATCAATTTTTCCGTTTGGTGTCAGAGTTTTTGGAATATGCTCCAGAGTGAATCCCGTCACGTGTATTAACGTATTCAAACGAAGGACTGTAATTGAAAAATAAATACTCATAAAATGCAGCTTATTGTAAATTGAAAACAAAACACCTCACCTAGAAACCCCGGAAACCCCTGAAACGCCCAACACTCGCCAGGCTGGACATTCGGCGAAATAGCAATTCTAGGAGTATTCGCCGGATACCATAGAGGGATTCCAAAAATTGAAATCTGAGCTGTTTTTATCGGATAGTTTTCCGTACATCGGGTAGAAAGAATCTGTCCACCAGCTGATTCCAAAGCATAGTCAACTAGGCCCGTTTTGTCAGCATCATAAACTGCAAGAACCCCCTTCACAATTTTTTCGATCTCATTCTCCGAAAGAGCCATTTTAATTTCGCCGCTTATTGCAGCCGCACTCTGTTTTTGTTTCAAATCAACAGACCTAAGAATTTCAATTTTTAACTTTTCACTGATTTGTTTCATAAGAATCATCCCAGAACGATCGATTTCTTTTCTCATATCATTGCTAGACTGCGCTGAGAGCTCAATTAGTTTCTGTTCTAGAAATTCCTTGGCCACAAACGTATTGCGAATCCAAATCTGAAGATCAATGTTATCCACATCTCCTGAATCTTTATAACCCAAGATGTCGATAAGTGATAATTTAACCTGTTTATTGATCAATGCGAACTGATCGTTTCTTAGTAGAGCCAACTTTTCATCGATTTCAGTGAGAAGTGTTCCAAAACGGTTAGAAACCAGCGACTCATGACTATCGACGCGTTTCAATAAACTGTCTTGGCTTACTTTGAGATTGCTAATCGAGTAATGAAGATCTTGATTTTCTGTCAATTTGTCTGAGAGAGTTGCCTTAATAAACTCAATTTCTTTATTCAACTCATTTATGATCAGTTCTTGGCGGGCAATTACTTCTTTTTCAGCTTCTGTTGACTCCTGTTTGGACAGCAATATTCTAGAATCAACGAATTGAGCTAGGTTCGGAGACTGTAGGATCTTCAACAACAGACCGTCAATATCGATTTTCTCGATAATATTGTACTGATGGTTGTTGATCTCAATATTTTCACGGATCATATTCGATATTTGATTGATATTCTCTTTTGAAAGAGTCACAGGTACATTAGGTGCCCATTGGCTCTCTTTAAGTTCCACTTGAACATTCTCAACAATTCTTTGCATCATTTTATCACCAAGTAGATCACTTTGGGTTTTCTTAACAAGAATCGGTTCGAGTTTTTGTATACTTTCTCGGACGGTATTAGCGATAGTTATAAGCATTTCCTTGGACACAGCATTTTGTTGCTTCATTGAAGCAGCTATGTTTAGTTCATGTTGTTGCTCCAATTTGGCATCGACTAATTTTTGTACATAGATATTTACATGGTTGAGTATGTTTTCATACTCTTCGGAACTAAGGGATTTTTTCAAATTTCCCGTTATATCTTCACTGATTATTTTATTGTATTGATGACTAGATTCAAAATTAGGACGGGTAAAAAGATTTCTGAGATCTAAGCTGGACATACTTTGACGTATGCCAGCTAATGTTAATGGCAAGAAATTATACGCTCGTTCCAAGCGAATGTGACGTTCGTGATCTTCGAGAAGAGCCCAAGCTGTAAAGTTATAAGATCTGTTTTTTTAAATATACACTTCTTTAAAGATACAAGCTAAAAAAATAAAAACTAAATGGCGGAAACAACTCATTATAGGCAGTGTTATTTTTGGTTTCATAAGTTAGTATTCTAATTAAGCAATAAAATACAATCTCCTAAATTGCATGTAAACTGAAAGCGCTATAATGGAATTGCTGATTTCAAAGTTTTTTAATCCTAGATCATTTAAGTGGGGGTTTAAGTAGGAAGGTAGATATCTATCTCGCTGACACAATTAGGACAGGAGTGCGCTGTTTTGATACCTGAAATTATTTGACCCATGAATGAAAATGGATAATAGATTAGAGACGTACCCCGTTGAGAACCGACCATTGCCCAAGGTGTTCCATTACACTATGCCAAGTTAAGCAAAAACCATCTACTGTGTGCCACACTAGCTAGCTTGTTGGCAGGTGCTGGAGCTAAAACAACCGAACTGTGTTACTATCACTATGCACCATGAACTTTTTTTAGATTATCCGTGCTTCGCTTGTTAATGTTCGTAAGAATTTGACATAAGACGTCGCAGAAGCAATTGAAGTTTGTCTTGTACATAGCCTTTTCGTCAGCTTGAGAAACACTCATGAAGTCTTCGATTTTTAGTTCAGGAAGTTTGTAAAGGTCGTCAAACAATGCCTTTCCAAAAGATTGTACTATCATTCTGATCAGACAGGGCATTTTTCGAGAAGCGAAAATTTTGATGAATGCCCAACTTTGCCACATGCTCTCTGTTTTCAAATACAAATTTAGAATAGATTACCCTACACAACTCCAAGGTTAATGTAGACTATTTCTGAATATGAGCTATGAAGGGCAGCTAGCTGGTTAATTTTTTGTCCAAGTCACTGTTACCTGTGACCAGATAAGATTGAGGGTAATATTCGGGTTGCGAGCTCATCTCGGCATTTATGGACCAGTTGAGAATGCCTATTATGGTTCTGGTTTGATTCTTGTTTGAGTATTTTGTATGCTTAATTGTTCTGCCTAAAAAATTACTAGCGAATAGAACAGACATTTAAAGACTCAACAAGAAATCCTAAGCAAACACCGCACTCCATCTCTGTGACGTTTCTCGTCATTACATCATCCTCCCAATCCTTTCGGAATGGAATTTTTACATAAAAGTCTTTAGTGAATCTCACAGAAGCTGTGGGTTATCAGTGGGAGTATTAAAGGTACAACGGCTGTATACGTTCACAATATCATTTTCGACTGCAGACCCACATGTTTCGGAATATTTTCCTGTAGACTTTCTTTCTATCTCTGGTTCCTTGTTATTCTATTTGGCACAGAGACGTTAACATTAATAAAATTGAAAAAAGCACTCGTTCCCTTTAAAAAAGGATACTTGAAGTTAAATTGAGAAAATGAAATTAGGTATCACAAGGGGCCTTTGTGTGAAAATCACAAGAAATCACCTTTGTTTAATTCGTTTTAATTCGCTAGATTTCTTGTAATTCTAAAGTGCACTTCACCTATCCTGTAGTAGCGTTTTTCTCAGGATTCAAATAGTACTCCTTTGATAAGAATTTTTAGAAGGTATAAATAAAGCAGAGAAATATTCCACCACCAATAATAAGATGACATCCTTCTTCATTTGGAAAAAAAAGACAGTTCGAATAAATTATGCATTTAAATAAAGCAAATATAAGAAAATCAAAAAAAAAATATATTAGCAACTACTAAAAAAAAAACTAAACAAGCAACCAATCACACTGCACCATGTTTTTTTTTTTTTAATTTTAATATCAAAATTTTGCACAAATGAAGAAGGATAGAGTTGTATAGTATTTATAAAAAAAAAACATTCGTCGCTTAGCGAAAACTTACCCCATCGTTAAGACATCCTGAGACTCTTAATGAAGGAAAATAAATTCTCGATAAAAAATATAACTTCTTTTTTCTTTGAAAATAAAAAACGCGTTTTTCTTCGTTATTTAATTATAACAGAAAATAATAAACATATATATTTTATTTTGTGATCTACAAAAATACACTGTTATTTCTTTACTATAATTGTATGCATATTTATATATATATAATCGTTGTTAAACAACATTTAATTGCAACGAATAATAAAAGTAAATATGTTTAAACAATTGAACTTCATTTTGTTTCGGCTTCTTAAACATTTTTTTTCTTAAACTTAATAATTATAATTTGAATTTAGTTTTTAGAAAACGATTGCAGCTCTCTATCCTTCTCCTCTGCGTTTAAAGTTTAATTTTTTTTAATAACAAAAGGATTGCATCCTCATCATAGGATAAGTTGATGGTTTGTTTGTAGGTTGGTTGGTTGGCTATGGTAGTTTTTTTTATGGCGAGTTAGGACAAAGTATTAGTAAAAAAGCAGTTTTGAGTTCTATTTTTCTATTTTGTACGCAATATTTAAATTGAAATTGTGTTTTTTTTTTTTCTTAAAGTGATTATTAGTAGTTTCGTACTCTAGTAATTCTTTCTATAGCTAGTGTAATGATTTTGAGTGGCCTCTTCGATTCTATGATTAGATGTTAAAAATCATTGATAAATCTTGAAAGATTATTCAGAAATTATTTGGAAAACTTCTGTTTGTTATGGAAATGGCAAATTGCCTTAGTAAATGAGTAACGTGTCTGCTTTTATGCTTTTTTATAATATTGATTCATATTGATTTTTTGCTTCGAAACTTTTTTAAGGCTACATAAAAAGGTCTATCGAGAACAAAAGAAATTATTTTGCAGCCCTTTTACATGCGTTTTACGTTAAATCAAAAAAAAACATCGAGGCTTTCCTTTGATCAATCAAGCAATATCCAGTAACAGGGCCAGGTGATGATTAACAAATTTCAACAATTTATAGCATAAACCATTGCTTTGCTTCCTCTTCACGTGTCATCATTTAACTTCCTACTTCATTTCTTAATTAATCAGAAAAAAAGCTCCCTAGTGATGTTATATATTAGAAGGATTCCTCAAAAAGAAATTATATTGAAACTGAATTCAATAATGTGATTTAAGGAATCGCGATGGGATAATTTAATCTGTTCCTGCTCTATGTAATGCCTATATGAATTCGAACAGTACAAAATTGAAACCACTCATTCTGTAAGTATCAGACATAAACAAAAAAAAATATAATAAAATAAAATAATACAAAAGTAAAACATACAAATAAAATAAAATTATATTATGCAAAAAAAAAAACTGAAAACAAATAATAAATAAAATAAAATAAGAAGATTTGAGAACAAAACTAAATGCAATTTCTTTCTAATTGCAATGTTTTTGTTGTTGTTTTAGATTCTCTCATAATAGACATTCTCTTGGAATATTTTTTTACCTTCATCTACAATATTCATTGAAACTTGTTTTAAGTAAGAAAAATATTCATGAGTATAGTCACGCAAATCATCTAGACGATTATATGCACTTGCTTTAATTGCTTCATATTTTTCTTCATTATAGAACTCAGACAAATCAACTTTTGGTAAAGTGAATGTTATTTCGGAAAAGGATCGGGGCGGGAAAGGTTCATTGGGATTCAAATAATAATAAAGTCCTGGAAAAAATAATGAAAACACGAAATCAATATCGGTAAACAATCGATGCAAGAATGTAATATAGAATATGGAAGTCGTGTGCTGATGTTAAGAGTGATGCAAAGTCATAGAATAATTTTAAAGATATTTCGTACATATATTTTAGGATTTAAAATTCCCTTCACTTACTCACAACCAGTTATGTATATTGATATAAGCACCTAAGGAAACAGATCAAATATTCTTCTCCCAAGATTATGAATGCAATCTTTTGGTTGATGCGCCAGGAAACAATATGGCTAGTTAAAAGATAGGCCAATCTACAGTAAGAGCTTTCAGAAATAAGGCTTCTTAAAATTTTAATTTGATTTTTAACTAGAAATAAAATTATGTGACAAATGAAATTGTTTTGAGCTACAATTTTCTCTTGACTGAATGAGTTAGCTATTCTGAAATTACTTTGAACCCATTGAATTTACGCGTTTTGGTTTCTGAAATAATTGTTTTTTTCAATAGGGACGGTAAAATTTGTACAGTTGAGTCCAAATTGTTTTACCTTTTACCTTTAGTTGGTTTTCCTGGTTTTACACCGTGTTGTTACACCGACCATAGACAACGCCGCGTGTTCTCTGACCGCAGCAGTTAGAAACGGACCCTGATTTCAGCAAAAAAACATCTTCATAGGTATATCGACAAGATAAGTTGCCGGATTTGGGAAGACATCAATCCACCCGACATCCAGCAAGTGGCCTTGCAGTCGCAACGTGGATTGCGGGCCGGCGGCATCATCAGTCCAGTCCGCACAAATTTGAAAACGATGATGGCATTGCCATAATCATTAACGGAGAACGAGTAATTATAACCAATTTATTCTGGCCAAAATTGGATTATATAAATGTGAACAATATTTATTTCCAACAGCAGAGCTCTCCCTGCCACAGAGCCAATGCCACAATGGACATTCTGCACGAGGAAATGGTTACCTCACGCTGAAGTGACGTAAGCTAGCCACCAAGACCGTGCGGCTTGACCCCGTGGATTTGTTTAAGTCACAGGTTTATTTCAATAAGCAGCAAACGGCTTATGGCCTCAAAGCCAACATAATCCAGGCTATCGTTACAATAAAATAGAGTATACACTTATTGCTAGCGGGAACATTTCAAAAAAATCGATTGGAAGCCCTGATTTTTGTTATAATTAACCCTTATCAATATATTTTCATGACAATTCTCAATAATTTGTATACAAAATATTTAAATTTTTATTTCACATGGGTTTAAAGACCTTTAAAGATAAGAGGCATGTGTTCCATAGTCAATGGATATCCAGGGTAAGAGCGGAGACTAACGATTTTAGGTTTTAGGATTAAGGTTTTTCAATCTTTGTTTGAACGTGGGGGCATCCTCTGGTAAAAAGATCGTCAAATTAAAAACAAAAACAGAAACCATAATACAGCGACAGCTGCTGGCGATAAGTTTTGCGTCGCGCAAGCATACATCAATTCACAAAATGAATGAAGGATTTGGGGTATAAGTACACTGCGACCATTAAGATCTTTTGTGCCCCGGTTAGGGAGTTCGATCCAATTCACAGAAACAATAAATACCTTTTCAACTGACAAGCGCTAACAAAAATAACACATTACGTTAACCTTATCATCCCTTTTTGGATATTTAAATAAAAAAAAAATCGCCACAAAAACGCCAATGGGGTTTGCTTAAAAATTTATCGGATCACCAAGATAAAAGCTTGTTTTCTTGTTAATCAGTTTTATATATGTATGTACTTTTTTGGAACTAAACCTAAAAATTCTTTCTTAAATTTATAATTTAAAACAAATATATTTCGAACTTAGTAACTCCTCAATTTTTGTTTATAAGCCTATCTAACTTACTAGACTGTAACATTACTTTGGCATAGCGTGTACATAAATCGTCAACCAAAGAACTCCATTTATTGAAATGCAAGTAGACCACCAATAAAGATAACATCTAACAAAATAAAAACATTTTCCAATAGTTCTTGACACAAAGAAATTCCTTGGCCTTTGAATTCAAAATGAATTTGTGTTGACATTCATACCATATAAACTCTACAAAACCACACAATTTTGTTTACATATAAATATAAATTCTTATTTAGAATATTCCTCCTCACTGCTGCCAAGCCCTATTTATTTTCCGCTTTTATATGTGTTTCGAAAAAGTTACATAAAGCAACAAGGTCAGAGGTTGAAATTTCGCATAAATGAGTACTCGTCCGATTGACTGAACTGTGTGTGTTGATGCCATTTCATTATTGTTGGTACTCTATTAATAGAAACCCTATGGGAGTTTTTTATATGGTTTGAATGATGAATTCTATGACTTTGCAAGGTACTCGTCAGGAAGAATGATTTGTTTTCAATATGACTTTAGATTGAAATGTATGTACGTGTGTTTGTGTATTTTTTTAATGAAAATTGTGCATTTACTCACCAGCTAGTAGTAAAAGAGGAAGAAGAATAAGCAGCAATATAAGAAATCGTTTCTTGTTCTTATTTTCAGCGTTCGATGACTTCAAAAGCCATGTGTCAAAGCTGAGCACTGTTGATATTGCCATGTAAATATACCGGAACAAACCGATAAACAATGACGATATAGCATGAGTTATGCTTCCAAAGAAACCTAAAACAAATAAAACGTCAAGAACTGACAAACAAAAATAAAAAACAACAAATGTCTTGCCTCTTTCTTCTTGTGCAATTCTGGTTTTGTAGAGCTCACTCTCGGAGCTTCCACCAGAAATAACACTCCAAAAACTAAAGAAAGTTGTGACCACTGTTGTTAGGACCCTCTTGTACCAAGATTCAGTTTGTATTGTAGACCTGGCTGTGGACGAAAGATATCGCTTGCTCTTTCGATAGCTGTCAAACTGTGACAAATCAACCTCATCCTGGGAGTCATAGATAAGCTTTTCTGCAGCTCTGCGGTTATAAGAATTACTCGTCGTTTGATATGCATAACGCCGACGAATGAATTCCTCTTGAGCTGGTGATCGTTGAATCATTTCATTGACGCGATCGTGATGATTTTCCAGACTGCAACGGGACATGTTTGGCATCGCAATAACTCCGGGACAAATTTCTCGGCGATGCGGAGAGCGTTTTGAATATGTATAATCTGTTTTTGGATATTTGCTAAAGAAAAATAATTTGTTTGAATATAAACAGACAACATTGTATGTTATCATACTTACTTCCAATATTCGCCGGCATCTTTGTATTCCTTGTAGGCAGCATGATCAATCAAACTGCCATTTGTCTGTTCTTTGAAAGAATTCTTTGATGAAGAACCATTATTGCTCACAATAAATTGTTGACTCCGCTCAAAGTCTGAATTCAACTCATTTTGGTTGAATTCTTTGTGATTACCAAACGAGAAATTGTCTGGTAGGGTATTTTTTGGTGTTGACGTCAAAACTGCTGATGTGAGACTTTGTATATTTTTATTTCCTTGCATTCTCTGACCGGAACTTGTAATAATCGTCTTGGTTGTTGTACTGGAGCTGGAAAAGGATGATACTTGTGCCACACCTTGGCCTGTTGTTGTTTTATTTGCTGCATTAAAACGAGCAATTCTAGCAACTGTTTCTGGACTTGCATCTTCACTTGAGTAATCAGATGTTTTTGTTGCTTTCCCGGAATCAATATTTTTAGACATAGATGATGAGGACGACGATGATGTGGTGGACGTAACAGTTTTGGTTGAAGATTTTTTAGATTTTTCTGCAGACGGTGGTGTTTTTGTGGTAACTTCAACAATTTCTTCTGTAATAGTTCTGTGAAAGAAAAAAATACAAATACTGCTATACAATTTCAATATACACAATCAATTACTTTAAAAGGCTGAAAATAGTCATATTTTTGGGTTTTGTCACTTTTACTAAAATTCTTTTCTAAAGCCTTAAAACAACAAATTCAGAGTTGTAGTTTAAAAAATACAGGTTTATTCTGCTATTCGTTTTTGATAAAAAAAATCGGTTCACATGAATGTTTCAATCAGCCAGTTTATATTTCTAAAATCTCAGGGAACTCCGTTTTCTAATGAATAAACACAGTAAGGTAAGTTGTTTACAGAATTTTCTCGCTTCTACTGTTAAGAAGTGAAATTAGTTTTAACTTTGGTCAGTTATTTTCCGTTGCAGTAAAATTAGAAGAAAAGAAATGGGGCTTGTTGTTTGTTTGGCTTCTAAGGAATCCATATATTAGGCATGCTCAGGAAAATTAGAACTCGGATAGACCGAGAGCCCACAGCAGATTTTGGGTGTGAATGATAGCAAAAAAAAAAAGAAGTTTTGGCGTCGAAAGCTCCATTTAAAGCTATTTAAGAAATCGAAGTCTTGCAGTCCACAACTGGGGCCTTTGTCAATAAAGAGTGCATCAAACAAAAATGTGATTGCAACTTCGAAGGTAATCGAGTTAGCCAAAATTGGTTTTCATTCCTTCTTAGAAAAGCTACTCGGATCTCATATCACGGAATATGCACCTCGCCCTCCCAGACCCTTTAAAAAATACAAAATCCAAAGTGAAAAACGTCGGACAGGGCGAACTATACACTGAAGTGGTCTCGGATTCCGTAAGCCGAGGGGCTTATCTAGGAAGGAGTGAAAACCAGTTTTGGCTAACTCGATTACCTTCCAAGTTGCATTTATAGTTGTGGAGTGCAAGACATCGACTTTTTAAATAGCTTTAAATGGAGCTTTCGACGCCTATACTTCTTTTTTTGCCATCATTTACATCCAAAATCTGCCGTCGGTTTTTAGGGCCAGTTGTACAAACATTTAACTCGTGGTTCAGCAATTTTAACTCATCGATTTTGGCGAATTTACTGAGGTTCAACGATGGCTCAAGCATTAAGTTGCCTACTATTACATACTTGAACCTTGAACCATTGTTGAACCTAAGTAATTTCACCGAGTTCAGCCAATACAAATTTTTGAACCACGGATCAAAATTTGAACCACGTTTGTACAACCAGTCCTTAGTCTAGAAGACCTCAGCAAATTTTGAGCAAGCGGATCAAAAAAAAATTTTATCGGCAAAATTGAGAAATTTTTTTTTAATGAATCCTACTCACGAGACAGAGATTGCTGAATTTTCTGAAATCTCATTTTTCTAAGCATGCTTTTTATTTATTCTGATCTTTCAAAGTGACGCAAGTAGTGAATACTTGAAATCATGTGGTCCCTTCCTCAACCTCGAAATTCAGTGATTTCTCTGAGTTTCTGCAAATTTTAGTCCAAGGTTCTATCAAAGTTAATATAAAAAAAAAATGACAGAAGTGTGAAAATTCAAAGATAAGGGCCAGACCAATTGATTGGCCAATTTCATTTGCTTAAAAATCATAAAAATGCTAGCATTTGATTTTCAAGCGTTGCAGCAATTTTTTTGTTACTATTGGCTCCCTCCGACGGAAAGCAAATACAAACTTACATGCGTAATTGTAGCAGGATAGGGCTAATATTTTAAGCATCTGGTCAATCGCTTAAGAAAGATTAGGTACCTATATTATGTATGTATGTACCCACTCGCTTTTTGGATTTGCAAATGCAAGTAAAATTTCAAAACTTAATAAAAAATACTTTTACAATTGAAAGAAAGACAACGTGAACGTACCATTTCTTAAATTAAAACTGCTCAATAAATAAAAAAAATTATAAAATTAACAAGGCACATGTCTTGATCTAACTAGAGGGGTGATGAACATGCTACATGTATTACAACAAAAAATTATTCGTAGGTACTTTATCAACAGAATAATCAAAGAATAAAACAATTAATGATTCATGTCTCTTTTAATGACATTATTAATAATTCAGCGACAAAGAAAAATAAAACCGAGAGGTTATGTGGGGATTACCTAGATTTGAAAAGTTCATAATCGAATTCGTCCTGCTTAGGTTGAGAATTATTACTCCCAAAATTGAACCGTATCAATAACAGCGATACAAATAAATGAAAATAAATCCTTGAAAACTTTGCTTCAGTGTTTCATTACCTATCGGCGTTTGTTTCTTATTGCGTTAAGTTTACTGCTGCTTCTTAAACTTTAGTAAGCTCGATTAACATAGAACAAGTTGGTACAAAGCATTTCATGACCACATATTGCATATCTCATGAAAAAAATGGCATTCAAACTTTTGATATATTTAAAATATCACCCAGATAAATATTTGAGTAAAACTACAGCTGCAATGTGTCATATTCTTATTTTAATTCAGTTCTTTCCAAAATTAATGTGTAATCTTAATTCAAAATTTTATCATCGCATTTAGCAATAAAACCAAGGCATTAAACGAAAGCATAATTTTAATTTTGACAGAATTCCGCTTCTATTTTACTTAAAATAATTATGATAATAACCTGATTAAGAACTGTGCATTATTCACGAAACCAGTTTCAAATTACGGCATCAAATAGTATTTACTACCATAATCGGAAAACAATTTTTTACAAAGCAGGTTCAAATATAGATTTTGATATTTAAATGTATCTTAAGCTTTTCTTTAACTTTTGTTTGCTAATACAGGGTAATCCAACAGGAGGTGTCATTTCAAAATTCGAGCTATTTTTTGAGAGTAAACATTCAACTTTATACACTTGACTTATGCTAAGTAAAAAACAAGGAGGTTAAATTTAAGCGTGTATTACATGCGCACATAACGCCGATTGGGTGCTGGAAATAAATCAACAATATGATGTTCTATAACAAAAAATATTTTCAATTAGTGAAAATTGTCTACTCTGGAGGCCTTAGAAAAAAATGAAAATTATGAAAATAATAAAGGTGCCACCGTTTTAATGGAACATAAGACGTTGACTGACTTGTTCTTATCTGAAATTGATGCTAAGAACGTGGAAAATGGCTATTTTCACAGCAGCGTGAGAAATGATGTATCACAGCTCGTGAAATAATGGCTCTATTGCGATGACAAGTTTAAAATGACATCTTCTGTTGGATGACCCTATTTAAACAACACTAGCAAATATATATGCGCTTGGCTGTTTAAAATATATATTAATTTGGTTAAAAGTGTTTAATGAATCATTTAAATTGCTCGATTCTATTGTTATCTAATGAAAGATAATACAAGTTTTATGGCAAAAATACGGCGTATATCCTATACAGGTATTTATCCAAACAGAATATGTACATTTATTGATTTTTTTTGATTAATTTTCTACCTACTCAAAAGAATAGACAGAAGATAAACTTCCATAAGCCCAATATATAATTAATATTTCTTGCTTCAAAGCTTGATCTTGAAAATTAAAGCTTTTAAAATTTTAACATGACGCAACACCATTTATGTTTTATTTTGAGAAACCAAAAAAAAAAACGAACGTTATATTATTTGAATACTATTCGCGTCTATACTGTAATCTGTTTCCTTCCCCATTCATCGTCATCGACAAACAAAAGTAAACCCGCCAAATGAAGGCCAATCCATTTCTGTTTGGAGTGAATAAACATAGCGAGCAACACCACGGTGACGACAGAATTCATAATAATTATTTGTTTATTTTTGTTTTTCCTTACCAGTTGCCTTAGAACCGAAATTGTATGTACATTTGTATAATATTGAAATAAATTTAAGATTTACGATTTAAGATACATAACATATATGTATGTACGTTTCATGGCTATATGAGCCGCATTTTTTGTATTAATTTATGGAACACGCTATGGATGTAAAAAGAACACGTTGTGAATGTCTCATCGGGTAGCCGTTAAAAATTGCGTGTCCATTTTATTTGAATTCAAATTAAAAGAATTTGTACTTACTGAACGTTTGGAGTTTTCTTCTTTTTTTCATGATGATGGTGATGTGAGTGCCCTTCTTCGCCAGCATGTGCACATGACTCACTATCGCATTGAGATCTTAGAAATGGTGTTTTTGATCTAGAACGATTTCTAGTCTCTCTTATGATGTCTCCCATTGTAGCACTATTACACAAATGGGTTGATTATTCTAAAAAAAGAAAAGTACAAAAAGTAAACATACAGTTTTTGTATTAATTTTTCAAATCAATGTTTATTTTAGAGTATAGTTATGCTTCATCTACCGAAACGTTCTGTACTTAGCTCTATACATTAAGAGATAAAGCTCGTTCATTCAGTGAGGTCTTGAAGGGGATTTAGGAATTAAATGGTACACAATGAGCCTTACTGTGCTTTTTTTATTTATATATATATTAAAATAATGATTATAATGAATACCCCTATCAAACACAGTGATAGGGGATTTAAAAAAAGATATCGATGCACATTAGTTTAGAATGTATACATACATATATCGCAATATGAGGGGAGGTTTCAACATTTGACCATATGCTTCGGGTGAAGACAAATAATCAAGTAAGCCCTTTTCTTCATAATGGTGTTGAAGGAAATGTGCGAGCTGACGAACTGTTAAAATGTCAGCTTTTCCTCTTCGTAGGTTACTTTCATTGCACACTACAAAATTTTGATTTGCCGATAGTTTGATCTCGTCTGTTTAAGTCTAATGTGTAGTAAAATTCTCTTTAAACTCCAAACTTTGCACTTTAAAGGGGAATGCAGTCCCAAATAGGCCAAATAATCTGAAGGTCAAGTCTGTAGTGCGCGTTCAATTAGAATGGAAAATCAAAGACTAGGAAGAATAAATGGATCTAGGCCCAAACTTAGGAATATCTACCAAAGAAAGTAATAGTATAAACTTGTGAAAGAGAGTAATGAAGGTTTAGGTACCTATGTTGGTGATATGGATATTGGTGACATGTAATTCCAACAGGATGTCGCTACGTGGCATACAGAACAAATCGAAACGAGATTTCGAATTGCATAAGGCCATTGCAATTCTTTTCTAGAGTTTAGTTTGTTTTCCTTTTCTCATCAGAGCTAGCTGAATCGCCGAGCAGATAGAGTTAAAACAGCATAATTCGACAGATACATATGTATTTTGAACACAACTCAGTGGTCAAGCGTGTTCCATGATTCATTTTTTTTCTCCGGCTGTGGCCAAGACAAATTAAAAAACTCCTTAAATGTTCGATATTTTAAGAACGAAAAATTTTGCATAACATTGCAAGAGGATAACCTTGTTTCTCTGTTTCAAAACAATTGGATTTTTACTATCACACAACATGCACATAAATAAAAAAAAAATACCTAGCAGGTACTAGTTTGCCGCTGAAGTACTTAATATAATGAGAATCTTTTCAGCGCAACACCATTAGCCCGAATTTTTTTTGGCGCGTTCCACTTGTCTGAGTAATCTTTGCGATTACAAGCAAATGGTCAAATGAAAAGAAAAGCAAATTCTATCGCGAATTCTTAAAGAAGTTAAAATTAAGAAAATGCTACAACTAAACTATGATCCCAGTGTACAGCATGCAATTACAACCTATCTGCCGCCCAGATTGTTTCAAATGGCAGCCTATGAATCTATTGTTGCACGCTGTTTTCCTTGCCTATCTTCTGTGTTCTAGGGTGGTCACTCCTTCGTCTCTCTTCGCATGTAATTTGCCATTAAACACTTTAACAAGTAACAAGCTTTTTGCCACAATTATAATTACAAAAATAGATTTATTTATATTAATTGTGCTTCACAGAGTGCTTCTCAAGGCAACACTGTTTGAACAAATATACTATTTTTAACATAAATTCACGTACGCTTGGGGCGCGGGAACACAGATTCGCAAAGCAAACGATGAGTTGTTCAACAACGCATTGTATATTTTTAACTTTTTTTTTGATTTTACAACATAGGTGTGCCCTATTTTTGTTTAATTAATATACATGGAATTCATTTCTTGATTTAATTAATCAGACCGATACAAAAATTATTATAAAATACATATTTTAAGCAAAGGCAGTGGGGAAACCCACAGAACGACGAAGACGAAGGCAAAAGTCGTCGACAACACGGCGGCGTTGTGGAATTTTTGTAATGGACTCGAAAAGGCACAAAATATTTACCTTAAAAACGAATGAAATTGAATTGATTTGGCCGAGTTTTACACACACTATTAATGAATATTTATTTGCAATTTCACTTCTTTTTAACACAGTTTTTCATATTTTTTTCCTAAACAATTTACCAATTTTCTTTGGATTTTTCACCGAACGAAGAGCATTCTACGCGTTGACACTTTTACATCAAGTTCATTAGTGAGAATGTATTTACTCAACGAAAATATTTTGGTATCGGTTTATTTGAAAATAAAAAAAAAACAAAAATAATCAACGAAAAGCAAGTGGTTTATATAGTTGATCTCTTCTAACACACATTTGTATTTGAAATTTTGATTATAGTTCTATTTCACTTTTAGAGAAAAAAACTTATGTGTAAGAGAGGTGTTTCAAATGTGTGTATGAGTTCCGAGATAAAATGTTTGAGTTCCGAAAGATTAGCAATGATGACGTCATGGCAGCTATCGATGGGAGAAGTTGTGTGCTTGTGTTGGAAACCGAAAGTCCGATGAACTTTTTAACGATAATAAAAGAATGTTGCCTTCGTACACTGGTACAAAATGTAGCTGAGATAGAATGTACTGGTAAAGTACTTTTCAAAAAATTGGATTGGAATCATGGACAATTACTACGTTTACATGCAGGGTTGAATATAAGACCCAGGATTTTCGTCACTTGGGTTTGAGTGCTCCATTTTGAGTTGAGTTGAAATGGTAATGCGATTCTAGAAAAATGAATGGCATTAATGTATTTATTTCAATGCAAAACTAATTCAATTGAATTAACACAATCACTTACAACACTTAAATATTAAAACAAAGCTATATTTGTACTCAAACATGCAAATAAACTGACCACGGTTTCTTAGCTGGCAGATCTACAACAACAAACCTTGTGGAATTTGTGTCTCATACGCTTTGCACTATGGAAAAAGGGGACGAAGTTGATGTTGTATCCACTGATTTTAGCAAAGCTTTCGACAAAATGTCTCACAAAATAATTACTTTCAAATTAAAAATACTCGGCTTTCCTTCACTTTTCATCTCATGGATTGACTCATATTTGTCTAACAGAAATTACATTGTCCACTTCAGATCATCCCTTTCCTTTCCTTTCCTTTCAGCGCCCCTTCCGGTGTTCCACAAGGTAGTCATCTAGGCCCAATGCTATTCATTTTAGCAATCAATGATGTCGCTAACATTTTGGATTGTAATCTTTTGATTTATGCGGACGATATGAAAATATTTAATCGTATATCATCACCCACTGATTCTCGCTATCTGCAAGACAACCTTGATAGATTTTCTCTTTGGTGCCAAAAAAACTTCCTGGAACTTAATGTAAGCAAGTGCCATACTATTACTTTTTCCAGAAAACGCCTACCTGGGCCACTTCGTACCTATTTCATTCAAGGGGACGTAGTGCCTTATGTTACTTCCTCTCATGACTTGGGGGTCATAGTCGATAGAGAGCTTAATTTTCACTCCCATATTGACAACATCATCAATAAAGCCAACTCAATGCTAGGGTTTATAAAACGTTGGTCAAAAGCGCTTTATGTTACCTTTGTTAGACCTATTCTCGAATATGCTTCTCAAGTTTGGTCACCGCATCAAGTTACACAAATTAAACGGATTGAAACTGTTCAACGTAGATTTCTTCGCTTTGCACTGCGTAGCCTTCCGTGGGACGATAATTATCGTCTCCCTCCATATGTCGATCGTTTGCACCTTATAAATCTGAATTCCCTAGAAAAACGACGTGAAACCTCAGACATCGTCTTTATTCACGATTTACTTACTGGTAATATTGACTGCCCAGCCTTACTGAATGCTATCTCCATCAACACCAACCCGCGTAACATAAGGACAGTACCACTTTTTCGTATCCCTTATCACCGTACAAACTATTCCTTTTATAATCCTATGTCTCGTATGCTACGTAATGCTAACAACTTTTCAAATGTTTTTGACTTCAACATATCCAAATCAGCCCTTCGCAATACCCTCCTCTCAAGCCTTCCATAGTAATGTGTTTAAATTCTTATTTTTCTTTTATTTATTTTTTGTTATTATATTTTTGTAAATTTTAGTAGGTACACATGTATATATATAATGTTAACATTGTATTTATCATTGACATCATTTACTTAATAGGTCAATGGTATTTATTGTTATCTAGTTTTTAAGCTCTGCTTGTACTAAGTATTGAATAAAAAAAAACGCGGTCAAAAAAAAACGCGGTTTACATACATATTGCATGATCTGTAAAACCAACTCTACGACCCAGGTTTTTCATCACCAATTTCGACTCGACTCCTCGAGTGCAGTCGAGTCGAGTAAAACTCATTTAAACTCAACCCATGTTTACAAGGAGTTGAAGTGAGCGTCATCATGCTGGCTTTAACACCACATGTAAACGTAGTAAATAGGGAGGTTTACATGGATCAACATCTTGTTCAACATTGTTGACAGCCACTGACGTTTGACCACATACAAAAATAACGTTGCCAACAGTGGTGCATAGTTTTCAATTCCGATTCCATCAAGCAAAGTTGTTAACAATTTTGATCAATAAAAACCCCCATATGTCCAGTTTCACATGGTGCATGAAATTAATGTGCAACTCTTACTTATTTCCTTTCGAACTTGTATTCGGTAATGCACGCATTCTTACTCAAAGCATGTTTGAGCTGCGCATTGTTCTCTCAGTAGGGAATTAATTTGACAGCTATCTACAGGTTTTAGCTGCATCCAGAACAATAATCTAGCAGAATAAGAAAAAAAAAACATAGACAAAGAGAAACGTCAAAAAGTTGCAGAGACAGTCCTATCCGTGCATGTTTAGTTTCTTCTATTTCTATTTCATTATCTTTCTCTTTCGCACTCCAAGCATGTAATGCAAACATGCGCCGTAAAAGTGGATTATTGCTAATAATATTTGTTAGAAACTTGATTTTTGTGTGTAAACGTTCCCACGTTCCCATGATTTCAAATAGATCTAATGCACGTTTTTCGCAAAACAACTGCTTTTAAATCGAGTCAACTGCACTTTTATTTTTTTGAAAAGAAAATTTTCATTCATTAAAATTCAGTCCACTAATTTTTCAAATCTATTCTTACGGGTTCGACTATTGGTTTGCTTTGATAACAATCGTGATATCATAATTATTAATATTAAGGCTATCCCAAACCAAAGCGAATTGCTTCGCATTCGTAGCGAATCATTCACAATAGTACAAAATATGACAAATACACAACGCTAAACAACAACAAAAATTCGCCATCGCCACGAATTTGTCATATCTTATATTATTGTGAATCATTCGCTGCGAATCGCTACGCATTCGCGTTGGTTTGGGTCAGCCTTTAAGGTTCTCCCAAACCAACGCGAATGCGGAGAAATTCGCAGCGAATCATTCACAATAGAAAAATATATGACAAATACACAACGCTAAACAACAACAAAAATTCGTCGTCGCTGTGGATTCGCGTTGGTTTGGGAGAGCCTTTAAGGCTCTCCCAAACCAATGCGAATGCGGAGCGATTCGCAGCGAATCATTCACAATAGTACAAAATATGACAAATACACAACGCTAAACAACAACAAAAATTCGTCGTCGCTGCGGATTCGCGTTGGTTTGGGAGAGCCTTTGTGCTATTTTTAATGCGAATGCGGATTATTCGCAGCGAATTATTCACAATAGTACGGAATATGACAAATACACAATGCTAAACAACAACAAAAAATCGTCGTCGCTCCACATTCGCGTTGGTTTTGGTTTTCTATTTTCAAAATATGACTAAAAATTTGAATAATCAGGGCACTCATTCCGTAAAACGATTATCACTCGACGATAGCGCTTTGACGATAGTCTTGCATTCCGTAAAACTGAAAATGACTATCGTTTGGGCGATATCATTTTTAAAATAAAATATCTGCTTCACGTAAGACGATAATCGTCAAAACGCTATCGTCAAAACGATAGCATTGAGACGATAACTAAATAGGTATCGTTTCCATAGATTTTGAAGCTTACTTTATACATTTTTTGTGATTGACAGTTTGTAGAGGCGACTGTAATTGAATGAATGAGTAGCCACTGTAATTTGACATCATGTCTTTTGTCTTCTTTTTTGTTACACCAAAGACACAAACACAACGCAGATTGTTATGTATGACAGCCAATATTACATTTTATCCACAGTTTGGGAATACCAAATGCTCTCAAATTGCATTTTTAAAATAACGATAGACGAGACGATAGTGGTTGAGTTACGTGAAGCAAATCATTGACGATCACGTTAACGATTATCGTTTTGACGATTATCATTTTGAAAATTACGGAATGACCCCCCAGATCTTCTCTAAGAAAATTGATTAGGTGTACAACATTTTTTGAAATTTTTGATTAGTATGACAACGCTGTTACAGAAACTGACCACCACGATTTTTGGCAGTAGTTGTAACACTTCGTGTTCACAGAAATTTGTGTAGGTAGCAGAAATTCGCAAGTTTTCCAACAGAGGGGAAATTATTTGCTCTCTTGCACTGCGCTCCCCACAATGCAACTTTTTTGAGTTAACAAACAGAAATTTGTGAGAATTAGTGAAAATTTGTGAAAACTTTCAAGAAATTTCACGACAACAAACACAAATAAAATATGAAATTTCAACACACACATCTTGACAGCTCATCAGACAAGATTTGAAATGTGTTTATACATGAAAATATATAGGATGGTGTTCATACGAGCTTCACGTGAGGGGACTCATTTTGAAGTCTCTATTTGTATCTCACTCTCATCTCTTGAAAAGAAATTGAGGCAGAAGTTTTTAATTTTTTGAAAATTTCTTTCTTTTCAAGATGTAGAAATGAGTTGAAAAAGAGAGACAAATTGAATCACCTCACGTGAAGCTGGTATGAACACGTCTAGGATCGGTTCTAGGACCATCACACAACCCACTTGGGTGTTTGAGGTTATGTTGAAACTGATTTGTTTTGATGCAAGTTAGGAAGCAAAATATGAAAATCATGAGAGAAGATCATTGGCCTTGGATATATAAGTTTTTTTTGAATATAGTAACATTTAATGCAAATGAGACTTTACCTACACCCAACCTCGCACCCACTCCAAATCCTATAGAAAGCCTAAGCAGAAGAGTTTCAAGGGGGCAGCATGCCCCCATACATATTTCACTGTTTATATGCCGTAATGTTGGGTGCTAGCACTGTGTTTACATTGTGTGTAAGCAACCAAAAAAAAATAAAAAATCATAAGAATAGTTTTAGTTATTTTAGAATTTCTCAAGAACAAGAAGACATAGAACCATTTGGTTTTTTGTCTTCAATTTAGAATTACTCGTAATATAAGCATTTGACCACATCAAGCCAAATTAGAAGTTTGTTTCGCAATTTTATTTAAAAAATAGGTCTAAACTTTTTTTAAAAATTTTTTTTGTTTAATTTGAGTTTGCATGCGAATATTTTGAAAACTTTTCACAAAAATAATTTAATTTAAATTAAGGATTGAACATCATATTGTTGGCATTCAAAAACGGTATAGCACTTTATTGAAACTTATGCCGTTGTTTTTTAATATTTTTTTTCATTTAAAACCGTTATCAATCCTCGGCGCCAAAGTTATAGTACTCGTGCCATTATTTTGACTTAAAAATAAAGTGAGGGGTTTGGTCCAATATGCACCACAAGAGCATATGGTTCTAAATGCAATAAATCAGTAATTTACAGCCTTATTTATTACATTTTTAGGTGGTTGACAAGTTAGACAGTTGTTTAAAAGTCCTGAATAGTTGGAATTATTAAATTAACTGCCACAGCCGATGCCGTTGTCCACTTAAGACAACTAGTAAACAAAGTTTATTTATATCTTTGTGCTTGAATAATTGTCTGGTACCTTACAACCACCTAGTAAAATAGTATAGATAAATCGGTTTCAGCTCAATACTATTAATAACGGTTCTGTTTTGATATTCTTACTTACTCCGTAATAGAAATATTAATTACCTGTTCTTAAAACATTTTAGTTTATTTTTGTGAAATTCGTTATTTGTTCGTTATATAGAATACCGAATGGGCTTCCAAAAGTTTTCCTAATATCATTTGTTATAGCGGCTTTCGTTATACTGGACCACCACTGTAGATTAAAAACATGAAGAAAAATGATTTTATACTCAGTGACAATGGAAGAATTAATAAATCATGGATGAGAATAGAGGAAAATTACTCAAAATTAAAACCAGCAACCTGGAAGACTTTGGTATTTCATATCACGATTAATGCACCTGTAAACCCTCATATCCATATTTTGGTTATGGATTCCCGGCTCTCAGACTATTTGCTAAAGCTAAAGGTGACCAAAGAAACCTATCACCAAAACGACATTGTTCGCCCGCGGCAGAAAATGTCTATATCTCGGTCTAGAGGTCGCTTAGTAATTGCGCAATAATAATTCAATAATTTTTAGATATGTAGGTATTCCCGAGCAAATAGAAATGCATTTGCTACCACACTGCACATAAAACATTTAAAAAAATTTTTTGTTTACAACAAATTTATTGAATATCATCAGTAATAACATCCGCCACAGTTCGGCTAGTTTAGAAAACAAAATAAATTACAACTGCTAGGAAATTGAAGAGATTGTTAAGGTGGTTAAACTAAGTACAGCACAGAAGTTTTAGACACATGCATTCCAATGGAGAATAGGAGAAATGTTTTTTGTTTTGTTATTCGTTGAGATATATCTCTCTACTTGTGCAAAGCAGCAGTTTCCATGGTGGGTTCTGGTTTTTTAGCCAAGCCAGATAGCAATTTCTTAATTTCGGCAATGGCGCGACCAGGGTTCAAGCCCTTGGGGCAGGTGCGGGTGCAATTCATAATTGTGTGACACCTGTACACACTGAAGGGATCCCTCAGTTGGTTGAGACGTTCGTTGGTGTTTTCATCACGAGAATCGATAATCCAGCGGTAGGCTTGCATAAGAACAGCTGGTCCGAGGTACTTCTCACCGTTCCACCAATACGATGGACATGCAGTTGAACAGCATGCGCACAAGATACATTCGTAAAGACCATCCAACTTTTGACGATCATCAAGTGATTGCAAGTATTGCGCTTTACCCTTTGATTCGGTGGCTTCGTTTCTAGAAGAAAAGGAATGACATTAATTATTTTTACAAATATGGAAAAGATGTAATTGAATAATGAGGAGGTGATAGATAAATTAGAAAAAGGGCAATGTTAGGAGAGGATTCGAAAAATGATAAGACGGATTGATGGGATTCGAAACTCACTTGCGTTGCAACCAAGGTTGAATGGAATTGTACTGCCTATAGAAGTTGTTTAAATCTGGAACTAAATCCCTCAACACATACATATGAGGCAATGGATATACCTTCAATGGCTTGGAGAGGTTTGTGTCGATCTCGCTGTAAGAACAAAATCAAAGAGGGGTTCATTGACATTTCTGTGAATTTTGGTAAGCTTTCGAATCTCTATCGAACCTAATACAAGCCAATGTGTTAACTCCACCAATATTCATCGAACACGATCCGCAAATACCTTCGCGACACGATCTACGGAAAGTGAGGGTAGGGTCGACTTCGTTTTTGATTTTAATCAAAGCATCCAACACCATAGGGCCGCATTCCCTCAAGTCGATTTCGAAGGTTTGCATAAATGGCTTCTTGTCGGGTGCATCTGGGCAAAACCTGTAGATTTGGAAAGTTTTAATTTGTGGTTCCTTTTTCTTTTCGGGTTCGGGAGCAGATAGAGTTGTAGAGGTTGTCGAAACAGCACGGATCTGTAGATAGACATATAAAGTACAAAATAAACCTCCAGTTATTACATTATTTAGAGATCGGGTAAGTTAAAATAGGGTTGAGTATTGGAATATTAACAACACTTCAAAATTCATGTTCCACTATTTCAATCTGCAAGTTTAACAGTTTTCGGCATTTTTAGAAGCGTTGATGTTACCTGTCTAAAACGGTATAAAAATACCTTTATTTTACGCAGTATTTTTACATTTATGTATGTACTCAGGGCCTTTGATAGATTTCGTTTTATTTAAAGACAAAAAACATGCCTGAAAATTTCATAGAATAGGACAACTGTTCACAAAATCATAATATCGGTTTTTGGATAAACAAGTTTTTTTGGTTTTTTATTTAATACTGTCAAGTAGAGCTCAAAAGAATGTTATCTAATTAGTCCCCCTCCGATAATTCTAATTTTTAACAGTCTATGTTCACTGCGCATGTTTTGAACTGTCTGGATTAGAAAAGTAGACTTAATGAGAAATTTCTATTCTAAATGTTAAATTTTCCAAAAGCAGACACTTCTGTTCTAAACTGATGCAGATCAGTTTAAAACAGAAGTGTCTGCTTTTGCTCTTGCTGTCCAGGTTGGAACATCTTCATAAAAACTGTAATATTTTTTGTAATTTATTCGAAGAAATTTTTTTTAATCAATTCTGACTCCATTTATAAAAATATTATTTTATTTCTAGGGCGTTACTTTGTCTATATGAAACCAGCATACATGTCTGGAAACATTGATGCATCTACATTGTCGTGTTCTAATTGAACTTGTTTGTCATTGAACATATCCAAATTAGGGTTCAACATAAGCCCTGACTTATTTGTAAGTTTATGCGTAGGAAATGGAAGCACTCAAGCGTTTAAAATAAACTTAAGTATTTTTAATTTTGTATCAGCAAATGCACCTAAATGGCCGTGTTTTCGTCCATCAGTTTAATTACCAAGCAAATAAGTCTTGAGGATACTTACTTGGTTTCTATGTTAGAGAATTTTGTTTACAATTTTGAGTTTGAATAATAAAAAAACCAATAAGCCCCCATTTCATACTTAATTTATATGAGGCAAAGCCTCCATAAGTACAGCGCCGAAAATGAATAAAATATCCAGATCCAGACTTCTTGGGCGTTGCCAAGTTTATTATAAGACCTGTATTGTGATGGACAGGACATGACCAAGTGCCTTCTGAAGCGCGATGCGTAGTGTTTGGAAACACTTGGTCTACGTTCAAGCACCAGCATGGAAAGAGTTTTCGTATGAAATGAACTTAATAGACTGAGCGTCACCAAAGGAGTCTGAAGATCAAAAAAACAAACAATACTTCAACTGGTTATAACTTAAATTTTTTTTATAGAATATTCCAAATAAGAGCAAACAACAGAAAGCAAATTTGGTTTTAAGTTTTTGAAGTAAATCACTACATATCTATAGTAAAAAACATAAAGTAGTTTGCCTAAACACTGGAATTGTTTGGTTAAACTGATTTACTTTATGAATGCAGACATTCACTCATTTGACTCAGAGATGCGTTTCAAACCCTGCGAATAAGCAGCATAGAATTTATCAGCGGAAGCGGAAGAATCTATCAGCGGAAGCGCTTTAAGTGTTTGATATTATTGAAGCTGCATTAACAACAAAAACTTTGGCAGTTTGCCTTTGGTTCCACAAAGAAAATAATACTAAAATGTTTTTAGTCCAGAAACCATTTTTATTAAAACAGGTTGTGCCTTCTGGTAGTTTTGTATATAATTTAAACCATTCATTGAGTTTCCGTTGTGTTTCAAATGAGTTCCCAAACACCAAATAAAATGTATGCAAAGCATCAGGTTTTGGATTCTTCAGAGCTTGTTATAGAACAAATTGGGTTCATATTTCTCCTCCTGCTCAGTTAAATTGAAAATATCAGAAACTTTATTATTCTGATTGTTTTGAGACAGTAAGTAATTTATAATTATTTTCAAATTCAATTTGAGTCTTGGAGTTCCGATCTTTTAGGACAGTTCCATTTTTCTTTTAATACCTACAGCTAAATTTATTATTTCTAGCTAACGTTTTCTTAACGAAATTGTGTTTGTTCTAAGTATTTTGTTTTTAATTTATAGATAGATTCCTAGATATAACTTCTAATCACCTGTTTAAATTGATTGTTGTTTTAAGAATCGCATGATATGCACTCATTCAATAAGCTGTATAAACTTTTTCTATTATTGCACGGGACATGGAGCGTAATTTGTATCAAATATTTTATAATCTCATTAGCCAAAGTTATATTACTGCAGTTTCTATAGGAGTTACGTCGTCATCAAACACCGAAGAATGAGTCCTGTTATCACGATACGACATCCCGTCGTCGCTTGGCATATACAATATAATGTAAGCCCTTTGCTTGGGCCAATGAATACCTACAAACCTACGTGGAAAGTAAAATCCCTAATATCATAGGAAAGTTCCCTAACCAACCTGTCAGTGGAAAATTTTGATTTCAAACTCTGGTGAAATGCAGTATTTCGGGTTTTACATAATACAACTACCCGCCGCTTTCCATTGTCTTGCTACAAAAGGTACCTATATAATTTATGAAAATACACTTTGTCGACGTTGTCTTGTGACAAAATCTATAACCATTTTTATATAAACACAAGCAGACAAAAAATTAGAATCAATAAAAGAAAAAAAATTATGTAATCATTTGCAAAAAATATTGAGCGATAAACACCTTGTCGGGAATCTTACCTGCCGACCAAAAGCACCAAAACTCCTGAGAACTAATTTCGCCTCACTCACCAAAGCCATTTTTAATTATTGTTTGGAAATTTAGATTTTTTGTTGTTTGGATTTAACTAAATTGAAACGACACTGCGCTTGCAATTTATTATTTTAGTTATACAGAGATAAATTCGAAATATCTTTTAATTTACGTACTCGACTGCGCCAACAGCAGATTTCTTTTGCTTGCGTTGTTTGCTTGCCAAAATTAGTTCTGTCAAACTTTGAAAATTGAAAATGTCAGATAAGTTTTTCTTGGGTGGATAAAAACAAGCGACGTTCCTAGTTTCAACTAAATATGTGTTCATACAAAATTATTGCATCTGCGCATTTTAAAGCATCGAGCAATAGTTAGACGGTACGTATTGAAAATCTTTTAGAAATTTTATTTTAATGATTGTTTCCAGCCATATTTTCTTTTATAGAAAGAAGGAAGTTAAATAAACGCAATTGATAGCACGAAGATAATCTAATTGCAGAAGTTATATTTATTTGTAGGTGCACCTAGATGATATTATATGAATTTAGGAAAAGGAATGTTGAATTGTGTAATATATTGTTATGATCCTATACCCCAGTTATAGCTATAATTAGGTGTTTTTTTTTACCTGAATGGGCTTGGATTAAAAAACTAACGTCGGTGCTAAGAAATGTACATGTTAAATGCAACAACAACTAAGCCCCTTAAGCAGAGGTTATCAAATAAAGATGGCAAACCCCAGGCTGTCAATTTGATTTGCGTACAAGCTGAAACGAACAGCTGGGGCCCAATTCCAAAGTGAATGATTTTCCGTGTTCACTTTCCTACTATTGTCGAAAGTTGTACAGCCTTAGCTAAGAGTTAGAGAGAACTTTCGGGGCTTAGATTTAGCTCAGTTAAAAACTGTGTTTTTTTTTTGATCTGATTTCCCAAGCTTGCAAAATAGCACACCTATAGAAAGACGTTGATCACTGGGTAAGGTAGTTCAATCCTTGAATTAATAAAACTCATTTTATGGCCAAAATTAATTTTTTTTACTACAGATAAAATAAGACAGGAGCTTGATTTTGGCATCGAAATAATCACTTGGCGTGCTCAGGAAAATGAGATCTCGGCGAGCTTAGCTAATTTTATCCGTCAAAAAGTGAGCAAGCGAATCCAAAATTTTCATTCCTCTGTAATTTGATAGAAATTTTTCTGAGGAATCCTGTGCACGAAACTAAAATTGCTGAGGGATCTGAAATCTAAATGTCTCAAAATCAATCATTAAAATGTTCAATGAGGAGTTCAAACAAAACTCTGATCCATAACTGATTCGTTTGGATTCAAGTGGATATAAAAATGAGTTTCATCACACAAATTTGGCAGTAGTATGGAATCCCAACTTCCAACGTTATTCTGACATGTGTGCTAATATTTTTTGTGGTGTATGGTAAATCTTATTAAATCTCAGATGAGTTTACAACCCCAGAGGGATTGGAGGAAAAAAACGACATCGGGGCTTAGCGCGACGTCATAAAAATAAAAATGGGGTTTACATACAAACTATCGATAACAAGATCATGCCGGTAACACAGTTTTTATATGAACAAAGTTGATAAGCCCCGAACATTCTCTGGGCTTAGCTAAGTCCCAAGGCGCTTAGTTGTTGTTGCATTTAACATGTAAATTGCTTAGCACCGACTTGTTCTTTTTGTCCAAGCCCATTCGGACAAGGAAAAAACATACCTATTAGTGTTTAGTGTTTGTTGGAAATGTAGTGTTAAAAAGAAAATAATAAAACTGAAGTTATAAACAAACATTTAAGGGGATTTAGTTCCAAATCCTTAAATACACACATGAATATCCGAATAAGAGGTTTTTTTCGATGCCTTAAACATTTTTTGAATGTGGCTTAATACATTCTTACGGAAAAGTATCGATTATGTAGAACTTCAATTTTTTTTTTTATAAAATTGGTCTGATCCCTTCCTTTTTGTGATTTTTAATCCAAAGTTCTGTGCACGCACCTTTCCTTTGGACTTCTGTGATTTTCTGTTGACATTGGGGGAAATCTGTTATAATTTTTGTACAGACTCTTATTATATGGAGCTAATCACACAATATTAGCTGTGTTTTATTGCAACTCCTGTAAATTCTATCTGAAAAAACGACAGCAAAACAAAGCAATTTACATGTCAAATACAACAACAACTATGTCCGTCCATATAGATGTAGCTATGTCCAGATAATTAAGTGGATTTAACTTATGTCCCGATAAAAACGGTACTGTCAGCCTGCTATTGTCGTTGTGTTATCAATAATTTGCATAGAAATGTCAAATGTTTGATGGTAAAAATGTCCCGATGTCATTTTTTTCGCCAATGTCCATATGGACATGCGAAAAAACGCAGCTAATGGCTGATTAGTTATTTCGATATTTAACAACCCGAACTATGGATGCATCGACAAAAATTGTGGCTAACAAGCACATTTGCGTTGTTACCAGTCACAATAATCATTGATCAAAGATGAGTAGCTGTGAAAAAACTGGCTTTAAGCTGTTCCCATAATCTAAAGAGAACGCTCTCGAGAGAGTAAACATTTCGCCTATTTGTGATGTTCGTCCAAGAAATTTCTTGGGACTGCAATCTACAGCTCTGCCATAAATGGCTGCATGAAAGTTAAAGAAAGAAAGGCAAACATAGTGTTGTGCGTATCTTTCACATTAGGTAATACGGTATACTCTGAATTTGTTTTCATTTGTGTTCCTGTATTTTTGGGCTAAGAGCTATTTAACGAATACCAATATATCACTCTCTCGTTCGTTACCAAACGTCAAAATCAGCACTTTGACGAATTATTATATCGATATTTGCTTTGGAAATGTTTTTTTTTTTTCGCTTTGCACTTTGGAATTTGACACTTCTGCCACAATGAAAGCTGTCACTTAATGAAATTGACAGATTCGTTAATTTTCCTATTGAGATATTTTTGAGTGATTTTCAACCTCATCTTATAAATTCGACAGTTTGTGTGTTTCTGTACAAAAAGTAAAGGATACGATGTTTTTTTATATTAAATTTGACATAACTTACTAAAATTCACCAAAATTAAATTTAAGGTTAGGATCTGACCTTTGTTAGTTTTGAATCAGATCCATATGTTTTACTTATCAAAACAAACTGTTATATATAGATAACTTACTTGCGACATAGCCATGGTCGAATCATTCGATATTGATTGTGGAAATGTGTCATATCTGGAACTAAATCTTTAAGGACATACATATGGGGTAATGGGTAGATCTTTATGGTCTTGGATAGATTATCATCAACTCTGCTGTAAATATTTGTGATTATTTTTTTTCGAAAAAAAAAAAAATCCATCAACACACTAACTGCTTACCAAGTACAAGCCAGGGTGTTTATTCCATTAATGTTCATGCTACATGAACCACAAATGCCCTCACGGCAAGATCGCCGAAAAGCCAGTGAACCATCCAATTTCTCTTTTATTATGATAAGTGCCGTCAGGACCATTGGAGATTGCCGAATTAGCCAATTCAAGTCGAACTTAAAGGTTTGCATGTATGGTTTATCATCTGGTTTCTGTGGATCCCATCGAAAGACTTGAAAAGTTTTGATTCTAGCTGGTGGCTCAATAGATAATGATTGCGGTGGTGAGATTGTAAGGGAAATGTTGTTTGATAGAGAACTTTTAATCTGAAGATTTGTTTAATAAAAAAGAAGCTTTAAAATTAAGAATAGTATCATTATATACCTTTTGATCGAATCTAATTGCACTGCAGTGTAAAAATCGGTAGCTTTTCATCAAATTCATATTAGAGTAAAAGAAATTCGGTTCAAATGTAATTCGATTTACATACAAATAGTAGCAAGCAAAAACTGAATATTGACTTAAAACAAGTTCAAATTTCTAGAAAAAAAAAAAAATATACTATGCGAGGTAGTTAATTTTGTATAGTAAGTTTTTAAATAATTTTTGTGTATCAAAATCGAAAGAGTCCTATTCAAGGAATTCACGATTTCATGTTTTGCAATGTGATGGAAATACAATGTAATCGCTAAAATACAACGATCTACACCAAAAACGTAATGTTTTTCATTTGTTTGATTTCTAAAAATTCTAATTTTGTACATGTCGAGCACGTAACAAAATTGTCGGGTACATGTCGGCACCTATTATGAACAGACTTAGAATAATTATTTTGTTTTCAATTAATATTCAAAATTTAGCTTAAATAAACGAAGAATAAATTAAGTTATAAACCTTGTTTATTTTATTGTACAGGACACGTAACACAAAATACTTTGCAAATAGTTAGTGGATTCTTGAACTTTAACTTATAAATGTTACGTCACATTAAAGCTATGACTTGCAATATGACTGCAACTGCAGCTACAGCTAGAATAGCTGTCAAAATGTTAAATACACACAAATCCAATGATAAGAACACAATACAAAGTGAGTTTTAATCTCTTTTCAATCTCTCATAAGGAAGTTAGCTAATTTTAGTACAGCTGAACTCGCACAGCTGACTTCGTATGACACAAATGTCAGTAACATTTAACCAATATAAAGATGGTGATCCTTACTACCCATAATTTCGTAAAGGCCCTATCTACATTTTTAAATTTCTGATAAGGGAAAACGAATAAGGTCTGCTGGTCAAACAGAACGTGATCCGGCATTAAAATCAATACTTCACTGGGGGAAGAAGATCGCGGAGATCAAATTTTGTTTGTAATGTCTCACACAAATCACTGGATTGTGCTTTGTTGCTCAGACCTTTAATCGCTGATCGTAATTAGAAATTTTTGCAGGTAGGGACTTTACGAAATTATGGACAGCTCAGCTGTCATGTAAATTTGATTTGCCTACAAGCTGAAGCTGATGTATTAGATTTACAATGTATTAGTGAAACCCAGTGAAAAAGCACACATAAAATCAACTCGTCCATTCAGCACAGGTCTTGTTGTTACAATTCACATCAATTCATTGGCACGAAGTGAAATTATAAATACAACAATATAAACAACTGGGTTTTGAAGGTGAAACGTACGAAAGATTGACTTCTTGATAATTGATATTCTCGGATCAGAAATCTGTACAGCACATTGTGGGAGGTATGACACTTTGTGATAGCTATTCCAGCTGCAACACTCTCTTCTGTGCAGACAGTAAGAGTGCTGCAACTAGAACTGGAGCTGCAGTTGAAATAGAATAGCTGTAAAAATGTCGTATACGTGATTTTCTTTCTGACATTTGATGGGATTTTAGTTGAAGTCAGCTGCGAAAATAACAAGAAAATAAAAACCACATAAGAATGAAGTAGTTTTCATAATATTTATAATTTTTTTTAAACTAAAAATGCAAGGAACTAGGGTTTTCAACTTTCATTGAAACCAAAAGAGGACAGCATTTTAAAGATAATATTTTATTATGAAAAAAGATACAAAAAGAAAAAAACTATACAAAAGAAATTTTAACTTAAACAATTCATAGAAGCATGAAAGTACGAAATCTTTCACATCAAATTCTCAACTAACGGGATCTCGTTTATTTAAGAAAAAAATCGAAAAACGAAATTTTGCAATTTAATAACCTGGTAATAGGTAATCTCGCAATTGCAAAATCTCTCTTTTAACAATCTCGCCTTTATATCTCACAAATATCATCCAAAATCTCGCAAGTCATGAGTCAGTTCATAAACTTAATTCTCATTGTATAATATCACTTAAAGTGTCGCACTGAAAATGTTTTGTATTTTAAACAATCTACATTTAAGCTTAACAGTTATCATTTATGCGATCAGTTATTTTGTTGAAAGTTAATGAGTGCAGCTAAAAATGTTCTTTATTTTTTTTAAAAGGAGGACATTTGTTAATGAAGGGAGGACAAATAATCGAAAAGGAGGACTGTCCTCCCAATGGAAGATGTTTGGGAACCCTGCTATGGCATGATATCTTAAATGTTGCCATCAGTCACAGACTGTCACTCAAAGTCATCGCTGCAGACGAAAGCCTAAGGTCATTATTTGTTGAAAAAACTAAAGAAATAATTTTCTCGATTTCGTTTTAAAGTCTATCCACACTGACATTATGTCCGCCCACCAAATTTCGATTCCATGATGTCAGCTCTTATTAATAGAGCAAGTGTCACAATGATAATCGTAAAGAAGAGTTAAAACATGTTGACGCAGCATTTTGGTAAAAATGTTTATAGTTCCAACCAACAACATTCTTGGAAACCAAAAGAAAGAATAGCTTCAAAAAACTCAACATAACAAAATGAAAAAAGAGCATTTCTTCCATAGAAAAGGAGAGAGGAGGAGCAATTAGAAGAATGTTATCGATAAAACGTCATTAAATCAATATCTAAGCCATCAGATAAAAGTTTGAGTTTTTATGTCCCAAGATTGGTACGAGAAGCTATCGAAATAAAATGCACTCAAACTTAAATTTGGATTAAAGCTTTAATCTTTCTTTCGCATGGAATCCTCTGGTTAAAAGGTACAATCTACGAACAAGAACAGAAGAATTAAAGAAAAAAAAAAAACGGATTGGGTACGATATCCCGACTTTTTAAATATCGACTCCATAAGGTCTATTTTTATAATCTCGACAAAAAAAAAATAACGACTTTTTTAAATACCGACTTATCAAAACCTAGAAAAAAAATTTACCGAATTTTAAACTGTCGACTTTTTAAAATATCGATTGTCAAAATGTCGACAGTGATCGACTATTTATCATTCGATATTTCAACAGTCGGCCTTTTTTAAATTCGATATTTTAAAAGTCGTCATTCCAACAGTCGACAGTTTAACAGTCGAGATTTTGATCAGATCATAATAAACTAATTATGCACTGTCATAAACCATCATACAAGTACATTCATACTTACTAAGCGATTATTTAAAGTTGAACAAGAACTTGTGTGATACAATCTTTTTTTTTGCTTCAAAACAGTTCTTATAATAACCTCTTTTTATTTAATTTTTTTTTATATTAAATCACATTACCCTGATGAAGAAGAGGCATTCAAAAGACTTCGAAATATTTAGGTAACAAAATTGTATTGGAATGTCTAAAGCTGGACAAAAGGTTATATTAAATAAATAAGTTAAACATTATATGAGTAAAGAACTTTAGTCTAAAATTTTCTATGGCATCAAATAATTGTTACCAAGTTAAACAAGAATTTAGGATTCCTGAGCTTATGTGCTAGTTCCGTGCCAACGTTTAAGGCAGAGCGTTGTTCTTTGCATTACGTTCAAATTATTGACAGAAAAAATATCGACAGGTAAAAATGCCGACTTATATCAACTTTTTTGTACGAAAAAAATACCGATAAGTCGATGTTTTCCTCGACTTCTTTCAGGGCAGTCGACTTTTTGTCAAGATTTCAAAATGTCGACACTTTAATAAGTTGGTAAAAACAAAGTCGGTATTTTAACCGAAAAGTCGTTAAAAATCGGCATTTTTTTGCTGGTTATTCGTACGTAACTCAAAAACAACACCCACCATCAAGCCATAGTCAACCCGTGACAAAGTCAAGTGAAATGTGTTTGAAACTTCATCAGGCAAAAATAATTAAAATAAATCTAATTTTAACAAATTATCGCTGTTAGCCCGTAAAGTATGTCGTTTTATTTACAATAAAATAGTTATATCCAGGTCATGAGCGTACAAAACTAAACAAGCGATTAAACTTAACGTACCTTTGAAGCCAAGTGACACACAACCTTCTTAATCTTATAAAATCAGAAGTTCAAAATGTTTGTACAACCTGATTAAGACATACACAAATGTATGTACATACCCGTACATCACTTTTTGTATGGCAAAAGTATACGCCATAGTGAACATACCTTATACAAAAAAGAAAACTGAAAAGTTAACAGGATATTAAATTTTCTCCAACTATAAAAAGGACAAATTTGAACGGATGTTAAAGAATTTCATCATTTGCAATATGCTTCCTTTTATCTACTCGTATTTTCGGAAGTAAAAATCGAGAAAGTATCTTGCTATACTATAAATTCATGGTACCATCATAGAGCCTTGGAATTTATACTTTCTACTTATATTTACCAACATATTATGTAAGTTTTACGTTTTTTTGTAAGATTTAATAAAAAACATCCTGATCAAACAAATCTTTAGTTCAATTGCTGCCATACGTTTATCCTTTCATAGCAAGAACTTCCCGTTTGTTGAGACTATACTACACACGGTATCTATCACATAAAATGAAAAAAAAAAAAAATAGACTGAAAATACTTGTCTAAATAACCCATGTCCTTTCCTTTGGCAGATACAATGTCAACTATATTCAATATACATTCACCTTTTAATTTGCAATGATAATAATTGAGTTTTCATAGCTACAGGCCATTTTAAGACTTCAATTAACGGAAAACATTTTCAAAAGAATTTCTAACACGCCTGCGGTATCAATTAGTATATGTGGTGAATAAACTAAAGAATGCCACCAACAGGATTTCATCTAAGCTCTCTTGGGTTAAAAATTTAAAGATATTTACGACACTTCAGCCATTAGGATATAAAATGCAAACAGCAATGCCACCAGTTTTCATAAAAATCGATCAATTTCAATTAAAATTTATATTCCAGCAAATCCCATCCATATAACCTACTCTCGAGTCACACCTATGGGAAGCAGTTCTGGGGACAAAAAAAATCAAATTCAATGAATACCAAATTTTTTGCCCATAATGCAGCCATTGTTGTTGGAATTCTTCTTAATTCAACTGGACAATAGGAAAATGTTCATGTTGATGGTTATGATGGTATGCTGAGAGGATTTTCACTCTAAGACCACATTGAGGAATAATAATGTTTTGTTTTTTTTTGGGGGATGGAAATGGAGATATGATGGAGGCACATAACTCTCTATGGAAATTCTGTTCCAATACAAAGGATTCAACAAGTTGGCCAGAAGAAGTTGGAAAGTCATTATTGTTTTGTTCAAATAGATGTGAACAGAAGAACATGATTGCTAATATTACCCAGGGGATATAAGATATACTTTATGTATGTATATAAGAATTACGAGTAAGTTTAGCATCAAATCGATTTAGCATTTTATTTGATTGTTTAGTATAGAATAAAGGAGGATTATCGAAAATGTAGTCCAGTTTTTTGTACTTGTTTTTCAAACCTAATACGAAAGTTGATGAAAGAATAGAAAAGAATAGACAAATAATTTTTAATGATCATCCTCAAGATTATTTTGGAAAACGATTATTGTCTAGCTTTTTTCAATTTATGGGATGGTATCGTCTGAGGAGATAGAGTTGATTCATCGGCTGCATAAATCATTTATATCTCATAGAATGTTAACTTTCTGGGTTGATTGTACAAATTTTGAAAATTTTAATGTATATTGTGAACGATAAGAGGTAGGTTCTTATATTACTTTGGTCGTCAAATCTATAACGTCCGAGGAGTCCCCCTTAAGGAGCTTACATGGACTCCACTACTCCTTTGTCCCATCAACGTACAGTGTTTGGAGTTATATGTATTTAAGCTGCCTCCAGCTCTTTCCCTATTGTGCTGATTTATCTTTGACTAGTTCAACGCAATGTTATCCAAGGTCGACCCATTCACCCACCAACCTACATACTTATGTAAGGGTTCTATTGCATGGCACTACAATTATTACCTTTTTAAAGCTTATAATGGACAGATCATTGACAGTAATGTTTTCGTACGAGATTCATCTTTGGCCAGAAAATCCCAAGGATGTTTCTCAAAAACTAATTGACAAATGTCTGTGTACATCATCTCAATTGAAATTCAAAATATACCGAAAAATGAGTGAAACGAGTGTTTTATAATTGATTATGTTCGCTTGGGACTTAATCATGCTTCAAACCGAAAATGCTACTAAATAAAATCAACAAATCCTTCCTAATAAAACTCGTTTTGTGAGTTAAATTACTCTAATTACATTTTTAAACTCTTTTCAAACTCCAGATATAGTCCAGTTAATTTGTGCTCAAAAGGCTCTTAGCGATTGGTTAGTTTTGATTTTGCCAAAAAATTATTCAAAAATAGATTTTTTTAATGCTTTTCACTTTCAATGGCTCCAAAACTACCAATTATTTGAAAGTTACATCAAAATACCATTGAAAGTACACACTATTTCCAATTTATTTCTGTATACAATTTTTTTTTCTGTGACAACCGATTTGGAGTCAAGAGCCGGTTGAAAATTGACGTATTTTTACTATTTTTGAAATTTCACTTGAAAGCACTAAGTTACTCTTTGTATGAAAAATTTTTATTTTTATCTATTACATGAACCAAAATATACTTACTAGTGGTCTTTGATGGGCTAAGACGGAATCTGTTCTTGAAATTTCTCTAGCACGTTATGTTTTTGAGATATTCGAATTTAAAGATATAAAAAATGCGTTTTTAAAGCAGATTTGGGGCTATAAGTATTTTTTGTCGAGGTATTTTTTTTCCAAAAATTTTTTGAAGTCATTCTAAATTTTGAGCATTTATTTTTAATATTCTTTTTGAATTTGTTTAAATACTGCCATTCAACTTCTAGAAATCGTTAGCCTTTTTATCAGACTACGTACAGAATTCAAAAAATCTTGTCAATTTGCATTTTTTTAGCGCTTTAAGCTAATTGTTGCATGTTGCGTAACGAATATTTAGTCATAAATCTCAGATTCAGATTCAACAGCTCAGTAAAAATAAAATAGGGGCAAAATAAAAACTATTTCACAATTCACTCGCTATGTGCCCTTCTGAGCCCAAATTGACTGGATTTTTCGAATTACGTATAGTTTAAGACGAAGGCAATTTCCCGAAGATGAATGGTAGTATTTATGAAATTCAAAGAGAATTTTGAAATTAAGTGTTCATACTTCAGAATAATCAGAAACATACAAAAAAAAAATAGCCTCAAATTTGCATAAAAAACTCATTTTTTAAATATCTTTAGATTCGAATATCTCAAAAATGTGACATGCTAGAGCATACCTCCAAAACGTCAATCCTATCCTAACCCTATCCATCAAAACTCAGCCGGTTTCTAGATTCATATTATCCATTCCTTCCTTCATACCTGCCCTAGGGTACATTCACTGGTGGGATTTTACTCTAAAAATATCTCTTGCTGAGACAACTAATCTTATATAAAATCGTTTACTTCTGCCATGAGATAAAAAACTGTCTCTAGTAACGCTTAAACCATCTTTTAACAATCTGGTAGTATGCTAACAGAATACAATTTAAGTCTTCCAGCTCCCACATGTTAATATAGTAAGACTCTAGTAGAGTCTTACGAGAGGGAAAATATTACTTGAGAAGAAGATAAAGCCTTTAATATGACATATTCAAAGAGTCGTTTTTATTAAAAACTTGCAAAGATATACTCATTCAAACTATACGGTTTCCAGTTATTTTTCGTAATTTTATTCCCGAAGCCTTATTTGAAAGTCTTAGCCTCTTCTTTTTTTTTGAGAGTGTTTTGAGCCTACATCTTTGGCCCGAAAGGAGTTATTTATCAAAATATTTGAAAATCTTTGATTATTTGATTTTTGGTTTGGCTTACTTTTCCTACTACATTTTTTTATGAATTTTTTTAAACGATTGCGATTTGAAAATTGTCAAATTTTACTTAGTTTCCGATTTATACCAGGTATAATAAAAAATGGCCAGTTTGACAATTCTCTCAAAAATTCAATTCAAAATTCAATAGAAACTGCTTAGTAAAAGAATGTCAAAAATTCATGAAAATTAACTCAAATCCCAATTTAAGGCTGCAGTCTTTGCTCCATCTAACAAATTCAATTCTTTTCAAAAATCTCATTACTGTATAGGGCGATATTAATTAAGAGTCGAACCGAAACAGACCCTTGTAATAAGGGTCTTTTATTCAAAACTTTGCTTTCAGAATTCATGCGTGTTTTTTTTATCATGCAATGCATGGAACGGTTTTTTTTATTAAAATCTCAAAATGTTACTTAGTGCAGTAACTTGTCATCTTGAATTTGTATTGAAACATTTGAAAGGGGGTTAATTAGAGCGCATGCTTCTTTCATTGAGAACAAAGTGGGAAAAAAGCTTTTCCTTTCAAAACTAACTACTGAAAATTCTCTTGACTTATAAAAGTACATTTATGTGAATGGAAGACTTCAGTTGTTGGCGAGACTTGGAATTGTAATGCTCGGAAGAGTGGCACAAACTTGCACTAACAAAATACATTTTATATCTAGTAGTAGATGCCTACTTTTCAGAGACGCAGCGGTAAGAATGAATAAGTATACACAATGTACACACACAGGTCAAATATTTATTTTTTTAAACCGAGATGGAAATTAAATTTTAATTGCATTAGATACAAAAATATACCAAATACAATAATAAAGTCGTAATTTTTAAAGGTCTAAAATGCATAAATAGACCTTTGGTAAATTAAAATTCGATAAAAATGAAGTGACGTTTGATTCAAATGTGTATTGTAGGAAATAAAATGCATGATTGGGTCGCACGTACTTGCTCTTATGCTCAAGGCGCTGAGGGTTTATTAAAATTATATGTAAAGGCATGAACATTATTAAATTAGCTAAAAAAACACTTCGTTAAGAGTTTTGAGATGAAAAAAAGAACACCATCTTAATTCTTAATTGAATATGACTTAATGTATAAAAAATTTAAATAGTTGGATCGTTGGATTTAAAAAAAAAAAATAATTTTATGTATAAGATTCTTAAAACATTTCTATGGAAAAATTTTGGTATTCAAATCTTAAAAAAAAAATGAAAAAAAAATTTGTCAACCCGTTTTTGGAATATCTAATTGCCAACAAAAGAAAAAACTAATTTTTTTTTAAATTATTAATTTTTTTTTTTAATTTTCATGAACAATATTTTTAATTTATTAGAAATTTATATATACAAAAATTAATGAATGTCTGTCAAGCTGATATTCAGAAAATTCAACATTAAAAAAAATGTTCCATGAACACATTCTATATTTTATTTTATTTATTTATACAGAAAGAGTTTTTTATACGGAAAAAGTTTAATAAAAATCGTACGACCATTTTTAAGAAAATAAAATATTCTTCTTAACGGTTTTTTAACATTTGTATATTTTTTCATAAAAGTAACATTTTTTTTTAATATATTTATTTTAAAAAGTGTTGAAAAACCTTTAAATACAGAGTTTTATTAAAATCAATCATGTAGTTTTCAAAATATTTGATTAAAAAAAAATGTTTTTTAAATCTCCAAAAAATATTATTTTGAAAATTTTGGTAAATTTGGGTTTCACGTCGAATGATAGCTTTCACCAAATGATATTTATTGATTTTTTCTTAAGAAAAGTTGTGAAGCCATTTTTGAGAAAATTAAGATTTTGTAAGATTGTGAAAAAAAAAAAATGTATAGCAGGTACCGTTATTTTTTGTTCTGAAAACAAAATTAATAAAAAATGTTTGGGCAGAATCACTAAAAACCGTTATGTACCAAGTTTTAGGAAAATGAAACAAAATAAGGTAGGGCCTTAAGGACTTAATATGATATATTAAAATTACCATATTAATTGAATGCTGCCAGAGATATAGCCATTCAAATAGGGCTGGCCACGATACCAAACCAAACGATACTTTTGTAAGTAACGTCGCGGTATCGTCAAAATCGAAAAATTTCACTATCGTCTCGGTATCGGTCTTGGACCCGTCCAACTCAGTCTCGACTGGTCTCGTATAACAAAGTCTTGGTATCGGTCTCGTCTGGTTTCAGGCTAGTCTGATTTGCAAACCAGAATAAAATGCACGACTTGATTTCATGTTCTTGATCTAGTAGTTGAATTCGCTTGGTATTTTTAAGATTTAAAACAAAAATAATTATTATAAAAGACAATTTTTTTAACTGTAGTTTATTAGGTTGACTTAACATTTTTTAGGCGCTGGTTTCACAATGTCTAAGTAAAGTTCCGATTAGGAATTCGACACAAAATTTTTGATACGGGGTCATCATAGAAGAGAACCAATTCTGAAAATTTTATCCAAATTGTAGGCTTCAGCATAACTTAGATGGGCGTGGCAGTGAGCAGTTTTAATTAAAATTCCTGCCTAAACCTTCGCCCTACTAAAAAAAAAGCTCTGAAAATGTCATCTAAATCATAAGAGCCGTTTCCGAGAAACCAATTACATAAATTGATTATAAATTAATAATAATATTCAAATTTTCTGCCAATATCGATTACGATATCGGTATATTTCGGTCCAAAAAATGCGGTGTCGTTTGGTATCGTCTCGATAGCGTTTCAGAGCTGGTTTCTTCTCAGTATCGTTTTGGTTTCCGATACCGATACCAAACGAAACCGAGACTTTTCTGGTATCGTGACCAGCCCTACATTCAAACCTTACCATTTCTTGTAATTTTTCGCAGTTTTTGCCCCAAAACATATTTGTTCGTACTACATGACAAATTTAACATTTATTGCACATAATACCAAATTTTTTTTTAATTAGTGCAGCCATTTAGTCTCAAATTGGTATACTTTTGAAATATTAACTGCCTAATTTATTAAATTTTTTTGGGCGATTGACTAGTTAGATAGTTTTTTGAAAGTCCTTAATAGTTAGAAATATGCCTTATTTAATGAAATAAAATGTCAAGTTAGACAAATCATAGACAACCGATGATGTTGTCTAAGTTAGATAGCCTTAGGACAACAGTAAACAAAGTTCATTTATCACTATTTAGAGTCTGTTAATCTGTTTAAAGTAAGACAAAATTCATAAATATCTACAACTATAAAAATCTAAAATCGTATTTATTGTATCATATTTTATCCAAATTTCGATTTTGAAAATTTCTAAGAATTTGAAGTTTGTCATATTGTACCGAAAAAGGGGCATTTGTTCATGCCAAAACTGCGAAAATTTATAAGAACTGGTAAAGTTTGAGTGGGCATATTTCTGTTAATTTTGAACAAAAATTAATTTTTGAACATGCCATACTAAAGCCATTAGCAGAGAATATCAATTACCAAGAAGCCAATCTTTCGCACGTTTCACCCTCCAAAACCCATTTGTTTACATTGTTGTATTTGTATTTCACTTCGTGCCGATGAATAGATGTGAATTGAAACAACAATGTAACGCGGTGAGATTTATTTGTTTTGACAGCTCAGTTTTTTTCTTTAAAAAATTGGAAAATAGTTTTGAGAATTTTACTTCGGCTGATAAGAAAAACATCGATGTGAAATTGTTTTATTAATTTAAAGTACACAACCAATTGTAATAGTTAGTTAATATTCATCCACAATTATAATAAAATACAAAAAATTAATCCATAAAATGTCTTCAATCACTCAGATATCCAAACATCTTCAATGCATCTTGCATATTATACAGGGTGGCCCTTTCTTCATCCAGAATAATTTTAAAATTATTGTTGGATATATTCTAAGGAAAAAAAGTAGGTAAGAAAAATAAGAAATAAAAGAATAGTTTTTCTGCAATTTGACACCGGAACTTCAATGTTGTTTATACTTCTCTAAACTGTCAATTTCCACTTTATAAGTATTAAAGTAGGTATTAGGTGGGTTTTATTATCTTCTGTCGGAATTCGGGTATTGATCTGGATTTAACTTACGTACAAACAAAAAATAATGAGGAGTTTTCAAAATCGTTTTTGTAGCACGTGTTAAAAGTAAATCCAGCCCTCTTTTGCAGATAATAAAACTGCAATAGCTATTTTTAATTTTTTTTTTAAACTTCATGACATCTAAGCTTTTGGTTTTGAGTGTTTAATAGGTGTATTGAATACTTATTACTGAAATTATACTTCATAATATATAAGAAATGAAATAGTTTTAACAAATACACTAACTTTTTTTAAAGTTTTAAGTTGGATAATTATTTTTTTTTAATGATTATGAAACAACTTAATTAGAAAAATTGATTCGAGAATGGTTTTTTAGAAATTATAGCATTATAGCTGTTGTCGTATTTTTTAAGTTATTTTTATTTGAAATAAATTTGGTCGTAAAATTCAAAAAAGTTAATTAAACAAAAATAAAGAGCATAACATTGCAAGTTACAAGTTAGTGGCACCGTTGATTTTAATTTTTTTTTTTTGCAAGAAAGTCATTACTCTTACCTAAAAGCGGATAAATAATCCCCCCTTCCCATACGATTTCGTTGTTAAATATCATTTCAGAAATTATACTGCATGAAATAGGGAACACCATGTATTTGGTTTTGTTTTGACATCTAAATGACAGACCGAGGTGAATAATTTTGACCAGGGACGTGTTCAACAAATAGAAACCCAACTAGGGCCAGGTTCACATTAGGTGTGTTTTTTTCCTCGTCTGAATCGACTTGGACGAAAAAAACGACCTCGGGGCTATTGTTTAGCTCCGTGGTTCAAAATTTTTAATCCATCATCTACTGGGTTTTAATGATGATTTAGGTTTCATGAAAGTTATAAAAGCCAATTACATGCATGAACCAACTTCAGTTAAACCACAAAATCAGTGAGCTAAAAGTGCGGAGCTATGGATCAAAACATTAATTAATTTAATACGAACACATATCGTTAAATAAATAAATAGATAGATATAATAGATTAATGAATAAATACGAACCTAAAACATTTTGGCTTGCAATAATGAGATATAATAAAAATATGCTCGGGTGCCAAACTGTATTAAAATTATAAAATGGCTAGTTATAGCTCCTAGCGTGACCATGTTTACTAATACAATCAATATAGAAATGAAGTTAAGCAAACTAAAAGCTCTCCCAAGCCAACGTGAATGAGGAACGATGGTGAATTTTTGTTGTTGTTTAGTGTTATGTATGTTTTGTCATATTTTGTACTATTGTGAATGATTCACTGCGAATCAATCGGCATTCGTGTTGGTTTTGGAGAGCCTTAATACTTAGTATTTGTTAAACCAAATGAGCAAATTTCATTGAAAATTTTCAAATTTGATACGAAATCATCTCATTTTCCACACAAATTCAAATTTCGAAATGACATAATTTCAACCAAACTTGCACGCAATTTTGTAGGAAATTAAGTCAAAACTTAACGAACACACCCAATTGAGTACATTTTGAAGAGCCCTGAAAAAATTTTGAACGAAAATGTTAAAGCTGAATTAAAAAATTAACAACAAAAAGTGATTTACAGGTAGGGTTGAAACTCAAAAAATTAAATGAGCTGTCAAAAGAAATACCAAATTACAGATGAAAACACTTTTTCTGTTATTTCCAAAATTTCCTCATTTGGGCTCTTATGATAACGTTTAAATATGCATTTATTAATATTATTATTATTAATAACCAATTGATTTAAGCTATAGGGCTCATTGTTGAGTTATTTAATCCAATATTCAGTAATTTTAACTTATTAATTGCAGCTGGTAAGCTGATGCTCGACGATTATAAAAGCAAAACTATATTTGCCCACAAACAAGCAAATAAACAGACCATAATGCAATATCTGTAAGAACAACTCTTCGAACCAGGTTTTTCGTCACAAATTTCGATTCGAATCCGCTCCCCGAACGAGATCTAGTCAGATCAAGTCAGGTTGATCCCAACTGTCAATGTGTGCAAAAACCTAGTGGTGGACTTAGCCCAACTGTCTATGTGTGCGTGTTTCAGTTTGTAGGCAAAGCCGGATGACAGCCAAGGATTGGCTTCTTGGTAATTGATATTCTCTAGCCATTAGTGTCTACATTGTTTTGTCTATGCATGTCTTGACCCTATTTTTGCTTCAAAAAAGTTATATGCAGTTTTTCTTAAATTAAGAAATCTTTGATTTTTAAGGTCCAGTTTTTATTAACTTTTTTAGCTTATGTTTTTTTTAAATAAATTTTTTAAACCATCCTTTTTTTAAAGTTTAAACTGTTTAATTTATAAAAAAATTGTCAGATTTGGCTTAGTTTCCGATAAATATCAAAAATATTAAAAAGTGGTACCATTCTTTCAATAACGCATAGGTGAATTTAGTAGCATATTTTCGGTTTTAAGCATGGTTACGGTCCAAACAAAGACATTTAATTATGAAAACCCACGTAATTATTCTTCATTTCTGGTCTATTGAATAGCCTATATTATGAGGCCTCACAATTTAGAAAATACTTTTCATAAAGCTATACACAATATAAAGGCCTGCGAGAAAGCAGTGAAGCCGGGTAATATTTTACAATATTTAACATACATTCACACAAAAAATCAAATACAAAGTTTAAAAATAAGAGGTTTTCTGATGGTATTCTCACATGTCAGAAGAAAAATATTTGATGAAAAAGCATGTTTCAACTTAGACTGAAATTGTAGATGTCCACAGTACAAGTGAGAAAATTTTATTTGACATCTTTTTTACAGGCATGAAATATTATTTTTCTATCAAGCAGCTAAGACATATTTATTGTTTTCAAAACAAGATATCACTCTATTATTAGATAAGAAATAATTTGGTTTATAAAGACTATCAAAACAAAAATACAAATGTCAAAACAAAATAGATTTCAAAGCAAAACACAAACTGACAGCAAATATTTACTTACAGTTTCGTTGATTCTGCTTGTTTATTCGATCGGAAAACCGAAATAAACTGTAATAATACACAATTACATACACAATTTCATTGAAATTAAGGTGACTTAAGGTGATTTAAAAATCATTGGAATGTATGGGGAAATGTGCAAATTTAGATGTGATTATAAAAAATATTTCAAAATTACACAATTTTGTTAGGTGAAGATATATACATATGTATGTACATATGTAGGAGATAATATATGACCATAGAGAAATATGAATAATATTGTTATAGGTGATTCTGTCGGTAGATGGTAGCAAAAATAATTTCTTATAGAAAGCTTATTCAAATATCCAAAACTCTACTTAAATTTTTTGTAACGTTTTTATTTGCTAAGATATTAGTAATCAAAGCCAAAACCCCAAAAGTTTCTTTTATCATCAATAGTCAGATAAACCATACAAAACAAAACTGGAGATTTATGTAGAACTATGTGTATGAAGTAAAAATTTCTTTATTATACGAGTAGCATGGCATTGTAAGTTTTCCCGTTGTTTTGAAATAATTTTCGATTTACTTCCAGACGGTAAATCTGATTTCAATAATTTCTTGTATGCAAAAATTTCTAATTATACATTTTGGCACAACATTTTTAAAAGCCAATTGCTGTAAGATCTTACTTTTTTTTAACTCAAGAACGTCCTTTCACATGGTTGAAAATGAGCAGTCCAAAAAAAAAAAAAAAAAAAACAACGATTTTATAGTAATTTTTTGAAAACAAGTGATTCAGGGAACTTAACATTTTTATTATTTTTGTATTTTAAGTAAATTTTTTAGAAAACCATATCCCTCGCCCTAAAGGGGAAACAAAAACACAATTCATCCCAATTTTTTCTTATTCGATCCAACCTGTGCCCTCGAGTCCGTTTATGCTATTTATGCATATTCTGTATAACTTTTCTTTAAATTTCAAGGCATTTTGAAAATAAGAGCAAGTTCGTGCTACTGATTCGTGTTTTTTTATTTTCTAAATGTTTTAAAAGAAAGACAGCGTTTACTGAACATTTCTGGGGCCTCGAGAGATAAAATCAGTAATTAAAGGTCAGGGGACTGAGACCAGAGGACTGGTATTTTCATAGTTTTTTTCCCAATAACATATTAATGCATTGTACGAAAAACATACATTAAAAAAATTATATAATTAATGTAAAGCTAGGCTTATCATAAAATGCTAAAATATAGGCCTACTAACATAGAAATTTCAGTAAATACTTATCAGGAGACTGAAAAACTGAACAGACAATCCATGACCTCTTACACAAATGCCTTTTTAACAAATGAAATAACACGCGTTTTAATTTTTTACGTTGCTAGATTTTAAACTTTGATTTTTGATAGTTTTCAAAACTAAGAATATTTTTGACTATTTCAATCTTTCAGGGATCTGATAGTGAATCCGAGGTACAAAGTTCCATGAATGTTGTTTGTAATGTTTTGAAAACAGACAGGGGACTCATCAGGGGACTGAAAATTGGACACTCTAAAGAGTTTTTTGAGTAATGAAAATATATCAGATCTTAATAATTTTACTTGGCCATGCAGAAATCAATTAGATTTACAGTTGAAAAAATTTGATTGAATATTTGAACGATAAATATAGGGTACCGTCAAAAACTCCATCATTTGTAGATTCACCCATAAATAGTTTTGTTTGACAAAATTTTCTAAAAATATTCCTTAGATTTTTATAAAATTAAAATTTTTTTAATTCAAATTTTTTCAATAAATTTCTATAAAATTCGGTATTTTATGGTTTTTCAACATTTTCTAATATATTCCATACAAATGTTAAAAACTCTAAAAGAAACTATTTTTTTTAAGAACTGCTCCTATGATTTTTATAAAACTTTTTCTGTATGGTATAATTAGTGTGAGCTGATAAAAACTTTTATAAATATTAACACTTTTAAACTATTATTGGTATTTGGGTTATTCAATTATATTTTTTCAAGAGGTCTATATATTGTGTACCAATTTTACACACATATACTTCCTATAAATACAAATAACATTTCATTCCAAACAATCTAAAATAAACATAAACATTTTTCCTAAAAGTTTTACATACTTTTTTATTTGAAATTAAAAAAGTTTTTATCAAAATTTTGTATGAGTAAGTTTTTTTTTAATATCTTCTTTGATAAACTAATAAATAAACTCAAGTAAAAGATAAACGAATTCCTCTAAGAACAAAATAAAAACATTACCACCCATAAGCACTTAAAACAAAAAATCATAGACAAATTAGCACTACAACCCTAAACTTTCGCTTTAGAATTTCATTATTTTTTTGTTCTTAACTACTTTTACAAGAAATAAAAACACGAAAATTTAAACAATAATTTAAAGGAAAAAACAAAAGTAATTTGGCTTTCGAATATAATCCAATTTTTATCTTGTTTTCAGTTTTCTCTCCTGGCGTAAGATGATTTTCAATGTAAAGTTTTTTTTTATGTGGAGTATTTATTTTTTTCACCCATTCTTTGTTACTCACTTGCAAATTCAAGGGATAAAACTTTCTCTGAAAGAGAATAACAGAAGAAAAAGTTAATAGAATTCAAAAATGTAAATGTTCTCTTACAACAAACTCACTCGAAAAGTTTCTTTCTTAACCCCGAGGGCATTTTCTTGTTTGTAAAAAAAAAAACAAAAACTTTACATTCACTACATTGAACTATTTTGATGTCATACAATTTGGATTTTGATTATCAATCAATCGGAATGTTTAAGTTTGTTTATTCAAAGAATACAAAAATAATCAATAGTGTTGTATGGCGTATACTTATTTTTTTCGTGTTCTTATGTTTTTGTGTGATTCAACTTTGAATTTCGTTTTCTCTGCACATTTAAAACAGTTTTATGAGTCAACAAACTTATAGATAACCGTAACAGAATTCTGTGTTAACCATTGTCCTTGTTCTTATCCTTGTCATTAATAACCCAACAACATAGTTGACATCGATTACCAGACAAAGAAAACAGTTCAAATATGCATAATGGATTTATCGAAATCATGGAAAAAATAAGATTACTTGGTCATAGAAGCAAACACAATGAAGTTGTAAGATGTATGTTCTAATATATATGTACCTTAGTATGTATGATTTTGTGTCCTTACTCTGGAAAATTACCAAATATTTAATTTTGTTAGTGTTATTTTTTTTAAATATTTGAATGAATATATGTATTCTTAAAATAATTTAATAAACAAAAGAAAGTACACCATACGTTTTGGATGCTAAAAGTTTAATAAACAACTTTTTAATTGCAAAATAATCCTCATAACATACTTTCGGTTGATTTAAGTATGATCACATGACTTTTATGAGCACAATAATGTTCAAGCACAGACAAAAGATAATAAATATTTATATTTATTTTGGAGCAGGTTAATTCAAATAATGAGTGGGTTTTACTTTAAGAAACGTTAATTTACTTGAATTAATGAATTTGAAGGATACTTACCCCTATAAACGTATTGTACAAAATGGAGGTTTCGATACTGGATTTAATAATAAATTAAAAGCTTTCGTTGAAGGATTGCTTGTAATAAAGTTTTTAAATGGTTATTTATTCATAAATCATGAGCATCAACAAACAAGAAGCTGTCAAGTAACCTCTCGCTATAAATTATAAAAAAATACTATATATATTAAAATCTATACGAGTCTTTGTTTAACATTAATATTTTTAATGATTAAAATCCTTAAAATTAGACCTTTTCGATCCTTCTTTTGGGAAACTTTTTAGTTAAACGACTTTCAAGATGTTTCCTCCAACTGCATCATTATATTAATTTGGCGAACTAATATGTTTTGAAACATTTTTTTAGGTTTATAATAGGTAAACGGAAATACATACAATATTTATAACGTTTAAATGTATTTTCTCCTTACGTCCTTAAGAGTTGAGCTTAGAAGTAAAAAATTTTAAGACGTCAGTCAAGTTAGCAGGGGGCAGAGCAACTTTCATCCACGTTATTGGAACTTAAACAGGAATTTGTAGTTTACAATTTTTTTTTTGCATTTCTATTCCCGATTTTACAGTTCGCCAAATAAGGATGCAATCGAGTAACCTGCTAACTTCACAGTGAAGTTAGCAGGTCACATCATTTATCTCAGAAACCAAGCATGCTAGGCACTTGCAGTAAGGCTCCAAATTTGAAGTTTTTACGCATTACATATTTGATTAAAAATGTTTCGCTATCCTTAACATTAATACGGATTTTTTAATTATTAAAATCCATATTAATAAACGGCGGATAACAACGTGTTAGCGTTTATACATTTGTTAACTTGCAATTCCCATCAACAAATTTGTAAAAGTCTGTGATCTGTGTTAACGTACGGATAACTTTAACTCCATAAATTCCACGTATAATAACGAATAACATCTCAGCACATACAAGCACGCGTCTGATAGGGCCTATCACTACTACCAGTATTCACTTCCTAAAGCAGTGAATGTATGTGGCACAGGTATTAGAAAATTACAACAATTTGATGAAGTTGTGAATTTCGTAAAGTGATAAATAATTTTTTTAAACGTGTGGTTTTCAATCTGGCAATACTTTTTTTGGAGTTGGTGTTTTTGACAGGTGTCACTTGATTTATGCTCAGTTAGGTTTGCCATTTCATAATGAATAGACTTACTCTTGAACAACGTTTGCAAATCGTGCGAATTTTTTACCAAAATAATGTTTGCGCAACGCATCGCAAAACAATCAATTTATTGAAAGAAGGGCTATTTTGTGTGAGGTTATGTAAAGTCGTATGACTACACAGATAAACCCGAGACGATTGACGCCTTGGAAGAGATTATTCGGCACCTCACCTAAAGTTTCCTTCAACCATTATTTTGGTAATAAATGTACAAACGTTGTTCCGGAGTAAGTCTATTGATTATAAAATGGCAAACTAAACTGACCCCAAATCAAGTGACAGCTGTCAAAAAGACCAACATTGAAAGAAAGTATTGCCAGATTGAAAACCACTCGTCTACAAAAAACACCATTATAAGATCGGGTTTTTCATTTTCATCCAGATACTTTGTTTTATAAAACTTTTTATTTTGCTTATTGGCCACTTTTGTACGCGTATTAACTGATTCTAACTTTTAAATTTACATGAATTTTCTGTCAAAAAAAGGCTTATATGAATTTAAAATTTCAATATCAAATGATACAATTATGATTATTTAGTTAATGAAAATCGTGAATAATAAATTGAATTTATATTGAATAAAAAAAATTGTCAGAAAAAAAAAACCGTTAGGTATAAAAAATTAAGTGTCAAAAATGCGTTTTTTCAAAATTTACAAGTATTATAATTTTGTACTATTAATATTTTTATTAGGTACAAAATAAAAAAAATTCTTCAATAGTGTCCTGATAAAAATATAGAATTTTATGTCATTAAACATTATTTTGAAAAAATGCTTTAGTGTAAGCTATATTCTCTTTGAAAACAGCCATTTTCGTCATATTCTCGTTTTCTTAAAAGCTTTTACCAAATAATAAAGTAATCAAGTTTTCCTGTTTATAGACATCTTAATCGTTTTGATCGGACAAGCACACGCTTCAAAATTTATTTCATAAAATCACCATTTCAATCCGGAACACTTTTAATGACAATATTTTAAGATCTTAATTTTAAATATCCATGCTGAACTTTTTGAGTAATTAATTTATTTATAAAGGCATGTCGATGTTTTTCTTAATAAGAATTAATTAAAAAATTTATTTGCAAAAATTATTCCAAAAAAAGTCCAGCACTTCTTACATAGATAAACAAAATTAATTTGGTGGCGCAACAGCTCGTGAAGAATCAGGGCCTATAGTGACTTAAAACTCTCAACCATTCCTGTGTGCGTTTAGTTGGCAGGAATGGAGGGGACCTACAATTTTCTGCCAAGTCCGAACGGCTCGAAGCGAACCACTTCTTCATGAAAAGTATACTCTTGGAGAACTTGTCAGTTTCTCACCAGAGGAAGTACCTTAGGAAACCCCTTTTTTTTAAGGTGGCAGCGGCTGGGAATCAAACCCAGCCCTTTGCACATTGGTTCACGTTGTATGGAAAGCCCACTGACACGCCTTCTTTTTGAAAAGGGTTATCTAATCACCAAAAGTTGTAACTAATGTAATTTGTAATAATTCTTTAAAAAAAAATTTTCCACGCCCAATTTTAGGGGCATTTTTGAGTAAAATTTAGTTTTTTTTTAACTAATTTCAGTAAAAATAAAACGAATTGCACTAATAACAGGTTAGAGACAGAAAATGATGCAAAATGTTTGTCCTGCCGACTTTTTTGGGAATTATTGCCAAATTTATTAAAAAGGCTTGCTTAAACAAAATTTCCCAAAAAGTACACAACTAGTAGGTACACCTTCTGTGATCCACAGACTTTTTTTATCAAAATCTTTGGAACCATTTTTGATATAACTGAATACGCTTTTCCCCTAATAAGTGGGTTTGGTAAAAATTTTGTATACAAATTTTTTAAAAAAGTATTTCCTACCATTTTATTGCAGGTATTAGGTATTTTTGGTTATTTGTTTTTTCTTATTTATCTAAAAGGATATCATATATCTACGTTTTCACCGTGACCATTTACTCGGGTATCTGTGTCGTGGTTTTCTGTCTATAGTCTCGATTTGGTCTCGCCATGACATTTGCACGTGGTTTTTGTTATTTCAAATGTTTTTCCGTCAGCTCGATTAAATCACGCTATAGCATCAAAAAACAAAATTTTTTTTCAAAATAAAATTTTTTAAATAAAGTAAACAAATTCGATTGAAAACTCTTGAAATCGTTTTAAAAGTTATCGTAACCAAAGCAGTGAGAACTTTTCACTACCACGAGGTAGTGTTAGGCCTGGGTCACACAAGAATGCATTACACGAGCGAGACCAAAGTAAGATGACGTTAAAAAATTTTAAATGTTAAAAACCACGCGTAAATGTCACGGCGAGACCAAAGCAAGAACATAACGAGAAAACCACTACTCAGATTCTTGAGTAATAGGGTACGGCAAAACCCCAGCGAGACGAACACCGATAGCCAAAATTTTAATTTTTTAAAAATAAATCTCTTACCGAAACCGAAATCTTTTAGAAGGAATGAAGTAAACTCTTAAAGAGAAACCGAAAATTATAAGAATGTGGCAGTTTGATAGTTATTTCCAATCTCTGGCTTAAGGTATGTTCAAAAGTCAGTCTGGTGCCTAAGTCAATAGTATTTTAAAATAGCAGTTCTGTTAAACTGCCACATTCTTATACTTTTCCATTTTGATAACATTGAAGTTATCGATTTATCGAAACAGAAAATAACCAAAAGCATCTCAGTGTAACACGTTAACACTGTCAGCAAATCTGGAGTCACTGCCTTTAAGTTAACCTTTTTTAAAGTTTAAATTTCATATTTGTTTAAACTTTTAAATTTAAAAAAAACTTTGAAAATTCAAAAATTTTTCATTTTCTTTTTCCATTTCCAGATTCTGTCCTTTGAGATTTTGCCAATCGCTATTTGAGATTTTGGTCAGTAGAGGAGTCATATATGCTCATTTTTTAGCATATAACGTGCCATGAGTCAGCTAAGGAATTAGGTCTAGTAAGACTTAAGTAAGTATGTACCACTTTTTTCGACAAAAATGAAAAAAAGATCAGTTAAAATGAAAAGTAGGACCAAATAACATATCTACAATATTAGGTATAAATAAATAGGTATTGTAAAATTTTTAAGTATATTAAAACTAATATTTTAATAAATAATTTAACAGGTATGTGTAGATACCTTTATACATTTAATTCACATAAATTTTTCATCAGTTAGAAGTTACTTGAGTTTCACTCAGTCACATAGTCAGTTCATATTACTTCCCTAATCTAAACGAAAAGAAACGTGCCACCCATTTCTTTGGATTCATTATAAAAGTTAATTTTAAATTTCAATACCTTATTTGACCTTTTTTCAATAAATAGCCAATGTAATCCCTTAATCGTAGTCTTATCTCTATATCTTTTCTTAAATTAAACGAAAATCCTCAAAAAAAAAAAATTCAATTTCATCTACAATAAAGAAAAACGAATGGTTAAGCATTATTTGAACTTAAATATCTTTTATTGAATCTTTTGTCACTTTATTTTTTCAATAAAATTGAATTTTGTTCATAAAAAGAAGTTTTTAAAAATGTCTACATTGTATAAAAATACTGGCTTATAATAAAAGGTTTCAATGATAAAAAGAAAATAAATTGAAATAAATTTGCTTCCCATAACATGTTTGGTCTCCAATATTAAATGAAGAGGATTCTATACAAGTAGTGATGTTTTCTTAAAAAGAATTCAGAGAAAATCAATTTCTTTCAACAAACATATTTATCAACTTTAACAAATGATGTAAGGACTTCGAATAAAAAATAAAATCTATTCCCGAATCTATGATGACAAGCCAAAGAGGAAATAAATATCCAATAAATTTTAACTTCTAACAGAGCGATCAGCAAAAAAAAAAAAGAATACATATATAACTGCCATCATATACTATTTACTAGGGAAAAGTGGGCAGTATATTGAATTGAGCAAGCTGGAATTCCTTCCATATATTGAGGCCAATTGATATACACATTGCACTTTAGTGTCAATAAAAGCAAAAACCTCAATAAAAACTCTATGGAAAATCATCTTCTATTCGTCGTTGTTCCCTAGAGAAAGTTTCATTCGAGTAAACAGCACCATTTAATAGTATAAATAATTCATAATACACCAACAAGGGCAACTTCTAGTTTCAGCAAACCATCAATGTATACCAACCAACCCTAAAAACATCGACATTGAAGTTCCATGAGTTTGAAGATGAACCTTTAGATTAATAAACCCAACAGAATCTTCCTTATATAAAAAGCCTCCAAAGGTATGGGCATAGGTTTCAGCTTGCTTAAAGTTAAGTGAGTCCTGATGGTTATAGCACTCATAAGGCCCATGTAAGAGCATCTCTTACTTAGAAAAAAGCACTAAAACAAGAAAAGTTAATTGTTTCGCTTAGGTCACGATATTAAATTCCAGTTTTGTTGTCACGAGGCTAAGGGTCAAATGAGAATGTGATAATTTTGCTTATAAAATTGAAGAGGACAAGATAGTTATACATATATATTGTCATTACCTCTATCTAGGGTTCTCTTCCAAGAAATTGCAAGTTTTTGGAGCTTTGATAAGGTATATCAAAGTTTGGTAGCTGTTAAAATTTGGCAATAAAGATGATAAATTTTGATATTTACTAGGCAATTATTTCAGTTCTTAACATACAACCCGACTTGAAATACTATTACGTATAGTTTGAATGAACAAAATGCAGATGTCTCAAGTCTCATGATTTCTGATGTCTAGATTACGGAAACCATACTTTATAAATTTGAATAAGAGCTAACTTTTGTTGGGTATTTACCGGCATAAGCGATTTGGCGGAAGAATATGGCAGTTTTGTCTGAGACACACAAATGAGAGAAATTTATCAATTTCTGGATAGCATTAGCTTATATTTCTATCATTCACTCATCCTCATAGCGTGTCGTTTAAAAATCTTAGAAATATAAGAAAATAAATCTTAATAAAATGACACTTTCATTGTCATCTTGACACATGAGCCAGCCGATGTTTTTTGATGACACAAATTGTTTTTGTCGGCCATAAAAAATGTATACAATGCTTATAGTCTGGACGGTAACGGTATAGTTATTCTAAAGGTATATTTATCAGGAGTAAGCAAGCAGCTACAAAGAATTTCGGTGGAAAGTCTGATTCTATTAAAATCTTGAAATAACCGCAGGAATCGGATTAAATCAGATTCCTGTGGTTATTACATTTCTTAAGCCTTTTTTCATCATAGTTAAGCATAAATCTGAGTTTTAATGGTTTCCTCCATAATTTTTTCAAGAGTGAACTTTTTTTCATGTTCATTTGTAACATGATTTGTAAAGCCTAAAATGACAGCTGCATATGAGGAAATGATAATTTAATTTACAACACTACCTCCTGTACTTTTATTTCATAGATCTATTTTTTTTCATATGTGTTAATGGCTGTCTTTGATCCCAGACAAATTGACATCATAAACATGAAAAAATAATATTGGTGCTAATCACCAGAAAGTTTATCAGAGCAATAAATATTTACACACAATTTTGTATCGTTAGATATAACAGCTATAAGGGGAATAGTATTTGAATAGGATTTAGGATCAAGGTCATGTTTTATCTGCACTTTGTTTAGCAATAAACAAAAATCCTATAAAATAATGACATACATTTTTTTCAGTATAGAATAATAATGACAGCCAAGAAAAATGGGTTTGGAGGGGTAGGGTAGTATGAAAACTTGATTGTACTTAAACAGAGAGTTTTGTATCTAGTTCCCGATTTAATTTATTTAATAACTTTAATTTAAAAAAAAAACTATAAATAAACTGAATCTGAAAATATCATTAGACATCAATTATTTCTTACCAATTAACAAGGCTGCATAATTTCTGTAAATAAGTAGGTCCCAATCTTTGATGTCACTCAGGGACCAGTTTAAGCTATAAGGAAAACAAATCACGAAACATTTTTTTCAAGTGGATTATTTAGTATTTATAATTTTCCTAGTACAAAAAATTGAATTTTCTTCAGGAAAATTGACAATTTTATTAACACCCAAAATTATTTGAGTATCTTGTCATTGATTTGTGTAGCATTTGTGTTTCAAATCTATTGAAAAAATAACGTTTTCCTGATAGTTATATGGGCGATCCTTTGCCTTTGTTAATTTCAAAAATTAAAACTTATTGGAAACAATTTTTGTTTTGTATTTGTGGGCTCATTAAGTCAGAGTCTCAAATCTGTAGAAGCATTTTGCTGCAACTTTTAAAAAATAAAAAATATGGTGAAATGAACTAAAAAAGGAATAAACGATAATGAAATTCTTTTATTTTTTTAATTTTATTTTTGTTCTCTCTCTATTTGACCAAATGTTTGTTGATATTCTTGATTAAGTGTTATGTTTTGATCTCTTAATATTTCTACTTCACTTATTTTCTGAAAAAAATTTATAACTTTTTTCGTTTTTTGTAGTCTATACTTCTGAATGGCAACCCTTTTCTTTGTGCTTAGTAATAACATAGGCGCAAAATTTTAAACATTTAAAACCAACACTAAATTACACTTTAAATGGGAGTCTACTCTAAATAATTTTTTTCAATTTTAAACCAGATAAAGTATACTTTAACTCTAAAGCACTCGTCTAACTTTAAAAGCAGCAATAGCCTTCTTTATCGCATAAAAAGTGTTTATTATCCATAGAAAAAGTTATTTCACGAAAAGAATTACGCAAAGGAAAATGTTTTCAAAAGTTTTTGTTTAGCATTTAAACGATTTTAGACATTATTAAATAAGGATGAATCGAACTAAGAAAGTTTCAATTTTGCAATATTGACGCATACACTGTACCTACAACTCAACTAAATTTCAAAAATTCCCAAGCGAGTGAAACAACAATTTTTTTATTAAATCAAAGATATAAATTTTGTCAGCAATCACAATCTTAATCTAATGGCACTTTCATTTCATTATCACATTTTTCAGCTTGAACATATTTGCTTCGAAGTATTTTTTTTGTGTTCATTTTAAATTTGTTTCTGTTATGTAGCTGTGTCTCTTTCTTTATCTGTCAAATTTCCTTACGTTACGTTGCGGAGTTCACTCTAGTTAGAAGAGTTGTTTAAAGCGTTTAAAACTAAGGAATAGTTAGAAAAGTGTTCAAAGCAAAACAACTACGTTAATTAGAGTCGGTTCTATTCCTTAAAAGAGAAATGTTTAAAATTTTGCGTCATAATTTTTATTACAAGGAATAAATAGCCTCATGGTATAATACAACATTGAAAACATTGAAAACATCAATCTTGTTGACAAGTGTAATGTGCAATAACTTTTTTGAATTTTTAAATTATATTTGAATTATCTTGTTTCATAAGCATAACAAAACAAATAAGTGATGGGAAAAAGGGGTTACTTTCAGTTTTTTTTTTATTTTAATTTGTCTTATCGAAAATTTCATAAACAAATACCTACTAAAATTGCTTTTATCTTTGTTTTAACAGGCATTTAGAATTTTTCAGTTTCACCAATGTTAAAAAGGGATATTTTAGGGCCATTTTAATTTAACTGAGTTTGCCTCACATCCCTGGATATAAAAGAAGAGGTTGTTTCACTCGCACATGCGAAGTGTATGAAAAAAAGTGAAAAGCATTTGGATAAGGAGAAAATAGGCGCGTCTCACCAACTAAAATCTCACTGAGTGCTCAATGTCAAGTTGACGGAGGTAGAATGCTTTGGTGGGACAAGACTCTCCGTTGAATTGTAAAAAACCATTGCCCTACGAAAATTCTAGAAACAAAAATATAACTTTGCCTAAAATATTTAAATGTAAAAGCACAAAACTTTATCAAAGGAATGAAAAATAATAGCAAATTCAATTTATTTTCATTTTTAATAACATTCCACCTTTATTTTGTATTTTTTATTGATTTTAGTATTTGTACATCAGCAAGAAATTCCAATTTGGTTGTCAAATTAACAGCTGTTTAAGCAGAGAAAGAACATTGAGAAATGAATCCAAAAAATTTTCTTCTCAGTAATCTCCTTAAAAAATCTCAGTGCTCAGGTGAAATTTTTTGTCCCACTTAAAAAATCTCTGAGCGCTCAGAGATTTTATTTGGTGAGACGCGCCTAATTATTATTCTGACAACAAAATATCAGCTGTTGTTGACTGGAAGGGCTGAACAAAAGAGACAAACAAAATTAAAGCGACAAAAACGAGCTTTTAGTGTACGAGGGCATTAAAAAACTTCTTAATTAAATCTTAATCTTAATTAAAACATCTTTTAAAGGCTAGATGGCTTTTTTAAATGATTAACAGTTATCCGTGAAAGTGGACATTAACCTGAAAAAAAATTTACATTTGGGTTTTGGCATTTGACTAATATAATTGATATAAGGGCATTAAATATATTTATAAATTTTCACTTTCAAATTTATTCAAAAACTACCAAAAACAATTAAGCAATTTGAAAAAAAAATAAAATAGTGAAGTATTGATTTTCAAGAATGTTAAAGCCCATTATTGTTCCTGCTTTCGGTGGTTTTTTTATATTTTTGTTTGGCCCATGGCTTTGGGAAATTTAAGAATTACTGCACCTAAACAGGGTAAGCAAGTTATGAATTAGTGAAAAAAATTCGACTCTTGATTTTGATCTGACTTGTTAGGTAATTATTACGATGATGGGGATAACGAGAAAAAGTTTGTCTCACAATTTTTGATAGATTTCTTCATAGTACATAGCGTTCTTTGGATACTAGCCCACAGGATTTTTTGACATTTTTTTAGAACCAAAAATAACGGTACCTAAAAATCCATCTTTGTAATTTTATATATTGTTCTTTTTTTTCAAAACGGATCCAAAACTTTTCTTAAACGAAAATTAATGAATTATACTTTAAGTAAAGAGAAGGCTACTAAAGAGTCGGAAATGGTAGTTCCCAAACAACTATTTTTTGTATATTCGATTTTTTCAAAACGGTTTGACTGATTTCAGTAATTTGTAAAAAAAAAAATATGAAAAGAATGGTGTACCGAAATTTTCAGTGGTGGTCCAGTATAATGAATGATATAATGTCCAAGGTCCATTTGTTGTATCGAAATTTCGTCATTAACTTCCTATTAGAAGTTATTGTAATTTGTTCGATTGGTCAAATCTAAAATTTCGACATATCTTCTCCGTTCGATCTCTCTAGAATCGGAATCCATCATGTTTAGAGAGATGTCTGTGTTTGTAGTACGTTCGTTTATCATATCTCAAGACCGAATAATGATATCGACTTCAGAATCTTTAATCTTTAATCTTTATTGAATACATCCTATCACAGTAAGAATACACTTATAAATATGTGATAGATCAACATTAACAACAGATTAATTTTATTTTATAGATAAAAGTGCAGAAAGGACTTTACAAAAAATTCAATGAGCGGTTTTTTTTTGCACATATATATAAATTAAAAAAACGTTGTTAAATTTCTTTAGTCTCGAATATCTCGAGAACGAATGATGCTATTGACTTTGAGAATTTTGTTCCACGCATATACAAAAAAAAGTACAAGCATATTGGTAAAAATATGGAAAACATATTAACTAACAGTTTTTTTTTAAATAAAAAAAAAAAAATGCTGAAAATTGTTGAAAACTAAATTTTCGACTCCAATATCTATTTCTATTTTTTTTTTTTAAGATTTCGCTGGCCTTTTTCCGAACCTATGTTAACTAAACCGGAAATGCACTTTTTAAAACTTTAACTGTTAATAAAAATTATCCATAAACGATACAAAAATAGTTTTTGGGCAGCAAATAAGCATTAAAAGAGGTACAATTTCATCCATTAACAAAGTTATATTTTTCGGATTTTTGTCCGCTAACTTTAGTTTTATTTTAACGGAAATTGAATAACAAGAAAAGTACTCGAGCTACAAATGGTTTGAGCATCAAATTATGTCATTAGCTACAAATTCAGACATCAAAATTATTTCCGCCACAGAGTGTCCATCAAGATAGGGGACGTGGGCCTCTAGCTTCCAAGGGCACTATTGGGAAGTTACCAGTACCAGTGAGAGTCGCACCTAGCCTCTATTTTCATTTGACTGTCTGGTGTCTATACTGAATTAAAAACTTTAAATATAAATAAGCTTAAAGATATCGATAATAACTGGAGAGAAATTTACAGGGTCGCATTGGAATTAAAGAATTTTGAAAATTCACCTCGCAACCCCTGTACCTTTTCCACAAAATAAGTTATTCCACTCTCAAGCAATTTTAAAGACAAGGGAAAAATAATATACTTCCTACTCATTTTCTTTTCTGATTGTATTTATTAATTATTGAAAGTTACATTTATGTAAAATTCATATGAACTTGTTTTTCGAGTGAAATGTAATAACTTTTTTTTTTTTTACTGTACAAAATGCAATGGGGTTGGAAACTTATTTAAATGCTCCTTTCAAGTGCCAAAAATGAATATTTTAAAATTTTGCAGGAAGCTTACACCTGTTGTTCAGCAATTGAATTATTCTATTGTAAATTCACATCCTGGAACCAGAAAATATTCATACATAAATATTCTTCCTCAAAACTCAACTGTGGAATAAGAATACAAAAACAAAATTCTTCACTGTCGCCGTCGGTCGTCATCGTAAAATTGAATTTCTTTCTCAGATTACCTTTTTCAACAGAAGGGAATGAAGTTTCCGCTTTCAGCATTTTATACGCCTTCTGCAACATGGACTGCTCTGTTACCCTTTTTTGAATTGAAATTGGGTTGATTCTGTTGAGTGTTGGGTATATTTTTGAGGTGTTAGGGAATGCGCCACTGTGTATACATTACATTCATCGTTTGGTTTTCTCATTTTTCAAAGGTAAATTTGAAAGCTGATGACAAAAAAAAAGAAAACTGAAAATCGAAATTGAGTCCTCCATGTATAGAAACGGTTGGCTGAACTTGTCAACTGGCACTAGGTTCAATTTGATTACTCTGTTTTGTTATAGATTTAAATAATTGAAAAGTTGAAGTAATCGTAGTGATACACACATTCACGCTTTGTATAGGAAAACAAATTTGTTTGTGTATATTCATTGTCAAGAAATAGAATAGATCCCTAACCCGCAGCATTCTATTGAAAAGGGTTTTGTGTTTATTCTAGAGGAACCAGAATGTGTGCACTGAATAATGAATATATTTTTCCGTATATCAACTCATCTTAGGCACAAATGTTTGACAAACAAGTTAAGGAAAGGGATTTAAATAAATTCTAAAGGATTAAGTCAAACAAACTGAGTAGCAATGAAATCGTGCGTATGCTGAAATCTACTCAAGTGAATTTAAGTGTGTGGGTTCACAAAATCTCGAGCTTAAAATAAATACTTACAGTTCTCTAAGCAGGTTATGTTATTTTTTTAATTTAGTCGTGATTTGTTTAAGAGTCAAGTGTATTTATTCTTCTTTTATCTGAACGTGACTGTTTTACTGACGATGGAGAAATCATCTGTAACTGTAGAAAATTTTATAAGTCGAAAATTGTATCGGAAATATTTTTTCCCTTAAGATTAACTGTTTCCATGAAATTCCTTTTATTCTTTCAATTTGATCCCTTACATAAGGTATACTTCGGTAATGTATTATTTTTTTTTGCAGACAGCATTATGTTGAATTTACAATTATATTGATTTTCCTAAGAGGCTAATATTGAACTTTTCCAAAAAAAATATAGCATCACCCTCATTTGGCAAGCAAAGCAAATTGTCATGCTCCTGAAATAATTGAAGAAAGCTTAGTAAACTCTTAAAAAAATAGCCTAGAAAGTGACCGCATTTATCTAATTTTAGATATTTTCAGAATTCAAGGCCATTCATACATAAAAAACACTTTTTTTTTTTTAAATGGTTGGATTTATATAGCAATAACCAAACACAATCTGTCTGACCATTGATACCGATATCTTATCTAGGAAAGCATTTTTGGAATCCTTAACCGAAGAAGTAACCTAAAGAATCCTATTCCTAATTCCTAATCAAATAAATAATAAAAAGCTTGTTGTTAAATATTTCTCTGTTAAGTAGCACCCAGATACTGATAATAATTACAAAATAACAACTATTAGACCAATAGTTATGAAAAGTGAGCTGATAAAAATATTGAACATCAGTGGAGTGGGCTCAAGCGGGGCTATATAGAGGGCAATGAAAGCTTGCACAACTATAGACGATATTTGAAAAAGAGTCCTACTGATTTTGGATCCTCGTGGTAATTGAACTTAAGATTAACCAAGTATTGAAGATGAATATTTCAATTATTTACTTACTTTACTTTACCTAAGATGGTGCTACGGCCTCAATCAACAAGTCCCTTCAACCAGCTTGGTGTCTAGGAAGCTGCTTCCCGTTACGCCTTTCAAGTTGGTTAAGGACGTTCCCCACTAGTACGCGCCACCTAAGGTGGTATCTTCCTCTGCTGAGCAGACCATCAAATGTGGATTCGAAGATCCGTCGGACTGGTGCGTCCGTGTCCATTCGCTGCACGTGTCCCAGCCATCTCAGCCAATGTATTTTCAGCTTTTTAAGCCTAGTTGTTGAATCTTCTCCTGCATAATCCATCGATACAGACTGGACCAAAGATCTCCCGAAGAATTTTCGAAATCACCCAAACGGATTTCCATCCGTTTTTGACAGGGTCTATGCTTCTACACAATACGGTAGGACCGAGATAATAAGGGTCTTATATAAGGTCTCCATGGTTCTCTGAGATAGGGTTTTATTACTCGAATGCCTTCTTCAACCGAAGAAACAGCGGTTGGCAAGAGTAATTCTTCGTTTGATCCCTGCACTGATGTTATTTTGCGATGTAATAGTGGAGACCAGGTTGACAAAGTCCTTGAAGGCTTCAAAGTTGTAGCTATTCATCGTGAGATTTTGCCCAAGTCAACGATGTTGAGAAGATTACTTTCTCAATGATAGAATATACGTCCTCATTAGCAGCTAAGGCCATAGGTAACAGCTCACTTCGTTCTTCCAATAATGTCAATATCATCTACATAAGCAAGTATAGTTGAACAGACTTTTGAAAATTTGTACATCAGTTGTTGACTTACGAATTGCGTACAATTGCTTCAAGAATGATGTTAAACCGGTTGCATGACAGTGCATCTTCTTTCCTCAAATCTTTCTCGACATCAAAGAATTTGGCAGTGTCCTCACCAACGGAGCATCGAGATTTCTCTATCATCATCCCGCACAGGCAGACGAGTTTTGGCAGGGTGGTCTCTAACGATTTGAAACTCCTGGGTTTTATTTTCCAAAATCTGTCGGAATGTAAAAATTTGATCGACGGTTGATTTGCTTAGCCTAAAACTACACTGATAAAGGCTGATCAGATCGTTGACAAACGGGTTTTAAATATCTCACAGTAACAAATGATACAAATTTTGTATGCGACGGTAAAGAGACTTTTACCTCTGTAGTTGGCATAGGTCAGAGAGCATTTTCTTTCTTCCTGATGGGGCTCACTATTTTGAGGTTCCATTTCTAGGGCATATTTTTATCGGACCAAATTTTGGAGATAAGTTGGTGTACACCCTACCAAGTCATCTCCTTCTGCTTGGAATAGCTTGGCTAGCAGGCTTTCTGCACCAGCAGCCTTGTACGTGTTAAGCTTGGTTATCGCTAACCGCACTTCATTTAGGTCGGGTGGATGTAAATTTGACCAATGACCAGGTTGAATGGTGTGTTCTGTCTAACAGTGGAGTTTTGGCCAACATCCAAGTTAAGAAGTCTTGAAAGGTGTTGTTTCTAGATCCTTAGCACGAACTGTGTGTCTACCACCTTATTCCCATTCACATTTCGGCTGGCTTCCATGTAACCCTGGGTAGATTGCCTCAGCCTTCGGTAGAACTTTCGAACACCCCTCTGCCACTACAGTTATCAATAGATTCAACCACCAGCTTCGCATGCTCTCTCTTTTTCCTCCTGGGAATGCGGCATTCCTCACTTCGTTTTTTCCCGTATAGAGCTGCCAGGCTGCTTTATTAGCAGCTCTGATTTTAGTCTGCAACATTGATTGGTAGGCCTCAACAAACTGCCACGCCATTCAATTTTATATTATATTTACTTATTATTATCTCGATGAGCTCTCAACTTTGGCTGTTTTTTAACCTTGAAACCCATTACGAGCAAAGATGTAGGCGAAAAAATGCACAGGAAATAACCAATTGTGAATATTGATATCCAACTGGAATTTGTTGTTTGTTTGTTGCGTGTGTTTCGTTTTACTTATAGGTATCTCTTCTATTAAAATCTCTCATTTCATAAGTAAATGAATTTAAGAGTCACTGCTTGGACAGAGTCGGGTCCCTTACAAACAAAACTTATTATCAATTTCCACTAACCTAACTGGTTGTTAATTGGTTAATTCATAGGCCAGCAAAACTTTTCAACCAATATTTAAAAGAAAAATATAAAAAAAAAATTACTTGGAATTTTTTAATTAAGTTGTCGGAATTTTAAAAGTTCAATAATCTCCAGTTTACAGAAAATAATTTCAAATTTTTTTTTTTCAACGCCTCGTTGCATTTTGTTGTTTATTTTCCTTGGTGTATAAACAATTTTACGATGACTTTGCTTAATAAAGTGTGGTTTTTGGAACTACGTTAAAAAAAATTGTATTTTTATTTAAATAAATTAAGACTTGCTGAATTGCTGATTGATTTATTTTATTGCCAAAACTCAAAAACAAAAAACATACATATGTATGTAGGCATCTTAAAAACAATTTCATATAGATTTTTCAATGAGTGTGATTGACTTCATTTAGAGAGACCTTCATAACAAAAAATTGCAGATTCTTATTTGTTTCTTGTAGCCAGATTCAGTATTTTGTTAGGTATTTAGTTTTTCAGAAATTCTTTCCCACTTTGTGACTGATTTATCTACATGCACTTGAACATACCCACATGTATTCGAATATCCTAAAATTTTTCTATGAAAACACAGTGAAGGTGAAAAATTCTAATATTTTGGAGACGAATGCATTTGGCTATTTTACTAACAAAGGAGCATTATTTAAAAATCAGTTCAAACACCCATCACTTTCAAAGATTCATTTATAGATCTTTCTAATGCCATACACGACATGAAATCTGCCAATTAATAATGACAAAAGGAATAATTTGGCCCATTTTATTGTTGATATTTTGGTCATTAAACTGACCGTTTTCCAGTCGTGTAAATAAGATTTAAGAAAGTCAAGTACATCAGCACCTTGTCACGATATCAGAGCTGTTTTTGGGCTAGATGAATGTATGGTACAAGGGCTCAGAGGGATCATAGCACCTCATATGTGGGGTATTCGAAATAAAAATTGCTATGTAAAAGGTCAGTAATTGGTCATAGAAGGTCAACAAGCTTCAGTAATTGGTCAACCATATTTAAGGCATAAAGTTTAAGCCCCAACTGTTTTCAACTGAATGAATTTTCGAAGCCCTCTATTTAAAGCTTCATAGAGTAAATTTTAGCAGGATTTAGTTAGGAATTTTCAAATTTTATATCCCACAAATGAAAGGGTCTGGACCTTTGGCTATGGGAAATTTGATATTTGAGAATGCCATCTAATTGGTCAATAATTGGTCAGGAAAGGTCAACTAGTCCTAGAAATTGGTCAGTCATAGATAACTTGTAATAAAGGCTGAAAGTTTTCCAAGGTCACGTGCGATTTTTGGCACCTCATTTAAGGGAAATTTACAAAAAAAAAAATATACAGTCAGAAAGATCTCTAGATTTTGAAAAAAGATCAAATATTTAAAGTAATTGGTCAGCGATATTTTTTTTCTATGAGTTTTTTCAAAATTCGTTTCAAGGACACAAAAAAACTTTTGGCACCTCATTTGGGTTATTCCAAAAAATTAAGTATTGAAAGGCCACTTTATGGTCATAAAAGGTCAGCTTTTTTTAGTAATTGGTCAACCATACATATTTTTTAATGAATTGAAGAATAAATTCAAGGTCAGCCATAGATTTTCTTAAAATTAATTTTCAAGTTTCTGTTCAAGGTCATTGCGATTTTTGGCACCTCGTTTGGGGTAGATTTACAAAAAATTCATACCACCTGAAAGGCCTTAAGATCTGTATAAAAGGTCAGTTTAGTTATAGTTTCAGTTTCAGTAATTTGTCAGTCATAGATTTATTGTGCCAAAAAAGTTCCTGACCTTGAAACAAAACTTTAAAAAATCGTAAACAAGATTATATAGCTGACCAATTATTGAAATAAGCAGATCTTTTATGACCATGAAGTGGCCTATCAAATGGCATACTTAATTTTTTGGAATGATCCAAATGAGGAGCCAAGAGTTATTTTGTGACCTTGAAACGAATTCATAGAAAAAAAAATATGGCTGACAAATTACTGTAAATATTTGACCTCTTATCACGATCTAGAGATCTTTTGGATGGTATACTTTTTTGGTAAATTACCCTTAAATGAGGTGCCAGAAATCGCACACGAACTTGAGTGACCTTGAGAAACCTTTAGCTTTAGTACAAGTTATCTAGATCTGAGCAATTTCTAAGACTAGTTGGCCTTTTCTGGACAATAACTGATCAATTAGATGGCATTCTCAAATATCAAGGTGCCAAAGGTCCAGATCCCACAAATGAAGCACACAAAATATAGTAACTTTAAAAATCTTTATCAATTGATTAAAAATGGAATATCCTTTTTGTGGCGTCCTAAGATTCCGGAGCCTAAAAAAGGCCCAACACTTCACGCACCAAATGTCATTATTGAAAATATGAACACGTAAATCAAAATTACCAGCCTCTCAGGATTTTTGACCACTGTGTGTGTGTTCCATCATGACATCCTTGAAATAAAAAGGACAGGAAGATAAAACATTCTCAATAGAAAAAAACGTATAAAAGACGTTACAGATTTTGGAAAAGAATAGAAAATAAATGAAGAATGAAGTTTTTGTTTTTAAATTATCCGGAGGAAATCTTTAAAAGACACTTGGTAAGAATCGGTACCGAATAGTGTGGGACTCTTATCGCACTAAAACCACTGGTAAATCAGGACCAATCGATGGAAGATCAACAAATGAATTTTTTTTCTTAATTTACAAATCACATTTAGGGAAGTTCAAAGTAATAAAACTTATCTAAAGCTTTTAGACTATCAGCTCATGAGGCTTTTTTCTTTTTAATCTCTGAACATTGTCTTGTACGTGGAGTTGGTATGACTTTGCAGTCGCTTCTTGTTTGATCCAGTGTGTTTCCCACGAAGTACTTTGCTTTGATATTTTTTTGATTGGGTTCAGCATTTGTTTTCCTCATAGATCCCCATAGTTGGATGTCTAGGACCAAACGGGTTTCAATACTTGCTCATAAAACATAAGTTTTTTCTGGGCAGATAGGTCTGAGTTCTTTCCTAGTAACCAGTACATTTTTCTGTACTTTAAGTTTAGTTCTTATCTTTTGTTTTTGATGTGCTCTTTCCATTTAAGCTTTGCATCCAAAGTCATTCCAAGATATTTGGCAGTATTGGAGTAAGGTACTGCTGTCCTGTTTATAAGAATTGGAACATTGTTTGTTTTTTTGTTTGTTAAGTTTATATGCGTCAATTTTGTTTCATTTAGTTTAATTTGCCATTTTTGCCTCCAATCACTAACTTAATCGAACTGCATTATGCTGTTTTTGTGCAGTCTTAGTTACGGATTTATCTGGCACCGATATTGCAGTATCATCAGCAAAGGTGGCCATGATAGAGTTGATGTCCACTGGAATATCCTTTGCATATAACAGATACAAGGTTGGTCCTACGACACTTCCTTGTAGTACGCCGGCTTCAATTTTCCTTAGCTCCGAGTAATTTTGGTTGTACCGTACTCTAAAGAGTCAGTTCGTAACGTAGGATTTCAGTATTTCATAGAAGTTCCCTATGCAGTTTGTACTCAAGTTCCAAGTGCCAAACCTTGTCAAAGGCTTGGACAATATCTAAGAATATAGCCAAGCATACTCGTTTTGTGCCTTTTTTTCAGCATCCGAAATCAAAGGGACTTGGTCCATTTTGGAATGTTTATTTATAAATCCAAACTGATGGCTCGGAATAGTCTTCTTTCATCTATTATTTTGTAAGTCTTTTCAGGAGCAGTTATTTGAAAATGTTTGCCATGAGTGCTATAAGCAATATAGGTTTGTAAAATATTATTTCTGTTGGTGGTTTTAATGAAGATTGAAATAGTTTTTTTTTTTTTTTAATTTTAACAAAATTTAAATTTGAGTTTAAGACAATTCTACGAAAAAAAACACGAACACTTAATATTTGTCAATTCAAATTCAAACAAATAATGTTAACTTCAATTTTAAACGAATGGATAAGGTATGTATATTTGTAAACAATCTGCTGTGAATAAAAGGATTTTTGCTTAGAGTATCCATTTTTACTGTCGGTATATTTGAATAAAGTGCTTATGTTAAAAAATATTTATAAAAAAAATCAAACACCACGTGATGTAAAAAAACAAGCTGAATTTGTTCTCTTGTTACACAGTTAAAGCAGGCAGAGACAATATTGGTTTAGGTATGTGCATATATCAATATTGTTATAAATTGTTAACATATCCACTTTCAAATTCTATAGACATTCATTTTTTTTTCATATACTTACATACAATGAATGTTTGCACAAAAAATAAAAAAAAAGATAAAACTCAAACAAAAACTTGCAAACAGAAATTGAACCTCACCAGTTTCTATACTCCTGCTACATCAATGGTTTACCAAACCTAAACTGAAAGTTCAATTGTTGCACTTTACTCCGTGTCCTTTATTCCTGAATGATTCATATTTGAGGTATACGAGGAGTAAAACAAAAATTCACATGCACCTAGCGTAGATTGTTCATTGGGATTACCAACAACAAACAAAAACAAAAATGAGAAAGGGTGTCTAGTAGGTGAGAGCTTTTTAAGGAGAAATATTTTGTTTTTATTTACATTGTTATAGAGTCAAACTAGGTTTAAGACTCAAACATGGTGTAACAGGATAGATTTAGGAATTTTAATATTCTGTTATGTCTAAAGCACAAATAAATTAAAAAAACGTACTTATACATCCCCTAATAACTTTATGCGTAATTTGCTTTTTTTGCCAATTAAAATTCATATATTTTGTTACATATTGTATGGAGTATAAAACATTTTTGTTCCTGCGTTATTTAATATAGAGCTGCGAAACTTTACAAAACACGTTTTAATTCACTTAGCTTAAAACAAATTTAGATAAGAACACTACTGCTTTTTACCTTTTGGGATTATGTATATATAACTAAAAATAATTTTTCTATAAGCTTTTTTCTCTACAACTACTTGGTAAAAACAAACAACAAAAAATTTTGTTACTGTGCTTTAGACTTGTAGTACATTTGGACACTCAGGCGTATACGCGCTTTTTTCTTTGTGTTCCTTTTCTTCGCTTTTTTATTATATTCTTATTGTGAATTTTTAGTTTTAATTTTATTATTTTTCTAAGCTCCATAGATAGTTGGCTGATAAAATTGCCAACTTCATACTATCTGTAAATGTCATGAATAAGTGCTTCTCATTAGCCGTTCGGACTCGGCAAAAAATTGTAGGTCCCCTCCATTCCTGCTAACAACACGCACACAGGAATGGTTGAGAGTTGTAAGCCACTAGGCCTTGGTTCTCCACGAGCTGTTGTGCCACCAAATTTTTATTTATTTTATATTATCTGTAATAGACTAGCGTCAGCGGAGTCGTTTAAGCTAACAATATTGATCTCCGCTTTTACAACACTTTGAATTTTGTGTGAAAAAATTGAATAAAGTGCCTCAACCATTTATCCTGCTAAATTAACCACCATATTATATACTGACATTTTTTATAAAAATATTACCGCCTAGGAAAAATACGGACAAATTCCAAGTGAAGATTTTTCTATGCAATGATTTTTATTTGTGGATAAGGAATACGCATACAAAAGTCTACAGACGAATCTGGCTTGCGTTAAAAGTTACATATATTCAAGATCAAACCCGCCAGAAATATATTTTGATCGTAAAGGGTTTAACGGCTGATGTTGATTTTGAATAACACTCAAATTATTTAGGAAATTAGAGTAATTTCTTTTTATTATGATAATATTGGTATGGTTCAATTATGTATGGAACTAAATATTGGCCAAATGGCCGCCGCGACCTCGGCGGAACACTGATGGTCCAAATTTTTGACGACGCTGAGGCATAATTGAAGTTCTATACCGTTAATTTGCCAAATTATCTCATCCTTTAGCTCTCAAATTGTTGCTGGCTTATCAACAAACACCTCTTCTTTCAAATATTCCCAAAAAAACAAGTCCAAAGGTGTCAAATCATATGATCTTGGCGGCCAATTGACATCACCACCACGTGAGATAATACGGCCATTGAATTTGTCGCGCCAAAGAGCCATTGTTTCATTTACTGTGTGGCAAAAGGCACCATCCTGTTAAAACCACATATCATCCACATCCATATCTTCCAATTCGGCCATAAAAAGTTCGTTATCATCTCATGCTAGCGAACACCATTCACAGTTACTGCCTGACCTACCTCATTTTGGAAAAAATACGGCCCGATGATGCTGATCCGATGATCACTCTTTGATTATCATTCGCTTAAATGCGGCAATTCGGCTTATTGACAAATCCACTGAGATGAAAATGTGCCACGAAATGTGCCATGAAGTGCAAGATATGCATTTTTGATTTGAACGCCCATTTTCATATTAACTCGATTGTGCATCTTTCCATGGTTCAAGTTGACTAAGTCCGAAATTGAAAAATGTCAAATGAAGTGCAGAAAAAAGCTTGACGTTTAGGTGTGGTTCACATTAAACATCGGTCCTCAAAATTTAACCACCCTTTATAACGATATTTTATTTTGAATGTGTCCAGAAAAAATTCATTTCCACTTGGGGAAAATTCCAAGTTAAAATTTTCAAATGCAACTGTCAATTTTAAAATAAATTTAATTTGGTGGCACAACAGCCTAGTGACTTACAACTCTCAACCATTCCTGTGTGCGTATTTTTGGCAGGAATGGAGGGGACCTACAATTTTTTGCCGAGTCCGAACAGCTAGATGAGAAGCACTTAATCATGACAAGTATACTCTTGGAGGATTTGTCAGTTCCTCGAAAGAGGCAGTACCTCGTGAAAAAAACATTTCTATTTTTAGGTGGCAGCGGCTGGGAATTGAACCCAGACCTTTGGCATGACAGTCCTACGCACTAACCATCATGCCACGAGGTAACTGTCAATTTACTGAAAAAAATATTTCTGGTGTTAGACCAAGCCATATTCGTCTGTAGATTTTGGCATGAGCATTCCTTATAAAAGAATAAATATATTTGTGTTAAAAATTTGAACTTGGAATTTTTCCCAAGTGGAAATGAATTTTTCCGAACCATGTTGGGCCCGAAAACGAGCACTTTCGAAAACTGATAGTTTTTGAAATCTCAACATCCATTTATTGGGGCCTCGTATCAAAGAATTGCTTATAATAACTCCTATAGAGAATACTATTTTCTAAAAAATAAGTATAAATAATTTTTCAAAAACTTTGCCATTTAAGAGAAAAATGCAAAATACCGTTATTTTTGTTGTTAGTCCAGTTTAAATAAAAAATAATATCTTTAAAATGACCTCTAAAAAAAGAATTTATGTCACCTTGTAGAAGGTTTAATAATCTACAAACTAAGTTGAAATAAAATTTCAACATTTACCGTTTAAAAGTGATAAGTGGAAAATCATTAATTTCAATACTTTACCTTTAAAGCAACAATATCTTGTTACCTGTCACTTACATTGAATAAAGCGTTAACGTTTTTTTTAATTACATTGCAATCTATGAACTGAGCATAAATTATCTAATGGCAACTTCCTTATTTAGGAGTTTGAGTTTTTGATGACATTTTTTAAAAAATTATATCTTTTAAATTATAACTTTATAAAAATAAATTATTCTATTTGAATAGAAGTTAATATAATGCGCAAACTGTATATACAAATGTTTTTGGTAACACTCACGATTTCCCAGTTATACGCAAATAAAGTGATATTTTCGTCAATTTGCATTTTTTTAAATGCAAATATTTTCTTACCCATCAGTCGGAAAAAAAAAGGTTCGAAATATTTTTTGAAGAAAATCATATTATCTACAGGTTTTGTTTACACTTTTTTTTTAAAACTATATACCGTTCCAAAGTAATACATGAAAAACAAGTATTTTCAACATTTGAATGTGAATATTTTTAACGCAAGCCAGATCGGTCTGTAGACTTTTTCATTCGTATTTCTTATCCTCAAATAAAAAAAAATTACATTTCAAAACCTTCACTTGGAATTTTCCAACAGATTGGAATTTTATTTGTACATTTTTACTGGGCTAAGAGTAGAGTCATAACTTGTCCGTTAATTTCCATGAGCGAATTTTGTACGACCATGGTCTGAATTTTTGCTTGATTTAGTAACTTTTCAAATCGTTTTAGAGAATAAATAAATTGCACTTCATATGTATCTATACATATATCGATACCTTACTGTAAGAATGTCTTAAGTGACATTTTAACAATTTTAAACTAAAATTTTTAAAACCTCTTTTTCATTTATTTATGAATTTTTAGTAATAAACAGATTTCTGAAGAGATTTGGAGTTGAAAATTCAGCTCCAAATCTTTAATTAATAACTGAGCAGGAATACCATTTTATACATTCTTACGGAAAGGTATCGATATGTATATTAGGGTGGTCTTTTTTTGTATAAAAGAAAAGAAAATTGTTTAAGTTGTGTTAACATGTATGTTCTGCACCCTAGTACGAGTATAGGGAACGTTGTATCAAAAATTGATACAAAATTTCACAAAGATTGCTTTTGATGCTCAATGAAGCTAGTTTTGATGTAAGATGTACTTGGGCGTATAATAATTTAAAAGTTTAATTGAATAACTTTCAGATATGCAAGTATAGATACGCATAATGATGTATACACACATGTCTTATGATAATGTCAAAAAGTCTTGCCTTATACTTTTTAGTTCTATAGTGACTTATTTGCATATCCCTGTAGTGCAGTTTTCATTAATTGTCTGATGTTAAAATTGCCTGTTGAAGGTAAGTTTTCCCAGCCAAAAGTTCTGTATTTGAGTTGATGAACTTAATCTAAACATAACTAATTAACATTAAACGAAGGAAAACTTTATCGAGGTTTTCCAAGAATGCTAAAGGAGGTATATGAGAAACTTTGTTAAATAACTTTATGCATAGCTCACTTGCTATTTTTTTAATGCGAAGATGAAATATATTTTTTTCAGTTTTTCTCAGTTTTTCAAAAAATTAACCATTGTAATTGAAAAAATGTAAAACATAATTTTTGCTAGATTTTATCGATATTTGACATTTGACCTGTTCTTAACTATAATGCAATTTTAAGGAAAAAAAACAATGATTCAATGAAATTATTGGAAATATGAACATTGAACAGCCAAAGATTGTCCCATAACATATACTGAGGTTCACTGTATAGTGTACATACGTATATTTTTCCTATATTTATTATTCTACTTATTATATATTTAAATATTATTTTATTTCATTAATAATTTTGTTTGTATTATTATTATTATTATTATTATTATTATTATTACTATTATTATTATTATTATTATTATTATTAATCACTATTAATGTAATCTAAAAGAGAATAAAATCTCATATTGATGAAATAAACTAAACTAAAAATACAATCTGAAAATAATTTTAATTTAAGGCCAGTTCTCTAAAAATGTGGATATGTTAATTTTAAAACAAATTTGCAATTATATATTTATGATCACCTCGAGGATGACTAGAAAAATCAATAATTTATGTATAAAAATAATAAATATGGTTAATAAAAATATAATCTTTGAAGTTTTAAACAATGGTCATATTTAGGACAAAAGTAATTTAAAAAATTTCCTTAAGTTCGAATTTCAATAATATTATTTTAATTTCATCTTTGAGCAGAAAAAAAAAATTTAGATGAAATTATATTTCAATTTAAATTCGTTTCTGTTATTTTTTGAAATCTTGATTTTACAGTGAGATTTTTGACATGAATAAATTTCGATTGTATGACCAAAGTGATAACTAAGGCTAGAGTTTTCATGCAAATGCATATTTTTGGATAAACTTTAGAGACTTTTATTTTTCTATATTTTATTATAAATGCATATTTGAATATTTTCATGTTTTCATAATAAAAATAAGTGCATATTTTTCAACAAATTTAACATAAAGTTTAAAAAAAACATTCGTTTCAGTAACTGCAATTCATAATTTTTCAACAGTTCAGCTTATGGACAGAGGGAAAGAAATTCTTTGGCTCTGTCTCTTGGATTATTTTCCATCTAAATATTTCAAAGTTTCTTGTTTTCAACTAAGAAAGTGTCATTTTTATCAAATCATTGATTTATCAACGGACTTGTTGTTTTATTTTAAAATACCCCGATTATTTGAACGGGAAAAACTGGTCTAAAATGTTTAAAAGACCATTTTGACGTCTAAATAACAGAGCATTAATTTAGTTTAAGTGAAATCTGAAAACCGTTCTTTTTGGCTTTTGATCAAATTTTTAAAATAATTTTATCTTTTAAATAGTAAGCTTAAGTATAAAAATGTTCATATTTTCATATAAAGAGTCAAATATTAAATCACTATTCGACTATATTTAACGTTAAAGAGAAAACCGAGATTTTCGTTAATTTATGTTTTTTGAAAAAGCTATATTTCCAAGACCATCAAAAAAGCTGAAAAACCAACTTTTTCTACACTTGGACTTAAATAACTTTTTATGCGCTCGTGTGAGATGGACTAGAACTTTCTGCATTTATTTGTTATATAGAAAAAAAGTCTTTAGCTATTTTTTAGGTTTGTCGAAATTTCGGCAAGGTCAAATCACTATTTCGACTGGACTATATGGAATTAATTGAAAACATAGCCTTGCAGGCTTGTAGCAACTAAGAAAACGATAAAAATTTATTTTTACAAAATGATATTGCTACAATCTATTAAAGAGATAGTAAGTCTTGTGACAACATTAATATTTAATTCTATTGGAACGTTAATACGTAAAATCTGCTTTGTTTTGATATCCTTTCAAAAATTTATTACACTCGTATTATATTTTCTCCTTTTTAGTCAACTGATTTGCTTACAGTCAGGACACACAGCGTTGTTTATTTTTCTGTGCAGTTTAATCCGATTTATTTCATTTTATTCGATTTTATTAAGTACTCGTATAACAAGAATCCAGGTACTTTTATCATAAAAAGTTGTTAAATCTTAAAGTACAAGAGAGTATTTTGTATTATATATCTTCCTTAAATATTTTCTTAAATATGTTTAAAGGAGGTAGCTTCACTAAATAAAGTCTCAGTGGTCCAGGAATAAATCCTAATTTAGGCTTTATAAAATGGTAAAAAGAAAAATATAAAGCCTTAAATTTTGGAAGAGTAAATTTCTTTTTGAAGCAACCTTAAATCACAAACTATTAGACTCAGCAGCATGCTGAGAAGGAGTTTTTCTACACATATTACTCTTTAGGATCTAATGATGAAAAGACGTCAAAAGACTACGTTTCCATATTAATATGAATGACGTAAGTTAGCTCCTAAATGTTCCAATCCAGATGCTAGAAAATTATAAAAAGAAAAGGAATTGATTAATTTTGTATCTACTAATTTTTGTGATTATTTAAATAAGACGCTCAAAACAAGAAACCGTAGGTATGTACCTACAAATTGCTGGGTCATGTAAGACTACATTTTAAAATTTAATAATACAAATATAACTACCTATAGGAGGATGTTCAGGGGAAATTCCATTTCCAAAAAATTAAGACAAATCCAATTTTTGGTGGAGAGCTCTGTTTTCATAAGTCTTAAAAATTTCGTAAAAAGAACCCTAAACTTGAGCTGGGTCAAAAATTTAAGGAAAATTTTATTAAAAAGGGAGTGAAATTCCTTTTTCTTATATCTCGAAAACTATATTTTTGTTTGAAAAAAATGTTAAGATACAAATTGTAGCTTATAGCTAAATACACAAAAAAAAATGAATGTTCTTTTTTGTTTATATTTACAATGAATAGATTTTGAGAAAACCCAGCAAGAACTTCATGGTGTAGACAAATTTAGTCAAGAAATTTATTAAAATTGCATGAATATTTTGTAGACAACATTTTGAATATGATTTTTATTTGGCTACATCTCCTCTGGGTTAAGCGGGGAAGGCCACCACTCTGAAAAATCACCCACTTTTTCACAAGTTTTTATTCAAACAAAATCAAAATGACTAAATAGTAACATTAAGACCATACATTTTTTATTATGACCTAAGTTTATTAATCTTAAAGTTTTTGCATATCAAAGTTGTCCTTATAATTTTGTAGTGTAAAAGAGCCATGACCCCGTGGCCCTCCGCCATGTGCCCCAACAGGAGCAGGCCTGGTAAATCATGTTCAGCCCGAGTGGGTAGTTGGTATGAAATATTATAAATAATAAGTCAATTTTTTTTAAATAATTGGTGATTTTATGAAAAATGGAAGAACAAGTTTGGATGCAAATAAACGTTGAAACTTACTGTAGTTGAGCTTTAGAATGTCCTTTCACATAACTTAAAGCTGCCAGTAAAAAAAAAAAAATAAAAAAACAGCAATTTTATGCTAATTTTTTTCTATTTTAAATCATTTTTTTTAAATCGTTTAACCCTTGCCTTAATGGAGTAATGAAAAACCCTCTTGACCTGGTAAAAAAATAATACTGTTGTGCCTCATTAGCTCAAATTTGAAGGACTTTTTCCACATAACATTAGTTTTCACATGACATCAGATTTGTTTAAAAAAAACTGCAGAAATCAAATTGTTATTTGGAAGATAGTGGAATTTCTCGTCAATATTCATAAATTCAAGTATATAAAGAAGATTATAATCACAGGTCTTAAAAAAAACATTTAAGCACAAACTTTATTTCACTGATGATACATTCAAAGCTGGTTCTGACATCACATAAATTAGTTACAGATTGGAATTTTTAGTTTATTGTTCCAATCAAAATTCATTTCAATTCAAAATCGTAATAAAACAAGGAAATTTTAAGAGAAAGTTTGTATAAGCAGGAAATATATTTAAATTAGCTAAAATAATTTCGTTGAGAGTTGGAGATGAAAAAGAACGCCATCTTCATTCTTTATTAAATATGATTGTATGAACAGCAAACATTTAAATCCTTGGAGCTTTTTTTTTTTAGAAATTATCTTTTATATGTAAAACTCTTGAAACATTTTTAAGAAACAATTTTGGTATGTAAATCTTAAGTATTTATTTATAAACATATAAAAATAAAATTTGAAAAATAATTTGTTAGCCCATATTTTTAATATAAAATTTTCAAAAAAAAAATTTTTTCTATTCTATTATTCTTAATCTATATCATTTATAAAATATTCAATTTTCAAAAAAAATATTTTGAAATATTTTTTAAGAATTCAAAAAATAAAAAAAATATATAGTTTTTGAAAGCCTCTGTATTAAAAAATATTTAAATCAGTCAAACCGTTTTGAAGAAAATCAAATATTAAAAAATAGTTCTTTGGGAAGTAATTACCTTTTTTTTGAAAAAAGGGTTTTCCACCTAAAGGAAGCATTTACTAAAAATAATTTTTTGAATTTTTTTTCATAAAAAGTTGCATAGCCGCTCTTGAGAAATACGATAGTAAACAAAAATTTTATGGCATGTACCGTTATTTTTGGTTCTTGAAAAAAAATGAAAAAATGTGTGTGTATATGCCACCAACTTTTTTGTTGTTCTTTATCATCGTGATGTCATGTTTAATTGTTATCTCAGTTTTTGTTTGCAGGAATCCAAAACTTGCCTTATGGTACCTACATGGCAAATACAAATTAGCGTTTTCTCCCTCCCAGGGCTTCCCTCCCCATTGAGCCACCTCAATTTTTGAAATTGATTTATTTCAATACCTTTTGGTCTGAGAGAATAAGTGTGAATTATTAAGCTCTAAATAGTTTGTCCATTAAAAAAATATAAAGCGGGAAATTTCCAAAAATGAGTATGTTTATATTTACATTTTATGATGTTTTCCGTTTAAATCAAATGATTTCAATGTTGGTTTTTCAAAAACAGGTAACGTTTCCTAAAAAAACATGCAACATACACACATATCGTCGGTTCAAAGTAAAACTCACTAACAAATTACACCTTTGAAGGAAATTAGATTGAAACATACATACATTTTAACACTGAAAAGTCTCTTTCTGCAAATTTTTGAATAAGTTCCAGTATATATCTTTCAATGTTTTATAAAACTGGGCAAAAGAATGCTTTCATGATTTAAATGAATTTCATTCTCATTTGCTTGATATTTTTTCCGAACTTAGCGAGTTTTACATTTGGACCGATGGTACTAAGGGGGCACTAATTTTGGAACTAATGAATTTCTTTTACGACCGATGGCGATGGGAGAGAGGGACTCATTTACAAATATGTAAGACGCTAAACACCCCTTTATTACTTTGAGTTCAATTCAAATTGATTCGAGTTTAAATTTAATTTCTTTCTTTTTTTTTAATATTTTAAGTGCATTCATATTTGAAACAAACTCATGCATGTTGCTTTTATATTAAACATTTTTAAGTGAGTAAAATAATTTAACAGCTTTACAAATATCAAAATCAAATGGGCTTGATTTCACATCAAAAAATAACAATATTTAACAAAAGATTTAAGAATCTGAATGGATAAGAGTTAGATTTAAATCGAATTCTATTTCAACTAATTTAAATAGATATATAGTTAAATATGCTTCTGTTTAAATAAGTTATAGTTTAGTTTTATCAGTGTAGCGACGTCAAAAACGGAGTTTTGAAAAGTTTATGTCAAGCAATTTTGACTTCGGACTCAAGTTCACCATTACAAAATCTTTAAGAGAATTGGTTTGGTTTAAATGTGATTCATTGTAGACCAGTGTTATCAAGTTATCAATTTAGTCGACCACCGAACAAAAAAATATAGAGTAATATTTTTCGTTTATAATTTCTAATAATATTTTTCGTAATATTTTTCGTTTATTATTTCGTTGTCATTTTGTTATTTATTGATTCGCATTGAACTCATTTGAGTTTTTTCTAGTTTTAATTTTTTGTTTCTTTCAGTGCAACAGGGTTTCAGTAATTTTTATGACATTTGTTTTTCTATTTGCAATTAAGAAAAACACAAGATTAGAACGACAAAAGTTCTTCAGCCTTTTTGTTTGTATGAATAACTAAAAATATATTATACTATTTATGAAATTGATGATTTTATGTTGAACATTATTTATTTTTATGTTTCTTCTTCTTTTTCGTACAGATGCATAACTAGTATTTGTTAAAAAATACCCAAAAATGTCGAGTGGATAGTGGTACCCACACTAACCATATTATCTGCTGGGCTTGACCAGGAAAGTGGGATAAGAAATGAAAATGATTTTGAGATAAAAATGTTTGTAGTGTGTCCTTACAGAACAACAGTACAAGCTTCACTCCTGGCTTCCCTAATAATGACGATTTTACAGTACCTGATTTTTGTTCAAGCCCACAAACTCTTTTTGTTATCCACTTTATTTTATAAAGGTCTATACTGCCTGCTGAATTAATAAAACAATCACACAATCAATATATACTTTATTTTTTATCCCAGACAATAATAAAACTCTTAAACAAAAGATCATCATCATTTCAATTCCATCATTCTGTTCTCTACTAGTTTTGTTTTGTTTTCAAAATTTTTCAAATAGCTATTTACATATTTAATTGTATAAATTTAAAATTATTTGTTTTTTCTTATTATCATCAAAGTAAAGTTAAAGCTATAATTCTATTCATCAAAAAAGTCATCCTTCTGAGGAGTTCTTAGCATTATAAAAGTATGAAAATTTTCTCTTTTTTAAAATTGAAAATAAATCTTAAATTCCTTGCAGATTTTTATATACCACATCAATTTGCCGTAAGGAGTTCTTCAAATCATCAAGTAAATTGAGAAATTCAAGTGCATCAGCATCAGCATAGTGCAGGAAAATCAATGTGCGAAGGAATTTTATTTCTGCAGCAGTAGGTAGTAATCCCCGAGGTAAAGGAAATTTTTTGAAAATATTTACTTTATCCTTATGAACTAGGAATGAAAATTCTATTTTTCAACAATTTTTCTTTTGTAAATGAATGCAGAATATCGTAGGAGTTGCATGTATTTATCAATAGAGCATAGTAATGCAAATTTTATTTTTCATTAGAATTGTGGAAAATATACTATTGATTGGGATCCTTCTATAGCATTGAGGTCACAAGAATTTTTTAAAGGAATGCATGTAGTTTCTTTTGGAAATACATACGTACATAAAATATGAAATAAAATATTATTTTGGATTTACTAATTGGATAGAACATGAACATGAACTGAATACTTAAAAAAATATTTTTCTTTCATTTTGTTAACTTTTAAATAATAAAAGGCAGAAAACAAAACAATGTTTTGGTTAATATTATAAAATAAAATCATACTTAATAAACATTTTTTTTTTAATTTTGTTCTTTAATAATCCTAAAGAACAAAATTTACTTTAATGAGAAAAAAAACTTTATACAAACAAAAACGTTGAGGAATTTTTTTTTCTTAAGAATAATTGCTCCAACGATTTTTATAAATTTTTTTCTGTGATACTAAAATTAGTGCAGTCCACTACCAAAAATTGCGAAAACTTAAACTAAGCAACTATTCACCCTCATCATGGGCGGACAAAGAGGCAGCGACACTCTTGGCGGTAAAGGAAGGTTACATCCCTTAAATAGAAAAACGGTAAAAACATGTGCTTTCAGTTTTTATTATTATGAATGTTTCGATTTTTTGCTCATTGTTGATCTTGAATAAACTCTTGATTAATTTTAATTTTGAAAAGCAAAATGCCACTAAAACGATAACTGTTAAATAAACTCTCATCGCCAGTAAAAGACTTAGTAAAGAGCCTGAAAAGTCGTACTTAATAATGAAGCAAACAAATTCAAAGGCTGTAAAAAATATAGGGCTGTTCAATAAGAGCGTTACAAAAGTTTTTTTAATTAAACCAAAAACGGTTTTGGATATCAATGAAATTCTTTATTTCTGTGAAAGTACGTTCAATTCCATTGTGTATGGAACTCAGTTTCGTAATTTACGTAGCCCCACAGGAAATAGTCTAACGGCGTAAAATCGTACGACCAAGGCGGCCAAGCGACTTGACCATTTCGTGAGATAAAACGTTCTCCAAACTTGGTTTCCAATAAATTGATTGTGACATTCGCTGTGTGGCTTGTGGCGCGCGCCATCCTGTTGGAACCACATGATTGGGGCCAAAAATATTCGGTTATTATTGAACGGTAGCGATCTCCATTCACAGTAACGTGCCGGTCTTGATTATCACGGAAGAAGTACGGCCCAATGACGCCGCTGGCCCATAAACCACACCAAAACGTAATTTTTTCGAGATGCAATGATGACTCATGGAGTACGTTTGAATTGTTGCCTGACCAATACCGCATATTTTGATTATTGACGAAGCCATTCAGCCAGAAATGAGCCTCATCGCTGAAGATGATTTTTCGATGAAAATCATCCGAATCCGAATCATTTTTAAGTTGTTGCTCAGCCCAATTCACGAACATACGAAGCTTCTGGTGGTCAAGCAGCTTCGGTTCTTGCGTCAATTTGATCTTGTAAGGATGTAGGCCAAGATCTTTTCGCAAAATTCGTCACAACGACGTCACAGAGATGCCCAACGCTTGAGAACAACGTAAGAGAGACACATTTGGGCTTTCTGCAACTGAAGCCTCAGCGGCAGCAATATTCTCGACACTACGGATACTTCTTTGTCTCACTGGCACGGGAACATTTTGTATTGTGTCTATGGATTCAAATTTGTCCACTAGACGCTCAATTGTTGATCTGCTAGGACGATTATGACGACCATGAATTGGACGTAGCGCTCTTAACGTTGAGGCCACTGACTCCTAATTTCGGTAGTAAATTTTAATAATTTCGACTCGTTGTTGGCTCGTATATCTTTCCATCATGAAATGGCAAACCTTACTGAAGAGAAATGCCCAAAGAGCGGCAAGAAATATGGCATCGTTTGCTGTCTCTGTTGCTCTACTTTTGTAGCGTCCCATTTGAAAATCCGTTTATTTGCATTTTTTAAATTCAATTTTTTCAGTTCCCATATGACGCCGTTTTTGCCCGATTTCCAATATCATATTTTCTGTTAGTTTTTTTTTGTGTCGAGGTAAAAATTGGAGCAACAGCACGCAATTTTTTTCCTTTCAATACAGCAATATTTTCGGTTGAAAAGCTGAGAAAATTGACGAAATATCTTCCATGGCCTAGACCGATGAATAAGTTCAGTAGAAAATGTATCCTAACATTTCTTCTCACGTCAAACCAGCATCTTGAGCCTTTTTAACCTGCACAATTTTCTTCTTTTTTTTTTCTACCCCGCCTTTCAATTGAAAATTCTACCTCAGTACGTTGTTCTCTTTTTCACGATGTCATCATGAAGTTCATGAAGAAAAGCTGTGAGTGCTTTTATTTTTATTACACTTTTTTCTAGATTGAGCCAAACATTTGGGCAGGTTTTTCCGAGCTGCATACACTTTATCCATAATATATTGCACCAGATAGAAAGATATCAAAAAAAACGTAAAGTCGCATACAGCAGATAAGAGTGTGGTTGAAGCACTTCTTGTACAGGGTTGCCATGTCTTGAACAAGTTCAATAGCCTAATTTAAAAATGTTATTAGCCCAAAGTCAGAGCCGAAAAAGTAGCCCATATGATAGCCCAATAACAATAAAAGAAATGTTCTAATAACTTCAATCAAAATTTATTTTTATTTATAACGAAAATAAAATACATTTTTTGTTAATAGAAGAAAGAAGAATTTGAATGGAAATTCTGGGATCAATAGAGAAACTGAATGATGTTGAAGTGAGGTTTGTTGCGGTTGATTTGAAATGTTAAAACCATTAAGTTTATATCCCCTATCACACGACGATTCCTTCCGTCTGACTCGTTTCGAATTTTCATATCTGATTTCAACTTCGCTCCCGTTGAAAAAAGTTAGACGTAAAGAATCATTTTGTAAAAAAGGACACTATTCAGTGAATAAAAAGTGGTGCCAAATTGTGGAATGTTTAAAGAGTTTGCTTATGGGAGAAGTGTTTTATTTATTTTTTTTTTTTTTTTTTTTTATTATCCGATGGAAATCTTCAAAAGACACTCGGTAAGAATCGGTACCAAGTAGTGTGGGACTCTTACCGCACTAAAACCACCGGTGAATCAGGACCAATCTATGAAAGATCGACAAATGATTTTTCTTTTTCTTAATTTATCAGTCGCATTGTGGGAAGTTTAAGTTATAACACTTTCCATAGCTTTTAGACCATCAGCTCATGAGGCTTGGTTCTTCTTAATCTCCGAACATTGTCTCGTACATTTAAGACGGTCTCCATTTCGGAGTTGGTATGACTTTGCAGTCGCTGATTGTGTGATACAGCGTGTTTTTTAACTACTTCTGTAACCATTTCAATTTGAAGGTCCCGATGTAGATCGCTATTTCTTATATACCAAGGGGCATTTATTATTCCGCGAAGGACCTTGCTTTGGAATTTTTGGATGGGTTCAGCATTTGTTTTCTTTGTACAGCCCCATAGTTGGATGCCATACGTCCAAACGGGTTTCAGTACTTGCTTATATAACATTAGTTTGTTCTGGATAGATAGGTCAGAGTTCTTTCCTAGTAACCAGTACATTTTTCTGTACTTCAAGTTTAGTTCGTCTTTTTTCTTTTTGATGTGCTCTTTCCATTTAAGCTTTGCATCCAAAGTCATTCCAAGGTATTTGGCAGTATTGGAGTAAGGTACTGTTGTACTGTTTATAAGAATTGGAACATTGTTTATTTTTTTGTTTGTAAAGTTTATATGCGTCAATTTTGTTTCATTTAGTTTGATTCGCCATTTTTGCGTCCAATCTCTAACTTTATCGACTGCATATTGCAGTTTTTGTGTAGCCTTCGTAACGGATTTATCTGGCACCAGTATTGCAGTATCATCAGCAAAGGTGGCCATGATAGCGTTGATGTCCACTGGAATATCCCTTGTATATAACAGATACAGGGTTGGTCCTAGGACACTTCCTTGTGGTACACCGGCTTCAATTTTCTTTAGTTCCGAGTAATTTTGGTCGTACCGTACTCTACAGAGTCGGTTCGTAACGTAGGATTTCAGTATTTCGTAGTACTGCCTGGGAAGATCCCTTTGCAGTTTGTACTCAAGTCCCAAGTGCCAAACCTTGTCAAAGGCTTGAGCAACATCTAAGAATATAGCCGAGCATACTTGTTTTTCTTCAAGTGCTTTTTCCACAACATCCGTAATCCGATGCACTTGGTCTATCGTGGAATGTTTATTTCTAAATCCAAACTGATGGCTCGGAATTAGTCTTCTTTCTTCTATTATTCTGCTTAGTCTTTTCAGAAGCAGTTTTTCGAAAACTTTTGCCATGATTGGTATAAGCGAAATAGGTCTGTAAGATGTTACTTCTGTTGGTGGCTTACCTTGTTTAGGTATAACAATGACTTCTGCAATTTTCCAATGATGTGGCACATATCTTTGTTTAAGGCATGCATTTATTATAAATTGTAGTTTTTTGAAGGCTATAGAAGGCATTTCTTTCAAAACCTGAGCAGTTATTAGATCGTACCCTGGTGATTTTTTGTTAGACAACTTATGTTGACACATACTTCTTACTTCTTTGAGCGTGACAAAAGGAATTTCACATTCGTCGTTTCTATCAACAAACTGTAAGGGATCTGTAGCTGTGCTTGCTGGAAATGGCTTAAAAACATTCGCGAGATGTTCAGCGAAGAGATCAGCCTTTTGTTTTGGGTTTCCGATCCATTTACCATCTTGAGATTTTACTGGCGGGTTTTGTGCCTGTGGTCTTTTTTGGCGCTTAGCTGCTTTCCATAAGGAGTATTCCGTAGAAGCATCCGCCGTCAGACTATTCAGGAATCTACTAAGTGAATCACTTTTAAATTCACAGATTCTTTTCCTTAGTTCATTGTTAAGACGGTTAAAAACTGCCTTATCACCTGGAAATCTCGTAGCTTGCCATTTTCTTCGAGCTCTTCTTTTCTCCAAGATCAGCTCCTTTATTTCGACAGGATATTTTATTTCTTTTTCTCTTGAGTTCGAAATTGTTGGAGTACTTTCTTCTGCAGCCTGTTGCACATCAGCAATGAATTGTTCTACTTCATGATCAATCTGTTCAATTGTTTGCATAGGGGATCTTAGGTTTATAAAACTTTCAAGTTTATCTCTGAATTCGTTCCAGTTTGTTCTTTTGTTCACGAGCTTAGGATTACTTTTCTCTATTATTTCTGCTTCGCTCAGTGATAATATTACTGGAGTATGATCTGACGATAAATCGTAATTACCTTCGACACTTATATGGTTTCGTTTAATACCTTTTACTACGAAAAAGTCTATAAGGTCTGGTATTTTGTTAGAATCAGATGGCCAATATGTTGGCGAGCCAGAAGAATAAAATTCGCAGTTGTATTTGCGGCCTGCTTGATATAGCCGTTTGCCTTTCGTTGTTATGAGCCTAGATCCCCATTGGGTGTGTTTAGCATTGAAGTCGCCACCAACAAGGAAGTTATGTCCTAACAAATTTAGGAGTTCTGCATAGTCTTCTTCAGTTGGAGAGCGCCTCGGAGGGCAGTATATAGATGCTATCTTAAACTCTTTCTTTTTTATACCAATACTAATTGTGGTTACTTGCATGTTTTCATTAGTAAACTTCGGCTCTTCATAGTGTGTTAAGCACTTTTTTATTAGTATTGCTGATCCTCCCCTAGCTTTGTCAGCTGGGTGCGGAGCGTGATAACACGTATAGTTAGGTAATTTATTATCAAGATTTTGTTCTATAGCGAGGTGAGTTTCGGACACCAAACAAATGTCTATATGCTCTATGTCTAAAAAGATGTTTAGTTCTGATACATGTTGTAAAAGACCGTTTGCATTCCATGTTGCGATTTTGAGTGTTCTGTCCATCATTGTTTTTTAAGAGCGACTTCTTCGCTTAGCTGTTTTATGTTTAAATCTTGTTTGACAATCCTTTTCAGGATAAGTTTAAGCATTTCTTTAATAGATGTTTCTTCGTTCTTCCGCACATTTTTAACAATCTGGGAATAGAATTTATTTTCATCACTTTTGCTTAGTGCAATTGCTTTTGGCGGTTGATTTTTAGTTTTGTTTTCAACGGCTACTTTTTTGCTTTCAACTATTGCTTTTGTGTTTGTTGGGTTTCTTAGCTTGTTCCCAGTTTTGTTTTTTCTTTTTGTGTCTTGGAATTTTTTGGCAACTGGACATCCTCTGTAACTTGCCGGATGGTTGCCTTGACAGTTAACACATTTCGCTTTCTGTTCTCTGCCCATGGGACAGTTTTTAGTTGCATGCTTGCCTTCGCATTTAACACAAGCAAACTCACGATTGCAGTATTTTTGTGTATGCCCAAAGGCCTGACAGCGTTTACATTGTGGAACAATTTTTGACTTTCGTAGTGGTTCAATTTTGACAACTATGCCCATAATTGATTTTATACTGTAGATCTTATCGAGAATTTCTTTATTTTCAAAGGTGAGCATAAACAAAGGTAGAGATCTCCTTGTTGTCGTTGATACTCCAGTGGAGTCTTTGATTGTCTCATTTTTAATAAGATTATTCGCATCGAGAGCTTGGAAACCTTTTTGAATAAGGTCTTCGACAATATCTTTGGCATCACATGAAGAGTGGAGGCCTCTTTATCGACCTTGTAGCTTTATTTTCGTACGAGTGCCACTGAATTCTCTTTTTGTTCAATTCTTCAGTGATAGATCTATACGCATCGGCGTCTTCAACAATGACTTTCCAATTGTCTTTATTGTATGATGTTATATGATATTATTTATGATTTATTTATACGAAAAAAATAAAAAAAATATCGCCCAAGATTAGATTTGGGCTATTAATAGCCCAATTATGATTGGGCTGTCATAAGATAGCCCAACTTTCGATCAATAGCCCAATCTGGCAAACCTGTTCTTGTATCGAAATTTTTCTTGTTAGGATCACAAAGATGTTCAGGAGTTGAAACTATTTTCACGAATTTTTGCTTTAATAGGTTAACAGCTTCGTGACGAGTGCTCCACCCAATGTTTACAAGTCCTTTGACTGACACACTTATATTTTCAGCGATGTGTAGGTGCTGAGAAAAATGTGTAAAGTCTTTCCACTGTTCCAAATAGCGTTGTAATACTTGAAGGAGTGCTACTCAAAGAGTGAACTCCACAAAGGTTTAAAGAATGGTAAGTAACTATATAGCGCTGCCAAACTCTTCGGTCAATTTTTGTCAACTATTTTGTTACAAACATGCATTTCTATATAAAGATCGTATTGAAACCCATTAGCAGCATAGCTATAAAACGTCTCCTGAGTTCTATCGTATTCTAAGTCTATTTTTCAAAATGTTGGGAAATCAATTTTTAAAGTCCAGATCGAAAACTTTTGCAAAGTTATACGGAGTGAAGATAAGTTGATAAAAAAAAACAAAACAGAAAATAACAAAGATACTTTAAAAAAACTGAGATATTTTGTATTAAATTGAACAAAAACATATTTTTAGTTTACTAGCCTTTACCAGCGGCTTCGCTGGCCTTCAATTTTCAGAAATCAGGTTATTGATTAATAATAACAAAAATAATTTCAGGGTCTTAGGTTCTGTCTCTCTGCGAACTGAAGAATTCACTATTATTCCAACAAATTTTCTGGACAAAAGCATAAAAAAAATAAATAAATTTGGTGGCACAACAGCTCGTGAAGAACCAAGGCCTAGCGACTTACAACTCTCAACCATTCCTCTGTGCGTATTTTTGGCAGGAATGGAGGGGACCTACAATTTTTTGCCGAGTCCGAACGGCTAGATGAGAAGCACTTATTCATGACAAGTATACTCTTGGAGGATTTGTCAGTTCCTCGCAAGAGGCAGTACCTCGCGAAAAAAACATTTCTGTTTTTAGGTGGCAGCGGCTGTGAATCGAACCTAGACCTTTGGCATGACAGTCCTACGCACTAACCATCATGCCAAAAGCATGGACAAATGCATTACCAAAAATTATTTTCAGGATGTTGTAGGTGCATGCATCTTAATAGCATTTAAAAGTCTGGTAAGATTTCTTGGAGCCCGTCTTTAGATGTTGAACATAGTGGTTTTCCAATTTTTATGACAGGGGTCCAAGAACAACTACACATCGATTCATTTACAAAAAAAAAAGAAAATTATGCTCAGTTATTTCCCTTACGCTCATACACTTTATTTTGACGATCCGATTTATAGAACTTCAGTTATAAACATATCGAGAAACATTTGGAGATCTAAAAAAAAAAACGAAAAATCAATGAAAAATAGTCTCAAAAATATGGCCGATAAGCTTCGCTTCAGCTAGATAAATTGAAACAGCTAGAAAATCGATAGATCGTTTGGGGGCTTTCATGAAGATTTAAGGCAAAAAGTTATGTTATGACATTTTAAGGAGCAGTTTTTTATTCTTTTTTCTTAGCAGCATGTTACAAAAGAAAAAAATCATTTTCAGTAACTGTGACCGCATATCGATGCAAGTTTAAATGGTTTTTTTAAACCACATTTTCGAATTTAGGTTTTTTATGTAAAACCGGCCGCGGGTTCTCAAAATTCAATTGTTCTATATGATTTCATAAAGAGGAGATGTAGCCAAACTGAAATCGTACAAAAAATTTTGCCCTCCGATTAATAAAATTTTAATAAAATTTTGACAAAATTTAATCCACAGTGAAATTCTTGCATGATTTTCTCGGAATCTATTGATGGATGAAAAAAAGTATGATTTTTTGTTTGTGTAGAATAACATTAGCTACAATTTGTTCCTTCACATTTATTAAACAAAAAAAAACTTAGGTTTTCGAGAAATTAAGAAAAAATTGTTTAATTTTACCCTTTTAATCCCCCCTGACCCAAATTTAAGGAACTTTTCAGGAAATGCTTAAGACATCAAAACAAAGCTCTTCACAAAAATTCAGCCTTGTCGGAATTTTTTCGCAGTGCTGTCATTTTTTTGTCTAATTTCCCGGGGTTTTGGTGAGAAAAAAGTTCTCTTCATCAAGACAACGCTCCTGCCCACAATTCCAAAGAAGCAATGGCAAAATTGCACGAATTAAGATACGAGTTACTCCCGCATCGCACTTATTCCTCGGATGACCCCTGCGACTTTTCCAAAAAAAAAAAAATATTTAAAATGAAAAAAAATATTGTATACGGTACTTACAACATTGTACAATATCTTTTTTGAAACACAGAAATCTGTTAAAAACTCAATGGAACTACTATAAAATAACACATACGATTTTTCTCAATGAGTTTATTTTAACATTTGAATGGAAGGTATCCAGTTCACCATTACTTTTCATAAAATAAAGTTTTTGTTATATTCTAAAAGAAACCTTTAGGTTTCAAAAATATCAAATATTTTCGAAATATTGACTTTTTAAAAAAAATATTTATTTTTCAAATAGATGCAATAAGTCCCCATGAACATAACAAGTGATATGAAAATGTTGCCAAAGAATTGATTAATATACTTAACTTACATACATACACACATAACTACTGCATAACTTCATTACTGCTTTAACTCATTTTCGAGAATATAATTCCATTATCTTCGCTACATTTGTTTCATCAAAAGGAATTATCACGTAATTAAAGAATTATGCTTGTTAAGGAATGATTTTAATCACAGTTGATTGCAGATTGCATGTCGTTCGTGTGTTAATAATATCGACCGATAAGTTGTAAATTAAATGTTAATTTATTGGTTTTACTGATTACTACGCTTGATTGAGTATATAAAATGAATGCTCAATAGGTTTTCCGCACTCAAGAAATTATAATAATTGATTTCATGGTTTGATAAAAAAATGTATCTAGTTATGGATATTCGCAGTATTTTAGATTGTGGGAAGTTAGTTCAGGATCGGAATGGACCTCTAAGAGCCCAGGTAGTAATTGTGACTAAGGGCCCACCGCCAAGCGCATCAGGTAAATCAATAAACCAAATGATTATAAATCGAATTAGCAAGAGTTCTTCTAATAAATTTATGTAAAAAGCTCTGAACAGATTCCGAGGGGTTTACCTACAATAAACGATAAACGTATAAGTTGTATATCCGTGCTGTTAAACAAATGCGGGTACAAAAACTTAACTATACAATATCAAATATAGTTAAATGTGACCATTTTGAAACAAATATTCTCCGCCAGTTTCTTCCTCACTATGTAGAATTTGAATGAATTGTCTTTAATTGGAAAGGTTTAAAAATGCGTTTTAAATAATTTAAGACTTCTTAAAAAAATTTTATTGAAAAAGAACAGGGTTATGAAATAGTTGCGATTGAATTTGAATCATTTTTACTGAACAAACAGAATGGTATGGCTTTTTTAACATTAAGTACCAAAGTTCAAAAGCTCACTCTAGTCTTAAAAATGTATAAATTTTCAAGATAGTGCAGTACATGTGGTTCTAATATTCAATAATTGTTATTGCGCAAAAAAAAAGTTGTTCCATAAGCCGTGTTTTGTTAAAAACTATACACAGCCAGGCAAAAGCTTTCAAACAAAACGGGTCGGAACATACTGGTTAATAAAGTTCCTTTTGTATGAGAATTCCATAGTTCCAAACTGTTCCAAAGCACTGTTCGATAGTCACATTTGACTGCAGTAAAAAGGTAAAGTTATTAGCAGCTGGTGATTGTTGATGAACTGCGTGTAAAATTTCAAATGGCTGGCTGGCATTTTCTCAACAAAACACGGCTATTATCTCCTCCTTAGGATAAAACGTTCCGAGCATATTCATCACTTTTTCCATCATTATAATAATGTAAACGGTCACTGTGAATGTGAAATACTTTAAATTTGCCTCTTAGTCCTCTATGAATGCGGTAGATGATATTTCCATTCGTGTTTCAATAGTTTAAAGATGTTCCCAATTTTGTTGATGACGGTGAATGTCTCACCCAACGGTGAGTGTTATAAAGCCACGCAAGGTCTCCCGTTTAAATCCAATCATTTGAAAGCTTCATACTTGCCCTTGTCCTATCGTGAATGAATGTTAATCAGCCATTCTTTGAGGTTGTCTACGTAGTCGTCTTATCTTTTGTAGCTCATTTGAAAAGTATCCAAATTTAATTTCTTTTAGCAAATGTATTATGGTCCCGAACAGGATCTCAGATAGTGTTTTTATCCTGTTGAGCTAGGTACCGAAGTTCCAGAGGTCATCAAAATTATTGGAATATCTCAATCCCAGCTTCGTTGATTTATTTCTAACAACTTTGAAAAGGTGTTCTTTCGGGGTCCTGTGAATTGTTAATACATCCCAATAGATTGTGGATGCAGTGGTTTAGTGCACGTCGAGTCTGGGCTCTACTTAGTTCTTCCTTAGTCTAATCGTAAATTGGATCGGCTCTTAATAAATAGCCGGATTTTTCTCATTACTCGCGCAATGGTGGTATTCCGGTTTGAATAGTCTCTAAAATAAGGTTTTAAGGAGTTTAAGTGCAACCTTCCTCTTCGCCCTTGAATATGCTAGTCTTTTTTCTTATATGTCTGCAAATTCTCGATCCACCTTGCTATTTTGCTTTCTAGATTTTTGAAGTTTAAAAGCCAATTAAGTGCACCGTGGTCTGTTTGAAGAAAGAACTTCTTTCCATAGATGTACTTATGGAAGTATTTTGTTTCTGATATTATGCCTAAATTATTGATATTAGAGTTCTCTTCTGGTCACACAGTTGTTTTTTTTCTGGCTTTGAGAGTACCTTGATTAAATAGACAACTTCTTTTTTTCTCCTTATTGGGTCAACGTCGATGGTGAAATATTTTCCTAGTGTCGGATAGGCCAGGACTGGTGTATTGTATATGCACTGCTTAAAATCCAGATGAAAGCTTCTCTCTCACTCGATAGACCATTTCAATGGTTGCACTTTCCAGTTAGCTGACGCAAGCGATAATACGTGGCTAGACCAAGAAAGTTTCGAAGCTGATGTTTTTCATGTGGTATTGACCAATTTTCCTGGTCTCCTTGGGAAGAATTAATCCTAATTTAGCTTCTTAAAGCCTCTGGATCAGGGTCTTAAGGTGTTACTTACACAATGATAATAGAATGTTTTAACATAAACGATAACGAAAGAGTAATTCAATAACTTCTGGACGACCAAAAATGACTGCGTTATAACTAGAATTTTATGGCCAAGAATTAATGAAAAGAAAACTCAATACATTTTATCGATGAGTAATAAGAATATACGAATAATGATAGGTGTACTAACGGATCATTGCACCATTCGCACATGGGCCACCAGACAAAGTGTTTTCGCACCCGATTTCAGTAGGAGCTGTCAGGACGTCGAAGAAATAGAAACCATTAAATACTTGCTCTGCAACTGTCCAAACCTCAAACAAATCGCTTCGGAGCATCTCTGCTTTATTTTGTAAGGGGATCAGAATGGAGAATGATCCAATAGGCCCCCAAGTATGCAACGGCCTCTGAGCTCCGCAACCCCTCCTAGCCTAACCGAATCAAACCTACCAGAAGCCACTTTTCAAATCCAATGTCGAGAAAAATTCAGTTCCTTCATCCAAAGTGTCGCTGATTCTTGTTACGGGGGAGCAGTCTAGCTTTGTTACATCTTTCAGCTTCCGGTAGTCCACTCACAACTGAGGATGTTCAAGGACTTTTAAATTTTTCAATTAGCCCATCTTTCTTCAATTTTTCAACTTTTTCTTGATTGGTTAATGGAAAACTTCTTTTTGGTTGTCAAATTATTCTCGCGTCTCCTTCGTCGATTCTATTCTGCACTTTTCTTATAGGTAAAGAGATTAACTCCTACTAATTTTCCTAAAGCACAAATCTAGCATATTAACTGAATTCCAAGTGCACCTTTTATCCATTTCTATCAGTATTTCGATAATCAATATTGTTTGTAATGTTCTAATTCAATTTATAGAAATCTATCTTTAAAAGAATTTCATAAACATACACATACGTACATAACCTTTAATTTAATTAAGATGATGCCAATGTTTGTCAATCGTTATCTTTTATTTTTTATGAGCTATTTAACACACCCCAGGGGAGAAAGTCTATGTGTAGTAATTGCTCTATACTTTCACTCAATTACGCCCCATCGAGAAATATATTTAAGTATTTTTTTTTCATTAATTCAATAAAGATAATTATTTCTTCCTTCAGGAGTCGCACATATATTTTGCTCCAAATGAGATTACCTATCTAATACATAATAAAATGGTCGTAATTTTTTGCAGTCAGTCATTGTAAGCTATGTCAAGATGCAGCTCATAAATAAAAGCATTATATTTCAGTTTGGTAGAAGAAAATAATTTGCTGATAGCAGACGAAAGTCTAATAGACCTTAGAAAAGCTATAATTTATTTCTATTTAAATAATTTCATCAAAACCGGCATTTAAAACGAAAATGGTTTTGTACACATACAAAATAGATGGGCAAAACTCTTCATTGAAGTTGATTTGTTTAGTAAATTTAGAATTTTTCATATTGAAACTTTGCCACGCAAATTCCAGTTTTGTCTGGAAAAAGCTTAAACAAAAAATCCTACCTGGGGATTGAATAAAGTAGATCCACCTATACCGATTGTTTCTCAATACCATAACTATCTACAAAAACATACATCTGTAAGTTGTCAAAGTGTATCCAAGTACCGAAACAATTCTTCATTTCACACTAAACCATAGAATTTCGGAACGAAGAGGACTGCTTGTGGTATTTAAAATGTCTACTTGGGGTAGGTACCTAGGAGAGAGAATCTTTTAAAACCGTATTGGCTTCCCCCCCACAAAATATAACCGCAATTATTCTATTTTCACTTCTACCCACAACAAGACCATAATTATCTGTTGACATTCACTGATACTCATCGAAAATGGATTTCCTGAGAAACGGCCAACCACAGGACAAAGATAGAAGAACTGAATTAAATTATCCAATATACTCGTATGTATAGAGTATACTTAATGTATATGTATGTAAGTTTGTACTTAATGGCTCTATAAGTTGGGCACTCAAGTCTCAACCAATTTCCGGCAGGACGCAGGAAGGTGTTCTACAATACAGAACTCAATTATTTCTAAGAAATTTAAAAGGAGTTCGGTATTGGACAAACTCACATCAATAGATTGTAAGAGATAGAATACCCTTCAAGGACCTTCGAAAAATGTGTTTCATCCCAAAAATATCTTAAAAGCTAGATAGAGATATCAGAGATGCTGTTTATCCCGTTCCCTTGTGGCAGTGGTTGTTTGTTGAGAGTAGGTACCTGTAAAGTTGACAAAACATGAAAGGAAGGACATTCTCGAATACAAGGATAAAGCTTAAATAAATGTTTCCTGCAAGATTCATTGGGCGAAAAGGTACATAATTTAAAGCACGATTTCAATTACCATTTTAACATGCTTCCGGACAAAAAAGGGTTTTTGAAAATAAGTAGAGTAGTACTTAAGGAAGGTACCATATTTATAAATTGAAAAAACGTCCAATACAATTCTTATGGCAATAGTGCGGTATGAGAGGAAAATTAAAGAATATGATGAGAAATAATTAAAAATTCATCAGACAAATTCGTTAATGGATCAAATGATTTAAAAAAACATTAATTCAAAAAGCCATATAGCCCAGTTAAATAAGTCAAAAAAGGGCATGATATCGCATTTTTCGGTGGAAAAGTTTCTTATGGAATCTTATTGGATATGCCTCCTCATTATAAAAACGAGTTTTCGGGATTTTCTGGCTGAGGGAAGAGCCGCCATCTTGCAAAAGGGATTAGTTTCCTTTTTATTTAACAAATATTTCATATTTCATCTGACAACAAAAGGTCCAACCTTAACCGTATAGAAAATAAAATTATCTACAAAATAAGCTATTAACGACTTCTGTCAGTTTCTGTCAGTTTCTGTCAGTATGCTACATTAGGTCAAAGTTCACCTATGAGTCATGTGTTGGGGGTGGTATGACGTTTCTTGTAATATCTCGCATTCCTTTGTCTTTTTTGGATAATGCTTATAGAATAATTTGCAGTTATTTTAATTACCTATTAAAAAAGCTCTCGGTGGATATTATTGGCGACGTGTTGTGTGAAACAAAACAAAGAAATATGAATTAAACAAAAATGATGTCTATGAAGTTAGCAAAACAATTTTAAGCTAGACCAGCTAGCTGGGACCACGGCAGGAATTTACAGTTTTTTTTTGCATTTTGTATGCATTTCTATTCTGGATTTTGCAGTTCACCAAATAATGTTTGTAACCCACTGCAATGCTTATTTTATTGTGAAGTTAGCAACAGTTCTTTTCTCAATAACGAAGCTCAGTAACTAGGCTCTAAACTTGCAGTTTAATTTGCATTTCAAGAACAATTAAGGTCCAAATTTGGAAGTCCTTCTTTTAAAAAAAATCAAATCTCTAAATTTGTAGTTTTGTATGTTTGAGTACATAAGAAAAACTCAGTTAAAATTTTTAAGTTCAAATTTGACAAAAAACAAACATTCATTTTGGAAAGTTACCTTCACTGCGAAATCGCGTTGGTGGAGCAAAATCCTATCGTCACCAAGTGGTGCCCGCTGGATAGCCAATTAGGTGAACTACCGACGAGCGTTGGATCTATTGGTCCAAGAGCTGAGACACCTGAGTTACCTTCTCAGGAACTAAGAGCATACGATAAGACATAGATCTGAAGAACCAGCTCTCCATAAAACCCAAGAGCGTCTGATGCATAATGTGCGGCTCATTGGTCAGCGTCTGGTCCCATAGGGTCGGCTGCATTTAAGACCTTGAATAGAAGAAATAACTAAGCTTTTTATGTTTAACAAACAAAAGTTACAAACAAACAAATATGGCAATGTGTAAAACAGACAGATTATATTACCCCAGCTGGCAATCCAGATAAAATCCACTCTCATCGGAGATCGGTCCTACGGATTCTGGGGAGGACCAATTATTGTTTATAGGGAATAGACGGAGTTTTAAAACACTAAGGACTCCACCAAAATTATTTTTCAGGGCTACTCCATGGAAAACCCTTACAAAAATCAAATGACAAAGAATTTATTAACAAAAAAGGAACCAAAATCTATGAAAAGATCGAAATAAAAGATCGACAGTGTACCGACAAAAATTTCGAGGAATGGGAAAAAGAAATAATAGCCAGAAAACAACTTGAAGTCCTCGTTTGAAAGTCTTCAGCAACAAGTTAAGAGACTTGAAGTCAGACAAGACAAGAAGACCTCAAATGACAACAAGACTAGTCCAAAAATACTTGTAGTGAAAAGCTCACCAAAAACTATTGAGTTTCAAACTGATGAGGAAGAGCTCATTTTCTAAACAGATGGTAACAGAAACAAATGTAAGCCAAGAAACAGAAAGCAGAGGGTAGCCCAAAGACTGTTAAGTATTTGATCTAGCTGATTTCTTGTCCAGGGTGAGGGGGGCTGTTGCACCCATTGACCCCACATATCTTACTTCATTTTTTGCTAAGGATTTAGCATTGGGACATTTGTGCAAACTGTTTTTGTCGAAGCGTCTCAACCAAAATTTAGCTCGCTCTGCAGTTCTTCATTGAATTCATTGTGCATATGCATCGAGCCCATCAAATCGGCTGACAGACAGACACTCAAAAGGCTGCGATACATGAGCGGACACCATGTCTTCGATCAATATCAGTTGCTCTTTGCTGATCTTTTCGTCCGTTTGAAGTTTTCTAGCAAATCTTTTCTTTTCGTTAGGTTAAAGTTTTCTACAGCAAAAAAACTTCCGCAATGTTGCCTTCAAATACGTCCCACAAATTAAGTGCATTCGAGGAAAACTTGCATCCCTATAAAAAAAAATATCAGCATTAAATTTTCGTGGAATTATTTTAGTCACAAAATGGTGTAGGTAATTCTATCAAACTAAATTAATTTCTATTTGTTTTCTTTTGGCCTAGAAAAATGCATTCTTCATCCTTACTGGCGCGTAGTGATTTTTTAAACTGCCATGATGTTTATTACTAAACATACTTTTTTATTTCATCCTTTTTCTTTAAAACATTTATCATTCACGCTTGATAAAGTTCCAGATTAATAATAAAAAATGAACGAGGCCATTCTTATTTTATGAGACAAACACAGACATTTTTCTGGAATAGTAGTCGTTGGTGAGTCATTTTCTGTACGTATACAAACAAAAGCAAAAATAATCTTCCGGTTTCTCTCCAAATAAACTTTCCGTCAATTACACCCATCAAGAAGCTTGTTCCATCTCCTTAAATCAACTCTCCCTATAGCAACTCGGTTCCTACAATCTGCTTGATCATAAAAATAAGTAAATCATAAGACATCCTGTCACTATCGTGAGTCCCCAGTGACTGCGACGAGGACAACTGCCGTAAAATACGATTCTTATTTTGTTGTTAAAAGCACTTTAAGTGTAGGTATGCTTCCAAGAAACGAATACTAGTACAGCTACTGGTTGAGTTAGGTACTCCTGATTTTAAGACTTAGTGCGCTTATACTTTGATATTATTCCATAAAGGATTGTTTTTTCTTGAAAAAGGACACGATTTTTCATTAGAAAAGAAGGTTTTTTTTTATGTCGTATATGATGCAAGTGTGTTTGGAGTTTCTTGATAGCTTTTCAGGGAGATACGTGTTTTCTTTGTTGACGAGAATTGCACATTTTATACGTTTTTCTTGAGTTTTAAATAAGAACTCAAATCTATATCTCCAGTCAGTTTATTGTCCTCAAAAATTATGTTATTGGACAATTTAAAGAATTTTTTTTGAAAAAGCCACGTCCAAATCTATAAGGTCTCCCTTTTTGCTTATTGTCCAAGCACTTACACTCGATGCATCTCATAAAACAGGACTGGCAGTATGAGATTTCATAATGGGAAGAACCAAAAAAGCCGTTACGGCCTCCGCGTGGAATCCGCGAGGTATCCACAAAATATCCGAAAGGTATCTGCAGAGAATCAGCGTGATATCCCTAAGGTATCCATGAGGTATCCGTGAGGTATCTATGAGGTATACTCGTGGTATCTGCAAGCTATCCGCGAGTTATTCGCATGGTATCAGTAAGGTATTTACGTGGTATCTGCGAGGCATCTATGATTTATCTGCATTGTTTCGTATTCGTATTCTTAAGGTATCCATGAATTATCGCTTGGTGGCCGTGAGGTATTCGCAAGTTATCCGAATGCTTTACACCAGCTACCCGTGAGGTTACCGCTAAGTATCTACCAGATAGTCACGAATTATCCACGAGATAGTCAAGTAGTACCCACAAGGTATTCACGTGGTATCCGTGATTTGGTTACATGTGTTTTTTGTTTAAGTATGGAGTAAATCAAAAAATGGTTCTAGTTATCAATGAGGAAAAGACGAAACATGTGCCGTCATAGATAGATATAACTTCTAGGTGGTCCTCGAACCTTTGCACTGCTCTAAACTCTGCCAATGACATCAGTGTGGAAATAAAGCTTAGATTAGCTTTTGCTAATCGCAATTAACTAAAATAAATATTTACCAAGAGTAAAGGTAAGACTTTTCGTTTTAAATATTGACTCAGAAAGTTTGCCTAGATTATGTTTTTTGTTGTAGGTCCTTAAGCGCTAGTGCATAAATATTTTCTCTCGATGCTACTTCTGAATTCTTCATCGTACATGTTAAGTACGTATTGTTTACATTTGTATATAAAAATACATACATGGAATGGCACTTCAGAAAATTCGTTTCGTAAATGTTGAAAATTATAGTTTAAGTGGTCTCTTGGATTTAATATGATGAAATGGATATACTTCCTTCTGAAGTGCTATATATATTGAGTGTTTAGTGAGAGTCCTTAAATTCTAAACCTTAATCTCAATTTATTTTTTTTTAAATATCTGAGAAGGTAAAAATGTGGTGCAGTCGTGCAGATAAGTAGATTTATTTTGAAATAACTTTTAAATGAATAAATGCCATACAATTTATAATTCAATTAGCTGGGTTAAATTAAATTTGTTTATTTTTGTATTTTATTTGTTCACTTGCATGTCCTTTTCTGATTATACTGGACAGCCAAATTCATTTTTACTTGCGATATACTAGTACTACATACATACTTACATGGCAAGTATGTATGTAAATTTAAACTGGAGATTTTGATCAGACTTTTCATTAAGATACAGGTCTCACAATTCTATATGCCTGTTTGTCTGTCTATCCTTTTGGCTATAGCCTAAACGGCAGGATCGATTTTCTTAAAACTTGGTAGTTCTTAGTGATTCTGCCCATTCGTTTTTTATTTTTTTTTAGAACTGAAAATAACATTACCTGCAATACAATTTTTTTCAGCAATTTTACAAAATCTTATTTTCTCAAAAACGGCTCCACAACTTTTCTTTAAAAAAGTACAATTAACTTCATTCAGTAAAGGCTACCTTTAGATGAGAAATCATATTTCAAGAAATGTTTATAAAAGCGATACGTACCCAGTAGCGTAGCTGGATGGGCGAGGGCCCTGGGGCAAAAATAAAATGGGGCCCCTGAACATACATAAGTTTCAATTTTTCGTTTCCTTTTTGAAAAAAAGAACAGTTTAGTTGAGGTCAAATTATAGGAACTTTTTACAAAAATTTTCAGATTAATTATAATATTTCAACCAAGTATACTAATTTCTGAGCTTAGCAGTGTTTAAGCACAACAAAAAATTGGTGATGAGAACATAAATGCTTGTGAAATGCTAAAAAAAACGATTTTGAAGCCGACCAAAAGTATGGGCTTCAATTAACAGGTTTTTAGAAATAAAAATGTTTGTACAATATTTCGTTTTTCCTTTGAAAAAATAAAAGTTCGATATAGAAATGTAAGTGTCGAATATTTTGCTTTCTTAAAAAAATTACTGCACATTAAGTAAAATTTAGTTTCGTTATTATTATTATACCTTATAGTCGTTGTGTTTTCGGGCGTAATGTTAAAAGTCCGTAAGCCAAAAGTCCATAACATGTGCTTCAAAGATTCGTGCGTGGGTAAATTATGGTTGTTATAACGGGTGATTTTTTAGCTGGTTTGGTTTTGGCAACACTGGTTTTGACAGCTGACGTGTGTTTAGTACCTTGTGTCACTGTCAAACAGCTTCAGTTTGGTTTGCAATTTAACCATGAATCGTTTTACAAATGAACAACGCTTGCAAATTATTGAATTTTACTATCAAAATTCGTGCTCGGTTCGAAATGTTCATCGCACGCTGCTTCCATTTTATGGTCGGTATTCTCGACCTTCTGAGCAGTCTATTCGGAAGATTGTGACCAAATTTCGCACCAAATTTACTTTGTTGGACATTAAACCACCAACACGTTTACGTACTGTGCGTAGTGAAGAAAATATTGCGGCCGTATCAGCTAGTGTGACAGAAGACCGCGAAATGTCGATTCGGCGCCGTTCCCAGCAGTTAGGCCTTTGTTACAGCACTACGTGGAAAATTTTGCGGAAGGATTTGGGCGTAAAGCCTTTTAAGATACAGCTGGTGCAAGAACTAAAGCCAGCCAACCTACCACAACGCCAAATTTTTGGTGAATGGGCTCTTGGAAAGCTGGCCGAGGATCCGCTTTTTTATCGAAAAATTGTGTTCAGCGATGAGGCTGATTTTTGGTTGAATGGGTACGTAAATAAGCATAATTGCCGCATTTGGAGTGAAGATCAGCCAGAAGCATTGCAACAGCTACCAATGCATCCTGAAAAAGCCACTGTTTGGTGCGGTTTATGGGCCGGCGGCGTTATTGGGCCATATTTCTTCAAAGATGATGCGAATCGCAGCGTTACTGTCAATGGTGAACGCTACCGAGCGATGATAACAAACTTTTTTTTGCCCGAAATGGAAGTTCTTGACTTGCATGATATGTGGTTTCAACAAGACGGTGCCACATGCCACACAGAACGCGAAACAATGGCGCAATTGCGAGGCGAGTTTGGTGAACAGTTAATTTCACGTTTCGGGCCGGTCAATTGGCCGCCTAGATCGTGCGATTTGACACCATTAGATTATTTTTTGTGGGGGTATGTCAAGGCTAATGTCTATAGGGACAAGCCCGCTTCGATTGACGCACTGGAAGCCAACATCCATGCATTCATTCGTGAGATACCGGCCGATATGTGTGAAAGAGTATGCCAAAATTGGACTCAGCGGATGGGCTACCTGAGACGCAGCCGCGGTCAACATTTGCATGAAATTATCTTTAAACATTAAATTGCAAGATTCAAACTATCGATTCAAATAAATATTTCATTCATTTTTTCGAATTTTTTGTGTTTTTTTTTTTTTAAAGTTCTAAACCTCTTAAAAAATCAGCCTTTACTTTTCACCAAGGAGAGGATTTATCTGGTTTGTGAAATTGAATAACTCACGTGAATAAGCAGTAAGGTATGTTTGGTATGCAACTCCACTGCTTGGGCTCACTATTGAATTTGGGGTAGGTGCGAGAAACTTTGAATTTATCCTATAACGTCCAATAATAATATTATCTGTGCCATTTCATATCATTTTGGACTTTTGGCTCATCTAAGTGGTCCAAAATTCCATAAACGATGGGCCAGTAGTGCATAAGATTTTTTCTGGACTTTTGGCAAACTTAGGTGAGTTATAATGCATCTATGAACTTTTAACCCACCCAAGTGAGCCAAAAGCTCACTATGGATTTTTGGTTTATGGAATTTTAGCCCTACGCCGTGTTTTCGTAAGAAATTTTATCAAAAAAACAGAAGGCTTTGGGTAATTAATGTCCAAAACAATCTGAGCATAAACTTTATTAAAAATAAGAAAAAAACTATTATTTTCCTTTTCAAAAACCAAAGAACCATTTTTTTATTTTCGATACTTTTCATTTCTGTAATTTTTTGTTGCAGAATCTTCTTAACACTATCAATAGTTTTGGTTACCAAAATTTTCAAACAAAATAATTTTGGATTGTTGAAAAATGTTAAATTTTTTTTGAAAATCAAATATTTTTAAAGCGACTTTTAAAAACTCGGTGTTTAAGGATGCCTTCTTACTTTTTATAGTATTTTTAGAAAAACCTTCACTTTTATGAAAAAATAACCGTGCCTTCTATCTAAATGTTAAAAACTATTAGGAATATGTATTTTATTTCTTACAAACGGCTCCTATAATTTGTATAAATTTTTTTTTGTTGTATGCTGAAATTAATGCAGTATAATTCTTTTAAATATTATAAAAATTCACAAATCGAAACTATTACTAGTACCTTTCAAAGGGCCTTTTTTTTAATTTTGAATTTTCCCATTATTGACTCTGTTCAGCCTTCAATATGTACATTTTCGACATTCTACTTTATATTGTATTTTTATATTTTACATGAAAGGCTTAACATTAACTGAGGATTTCTTAGAGAAGAAATTAGATATCGTTAAGATTCAAACAGATTTCTAAAGAAGGAAATCATTTTTTTTTTTTGACCACCCTTCAACTTGTTTTTACCACCCTTAGAAATATTTTTTTTTGATTTTCGAAATTTTTTATTTTGATTTTTTTTTATAGATTTCATTTTTACTATTTTAGTAAAAATATTTTTTTTAATTTTGAAAGATGACCATAGTGGAAAACTCTATTATCTAAAATGAACATCCCTTAAAATTTCTCTAACTCATCTAAAAATACATTTTTTTGAAAGATGTCCACTGTGAAAAACTCATTTATCCAAAATGAAAACCCTTTAAAATTTCTCTAACTTATAAAAAAGCGTTTTTTCTTTAATTTTGATAGGTGACCATTGTGAAAATCTCTTTTATCTAAAATGACCACATCTAACTTGGCCAAAAATATTTTTTGGATGATTTCGAGGAATTTTAAAGGCTGGTTATTTTGTAGTTCAAAAACCATCTATCGAAAATATTAATCAAATTTGTAAAAATCGATTTTTGAGGTGCAGCCTTTTGGCCCACCATTTTTTAAAATCAATTTTCTCGAAAACTGTGGGTGGTCAAAAAATGTTAAAGGGTGGTCAAAATTGGTTATTTAAATGGTCATCTTTTCCAAAAAAAAAATTAACACTTTTGCGGGCCAAGTGAACACAGCTTTACAAATTTTGTTAAGAAATTTACTTCACGTCAGTCGTTATTATATACTTACCTTGGAAAAAGAAAAAAATATTTTTTTTGATTTATAATTGAAATATTTCAAACGTGGTCCGATAGACTTCTGACTTCAGATTCGAGTTTAACACATCAAAATCATCACCATTAGAAAAGTTTATTTTGGCTTCTGTAACAAAAACGTTGTTGACCACATCCTATAAAATTTTTGTTATAAGACTATAAATACGATCCCAACTATTTAATTTCAAATGCATCTTACTATAAAACGTCATCGTCATTTCAAATTAATCTACTTAAATATCCATAACGCACTCTCTAATTGAGTGACAAGTTAATCAAACTATAAAATCACTTTTCATCTTACCATAGACATTGAAATGTAATATTTATGTAACTATATCTTACACAAATTTTCCAAGCTATCTCCCTTGCTATTCAAACATTCTCCAAAATCACAAAACTCCTTTAATTAATCATTATCATCCTTTTGGAGAGATAGTATATTATTTGCAGAAACTCCTTTTGGCTAAAACCCCAAAATAGAGGTTTGCATTGTGTTTTGCAAATAGGTTGCATTCGTAGGCCAAAGTCTATATAATCAATGAACTGAATGACAAAATGTGTAGGTCGAATTGCAGTATTTAATCAGCATCAATCAATAATGTAATGTAATTTTGTTTGTGATAGATTTCTGAGATTCTGTAACGAATATTTAAAACCCACAAAACCCTCGAAACAACCATAAGATCCTTAAAGGATTTAAATTTGACTGATGTACGATTATTATTTGTAGTAAAAGTTAAAGTTTTGTAATCATTCTGCCACTCAAATAGAATTTTATTCAATCGGCTCTGTGTCACAAGGTTACGGGAAGTTGGTTTAAGCCGACACTTAAAACTCAAAAACAAATCATTATACCTAAATTTGATAAGTTATGGTCAGTTACTTATATTAAGTACTTGGGGGGCTTTTAACCATGAGTAATTCAACTCAAATGGTTTTTCATTGTAAAATATGAGTTCATCGATTTATTTAATTTTTAAATATTTCAAAATGATTAATTTAAAAGGAAATACTCTGCTATACACAATGAGTTTTAAGAATAAACAGCATGACTTATACCGAGGAAAAATATAATTTGCTCTTAGCCATGTCATGGAAAACCCTTAAAACAATGCGGCATTAGTCACTGTTGACAAATTTTTTGACAAATTTTGGCTCAGCTGGCTCTTGGTAGGAATAAGACTGCTTATCCAATACATAGGGACAAACTTTGAAGAACTGTTTAATATATGCAAGGACCCTTGTCCAGGAGCGGGGGGATCAGAAGTTACCGCAAATTTCTTCAGTTTGCCTGAGGCTTAAAATTGTTTCATAATGCTATTTCATCTCAACATAGTTGCCTAGTGGGAGCCAGTATATATGGTGTATTTGCAAAATAATACTATCTTAATGGTCTGAAAGTAGTCAAACGGTTGAAGATCTGTCAAAACAAATTGAATTTTGAAAACATTCTAGTTTTTAAATTAATATAAAAATAAATATAAAATCCTTAAAAAATATGTACCATTTGGAAAAAAAATTAAAAACCTTTGATTTTTTCTTGTAACTTTTGCTGGTTAAATTTTATATACAATTTTCTAAACCATCCATTTCAATAGAAAATTTCATTTCAAACAAAATGTTTTAAATATTAAATGGTCAAATTCGGCTTAGATTCGGAGTAATACGGAGAATGGTCACATTCTCTGATAAATGCATGGGTGAATTTAGAAGCATTTATGGTTGCTTATGGGTCAAACAAACATATTGAACAATAATTTAACCCTTGCACGTTATTGTTCCTTTGCACCCCTCTTTTTCTGGTCTATCCAATATAGACTAATAGTTGCACCATCGAAATTACAAGTGTGGTCCAAGCCTAATATGAGCTTTTAATACATATTTCACAAGAAAACATTATATTCTTTTTTTACAAAAAAGATTTTTTGAAAATAAATTAATAGGCACCTATTTTTATAATTATAATTTCCATCACATTATTTTCTCTGAATATTATCTATTACAGTAATGTATGATGACATTTTGTAGCGGAAGCGGAAGTTTGTAATTGCGATATTATAAAAGCGGAATTTTATTTTAACGAGACATTTCGAATGCGGGATTTAAATTTACAAGATGTTGTACCAAACTCGAAAGACTGCTTTATCATGGTAACTGATAAAAGATCAACTAGTATTAGCAGGGCCAGCCCGAGCAAAACTAGCGCCCTGTGAAACCCTCATCATTACCACCAATCAATTGTGATTAGTGTTTGAAGCAGTAATTTCTTCATTACCCAAGGAAAAGGTTTTTCAATGCGTTTTTTCCACGAGGTATTTCAAAGAGACAAACGAGGAATCCCAAGAGCCAAACAAAAACGTGCACTATGCAAAGATTTGTGATGTAATTTTTTAACCATGTTACGATCATGCTTAATTTAACGACCGGGCAACGAACCAAAGTGGTAGAATTTAGCTTTTCCTATCAGCACACGGAATTATCTCAAGATGTTCAGAATTCAATTGGCCAGTGCGTTAACCAGATTTAACTACCTCTGATTATTTTCTATGGGCTTATGTCAAAGAAAGAGCGTACACTTACAAGCCCCAAACTGAAGAGCAGCTTAGGCAGAACATTTAAGCTGAGATAAAGCCTAAAAATTTGAGTGCAGTAATGCCTCAAAGTTATACGCCTGTTAAAGAGCCCAATATTGTGCAATGGTGGTATTTTTCATAGTTAAAATTTATATCATACAAAGTTTCTATAATATTGAAAAAAAAAATTAATAATAATAAACAAAAAGGTATTCAATTTTCACACGCATCACACGTGACTTTTAGTCCACCCTGTATAATGAATACCAATTTTGTTGTGAGATATTAAAAGAATATACAAAATTAAGAAGGAAAGGAAGGTAATTGTTATGAGGAAATAGCTTTTTTAATGCTTTTTTAGCGCCCTGTGCGATTGCACCATTTGCACGTATAGCTTATCTAGCCCTGAATATCAGTAACTTTTCATAGATTTTCGTAGACACTTTTTTTTTAAAGGTCATTTCAGGGCACAGAAAATTTTTTTTGGTACCTCATGAAGTTAATTAAAAAAAAACCAATTCAAGATAAGACAAGATAGGCTACTGAATGGTCATAAAAGGTCAGGTAATGAATTTTCAAAGCTTTTCTAGATCACCTGAACATTTTCGAAAAAATTGTGACCTTGAAAAAAAAACATTTAGAAATTCCTAAGGAAATCTTTGCCTGTCCAATTATAGAAACTAGACGATCTTTTTTTATGGTTTGTTTGTTAAGATCCCAGGCGCCTTGGGTCCCAGGCCTAAGCTATAGCAAATTGATAGCTAAAGGTCCATTTTTTATATAATTGTTATTAGCAATTTTTGACAAAATCGTTACATTACACTAACTGCAATTCAACGGCGTGTAAACGAGGGTCAAGACAAGCAAGAAATATTTGCAATTTAAAAATAAAATTTCAAAAAAAATCTGTTTAAAGCTCTGGAATAGAATTTTCATTATTTTTAAAAAGTATACTACTCCTATTAACATTTACAAGCCATTGCCATTGGTGTTTGATCGGTTTAACATATTTTGGTTGTGAGAATTTCGTTCAAAATATGAAGGAAATCAACTCTGATAAAAAAAAATTAAATGAATGAATTGATAAAAAAAAGTAACAGACGATATAATACGAATACAACCTCCAAAATTAAGATTGAAATTTGAGTTTATCAAAGGATTTTTTGGACTTATCTTTAAATTTATTTATTTTTTTTTTATGCAGATTTCTAAAATATTTCCAATCAATCAATGCATTAATTTTATTTAAAAAAAAATATAAATACATTCATTGCTAGGCACTACCTTTTCAGAATTATTTTGTATGTTTCAATTATCAAGAGAAAAATTATTGATACCATTTTTGAAAGTCCGAAGACCATTTTTGATCTGCGTTAAATTTTTTATCTGCATCTTCTCGTATTACCTCACTTGTTCACTTTTCAGGCTTCAATAAAAGCAAATTGTGGAAGCTATACATTTCTGTCTAAAATAAAAGACTGGTTCTAACTACCACAATTTTTGATCGATTGCGGAGAAAATTATCTCCTCATAATCTATTATTTTGAAACATCAGATAAGAAAAAAAAAAAAAAAATTGTAGCTTAAAACTTTAAGTGTGTACAAAAAATCCATACAAAATATTTTTGTTGCATCAATATCATATTTAAATTTGGGAGTGGATAAAATTTCGAAAATTCAGCTTTAAAATATTAGGGTTTTACACAGAAAATAATATAAATATTTTTTTAACTTTGTCAACAAATAATAATACAGAAGACGCTCGATTTAGTGAATCTAAAAAAATTAACTATCCACACAAAGTTTTGTACATTTTTTTTTTTACAAGCAAGCATATTTAACATTGCTTGGGGACGCAGAGAAACTGTTTTTTTTTTAAACCTGATTAAAAGCTTTGTTTAACGTTTGAATAAATGTTAAGGTGGATGCCGCATCGAACAAAATGTCCATTTTTAATAAAAATTCATCTTTAGAAAGCCCTTTAAAAATCGTGCTCGAAAAAGTAAACAATCTCGAAAGAGTGAACAGGCTGGTTTTTATTTCTTCACTTTATCGAGTGTCTACTGTATTTTATATTTTATTTTAAGATGATAAAATGGTTATTGAAAAAAAGAAGAAAAAAGGACGCCCTTTTTTATGTTTTCGAAACTACTCTTTATTATTGTCTGAATTATGTAAACGGAATTTTCAAAATTTGAATTTTGAAAAACGAGTTTTGCCCTTGCCAAAATTTCGACCCTTATCCTCAGTTTCACAGTGGGAGCTTAAACTCCAATTTTGGCTTAAGCTTTCATTAAGTAGAACAATTGATTTCATTTTAAGGTTTAAATGGGACTGTGAAACTGGGAGTTATTCTTTAAAATTTAAAAAAATTTAACATCTATGGGACCAACAGAAATTAATTACAAAAAAGCCAAAAAAGCAAAAAAAAAAATTTAACAGATTTCGGTAATTTTTTTGGTATCGACGCCAACCTTCTTGACCTTCCATAAGGTGAAAGAGAAAGCATTAAGAAAGCTATGTTAATTATTTTTTTTTGTGTATGCGTAAAAAATTACCTTGTAAGGAACAAAGAAAATAATGCTCTTCCAAAAAGTCTTGTTTTATGGAATCAGTGTATAAAAATGAATCTGGCTGAGCTGTAAGCTATGTATGTACCCCTTACCTAATCTATTATATTTATGACTATACGTATAACCTATGATGGTCATTAAATTTTGGTCATAAACACTCATTCTTATGGTCCCTAAGCCTTAAAATAAGGTATTTGTAGGTGTTTATTAATAAAATAATATTATTTTTCTTGATTGTCAGTTATTTTTTTTTTAATAAAATACCTGACCAAGTCTAATCTAAGTTAAAGTCTTGCCTCACATTATTATTACTTCTGAGCCTACCTAAGTTTAAAGCTTCAGGATTTCTTCTTCCGTTAAAATATTAAGGTAAGGATTTAACACCTTAAGAACTTGATTAAAACCATTAAAAACAAGATATTAATTTTTGAAATTAAATATTTACATTATATTTAACTGCGTGACAATAAAATAAAGCAAGAACATTAAAATGCACTAATATTTTCAGGATCAACCCACACATAGATTGTACAGATTAAGTACAGCACTCTGCCAGGAGTATCTTGATAAATTTTTAAAATAATATTCATCTTGTACAAGAACACCAAAGTAGCTAGACATATCTTCACAAAACAGATATTTTATAAATCTCTGGTCATAAAATCGAAGGACTCTTGACTCTTCATGCACCACTTGAGGTCCTTATCCCAACAACGTAAAGTCTTTCATTGTCCTGATTAAATATTTAATACAAGAAATATCAGCAAAAAAAAGCAATAATTTTAACCAGGCGGTGAAATATATTAAATTATTGGATTGATTTTTTAGCAGGTATATCATCATAAAGTCTGTTTTTTTAGGTAAATAATTTTTCATTGAAAATTGATTTTAGTCAACACCATTCTCATTGAATTATTCAATTTTTTTAAGACATTTAGATTTCTTTATAGAGTAAGAGTCCAAAACCGCCAGAAATACCTGAATGAATACACTGTGGTATTTAAGATTTTTCAACAAAATTTCTTAAATACCAATCACCTCTTATAACAACACTAACTCTATCTTTTCTTTAAGTTGATCAACTTTTAATTGTCGGTGAAATGTACATAAAACCATGTGCCTTTCATGAAAAAAGACAAAGATTGCAGAAACAAAATAATTAAATTTAACAACATTTTAAACAATTCTTTTCAGAAGAAAAAAGTGTATGTAAGTATAGCAAATCAAAAGAAAAATGAAATTTGATATTCTTTAAGTTTCTCAGATTTCACCTTCAAATCGCCAACCACTCTTGATGCTTAAGGGCACTTTATCTGAATCCTTATAATCTCGCATCATTACTTTCAACAAACATTTTGCCAAATTATCTACCGGATTCCGGATATTTAGGGAGGTTGTCAAGGCATAAAATACTGATAAATGAGTTTCATTCTGTCATCTCCTGAAATGGCTTGTATCATTACCGTACTAAGAGAGGTTTCATGACCAGAAATGGGGATCCATTAGTGCCATAAATACCCACAGCGGATGTTGTTCATCTCAAGTCCTGAATTATCAAACAAAAAAAAAATGGATTTAAAAAACATTCCGTTGAAAATGACGGCCAATTAAATATCCTTTAACATTCTGTTAGTAAATCATTTTAAGTGCTTATAGACTGCAGTTAGGTACATAATGAGATCATTAAAGAAAAAGTATTAATTGATTCTTATAAAGTCATTAGCGTGTTGGTAATAATAATAACGATAAAATATATTTTACTTGAAATTAATTTAAAGAAATTTTTTATTCGTACAAATTTTTTTCTATTAAACTTTTGATTTTAGTCAATCATTTAATGAAAGATGAGATTATTTCGGCTACATAATTTAATTCTCTTTTAACTTAGTCCTTATAAGCTATTTATTCTGCATGCATTTGTATTTCTGTGTCAGATATGGAGTTTTTAATTTGTTCGAGGTTAAAATATTATAGACAAATTCTTACAATCAATGAGGTTTGAGAACAAAGAATTTTTAAGTCGAGTCGAATACAAAAAGGAATTATTCTATAAGTAAGGATAGACTGTTAAATCATTTTTCGAGAAATTATGACTTTTATTCTTTTAATCTTTTCGTAAATAATATATTTTTTTTATTTCAAATATTTTTTTCTAAATTATTATAATTATTATTATTATTATTATGAAGATGTTATAAGAAATTTGTATTTAAAAAATTAATCTTATTTTATTCAGCCAATAGTGAGAAAATTCAAAATAAAAAAACCGTTCTATGAGAAGTAGGTACCTGTACCTACTGGTAATAGTTGCTAAGTGTAATTTTTTAAAATTTCTGGCAATAATTATATTTTAGGTTCACAAAATTTATATCAAAACCATTGTGCCAATCTTGAGAAAAAAATATTTGCCTTAACGTTTTTTTATATGAACGTATATAAGGTACCGGTTTTTTTTTTCAAAGTCAAATTCTTAAACTAAAATGTTCTAAGCAGTGTTGAAAAACAGAGTTTCAGAGTCATACATATGTCGTTTTTGAAATATGAATTTGGTTTTCAAAAAAAAAGCACTTATTCATGACAAGTATACTGTTGGAGGATTTGTCAGTTCTCAGTGTCAGATCCAGTACCTCGGGAAAAACATTCTGTTTAATGTTACAGCAGCTGGAAATCGAGCCCAGACACTTGCCATGATAGTCACAACGCACTTACCATCATGCCACGAGGTACTACAAGAGAAAAATGTTTAACAGCATAAGCAACGATTTTAAAATTAGCTAAACAAGTGGGGCAATTATCGATTAAATGAAAAAATATTTAAAATAATTGGAGCTGTTTTAAAAAATAAAATAATTTGTTGGTAAACAAATTCTTAAAACATTTTTAGGAAAAATTTTGGTATACAACTTAAGTATTTGTTTATGTGCATATAAAAATAAAATTTGAAATAATTGATTACTTAGTTTTGATGTATCAAATTTTCAAAAAAATTTAAATTTTGTTTTAAATAAAAAGAAAAAAAAAATCGTTCAAAATTATTATTATAATTATTAGATGTTTTTTTTTTTAATTTGTGTTTAAAAAATAATCTCAATCCGTTCAGCCGATAGTTAGAAAATTAAAAAATCACACATATTTCAATTTAGGTATACAAAAAGTTGTATCAAAACCGTTTTGCCAATTTTAAGATAAAAAATATGTTCCTTGAGGTTTTTTTATATGGCACCTTTTCTTCATACCTAATACTTAATTTTGTTCTTAAAATATTCCAGAAGGTGTTAATAAACAAAGTTTCAACAAATCAACTATTCATACCCACATTATGTTGTTTTTGAAATACTATGTGGTTTTCAAAAATAATTTTAGCAACCATTTTTTTGAAAATAAAAAAAATTCTTGAAATATTTAGTAGGTTCACAATTTTCTTTAAATATTGTAAAAGCTTATTTATACAAAAAATGATTGTAATCATACTTGCATACTATTTTGAAAAAAATTGATTATAAAAAATAATTCTTCAAGAGGTACCATTTTAGAAAAATTGTTTCGATTTATAGTCTCTCATTGCATTCATTTCTGTTTGGTTAAAATTAATATTTCTAAAAATTTCAAAGTCACATTTAATAGCTTAATTAGCCATGATTTATTTACCCACTCAGTACTTTGCTTCTGGGTGGTGAAAAATGCGAAAAACAGCTCCCTTCTTCAAAGTCTGACAATGCAGCTGGAAAAACTCTATCCAATACAAAAACATCATCTTCCCCCACTTCATTTACAAATCTGTTCACAACATGATGCTGTCTGAGTTCCAGTTCCAGCTACAATCTACGCATTCAAAAGTGGTTATCACTTATAACGTCAAACTGAGATTTAATAAAAAATATACAATGAAAAACAAAAAAAATCGAATCGGTTTCCCTTAAAATGTAAGTATTCGCCACAGTGTACATAACAATTGTACCTAATATTATATATTGCGCAGGTGGTGAAAATTGAAAATATCAGTTATTAATATGCCCCTCAAATAACGTGCACACAAATACAAAATTTCCCATTTGACACTTAAACAGTCCTTTGGATCCGCCTTTCACCAATTTTGAAATATTTAATTTAAAAAAAAAAAACTATGACTGTTAATTCATGAAAACCCTAATTTTATATATGATATGCCTAATTTGTATAGGGAACCATCAAGTTCTTATGTTTTTTTAAATCATCATAGCCAGTATCGGGGATAACTTTAAAAAAAATCAGTTTCATATTTGTTTTACAATAATTCTCATTCCTTTAAATACTTTCTCGTAATGGAATTACTAACATCTTTAACAAAATAAATGCCGCAATTTGGTTAGAATATGTTTCGAGCCAATGAAAAGTTGCTAAAGTCATAATGATTTTGAAACCTGGCAAAACCATCTCACAACGAGAAGTCTTACAGACCAATTTTGATTCTTCCAATAATATCACACGTTTTTGAAAGAATACAAGCATGCAGCCGATATTAGAAGAGAAACGGTTAACACCTGAACATCAGTTCTGATTAAGAAGCAAGATTTCTACAATTGATCAAGCGCATAGAATTACTAACGTAATTGAAAGATCTTGAAGAAAAGTAAATCTGTCCTACAGTCTTCTTGGATGGGTCGCATGCGTTTGACAAAGGGTGTCACGAAAGCCCCAAATTCAAATTGAAACCAGTTCTATCTGAATGAATTTGTAACATTCTAAACGAATATCTAGAAAACAGACTTTTTTGTGAAAGACACGGAAATAAGTATTCAAATTTCAAAGAAATAGTTGCTGGAGTACCCCAAGGAAGTGCATTAGGTCCAGTTCTGTACCTTTTATTTACACACGATATACCTCAAACAGAAGACACTATTGTAGCCATTAGCAATACTAGCAGCAGGAAAAACGATTAGCGAAGCTACAATTAAATTACAAAATGCTCTTAATAATGTCAATGAGTGGACAAAAACATGACGAAAAGCGCTCAATGAACAAAAGTCAGTCCACATGGACTTTACGTATTAAAAAAAATAGATTACCCGTCTTTCTTAATACCGCTCATGTTCCATTTGCAAATGAGGCAAAGTATCTGGGAATGACTCTAGATTCGAAATTAAAATGGAAGCCGCACGTAAAAAAGAAATGTGAAGAACTAAAAAGTAAATCAAGAGATATGAACTGGTTACTCGGTAAATATTCAAGCTTAGTATTGAAAATAAGTTATTTTTTATACGGGCAGGTAATTAAACCAGTTTGGACCTATGGTATACAACTTTGGGGTTGTACCTGTGATACAAACTTAATTAACTTACAAACGTTTGAAAATAAATTTGTAAATGCTCCGTGGTATATAAGAAACGAAGATCTTCACAGGGATCTCGGGATTCCTACGGTCCGGGATGAAATAAAAAGTTTCGCGCGAAAACATAGAAATCGTCTATAAGAACACGCTAATTCACGGATTATTGACATTCTTGACGAGTCGAATTAAGTACGCCGTCTGCGAAGAACAAAACCTTCCGACTTGGTGCGGTGAACAGAAAACCGCTTTAAAATCGTGGATTAAGCAGGAACTTTCACCGGAAAGTTACCTGCAACACGTTACTTAACTTCGTTAAAAACAAATTGCTAGATAAGTTTTAGTGTAGTAAGAATCTCACACTTCTATCAGCATGCGTTTTTCGGTCCTCATAGAGCTAGATATTTAGGTTTTGCACCTACCCACAAGAAAATAAATACAAAAACAAAAATCTTTACTTTTGGGTGATCAAAAAAAATGTGGGAAATTTGGGCACTTTTTCCAAACGAGCTTTTTTCTAACGCCATAAATTTTTGTCGAAAAAGATGGAACAAATGATCTTTTTCATGTAGGTTTTGCCTAAGCACATTTGTATTGGTATTACTGAAGAATTTCACATTCTGTTAAAAAACCTAGAAGAACTAACACTTGCTAACCTTAATCAGTTAATTGATTTTTGATGTAGCTCAAAAATTTCTTTTTAACAAAAATATAAATTAATTGCTTTCAATTTCAATGAATCCAATCCAATAGGCATAATTTCAAATCTCTATTTCTCTTTAAATAATTACACGCGTACTTCTAACAATATAAACTATTCTTCTCAGCTAAATCGATTGATCAATAAACGTAAGAACTGTTTCACTCTATACACTTCTACCTGGGTAAGTATTTTTCATTAAAAAATTCAACAAAAAAAAATGCATCACCAAGAAAAAGTTCATCCTTTATTGTATTGGTATTGAAAACGAGGACATCTGTATAGACATCCTGTCTAAATCCATATAAAGTTATTGCAAAAATACCAAACCCGTTGCCGTCTGTCTCTCTACTTTCACAAGCCATCAGTTCCGTGTATTTTTTTTGCAATTTCAGTTTGTATTTTCTAATCAGTTCCCAGTACCTACAGACAGCGTTGAGCATTAAGGCTTTCCTTCTATTCTTCCTCCAGTTCCCCTCACGAACAGTTTAACTAGGGCGCTCAATACGATGGAAATACATATACCAGCAGTCGACATTCCCAGCCGTCTCCATCAGCGACTCAAGTGCGGAATACACCTTGGAATCTCATGATGGCCTCGTTTCAAGGCTAAAAAAAAAAGAATGAAGCCTCGAAGGGAGACCATGAATGGGTGGTGTTCCGGTATTTTAATTTGCGTGTCGCTTGTATTTTCTTTTACATACATACATTCTAACGAGCTTGAGGTTGGTTACAGTACACAACTGCGATGTTAGCAGGATATATATTCTCACGAGGATAGATACACAACAGGACTCAAATTGCATGTCTTTCTCTCGGGTGCCATATTGAAAAGTTTTTTTTTTTATTTCCCATTCTATCTCTCTATAGCTAGTTTCCTATTCAAAGTTGTTGAGCGCTTCACAATGTTTTGCTAGGTAACTATTCGAAACCAATAGGAAAAAAAATGTAAAACATAGAGAAAGGCATGATGCGACATCCACATAGATGTCAGTTGGGTAATTGTTTTAAAATTGTTTGTATTCGATATTTTTTTTTTGAACACATCAATTTTTTTTCGTAAGTTTTTTTTTTTTTTGTAGAAAGTGTTTGCTGGTGAAAAGGTGAACATGTGTAAATGAATTTCTAAATTTGATCAAATTCTTTGGGCTCTGCACCTATAGTAGATACAGCAGAATTCTATTTTGATATCACAAAAATATAACAAAATTGTATTGTTTTTCAAAGTCTTAAGCTATTAATCAAAATTTGCTGCTTAAAAAATTTGTTGGTCCAACAAGTTGGCACATACATGGCGTACTGCTCATGAAACCATCGATTTTATGAGAAAGGTGATGAAAACAATTATGATTCATACTAAACTCCTACTAAGAGATCTAGAAAATACCCATTAAATTATTGTACACAAATACTAATGCTTAATTTTTGGTTAGGTATAAAAAAGCCCGACCTTACGACCTTTGTGTTCATAACTTTCAGGACAACCTCAGCTTTGATGATTTTTTTTTTGTATTTTTAAAGTACTTTGCAACGATTATTAATCTGTGTCAGGTGCAAACAAAAATATACAAAGCGCATCCTGATAAATTGTTTCTGTAAGTTATTTATGTATACATTTTTTTTTTCAATTTTTAAAAAGCTTCTTTTTTGAAAATAAATTAAAATTTATTCAATAAAACAAAACGTGGCCTTATTTTATATTTTTATATTGTTTGTCATCTCACTTGAGGGTATTAAAAAACATTTTCCACATTAAAGAGAGAAAATACAAAAAAAAAAAAAGAAATATATATATAACTATGCAATAAATTTTCTGCTGCAAGCGACAGTTGACATGAATGTAATTAAAAACTCAGGAATTTTAATTCAAACAATAAAAGAATTTTAAATGATACCAAACAGTGATGAGGTAATTTTTATCAAGTAGAGTTTTAAATTTTTCTTCAATTGAAAAGAATAAAAATAGATTGAATAAATGAAATTTTAAAATAAAACTGGCAAAACTTTATTTTTAAGAATAAATATATATATTTTTAAAGACCAATTATGAAACGCTTAAATTAAAAATAAAGATTTTTATAGAAAACCGAATAGTAATAATTATTTATTTTAGCTATGCATATGCACATATATATACTTTGTTTTGACCACGAATGTCTTGACCCAATCTTTGCTTGAAAAAAAGTTTTGTGCAATTTAGAAAAAAAATTGAAAATCTTTGAATTTTCAATTTTTTTTTTATGTTTGTTTTTTGGTAACTTTTCCTGCTAAAATTTTATAACACAATTTTTTAAACCATTCATTTGAATAGAAAATTTAGTTTTAAACAAATAGTTTGAAGTGTAAAATTTTCAAATTTAGCTTAGTTTCCGAGTTACACCAACAAAATTGAAAAGCTGCCAGTGGGACCATTTTTTTTTAGAAATGCATGGGTGAATTTTCGGTTTAAAGCTACTTATGTACCAAACAAACTTATTCAATATGAAAACCCTTGCATGCGACTGTTCCTTTACCCCTCATTTTCCGGTCTATTCAATAGATTATAAGAACTTTATAGGATCCTATTATTGATGCAACGTCATTGATCTATATTATAAAGAATACAAGACCATTAAATACACCATAGTCTGCTTTTATACATGGTTCAAAATTCTGGGGTGTTTTTTAATATAGTTTTTGTATTACAGCCGTTTACAATACAGAATTATTACTTTTTAATACTCCGGAAATATAGAAAAAAAAATCTAATAACTTCGTATTACATTCTAATAGTTTAGTATTAAAACATTTATTTGTAATATGAAAAAGATTGAAAAGTAATCCAACAAAATAAAATATAATTCTGTAGTATTATAATTTAATAATACATTTACGTGTATATTTTTAAAACGAAAAATATTAAAATTTAATACAGATTGTATTAAAATTTTCGGGAACAAATATTATAATTTAATACAAATATACTAGAAAAATCGGAAGGCGTGTGTTTTTAATACAAAGAGTATTAAAATTAAATACAAATTGTTTTTAATACAAAAAGTATACAAATTTGATACAAGTTTAACTGAGAAAATCGAGACGAGTGTGTTTTTAAAGTATCAACATTTAATACAAATTGTATTAAAAAAACCGGGACACGTGTGTTCTTAATACAAAAAGTATTAAAATTTAATACAAATTTTATTAAAAGCAACTGAACGCGTGTGTTATTAATCCAAAAAGTATTAAAATTTAATAAAATTATATTAAAAGAATCGGGACGCATATATTTTTAGTACAAAAACTATAATAATACCAACGTTGACAACTACTATTGACAAAAAAATGCCTGACTTGCATAAAAAGATGCCTTTAACAAAAAAAAAGATAATTTTAAAATTAAACTCAAACATTAAAAATTAACAGAAAACAAAAAAACTGTATTTCCATAAAAAAATATTAAATCACAGACAATATTCTTAAGAGAAACAAAATAAAAATAAAAAAAAAAACAGCTTTAAGGCCTCAGAATGCCCAAAAGGCATGAACAAACTTCAGTTGGCATCGCTGGGCCTTAGTGAAATCTGTATCTAGTTAACTTGATGCCCACTCTCAATAATTTTATAAGTTTAAGATCAAGATGTGAATTCAAGGAGATTAGTCACAGTAGATTTTTTTTGTTGCATAAACCCCTTTTTTTCGTTCGCAAAGAAAGGTTTGCAGTTTAAATAAGAACTTATAAATACAATTGCTTCAAATATCTTAGAATAAACATAGGCTATCAGCCTATAATTTGAAATATCATCAAGACTTTTTTTTCTTGTGATGAATGAATTTTTCTTGATGCTAGAAAAAATAGATTTTTCCAACGAATTCTGAAATAAAAATTCTAACTGTCCCGCAGGAGTGTTGGAACAGTTTTTCAAATTAAATCCAGGAGCTCCCTCTAGTCTACAGGAAGTATCGTTATTGCGTCCCATTGTATTCTATTCTAACGTCTTCAACATGTTATTACAATATTGAGTGAGCTTTGGAAAAAGCTATTCAAATGAGTTAAAATTGCTTATACAAGGTAAAAAATCGCTATTACAAAAGGAAAGTTCAAAAGATGAAAATATTTTTCTAATAGCCAGAGGGTTGTTGCTATAATCTCTATGAGGTACTTCAAAGTAGATGGATATCCGTCGAAATTTTCTCTTGCTCAAAAGTCAGATTTAAAAAAAAAAAAATTATGATGAACAAGAAGGGAAGAACGCATTTTGATGCTTCCATAGAACAGTGCGTCAAATTTAATATTTTGAATCAGTTTAGTTAGTAAGGGGGAGTCAGTTTTCTTAAAATCAAATTCAAGAGAGTCACTATCAAACCATGCAGGATACATCCATAGGTAGCTGTTTTCATGGTTGCTTTTCAAATCGCACCATCCCATGCTTTTATAGTGCTTAGCAAATGGTTTTTTTTTTCAATTGTAATGACTCTCACATTTGTACTATAACAACTCTCGAATGAACTTAAACAACTCTCGAATAAAAGAAGCACCAAACCTCGGATTATATACGTTCTAATTTTGAAATTAAAGTTAAAAGATGAGTATGATTTTTTTTTTTTAATAAATGATTTCAAATTTTTGACCTAAACTATTCTTGAAATGCAAAAAAAACCATAAATTCGGAGTTATATAGATAAGGTACTAAAATATACAATAACATGCTTGGTTCCTGAGATGCATGAAGCCACCAGCTAGCTAATTTCACTTTGTTAAATTGCAAGGTCACTCGATTGAACCCTTATTTGCTGAACTAAAAAAACGGGAATATAAAGTCAAAATGAATGCAAAGAAATAATCAGAACACTAGGAATGTTCATGTTTATGTATAATATTGTTAAGTTACCCAATGTTTCCCTCTCCATCTTTTCTCCTTCTCTAAACCCATTCTTTTACTGTTCTACCTAATTTTTATAATTTAAATGCTTTCATTTTGTAATTATTTTGTGTTAAAAATCATCTGAAAATACAGTAGGTATCATTACCGCTCGTTGAAATGTAAATTTGATATCCATTTAACAGCGATGACTATAATTTATGATCCCTTTGAATCGTTATTAAGTCCTTAAAGACTCTTATTAAATTTTTTTTTTGAAATCTTATCTAGGGCAATTATTCTATTTTTCTATTTCACACAAATTTCTCATTATCAAACCATAGCAATTTCTTATGAAACATTCAAAGCAATTGGGTTATATATTCTGATGAATATAATTACATGTTCAACAAACCAACAAATTAAATTTTTCTCTCCCTCCCCCCCCATCAAAAAATGGGAAAAAACCCATAAATCTCTGAGTTCATTTCCGTTCCTTTTTGTGTGTGTCAAAGTAAAGTTAGATTTATAAATCTAAAAATCATCCACTTTGCTTTTGAATTGCTTTTAGAATTGTTATTCATCACAAACTTGCTGAATTTATAAATCTTTAATTTTGAAAATAAATCATTCATTAAAACGTTCCGCAAAGTATTCATCATAACAACAACACTTAAAGTCCGTATTATATTTTTTTTGAAGAATTTCTGCTATAAATTTTAGGATGAAAATGTTTTATGAGTCTATATAATGCACGACCCGGGTCTTATCATTATTTTTATTTATTTTCTTTTTAAATTATTTGCTTTGAAGAAATCCTTGATTACTGACCGTATAACCATTGCATTGTTTCATTTTCAACATCCTTCGAATCATTTGAAAGTTACCTGAATTGGGAGGCTTTTCTAATATTTTTTTTTGGTTTCTTTTGTTGCCATATTCTTAGTGGATTGTTCTCCCTTGCAAGACTGCTCTATCTGAAATCCTTAAATATAAGGATAATAACAAACGCCTGAGTCTTTGAGCCACAAAATCTCTGTCCTTAAGTCCTTACTAACAACACAACTCCCACTGTCTGCCTTATAAATCGCTTTTCAGTTAAATGAGCCGTAGAACTCATTCGGCTGAATAATCAGGTGGGCAGGGGTGGGTTCTAGCAAAATTATGAAGGAAAAAAAAAACCTTCAAATAAATACAGTCAGACGTATACCAACTCATGTAAGTTGAAATAAGATTGATTAGGGTGAAAGATTCAGATCGCTATGTAGGTCATATAAAAAAAAGAAACACGTTAAGAACGTGGGAAGACGACAGGATGTCGCCTCCAAAAACATTTCTACGCTATTCATCGATTTGTTGTGATTGAATAATGTATGAAGGGAAAATTATTAAAGATACAAACACACACAATATGATTGACGCAATTCGTAAATCATGACTAATATCATTTTTTGTTTATACCTAATTGAAGAAATGAGGAAGATAAATGTGCGAATATTAAATTCAAGGAAAACGTCTTCCCGATGATATCAAGATTGGATTTTTGAGCTTGTTAGAATTTTCTAATATTTTGAGAAAAACATTCATGAATTTCTTATTTTTTTTTTAAGGAGTATCAGTCATAAATGAGTTATTGCTTTTAGTTTATTTAAGGATTCTTTTTATTTTAGAAAATATAAATAATTACAGCCAAATAAATAGATTTCTTAAGTCTTTTTGGTATGGTATGAATTAAATGCACAAATGGAAAGCTTTTTGTTCAAGAAGCATAGAGTTTTAAATTTGTATGTAAGGTACGAGTATAAGACATGGAAATTAAATAAATATTTTTAAATATGTGTATGTTACCGTTAAAGTGTAAGCCTTTATATACCAATGCAAGTCGTGTAATCATAATTTGCAAAGAAACAAAATATTTACTAAGATATCACAAAAAGTAATTTTACAATACATTTTTCAAGCATAGAAGTAAAACAAGATAAATAAAACAAGAAAAAAAGAGGCTGGGTGCGACCCACACTGGTAACTCCTTATTGGTGAACTCAGAAGCTAGAGGCCTGATGTTTTTTTATTTTCAAAAAATCGCCTATTAAAGATCTTCGAAAAAGTTCTTAGATATTCAATATGCAATCAAGTGAAGTTAACACAAAGCCAATATCATTGGTTGTTCACAAGATATTTGAGAAGAAAAAAGTTTAACAATTTTTGGTAAGGTTTAAATTAGTTTTTTTTTTCATTTAAAAAAAAAACCAATGTTTGTTGAATTATTTTACAAAACCAATCAAATACCAATTATGAACTAGTGTAAAGAATTTAATTAGTCCGAAGCCAATGCCATTTTGTGTGATCGCAGGATATTTGGGGGGAACAAATTTTAACGATTTTGATACAGTTTCTTGTTGTCTTTTTTTTTGTTAAAAAAAAAACTATTTGTAGATTTTTTTTGCAAATCCTAAAAAATTGTTTATTACAAACAAGTCTGTAAAAATTAAATTATCCCAAAGCCAACATCATTGTTTGTTTCCAAGATATTTGAGACAAAAAACAATTTTCAACAATTATTGGTAAAGTTGCTTGTATATTTTTTTGTTTAAAAAAAACTGTTTATTGAATTTTTTTTAAAAAACCTATCAAATATCAATTATTAACTAATATGTAGGATTAAATAAACCGGGAGCCAATATCGTTGTCTGTTCTCAAGATATTTGAGGCAAAACAAAAATTTCAACAATTATTGCTAAAATTACTTGCAGTTTTTTTTGCTTTAAAAAAAACTGTTGATTCTACATTTTTAAAAATTTACCAATTTTTAAAAGTGAACTAAGTAATGCATAAGATACAATTACCTCAACGACAATATCATTACTTGTTTTCGAGATATTTGAGAAAACCACTTTTTTTAAAAATTTAAGCAACTTTTTTTTATAAAAAAAACTAAAAGTTGATATTTTTTGTATTACGTTAATATGCTACGAATATCAAATCAAATCAAAGTCGCTGGCATGAATTGTTCTTGAGATATACGAGACTAAAGAAACTTAACATGGGGTTTTTTAAATTGCTATGGTAAAAAAACCGCTCATTGAATTTTTTTCAATCCTTTCTGCACGTATTGAAACTTCTATCTACTAAATAAAATTTATTGGAATTCGATATTTTCAATTGTGCTTGATATATGGTGAACGAAAATAACGAAGGTACGTACGAATGTACGAATGTTCGTACAGCTACAGAAATTTCTCTAAAAATGATGAATTCCGATTTTAGGGAGCTCGAAACGTGAAGATATGTCAAAATTTTCGATTCGACAAATCGAACCAACTACAATAATTTAAATAAAGTTAAAAATTGTACCACTATGAAAGTTGGTGAAAACGTTTCATGTATAATGAGAATGAAGAATGAAAAGAGTCTATAAAAATATTTCATATGAAAGGTTGTTTTTTGAGGGGTGAAGTAGGTGAAGTTATGGCATATCAAACGGAAAAAATTACCTTGGTACAATCAAGCATATGGCACATGTTTTTAATGCAGTTTTAAATGCTGAATCAAATGACACCAAAAACCAAATTTATACGACTTCCGTCATATTTATGTTAGAATGACTGTTTTTTCAGTATAAATGTTAAATATTACCGAAACACAATTGGAAAAAATGATCCATTATTAAAATTTAGCATATGTGGTTCATTTGTCATGTAAATCAATAATCAGAAGATTCAAAGAAAATATCAGGCAAAAGGTTGTTTTTCTCGGAGGTTGGGGACAGGGTGTTATTTATACAAAAAAATACTGAGACAAAAATGGTACCATCATGAAACTTAATAAAAATGTTAACATAACTTCGAGAATGTCGAATCCAAAGAGTCTATTAAAATATCAAGGTTAGAAGGGTGTTTTTTTAAGGGAAGGGGAATTTTGGAATTTTTATCAAAAAACCTTTGACAAAAAATGATACCCTCATGAATCTTGGTAATAATATTTTATTTACTATGAGGATAAATAATTAAAAGAGTCTATAAAAATATCTAGGGCGGAAGGGGGGGCTTGGTAATGGGTGGGCTTATTACCAAAAAACTAGAAACAAAAATGGTACCACCATGAAACTTTGTTAAAACATATGCTTGACTTCTCAAAGTCAAAGTGAAGAATCAAAAGAGTCTATAAAAATATTTATGGTAAAGGGCGGGTCCGCACAATTTTATATTTTACTCAAAAAACTTTATTTTAAAGAAAAAATACTCCTTAATTGAAAGCATTCAGAGCTAACTGTAAACAAAGCACACAAATTTCAAAACAGCTACAGTAAATTGAAGCTTTTATAAAACGGGCTCCAACTACAAAAAAAAATTTTAACTTATTCTGGAAGAAAAAGAATCAAAAACAAAAAAAATTAAAACGTTTAAACAGAAAAAATACAATTACAAGAAAAATAATAAAAATGGAAAACAAAATTGGACGAAAATATCATTTTATTTGACGTTAATGCCTGATTTAATGCCGCGTTAGACGTTGCGTTGAAAGATTTTTCTGTCAACGCAAATGTTCAGACATAGAAATTTCTGTTTAGTGTTAACAATGACGCGTTGAGCGTTATGTTACGATTTTGCATCCATTAGTAAGTGCTCAAACCAAACTAACGTAAGCAGCTGCAACTTAGAAGTAGAAATTATTCAACTTTTGCGTGTGTTTTGGCATTTCGATTATCAATTTAGGCATATGGTCATCTTATGTAGAAGAAAAGGTTGAACTTTATTCTCATTTTATCTCGACGCGCTTACAATGACGCGTTCGCGATGCGTATGTTACATTTAAGAAGCGTTACGGACGCGTCGAGATAAAACGAGAACAAAATTAATCCTTTTTTTCTACACAAGATGGTCACATGCCTAAATTAATAATCAAAGCGCACGCAAAAGTTCAATAATTTCTACTTTTGAGTTGCAACCGCTTACGTTACGTTGGTTTGTGTACTTACTAATGGATGCAAAATCGTTACATTACGCTCAACGCGTTATTGTAAACACTAAACAGAAATTTCTATGCCTGAACATTCCAGTTGACAGAAAAATTTTTCAACGCAACGCCCAACGCGGATTGTAAATCAGCCATAAACAAAAAGCGGATTAGTTTACGATGTTTACACAAGTCGTTTCACATCTTTACATCTTTCATCTTTGCATGAACACCCTTATTATTTTCTAACGTAAACATTATATTGATGTATTTTTTTAAGAACAAATATTTAAGGTCGTTTAAACAGTTTTAAATTCAGCCAACCGTTTGTCATGGGTCTCTCGTACGAATGTCCCACACGTAACAATGGAATGCACCTTTATCTGAATACAACCATTCATCAGAAAGATACTCGTACAGTTCTTTAAAAAAGACTAAGAAAAAATGAAAAAAATCTTGTTCCTTTAATTTTTTTGACTAGTGTATTTAACGGAGACGTGAAATAAGGCCCAACGAAATAAAGCCAACAATAAAAAATGTGGCCTTATATCGTTTTTAATGTAGAAATAATGCCGTATTTTCGATTTGGCTTTATTTCGCTTTAGAAAACGAAATAAGAGCAAAATTTGGCTTTATTTCGTTTTTAGATTTTATTTGCAGGCTGGTACTGTTGAGTAGAAAATTATTACTGTTGCCGCAAAATAAACTGGTTTTTCGAAATCTTAGACGGTGTTCACATTGGACTGAAAAACTGGATTTTTTTGACGCTTCAGTATTTACATCTTCCTTTACTGAAGAAGTGGGAGCGAGATGTGAATACTGAAACGTCAAAAAAAAAACCAGTTTTTAAGTCCAATGTGAACACCGTCTTATTTACACTTGCTTTATTGCCTTACATAAATACAGTGCTAACATAAACATTGAGGTATGTATTCAACCACCCTGCTTTGGCTCACTATAGGATTTGGGGTAGGTGCGGGGTTAGGTGTATGCAAAGTCTTGAAAATATTTATAGGAAGCCAAAGCTTTATTTCAAAATTTTGATTTCGAAATGAAAATAAAGCCAATTTGGCTGTCTTTCCATGTTTAAAGTGAAATTAGCCCAAATTAAGGATTTGCTCTTATTTCGTTGGGCCTTATTTCACGTCACCTCCCATAGCTCTTCAACAGCTTGGTTTTACGAGTATAATTCAGATATATTGTATCCAAACAAATACTATATAAATATGTATGTAATGCATGTGTGATGTTTATGTACACTTATCTAAAATTCTTTCACGATATTAAAAACTTGCGTCCGATGTATAAACAAATAACATTAAATTAGGTTATAATTTCATATTTTGCTGTCGAGTTTCTGTTTTAACTTCGCCTTATGTCCAAGCTTCAGCTTAAATGAGTTAATAAAAATATATTTTCTTCTTTCTGAACACACAATTCTAGGAAGTATACCACAAAAACAAAAATTGGGACCAGAACTATTATTAAACTACTCACATTGGCTGTCCTGTTGCAGGCAAAGAGATACCGAATCTGCCATCCGTTGCCATTGTCACATCCTCTTCCGCAAATGGAGTGGATTCCTTATTGTTATTTAATGGAAAATATGAGCATCCCCATGGTTTTTACTCTTTTATTCCCCGTCTCCAACTATAACTTTGGCTCCATAATATTATTCTCTTCCTTTGGAGATAATAGTGGAGCATTTTCCTACACCCACCGTAGTGGTATAAAAACTCACAGCAAGGCAACTGGTGGAGAATAATATTTTATTTTGGCTTTTATTTATTGAAATGAATAAGAGACAGAAGTCGCGCCGGAATGTTTGTCCTTGAAGTGAAAATATTTTAAGTGAGCTGAATTTTCTTAACAAAAAAAAAAGGGAAATTACTTTCTACGGAAGAGGAAAAATGCCAACGATGTCCTCGAGCTTTGTGACATCCTTGCATGCTGTGTGTGACTAACATATTAAGCTATTCACAGTATGGTATGTGGGACGGAAGGATGTTTAAATGAGCGTGGGTATGACGACGACGCTGGATGTTGTTGCCACTAAATTCCACACGAAAGAAACAACTCTATTCGCCAAATGTGAAGGTGATTATCCTTGGATTGTTAGAGAGTAGGTCAATTAGACATTTCCTTAATTATGCGGTAAAAAAAGAATTCAACTATGTTGCGAGTGGAACTGGATAGTAAGGACATTGCGTGTGTTTAAGCAAGTATATTTGAATGTCAAAAGAAATATAATCTATTTTGTGGAGTTTTTCTGGGGCACGTAGTCACGTACGAGTAAAAAATTACATTTTATTGACTTGACAAGTAGGAAAACTTTACGCTTTTTTGAATGTCGAGTAAAAAACAAAGATGCAAATAAAGTGGGTTATCAAGAGCAAAGATTGTAATCTTCCGGTGGTAAATATCTACTCAAGAAGACCGGAAATAAAGTTCTAGAATTGCTAGCTGTCATCCGATATGACTATCAAATAAGTAGAAAGTATATTAACTGTTACAATGAACAATGTGTCATTTGTAAACAAAATATTCAACGTTGTACTTAATTATACAGTCTGTCCAGGGATCTGAAAAAGATGATGGTGGATAAACCTTAAATGGTTCAATAATGGCGCAATGGCTCTCGCACTCCCATTGTGGTTTAATAGCATCTTAATATGGAGCCTGCGTCCCCGAGCCTGACTCTTTTCGTTTAGAGGTTTTGTTGTCAGGTTAACTTTCCAACCACGTACAAATGTTTCAGTTATGAGAAAGACATAGAGAGCCTCAGATAAAAATAGGTTTCAAGTATCAACAAGGACTGAAACCTTCAACTGATAATAATTTGATACATACTGTGTACACCTTTCAACGTAGATAACACTTTTTTGTCGGTAAGCAAGACATTTTTTGTGGATAAGTTGTTAAACGTTAACCTAACTTCCACGAAACAACAACTGATAATGGCTTCCGAACAAAACATAGATGGTTGAACCGCCAACCAAATCAACGATTCATCTAGCAATCGCAGCAAGAAACGTATTCAATATCTTAAATGCACGTACATTTCATGAGAAAATTTGACTTAAGTCATTTCCTTGTCTAGCATAATTTAAGGCTTGACTATCCATACAATGAAACCGCAAACTACCTTTCAGAAAAAAAATTCTAGAAGTCTTAACATGGAGTTACAGAGAGCACCTTTCCACTGTGCTGTAAAAATGATAACAGAAGATGGGTATGCAAATATCATGCAGGTTAATTCAAAAGAAGCAAGTAAAGGTTTCTAGAAAAGAGGATAAAAGAAAAAAAAAGAGCCTTTGAAAAAAGAAGAGGGTGTTTGCAGCCTTCAATCTCAAAGAAATATAAAAGTCCTCCAATCGGAGCAACAGTCGTAGCCTTAAAAAAACAAAACTGGCAGTTAGTTTTGAAAACCAAGGGCAGGTTTTTCGAAATATTGAAGAGATCAAGAGAACCAAGTCTCCATTCGTGTGTACGTGGGAATGTGAATTGTGTTCCAGTAGTATTTTTAACAGCAATAAAATAAGAAATGAAATTGATGAAGGTCCACCAGTTCCACAGAAGAAAAAAGCAAGGCGAATAAAAATACTATGCCAGATGACTGACTGATCTTTTTGGACATGAAAATAATTACTTAAGTGTAGTACCTCGTGGCATAATAGTAAGTGCTTTAAACTGTCATGCCATAGGCCTTGGTTCGATACCCACCCGCTACCATCTAAAACTACTTCCAAGGACTTCCAATGGACAAATCCTCCAAGAGTATCTGTTGTCATGTGCTTTTCTCACCTACCCGTTCGGACTCGATAAAAAATGTACATGTTCCCTCCATTTCTGCCAATAATACACACACAGGAATGGTTGAGAGTTGCAAGTCACTAGGCCCTGATTCTCCACGAGATGCTGCGCTACCAATTTTTTTTATTTGTATCTATAAACCACCCAAGTATATTAGCGAATTGAAGAATGTGTGATGATCGGACTAGGCTCCACCAACAAAAGAGTGTAATACTGCAAGTATATCCCTGCCTACATCACTTGTGAGAAAGTAAAGGACGATGCACGGCCAGCGAGTTTGATTGGGAGTGTGGCTGAATGGAATGAATGAAAACACGTTGCAGTAGTCCATTACATCACCCTGTTTCTCACCAAATGCAGATATTTTAACACTTTCCTTAATAAGATTAGAAATTTGAAATGGGAAGCCTAACGTTGACAACTGAGTATAATTGGTGACATCATACCAGAAAACATAGTAACTAAATAAATATTAAACAGTGACCAAAACTGCGAACATATTTAAAGGTGAAAATGATCAGGAAATAGTTGAGCCGCAAGTTGATCCCACAAGGAAAACATGAAAACTCCCCTAAAGTGATCAACAAGATGTTGGTTATCCGATCCCTTTGGGTGAGTAGAAGCAAAGAAGGATTATGGAGGAATTTTTCTTGTTATGTTTTTGTATGTTATATATTATTAATAAAGTGCTGTGTAAAAGCGAGTGCATTAGAATGTTCAGAAGCATTTTAATCGCGTAGTACCAGAATGAATTCTGGCCCTATCGACCGTATCTTCACTTTCAGGTAAATCCTGAAAAAGATTATCGAATTTAAAGTTGAAATTTACCCAGTTTTCATCGACTTCGAAGCCACAAATGATAATGATATGAGTAATCATTATCAGGAGCCTAGTATTTAAGTATGAACGGTCGTAAATTTTGAGATTGTTTGGTCACTGACAGATGAGAATTGTCATAAAATATAAGCCATTGAAAAAGGAGCTAAACAAAATGGGAAGCTAAATTCTAGAGAATTTTTCATTGGCTGCTTTGTGAAATGCGTCTTGATGTTGTGGATTGTGAATTAGCGTTTGACAGTTCACATAATAAAACATCTTGTTTTAGAAAATATCACCTAGAAAATATATAAAAATGCCAAATTTTAAAATTTGAAAATTAAAATATCTCGAGAGAAGTATCCAAAAAAAAAAAAAAAAAAACGCGAACGCCAGCCCTATGGGCTGGCCCAACGGTTCAACTTACTATAAAAACACGACGAATAAACCACGTTATAATTTAATGTTTATTTCGGGAATCGAAGGTGTTCCTTGGTCTGAGGTCGGAATACAATTGACTTAATTAACTTAAAACTAAACCCAGCTTTCCTGCTTCCCATAGAATATTGCTGACCCATTGGTTTATGCGAGTGAGCGAAGTTCAATGCAATTGGGCATCAAATATCCGGCGCATGCATTGACGAAGTTCAATTTCCTTCCATAATCGTGTGAACTGGAATACTGATGACTCAGCTGGGAACAGGTTAGCACATGCCTAAGGCGGTGTGTATTGATGGTGCTAACTTGAACTAATTTTAAGCCATTTTGTTTCTAGGAAATAGTAAACAAAATCGTTTTTTCATTTTTTTGAAATGCGAAAACAGAAATTAATTGATATTTGGTTTCGGAATTGCTTAAAAAATGCATTCGCACTCGCTGGCATTCAGTTCATGTGAAAAGCGAATTAATGAATAATGTCAGGGAAAACTGTGACAACGTGATGTTGCAAAATATACGATGCAATGTTCCACTAAGAAAATGAGCCCTTTGGAACTATATTCCAAATATGAACAGGGCTTCGGCAAAACAGTGAACAAGACAGGTGTTAATGCTACGCAGGCCATGATTTTAAAAAATGTATGTGATTTATTTAACTCTAAAGACATGACGACGAAATTGACTTAAGGAGCGCGCTTATACGTCAAAGTAAAAATTAATTCCACGAACGATGTCATAGTCGAGATTCAACATTCTTTGTAGGAAACTACTCTGTTACTTCTGTTTGGGATTCAAAAATTCTAAACCTTATAAAAACTTCACTTTCCACAAAACTTTAAAACTACAAGTCCTAACTTTATGTGTCAAGTGATAGATGATAAGCAGATTATAGAGTTCGTACTAAAATTTTGAGGAAGAAAAATTCTTCGACGGATATTTGGTTCTATATGCGAAGAGTGATAATGGAGAGAAAATACTACAAGCTTTACCAATATTAATATGGTCCAAAAATCGATACACATCAACTACATTTGCTGGGTTACATCGAAACAATTTAAGGGACCTGTTGTTCTTCAGCCAAAAAAGTTCCTGAATCCCCAGCATCTAGGTTCAAAGCAACAAGGAAGACTGAATCTCCGATTCCTGGTGAGTAAAACCAACGAGCTCGGGATTGTTGGGGGTTGAATATATCGTCTGCATCCCGGTATTGCTTAGAGGTTTATTAAAAAATCGAAACTTTTTAACTTTAGTTTTTTTTTGATGAGTTAATAATTTTTGAAGGCTTATTGTTTCACAATATCTGAGTCAAGTCCCAATTGGGATATCTGAAACAAATCAAAATATTTTTTTTTGACTTGTGGACCATTGACCTTGCCGTAAAATGTATGTAAGATAACTGATCGAACTTTGCTTGGACTTTGAGCACAGCAGGTCAAAGCCATATAAAAATTTTGATCTATATCAGCAAAGCAATTAACTAACAAATCGAAAAATAACAAACGGTTTTATTGAAAGTACTGGGTTCTTAAAAAATGGGTTTGGCAAAATTATAACAAAAACCTTTGCGGTAGAAGAAAAATTAAGCATGGCAGTGGGTGGATTTCACTAAAGTTACTTCACCCAGCTAAAACGAACAAAAGTCTGAAAAATTTATCCAAATCCTTGGTTTCGAAGAAATGAAACATGAGCAAAATGGGCGTGCTAGTGGACACCCCTTCTCTCTTTGCTAAAATGAACAACGGTTCAAAAAGTTCGGTATCGGCTCGGTATCGTTTGGGGTTTCCAATACCGATACCAAACAATACTGAGTTTTTTCAAGTCTAAGATGAATGACCGCACTTAATTGGGCAATGATCCTTCATGAAACGGAGCCATATGAGTATGGTATATGTATTTTTCTGTATTAAAAAAAAGAGAATGTGAAGAATTACGTGCAAGTAAGCTGCTTCGACAGCACAATGCTTTAGATCGATATATTATGTAGCTCTGTTAAAAGACTTCCTTAAATAAAACCCTTTCTGACAGACTAACACTAAATCTATTCGATACCTTTCACAAATAATTCTCCTTGAACTCTTAACAAAAGTAAATACAAAACGATAAGTGCAAGTACGTAGCACAATTTATATTCTTTCAAAGACTTTATTTTTGTATTTGTTTCAAGATATATTTTAGATCTTATGTACTCGTATTTGTTTTATCCTGAAAGATAAACAAAGTACACGAGTTGATTCCTCTATTTCGATAGTTTATATAAAATTCCAAAAAACTATTTAGAACAAAGACTGCAATTTTTTTTGTATTGCATTAGTATACAGAGAATTGACAATGAGTATATTTGAAAAGCACGTTCTGGCAACAAAAAAATTGCTACAAAGTTAAGTTAAATAAAAAAAATATGTAGGTAACTTCAGCAACAACTTCAAAAAGAACATTCACACTATCATTTTTTATACTTTGATGTTAGATTTTTTCTTTGTCAGCTTGGCACGTTCCATTGGCATCGTTTCATTCTTTTTTATATTCCCTTGCCAGTCGTATGGTATAAAAAACATTAACTTGTGTTGCACTCTTATGTTAGTGGACATAAAAATCACCCGTATATTTTTTTTTACAAGCAAGGAACAGTACTTATATCTAAGTACCTACAACACTAAATAGTTTCTCTTAAATTTTTTTTTGTATGAACTTAAAAAATAAGAGTTCTTTGAGTATTGATTTTGTGGAAAAAAATCATGCCTGTGATGTTAAAACGGCTACTGACACGTCCGAAATAAAAAATAAAAATAAAATAAAAAAAAATTTAAACACTTAAAATGTGAGTTCAGAAGAACCCATTAAAAATGTATTAGTAATGGGATCTTACATAGTTTCAGACTTGATGCACGAGAACCTAGAAGTATACTCATATAATTATACCTTCTTCTATTGCTTTCATCAAACTAAACTAACATAGGATTTCCAGGATTAACGAGCAAAGGGCCTTCAAACATTTTAATGCAAAGTTGATGGAGCATATGCCATCCCAATGCCTCACATTAATTCTATAATTGGTATAGGAAGCACAATTCTTCGCATTTTAGATTTGCTTTGTAATTTAATTCATTGCACTAAATGAACCATGGTACACGCTCATGCTCTATGTGCGTGTATTCGTAAGGTGAGTGTTGCGTGCTGATATTTCAGTGAATATATTCTGAAGAACCTACATTAAGATTCAAGTTGATAAATATTTTTTGAGTGAGACTTCAATAAGAAGCTTATTATATTGTTAAACAATTATTTAACTCTTGGCTAATTGTATGAATAATTAGTCAATCCGAGCTAACGTTGCTTCACTTAATTTTTGTGATCAGTTAATAATAAAGTTTATAAAGGTTTTTCCAATAAGGATAAGGGAAATTTGACCGGTGGTTGCGGCTTTATTGTTGAAGTTTTTTTTCTGTCGAATAAGCTGTAATTTAATGAGTCTGTCTTTGTATAGTACCTCGTGGTAGTAGGTCCACTTCATTAATTTATTTTTAAGCATCTACTAACTAGCAACTCATTTATACTTTATTTAACTAACTTAAAAAGTGGTTAAAATATTGATCACAATTCACAATTTTCATAGTATTATCAGTGGTGTATTTACTCTAAATCTAAAAGGGCCACGTCCTTATGGATTAAAGTCTTAGTGGCGCCACACAGTGGTTCGTTTGTTGAATTTTTGTGAAAATTATTTCCTACTCCAGTTCTTGTAACAAATCAATGAGATTTGGTTCGCTTGGTTCTATTTTAAACAAAGAGGTTTCACAAATTATGTCAGAGCATGGTCCAAAATTAAAAAAAATTAAAAAAAGTATTATCGAAGATAAGAATTGAGTCAAGTTTATATTTGAAAAATATGTGCTTGAATGTACATAAACTATCATATAAGAATGACTTAAAATTATAATAATAATAATAATAATAGTAATAATAATAATACAAATTGAAACAAAATAGTCCAAAATGTTTAGAAATGTCACTAATCGATTAGAATTTATTAGGTGTTAGCTTGAAAAAAATTTGTGTTGGAAATTATTTCTAGACTTAATTTTATTGAATCTGACTTTTTTTTTACAATTCTGACAGTTGGAAGTTGCCAATAAAATTTTAGGTCAACTATAGGTACTGAAAAACACAAAAAAAAATTAAAATGATCTAAGATAATAGTTTTAATAGTGTAAATATTTTTCGTTCAATATTCATTTTCCGTACCCAAAACTAGGCCAACTATATCTCGTTGGTTTTCTGTCAAAACCTTATAGATCTGAATTGAAAAATGGCTTAGGAGACACAATAAACCGACTTAAAAGATAATAAAATCGACTTCTGAAAAGGTTTTAAAACTGGTTGATAGAACTAAAAAGAACCATGCCAAAATTGCGAGACATTAATATTCGGTTCAGTGATTAAAGTGTTATTTTTTAGACAAACGACATTTTGATAGAAAGCTGACGATATGTTCTCTGATAAGCAGAGAACGTTTGAATGGTTAAACACGAAATGATTTTGATATCTAAACTTTGAAATGAGGTTATTATAAAATGTGAATTTCATTTTTAAGATTAAAAAACAAGCGCCCCTACGTGCCCCCCCTCCCCCTTCCTTACGTAAGCCCTCGCTGCAAGTTCGGGTTTGCACAAAATGTACGCATTTAATTAACTATAATTTCAGGTATTAAATTTTTTTCATTCCACCAAAAAGTGCTCGCAAAAATCTTTTTAATTTCTAAATTATGGTTGAACACAGTTGGTCTATGATAACAGAGCTATTGTGAATGTGCAACCAATTTGCTTATCAATATAATGTGGGTCGAAACAGTGGGGCCGCAATATCCCGCATATGTATGTATATTAAAATTGTGTTTGTTATTTTGTATATGACTTTTTTTCATTATAAAGTAAACTTGGCTGCTCTTCGTTTATTAATGGGTCCACAAAATTTATTGGCCTAGGGCGCCTTGTCTTTAAATACGCCACTGAGTATTATAGAAAAATATTGTTTGAATTTGTGTGATTTTTTAATTTTTAATTCTAATTGAATTTAAAACAAAAAATTGTTATTTATTTTTAAAAAAGATACAACAAATGAACTGAAGAATGAATTTTTGAAAATTATCCCTTAAAAAGCAGTAATTCTTAAACAAATGACTGAATATTGAATAAAAAGAGAATACATATTTTTTTTTTTAAAACAACATATTTTTTCATTATTTACCTACTACACAGTTTTCAGATCTATTTTTTTGCTTTTTTTGCTCATCCCTATACTTTTAGTGGCATAATAGCTTGTTTGTTGGACTGTCATGCCGAAATTTTGATTCCCAGCCGCTAACAGATTAAAACAGAATTTTTTTTGTCCGAGGTATAGATACTGCCGCTTGCGAGCAACTGACAAATACTCCTAGACTATACTTGTCAGTGTGCCAGAGTGTACTTCTCGGACTCGGGAAAAAATTGAAGGTCCCTTCTATGGATTGGGTACGATATCTTGACTTTTTTAATATCGACTTCATAAGGTCGACAGAAAAATCTCCACTGTTACCGATTTTTAAAATATCGATTGTCAAAATGTCGACAATGAATGACATTTTATCAATCGACATGTAAAAAGTCGACATTTTAACAATCGACATTTTAATAGTCGTATTTTTGATCAGATCAATATTACATAACTTATTTTGCAATGTCATTAACCACCATGCGAGCACTTGTCAAGCGATAATTTGAAGTTGATCAAGAACTTGTGTGATATAACCATTTGTTTTGTTTCAAGATAGTTCAATTAATCCCTTTTTTGCATATACATATAATTCGAGGTCTATATTGCCTCTTCTTAAGGGGAATGTGCTTAATATTGATATAAAAATAAAAACATACCTAAAAAAAGAGGCAATTGTAAGAGTAATGGCCACAAACACTAAAATTCCATTTATCTAAACCCCTTTTTAATTTGAAGAGCTTACCTCACTTCCCTGAATATAAGAGAAGAGGTTGTTTCACTCACACATGCGAAATGTATGAGAAAAAGTGAAAAAAACATTATGGATGAGGGGATAATTATTATTCTGACATCAAAATACGAGTATCAGCTGTTGTTGACTGGAATGGCTGAACAAAAATACTTTTAAAATTTAATGAGACAAAAATAATCTCTTAGTGTAAAAGAGCATTTAAAATATTTTTCAATTTAAAAGAATTTGGTGAAACCAAAAAAACATCATTTAAAGGCTAAATGGCTTTTAAAATTAAAAGCTTTTCGTAAAATTGGGCATAAGAAATTTGTAGGTAAAACAAATTCCTTATTGAAGGTTTTATAAAATTAAAAAATACCTAAAAAAGTTCAACTATTATAAAATAGTACAAGTATAATAGTACAGAAAAGCCTTCGAATATAAAAAATATTGGTACCACCATGAAACTTGGTAAAAACGTTTAATGTAGCAGGAGAATGAAGAATCAAAAGAGTCTATAAAAATATTTCACATGGAAGGGTGTTTTTTGAGGGGGGTGAGGGGGATCAGTTATGGTGTATCAAATGGAAAAATTTCGCTTGGTACAACCTTGGTAAATATGACACATTTTTCTTAAAGTTGTTTTTAATACTGAATCAAATAACATAACTTTAATAGTCTGATAAATTCCAGATTTTTTTCCCTCACAGGCCTTATGGGTGAAACTTTACGTACATATGTTTACCCAAATATTGAATTTTGAACAAAATATTGAAAATGATTGAGTATAGCTCAACTGACGTTATAGGTTACTCCAGGTCTTGCCTTTTATGTATACTCGTATTTTTTGAATTTTGTTATATTTTTCGTAGGCCTTTAATCCTACTTTACATCATCAACGGCTTAAAATTTCAGTAATTAAATAGCAAACAGAACCAAAAAGTTTGGTTATTTAATTTTCTTTGCTATATAAATTCAAGAAAGGTATAGGCATAGGCACACCTTAAATGTGATATTTTTTTCAGTTTTATTTTAAGCTTTTTATAAGTATGTATTACAGAGGTTACCGTATAAAAAAAAGGTAATCATACCTTCTGGCGTTACTTTGATATAATTATTATTGTATGCTCTGGACTTTTAATTTCTTTTTGTTTCTGTTGTGTTTTTTCTTTGTTTTGTTTTAAGAAAGGGACCATGAAATTTTTTTTGTATCTTTCACTGCATAGCTTGAGGGACTTAAATATTAATTAGATATCCTTGTAAATACGACAGAGAATTATGTTGATGCAATCTTTGGATCTAACAATGTTTAACATCCCATTTTTGTGTCCTGAAGGAGTATATTTTTTTTACTAAAGGTTGTCCAATTAGCAGTTCCTCGTTAACAGGAAATGAAGTATATAAATATTGAACCTACATTTATATTAAAAGGAGCAAATTAAGCTAATAGCCATTTTTGTTTTATTTAAGTGATTAATAAGAATTATTTAAAAATCGACTGAGATACAGAAGGTCAAAGTATACAAATTTTTCGATTTTCGTCAACATTGTTCAATTTTTATTTTTTGAAACTTTTAATTAATGAAGTGAGAATTTGATAATAAATAAAAACTTCACAGCTTTATCCAAACATAATACATATGGTAATCATACTAAAATACTGCTTTTCTAAATATAGGTAAAATAGTACAGAAACATTTCATGTACCACGAGAACCAAGAAGTTTTCAGCTTTACAAAGAAAAAAAAAATAATCATAAAAATTTTATTTACCTACATACCGTCTCAGCTAGAGGCAAAAAATTATATATACTTACTTATCCGGTTTCCAATCCATGGAGAGTCTCTGCCTGAGATATTGCGGTCTTTCATTGTTTGTGGTCCGTTGAACGCTCCCTTCAGTCTTTGAGACTAAGCGCTCTTAGAGGAAAAATTAAAGAATTTGCCTATTCAAGATCTTTGAAATCGTTTTCAGGTGTTCAATATGTAATCAAGTGAAAACCATAGATTGGTTTGATTTCGAAATATTAGATGCTAAAAATAATTTTTTGTAGAATTTTTCTTATAAGAAATACAAAATACATAATTTCTAATTTTTTTTTATCTTATTATCAATTTTCACTAAGTGTGCAGAATTAAGTAAGGCCGAAACCTATATCCTCGTTTTTTCCTGGACGAAAAAAATGTTCAACAATTTTTTGGAAAGTTTATATCAAATATGTAAAGGGTTTTTCAACAGTGACGCTACAAAACTAGAGCGACAAACAGCAAACGACGCCATATTTCTTGCCGCTCTTTTGACATTTCTCTTCAGTAAGGTTTGCCATTTCATGATGGAAAGATATACGAGCCAACAACGAGTGGAAGTTATTAATATTTACTACCGAAATTCGGAGTCAGTGGCCTCAACGTTAAAAGCGCTACGTCCAATTTATGGTCGTCATAATCGTCCTAGCAGATCAACAATTGAGCGTCAAGTGGAAAAATTTGAATCCGCAGGCACAGTACAAAATTTTCCCGTGCCAGTGAGACAAAGAAGTGCCCGTAGTGTCGAGAATATTGCTGCCGCTGAGGCTTCAGTTTCAGGAAGCCCAAATGTGTCTCTCACACGTTGTTTTCAAGCGTTGGACATCTTTGTGACGTCGTTGTGGCAAATTTTACGAAAATTCTTGGCCTACATCCTTACAAGATTAAATTGATGCAAGAACTGAAACCGCTTGACCACCAGAAACGTCGTATGTTCGTGAATTGGGCTAAGCAACAACTTGAAAATGATTCGGATTCAGCAATCCACACGTACTCCATGAGTCATCATTGCATCCCGAAAAAACTACGGTTTGGTGTGGTTTATGGGCCGGCGGCGTCATTGGGCCGTATTTCTTCCGTGATGATCAAGACCGGCACGTTACATGTGAATGGGGATCACTACCGTTCAATGATAACCGAATATTTTTGGCCCCAATTGGATGATATGGACTTGGAGGACATGTTGTTCCAACAGGACGGCGCCGCAAGCCACACAGCGAATGTCAAAATCAATTTATTGGAAACCAAGTTTGGAGAACGTGTTATCTCACGAAATGGTCCAGTCGCTTGGCCGCCTCGGTCGTGCGTTGGACTCGTTAGACTATTTCCGTACGCTACGTAAAGTCTATGGTCTACAAGAATATCGAACGTGAAATTGCAGCAGTATCGGCCGATATATGCTTGAAAACCGCCAAAAATTGGGTGCAGCGTCTGGACTTTTGCAAGCGTGCCCGTGGTAGCCATGCAAAAGAAATCGAGTTCCATATATAATGGCATCGAACGTACTTTTACAAAAATAAAAATTTCATTGATATCTAAAACCGTTTTTGTTTTATTTAAAAAAACTTTTGTAGCGCTCTTATTGAAAAATCCGATACTTACTTATCCGGCTCCCAATCCATGGAGGGTTTCTGCCTGAGATATTGCGGTAGAATTTTGTAGAATTTTTCTTACAAAATACGGTTTCTAACTTTTTTACAAATCATATCAATTTTGACTAAGTGTGCAGAATTAAGTAAGCCTGAAACCAATATCCTCGTTTTTTCCTGGTCGTTAAATTATGGGCTTTTTGAGTTTTCAAATTTGGATGGGCATAGGTATACCGTGCAAATGAAAAAACAAAAATTCCCCAGTTTTTCAGATTTTTATTTTCAGCCCCTGCATCAGGGGGGAGAGAGATAGAGTTAGAAAAAATTATCATGATAGAAAAATGTCTCATGATAGAAAAAATTATCATGATAGAAAGCACTATGACTATAGAAAAAACTATCATAAAAAAAAGACTATCATGATAGAAAAAATGGTTACGTACTAATGACCGACAAGAAAATATCGACTGGTTTTTTGTCGGTTTTTCTCGACTTTTATCCAAATTAAAATATCGTCTTTGTTTTAACAGACTAATTAAAATGTCGACATTTTGAAATATCGACTTGACTAAAAGTCGACTGCCCTAAAAGAAGTCGAGAAAAATATCGACTTATCGATATTTATCTCATACAAAAAGTCAATATAAATCGACATTTTAAACAGTCGACATTTTTACTTGTCGATATTTTTTCTGTCGGCTATTTGAACGTACGACCCAAAGAACAACGTACTGCCTTAAATGTTTGCATGGAATGAGCATAGACTAAATAATTATAAATTCTCGTCTTGCCTTGTAACAAGAACTTCACAGTTATTTGATGCCATAGAAAATAAGTGTCTTAGGTTCTTATGAATATTATTTAACTCCTATAATGTTGAGCTTTTTATGGTATTAATTTATTTGATACAACTTTCTGTTCTGCTTCAAGACAGATCAATAAGAAATTTGTTTTACCAACACATTTCTAAGTCTAATAATTGCCTCTGTCTTTGCGTCTACATTTTCATTTTTATATTTATATTAAAACGCATCACCCAGAAGAAGAGGCAATTAAAACCAAGAAATATAATGTATAGGCAAGGGATTAATTGAACTATCTTAAAACAAAACAAAAGGTTATATCACACCAATTCTTGTTCAACTTTAAGAAATCCGTAAACAAGTGATAACATTGCCAAATTAGTTAATAATGATCTGATCAAAATGTCGACTCTAAAAATGTTTAGTGATGAAATGTCGATTGATAAAATGTCGATCATTGTCGACATTTCAAAAATCGGTAAATTTTGTTTCTAAATTTTGATTAGTTGTTCTTTTAAACAGTCGAAATTTATTTATCAAGATTAAGAAAATCGACCTTATGGAGTCGATATTAAAAAAGTCGAGATATCGTACCCAATCCTAGAAAAAACTATCACGCTAGAAAAAGCTATGATGATAGAAAAAACTATTATAAATCTATAATAGCAAAAAGATAAAGTCAACTCTCATGACAGAAAACAATATCACGATAGAAAAATATATAATTATATAAAAATTACAATTAAAATTAATTAAAATTGAGTTTCAAGGTCTGGTTGGAAAAATATTCGCATCCAAAGCGACTTTACTTGTTTTTAACGATTTTCTGGCAATATTTCCGCAAGAAAGCTTTGAAGAAGGTTAAAATAAAAAAATGTAGTAGCTATTGAGATTTTCCAGAGCTATCCAAAACTGAAAAGTTAAAGCTTCTATGATATATGGTTTTCGATATTTGGACATCCAAAGTAATATTCGATTATTTGCATTTAGTCTGAAAATTCCTTTTAGATATATATACTTTGTCGTCAATGGTTGTCAAATGGTTTTGGTCTCAAAATTCTTCACTATGTATTCAAAAGCTACACAATCGTTATTTTCTTTTCCAAGATTTTCTGTTTTGTCTCAGGCTCAAACAGAAACGTGTTATGACAGAAAAAAGTCATGACAGAAAAGTGTCATTCATTCATTCGTAAAATTTGGAAATTTGAGATTTGTTTTTAAATATTTGGGCACAAGTCGGCACAAGTTGAGCACAATACAGCACAACTTTTTTTTTTTTAATCCAAAATGGCGGTGCTAACTTTACGCTGAAAAAATGGGTACCCTCTGAGAACAAAAACCCTTAGTACGATTTTTTTCTAAATACGGCACATGGCAGCACAATGCAGCACAACCTTTTTTTTTTAAATCCAAGATAGCTGTGCTAACTTCAAGCACATCTTATAGGACTTCATCCCAAGTAAAATTAAAAAAATATATAGTTACGTCTTACGTATGACTAACTTTGGGATCAGAACGATATAAATAAAAAAAAAGGGTTTTCTTCCCAAAATTGTCATTTTTAGTGATTTTTTAGGTAAAATTATTGTATAAGCACTTGTGATTTCAGTATATTTAAAGTACGGTTTTGTTTCACTCTCAGCAACACCTCCATTTAAATGAACAAAAAACAGTTACTGGCATTTACGGAAAAACCGAACTTGAAAAAACAATTTTTCAGTTACAAAATAACTTCAGTTTGAAGTTATGTGAAGAAATGATCCAACTAAAAGTTGTGGATCTCTTGATTATCTACAACATTTCATATAAATTTTTTCGGGAAGAGGTCTTCTTTTACCAGAAATCGTAAAAAACCATGACACCCACACCCCACATTTTCACCCACCTACCCCTTTTCTCTTTTATATACCATCGATCCATTAACTTTCTTCAGCACTCATTTTCTGCTAATAATTTTTTCAATGTTTGGCGTTTGAAAACCGGTGTGGAACTGATCTATAAAGTCTTTTTTTTTTTTTAAAAAGAACTTAAGTCTATTGCCTAAGTCTATTGACAAAGAAAATGTTAATTTGGAATAACGACTTAACTAGAGTTAAGAAAATAAAATATTTTCGTTTTCGTTTTTCGCCAAAGTTGATTTTGAAAAAAAAAAGAAAAATAACGATTTTAAATAATGTTCAGACACTTTTCTTAAGTTGACTTTGGCAGTTACTTGCCTAAAACCAATTTTATTCTTCAAAGTGAGGAGAGATTAAATTGGAAAGTTTTCAAAAAAATAGTTTTAGACATTGAATTACCTTTGGAAGAGCCCATTGATTTCCATTTATTTCGAGACAACTGATGTGTTCCTCCTGTGTTTTTTGACAGTTTTTTATTCCTAGAAAAGAAACAAAGTTTTCATATGAAAACTATACTTCGCATGGATTAATAAACTAGGCTTAACTGAAGAAAGGTGTATATGAAAAAAAAAACAAAAAATTGTTACCAAAATGACTTATTTTTTTTTTTTGATTAAACCGACGTTAACAAAAATCAGTTTTACGTGAGCCTATTCCTTACTTTGAAAAATTGATTTAAGAGTTAAGGGTTTTTGTAAAAAAACTTCCTTTTTTTAAAAATGGGTACAGTTAAAAAAATTGAGTGGAAGTAGATTTTGATATTGCAACCACGATCATGACAATAACTCAATTTCGTCATAACTCGAGTTTAGCGGTAATGGCTTCTAGCCTCAGTTTGTCAATAGCAAAACAAGATTGACCGAAAAGTCAAGAGAGCTGTAGAGGTATTTAAAAAACAGAAAACCTAGTAACCTAGTTTTTGAAATCAAAGGAAGATATTCAATTTTTTTTGAACGCTCCAAAGATTTTTAATGTTTTTTTCTATGCATACTTACATACCAAAATATTTTATCAGGAATCAAGATGACATTTATTTTTTCCAAATCAAATTATTAAAGGAAATATGTCTTAGCAAATTAAATGATCGAATCCTATGCTTTTTAACATTTTTTTTTCATAATTTCCATATTCTTATATACAATTCTTAAAATCCTAAGCCTCTTGAACATAAAGAACACAACAAGCTTCGAATGATTTTTTTTTTACAGATGTAGCTTTTGCTACAAACAAAAAGTTATGACTTGTAGATAGCATCATATATTTTAATTTAACAAACTCAAGACTTTAAGAAAAAATAAAAAAAAAAATGCATCCAGTCGTACTTCTTTTCCTACTCAACAACATTTGCCATTCCCCTCCTCAACACACAACACCTGACAAAATGCCTACAAATAATTATACCCAAACAAATGCTCGCTCGTAAACTCTATTCCTTATTCAGGAGAACCACACTGTTGCTCAAAGAAATGTCTGTTGCTTTCATGATCTCACCCCCACAGCACCGGATATAGGACAGATGGGGCCTCCTTCTCATAAGTTATAATTTCATATCCTGGAAACTGGAAATTCAAATAAATTATTTACCAGGAGAAAATTAACTGCAGTAACTTTTTGGTACTTTACTTACCCAAAGCAAGAGGTTAGTTGGGCGCATGTCCGCACTTTCATAACCCTGTTGCTATTTTCTAAACAAAAAAGCTTTTCTACTTTTTCCAGGATTATTGCACTGAGAACTTAGTTTTTCCGTTTGGCGTTCGTTCTCTGGTCAAAAGGTACATTTACCTGGCTGGAAGTCTTCAGTTGTTCAGCAGCTGTCGATCGGTATTGACCATAATCTCGTGGTAGATTTTCTTATTCGCCGGGTTTCCCATAAAAAAGAAAAAAAAAAACAAATAAAAACTTGGAATATTTAATGATTTTTCTTAGTTTTTCTTTTTTTATTGGTTACGATTTTTTTCTGAGAAACAGAACCATTTTCGTCTACGAAAATAAAAAGATACTTTCATTCACATAAGCAATAATTTGTCCTATTGTGGGCTGCAGTTTATTAGCAAACCAGATTTACTGTTGAATTCAAAGTTGCGGGTACATTTGAAAACTGATTTTCTTTGTCAGTCTTAGTTTTGGCTCGATGTGATTAAGACGTGTGCGTATCTGTAGTTACAAGATAAAGTATCTGAAGAGTGAAATTTGTCAAAGTCCCTCCCCCCTGGTGGATTCCAAGGTGCTTTATTTTATGTCACACCATAACCATTGTGCTGTCGATACAAAAAAGGTCCTTTCAGTGACATCTCATTAGTTTGGATACAATTTAAATGAGATTGAGAGATTCCAGATACAAAGGCAAGGTGGCGCCAAACAGTGATTTTAAAGTGTTTCCCTCTTGAGTGTGTATCTTAATCTTCAAAATTTTATATCGATTCTTTCAAGCAATCTCAAAGTGAGCCTTGAATAATTTTTCCATCATAAAAAGATACTCGCTGTTTGTTCGGATGTGAAGACGATACGTGGGCTAAAACTTGTTTCTCGTGTGAGTTCGTTTGAAAACTGCAAGGGTTTTGTTTACTCACTTCTTGAATTTTCGTGTTGCTTTGTAAGTCTTACATTATTCACAGACTTGGATGCAGAAAAAAATAAAAATTGAGTAGGCCCGGCAAGTCTATATAAGAGAAAATGCATTTCAAAGATTAAGTATCACTGATAGTTCTTGTTTTACGTACCTACCTAAAAAAATATTTGTTTTTTTTTTTGTTTTTGCTATTGCAAATGCGAAGCTTGAAGATACTTCGTATTCGTGCAAAGAAAATTGTTGTGTATATCTGTGTGCAGTAATTTAGTGAATTAAAAGAGTCTTAAATTGTTTCAATTAATTGGCTGGGTTGATATCATTAATACTTTTTTAAAAAAAATCAAAATAAAATAAAAATTCAGATAAACCTACGTGAGGATTATATGTTGTATTCGGTGAAGCGTAAATGGATTTTGCGGTTTCAGTTTTGCATCGCTGGTAAATCGTGTGTAAAAATTCAAATGAAAAATGGATAAATATTGACTTCCGCACAGTCAGTGGGCTGAATTGATTTGGTTGGCTTTTTGCGGTTTTCATTGGACTCTTTGAGGTGAGTTGATGTTGTAGTTTTGTCGGCTGGAATTTATGATTATTTTTTATGAAATATTGATTTCCAAGGAATTTTAATCAAACTATTATGAACTAATGGATAGTTCAAAATTTTTTTTGTTTGTGGTTGATGGTTTTAGATTAAAAAAAAAAATCATAATAAATAAAGTATTTATATATTTTTTTGTGGTTTCATTTAGTGATATATTGTTTCTATTACCAAATAAACATTATGGTTAATGTAGCAAAATATTATTGATTATTATTATCTGTCCATTTTTGAAGGCTTTAAAATATGTGTGAATTTATTTAAAAAGCATGAGTTTTGATAGGTACAAACTTGGGATTAGTTGAAAATATCGATTTCATGATCATGAATTAATGAATAGGAATGAAAAAAGAGGCAAAAAGGAACGGAACTAGTATTGGGAACGGGAAGCAATTTGGATACAGAATTGTAAAAACTCTTCTTTTTTTAATGAAAAATATTAATACAAAATATAAATTGTTTGCATTAAGAAAATGCTAATTCAAACTCGAAAATTTGTCACATTGAAAAAAGTGTTAATGTAGGCCAAAAATATTTTACGCTTAAAATTTGTCTATTAAAATTAAATCACTAAAGTACAAGTTTAAAAATAGTTTTTATTAAAAAGAGACTAATAAAATTTTCTGTATTAAAAAAAATTCAATGCAACTCAATGTTAATTCAATATGAAAATAGTTTCAATTAAGAAAATATATGAACAATTTTAGCAATTAACTGGTCACACGCACTTGGCTGAGGGTTTCAGAAATTTGTATATGCCGAAATACTTGAAAGGGTTAGGGTTGAAATTCTGTAGGGTCATTATTCTGCTTCCAAAATTCTGCATGTCAAAAAGTTTTTCAAAATTCTGCATGACCAAATTTTTTTTTCAAAATGCTGTATTCCAAAATTCTATATTTCAAAATTCTGTTTTTCAAAATTCTGTATTTAAAAATTTTGTAAATATGTTGTAAAAGATAAATCCTTTTGATCATGTAAAAAAGGAGGCATTTTTTTACATTATCAAAATAATTTTTCTTGTACATCATAGCGTGAGTAAAAAAAAAAAACAACTTGAAAGATATATTATGAGTATTCATACAACAGTGTAAAGCCGTAATAATCGTAGTAAAACTTTAAACCTCGTAAATATGTCACAGTTTCTGTGTGAGTGATAGGAAAAAATAAAGTGTGGGTAGGTGTCGAAAGTTCCAGTTAAGATTATTTCCAAAATCAAAGTCCTGCAGTCCACAGCCGGCAATGAACTCCAAGACTTTGATTTTTGGAACAGCCTTTACTCATTTTTTTGACATCTATTCTTCTTTTTTTTGCTATCACTGACATCCAAAATTAGTTGTGGGATCTGGGTTATAATAGAATCATAAAAAAAAATGATTTGTGTTATGAACATTTTTTTAGACAGAATTTTAGTTTTCAGCAGAATTGGGGAAAACAGAATTTTGGCCAAACTGAATTTTGACCAGACAGAATTTACAAAAAAAGCAGAGTTTTGACCAATCAGAATTTTTAAAACCCGAATTACGACCCGCTCCCGAGAGAAAAGGTTTAAAAGCATAAAATACAATAAAGAATGCCATCTGATTTCTTGATTGAATATGACCTTATGAAAAAAAATTCAATCTTTAAAGCGGTTTTTAAAAAAATTAAGTTCTTAAAAATTCTTTAGGATACATTTTGGCATGCAAACTTACTTGTTTATGTGCATATAAAAATTTTAAAAAAATTGTCAACTCGTTTTTGAAAAATCGAATTTTCGAAAGAATAATTTGATACTTTTTTCTAAAAACTCAAAAATTTCTTTTTTGATAGTTTTGATTTGCAATAGTATTAGACCTTATTTGAAATTTGTATATGGTAAAATGAATCCAAATTTGTTGAGGTGATGATAAGAAAATTCTAAGTTGCTAAGTGTAGATTTTCGTACTTTTTGGTAAAATATCGCTTGATTTTTAGTATGTGGAAATAGGCCAGTCAAACGTCCCAATTTTGGTGGAACAATCACAATACTTGAACCCTGTCCCAATATCTGTCTGCCCCTATTTAAAAAATGTCCTGATTTTCCACTCTTTTGCTCTTGAAAAACAGCTTTCACAATAAAGTCAAAGAGTGAATTTTGTTCTTTAATTAAAATGATTTTAAAATCATGTTTAAAGTTTTTATGTCTTTTGTTTAGCGCTGGCCATGATACCAAACCAAACTATACTTTTGTTAGTAACGTCTCGGTACCGTCAAAATAAAAAATTTTAGTATCGTCTCGGTATCGGTATCGGTCTCGTATAAGTCAATCTCATTACTTTGGTAACTAATGTTCCGATTTCATAAATTCTCCGTCGAAATATCATAGCAGGGAAAACAATACTGGTACAAAATCATTGGAGCCGTTTTCTTCCGTAAAACCAAGCTATAACAAAAAAATATGAGAGGTAGTTGGTAGATTTTATTAAAATCACTTCCTCCAGGTAAAAGAATCAAGTCTGAAAAATTCATCCAAATTATTGGTTTCAAGAAACAAAGCAAAAAAAAAAACTGGGCACGCAGTTGGGTTCTATTTTAAAAAATTGCTTAATCCTTCAAACCAATTACAAGAATTTTGTATTTGTAATAAATTAAATATAATATTCAAACTTTTTTTTTCGGCCGATACCAAACAATACTACCGAAAGTATAGGAAAATGTCGGTCCCAAAAGTACGGTTTAGTCTCGGTATCGTCTCGGTATTGTTTCAGATTCTTTTTAGCTGGTATCGTCTCGGTATCGCTTCAGTTTTCGATACTAAATGAAACCGAGACTTTTCTGGTATCGTGGCCAACCCTACCTTTAGTCCAATTCACCCAGACAAGACACTTGGGCTTATTAGTAAGATGCTGTCGTTACCCTTCTAAGACGCAATATTTTGATCGATGATTATCGACATTAAATAATAAATGCAACATAAAAACACTACAAATTATATTATTCTAGGGGAATGATTTTTCGAATTTAGAAAAAAATTTGTGTATGTATTTTTCTTGCAAATTTTCCATTCTAAGAAAATTATTATTTTTCCGCCCAAAAGCTTTAACAAAAAATCCAAACATATTAGCATATACGATCTTATTTAATATTTTTTGAAAGTTTTTTGCAAAAACCTCGTAGAATTTTTACAAGGTTGACTTCATCTCATTCATCTTATTGTCAAAATTTTATTTTTTTGGGGAAGACATCAATACGAGTGGAAATAAGAAATCCAGTAATTTTTTTTCCTGATCATTAGACATTTCGCTAGATCAATATTTAAACATGTCACCACTATTTCAAATCTCTCGAAATTGCTGACTTTTTTGTACGGTGGGCGCATTTACCCTCTAGTTAAGTCATGTTGTATTTTTACCATGCAAATAGTGATGTAGTTGGCCCTTAAGCCATAAGGTGGCTTAAGACGAATGTAAACAACTAAATAATAATACCAGAACAAAATAAATTTCGAATAATAATATAGCCCAATATTTTAGATTCGAATAACTCAAAAACGTCAAAAATTCGAATTTAAGATATCAAAGACTTTATCAGAAAAATATATTTTGGTTCATATTAGAGGCAAAAATTATAATTTCCTCACACAGTCTAACTCTGTACCTTTGTTCTAAAAGCTCCAATGTCCATTTTTTACAATATTAATCTAGTACACTATTTGACTCAGCGGAAAATGATCTACGCCTGTAATAAAGACCAATAGGTTTTTCAATAGTAATGAGCATTTTTATAAATACCATCACCGCATAATTTGGTCACTACAAGAATTACGTTTACAAAACTTGAAAGAGTGAATTTAAGATTCTTGTCCTATGTCCCAATTCTTTTAGAATTCGTATTGGATATAGGACACAATAAAATACAAAAATTCAAACAAATATATAACGCTGGTTAGCTAGGGACCTAGAGATATAAGGAGACTCAGAAAAAATTAATTCCTTAACCAATATCACACAACATTTTTGAGCCAGCAGTAAAATTAGTCACCTCAAATCTCTCGCCACATCGTCACTACCCCAATCTTTTTGGAGATCCATACTGAAAAACATTTCAGTGTACAATTAATACAAATTTGAAAATTATAGCAGGAAAATGTGCAGGACAAGATCGAAGGGCTTATGTGTCGCCAAGACTAGCTGTTCCTTGAACCTGCTTAAATTTATCGGTGTTATCTGCTTTATTAATGTTATTATGTCGATTCATCTAAACAATTGGCTAGCCTCCATAGCACATAGCATAGCATTAAAATGAGCAAAACTAACTTTTTTGAGAGTTCTAAATGAAAAAAAGGAACTCAATTTTAATTCTTGATTGATTGTATGGAAACAAAAGTTTGAAAATCGTGGGAACGGTTATTTAAAAAAATAAATTTTTATATATCAAATACTTAGAATACTCTTAAGAACACATTTTGGAATGCAAAGCTAAAGTAAATATTTATGTGCAGAGAAAAACAAAATCTTAAAAAAATTGGCAGCTGGTTCTTGTGATATATTTTCAGAAAAGAAAAACATTGAAACTCTTTTTAAGAATTGCAAAACTTTTTTTGAAAATTTTGATATGCAATATTATTTAATCTTATCTGAAATTTATATGTAAGAAATTTTATCTAAATCCGTTAAGCCGATGATGAGAAAATTTGATATAAAAAAATAACGTTCTATGACAGGTACTCATAAAAGTACCTGTTGCTAAGTACAAAACTGAATAATTTCTTGTAGTGATTGTTTTAATTTCAGAACATGGAAAAAGTTAAATCAATATCGTATTGGTCGTTTTTGAGAAAAAAAATATTTTCCTTTCCGAATTTTAATATTTGTATGGAAGGTACCGTTATTTTTCATATATGTGAATTTTTTTCTAAAAATATTTTAGAAAATACCAAAAAACTCTTAAGTTTCAAGTTTCAAAAAAAAATTGATCATTTTTTTTTGAAACTTGATCATTTTTTTTTTGAAATATTTGATTTTCCAAAAAAAAAATACTGAAACAATTTTTAAAAATGCAAAATTTTTTTTTTTATTTAAGTACACAAGAATATTTATAGTTGCTGAAAGCCTCTATATAAGAAAAATTACTGAGATCGGTTCTACTGTTTTGAAGAAAATCGAAAATTAAAAAAAAAAATATTCTTTCGGAGGTACCATCAATAACCATTTTTTGAAAAATTGTGTTCCATCCAGAGGAAGCCTTTTCTAAAAACTTTGTACTTTGCACTTTGTACCAAGCTTGAAGGACCGTTCAGGCTGTAGACGAATACGAACAGACTGACAGGTGGACAGATAGACAGACAGAATTGTGCCACCCACTTTTTTGGTGTTATCAATCATGTCTCGTAATGTCATGTTTGATCTCAAAATTTTTTTGCACGAATCCAAAACTTGCGTTTTAGTACCTACCTTTATCGCAAGTAAAAAGTGGTCTGTAGGACATAAACGCAGTTTCTATCTCGGTAAATAAAAGATGAAGGACAATTTAGATTGCACCAATCGAAAGAGCGTGGCTGGAAACAAATAATGGCATATGTAACTTATTTTTGGCCAAAATGGTCTGTAGGACAAATATAAGAATTCACCTGACGATATGATGATTTTGGCAAAAGCAACAATTATAAAAATGTCCTTGTTTTAGATTTAGGGATATTTTTTACTTTCTGCAAATGTAACCTTTTTATGAACATACAAAAATAATCTGCATAATAAAAACATATAGTTTTCCAGCTTAGGATTTTCCTTCTAGTGATGCCAATTAATTAAATTTCCATAACCAAATAAATGTCATATTAACAATATTTCCCCCATTTAAATATTCAATAATAAATACATTTTTTTGATGACAGGAAGTCCTTCCGATGTCAAAAATGACTGGCATGATTGGAATTCACACATATAAGCCCCCATGCATACAGACATTCATAACGTTCATACCTGACAAAATCATTATTTCAGCAATATGTTAATTACTACCTTATTTCCCTCCAGGTTAATATTTATGTATATATATATATATTAAATAATTTATTCAAAAGCTTTTCGTTATCAATTTATTTAATTGCTAGAGAATTTGCTGTGTGAGAGATAATCATCCTTCAAAGAAAAAATTATTTAAATACAACATTTTTCCCTAGCACACTTTAAGCTATTTTTACTTATATATAGATTCATTGAGGAGTTAATTCACTTAGTGTGAAAAAAAAACGATAGATACTTTATCCATCCAACGATTATCCATACTGCCACAATTATTCAGCTATTCCATACCAACAAGAGGGTTGGTATTATGGTTATACCTACGCTTGAACATAAAAATCATTTTTAATAGCTTCATTGCTCATTTGTGTTTACTTTTATTACCGCCTGTTCTAGCTCTAGCTCTAGGTCCCGTCCCCTATGCCTCCTGGATCGGATGTATATCTGGCTATTATCATTTTGAGGATTTTGTTTTTTTTATTTGAAAATATATAATTTTACCCAGCTGTGTTTTAGATAGGTATTAATTTTGTGCGCGTTAGATTGAGAGATCAATACTAATACTTCACTCATTCGTATAGTATTAACGACGATGAAAATTGAGGTGCAAGAAATAATATTGAACTAAAGGAATTATGTGAATGTCTAAATTCTGCAGACATTGAAGACTTATTTATGTGCCATAAATAAATTGTGTTTAGGCAAAGTTGTCTGTGAGAAATTAAATTTGAAAGTAAATAGAAACAAAGTTATGGCAAAAAAATTACGTATACGCCATACGCTATTTAATTTTGTTTGAGTAACAAGTGTTAGTAAATAGAATTGAACTTGATTTTTTTAATTATAAGAATGTTTATGTGCTTACTTGCGTATTGCCCAATGACAAAAACTACTCATTTCTACATTTTTTTATTTTATATGTAATTTCACTCTTTAAGAATTTTTATTTTAACCATTGTGAACAGAGGACACCAAGTTCAATCAATTTTAAAGACTAAAGAGTTATTCACTCTCGATGGATCAAAAATTAGAATTTCACCCCCAAAGAAAAATACTTTGTATTGAATTCGAACGAAAATCTGTCTATACGTTTAGGTTTAAGCTGGATACACAGATGGATAACCTCACCCAAAAGAAAGTATAATTAAAAACACTCTTTGGGTATTCTCCACTTAAGGATTAATACAAATTTTTTTGTTCGAAACCAACCGGAAAAGAATTCCTTAAGGGAAAATTTCGTGAGAAGAAACAACATTTTTTTTGTCAGTTCGTGTTACATTTTAACTTTAAGACTTAATTCTTCAATAGAAAAGGAAAAGGTTTTTGATTTTGAAAGAGTTTTCTTAAACCAGGAAATAAAATTTAATTCCATAAAATTAAAACAAGAATTGTGTTCCCAACTGCAACTTTTAAATTCCTGGAAAAACCCATAAGGAGAAAAGCTAAAACTCTTGCTGTTTTGCAATGATTTTGAACTTAATATTCTAAGAAGCTTAATTTTGTTCGAAACATAGAAAGCATATTTGAAACTTAATTCTTTAACAACAACAACAATTCCTTCAGAATCTTCGTTTCAGAGGATTTTTGTATTTATGAAAATTGAATTATTTTACTTCAATACAGATTTTGATTGAGACTGTGTGGCACTTTAAAAGGTATGTCAACAAAACCATCCTAAGTTCCAAACCGGGTTATAATAAAGTCTTCACTGAACGATGCGACGTTTTCAAGTTGCATGAATCAGGTTATCTCCTAGAAAGCCTTCATTATTCCTGGAGTCTCATTCAAATGAAGGCAATTTTAGTTCATGATGATTACGTTCGATAACGCTAGATCCTTTAGGTTGGATCAGTGGCGTAGCTAGTATATTTCCTGCCCCGGGCAAAGCACTAATTTGCTACCCCTTCGGTCTTTCCTTACAAAAATTAACTAAAATTTTATTTGCAAAGAAGTTTTTAAGTTATGTAGTTTAGTGATATCATATCGTTGGTCTTAAAGTTGAAGACAAAATTTTGATTTGAATATTTTTTATCAATGCAAAGAATTCATTTTTCAAAATATTGATGCAGTCGAACTTCTAGTATATCTCGAACTTCTTTAAGTCGAATTTCTCTGTAACTCAAAGTTTTATTGAGAACTTTGGGTTTTCAACCGTATTTTCATGAATTTTGCCACCCATAATTTGAAATTCTGTGATTCGAATTTCTCTATTTTTCGAAGTTCTTAGATTGCGTTTGATGCCGAAAAGTCTCTTTAACTCAAAATTGCTATTTTTATTTAGTTTTTTTTTTAATCTACTAAGTCTGCCATGATTATTTTGGACGTTGGTTCGGTAGATAAATAAATCGAGACACCCCCGTTTGTTTCAAGTTTTTGAAAAGTACTTGAGTATGCCTACTGTGATAAATTTCGAAAGTTTTTTTTGCGAAGAGGGATGGCTGAGCTTAAAGTTTGTATGTTTTGGTTTTGAATAAGTTAAAAAGTTTGTATGAGCAGATTTTTCTAGTTTATTTCGAATAACCTAGTTGAAGAAGAAGGAATTCAGGAAAAAAGCTAGGAAGACAAATTAAAACAATTTACTTTCGAACAAAAAGTAAAGATCATCAATGAAGTTGGGAGTGTTTAAAAAATTTGACCATAAAATTTGGTTAACCTCAAAGTTCACTTTCCATACTGAAGAACAGAGAAAATTAAAAAAAAAATTCTAAAACTTCACGAAACGAAAAAATTGAAATAAAAAAAGAACCTCTTAAACATGAAAGTGTTCGCAAGGCTGCCTCCAAATGGTTTCAGAAGCCAGGATTGAAAACCTCTCAGCATCAGAGCTAGTTTTAGAAAAGTCTAAGAGAACTATCTACAGTTGGAATTGGAGAAACAGAAAAGCTGTAAGTTCACTTATTTTTTAAACTTCCGAATAAAAAAAAACAGTAAAGCTAAAAATGTTGTCTTATTTCAATTCGAATTTTTTTCTTTAATTTTGAGAGCTCGACTTATTGAAGTTCTTATACTGTAAACTCCACTTTGCCTCAATATTTGCAGAAAGAAATTTGTTTTTGTTCCTGACCTACTGAGTTTTTTCTTAAAACCGACGAAGATGACGAGAATTGAACTATTTTTTATTATTTGCCTTCGTTCAAAATATAAAATTCTATAAAAATTGTATATTCAAATAAAAATGAACCTACCAATTAAATTTTATGTAAACAATTTTTGTAACCCCTAACTCCTGGTGCCTGGAGTTACCAACCCCTCATAGCTACACCACTTGGTTGGATCAAAGCAAACAAAATGCAGTGGAAGCCTATATCTCTCATTTAAAAAAGATAAACTGTCTTAAAAAAAATTGCCATCTTGAAAAAGAAAGTGATGTGGGTTTTATTCAACAACTTAATTGAATTGCTTTTTACAATAAAATCACGAAAAAATAACATTTACTTAAACAATAAATCTTTTTAAAAAATGAGCTTTTAATGAACTCTCTATTAATCTCTATTATTAATCATGAAGTAAAACTGTGTCAAGGTAACACTTTTAATTTTTTGTTGTAAATATCTCAAAGAATGTAAATATTTTAAAAATATAAATAAATTTATATTATTGTTCATAAAATTCTACACAAAATAGGTAGGAACACTTTTTTTGTAACATGAACAAATTTTGAAAAAAGGGGCCGAACCCAAATATCCTTTTAGTTTCTATTAGCTTAGAAATATTGTTATGCCACAAGTCTGTATATGTATAAGGCGTATAGAAGCCTTATACATATCCAGACTTGCTTTCATCAAAAATAAATTTCTTATAGAAGTCATGATTTCAATAACTGCTTCTTTAAAATTGTTTATGAGCTAGATAAAGAAAATTAAACGAGGTAAGCATCTATTTTCGGATTGACCACAGTAAATTTATTTAAAGAAGGAACATAAAGCAATGACTCTATAAGGATTCTATAAAGTTATTTTATTGCAGTTGCCGTCAGTCAGTCTTCAAAAGGTTTCTGTTACAATTTTCAAGAAGTTTTATCGAATACTTCACTTTGACATGTGAAATCTTTGACACGAATCATAAAAGAATGTCAATTTATATTACAGAGGCTCAAACTTGTCAAAGTTATTGTAAAGAAGCCTTTTATAAACAATTATTATTCATTGCGTAAATAACTGTCTAGTTGTGTTAGTTGGAGAAGCAAAAATGGGCGCTAAGTATGTTTAAGCTCTGAGAAGCTTAAACAAAATTGCTTTGGTCAAATTCAGCTTGTGTGTGATATGTACTTTTGTGTGAGCGTTCAATGAAGCCACTTTTAGAGAAAATTAAAAAATTATTTTTATTATTTCTTCCCCCAAATAACAGGAGCCCAACAACGAATCAAGAAGTCTTAGACAAATCTACAGCTTGTTTCTCTATATGAACGCGTATCTAGGGTTAGTTTAAGTAAATATTTTGAAATTCTAAAAAAAGAAGAAGGCTAATAAGTTCTTCCAAATCATATCCGAGATGGCCGAGTGGGTAGAGTGCTGGACTGTCGCATAGGAGTTCTAAGTTCGATCCCAAGAATCGCTAGAAAAACATTTGTCTTTTATAATTATTAACAATTACAATTACAATACATTAACTAACAAATAATCGTATCTGAAATTCAGTTGCAGGTTACAAATGGTGTAAATCGTAAAAACCATTTCAAAAAAATTAATAATAAGTTTTCTTTTTTTTTCCTTTAGTTTGTCAACCTCTGTAAGACTTGTAACGGGTGATTTTTTAAGAGGTTTAGAACTTAAAAAACACAAAAAATTCGAAAAAATTAATGAAATATTTATTTGAATCGATAGTTTGAACCTTGTAATTTAATGTTTAAAGATAATTTCATGCAAATGTTGACCGTGGCTCCGTCTCAGGTAGCCCATCCGCTGAGTCCAATTTTGGCATACTCTTTCACACATATCGGCCGGTATCTCACGAATGAATGCATGGATGTTGGCTTCCAGTGCGTCAATCGAAGTGGGCTTGTCCCTATAGACATTAGCCTTGACATACCCCCACAAAAAATAATCTAATGGTGTCAAATCGCACGATCTAGGCGGCCAATTGACCGGCCCGAAACGTGAAATTAACTGTTCACCAAACTCGCCTCGCAATTGCGCCATTGTTTCGCGTGCTGTGTGGCATGTGGCACCGTCTTGTTGAAACCACATATCATGCAAGTCAAGAACTTCCATTTCGGGCAAAAAAAAGTTTGTTATCATCGCTCGGTAGCGTTCACCATTGACAGTAACGCTGCGATTCGCATCATCTTTGAAGAAATATGGCCCAATAACGCCGCCGGCCCATAAACCGCACCAAACAGTGGCTTTTTCAGGATGCATTGGTAGCTGTTGCAATGCTTCTGGCTGATCTTCACTCCAAATGCGGCAATTATGCTTATTTACGTACCCATTCAACCAAAAATCAGCCTCATCGCTGAACACAATTTTTCGATAAAAAAGCGGATCCTCGGCCAGCTTTCCAAGAGCCCATTCACCAAAAATTTGGCGTTGTGGTAGGTCGGCTGGCTTTAGTTCTTGCACCAGCTGTATCTTAAAAGGCTTTACGCCCAAATCCTTCCGCAAAATTTTCCACGTAGTGCTGTAACAAAGGCCTAACTGCTGGGAACGGCGCCGAATCGACATTTCGCGGTCTTCTGTCACACTAGCTGATACGGCCGCAATATTTTCTTCACTACGCACAGTACGTAAACGTGTTGGTGGTTTAATGTCCAACAAAGTAAATTTGGTGCGAAATTTGGTCACAATCTTCCGAATAGACTGCTCAGAAGGTCGAGAATGCCGACCATAAAATGGAAGCAGCGCGCGATGAACATTTCGAACCGAGCACGAATTTTGATAGTAAAATTCAACAATTTGCAAGCGTTGTTCATTTGTAAGACGATCCATGGTTAAATTGCAAACCAAACTGAAGCTGTTTGACAGTGACACAAGGTACTAAACACACGTCAGCTGTTAAAACCAGTGTTGCCAAAACCAAACCAGCTAAAAAATCACCCGTTATTATCCACTTCTAGTAGATATTATACAACCTATCCATAAAAGCTCATAACTTTATTAAACTCCTACTCCTCTCTTTATAGAAGCTTTTCTGAAGCTATTTGTCAAAACCTAAGCTTCATTAATATTTTGAATAGCTCTCATTTAAACTTCTTTAAGACCGTCAAGAACTTACTTTAGAGCTTCGATTATGTTTTCCTTTTTATGTTTAGAGAAATTTTACAGATTTTTTACTGAAATAAGAAAGCCTATTCAGTTAGGCCGAACCGAAGCTGAAATGTTGGGAAGCGTCATTATATTGCCCAGGTAAAATAGGTAATGAGTGCGTTTGTGCACGTTTTTCTCAAAATCTGTTGCTCCTACCAAAAAAAGCGTCATAATCTTTTTTGTGCATAGAATTTCATGAGCCTTTCCTTTTTTTACATACGCTGGAAAAGAAATGATAACTTTCGAGAAATTAGGAAACAAATAATTTTAACCTGTTTTACCCCCCCCCCCACCATATTTTGCCCGGGCCCAAATTTATTGAAATTTTATAAAATCCTTTAGACGTCAAAACAAAGCGCTTCACCAAAATTCAACTTTGTCGGAATTTTTTTCGAAGTGAAAGTTTAATTTTCTAGGGTTATTCGGACAAAAACTGAAGAAAATTATAAGAAATGGTAAAATTTTAATAGATTTTTGAGCATGCCGTATCTAAGATGTCCGCTTCTTCTTTTTTTTTTTTAGAATATGCCTCCTAAGCTTATCTTTGCTCAAACAAAATTACTAGCAATTTAACCAATAATTAAAATTTCGATTTTTTTTGTGTTGGTTTTAACTTTTTCCGTTTAAATTTTTTAAATATTTTTTAAGCCATCCATTAATATTAGTATAAGCTTAATTTTAAACAAAAAAATTCAAGTTTTGAATTGTCAAATTTGGCTATGTTTCAAAAATATTAAAAAGTGGAAATTGTGATCATTCTCTCAGAAGTAGCTTTTTCGGTTTAAAACCCTTGCATGTTATTATTCCTTTATACCCATCATATTCTGGTCTATTCAATAGGCAGAGTATAGAGTCTGTTATATTTTATGTACCTATAATCAAAGCTTAGTTAAAAAAATGCTTAAATAATTTGGATAAAATTTAATTAGGTATACATACAGTTTGTCTCTTTTCAAAAAAATTTTGTCTTAATTAATTTTTTGCGAATGTCAAGCCTAAATGATTATATCATTCCATATAAAGCCAAACATCTACGTGCTTAGGTTAATTTATTAACCACTAAGGACTAAGGAATAAAATCATAAGAAATTTCAATTAAACCCTTATTAGACCCAAGTTAAGTAGTTTTTATCCCTATTTTCTACATAAATTTCCATTCAATTTCCATTAATCTTTCTTTATCCAGGTTGATTTTCATTTCCTTTTGACATAAATCAAATAAGGGAAGACGAACAAGAAAAGTCAATAGAGCTTGGAACACAGTTGTTAGTAATTTAAGGTCCTTTTTTAAATTCTTGTAAGAGATATTTTTATCAAAAAGGGTTTGTAAAAAGCCATCTACCTTCAAAGAAGCTCCTACAATCCTTAATATTTGTTACTTCAGGATGACAAATTTTGTGATTTCAAAATTACCCATAAAAATAAATAATTTACATATTTAAAAAGACAAATGCCATAGTTAGCCATGCATAATGCTAAAACAAATATTCCACATTACCTTGTGTGTATTTAAAAATTGCAAACATAATTCATATAAGCTCTTCAGGCTCCATCTCCTTTGGCTTTGACCAAACCACAAGCCTCTCTATCTCGAGGCTAAGCAAATGTAAATTAGTTACCAACAGAAAATAAAGCCGAACGGTGTGACTTTAAGGATACACAAAACCACCCCCCACCGCCCACAAGCCACATTATATGCGAGTAAAATATCGTTTCTGCGTCAGACCAAACCAAACGACAGCATCAACTTAACTTAACCAAACACAGACACGGCCTGGCCGGCATTCTGCTGGAACACCTCTCTCCTATTTCATCATGATGTGACATTACATCCTACGTGCAAGTCTTCCGGCAAACAAGACAGATGCTGCCAGTTTGGTATCCTTTTAAGGAATCGTCCAACCTCCCCAACAAGAACAACCACCTCGAAATCGTATATAAATTGTGTTATTCATTCGTCCCCAAAGCAAGAAGTGTAGGAGGATCTATATATTGAGGTAGAATGCTTAGTTTGCAGCTCCAGAGGTGTGAATCTCTGGATGGGTCATTGGAAAAAAGAAATTTGTTACGTTTCACTTTTGGAGTTATATTCTCTGTGGTATAATTAGAAACTCGAATGACCTTTTTTTTGTGTTTGCGTGTACTTCTGCTTGTCATTCATGGCAGATCTTTTATGTCTTCGTGTAATCTTTTTTTTTTCCCTGGGAAGCCTTTTATTCAATAAGGATTCGTATTTATGGTTTGTGAGAGACCTTTGTTGGAAGTCATTTCTTTTTTCGTTTTTTAAATAAAAAATATAAAATAAATTTGTATGTGTGGGATGTTGTTTAAGGTTGGTTTTATAAACGACAAAAATATTTTTGTAGTGTGTTTCATTCAATTTCAAGCGATAAAAGCTATTTTGGATTCTTTTAAATATCAAGGTTTTTGCGGGATACTTGTCTACATCAAATAGAAATATAAAAATTTTAAACAAACAACCACTTACATTTTTTTTTCGCAAAATCACACTAGTTCTGTTAAGAGATAAAACAAAGAAACACTGTTGCCAACCGCTATTTCTTTGAACTCAAGTGTAAGAAGAAAAAAGGCATTTGTACAAGATGGCCCAAAATGTTTTAACAAAAAATGTTTTAACTTTTCAAAATGGCGGCACTGTCGGTTTTGTTTTGATATTTAGCAAGTAGACGTCCCTTCTTTAAAAGCTTATGGTAACGCTGAGTAGCTAATTAGTTTAAGAAATACACTAATGGGAAAAATAAAGAGACATGGAAAATTCTAATTTAAAAAAAATTATTATATTGGAGTTATACAAAAACAAAAACAAATTTGAAGCTTGGAGTGTTTTGGTTAATTTTTTTGACTTGTAACAAGTTCCTTCCGACTAAATCATCATTGAATGGATATCTTGTTTATTCATCTTCAATTTATTCATTTATTATTTTGTAGACATTAGGTGATATGAATAAAACGGAGCACGTTCCAAGAAAGGATAAAATTGAGAAGTACCTCGTGACATGATGGTAAAGTGCGTTGAACTGTCAAGTTGAAGGTCTGGGTTCGATTCGCAGCCACTGCCACCCTTAAAACAGAAATGTTTTTCCCGAGGTATTGCCTCTTGTTGCAAGGAACTGACCAAGTCTCCAAAAGTATACTTGTCATGAATAAGTGCTTCTCATCAAGCCGTTCGAAAACAACAAAAAATTTTAAGTGCCCTCCTCTGGCAACAAAGGAGTGGTTGAAGGTTGTAAGCTACTATCTGGTTCTCCACGAGCTGTTGCGCCACCAAATTTTTATGTAACTACCATTGGTGTGTTTATGTATTTGTGTTTCTCTCCACTTAAACGTCAAATACAATATCATATTCTCTCTGCTTGGCGGAAGAGTGAAAGATCAAAATTTGTATCAAAAAGCTTTTCACCTTTCTATGGTGAAAGCCTAAAATGGGTCTGTTCATAAAGAAAAGCTTACACCGATACAAGATTTCATTGAGATTTTAACGAAATCTTCTATTTTCTCAAAATAGCATGGGGAAATTTATTCCCACTCATAGGAACATAGAAAAATATCAACATTTCATTGAAAAATTGTTCGTTTAAAGTCCACTAGTATTCTGATGATGTATCTCACCGACAGAAAAAAGTGTCGAGCAAAGATTTTTCAAAAATATGTAATATGAGAATACAATAGCCAATAATTATTAAGAATTACTGTTGTGAAACATGCTCAAATCGTGCTTTAACACTGTTTTCATATATTTCATTATTTACTCCCTCAAACTAGAAAAATAGTCACACAAAACAGATTTTTGGTGGGAACGTTTATTTTCATGTCTAGTAAATGTACTGAAAAAATTCTTAGTTTCGACGAAGAGGGGGGGGGGGGGGTGCGCGGGGTAAGAAGGGGTAAATGGGGTTTTGCTCTTTTTTAAATTTCTCGAAAGCCTTCAACCAAACTAGGAAATAAGTAAATTCAAAAATTAAAGCCAATGTAATTACGCTCAAAAATGGTCATGGCATCTCTATCTCCACAGCATATGGTCATAAAAGGTAAGGTCACAGTAATTTGGCAGGCATAGAATTTTGGGGAATTTTCGAAGTTTTTTGACAGGTGGTATTATGAATGAAACTTTGGCAATACATAAAGGAAAATCTACGTCTGACCAGTTAATGAATCTAAATGACCTTTAATGACATTTAGTGACCTTTGAAATGGTATTATTTTTACTTTAGATTATTTAAATGAAGTTCCAATAATTTTTTTGTCAGTGAGCTGGAACCTGGAATGACCTTGTAAAAAACGCTCATTAAAACGAATCAATTACCAATTCCTTTAACTATAGGTGACCTTTTATTAGCGACCTTTTGGGATTGACTACGAATTACGAAACCGTGCAAATGAAAGTCTCGTGTTTGAAATCTTGAATTACGAAAACTCGCAAATAAAAATCTAGCTAAGATTTTCATGATTTAAAAAAAATGCAGCTTTGATATTTTAGATGTTGGTTTGTGGGATTTTGTACCCCGTTTGGCCTTTTGGTTTAAATTTTTTGCAAAATATCCCTCAAATGAGGTGTCAAAAATCGGGTGGTACTTCGTAAAACTTTTAACATTGATTCAAAATTTATCCTTCCTTTCCTTTATGGACTAATTACTGATCAATTGGATTTCATACATTTTTTCAAATATCCCACTAGAAACCTTTGCTAAACTTTCAAAATCAAGGCCTAACAACCACCAACTAACTAAGTTGTGATCAATTTTTAGTTTCTTTAATAGGAAGCAACTTCAAGGATCGAAGTGAAGTGATTTGTGATAGAGAGTATATTTTGCTATCGAAAAACTACCGAATTTTGCTTCTTTTTTTGAAGCTGCAACTGCTCCACTAATTTGGCTGCAACTTTTGGGAAAACAACGTCCACAAATTGTTTAATTTGTTGACATAATGATAGTGGTATGTAAAGAAAGTTGCTTCTCGATCTTGTAGAGTAAATACGATCTATTGTGAGGACAAAAACAAACTTTTCCTTTGCTTTATTTGCAATAAAAAAATAATTTTAACTTTATTGACATTTTAAAAACGTTACACCCTCCCCCCCGGGGGAAAGTCTTGATCCGCCTTAGATTAGTGTCTTTCTATGATCTCTAGCTTTCAATTAAGCTCTACGAAAAATGGTGCAAAGAAGATGAATGTAATCAATTAAATCACGCTTTTCAAATTGAAAACATTTTTATTTGCATAAAGGAATAAAATATATTTTCCCTCCACAATTCCATAGGTAGTTTCCCATACAAAAGATAGCATTTACTGAAAGAAATTTATTGAATTTTTTTGAAGAAAAATTGTGAAACCGTTTCTGAGAAAATGAGATTTTGTAGCATTGCTAAATAAAATTGTATGGCAGGTACCGTTTAAAGCGTATGGGCAGAATTACCAAAAACTACTGTGTACCAAGTTTTAAGAAAATCGATCCATCCGTTTAGGCTGTAGCTAAACAGACAGAAAGACAGAATTGTGAGACCAACTTTTTTCGTCTTCCCTATCATCGTAATGACAAGCCTGATCAAAATCTCGAGTTTCATTTTTTTTATGAATGCATAACTTGTCATATAGTATCTTCATACATATAATCACAAGTAAAAATATTGAAATTATGTCTTCTTATTTTATTTACATAGAAAAAGCAAAGTAATAAAGAACCGAGGGTATACCGTGCTTCATCCAAGGGGCATGTGGACATTATCAAAAATAGATGAAATTTTTCTTGTTCGCTTTGATGAGTATATTTTTCATTGTAAAGGATAAGATTATACGAAAAGCTTTACGAGCCACAGATTCTCCATGAGCTGTTAGTCCATCGGATGTGGGTATTTATAACCAGAAATAGCCTATTAGAAATTAGGTTGGATGGGAGAATATTGTGATGGAGGCCTTTCTGAATCATGGATCGTCAAATCCCCATCCCCAAAGGTTGGAATTATAGCTGCCAGCGGGAAAAATGGGACTCTTAGACCATAAATAGAAGCATTGTGATAATTATTCCAAAAAGTAATTAGGCTAATTAAATAACCACGAGAGTTAAAATACTTCGAACAACGTTCAACAAGCTAACTGGAATCACTCTCGAGAGTTTTGCAGTGAACGTACTGAGAGTACTTTATTTACAAAACTTTCGCTAGTGACTCTTGATTATAGCTGTCTACATTTCTGCAATCTTATTTCATGACTTTGTATCTACCTACGTGATTTTTAATCTCGAGCACTGTTTAAAAGATGCTTGCAATCTTTTTGCTCTCAAATGAAAATGCACCTTTAGGGAAAAGGTATAACGAATGACATAATTTAGCTGTGAAAGAATGATTTCCTTTCAAATTGTGTTTAGCCTTTGTTGCAAATCATGAATTCTATTAGATCAAATATATAATAGTACCCCATGATGCCAAAGGTCTGGTGATCAATTCTCTACCTTATGCCACTTAAAAACTGATTTTTTTAGGGGTATTGCTTCATGTGGGGAAGTGACAAACCCTCGAACAAATATACAATACATAAATATCTATTGTGACGAAGAAGCCCTTCTTATCTTAGCCGATCGGACTTGGAAGAAAATTGTAGGTCTCCTCCATTTCTGCCGAAAACACTCAAAAAGGAATGGTTAAGAGCTGTAAGTCACCAAGTTCTGGTTTTTTACCTCCTTGCCATTTGTGCTATCTCGGTTGTCTTCGGGTAAGATACTTCCACCATGCTGGGCTGGTGTATTTTTAATGAGGTCCTACTCACAAGTACTATGGATATTGGATACGGCAACGTAGAACTTAGAGCCCTTCACTACCACAAGTAGGAAAAATTGGAGGACCAATAATTTATCAAAGTGCCAGACAGTTCCTTGAAATTATTGCCTTGCTAAAAAACAAATTAATACATGCTTCCTTAGGTATCAAAGATCTTCCAAAAGATTAAATGGTATAGAAAAATATATTTTAATTAGTTTCAGTCTAGCCAGAATAATATGAAACACATTTACAATAAATTTAACTTTTGGCCAAAAGTTATACGCATTGTTGTCTATTTTAGAAAATTAAAATTAACCACATAAATCACTGTTTAAAAAAGAACAATAAACGTAAATATAACAGGTGGTGCATTTTTTCAAAAACTTCAAAGTTGGGAAATTGGAAGATTTATTATTTAAGAATTTTCTATTTATCCATAAATCAATGAAACTCGCTCGGACAAAAATACTAAGCTATTGTGGCTATCGCATGCAAGGAATTTAAATTAAATTCTTAGAAAATGTATTCTCGTGGAGTTTAGCGCATTAAATATGCGTATCCATCTATATATACATAGATACCTGTTTAAATTAGCATCCTGGGGATGGGAGTGGATTTTTTGTTGTTAATTTTCTGTTTTCATCTCGAGAATTCGTTAGAAGGCTTTGAAATAAGATTTCAGTAAACAATGGTTATTAAGACAAATTATCAATCAAAATTATGTGCATAGGTAGGTATAAGAAAAGATAGAAGACTGGCAAAGTTTGCTATCATGGAGGAACTTCTTGCATTTCTGAGAATTTTTAAATTGAATTAATTATCTTCGTGCTTAGATCCAGGTGGTCTTGGGAGGTGAATGCTTTTGAGCTTCTTTGAGATCAAAAATTGATTTGAAAAACAAGCACAAAATGTAAACTTGTGTACTTAAAGTGGCAACAGTAACAGTCTGGGGTGGACAAGGGCATCAACCAACAATCTTTTCTTCCAGCCATCTTGGTCTCTAGCTACCTGCTGCCAGTTTAATAATCCAAGTTGGTTGAGGTCCTCTCCCACTTGCATTCGCCATTACGTGGTTCATCCTATACTGCAGCATCTCACAGGGTCAAACTGAAATATTTTCTGTTGCTGTACAGCCAAAAATCACTGGGAGATTGTTTCTGTCTAAATAGCCTAAGGTGTTCTCATCTACTGTTAATAGTGTCTATGCCTCTGTATCATAATAAAGTAAAACCGGGAATAAAAGCGTCTTATATGGGGACGTTTAAACTGCTTGAGAGACGGCTTTGTTCCTCAATTGCTTTCTTAGCCCAAAGATGCAGCGACTAGAAAGAGTAATTTCTCAGGACTGGTATTACTACTGATTGACTGAGTTGGTAACGGAGCCTATAAAGACAAAGTCTCTGACCAACTTGAAACTATAGCTGTTTATAGTGACCTTGCGTTGGTGTTAAGTCTCCTTTTTTTATTGACAGCATATACTTGATCTAGTCTTCATTCACCCTTAAACCTATATTTTAGGCTTTCTTCTCAATTCTCACGAAAGCACTTCTGACATCACTCTTTGTTCGTCTGATTGAATCAATATCATCAGCTTAAGCCAGTAATTGGACGGATCTTCCAAAGATTATGCTATCTATCTACTGTTGACGTAAGAGAATGACGTTGAAGAAGCCGCATGACAGCGAATCGCTTTGCCTAAAGCCTTTTTTCATTACAAGATCTTTGTCGAACTTGATGGAGCAGCATGCATTCTCCATCGTCTTTCTGCCCAACGGACGAGTTGGAATCTCCTGGTCTAGGTTCAAACTGACAAGGACCTATTTAGTTGTTGAAGAATGGCTTTGGGCCTTTAAGAAGTATGTCGGAGAAGATCTTGTGTTATGGAGACTGATGCCTCTGTAGTTGGTGCATTCCAGAGAAAAGCATCATGCACCCATTCATGGGACGTGCTTTCTTCTGATAGAATTTCTTAGATGAGCATACTACTAATCAATTTATCGTTAGCCATTTTGAAGGATCAGCTCAGCTGGAAGGCCATCAACTCCGATAGCTTTATACGGCTTAAGTTAAGAATAAGTTATCTTCACATCAATGTGATTCAGTAGTGCAATTTTCATGGCAATGGAACTATTATAGTGCTTGCAGGGTTCAGTTCTGTCCTGTATGCCTGTTGTTTGGCTGCATCTCTCATCGAAACAGCCATTTTGCTGTGCTGGTCGTGCAAAACCAAGCGCATCAGAGGCAGCATCTCTGATGGTTTATTGGCATTTCTTCCATCGATTCACTAAGCCTGAAGTAGGCAGCAAGAGACTATTTATTAAGGCTCGAGGGACCGAGTCAGAAAAGAACCTGTCAGTTTCTTACAAATGAAGCAGTTGGACGTTGAATTTCGTCACAGTATTTTCCTGTTTTGTCTGGATATCCATAGAATTACCTTGGCAACAACGAGTAGTGGTCCAAGTCAATGTTGGCTTCTTGGAATGTTCAGACATCTTTGTTACGAGAGGAGTGCCTTGCGTTGATCAATCTGGTAGGTGATTGATTGACCAGAATATCGCCATGTCCCATGTGAATATCAAGATGTGGGAGTTGCATACTAGGATACTTTAGCTTAGGGGGGTGATAATGAGGCAAGCCGCATCACTTGGGTTCCTGTAGATTCATTCCACTCCCCAGGGTGTGGGAAGGTAGGTGAGGGGAGGTAATGCGGTAAGCTATATCATCTCACTCGGATTTTTGTGGATCCCTTAAGCTCTTTAGGGTGTGGTTAGGAAGGTGAGGAGGAGGGGGGAAGAGAGGGAAAGGGAGAGGATTATGGGGATAATTATGTGTGGGAGACCTCCTTGAACCATTCTGAACTCTAGATGAATTTTATGATGTCCATTAGTGGCAAGACCGAGATGTCACCTAGTTCTTCGAAAAAGTATTCTCCAAGGACTGATTTTTTAGTTTTGGAAAGGTTAGGGAATTCACAAACAAAGTGAGGAAAGGCCTTTTTCGCATCTTCATCTTGACACCCTATATCTACATAAGTCCGATGAGCTGATGTGCATTCTACTCATGTGGGTTGCCATTGAATTGTGCTCCGTAAGGACTGCAACTAGGAGTGATAATTAAGGCCTGCTTATTTTTTTTTTAACACTTCAGATTCTTTGTTGTAGTGAGCTTGGAGCAAGCTGCATTCTTCAAACAGAGGCTCATCATGAGTACATGTGCTTATCTTGAGTAAATATTCAGCTCTTTTCCCTGAAATATTTTCCATAGATTCCTTGAAATACTACAAGTATCAATTGATGATCATTGGACATCTGCAGCTTCAAGCAAACTTTGGTGGATTTTACTGTTCTAGTGGCACAAGCACCGAAAAATCAGTTTGGCTCGGATCAAGAGACAACTTGTTTTTGACCAGCTCATCTGCCACTTCGTTCCCTTGTATTTCTCAATGCCCTGATGGGACTTATCTAAGAATGACCGTGTTTGTTCCACTTAGTTAACTCATACCGGCAACGTTCTATCAGTTAGGACTTTATGGTGATTAAGGAAATGGCTTCGATTTCCGCCTGGCTATCTATGAAAATGTCAATATTTTTGTTTATTACTTTGCATGAGGAGAGATGCTTTGCTGCTTCACACACTGCAAGTGCTTCCACCTGGAATACGATACAAAAATCTGAAAGCTTTATACATCTGCTAATAATTAAGTTTGCCTGAGTAGATACCTGACCCAACCCCCGGGAAGGACTTGGAGCCGTCAGATCAAAGCATATGATCTGCTTTTATAACCCGGTTTTCATTCCAGAGCTTCCTGGTTGGGATATATGTTATGGCTTCAAATTCAAATCAATGTGCGGTGTAACGTATTCTATTTGAATGTCTATGTCTGTGAAACTCACTGTAATAGGTTTTCTGACCGTTCTTGAAGCACTTCTGGTCACTAGATTTTTCGTAAAAAGTTCAAGTGAGAGGTTAGTGAAAAAAAGTTTCTAGGGCTGCCGTTGGTGCGGTTCTAATGGCACTGGTTGTGCCATTACCTGCTAGTCTGCTAGCATACAAGTTACCACAAAGATTCGTCCCGCAGCAAAGTTGATTGACCAGAGCCCGTCATCGGAAGTGGGTTTGTGCAGGCTTTATTTCCGCAAGTGCCATCAAATACGTCTTCTCTTTCTATTTTGGCATTCAAATCACCCAAGATAAAAGAACAATCAGCTATAAATTGATATTTCCTGAAGGTGAAGTAGTGAAAAATAGGTTTTTTCGTAAACAACTCTGAAATGGTATTCTTTATCTTAAATTTTTTGAATGAAATTTAAAAATCATTTAATCTTCTTAAAGAAAATCTAAACAACCCAAGCCCGGGTCTACAAGGAATGTATATAATAAGGAGTAATAAATCGATGTTTCATCATCATAAACGTGACCTCCTCTTTAAATAAAAGAACCAAAATGGGTCACCTCTTTAATAAAAATTATATTTCTAAGGACTCGTTCTCGTATATAAAAGACTTAAGTAACCTATAAAATTGGATTTATTGCTTTGGAAATCTTAAAATGATTCTAGAGTAGGTAGCTATGTATATATATGTACAGCTATTATACCTTAGAGAAATTCATTTAAATTTAAAATTGGAACATTCATCTTGCACAAGAGAATGACTAAATTCGAAATTGATAGCTATACCTTGAAATATAACTGGAACACATAAAATACCTCTTTGTAGATATAAATAACAAAACATACGAGTAAATGTATGTTTATGTTAAAGTTTATGTAATATAAGATAATCAAATTGAAATCCTTTTGCGAATCCATGAAATCCGCATTTAATTTTAGTTCATATAAATATAGGTACATCTTCCTAACCCTTCCATCTTACTTAAAGACATATGTGAAGTTAGTTGAACCACATTGATTTATTGATACATCTAATTTAAAATGTAAATCTTTTTGTTTTGTTTTGTGTTTGATATGGTATAAATGTCATATCAATCAATCGATTAGAAAACCTGGGATAAAATTGGAAAATTCCTTACTTTAGATAACTTTTTTTTGTTTATAAAAAGTTTGTGTTCTCTGAATAATGTCTTGAAATGATGGAAAAGTCTTACAAAGTTTTCAACATCTTTTAACTGATTTAAAAAAAAAAAAGATAAAGAAAAAAATTTCCATTTGGGTTACTTACTTGTTTTCTTTTGTTATTTTGTAAATTAGGTTTTTAACAAGGGTCAAAAATAACTTGGTGACAGCATAGATAATTTGCTGTTTTTTTAGGCTTCATTGAAAAAGAATTAACTTTTATTTAATTAAGCGGTTACCATATTAAATAATGCGCACCTCCATTCATTTAAATTGTATTTTTTGTTTTCAATTTTTATGAATACTCTTTTTTAATGACTGAGAAAGTTCATTACTCTTGTCTGGATTTAGGGTTCAAGGATATATATAAGTTCAGCATTTAAGGCTTTAGTTAGAAGGACCACACATCAAATTGTTTTAAGCTTGTTTATCAGATTCGCTTGTACAACAATTTGAACTGTTTTTCCAACCCCAGGAAAAAATATTTAATTACTTTTCTTATTTTATAGTAAGTCTCATGTTTGGTTGTCCACTGGCTCAAACTCATATAATGAATTGATAGGTGCCTTACTCTCAACGGAAAAGTATTCAATTTTTTGTTTTTTATAGCAAACCTAGAATAACAAAAAGTCCTTCAGCCTTCCCTTACTAAAGGTGACCAGATCCAAAATAGTCAAAATGTGGGACAAAGTAATGAAATTCACCCAACATTTTTTTTACTGTGGAATAATTTTGTTAAAAAAGATTGAAGAATATATAAAAAAAAAGAAAACACACGATTGGGTCGCATGTACTAGCTTTCAACTTGTTCAAGTTCTTGGAACTTAGAACCTTTAAAAGATGCAAGTAATACCTAAAGCCCTGGAAAAATGTACAAATAAAATGTCAATCTGCGGAAAAATTCCAAGTGGAGATTTTTAAATCCAATTAATTTTATTTGTGGATAAGGAAAACGCATACAAAAGTCTACAGACGAATCTGGCTTGCGTTAAAAGTTATTCATGGTCAAATTTCGAAATCACTTGTTTTTCGCGTATAACTTTGGAAAAGTTGTAGATAAGTATGATATGAATACACTTTTTTTCCTCCGACGTTTTAAAAAGCGAAAATATCACTTTTTTTTGCGTATATCTCAGAAATAGAGAGCGTTTCCAAAAACATTTGTATGCACAGTTTGTGCATTAAGTTACTTTAATACTGTGGTGACCTTTCACTGCCAGTAAAGATTTAAGAAATATGATAATTAAGAAGATAATTTTTTGAAAAATTTGTCAAGAGTGCGATAACTTAGGTGCCAAGAAATGATAATGGATTTTTGAAGAACAGTTCAATAGAAGCATTTTTAAGTATTGGAGGGGGGGTCTATCTCTCCCCGTTTGGGCAGAAGGGGCAATTTTATAAAAATAAGTATTACAAATGGAAAAAATAATACAAAATAACGGTAATATTTAAAGCTATGTTTTATACCTTTTTTTAAAGCCAATATTTTGTTCTATTAGTTTATTTTTGAATCAAGTGAAATCTCTAAATAGTTTTTAAAAAACGAATTTTAAGCTCAAAATTTGCTAAAAAAAAAGCATAAAAACAAGTTTAAAGTGTAATTTTTCAAAACTGTAAGATTATATATTATTTCTTTTTCTGAAATTCGTAGCTCTAAATTTTTAATAAAAAAACTGAAAAGAAGATGATTTTGTGTCTTCTATTTTTCGAGAAAATTGAAAATTACTAAAACTACTTTTTATGGAAAATTTGGTTACAATGTATAAAAAGTGAGGTGTGTATGGGGGTGCATGCTTCCCCCTTGCAACCCCCCTACTTGGGTACACTATAGGATTTGGGGTAGGTTTGAGTCTGGGTGCATGCAAAGTTTCTTTTGCATTTAAAGATCTCGACAGTAACACCTCAAAGTGATATCACCATAAATACCGTACTATACTTTACTCATACTAATTAAAAAGAACAGATTTTTTAATAATCCTCAAAGAAAAATAATCAAAAATAAAAATTTTGTAAAAAGTAGATTTGGTAATTTTCAAATTTCTCAAAAACAAAAAGACATAAAATCATCAAGTTTTCAGTTTTTGTTCTACAAAAAACCGTTACCATTTCTTGGAGCCTAAGTTATCATACTCTCCCCGAAAATTTCGTCAAAAATCCTAGATTTCAGATTTTTGTTTTTAACCTATAAATAAAGAAGTTGTCATCAAATAACTTATGCTTAGTTTATAGATTGTTATGTCATCTAAAAAAAACATTAGTACACTTTTTTCAATACAAGTGACAGGTAACTAAATATTGTTTTTTCAAAAAAAAAAAAAAAAAAATATCGAAAATGAAGGTTTTTCGCTTATCACTCTTTTAAATTCTAAATGTTAGGGTCTTACTGCGGGAATCTCAATTATTCGAATAGAAAAAAGTCGATCAGGAATTCTTGATAGATTTGAAATTTTTATCGAATAGAAAAATACATACAAATCAAATAGAAAAATATTTACAAATAAACTTTTACAATAGCGATTGTCGACTTTAAGTCTATTCGACTTAGAGTCTATTTTGAATATACTCTCGCAATAAGGCCCTTAGAAATTTTATTTTAACACAATTTGTAAGTTATTTGACCTTCTATAAGGTATTATAAAAGTTTTTTGTCTATTAGCGGTCATTAAAAATATATTCGCGCAATATTTTAGACATTTAAAACCAACTCTAAATCACTTTTAAAATGGGAGTCTGCTCTAAAAACGATTTTTACACCGAGAGTCGGCTCTCTTGCAATTTTTAACGATATAAAGTATACTTTAACGCTAAGGCACTCGCTCAACTTTAAAAGCAACAAAACCCATCTTTATCTCATAAAAAGTACACTTTATCGTTAAAGAAAAGTTATTTCACAAAAAAAAAAATTAGGACAAATGTTTTCAAATGTTTTTATAGACTTTTCTAGATTTTTCATTTAATATAAGCAAAAAACATAAAATCAGGACGAGTTAAACTAAACGATCTGCAATTTTGAAAAATTTTTGGCTATGAACACATACTGTACCTACAACTACAACTCAAAGAAATTGCAGCAATTTCAAAAGGAGTGGAGAAACGATTTTTTTTTTTAATCAGATGCATATAAATTTGTTCTCTTTCTGAGCCGTTAATGAGAAAACCGAAAATTAAAAAAACCGTCAAAATTTTTTTTTTGCACGAATCCAAATTATGGCCTATAGTTCAGTAAAAATAATGAGATGTGGAAAAGCCTGACATTTGTCAATTAAGCCAAGTACTTACTTCTTGTGAAATTTAAATTTTAAACCGGTTCAAAATACACGTGAACTATTATTATGAAAATATCATTGTTTTTTCACGTGAATTTTTGATACTCAGTTTGGAATTTTTAATACTAAATTCGAGTGGAAAAAATAAATTGTTTCTTATGAAATTTATTTGACTGCATTTTTAAATATTTTTTGAAGAATATTTATTTTTATTTTGTATATTGTTGTATTTTCGTGTCTTGTGTTATTTTTGTATCGTCGGTAGTAATAAAAATAAATTAATTGACAAATGTCAGACTTTACCACATCTCCTTATTTTTTTCTAATGGTTGTACATTCGGAAATGAAAATCATTTCCTGAAATATGTATCGAACCGGTTCAAATTTTATCCTTAAATTTTGGTACTCACCTCTCATTCTATCGCTGTGAATTAACCGGCATTTTCGAATGGAAATTTCATTTTCACTTAGAATGAATACTAGGCTTTAAGAGCAAAAATTCTGAAATTTTAAAATTAAAAAAATTATATCTTTTTTATCAGGTGTTACTCTTAGAATTTTTTTTTCATAGGAGGTGAAATAATGCACCAAATGTGAATAGAAATGTTTTTGATAACACTCTCCATTTCGGAGTTATACGCAAAAAAGTAATATTTTTGTCAATTTACGTTTTTTGAAATACCGATATCTGCTTACCCATCAGTCGAAATAAAAAAGCGTCACAACATTTTTTGTAGAAAATCATATTATCTACAAGTTTTGTATTAATTACTTTCTAATACTATTTACCGTTCTAAAGTAATACGAGTACTTTCGACATTTGAACGTAAATAACTTTTAACGCAAGCCTAAGTCGTCTGTAGACTTTTGAATTCATATTACCTATCCGCAAATAAATATAATTGCATTTAAAAATCTTCACTTAGAATTTTTCCGCAGTGGAAATTCAAATCGTAAGATATAAATAGAACTCAAAAACAAGTTTGTATATCGTCGGCTTAGAGTGTAAGGCAGCTTACTCCTATTTTGCATTTTTTACTAACAAATATTTTATACAAAGCATTACTTGAATAAAACCAAAATTACATTAAATATTTTTCAACATTGCCAAATTCAGTGAAATTGAAAAGATTTGATAGACTTTTGTATTTTTTTGCAATTTTTGAAGTGGTCTATAATGGTAAAAAAAGTGGAGTTAGCCGCTTTACACTCTTACGCGACGATATGTCATTTGATTACTTGAAAAAATAAGAATATGTACATACAAGCCAAAAAAATTATAATCGTTGGAACGGCTTTTTTAAAAACTATTTTTTTATATATAAAATGTTGGTACTATTTAACATTTGTAGTATTTATTAATATTCATTTATGAACTTAGTCTAAAAAAAATGTATCAACCTGTTTTCGAAATAATGAATTTTCAAAAACAAATGTCTTTTTAAATACCCAAAATTCGAATTTTTAAAAATGTTGGTATGCAATTTTACTGACATTTAAAAGGAGCTTTTGCATAAAGTTTTGATTGCAACCAGTTGAACCGGTAGTGAGAAAATCTAAAATTAAAAAAAAAACCTTATATGGCCGGTACCGTTATAAACGGTTTTTGGTCAATTATTTTGTCAGAAAGTACATCAGATCCAGATGTACTGCAGATCCAGATAGAAAAATACACACAGACAGCATTTTGCCAACCACTTTTTTGGTGTTCTTTATCATCGTTATGTTATGTGTGATTGTTGTTTCAAATTGTTTTTTTTTTGCACGTATTCTAAACTTGCCCTTTGTATCGCCATCGCCAGTAAAAAATGATCAAATTTTCCTAATAGTTGGCAATCGCATCGTTTTTTAATTAATTATATCTTTTTACTTGGAAAAAGGGGTGAATAGAACCACCGTTTGACATAAAATTGAAATCTTTACTAAGATATACCGCAAAAAAAAAAAAAAAATTAACCACAGCTATTATTTTGTTTCACCAATTTTAAAATTGTATTATTTTATTTATTTACAGCAAAAGTACCTACCTACCTACCTTTATAGTATTTCTTCTTTCAAATTAATTAGAAAAGTGCTTAATTCTTCTTCCTGTATATACCCACATTTTGGGGCAGGTATTTTTGTAATTGTTTCTGTTGGATGTTTTCAATTTTTAATTCACTAATTGATTCATGGGGGTTCAGAAGAAATAGCTTTTACAAGAGAAAACTACAGCAAAGAGAAATACCAAAGGTTACAAAATCCATATCACTTCCGGTTCTTGTTATAGTGGTTTAAATTTAGATTTCTACTTCTATATTAGGGCATTATCCAAGGATAATATAATGTATACATAATAATCGATCAAAAGGCTTAAAGTTCAACACAGCTTTGTACATACTTAATATTTAATAACATCGAAAATATTGCTTTGGTACGTTTTTTTGGCGGTCCTTTGGTAAAAGTATGTTGTGAATATGTGATGGATCAAGGATGCATGTATCAGGTATAGGTTAAATGGAGGGGTACGATGTTATATGAAGACAGGGAATTGGCTATGGAATTAGAGCACAAATTGAAGCAGGAGTATATAATATTTGTTCGGTTCAATTTTTTCCTAAAATTCTCTTGGATATATTTACTGGAATATTTGCACGTTAAATAAAACTTCATGTATTTTTCATATTTTCATTTTTAACGGAAATATTTTGGTGTCAATGATAAAACAAACTCACTACACTTACCCACATACAGTTGTGTAACACCACTACAACTTGTAGTGTTTTATGAGTCTGTTAGAAATTTATTTGCGTAAACTTAATAGAAATACCAAAGTAGATTTGCAATATTGAAAGTTGTGATATGCTTTTTAGCTAAAGTTATACTCTACTTTGGTACTGCCAAGGTCATCTTGAAGAAAACACAATAATCAGCAGGCACTACGCCCCAGGTGGCATTCAATCTGGTACTACGTACTAATTTAGGCACCTGATGGCACTCGACATGGAAGGCCTCCATTCTGGTAACTCCGTAGGTACCGAAGCCTTTGGTACCACTGATGGGAATAGCCTTAGTTTGAAAAAGCTAAAGAATCACTTGATGTTTCAAATAAAAGTCCTTACCACTGACACTGATAGGCGGAAACTCCGAGAAAGCCCACAACGTGCGGAATTAAATTAATCAAGCATTCTTAATGGCGGTATGACGTTAAGTATGGTCGGGTCGAAAGAGTTATTTTTGTTCATGCAAGTGTTATTTTTGGTAAAAACTGAGTGTGAACTTTATTGAGAATGAACGAAAAATAATATTTATGTTGATTTTTCTGTAACAGAGTGTGTCTGGGTGGAAAAGAATTTTATTTTAATGAAATAACAATTTATTCTCCCTCTCTCTGATTACAAACTGTTGATAAAGGATTTGTTCTTTTGGATTTTTAAAGGAAGGTAGTAGGTTGATATGGTGGTAGATATTTCCAAGTAGAGCCTTTTACTCTGAAAAAAAGAATGTAACATAAAGAGATGGAACACTTTGTTGCAAAGTAAACTCGTGGAATTTTTTCCTAGAAAAATTATATTAAATCTGAGAGTGGTAATAAGTCGTGGATATTGACAATTGTATGAGTACAATACACTTTGTTACTAAAAATACAAATATTGTCATATTCAGTCTCGGAGAGAATTTTTTGAAACTGGGTTTTTCAACCATACATTTTAAGCATTCTCTTTTATTTGACTGGGGCTATTATCGAGCCTACATTTTCATGCTACTACTTTCATACTTTCATAAGGTTTCGCTACACTCGGTGGTCGACCAAAATCGTCAAAATTGAAAAATTTCAGTATTAACTCGGTATCTACATCGGTCTCGTATTATCTACTCATCCCGTTTGGTCTCACATAACAAAGTCTTATCTGGTTTCGGTCTGGTCTCCAGTCACAATCAAAAATAAAATGCACGACTTGGTTACATGTTTTTGATCTTGTAGTTGAACTAATTACAAGAATTGTTTATTTGTAATAAATTGATAATTTGTTTTTGTCGACACCAAACTATCGGTAAATTTCGGTCCCAAAAGTACGGTCTCGTATAACATGTTCTCGTGTAACCCAGTCTCGTTTGGACTCAGCTCGGTATCGTTTCGCATGCTTTGGAGCTGGTATTGTCCCGGAATCGCTTCGTTTTCCGATACCGATTCCAAACCCTGCCCTACAGCCAGCTTGGTTTATAGTTAGCTGTCTCCAGTTTCGCACCTGTTACGCTGTCCTCCCCTTCTGCACCGTCTCACGGGGTTAGATTCAAATACTTTCAAGGCCAGATGATTGATGTTGATATCCATTGGCCCTTAGTGACCCAGCCACCTCAGTCGTTGAGTTTTTACTTTTGTGGCTATTGTGGTGTCCCTGGTATAGTCTGTATACAGTTCGTTGTTGTATCTTCTTCTCCTTTCCCCAAAAATTACCCAGATAATGTTTCTCTCAAAACAGCCTTAAGCGTTCACATCTACCGTTAATGTGTCCAAGTCTCTGCACCATGCATCAAGACCAGGATGATAAGCACCCTATACAAGGACATTTTAGTTTGCTCGGGAGAGGGCTTTGCTTCCCGTTTGCCTTCTCAGTCTTAAGAAATTGCAATTAACAAGAGCTATTCTTCGTTTGATTTCAGCACTGGAATCGTTCGCTGAGACAATGTCACAGACCACCTCAAAAGTATAGCATAGGGACGTCCTGCCTGAGACGTCGGTGCTGCGTTCCTTTCTTGTTGACAGCATATATTTGGTATCACCTTTTAACCCATCTTCTTGGCTTTCTCCTTAATACTCACGAAAGCACCACTGACATCATATCGTCGGCGTAAAAGAGTTATTGCTCGGACTTTTGAAAGATTGTGCATCTAGTGTTAACGTGAGAGTTTTGCACTATTATTTCAAGAATGATGTTGAAGAAATCGCATTACGCAGAGCATTGGTTGCCTTGTCTTAAACCCATTTTTGATATCAAAGGTATAGATGAGGTCTTTGCCGACCGTGATGGATCAGCGTGCATTCTCTTTCTCAACAACCTGCACAGATGTATGACTTTAGAAGAGATGCCAAAATAAGAATTGCGGTTTATAGCTCGTCTCTATAGATTCTGTCGTACGTGGCCTTGAAATCAATAAAAAGGTTGTTGATAACGATTTGAAACTGCGAATATTTAGTCAATTGTGGACTTTTCTAGCCTAAAGCAACAATAATATCAGGTAAGTGAAGAATGGCATCTGTAGTTGGTGCAGTCCAGAGAATCACCTTTACATTCGAGAAAATAATCGGACATGCCTTCCTCCGACCATATTTTGCACATGAGCTGGGTCATTATACTCCTAACCAATTCATCATCAGCCACTTTGAATAGGTCGGCTGCAAGACCATTAGCTCCAGAAGCTTTATTGGACTTACATTTAGATAAAGCTTTCTTCATTTCGTGGAAATCGGGTGGACGGAATTGTTGGCCATCGTCTTCCAGGTTGAATGGTGCAATCTGTATAGCATCGGAATTCCGTCCGTCACCGCTGTTATACAATTGGCAGAATTGATTTTTCTATATCCTCAGCACCACCTGCGATTCTACCACGATGTCTCTGTTCTTCCTGGATGGGATCGAATTGGACCTGGGAGTTTTTTTTTCCTTTTTGGTATGTATGTATCTATGTGTGTCATTATTTTTGGTAATCTATTGTAACGACTCTCACATTTTTTTTTACTATAACGACTCTCGAATGAACTATAATGATTCTCTAAGCAAGAAGTGCCATCTGCCGGCTTATACTTGATACAAACCAACTTACAGAGAGCTCTAGTTAGCTTTAGAACTTTTAGTACTAAATGTCAGAACGAAAGCTTTGGAAAGGGAAGTTTATGTGAAATTTCCTCTGGAAAGCTCTATAAGCAAATACTAGAACATTCAAGCTATTTCGGGAACATGTGTGATAGGTATAAAACGACATGTTTGAACGGCAGTGGACACAGTTTAATTTTATTCGTGAATGAGTAAATTTGGTGACTTAATTTCAGAAGAGTTGAGTGGTGAATAGTAAATTGTTTTGTAGTAAGTAAGCAAGGTTTTTTGATTTAAATTTATTAAATAAGTTTTACTTACGAACTTGAGAAAATATTACACTAGATATATAATATTTCACCTTCAAGTTCCAAAATAACGGAAAAGCCATTCAAAATATCAAAGAAAGGATAAATCCATTGCTTAAACACATGATGGAAATACTACCAGTGCTGCATATTGCCAATATGTCTCCATAGACGAAAATAAAGGCAGAGCATAATGTAGCATGCAATTTATCACTTCAAGTATAGCAAAAGGGTAAGCCAAACCATAAGCAATTCCACGTTCGTCATTTCTTGCAATTATCACCGAATTAAGGAGATAGATTACCTAGTATATATAGTAGGTATGTATGTTTGTATAGCCCTCTCAGAGGTGAATCAAATTACGAAATAAAAGATCTCCTGCCAAAAGCTTCCTTAATGTTTTATTTCAATGTAAGGCAAGCATATTTACAGTTGTGGTTGAGATTTCTCTCTACCTTAACAAATCTACCTACCTACCTCAATATAATATGAAAGTTGTTTGCAGATGCTTGGGACCTTGTATAGATTTGTTTTTTTTTTTTTTGTTAAATAAAAGCATTTATATTGTATTCATACCGGTGGATTCTTGGTAAGAATAAAAGGTTATAAGCTTGAGAGGGTGGTAGATTATCAGCAGATAAATAGCACTTACATATTAAGCCCCCCAAAATAGAAAGAGAAATAAACAATTAAAAAGAAGAAAAGAGGAAATAAGCATTAGGTCTACTTACTTTTTGGTTTTATTCAATGCCTCATTTGCCATTCTTAATGATATGGAGTTGGTCGATTACTCCCTTTGCTATTACTAAAGTAATGAATTTAATCATATCAGTGCCTCATAACTTCTTCACAAGCCACTAAACCACATTACGTTGGTTTTGCTCAGTTCCTAAAAGGCAAATATATTTTCTTGTTTTGTAAGCTTTAAGGTCCTTAGCCTACAAAATAAGATTTATTTATGAAGAGAAAATTCACTTACATACAACCATACCACATAGAGGTAGGTATTAAGAGTAAAACTCACAGTTCCTTATTTACTCTATGCAATACTAAGATATAGTAGGTATCATTCGCACATTTTTTTGTTATTTAAACATTTTTCTCTTGGACTTTTTTTAGCCTTGTACTTAGTCATTCCTGAGACCAAGTATTTTATGTCCCTGGAACAAAACCCATATAATTTATTTCTATAATTTTAAACTTTTAAGTTTCAACAAGATTTTTTCCGTCCCAAATTTTTTTCCATGGAAAGACATTATTTTTTTATTTTTTAAGTGCCCCAGATAAAGGACATTTTAATTAAAGCAATAATTAATTCTAAGCCACCCTCCAACTAAGGAACTCAAGCAAATATATAATTTCTTTGAGTCTCGGAGCCACACCAAAAGGTGCTTAAAAATTGAACTACATATATCAACCTCACAAGACACCTAACCCACACACTCTTAAAAAAAAGTGAAACGTGCAAATCTCAGGATAACATATAGACAAAAGGAAAAACATGTTCTTGCTTATGGCACTGGTATGATATTATATTCAAGTACTCTTCCCACGCTTAAAGCATTTACAAAAACTTGTCTCAAATCTCAGTGATTTAATCGCTTGCGAGCGTCAAGGCCGAAGGACAGAAACGATATTCCCAATTCAACAAACACCCAAAGCCAAAAAAACACCTCTAAAGCTTTTTCATTTGTCAAGTTGGTGATGTGTGTGTGTGTTTGTGTGTCGACTATAGTTGGTTATGCTGGGCTTCTCTCATTTACAGGTCATCTGGTTTTGTAATTAAAAATAACGATTTTTTTTTCTGTTTTGTCTCTATTTTCTAGGAAAAGGACATATCCTCTGAGACAAAGTGGCACATCCTTAAGTAGTCCACTCAATGGTGAAAAAGTAGTCATCATCACAAAGTTCTGCCAACATGGATTAACAGAATCAGCACAAGTTTGTCTGTTACCGATAGCGCAACATCACCAACAACAAGAACAGCAACAAGAGATTATAAAGAATATAGGGATGGAGAGTCCTTAGAATATCGAAAGGCGTCAGGATTCTATCTCAAGTGAATATCAATATTATAGCAAAAGCAAACAATCCGAATAATGCAGGACAATGGAAAGTGGCAAGTGGCTCGAATGACTGCTCTCAATATTCTTCTTGCTTGGCTCCTGCTGTGTTTTTTTGTTTAACGTTTTGAATAAACAATATACATAAACCACCTTAATTGGAGGGTTCTTTGGTATGCTTGATGACGGCTCACCACTTAATTTGCTAGAAGAAGCCTAATACAAGGAGTATTTTCAACTTTTTGGTTCGTGAGAGGAATACATTTTCAACACACACAGCCGAAAAAGGAAAGAGGAGGAACCTATGTAAGGTTCGTCATAGTCGTCGCCACCGCCCCCCAACCCAGACTGACCTTTATTTCATTTATTGCCAAAAGTTGGCAAACAAACCGGATAATACATAAGCAAACAGAAAAATGGCAATGGAATGGATAACGGCCATTGACAAAAGGTAATGTCAACATTTTTAGTACACGAAATATCTTTATAGGGAAGCAATTCTGTGAAGGATTTTATATATGGTTTGTATTTAAATGCAGTTCCAACTAGAAGGGAATTGGCGCCCGGGTGAAAATCTTTTGCATTTCAAAAATTAGTGCATATTGGAAAATATTTCAATTTTTTCTTTAAAAATATATACGAAAATGCGTACATATTTTCAAAGGAAATATTGCTCATTTACTGCTGTTTCTCAAAAGACAACTGAAACGGTTTTTTATAAAACTTAAGGTTATTTCCCTTAATGACAAAAACTAAAAGTGCTTTTATCTAAATAAAAATTAAACATTTCATTTTAACCAATAAAGAAAAGGGATATTTAAGGGACATTTTTATTTAACTAAGTTTGCCTCACATCCCTGGATACAAAATAAGGGTTGGATTTATGGACAATTATTCGGACAGTAAAATGTCAGCTGTCAGCTGACCGGAATGGCTGAATGACAAAAAAGAATTTGAAAATTTTTAATGAGACAAAAACGAGCTTTTAGTTTACAAGGACATTTAAAATTTTCTTAAATGTCAAAGCCTTTAATGAAACCTAAAAACATCATTTAAAGGTAAAATGGCTTTTTAAATAATTAAAAGTCTTTCGTGAAATTAGTCATTAATATAATTAAACATTCTAATAAGAAGCTGAAACTTCAAAACGAAACCTACTCCCTATGCCGCTATGCATGAGTAACTCTTGCATCAAGCAAACCAATCAGCTTTTAGTTCTAGGTATGTGTATCCAAACCATCTTCTGCGAAATGGTAATATATTCGACGTTGCCAAGTGTTAAGGTTTTCTTAAGCGTTGCAAGAAATTTGTCTTCCCATACAATTTGGCTGTAATCTATAAAACCTTCATTAGTTGAAGTCGAAGGCTAGTATAATTTCGATATTTGGGGCAGGTGCTCCAGAAACCAATTTAAGTCTCTTCTATAGAATTTAAAATAGAGCTTTAAAGATGATAGGTGGTAGAACTTTTAAACAGAAACGTTTTTGTCCATGTCTCGAACACCGCCCACTGTTAAGTTTCATGCTTTTCTTTGTGTTAAGGCTATTGAATAGACTTTTTAAAAAGGAACAATTACGTGCAAAAGTATTAAATATTTAATTTTATTGTTCATCCATGCGTTTCTGAGAGACGTTTCGTTCAAAACTAAATTTTCTATCAAAATTGATGGTTCTAAAAATTTTATTAAAAAAATTCAAACAGGAAAAGCTAAAAACAAACAACTTAAAAAAAATCAAAAAATTAAACTTTTATCGGGGAAAAGATACGCTAGAGACATGCTGTAACAAAATAAAGTAGAGGCTGAAGGCCTTAATATGACATGGGAAAAAAGTTAAATCAATTGAAAACTAACGGCAATAAAGCCAAACTCCAAACTTTACAATTTCTTTTAATTTTTTGTAGTTTTTGCCCGAAACCCTAGTTTTTGTTTTGTACCACATGACTAATTTAAAAGTATCAAGACCTATACTAATCGGACCAGCCATTCAGTCAGTTGGTCTGAGCTGAAGACATTTGAAAAGAGCCGAAAAATTAAATTGTGAAATTATATACATTTTAATTATTCTTTATAATAGTTATGTCCTATTTGATCAAAATATTAGATTCGAATATTTTTACGCCTGTGAAATTTTCCTTATTGTACAGAAAATACACTTTCGGTCCAAAACTGCGAAAATGTTTTTATAAAATTTTTTAAACCATGCAGTTCCATAGAAAATTTAATTTTGAACAAAAAGTCTTGATGTAAAATTGTCGCATTCGACTTTGTTTCCCAGTTATAAAAAAATATTGAAAAGTGGCCAGTGTAATCATTCTCCCAGAAACGCATGGTTGATTTTAGTAGGATTTTCGATTTCAGGCATGATTATGGGCCAAACAAACATATTCAATATTAAAAACACTTACACGTAATTGTTCCCTTTTTAAAAGCTTATTCAAAAGCCTATCGGTCGTAATTTTTATAAACATTCCTCCAAATTTCCCCTTTAACGACCCCTATTCCACTGTTAAGTATACAGAGATTCTTTTATAAGCCACACTACGTAAATGTGAAATGCTTAGACCGACTGTTTTTTTCACTTCCATTTAAAATTTTTTTATAATTGCAAAACCAATGTGAATTGGTAACTCCTTTTAAATCCTTCCCTTTTAATTCTAGTGCTTGCGTATTTAAAACACGAACGACTGCTATATTTGTCTTTATTAACAGTACAAAACCCAAAAGTCTTTCTTTGACACTCAATTACTTTAAGATTAATAAAGCTACAGAGTTCGTTGAAAACTTAGTTTTTAGATAATTTAAGAATAATATATTTTTTATTTTCGAGTTTTTGAGTAGTTGACCTAAAATTTGAGTCAAATTTCTTACAGATTCGTTCAAAAATTGGTCTAAAAATTATACAAAAACTTTTAAAACTTGCCCTAAAATTAGTTCTAATAATTTTTGACGCTGAAACCCAACAAACGGACCACTGTGTGTCAGTTTAATATAATGAAGCCTTTTAGGAAATGCTAAAGACGTAAAGAAAAAGCTCTCAAAACAGTTCACAAAACATTGAAAAACAATTTCCTTCCTTTTTTTAATCGATAGGTCATTTTGTTTTTATTCTTATTCACCGTAAAAGAAAAGTCTGACAATCAAAATGGGAAGGCAAAATAGAGCCTGGTAAGGCATTCCATACTTTTGTGGTTCGGCTAAAAAAGAATCTCTTCACTAAAAAGTACGTCCAAAATTTAGCTCAAGGGTAAACTGATGTGCATTACTGGAAGTATGAGTATTATGGTGAAATTAAGTGGAGGAGTGCATCTGGCTATTTCGCTAGAAAACTGTAAGTGCAATATTGGATTGGTTCCACTATGCGCTGAGATATTCCATCAGAATACCAGTAGCCTTATTGCTACGAAAGTCAGTCAGGCAATTGGTCGCTAATTGGAGGGAGACAAAGATTCACCTTTTTTAGGGACAGGATGGACAAATGCTGCTTCCATCCACTCGAAATGAGGCCAGTAGAGTAGGACTTTCGCAGTGGCTTTGCCAGCATTGAAGAATTTCTCATATGTACCGTAAAAAATTTAACTTGAAATCATATCTGCACTGAAGTCTACGTAACTATTGAGGAAGCATAGTGACCAATTAAAGTTCCTGAAAGAAACTATTTAGACCGTGCCAGCTTGCTTTCTCGTGATGTCAAACGGTTTTCATAGGAGTTATTCCTCTAGTTGGATTGTGTTGGCACGATTTATTAGCAGATATGACACATAGTGTTGCCAGATTTTTCAAGACAGGTGGAGCCACATTTGAAAAATCTTGGAGCCGAAAATAGCCCCACTCAAAAATGATGCACAAAAACTAGTTAACTAAAATTTGTCTATCAATTATTATGAAAGTTATAAAAATTCAATATTTGACTGAACACTTTGGTCGCTGGGTAAAGGGGTTAGTAATGATCTTAAAGTTTTCAAGATTTTAATTTTATTTATTTGGAACAAATTAGGGACATGCACCATTCCAAATATAACAATGATCATTTTTTGTACCACCCTACTATACAAAGTTTACAAAAATTAAATTAAATCTCGTAAACTGCCTTCAATATGTCTTCCATACGAGAAAATAAATCTAATTTTCTGTCATTTTCAAAGCCAAATTTGAATAAAAGTTTTTACTAAACATGTCATGGGTACACACCAGTACAGTACAGTATTTTCCATCTAACTGAATTCTGTGTCCCCTTCTGTAATTTTCGCATCGATAAAATTGTCCGAGAAACAATGAAAGTTTAAACAATTACATGTTTTTTGTTACATTTTTCAACGTTCCCTGGACGATTTAGCAGATCACATAGGCATTGGTTCGAACACGAATTATTTCATGGGTCCCAATCAGATCTGAGACTTTTCTGTCTCCACAAGGAGCCTAAATTTGCCAATTTCAGAACCAAATAGCGCAAATTGAGATTTATCGCAAATCAGAATTTGAAGGAGCGAGTGAAAATTTCGAGTAGCCCAACTGGCGCTAAAGAGCCCGTTCTGATGGCAACCCTGATGACACAATGAACCGATTTGATGTGTCTGGAGGCGATAATACACTAATAGCGTATTTATCAGGGTCAAAGGTAAGAAACAAGTCTAAGGTGTTGGCGGACTAACCCGTCAACATGTTTTGAACTATAGCAGCGTTCTTTTTGCCCAACTGGAATCGTTCTTGCTTATGTTTGCTGACGTGGATGAAACTTAGTAAATCGTAGCTGAACTGCATTATGGTGGCTGAATAGTGATTGCATGTATTTGCTCGTTTACTTCTGAGCCCATAAGCAAGCTCGTGCTGGTATAGTTGGGCCTTTATTCATAACTGTTGATATGTAGTTTTCAAGCTGCAGTTGAATGGAAGACAAGAAATTAATATTTTTGATTATCCTAGTGAAAGTCTTCTTCTTTTATACCTTGTTGAATTTTTTTCGACATCCAGAAAGCATGCGACGTAATATTTTTTTACTTTCAAACCTTTTATTCCAAAGCAATCTGCATTTATTTCTGATATTATGTTCAATTTCCCTATTCCAGAATTCTTATTTCTAAAATTTCAATAATTTTTTATCAAGTGGAATAAATTTTTCTAGGTTAATTTCTGAGAGCATAAGTTATTTTAGTATTGAATACCTACTTCTGAAATTATTCTGGAATAAATTCACATTTTTTTCTGTGGTGGATGCCTCCTCCTCAGAAAATCCCTTATTTAAATTGACGATTTAAAAATCGTTTGATCCGACTCTGTTCATTTTCATTGGTCCTTTTTGATATTTTGTCACAGGTTGTGGCTATTCAAACAAAAGGCTACAATAAATGTCTGAATTATAATACTGAAGGGACTTATTTGTTTTTTGACTTAAGCATATATGGTTTTGTGGTAGTTATACTCTTTTCGTAAAACGTTACACGCATAACCCAAAAAGGGTTTCTGTGAATTTCACATTTATTTTTTGTTATTTGTTTTTGAAATATAACAGGGGCAATATTATCATTTAAGAATATGTTATGTTCAAGGCATTGTGCTTTCGAAATTTATTGCCAAACTGAGTTTGGAATTAACCATCATGTACAATAAAAACAACTTTTCAAAATGTGTGTATGTACCTAACATCTTTCCCGAAAGACCATCATGAGTGGATGTATTTATTGGAAAGATAAAGTTGCCGTCATTATAGCAACAACAAAATAAATGAGCCCTTGTCATTTTCATGTTGCCAATAGGTCTATCTTGTGTTTCCAAACTTGCCTGTCTTTAAAAGATAGAAATAACAGATAAGATTTATGATTTTTATTTATTGTAATAAATAAAAAAGGATAACTTCAGTTTTCGTTGGCAAAAAAGCTACGTGCTTAAATGCTCAGAAAAGATAAGCTTTTTCTAGACTAAAACTGTAGGAAGTAATTTTTATAAAATTGCCCTAGAAGAATAAATAAAATGTTCGACTGGATTGCATGAAATTATTCTCGTGGTTCGGAGTACTCGCTTGGTTTTGAAGATATAGGTACTGAAAAAAAAAATAAAATAATGATATTGGTTACGTCGAAGTGTGTACTACAAAAATGAATTTTCTATGATATTTATTTTGTTCAAAAAAATTAGCATAATCTACCAAAAAAATTATCTAATTTAGGGTAGTATCATATGAGTATTTACATATCATTTTTGTTCAATTTACTACCTATAAGTCCCTTTTTTATTTTGCGACAATATATAATAATTGTATGGATAATTTTATGGATATTTTACAGAAAATAATTTAAAAACGTTCGAAATTGGGAAGTAGTTTTATTTTGAAAAACCGCAATGTGTTTGAAACTTAGAGACTTTTACAGGAATTTAAATTTTGATATATGTATGATTAAATAAAGCATATTTCGTATCTCAGAATATTAAAAAGGATTTAGAGTGTTTCAGTTTTGAACAACGACGTTTTGCTAATTTGATTTCAACCATGTTGTTGTTCTTTCAAATAGTTTCCTTGGATGTGGTATTCGAAAAAAAAGTATTCTATTGTCACGGGAAGAGGCCAATAAATAATGGCCAAAAAAGCTCAACTATAGTTTTAAAAGTTAGTCAGGCATCTCTCTAGCTGTGTGTTTTCAGAGTTTCCACAATCTTGATAAGATCTACAGAAAATTAAAGTATATACTTGTACTTGATGGTCACACAACAAATTGTGATTGGATGAGAATTAAATTAGAACACAACTAACTCTTTTAAACTAATGGCATTGCGAAACAATAAATTTATTGAAGGAAACTTTTGGTGAGCGCATTATCTCACGTCGTGGGCCTGTGGCGTGGCCATCAAGATCGTGCGATTTAACATCGCTGGACTATTTTGTGTGGGGTTATGTGAAGTTGCTTGTCTATGCAGATAAGAGACGATTGACGCTTTGGAAAAGAATATTCGGCACGTTACTGCTGACATACGGCCCCAATAGCTGTAAAAAGTGGTGGAAAATTGGGCCTCCCGACTAGAATTTATTCGAGCCAGCCGCGGCCACCACTTGCCCAAAATCATTTTTAGAACATATTGGCAAGCCCTTATCTTGGCCAAAGCACACGTCTTAAACACACTTTAGATCCAATCATTTGAAAAAAATTTTCTTGAAGCTTATTTAATCGACATATTTTAAAGATTTTATTTTTGTTTTATTAAAATCAATTTTTAGGTGGAAAGTTAAGATAAGTGCCCCTATTACGCCCCTACCATTTAATTATTAAAAACCACTTAATTTATAGGGGAGGGTAGAAGCAGCTTTTAAAACATTATTTTACTAAATTGTTAAATTTTTTATTTAAATTTACAATTTAAAAATCAAATTGTTGCCGGACCCAATCTGCTCTCTTATGAAATGAAAATAGCTACTTACTTTATTGCTCTTTTTATTTTTTTCAAACATTTGGAAAAGGTTTAATCCCCCAAAACTTCCCTCTGCTTCCACGCCTTATGTGGTTAACTGAATTTTTGGTGAAAGGGTCTTTGCATTGGAATTCAATGATGTTATAACCAAATTTAGGGGTTCTTTTAGTAACAAGCAACAAACTAACGAGAAAATTGTATTTTTAAAAATGTAGGATTTTTATAGTAAGCAAACTCACTTCATCCATTTTAGCAAAAAAAAGTCTTTTAATGTTACTCATCTTTGATTACTGATAAGCTTAAGAGGGTCTGTAAATTCAAACGATTTCTTAATAAGACCGTAAAAAAAATGCAAAATACTCAAAAAAATTAACTGGTTCAGGTTTTTAAAAGGTAAAACTTAGCGTAAAAAATTAACTACCCATTTTGTTTCTTAAGGTCCAAAGCACAAACGCGCTATATCAAAAATATACAAAACAGAAAAAAAATAATATTGAAATATCAAAAAAAAAAAAAAAAAAAACGTCAGGAACTTGAACCATGTATGCATTTTGTAGGGGGCGTGGTCTTATTTTGAAAATGGCGCCCAATTGGGAAATCGGTAAATTAAAAAATAAACGTAAATTTTTTGGAAATTTGATGATCTGAAAAACGGTTGACTCTTTAAAAAGATAAGTAAACGCAACTTTAGGCAAAATGTTGGTGTTGCCATCTTTCGGGAACATACTTTTTTATGTTTAAGGGTGGGACTTCCACTGTTTTTGGAACTTTGAACACGAAGAACTTGCAGTTCTTTTTCCCAACACGCATTTGGCATCTGGAGTTCTTTTCGTAATGAATATTATAATTTTACAAAAAAGTGGCTATTCCACACTTTGACTTAAAAAAAAAAATATGTACCTGAAAAGAGGTAGCACTGAAATTTAATCCTATTCAACACGTATCTTTTAAGAATTCAGCCGTAATTATTCCAAGCCATGTTCGGGGTCTGGAGGCAATCCCGCATTTTGTTCACACATTGTTAAAGCTGATCATGCATAAAAAACCAAGGAAGCAAATGCTCCTGTGCGTTGAATCAGCCACCGATCCATATGAATTTTCAGCCAATCTTAAAAAAAATTAATAAATATTTTCAAAATGCAATTGGTGTTTCATTTTTCTTATGAAATAGAAGTGAGCTAGAATGTGAGAATACTTGAACTGAATCCTTCATTGCCATATAAGAGTAGTTTTTGTTCAATTTGTAAAAGTATTTATCCTCGGAAGATATTTCAAGATTTGGTAATTTCTGAACTTCAAGATTTACGAAATTAATTTGTTTGGTAGATTTTCGGGATTTGAAGAAGATTTGAAGTAAATATTATTAAATCTCAGAAAAATTCCAGGTGGAAATTTTGTTTTAAATAACAGAGGCAACACTGATATACTTACCAAAGCTGTTTCTATTCAACACCTATCTCTTAAGATGTCAACTATTATTTTTCCAATACATCTTTGGCATCTGGAGCTGTTTCCGCAACTTTTTTTCCTATTCAAAATATTAAAAATAACCAAAAAATAAAAAAGTATGCTTTTGAAAATTTGCAACACTGATGTTTTCCCCTCAGGTGAGTTTTCTCAAGAACTTTCTCTTAAGACATCAATCGTTACTTTGATAATGGAAATTTTTCAATTTATTTACGAGTTTTTTTTTAATTTATCATTTTGCACAGATTGGGCACAATTTTTTATAATGGCAGCCAAAGCGACAAGATTACAACAATGACTGCAAGGCTTAATTACATTTAAAGAAAGTCAAAAATAAATTAGAAATCGACGGTTAACTATAAATACCTCCTAACAAACATTTTTTCTGGAATTCACTTTTTGATGCAATTTTGTTAAAAAATTTCTTCTGCATCGCTGAAGGCATTCATTATTTTGCTAGCAGCTGTCAAAAGTATAGTATTAAAATAAGGTAGCTACCCCACGACAAAAAGCGTAAGGATTTCGGTTACCTGAACAGACTATAAGCAATAAATCAACAAAACAGACATGTTGAAGTGTGGCCAGAATTTAATTGTTGATATTTATGCTAATTGTTACTTTTGAATTTTTTGCTAGGTACTCTTCCTATATAAGAGCATAATAGCGGTGGTCTAATTTTCTCTTTCTTAGGTAGGTTTAATTTTTCGGAGCATCGACCATACGTATATAAAATAGAAAAGTAGACCTTGAATCAACAAATAAAAAGAAAATATTAGTCTGGCATTATGAACATTCCTAAATACACCCTTTTACGTGACATACAATATAAAATGATATAATTGTATGCCAGATTTATTAAAGTTATCCACACATCTTCACATAGTCTGTCTCAAAATAATTGCCTAAATGGCCCGAAAGTTTAATGTTTTCAATAAAACTAATGAAAGACAATTACATTTAATTTCAAAGGACATAGGAAATAACTTTTTTTATCGCTCAACATGTACAACAACATCCTTGAGCCAACACTGTTAGTAGCTGCACGAATTCTCGATTTGACTTTGTGATAACATTACGTCCAAAATGTATACGAAGGAATGAAGGCTTGTCTGTCATTCTCTTCGGAGTAAAACATAATTACAATGTCTACTTATATCAGATCCAATAAATTTCAGTGCAAATCATTGAGAAACTTATCCGATCCGGCGCCACATAGCAAATTAATTAACACAACATTCCCGGTGGACATTTTGACTCAGTTATACTGTATCACGTTCTCCAGAATATTTATGTAGGTACACTGAACATATTAAAGTACCTACTCGTATATGGCGTTTGATTTGTATTTAGAACACGTCTGCGCTCCCCAAACCTTAATATTCTAGATTTGGTTTTAATGGCTAAACTTTCCGAAAGGGCACCCGCATTATCAGTATCATAAAACAAGACGATTCTAGCCAACATGCTCATGCCTAAAATGAAACTTTCAAACCCAAAACACACTTTGAATGAAACTTTAAAAAAGTGTTATGAAGGCATGGTTTACCTGGAAAAGTACTTTTACTTCAGAAAGTTGTTCCGTAGTGAATTACCCATTAATGTAGATTGCTGCTACCATTATCTTAAATGTGCTTGATAAAAAAATCAATATGTTTCGGATTGAACATTTCAAAACACCTGCATGTATAGGGTGTCTTTTATTTTCCCAACTAATTTTTTTGGTTTGATTAGATAGTTTTTTAATCAAACGTTCTTATCGCAAAAAGTAGTTTTTCACAAAAACTCGCAATCAAAAATTCCTTGAATTAAAAACTCGCAAAGTAAAATCTCGCAATACAAATTTGGCAAGGATATGAAAATTTTGCAGGAGATTTGAATTTTAAAATTCGTTTTGGAAGATAATAAAAGTAAAAAAAATGTTATTTTTAAATATCTCCATTTGACTCGCAGGGTATTTATTTTCAGTTTGAAAACTCAAATACTGTGAGATTTGATTTTCCAAAATTTTGATTTGCAAGATTTTGATATGCGAGATTTTAAATTGCGGGATTTCAGTTGATATTTTAATAATCTTTTGGATCGAGATGGATAGTGAGATTGCTAAATGCTAAGTTTGTAACTGAGAAACCATCAAAAACGGGATTATTATTTTGCGAGATTTCTATTTTTGATTATTTTTAAATGCGAAATTTGTTATACCACTTCCCTTTTCCCATACTAAACTTGTACTTGTACCTGGTTGTCATAAGTTTTTTTTCTCTCTAGCTACAGCAGATTTTTGTTTACCTAACTATCACCCCTTTTAAATATTTAAATCCACCCTGGCCACCGCCGCGCGTTGCTGTTTCAATTGTCTTAATGACTTAACCATACTTTTACCCTTTTACACTGAGTGTCAAATTAGCAAAGCAATTTTGATGAATCAAAAACTGGGTAAATGGATAATTTTCCATTCATTTGTCGTCAATTATTTGTAACACACAAATTTTTCGTTTGACATTTTCTTTATTTGTTTTGAGCGCTTTCCAAATCTGTTATCGAGTTGGCAAACACACTGTCGAAAATGGAAAAAAGACACAAAATGTTAGGAAAAATAAATTTCGTTCACTGACTTTTCATTTCAAGTCAAAAATATGATTTGAAAAAAAGTTTAGCATTCAAACATGCACTGGGGCTCGCGTGAACCCCAATCCGTAAACTAGGGTTAAGCTGGTCATTCACGACCGACCCATGTAATCTATTTGGCTTGGTTCGATTTCAGATTGGCAGAAATGCTTGACGAACATGCTTAATTACTTACTTACTTAGGTTCTCGGACCTGTTACGTTCATGAATTACCCCTTATGGGGCATAAGCCCTCCACTATTCCTACCAGCCATTGTGTACGGTTTCTGCAGATGTACCTCAGCTCTCTCCAACTCTTTCCCAGTTGTGCTGATTAATTTTCAACCGTTCTTCACCAAGTAGGTAACTCTAGGTCAGCCCACTTTTATGCCTCGCTGCGTGAAAGGGTTTCATTACATCGCTTGACTCGCAGTGCACTCATGACCTTTTTGAACTGTATGTCCAATCCACTGCCACTTATGTTTTCGTATTATTGGGTCCATGGTTTCCTAACCTCGCATGAAGTCCAACATAGGAAAAACGGCCAGAAAATCACCAAGATGTTTTTCAGACATCTTTTAACGAACGTTTGCAGTTTTCTTGTGACAGCGGGTGTCAATCTACAAGTTTTGCATCCATAAAGAAGCACGGATTAAACATTGGAGCGGAACAGTCGTAGCTTGGTTTTTAGGCATATAGAGTTGTTTATCCGTATTTTTGACAGCATTCCAAACGCAGCCTTTATGCTTTCCCGATTTGGCTGATTATATCTAGCTGGGTTCCGCCATCAGTAGAGACAATATTCTCAAGATATTGAAAACTCTCTACTATCTCAAATGGAATGTCCAGAAATATTTACTTGGTTAAATAAGGAAATTCCAAGGCTGATCCTTCTTATTACTGACGTATTGATCTTAGACCCAGAGACTTCTGCTTCTATCTTCATCCTTGTTTTCTTTTGATGGAGATCCATGATCCTATGAGAGAGTATGCATAGAGGTCGTCATCCACTGAGTTTCTCCATTTGCAGTCGAAAAAGCTGCATGCAGCACATCACTTTTCACTAACAAGAACAATATTGGTGAAAGTATGCAACCCTGTCTAACCCCACTTTTGATTTCGAACTCCTCTGACAACCATTCGTTATGTAAAATGTGACATATGGATCCATCATATGAACATGCTTGACAAACATTTTTTGACAAACGTTCTTGACAAACATGCTTGACAACCAAGCTTGGCACACATGCTTGACAAACAAGCTCGACAGACATGCTTAACAGAATCAATTTCGGTAAGGATTACAACATTATGATTTGAAAAAAAAACTTTAAGATATTCATTCATCTTTTTTAAAGCATTTACAAAAATATGAATTTCCTTAAATCATCCACATAAAACTCTTAAATAACTCGATGTGCGGTGATCAACTCCTTGTTCAACTTAATACCTCGTCAAAGCTTAATAATTATTTCTGCCCATAAAGCAAAAAACTGACTTTAATTACAATCTGCAGACTTTGTAAATGAAGAGAAAGAAGGAAAAATTAATTACACCAACCTGTTTTGTCCCAGAAAATGAATGAAACAAGAGTCGACCTAGTGCCTTTTTTTTCATATTAAAATCAGACGTTCCGTTTGTGGAGACCGATGAACTTCTGGGTATATATCCTGTTTCATTATACATCTGAAATGTTCATCTACTTTTTCCAGTAGATAGAATCCCAGGACATTCTTAACTTTACAAATCACCCAGTATTATACAAAAACCCCAACCCTTATCCTTGTTTCCATTAATTTCCGCTGACTGTTTTTGCAAATGAAACGAACAAAAAAGTGCAAACTCCCATAAAATTGTTTCCACAATTAAAATTCCGTTGTCTTTCTTCAGTTTCAGCCATCAGAAACGCAAGTAAATTTCAACGGAAGACCCCACTTAATTCCTCCCACCCACCAACGGCAACCACACTTTTCTCCAAAAGTAACACCCACCGTTCGTTTTCAGCCCACAAGACACACCATGCATTAAATTGTATGAATAATTCATATAACGCCATGAGAATGAGGACTTCCCGATGAGATCCTTTCAACTTACAACTGCCATCAGCATTAAACCACGTAAATCCTCGAATGAGCAGTGTAGGGTGACATACGTACTTCACATACATACTTATATATGAGGATCATGTTGATGAAGGCACTTAACAGTATCAGCATCAGCCATCACATCACCATAAGACGCACCTTTATATAGTCTGCCTGGGACATATTGAACTTATCCATTTTTTCCTTGAAATATTTTTTCAAGTGCTCTGAGAATAATAGCGATTGAGAGCAAGGGAAACTATAGCTACTTTTGCCAAGTCATAATGATATTGAGTTCGAATTTCGTTCGTGGCAGCAGCCGCCACTATGACAAGTTTTTTTTTCTAAAAATTCAAATGATAGCAAAAACTACTTTTCGATCAAATACTTACGCCAAAAAGGAACGAAGAAGTCAAACTAGCTGTTTCATCACTTTTGTTTTTGTTTTATGTGCCTAACATTAAGCAAGCAAGTGCACCTACGACTTTTAGTTATTTTATGACTTTACGCTTTAAATGGAGATATTTACAAGAAGTCCTTAAATCATGCAATATCTTTGAATTTAAAGAAGGTTTGTTTCTGTGGACCTTTTGAGATAGATTCTCTTTTTCTTGAATCTATACATTTCTGGGTATTAGATCCTTCATTGGAAAATCGCATATGATGGCTCCTATGGGAGAATTAGGCTATAAGCTCAGTTAAAGGATGACTTCCATTTCTAGCATAGGACAGGTTCTTATTGGTTCCGTAATTTATACAAGTAAGCCTTAGGACTTTTTCTATTGTGATTTCCTAGAAGTGCTTCTTTAAAGCCATGCAACACACATTGTTGAAGTAATAATGGGTCTTATTTGTTATGTTGGTTGTTCCAGAGGAGCTTTTTATCAGCAGATGGATATTTTACTTGTTTCTACAAAGCATTTCGAATACTTTACTATATTTCATTGTCATGGTAGGGTTGATGCTTAAGGCCATTGATATACACCATTTCCGTGTAATTTTCAGTTCCTATTGGACTATCACATAGAGCATCCGCGTCGGGATAATAGGTTTTTATTATTTTTATTACTATAAAAACACCTATCCACCCACCCATGAAAAGAATTTCAAACCGTTTCTTTAACTTAATCGTCTCATAAAATATTCTAATTAACTTAATAGTTCCGCCTGTTAATTTAACTCGATAATCATAGGTTCCAGGCAGGGATTCAAAATTAAATGATTCATTAAATTTTAAAACTGGTATAGACTTGACATACGAGTATAATTTCAGATTTCACAGATTTCAAATTATGCCTACAACATATTCAAAGCCTATCTAAATCTCTGAATTGGCTTGATGAATAGTTGTTTTCAAAGTATAGTGCTTTCATAGGAAAGTTGTATATCGATAAGTTAAAGATACTAGGGATATGGTTTTCACAGATTACCCATTTTTTTTTTTTGCCATTTCGATTTTCGAAAAACTTAACTTGTGCTGCATTGTGTCGTAAATATTTAAAAGAAAAAATCGCAAATTTGCAAATACGGAAGAAAGTTTTTAAAATCTTGTAATTTTGTTAAAATTAAAGATGTACTGTTTAATGTTCAGTTTTTGCTGCCATATTCCGAAGAGATAAAAATCACATATTTGCTATTTTAAGGCAAACAAACTATTTTCCGAATGCTTACTTCATGCTTCGCAAAACTGTTTTTTGGCCACAATATTTTTAAAAATTTGCAAAATGTATAAAAAATCATCCGTAAAATTAGCAAATTAGCAAATTTTTTAAACAAAATTGAGTTGAGTACAATACAAAATATACGATTTTGTATCTTTTCGGTGTATAGCAGCACAAACTGAGCACAACTTTTATTTATACGAAATTTCATAATTTAAAGCTTTTCTTCCGGAAAAATTGCAAATTAAGTTTTTTTTAAAAAGTCATTTATGGCACCAAGTAGACCAAGTTACGCCCAATACAGCACAATATTTTTGTTTTTTTTGAAAATGGCGCTAATTCCCGTAATTGTCCGTAAAATTTACAAATATCAAATTTTGTTATATCTCTTCGGAATATGGCACCAAAAACTGGGCACAAAGCAGCAAAACTTTAATATTTACAAAATTGCAAAATTCAAAAAATTTCTTCTGGCAAATTTGTTGGAAAATTTGCGAATTTTTTAATTATTAACCGCACAAGGCAGCACTAGTTGAGCACAATACAGCACATTTTTTTTTTTAAGTCGAAAATTTTTGTTTGGCCGTAAAAGTTAAAAATATCGAATTTTGGTTTTATCTCTTCGGAATATAGCGTCACAAATTTATCAAAATACTAAAAATGTTCATCTTTAAAATTTGCGCATTTGTGGTTTTTTAAAAATATTTTCGGCATAGGCAGCACTAATTGATATCAATATATGACAAATTTTTTTTTTTGAAAATCGAATATGGCTGTGCTATATAACTTCAAGCTTCGCAAGATTTTTTTTGGCCCTAAAAATTGCAAATTTTCAATTTTTTTATTTCTTCAGCTTAGTTCTTAAGAAAAATATAAAACTTGAAAAAAAATCATAAATACGTTTTGGCCTAAGAGTTGCAAGAATTCGAGTTTTTTGTTACCTCTTTGCCGCGTGGCATCACAATCTGAACATGAAACAGTACAATTTTTGTAAACTGAAAAGTGACAGTTGCAAATTTCTGAATTATTTTTTATTTATTAATTTTATGCAAAAATAAGGGTTTTTTCATAAAATTGTTAAAAATTGTTGAAGAAAAACTAATTTTTCTTCAAACCGACTGCTAGGACTTTGAAATGAAAAATGTAAGTGTGTTTGAATTAAATTATAAGCTTCTGCTATAAAATAACGAAGAAATTTACACTTAAAAGCTACAATTATCAGTACCTCTCCAACAAATCTCTCCAATTTATCGCGGCCACGCAAAAAGAGGATGTTCGGAGAAGCTTTAGCCGGTAGCAAAGGCTGGAAAATGCACTTTTCAGGTTGCATTTTCGGATTTCGGTTAAGTATACCTGCATGCATATGATTTTCTTATACTTTACATACTACTTATTAAATAAGAAATGATTTCTTTTGAAAGAATTTTGTTTTTGTAGTCAGGAGCACATTATTTCAAAAATCATGAAAATGTGCTATGAATCATTTACATAAGATATTTTAAGATATAAGACTTAGATACACTTAAATGCCAGAGCATATTAACTGGTTTAAAACAAAAAAAAAAAACATATGAGGGGGTGTCGCGTCTATGTTCCCCTCTTTTGGCAGGAGGGGTAATTTTCTTAAGAAACTTAATAAATAAAAAATTTGGTGGCGCAAAAGCTCGTGGAGAACCAGGGCCTAGTGACTTACAACTCGCAACCATTCCTGCGTACGTGTTATTGGCAGGAAATAAGGGGACCTACAAATTTTTTGCCAAGTCCGATAGGCTAGATGAGAAGCACTTATTCATGAAAAATACACTCTTGGAGGATTTGTCAGTTCCTCTCAAAAGGCAGTACCTCGAGGAAAAATATTTCTGTTTTTAGGTGGCAGCGGCTAGGAATCGAACCCAGACCTTTAGGCCCACGCACTAACCATCATCATAACAAAATATTATTATTGGAAAATTTCATTAAAGTTTTCTGAATTTTACGTGAAAAAGTGAAAATTTTGTCTTTAACGCTCTAACAAATTTTGAGTCAAATTTTCACAACTAGAATGTTGTACCTATATATTTCAACCTTAAGTACAATCTCTCATCATTGTTTCATTATATTGACCTTGATAACGACCACAACTCTCGAAATATATAAAATCCTAGTTATAAGAATGCTGCCAATGATGTTTAACATTTTTTTTCTAAACTAACATGCACTACATGTTTTCAATTTCAGACATTTTAAACATATTTTCAAAAATTATATTATAATGTGAGTTTTTGAAAAGTTGCCTCATATATAGCAAAATATATTGGCACCACTGTACATATTCGAAACAATACTCTAACATCCTTAAATTACGACAGAAAAATTGTTTAGTTTGTGACACAAGCGTACCCTAGAATTACCACGTGGGAGTTATAAATCTACTCCCCTCTCCTCCTTGAAAGAATATATCAAAACCAATATTGATTGTTTCTATGAAAACTATCTTAATTATATTTAAACTCATAACTACCAACTCTAAAAAAGCTATTGTTTGCATTTTGGAGCATTACCGACACAAAAATCAGAAAATAAATTCAGTCACAAAAATTATTTTCATTTTGTTGAGTTGTATTTCTTTTTTAAATCTGAGAAGAGCATGGAGTAGAACTCCATCTATTAGAGCTTAGCTCTGAGCAGAGTATGATCAGAGGGCTCCGGTATAATTTTCAAACACCTCTAAGAACTGAACTGTAGTAATATTGCGAATTGCGAGGCGTTTAACGCACCAACATTAAGTAGGTACGGAACTTATTTTTCATGTGAAAACTGATAGCCAGTCAAAAACTCGAACAATTTAAAAATATCAACTGAAATTGATGTGTTGAAAAGAGCGAAAAAAGAGTGAGTTTGGCTGCACTTAGCTATTTACTCCATTCACTCAGTCTTTTTATTCAGAGCTCATGGAGCGTACTCCGAGCTAGCAAGAAACACAGATCTTTTTTGACAGCTCAGTTCCATGCTCAAAATTAAAAAAAGAAAACGCCTAATATAAGCAACTTATTCTATAAACGAGGTATCAAATGAAACTGTCCTCTACAGTCTACACGATAAAAATGGTCAAACAGATTCTTTTTGGCTATTGCGAACAGTCTGGCCATTTTTATAAGGACTGGTATTTTTTTAAACTTTGCGTTTTACATTAAGGAAAACTGAGTAAAATCATATCAAATAGCTAAGTGGTCTTAACCATTTTTTGCATATTATCAAAGTATTTACAAAATCCCTAATTTAACAAAAGTGGTCGGAGGCGTGGCATCTACCAAATAATCTGTCTGAGCATTGGTATCGCGTAGACAGACTGTAGAGGACAGTTTTTAGCTTATTGTGATTGTGAAGAAAATTATGAAATAATATTTTTCTATTCTAGTGAAGTGAAGGAATTAAGTTCAAATAAAGAAGTTTAAAGCCACACATTCACATATATGTTGTATTTATATATTTCTCGTATCGATAAAGTCTCGAAACGATAAAATAATAACACAAGAATCAATGGGTATATCCATATCCACATAATCGGTACATGATATGATTTAGATCCTCTCATTGTTTTTAATGTAAAAATAGTGAAACTATATCGGCACTGGAACAATAGTGTAGATCTGCCTTAAGTGAGCTCAGCCCAGGTCCAATAGTTGAACAATCTTATTTTTCATTTGATAGCTTAAATATAGAAGTTCCTTTTATTATAGGTACAATAAGTCGAAAATGCACCCTGAAACGTGCATTTTCTTACTACAGCTACCAGATAAAACTTGTGCGATCGGTATTTTTTAAATGTTTGGACTATAGAACCACTCAAATGAGAGCAACAAACGAACTAGGAATAAACCAACAAAACGGGATTTAGCACATTTCTAATAGACCAGTGGCAAACTGGTTTTCAAAAGCCAAAAGTTGGAAAAATTATCAATAAATGATATGATATTTTATGATATAAACACATAAAAGGAGACAAATAAATTGCCCGCAGCAGATGACCAAATTGGTTATTTTTTCCCCCATCACTCATTTTGTACTAATAATTTTCTTTTTTAAACCAAAAATTTTTCGAGAAAAAACTATAAACAAAACGGTAGAAGTCTTATCAACGTTAATGTAAAAGTTACTAAAATTTGCATTTAAATAGCTGAAGAGGAATTAGAGTGAACAAATTTTCCGTGGTGAATTAAAATCCATTCTCGACGACCAATTTTTGAACCTTATCCTTTTGTTGAGTCTTATGCCCTTCATTACACACAAAATAATTGAAACATATGACCCTCTTCTGCACAAATGTCACCTTTTATATAAATTTATAATAACTTCAAGTCATCATTTTTCGTTACTCTTTTTTTTATAAGTATCCATAAAATATCTTTAATACTTCTTCCGCTTCCAGTTTCAGAGTCAAGTGTCCTTAAACACTTTATATCCCTACAGTTTCCTATAGATGTGAATCATCGTAAGATGAACTTTATACCTAAAGTTTAAGTCTTAAAAATAAAAACATAAAATTGATTGATCGTCAATGGCTTTCAATAGTCATTTCCTGTTTTTGTTTTCCATTGTATAAATGTGGTAACTTTTCCAGAGGCAGCGGATAGAATTATATTATTTTCAGTTGAAAACTTAATCGAACGAATAATAAAAGAAATAAAGAACTCTCTTCAAATCAGCACGTTCAATAAAAAGCAGAAAAACAACTTCAAGGATGTACTATACCCAAGTTTAACAATAAAAACAACAGAATGGTTTTTGATAGAAAAAATATGAAGACATTTTAAACATAAAAACACAAAGAAATTTCCTTTTTCCGACGTGTTCAACATTACTTTCTGAGATTTTAAGTAAATGGCTGGGATAGGCACGCAGTCAATCAATGTCTTATATAAAAGAAATTTCTATACCTCCTTTGTACCAACAGGAGATACAACAATTTACATTTTGAAAAACGCTGAAATTTTAAATCTCAAACTTTTTTGTTAAGTTCTTTTTTAAGCTACTTGTATTCTTTGTGAAACATACAATTTCAACTTGACATTAAATCTGATGTTTTTGTAAATACTTTTCCCTTGTTTTGCTTTTACCATTAAATGAGATGGGCATTTACATATTCACAATCTTAACCTTTATTGAAGTTAAAGAAATGAAATACGAGTATGTACATGTAACAAGGTGTTATGTTATTTGACATACATTTTTTTTAGAAAGTGATTTATGAACATGTATGTGTACTGGAGCTGGTAAAAACCAATTTCCTTTTAGGTATGTTTATGTATGTATGTATGTATTTCTGAAAGGTTGTTTTTCCAAAGAGCAAAATAAATTATTTGATTTTGATGATCCTATTTCTTTTTTGCAATTTTTATTTTTTAAAAAAATATAAGGAGATGTGTCTTTTGGTAAAATTTTCTTTTCTCCACATTCGTCTTTGATGGAAGTATTGTTTTCCAATTTGACAAATTGAACCAAGTTGTTAATGACAATAAGATTTTGAATTGATTAATTCACTTAAAATAAAATATTTCGATCACAGAGACATTTAAAGTACCAAACGTAAAGGCAAGACTAGCTAATATTGGTAATATCTGAATTAATTCATTTATTTCAGGTTCAATATTTTATAAAATGTACAAAGTCTTACGTTTTACTTATTACAATAGCAACTATTCTAAGTGATAAAGAAAAAAATTGTTATTCTACCTTGAAGATGGATGGTCTTGTTGCAACTTCATTAGCTAAGACCCCGTTTTGCCTAGCAACAGTGATTTATTTACAGTCTATCCAAACATTATCATTTATTACTGAAATTTTGTTTGAGGTTATCAGAGGCGGTTGGTTACTTTTTTCTAAACTGTTGCTGAAAAACTTTTTTCTCTACTTTTTTTAGTTAGATGGGTGGCATATTTGACCTTAATTTCTATGCCATTTCGGAAAAAACTTTGAGTCAGTAAAATTTCATTATTTTTAGTAATTCCTATACCACCAAAAAAATCAGATACAAAAACTTTCAACCCACTCACCTACCCAAAGCTAAAAACCAAAACCTTCGGGTATTGGATAGATCGCTTATTTTCAATGCACTTGACTATCAACAATCATAGTTTTTCGTTGTTTTTTTTTTTTTAGTTGATTTGTTTGTTTTTTTTTGCGTTAAAAAATACGAAGCCCTTGAAGAATTCTCTGAAAGTTATATCCTGCCAAAAAGCAAAACAAAAGAATCGTTTTATTTAAAAAGTTTTTGTCTGGATATTATATAGGTACCTACTCCTTTGCCACCACTTCATTCATATTTGAAAGCCATTAACAAATACGAATGGAAAAATATTTTAGTAAAGTTCCCTCTGGACGCGTAACGAAATGAAAGTTAGAGAAAATAAAAAAAAAAAAAAAACACAAGGGCTATAAAAATATTTATTTTGAATTTTATCTGAGCGATTTATTTTTTCATATTTTTTTTTATTATTATCTTTCTCAAACACAACAAAGTTAGTATTTATACAAAGTACAAAAGAACAAAAAGAGAAATCCTTTGGTAAGAGAGGTGTACATACCTACCTACTATTTTTGTTTCCTAAAATCAATAACTTTGGTTAATACGAGTAGTGTATGAGTTAACTTCTAAAAGAATATGTCTGTTTAGTTCATTAAAATACAATTTGAAAACTTTATTTCACAATCATTAATTTAATTAATATAATTGACTAAATTATCAAAATCTTTTTCGGCCTTAGTTTAAGTACTAAAGTAAAGGTTATTTCACCATGTTTTATGATTCATTTCGTTGTTTATGGTTGTTTTGCAATTTAGGGTTTTGTAAGTTTATTTTACAGTATGATACTCAAAAATCAATCATTAAAAGAAATCAAAATGTGATTGGTCCGATTTTTCGAATCGAAAGTTTTGACCTATCAATGAGCTCCCTAGAATCGGAATCCATCTTTTTTAGAAAGATGTCTGTGTTAGTTTTGGCTTATTTTTGTTCGAACGAATAAAAATATTGACTTCGGATAAATGTTTGTTTTGGTAAAAGTTTCAGTACGCGCAGAAAAGACTTCAATGACTGGTTTTTTTAGTATAGCAATTTAAAGAAAAACGTTGTTGAATTTTTTTAGTCTCAAATATCTCAAGAACCAATGATGTTATCGACTTCGGGGTAATTTTATTCTATGCATATTGACATTATAAAGAATTGGTAATAATATGAAAACATATCGACTTTCAGTTTTTTAAAATAAAAAAAAACTGCTGAAAATTGTGGAAACAATTCCGGCTACAATATCTTTAGAACAATTAATCATTTTGGCTTGGGAGTAAATTGTTTCTTTAAAGCGAAAAAAAACTACAAGAAATTTTACCAAAGATTGTCAAAATTTGTTTTCGTCTCAAATATCTTGAGAACAAACAGTGATATTGGCTTTGGGTAAATTTAATTTTATACTCTAGTTTATTGTTAATAATCGATAGGATTTCCAAACAAATTAGACATTTATTTTTTTTTTATTTAAAAAAACATCCTGAGATCACACAAAATGGCATTGGTTTCGGATTAGTTCAATTCTATATATATAGACTGGTGTTCATAGTTAATATTTTTTGTAAAATAATTCAACAAACATTGTTCTTTAAAAGTGAAGAAACCACAAGAAACTTTAAGAAAATTTTTTGAACTATTTTTTTTTTCGAGAACAACCAATGATATTAGCTTTGGCTTAATTTCTCTTCACTTCACTTGTCTAGATTTGATTGAATATTGAACACCTGAAAATGTTTTCGATAATCTTGAATAAGTGATTTTTTATAATCAAAAAACATTTGGCCTCTAGCTTCCAAGGGCACCAATGGAAAGTTCCCAGGGGCGACCCTGCCTTAGCCTCTTTTTATTTATTGCCTAAGATGACCCCATTTAAACGACCACTTTTGAACACCCATCTCATATAGTGGGCCCCAATAATGGATTTTTTTTTTAAATTTAACTTTTCTTACCACATAGATATTTATTTGATTTTTGAATCAATTATTATCAATTTTTAATTTTTATTTTGTATGATGACCAATCACCATGCTGAAGAACTCACAAATATTAAACAAACAGTATTTTTTTTTTAAATTTTGATAGATTGTTAAAATCTCAATTATTTAAAATGGAAACTCTTCAAAATTATCAAAAGTCGTTGAGAATTTTGAAAGATAATTTTTGTTTTCAAAATTATAAAAAAACGACTTTAAAGAAAAATTCAAAAGAGTTTGAATTAAAAATTCAATTATTTAAAATGTTTTTTTCTCAAGAAAGTTTTCTATCACGATAGTTAATTTTTATGATAGTTTTTTCGCTTGATAGTTTTTCCATTGTTTTCTTTCATGACAGTTTTCTATCGTTATAGTTTTCTATCACCAATGATTTCTACCGTGATATTTTTCTATCATGATAGTTTTCTTGCATGATAGAATTCTATCATGATAATTTCCTATCGCAATAGTTCTCTACATTGATATTTTTCTATCATGATATTTTTTTTTCGTGGCAGTCTCTATCCTGATAGTTTTATCTCTCATGATAGTTTATATCATGATTGTTTTTCTATCATAATAGTTTTCTATCATGACAGTTTTATCTATTATGATAGTTTATATCATGATAGTTTCTTACCATGATAGTTTTCTATCATGATAGTTTCTTATAATGATAGTTTTTTCTATCATGACATTTATCTATCATAATAGTTTAATCCATCATGGTAGTTAATACCATCATAGTTTTCTAAAATGATATTTTTTTTTATCATGATATTTATTTATCGCGATAGTTTAATCTATCTTAATAGTTTATATCAAGATTTTTTCCTATCATGATGGTTTTCTATCATGAAAGTGTTTTATAATGATAGTTTATTTAGATAGAATATTATCATGATAGTTTAGGTTAGGTTAGGTTAGAAGGGGTGATGATACGGCGGGCCGCATCATCTCACTCGGATCTTAGTGGATCCATTGCGCTCCCCAGAGTGAAAGGTGGGTGAAGAGGGATAGGGAGGGGTTTGATGAGGAGTATTAGTTGTAGGGGGCCTCCCTGAACCATCCTGAGTTCTGAATGAATTTTAGGATGTTTTTCAGTGGCAATACAGAGATGTCGCCCAGTTCATCCAAGAAATATTCTCCTAGGGCTGCTTTCCTGGTTCTAGCTAGGCTGGGGCATTCACATAAGAAGTGAAGGGAGCCCTCTTCCGCCTCTTCATCATGACACCCTCTACATAAGTCAGATGAGCTGATGCCCATTCTTTTCATATGGGTTCCCATAGAGTTATGCCCCGTTAGGACGCCAACTATGAGTGATAATTGAGGCCTGCCTAGCTTGAGTAGGTATTCAGTTTTTTTCTTCGAAATGTTCGGCCAAAGGTTCCTTGAAACCCGACAGGTGTCGATAGATAACCATCTGACATTTGCAGCTTCCAAGAAACAGTGGTGTATTCTACTTTTTTCTTCCTCCAGTGGCATGAGCACCGAGGCTACGATTAGGCTCGGATCAAGAGATGATCCGCTTTTGGCCAGTTCATCTGCCATTTCATTTCCGTGAATATCCCTATGTCCTGGGACCCATTTTAGGGTAACTGTGTTCGTTGCGTTGAGTATTCTTAACTCATTTCGGCAACGATCGATCAGTTTGGACTTTATGGTGATTGAGGAAATGGCTTTAATTGCCGACTGGCTATCTATGAAAATGTCAATATTTTTATTGACTAATTTACGTGAAGCAAGATGTTTCGCGGCCTCACAAACTGCCAGCTTTTCCGCTTGGAATACACTGCAAAAATTTGGAAGCTTCATTTATCTATATATGGGTGGGTTATCTGAATAGATACCTGACCCAACACTCTCCAAGGTTTTGGAGCCGTCGGTGAAGACCGAAACATGGTTTGTATTTATGACCCTGTTTTCGTTCCAGAGTTCCCTGGTGGGGATGTCTGTCATGGTTACTGGGTTGAAATCAATGTGCGGCGAAACATAGTCCGTTTGAATCTCAATGTCAATGTCCGATACACGCTAGTCCTTGAATTTTAGTCATGGTTTTTAGATTGGTTTCCTTATCTAAGGCTGGCCACCAGGCCATACATGCGTACGTTAGGATTGGCCTTATAATGGCTGTGTACATCCAATGAATGGTTCTAGGGCTGGGACCCCATCTTCTACCAAAAATTCGACTGCACGTATAGAATGCTACTGAGGCTTTTTTCTCTCTTTCTTTAATATTCTTTTTCCAGTTCAATTTACGGTCAAGTACAACACCAAGGTATTTGGCGGTATCCGAAACTTGAAGTGGAGTTCCGTTGATGGTTGGCGGGTTTATGTTGGGAATTTTGTGTTTCCTTGTAAACAACACCAATTCTGTCTTTTGAGGGTTAACGCTAAGTCCGCAACTACTGGCCCAATTACTGAGCTTGTTGAGGGCTAATTGTAGGAGGTCGCATAAGGTTGGGACAAATCTTCCGGAGGCCATTAACACAAATGTCATCGGCGTATGCAACGACCTTGATGCCATTCAGATTAAGTTTAACCAATATCTGGTTGACTACAAGGAGCCAGAGCAGAGGAGATAGAACTCCACCTTGCGGAGTCCCCTTGCATGTTCTAACTTTTAACTTCGTATCACCCATTTCTACATTTATGAGTCTTGTTTGAAGCATGGAGTCAATCCAGTTTATCAGTAAAGGATCGATGCTGATCGAGATGAGGGCTTGTCGAATTGCATTATTTTCAATATTGTTAAATGCCCCCTCTATGTCAAGGAATGCTACCAGTGTGAATTCCTTAAATTGGATCGATTTTTCGATTGTGCCGACCACTTCATGAAGCGCTGTTTCAACAGATTTGCCCTTCATATATGCATGTTGGGCCTGTGACAGCATGCCGTCATTAAGTTTTAGGCGAATGTGAGTCTCCACTAGTCTTTCTAAAGTCTTGAGAAGAAAAGAGGATAGGCTTATAGGCCTAAAATCCTTAGGTTCGGTGTGTGTGGGCTTGCCAGCTTTCGGAATAAAGATGACATTGACTTCTCTCCATTTAGAAGGAACGTAGGTGATGTTAATACAACCCCTAAAAATGTCCACTAGAATTGGAACAATTATGTCTTTAGAGCTTTGGAGCATAATAGGAATTATTCCATCAGGCCCTGCAGACTTGTATGCTGAGAATGAGTCTATGGCCCAAGCCACCTTTCTGCTATCTATGATTTGGTTACCTATGTTAGAGATTACACTTATGTCAGGGCCTCTATCCGCAGACGATGAATCAGTAGCACATCCTGGGAAGTGAGTGCTCAAAAGTGACTCTAAGGTCTCAGAGCAGGAATCTGTCCAGGTTTTATCAGGTCTTTTTAGAAAACCCGGAGGAGTGTAAACCTTTGACATAACTTTCCTGAGCCTAGCAACGTCATTTATTGACTCAATGTCTGTGCAAAATTTTTGCCAGGCTGCCCTTTTCGCGTAAGTTGTTCGGTTTTTGTACATATTTTTGCTGATCTTGAAAAGATCCCAGTCAGCAGGTACATTACTATGTTTTGCTCTATTGAAAAGCCTCCTTGAGTTTTTCCTAAGGACAGATAACTCTTTCGACCACCATACGGGGTTGAGTTTACCTTTACCTTTTGAAATGGGGCAAGAACTTTCATAAGCATTATTAATAGCCAATGTTAGTTCATTGATATGTTTTTCAATATCTGAGCAATTTGTCAATGTCTGATTTTCATATTGACCCAAAGATGTGGCCATTCTTATCTTGAAGGCATCCCAGTTTGTCTTTCTGGGGTTTCTGTAGGGTTTTGGATTTTCTGTTTTGTGTTCGATAAGGAATGTTATCATTCTATGGTCAGAGAATGTTACATTACTTGAGACCTTCCAGTCACTAACTACGATAGAATCGGAGTTAGTGGAAAGCGTCACATCGAGCACTTCTTCTCTGTTTCTAGTAACGAAGGTTGGCTCGTTACCTTTATTTAAAATCAACAAATTTTTCTCTATAATATATTCGAAAAGTGACTCACCTCTTTTATTTATGTCTGAGCTCCCCCACTGTATGTGATGAGCGTTCGCGTCACAACAAACCAGGAGGTCCCAACCGTTCTTACCAGTCACTGTAATGAGGTCATCAAGAGCATCTGGCGGCGGAGGCCTCGGTTAATCACCTGGCATGTAGACGGAGGCTAGGATCAGGGGCGGAGCCCCTTTTCTTTCGCACTTCACCGCCGTCATGTCTGCACTACTGTGGGAAGATAAGAGGAAAAGATTTATAGATTTTTTCGCCACTATACATGTCCGATAGTTACCTTCTGTAGGCCCTTTCTTGGAGTAGAGGATATACTCTTTGGACCTTAGTCCGCAGATCCTCCCGCTGTTGATCCAGGGCTCCTGAATAAGGGCGATGTCAATATTATCTCTTGTCAACAATGAGGTCAGGGTGGCCGAGGCCAACTTACTGTGCTGGAGGTTTAGTTGGAGCACCTTCATCATTTTTAAAATTTTTACTTTGTAGGTTGGCCGACATCGGACGCACCTTGACCTCACTGATGCCAACCATCAACTTGAAACCCCTTGACGGAAGCATGGCCATTGTATCATGGTTTAACATGACAATGGCTTCCTGTCCTGTTTTTGAGGGAGCTTCTATATTCAGAACCTTCCAATCGCTACTAGGGAATCCTGAGTTTTGACCCCTAAGGTGGTTTTCCAGGAGTTCCTTTGATACGCAAGGGCCCGGGACGTTAATTTGGACTTTGGGTCTGGTCGGGAGTTCACTTTTAGGAGCAACTTTAAGAGTTACCCCCTCAAGTAAACCTTTCATCTCACCAATCTTAGTTCGAAGCCATTTTAGTGTGGGTTCATCCCTACACGTCATGATTTTGAACCCCTTGACTGTCGACAGTGGCCCGAATCTCGGCACGAAACCAGTGGAAGCGAGAATCTCGGTGTTAATACATTCGAGGATCTTTACCTCCACCTGAGCCCACTGCTCACCAGTTAGGTGACTTTCGGAGCTCCCCCCATTTATGACAGCCACCTGAAGGCTTTGTGTCACTACGTCCGCTAGCGTACCATTGTTGGCGCTGTGTACAGCCTTGTGTTTTTTATTTGCGGACGTTATGGGAGGCGTCGAGTCATTATGCCTCATCCTCTTTCTTTGACTGCCAGTGTGTTCGGCCCTTGGGTGCTTTGGGCCATTTATCGGCCTCACTTTAGGGCTACTGACCGCCAGTTTGGGAGGAGAGACACCTTTGTTTTTCCTTCTTATTTCAGAGATCTTAGTGTCGATAGTGGTCTTGCTGTTGGGGTCCATTTTGTTAAGAAGTTTTTGAGCCCAGCTCAAGCGCTTCCAGTCTCTTAGCTTTAGCAGTTTTGGATCACCCTTGCCATACCAACGTACGGCCCTCTTGGCGTTTTCTATCCTTTTGAGATCTGGATTCGGATCCCCTCCCTTGTTCTGCTTATTTGGAAGCTCCTTGTTAACCTGAGTCGGTTTTGGCCCATCGATTGACGGGCAGCGACCTTCGGAAAAGGATGCCATCACGTTCTTGGAAGACCCTGGGCCATCCGCGCAGACTTCGGTTGGTTTACCTCCACCAGACCTTTTAAAGGGAGTCGAAGTAGTCTTGGCTATCGGCAATGCCAGGATATTTGCCGCAGACTCGCCTTGAGGGGGTACCTGCCCTTGACCTTTCACAGGATTCTCGGCCACAGTGACGTCTGCGTCCGAGCTGTCCGAGCTGGCGAAGGACTGGTAGTCATATCATGATAGTTTTCTACGTGATAGTTTTTGATCATGATAGTTTTCTTTAATGGTATTTTTGTATCATGATATTTTTTTCTATCATGACAGTTTTCTATCTTGATAGTTTTCTATCACGAAAGTTTTCTATCATGATAGTTTTCTATCATGGTTTTTTTCAACCATTAAAGTTTTCCATCATGATTTTTTTCAATCATGACAGTTTTATCAAACATGACAGTTTTATCGATCAATACGTTGTTTGCTATTGTGATAGTTTTATGTCATAACAGTTTTCTTTCATGATAGTTTTCTTTCGAGTTCATTTTATTGTCTCGATGTTTTTGAGAAATGATGTCTTTCGTCATTTTTGTGAATGCATAGATAGAAACTTTTCCATTCGAAATTTTACTTTTGGTTGATATCAAGATGTTTCGAATTATCGTCATTCAAGAGAATACCAAAATCGAACGCAGCTTTTCGGGTTGCAGCAAGCCGAGCATTTCACGGGCTATATTGATGTGATAATCATTTCTGCATGCCGCATTTTATCTAATAGAACACATTTTAGTTAATTGAAAATTATCGTATTGTCTTAAAATTAGTTCTGGATATAGTTCTGAAGAATTAAAGTGCCAACAAATTATTAAAAAAAACCTTGCATTGTTTTTCTTTTTTGAGGTGGGTCTTATGATGTTCTGGAGGTAGAGCTGAAACTGGGACAAAGGAACAACTTTTTTTTTTGTAATAGGTACCTTTTTCAAAAAAAAGATTGAATTGGTTTTGGTCCGATTTTGTCGGTCTAAAGGAAGGAGTTCCATTGTCCCAGTTCCAGGCTCACCCCCAGAACCTCCAACATCAGACCTACCACCAAAAAAATCAATTAAAGTTATAAAAAAAAGTTGTTCCTTTGTCCCAGTCCCAGACCAACCTCCAGAACTTCCACTGTCAGACCCAATTCAATTCCAAATTCCACTTTCAAAAAAATGTTGGATAAAGTTATTGAAAAAATAGTGTTCTTTTGTTCCAGTTCAACACTCAGAATCTCCTCATTCGGTCCCATCACCAAAAAAAAGTTATTTAAAAAAATATCATATAATTCTGACCTAATTTAATATCACTCATTTATAATCTCAATTATTATAGTAAGCATGGAATTCGTGTCTCAATTATGAATTTAAAATGAACAGGTGAAACAGAACTTGAAAAAATGTAAACATACCTGCTGGGCAGTATGCAGCAGAAACCCATATCGGTACGTAAGGTACCTCAATGAAGTGCTAAGTTCTTTAAAAGTATAATTTTCTTTCAAGTGCTTATAAATGGAAGGTATACCTACTTCAGGTAATACTTCCATGAGTGGAAATTATACTTAAAAGTTTACACGAGTCTAAAATCATGAAGTAGGAACTTCATAAAAAAGCCTTTCAGCATCTGAGGGAAAATACTTTAAAATCAATATCACATTTTTCTTTAAATTTTATTTAAGCTGAAATAAAAATTTCTATAGCAAAATGGTTCATTTTTAATTAAAAAATTATTCTTTGACAGATAATTTGTTTTTTTTTTTTTTTGTTTAACTGATACTTGATTATTGGTTTGACTTATTTGAATTATAAAGTTTCAAAATTAAAATGTCTCTTTCAAAGCATGTTCTCACATTAAGCTTCTTAAATCTTCAAATTGTTGGTACCATCTATTAAATATTTAATTTATATTATTTTATTTATCTGTGATACCTTTTTCAAAGCTTAAAGGATATTTCAAAATCTTTAAATTCTAAGATCGAAACACTTATGGGTAGAATAAATTTATTTAGTATACTATGCATATAGAAAATCGAAAACTCTAAACTCTACAGTTATAACAAATTGGTATTTTGACTGACAGGAAATGATGAACACCACCAGCGCAGTTATTGCGTGACTTTTCCTAATCGTGCTCCATTTATATTTCATAATTACGCTCCACATAACAAAATAAAAGCTGTATGGCAAGAAATCAATATTTTCTTTCCACAAGACTAGCTATTCCGTCAGAGCCAACTCGTACGATACTGCCAAAATGAGTTTTACTTACATGAACTGGCGCCATCTGTTAATATATCAAACATGAAATTCCATAAAGATGCTTTATTTATGCTCCTTAAATAATATACTCATGCTTCTACCACAAAACTTTCAACGTCAACCTAATTGCACTCGATTTCTTCTCTATTCCCTTATTGCAGGCCTTGTGATAGAAATTTACGAGATGCCGAGTTAATATCCTGTCGCTTGAGACGGGTCGAACCACTATGTCGTCTCCCGGGATCAGCGCTACAACAACTTGCAATGTGTGGATTCTATGAGGATCTGGAAAAAGGAGTAACTCGTGAGTATTATTTTATGAGAAACTTTTTCTATCCATCCCATAGAGAGACATCATGATGTGTCATCTTTTAGCTTTCTTACATCCTTTCGTACTTTGGGGTTCTGTCGAATTAAATTATTTTTGGTCCTTTGCTTTATACTGGTACATCCTCTTCCGGCGGTTTTATTTTTTTCTTTGTATTTTTAAAGGATGTAGGAGAGTAGGTGGATACAGAGCATTTTCAACGACGCGTAATATATATTTCCAACCTTTATTCACCGGTTGTATCCTTTTTTTCATTTTAGTTTTTCGTGCTGGCGAACAAGGACGTTTCTGGTATGCAGTTTTGGGTGGCTCACTAGAGGTCAGATATCATGCACCCGATACTGATGGCAAGGTAAAGTTTGCATTAATTTAATTTGTATTTCAGAGTAGCTAAACTACCCTATAAATCCCATGGTGGCTTTGGTTTACTTATTGAGCTTAGGGCGAGTTATTACGAAGAGACAGTAAAAAAACAAAAACAATTTTACAACGTTAACCTGTGTTTTTAGAAAGAGCTTTCAGTTTAAGAGTTGCAAATTAAATTTTAGAGCATAGAAGTAGGTAGGTGTTTTTTTTAGCCTTAAGGATTATTGTACGAAAAATCGATATTTAAGTGAATTTGAATAAAATTGTTGATAAAAGTTTTTAATTAAAGAGAAAGAGGAAACCAATTTAAGAATATTTTAATAAAATGTTTAAATTAAAATTTAAAAGTTTTTTTAAGTAAAATGAAAAGTTAGTTCAAAACTGCATTATTTGTGGAAAAAATTTATATTTTTCGACATAATTGCTCTTTTCAATGCTTGTTAAAGGTAGTACATATGTTTTAATAATAAACAAAAATATTTAAATTCTCTTCAGATATTCAAGCAAATTCTTTGATCCATATAACTATATGAGATAGCTACTTTCCCAAAAAAATACACAGTCAAAAACAGATTGACTACCTTATTAGCTTAATGATAGTAAAATAAGAACATAAATTCAATAGCCAACAAGTAGATAAGATCTTATTTCTATTGAATAAAAAAAAAACCCCAGATTGTTTGAAATCACAAAAATATCTTGCTTATTTTGTATTTACAGGTATATTTATGTGTTTTTTTTTTGGCATTAAAATATCACACTCGAAGATGAAAGGCAAACAAAAACCCACTCTCAAAATAACTTTATTCTTGAAAAAATTCCTTTCCAAGCTAATTCAACAAATCGATAAATAGCAACTAAGTCCCACTCATCTCCGTCGTCAAATCCCACATCATTATGGTGTTCCTTCATTCAGAAAAGAAAACTCCTTCACCTGGAATGGAATTTCAGAGCACGTTCGTCTTCGAAGTTCGATATGTATACAAAAGTCTCAAGAGGCAAACAAAAAAAGAAAACTTTTTTCAAGTGGCAACAACAACTGTTGAGTGATTCGTGCGTGAACGCAAAACAATTGACAACGACAATGAAGATGATGGCTTTTGAAAAAATGATGACGGTGTTAACTTCTTTGGAAATCTGAACCATGTTACAAAAACATCTTTTATATTTGTGAGTCCTGTCTTTATGGTCTTTGGTTTCTAAATTGATACAACGTCAAGGCATTATGTGACGGATATTTAAAATAAAAATTAAATTTTGAATATTAAAAACCAAATAAACTTCTAAAGTCTTTTGCAAGTTAACATGTATTTTTTGATGTGTAATTTCTTTGTTATGAGTCAGAATGTACCCGCATTTTAAATAACACAAATCAAAGATGTTTGTTTTTACTCCTAATGTTATAAGGAGTCAAAATTATACCTTTCGGGGATCTAGTCTATTTATGTTGGGCGCCATTTTGCATTGATAGTTATTAAATAACTCCTGCATTTTTATTTTAATACGTCGGGGTTCTAGCCTATCTGTGTAAGGCGCCAGTTTAAATAAATTGTTATAAAATAACTCCATCATTATAATTTCAGTACAAGGCTTTAACTTTGTGTGAACCTAATGTGGGACTAGTCAAGTACAAAAACCACATATAAGGAAGGTTGCTGCGGCCGAAAAGTTGTTATCTGATTTTTTCAAAATGCAAACAAATGAAGGTATATCTTACTCAAGTAGGTAGTTTAGATATATTTTAGTTTATTCAATTTTATGCAAGAAATAAAATCCTCGATGTGGATTCGGTGGTCGAAAGTACTTGCCAGATGAGCTTAAAGCGTTGAAAGTATTAAAATATTTCGTGTTTTAAGAAACTTGTTAGATAGAACGCTTAAAGGTTCATATTCGTGACCAGTTAAGCTTAAAAATAATGATTATTCGATATTTCCGCTTTTTTTTTAGTCTGAATATAATTTCCAAATTCAACACACCTACTGTTTTATAAATCCGGCCTTGGGATATAATATGTAAGTTTATACTCTATTGACTAGACTGGAAAATGTAAGGTATAAAGGAACAATGCAAAGGTTTTTATAACTGAATATATGTTTGTTTGGCCTATTAAGCAAGTTTAAAACCAAAAATGCTACAAAATTCACCCATGCGTTTCTGAGACAATGGTCACTCTGGCCATTATCCAATATTTTTGATATAACTCGGAAACTAAGCTAAATTTGAAAATTTTTCATCAAAAACTATTTGTTCAAAATCAAATTTTCTATCAAAATGGATGGTTTAAAAAATTGTATAAGAAAATTTAAGCAAGAAAATTTAATAAAAAACAACTAAAAATAAAAAAATTAAACGTTTTTAAATTGTTTGATAAATTGCATATAAGTTCTTTTTTAAGCAAAAATTGGGTCAAGACATGCGTAGACAAAATAAAGTAGAGACTAATGGCTTTAATAAGGCATGCTCAAAACCGATTTTTTTTAATTCGTGCAGAGATATACCGAATTTAGCTTGGCCATTTTTTATAATTTTTGGCAGTTTTGTAGTAGGTACTCGTAATTTCGTAATTTTATTTTCCGGCTCTATTTAAATGCTTTTAGACCTACAGGCTAAACGGCTCGTCGGATTTATGTAAGACTTGGTAGTAGGTGTAAGAAATGTCAAATTTGTCATTTAGTATCCAAAAACAGGCTTTCGGTCAAAAATTACGAAAAATTACAAGAACTGGTAAAGTTTTAATGGTTTTAACTCTGACAGTTTCCAATTAATATGATGGCTTTTTAAATATGTCATACAGAGGCGTTAAGACTCTACTTTATTTTGTTTAAGTAAGTCTTTGAAAAATGCGCAATTTAGAAATTTTTTTTAAAATTTTTGATTTCGATTTGTTTTAACGTTACCTGCTTGATTCAATTTATAAAATTTTCTAAACCATCTATATTGATAGAAAATTTAGCTCTGAACAAAAAAAGTTTAAGTGTAAGATTATCAAATTCGGCTTAGTTTCGGAATATAACAAAAGTATTGAAAAGTGGCCAGAAACGCATGTTTTTTTGGTTTTAAGCATGCTTATGGGCCAAACGAACATATTCAATAATAAAAACTTTTGCACGCAATTGTTCCTTTTTAAAAGGTCAGATGAGTTTGGAGGTCGAAAGAACTCCCAGTGTCAGAGGAGCCTAAAGCTGATAAAGCAGGTGTAACGAAAGCATTTTCAATTTATATCCAAATTTTGCAATAATGGTCAATGCTTCAATTTTTAGATAATAAGTTTTTGAATATGGGGCATTCCATGCCAAATTACCGAGTTTTTGACCCGATCCTCTTCCATTTCGCTCATTTTTTAAATATATATTGTGATATGTATGAAAAACAACAAAATTTCAGGCTTATATTCCAAACCGGTATTGAGTAAACGATTTCTTAAATTTTTGAAAGAATTCCCTTCAATTAATTATAGACAAGTAATTAATATCAATTAATTAAAAAAATGGGTATCATTTTATCGTCTCTAAATGTAGGCTCAGGAAAAATTAAAATAAGAATTACTCGAAGTGATTATAACTCAGTTTTTAACTTTTGAACATTTTCATATAGTGTGACCCCTTCGATTTAAAAAAATATCAAAAATTCTACTCTTGAGTGTATACAGTCATATAAAAAAACACTCCAATACTGATTTTTACCAAAGTCCAAAATGTTTCCAAGAGGTTTGAACTAATTTTAGTGCTTATTTTTAAAAATGCTTTGATTGTAAATTATTTTAAGACCTAATCTGATTGAATCTGAACAAAATTTGATGGCTTGAAGTAAGTAGTGAATCAAATTTTAGGTTAACTGCTCAAAAACCGGAACAAATAAATAAAATCTAGGGTAGTACATAGTTTTAAAAATGTTGATAATTTTTCTGTATGCATTATTTTAATCTGACATCAGGCTAAGAATTGTGATGCCTGAGAACCGTTAAATTACCATTTTTTTTAATATAAGCAGGTATATTTCAATTGTTTAGTAAATAATGGCAGTTTTTTGTTTTTTTTTTCGAATTTCAACAATTAGAATTCTTAGCCTGATGTCAGATTTAAATAATAAGAACAGAAAAAAAATCAACATTAATTATTGTTTGTTAATGTTCTTTTTGATTAGCTGCCCATAAATTTGATTTCCTACTTTCAGCCATCAAATTTGTTAAATTTTATTCAGTTTCAATTAGATTAGGTCTAAAAATTATTTCCAATCCAAATATTTTTAAAAAGAAGTTTAAAAATAAGCACTAAAATTAGTTCTATACCTTGGGAACAATTCTGAACCTTTTGGACCATCTTTTCAAAATTTGATACAAATCAGTATTGTAGTCATTTTTATATGAAAGTATACACTAGGGTGGTCCTTAAATTGAACGTAGTCTTGGATAGCCCTCATTCGATTCAAAACATTGAAACACAATTTTCCCAATTTTTTTCAGATTTTTATTTCACCCCCCCTGGTCACCCTATTTTCACTTTAAGGTACTAATTATGGGTATAGGATTATTCTTGAAAACTCGAAAATAAATCAGAATATATAGATTAGATTCGTACGAAAAAAAATTGTATTGGACGGGGTGTCTATTTTCCCCCGTTCAGACAGGAGGGGTAATTTTCAAAAACAGATTAAAATTATTTAAGAAAAAGGGAACACTTATAATGCCACAATTCCTATAATATCCTTCCTTAATAAAGTTTTTATTTTAAAGACTTTTTGAAAAAAACAATTTGTACCTAAAAAAATATAATTTTTTGTTTTTTAATTTTTAAATTTGGACATTATTTTTTTTTTAAATACAAACTTTATTCAAGAAGCATATTATAGAATGGAATCGTGACCTTAAAAAAAGCTAAGGTTTAAGTGTTCCCGTTTTTTTTTAAATAATTTTATTTCTGTTTCGATCCAAATTTTGAAAAAAATTTCCCTTCCCGTCAAAACGGGGGAAAATAGAGCCCCTTTCCGATATTATTTTTTTCGTATAAATCTAAATCTTATTTAATTTTTAGTTTTGAGACTTATTTCATGCGTTATTGTGGATTTATTTTACATATTTTTAAACTTGGGAACTTATTTCTAAATGCAAAAACTCATTAGCTTGGGGAGTTATTTCATTTTCAGTTTGAGGAGTTATTTCACCTGGGAGTTATATCACGGAGCAAATTTTACCCTTCTTCCTTAGGATTTCTTTTTTATTCTACTTCACCAACCTACATGCTCTGAATTTTTTACCACATTTTACGCGAATGTCCTAGTATGCAAAAAAAGGGCAATTGAATTTACCCCCTACAGCAACTATAGGAGATGAAAATAAAAATTTAAAACAATTAGGGAAATTTTGTCCTCTTTTAAAGCCAATTTAGGCCCATCCATGATGACATTTTTCTGAACAACCCCCAAGATATGTATATAGCAATACAAGAATATTGTATCCAACATAAAATTTTAGATCTTTTCTTTGATTTGAAATTAATTAAATTTACCAAATACATATGCATAGTGAGTGATAATGGTCGGTGGTGGGTTATATTTGTTTCAGTCAAATAATTGATATTTTGTATCGAAAAGGTCGAATTTGGGTTTGAGTCTCAATTTTTTTTTTAATAATCTTCTGTTAATAAAATAAATATTCAAAAACCGAAATAGCTAGCAGCATACAAGCCAAATTGAAACTAATTTATGTCATTTGCTGTTCAAACACAATGCTATCAATAAAAGATACCAGTGTGCTTGTTATGTCTTTAGGATAAACATTTATATAGGTACATAAATGAGTAGGTACTTATTTGATGGTGTAGTTCAACTATAACATTTCTATCTATCGACATTATAATAACACACACAAACAGATCAAATAACTCTAATAAGCTTTCATTTTATTTCTTAGAAAATGCCAGAAGCATCCTGTTTGAATATTTTACTCAGTTGAGAACGGAGTCTTCATTCAGCTTATAGCTTAACTGATATTTTAACATAATTATTTTATATATTCTACACACATTAACAGTACTGACAATACATGGTAACCGATAGATTTATAAAACCAACTTTTTTTATCCCATTCGTATTTCTGGCATAACGAGGCCGATATCTGAAAAGGTCTACTATAGTGTCTAGTGATTGGCTTGGTTTATTTTAAATTAAAGATACAATTATTTTATTAAATCATTTCTTCTAAAAAAAAAACATGTTCCAAATAAATTCACACAATGGCCACCATTTGACATACTTCTTATTGAACCCGATTCATTTAACCCTTTCTTTCCGACGAATGAATCCTTTCCTTACCAGGCACTGCATATATTTTTATAAATAAAGACATTTTACTCGCTTAAGAAAAAACATCACACGTTTCATTATTAAATTTCCCCTTTAAGTTAGTTTATGTTTTCATAATGATAACAACAACAAAAAAAACCCACACGAACCACAATGAGTAAAACTTATTTATTTACGACATCATTATAAACACAAAAACGTGATATTTGTGCATTTTTCACTTTAAAGCTTCATTAAAAATGGAAGCATTATAAAAGTGGTGAAGAATCTTTCACGTGCTACACCACAGTAGCACCCGCCATACATATAACACTTCCTCATTTTTTACCTTAATAAAATTGAATTCTAAAAATACAATTCGACACAATTAGTTCTGTTGAAAGAAATATTTTAAAGAAGGAAATAAAAAAAATGAATCAAAAGATTTACATGATGCGTAACAAGCAAGCTCCGGACATAATCCTATATCTATGTAACATCTAGTTTGAAAAATGTCATAACATTAAATAGAAGCATTAAATCAGCTGGAACATGATTCTTTGTATAGATCCCAATTTAAAACGTCACTTAAGGAATATATTTTCATCAATGAATCGAATCCCATCGATTAAGGTGATTATGAACGGGATTTGGAATAAAAATGGTGAATTTCACCAACAGAAACAGTTTTGTTTAGGTACAATTTTCATTCATTTTTTATAAAATTCTGAGTTAGACAACGATTGTTTAAAATTGAAGAAAAAGCTAAATGAAAATAAATAGATAAATAAAAAATGTATCAAGGACAACGATTCATTTTATGAGTCCTCTTCTATCTTTATTGAAGCTTCTTCAGTGAATTTTTATTGTTAAAGACCTTCCGACCTTGTTGCTTTTGAAAACCAAATTTTCTAAAAAATATTTTTATTTAATTCAAAAATATTATTTAAATTTTTTTTAACGGGACTTTAACATTTGTGTTGTATGGTAATTTCAGTCTGAAAGTTTAATATATTTTTTAAGATATTCAAAAACATAGATAATCAAGCAACGATGTAAACTTTTCGACGTAGTATTTTTTTTTAGATAAAGATGCATGTGTCATGAAAACCCTGTTGAAACGGCTTGCGTAAACATCATAAACTAATCCGCTGTTTGTTTAACGTCAAATAAAAAGACACTTTTGTAATTTTGTTTTCCATTTTTATTATTTTTTTTTAATTGTATCTATCCTTTTTGATTTTTTTTTCGTTTAGAATTAGTTTAAAAGTTTACCACGTCAACCATTTTTGTTTACTATAAAAATTCATGTTGGAAAGTTAACGATTTGTTGGAAAAGATTTCTCATACAAACGTTGATAGTTCGTTTGGAACCGACGATTACGATGTTTACAATAGTTTTCCCAAGCTTTACGAATGCCCTTTATGTTTAAAAAATAAACTCTATCATTTTAGAAATAAAATAATAAAATAGTGTCTTAGAGTCCGCAGAACAATTTTTTAACATTTTGGTACACAATACTGTCTTAAATGTTTAAAGTTTTTTAGAAAATCAATCGCCACAAATCATTTTATCGAAAATGTTTCTCACTTCTTGAATTCTTTTTTTTTGGAAATTCAGTGGAATTATTTTCAACTTTCAAGAAAATAAGATTTGGTAAAATTGTTAAAAATTATATTGCAGTAATTTTGTTCTAAGAAAACTGGGTAGACTAAATATATCTACTCTGAGGAACTTATAGGCTTTTAATTCCAAAAAATTCAAACAAAGCTGAGCTTCGGTGAAAAGCTTTGTTCTAGTATATCAAATATTTTGTAAAAAGTATCCTGAATTTGGACCGGAGCAAGCAATTTTTTGGGTTGAAAGGGGATAAAAGTCTGTTTTTTTTTTTTGTGTACTTCAAAAGTTCTGTATTTTTATAGACATCTCAAAACCATCAATACTAAAATTTAACACAGTTAAGGCTATGATTATTATATATTTTTTCGTAGAATCAGAGGTTTTTTTTAAATGCTTAAGTCATTCCAAGGTATTTTAAAACATTTGATAGAGCTTTTCATCGAAAATGCATGCATTTGTTATCGATGAATCACTTCTTCGTTGAATTAGAAACTTCCTTTTGGACCGTTCAATATAAGTCATCTTAGATGGTTATAAGTCTGATATTCATGAAATAAATGCTGGTGTACCCCAAGCCTCCATTTTGTCTCCGATTCTCTTTCCTATTTGCATTAATGCCCTCTTGTCTGAGACTTCTAATCCATTAAATTATTTTGCAGACGATAGCAACCCCAGCTTTTCATATTCGTTTCTAGATTCACACCCCTGTACTTAATATAAGGAACCTCAACAGCAGCGTATGATAAGCTCATTAAATTCTGATCTTAACAGCCTTGTCTAGTAGGGAATTAAAAACCGTGTAGAATTTAATGCTTCGAAAACCCAATGTACTATCGTTAAAGCAAATAAGGTATTGCTGTACTGTTTATAAGAATTGGAAATTGTTTATTTTTTTGTTTGTAAGTTCATATGCGTCGATTTTGTTTTGTTTAATCTGATATGCCGCCATTTTAGCTTACAATAACTAATTTCATCGACTTTATTTTGTAAATTTGCATGAAGCCCTTGTATCTGCCACCAACATTGCAGTTTTCTTTTTTTTTTTTTTTTTTTTTTTTTATCCGATGGAAATCTTCAAAAGACACTCGGTAAGAATCGGTACCAAGTAGTGTGGGACTCTTACCGCACTAAAACCACCGGTGAATCAGGACCAATCTATGAAAGATCGACAAATGATTTTTCTTTCTTAATTTATCAGTCGCATTGTGGGAAGTTTAAGTTATAACACTTTCCATAGCTTTTAGACCATCAGCTCATGAGGCTTGGTTCTTCTAAATCTCCGAACATTGTCTCGTACAATTAAGACGGTCTCCATTTCGGAGTTGGTATGACTTTGCAGTCGCTGATTGTGTGATACAGCGTGTTTTTTAACTACTTCTGTAACCATTTCAATTTGAAGGTCACGATGTAGATCGCTATTTCTTATATACCAAGGGGCATTTATTATTCCGCGAAGGACCTTGTTTTGGAATTTTTGGATGGGTTCAGCATTTGTTTTCTTTGTACAGCCCCATAGTTGGATGCCATATGTCCAAACGGGTTTCAGTACTTGCTTATATAACATTAGCTTGTTCTGGATAGATAGGTCTGAGTTCTTTCCTAGCAACCAGTACATTTTTCTGTACTTCAAGTTTAGTTCGTCTAAGTTGCAGTATTCATCAGCAAAAGTTGATAGCGTTGATGTCCAGTGGAATATCTCTGGTGTATACCAGATACAGGGTTGGTCCTAGGGCACTTCCTTATGGTGCTTCCGCTTCAATTTTCTTTCGTTCCAAGTTATTTTGGTCGTACCTTAAATCTGAAGACATGTGCTTTTAAACTTGTCACAGAAAATTTCCCATAAAATTCCCTTTGTCGAGCTTTTATTTTGACGTTTTGTGATGAATGTTCTCAAGCTCAACAAAGCCTTCCGTAGGTTGATTTTTATCATGTACACACTTTAAGATGACCCTTCTTCATTCGAGAGTCGTTGTAGTACAAAATGTGAGAGCTGTTTTAATATTACTCATCATCCTTAAAATTTCGGGTTCATTTATTTCGCGGAGTCAAACATGAATTGGAGCAAAACTAAATTTCACGAGAAATCCACCTTTAAGGTATTAGCATACACATCCACAGAGTTTGTTTACTTCCAGTAGCGACTGTTTGTGAGTATCTTAACCCCAGAAATTTGTTCCCCTATAAGACTAATCTAGCACACAGCATGCAGGCGGATACAGACAGAAACAGAGGTACATTGTTTTAGAAACTAGAAACTAGATACATCATTTTTGTTATTAGGAGGAATAGGAGGGCTGTCTCTATGCTTCCAAGTTCTAAAGCATATCTATGTACCTAAACAGAACAAAACAAAAATTCATATCTCGCTGCTAGACCAGAGCTCAAATAGTGGAGGCGGATGAAGTGATGTCTGCGGCTGCCGCTGCGACTGTGTTATTGTTCGGACGCTTGCATGGATTCTCAAAATGTATCTTTCAATTAATTCACTTTGAGAGCTCCAGCACGTCGGCTGTTGCTGTCGATAATCATTTTCTACCTTTTCCTATACTCAGTGTGTGTGTCGTCGGGCGTTGTGCCTCGTGCCTTGTGCCCTTACACTTTCATCGGTTGTAACTCCAAAATTTATCATCTTAATCGGCAGCGTGGAAATTGTTTTTTTCCAATCGTTCGGTGTTGAGCTCCGTACTGAAAGTTGTTATTCACAGTTATAGGGGCTGGTCTGTAAATGCGATTCACAGTTTGTGTGCATATCTTATCGCTATCGGGTTTTGTTTATTTTTTTTTTTTTTGTGATACAGAATTTCCGGAATTTCGTGGTATTTGGTGAATCCTTAAGCCTTAAGGATACAAGTGTGTATGGATATTTTGATTTGAATGAGCATCTGGTCTGAGCTGGATGATGCTGCACACTATCGGTTAAATCGTATTGTTTGCATCTTCTTGGATTTTTAATTACATCCTGTGTTTTGTTTTTGTTAGTAAATAGTGTTCCCACTTTATTTTGTTTGTTTTTTTTTTTTACCAAATATGTATGTCTTATTCCACTAAAATGTAGTCTAAATTTATTTTAGCTCTCGAAAAATACTCTATCGATTTTTCTTCTGTAGCGCATGATTCGAAATCGCTGGAAACACCTTAATCGATGAAACTTAGGACTTGTTTGTATTATAAGAGCTATTTAGTGATGCGGTTCAGTAGAAAAATTTAATGCTCTTAACATATTATTATCTTTTTAAAAAATGTCTAAATAATGTCAATCAGAAATAATACTTTAATACTAAAAACAAAAAAACTCCATTTTTTTTTTTAATGCATAGATCGAAATAATTAATGTAAATCAGAATTAAGTTTTTAAATTTTGTTGAGGTATTAAAAACTTTTTCCTTTGTTTTTAATTAATACTATTTGGTGTGGGAACACTGTTTGCATCACCGAAAACATCGTTAAACACAGATTTTGTTTACCTTTCCCACTCAATCCAGCAAATTCATTTGGTCTGCCCAGTGTGGCGGCAACGCGGCGGCATCATTGCTCGATTATAATCATATCCCGTTGTGTCAATTCACAATAACAGTGGGCGGTTTAAATTTTGTAATTTGCATTTCTTCTGTTGATATACCTACAAGTGCGGTTTGTTTAACAATAATTGTTGGTACATTCTCTCAGTTGGATGAAATTTGTATGGGAAATTTTTTCATAAAATTATGAATCACCACTCGCTGCAAGTTCTATAAACAAATGTTAAGTTGTAAATTCGAATGAATAAATAACACTAATACAATTTAAACCATTACTGATGGTGGGATGCTGTTTACGATTAATAATAACCCATCCAATCCAACACCTACAGAGGATTTTAGGCGCCGCTGTTTGATAAATTCTTAACAAACAGGTAAGTTTTTATAGCTGCTCATATAGGTATAAATAAAACCAAGGTAGAGAAGAACCTTTTATAGATGATGTCTTCCGCTCTGCTATAATAAAACAAAACAAAAATAAGAAATCCAAACACAAAAGACAATTTAAAGTCTATTGAGCTTAAATGGCTAATTAATTAAGAGAGATAAAATTATTTATTTTATTTAAGAGCTTTGCTGTGGTTTATTTTCGTTTAAAAATGTTTATAAATTCTCTCTGCGTGTTTAAAATAAGTTTATTGCAATTTGAAGGCAAAATTGATAGGTATAGTTATTCGAACAGATGTTAAAGCAATTAATGAATTTGATTACTAATAATGAAAACAATTTAGAGCGTAATGTTGTTGAATAGTGTTGAAATTTAAACTATCAATTAGATTTCAGTTCATTAAATTTACAAAATTACAAAAACAAGACAAACAAACAGAGCCTATAGTATATGTTAAAAATTGTATTGTTTTGGAATGTGTTGGTACAAAATTAAAACAAATAATCCTTACTTTAACTTTGCGAACCATTTCTGTATTTCGTACAGGGAAAATGTTATAGCTCGGTTACTGTTGCACTGGACTATGTAACTCTTTCCCTGCACAAATTGGGGTTTAAGTGTTGTCGTAACACTTTCTGACCTAAATAATTGAAAAGGTTTCAATGAGGGCTATGTAATACTAGGCGTGATAGTGTTACAACCTACAGGATGAAACGCCCATTTTCCATTGTATGAAAACGCATCATTTTCGAAAATTCGAATATTTCAAAAACGTGATATGCAAGAGCAATTCTAAGGCCAGATTTGAACTCGGCGCATCAAAGGCCATCAGAAAAGTAGTTATATTTTGGTTTTACTAGAGACAAAAATTCATTAAGCAGGAATAAAATTAAAACAACCCCACAATTTGCTTGCTAATAATCGAGAATTCTCATCTAAAGTTATAAACATGGATAAAATGGTTTTTGAATTTCAAGTTTATTATTGAAAATATATTTTGAATGGATATAATTGATTTTGATGCGAACAAAAAATTATATATAATAGATTTTGAAAAAAAAAACTCAAGTGAATAAAATGAGTTTTAAAATTAACTTCAGATTTTATAGTCTAATGTCTTTGACATAAAATGAGATTTGGGACTCTAACTTGGGCCCAATTGAATGATACCAACAAAAACTCATTTGGTTTTGATTTAGATATTTTATTATTCATAGATCAAGGCTTTACAATATAAGATAAATACGCAGCTTGCACAGAGATTTGATATTTGAAGTATATCTTACAACTGAAAAATATGTATAAACAATTATGAAATTAATTTTGAATTTATAATAACATTTGAAGGAAAACTATGATTAAAACCTTCATTTGATAAAAAAAAAAAAAAAATGACTAGATACAAACTTAAAACTAAGGGAATTGCCATATTTGGAGTAAGTATTTTTATAATTTATAATCATGAACATTTAATTCAAATTAATTAATCAATTAACAATTAGATAAACAACGTATTGAATAAATAAAAACAAAACATAAATATATAGGTAAATAAATTGATTGTCAAAAAGAGTAAACAACAGAAACTAAATAAATAAATAATTTAGTAAGTAAGATTAATGATTAAATAAATAAATAGTTTGATTAATAACAGACATTTATGAATAAATAAATATATTATAAGTAAGTAAATAAATGAATAAATAAATAAATAAGTAAATAAATAAATAAATAAATAAATAAATAAATAAATAAATAAATAAATAAATAAATAAATAAATAAATAAATAAATAAATAAATAAATAAATAAATAAATGAATAAATAACAAAACAACAATAAATCTAAAAATAAATAATTTAATAAATAGAATAAATTAATTAGTTAATTAATCAACAAAATAATAAATAAAAAAGAAAAATACAAAAAAAAAAAAAAAATGAAGATTACTGTCTTATTAAATTTTGAATTAATACATTTTTCGATTCACTACATCTTAAGCTAAATCTTTGGTTGAGAATTTCAATTTTCTTTGCAACTAGATGTACCCCCGTTTGCTCGTGTAAAATTTGGGTGGAAAATAACCAGGGCAAATTTGTCATCATTTTTAAAGTTTTGTTTTGTGAAATTTGTAATTTTTGTATATGTGTTTTTGCACAGTCTGCCCATACCGGACATGCATACAGGATTATAGCTTGAAAGATTACTTTGCAGATTATAATCTTATTAAATTTACTTAGGGGTGATTTCCTACATAACAGTGGGTATAACATTTTAGTAGCAATGCTTACTTTATTGAGAGTGTTTGTGATATGGTTACGGAAGGTTAATGTCTTGTCTAAATATACACCGAGATATTTGACAGAATCAACCCATGGAACCTCACAATCATTTATTTTGAGCTGACCAAGTGGTAACGCGCAGGCTTTCCTTTTCCTTGTGAAAAAGATGGCCTGGGTTTTGTCAGCGTTAATTTTAACTTTCCATGTTGCAAAATAATCGAAAATTTTATTAAGGCCATGTTGTAAGTCATTTTCGATTTCATGGCCGAAATTATTTGAGCTATAAATAGCAGTATCATCCGCAAACATTGCTATTTCACAATTCCATATTTCAGGAAAGTCAGCAACGTAAGTGATGTATAACAATGGAGCCAAAACTGATCCTTGGGGTACACCCGAGGTTATATTTATTAAGTAGGAATGAATGTTATTCAAATAAACCTGAAACTGTCGATTTTTGAGAAAACTTTGTATGATCTTTATAAGATATAGAGGACAACCAAATAACTTAAGTTTATGAAGAACACCTTCATGCCAAATACTATCGAAAGCCTTTTCAACATCCAAAAGGACAAGACCTGTGGATTGTTTTGCATTAATTTTTTCTTTGATATGATGACAGATTCTAAAAACTTGATGTGTAGTACTATGTCCTTGTCTAAATCCAAATTGTGGATTTGGAATGACATTGGAACATTCAAGAAAATGTAAAAGTTTTATTTTGATAATTTTTTCTAATATTTTGCTTAGGTTACTAACAAGACTTATAGGGCGATAACTATTTGGATTATTAGGTGGTTTTCCTGGCTTGAGAATTGGTATAATTTTCGCAGTTTTCCATTTACTTGGAAAATATTGTAACTTCAAGCAGGCGTTAACAATAAAGCAAATAAAAGTTACTCCAATGATCGGAAGCTCTTTAAAGTATTTATTTTTTAGTGTATCTATTCCCGGTGCCTTATTGTTCCGCATATCATGAATAATTTCCTGAATATCTTCGTTTGAAACGAAGACGTCTGTTGGAAGGGGCTCATAAGTATTATTGATGTAATTGATAGACTCATCTACTGAGCTATTAACTGAGCTGGTTTCGTTAATCAATGGATTATTAAAATTTTTTTTAAAAGAGTCTGCAAAAACTCTTGCTTTTTCTTCACTGGTTATCAGCAAAGAATTATCGTGTTCTAAGTGAGGAATGAGTTTGTTTTTATTTTTTAGTACCTTAGCTATTTTCCAAAAAGGTTTGGAATTTGGATCAAGAGAACAAAGTTTTTCGTTCCATGCTCGGTTTCTGAATTTTGAAATTTCAAAAGCTATTTGTCTTGTGTACATGTTCATTTCCCTGAAGTCATTTACCTGTCTGTATCTTTTCCACTGACTTCTAAATATATTTCTTTGCTTTATTAAATTCAAAATGTACTGTGGCAGAACGGTTGTCCTTTTCGCTTTAGATTTTTTAGGAACGGACTCATCAATTTGTTGGGGACAACTTAAATTAACTATATCACAGGGTGTATTTCTAAGACGTTGTTTCACTTTGGTTCTAAATCTATCCCAATTTGCGTTTTTAAAGTCTAGGTATTGCACATCTTTTATCCTACTATGAAGGAGAATATCACAATTTATTGGAATGTGATCAGAACTCAAAGCATTTATTACCATAGGCTGGGTAACGATTTCTGGTGAGTTCGTTATAATCAAGTCCAATGTTGATGGTGAAGACTTATTGTTGGTTGGGAAATAAGTTGGGCCGTTTGGATATAACAAGCTAACAGGATACCTCATAGTGATATCCAGTAGCAAATTCCCCCACTTGTTTGCTCTTTTGCCACCCCAATTTCGATGGCGGCAATTGAAATCACCCCCAAGTAAAAATTTGTCATTATATGCTATAAGCTTCCTTAAATCACTTTTAAAGAAGCCAACCTTTTGTGCGTTAGACGCTCCCCCAGGAAAGTAAACAGACACAATTTTAAATTTAGTGTTATCATTCAATACTAATTCAATACCAATTGTTTCAAAAATATTTGTCTTGATATTTGGTATTAATTTATATACTAATTTTTTGTTGACTACGATGGCAACTCCACCACCCATTTCATCATCGTTTCGGTCTAATCTATGACAGTAATAGTTACTGTGCGAGAAAGAGATACTACTTTTAAGCCAAGTTTCACACACAAGACATACATCAACATCGTTATTACAGAGAAAATTAAAAAACTCAGTACATTTATTTCGAATACTCCTGGCATTCCAACATAAAACATTAAGAGAGTTTAATTTACTTGACATGATTATATAAGTATTTTGTCGCAAGCTGCGTTATAACATTAAATTGTTCAAATTTTGATTTACATACACTTAACTTTGTTATCATATCCATGGTAAGAGAGCATAGTTCATCTTGAGTAAAAAGATCACTCTCATTGATGGTGGCCTTTTGGTTGTATGCATTAGCATTTTGGGTCCATTGTTGCTGATGATCACGTGCGTGGGGAGCAGAAAATGATGTCGATGGAATAGGTGCAGAAGATTTATTTTGCCTCGGTAGAGAGGGGAAATCATTTGTGCTCATGTAGTTAGGCACTGATGATCTAGCGAAATGTTTTGGCTGAGCGTGAGTCATTGCTGGGCTTCTCTTCAGGTTTGTTTTACCTCTTATTTCAAGGTATTTTACTCTCCGGGGACAGTTTATGTCGGTTGATTTATGATTGCCCTGACAATTAGCACATTTGGAAATTCCGGTGGCAGTACATTCTATGGTCTTATGGGGTTGAGAGCAATTTGCGCAATATGTTTTTACGCTGCAGTTTCTTTCACCGTGACCATACATTTGACAATTATTGCATTGTGTTATTCTATTTTTTTGTTTTCGTTGGAACTCCCAACGTACTTGTGTACGGAAAACGTGACGTATGTTTTTCCTTAAGTCCGCAATTTTAACACTTTGTTTTTCAAGAAAAACTATATAAAATACTTCTGTGTAGTGCTCGAAGTTTTTTTTGACCATTTTAATGTCTTTGCATTGCAATCCTAATTTAGATAGTTCTACCTTGAGGACATTGATATTTACTTCATCCAACCCAAAGAGAACAACTTTGAAAGATCTTTCACTTTTCAGGTCGTGGGAGAAATATTGACACTTTCTATCTTTTAATGTCGCGCACACTAGATCATATGAGGTTATGCACTCGCAAAAAATTTTTATACCGATCGATATTTTCTTAATCGAATAATTTTCAATATGAAGTTCCTTCATTAAATCATGAACAAATTCGGCAGTTTTTTGTAATAATTTAATAGGTGGGGCAACGGTTTTAGTGACATTTTCCGCTGGGGACATGTCATCATCAACTTCACTGTTGTCACGTGGACATTGAGCTTGCAAGGGATGCCAGTAATTATTACTGGATAAGTCTCCTTGCTTTGACATATGTAGTTAAATTGTTTTTTTGCACTTTCGCGATTGAAGATCTAAGATCTTCGCTACTTTGGCTACGTATTCGCTTCAGAATTTTGGATTTTTTCTATTCGTTAGAGAAAGGGAGATATCTACGTCTTACTCTTATGAAAGCGCAATGTTTTGATTTTGATCAACACAATTATTTTTTATTATTCCTTAGCGCCCTTGACTATCGTTAATAAATAAGAGTGTTTAGTTTTATTAGTTTTTCTTTCCATCTAACCTCAAAAAAGTAGGTGCGGTAAAACATTTTGTATGACCTAAATTAAAAAAGAAAAAAAAAAACATTACCTTCACATTTCATTCTAGGTTTTTTTTCAATTTTTTTTTATGGAAACGATAAAAAAGATAAAAATTTAGCGCAAACAAAAGTTGTGTATAGAAAAATTTCTACAAATAACATTTCCTTAAACTTTTTTATGGGACACACAATTTCATCCTCAATTTTATCAAGTTGTGGCGATTAGATGATCTTTTTCAATAAGTGGGTAGAGAGTTTATTTTTTTTTATCTGTTTTATTAATATCTGAATCAGGTGACTTCTTCAGATTTTATGAATTTAAGACCACCTTTCTATACAACTTGAACCACTGTGTGGCGGACGTAATGGCGAAATTTTTTGTTGCTTCCATCAGCATAATAAATTAGATGCAGTTTAAAGCTAGACATTTTTGTTTGACATGAAATTAATATGTGGGGAATCGTGAATAAAATTTCCCACGGAATTTTTCTCACTGTGGAAAACTGAGAACGATAATTGTGGTAGCAGTTTCTCTTGGAATTTATTGGCATCGAAAATAAATATTCCCTAGCAGCTAGACTATTATTTTGATTGACCAAATTTGAACCTGAACAATGGAAAATTATTGGTATATCCAATTTTAGAAGATGGGAAAAAATTCCGTGAGAAACTTTATCCGTAAAAGCTCCCTATATGAGCCATTTCCTTAAAATTGGCTGTTTTTGTAAGTTGACAAAATTAAGAAAAATTGTACCGAGTTAACAGTATTTTTATGGAAGGGCAATGGTATTTTAAGGCAGGGCATTACCCGAAAATGCCCTACCGTAGCTACGGCCCTGAATAAGAACAAATACATTATTTATTTATTTTACAAAAGCAGTCAGAGTTATTTTCTTCTAGATACATTTTTTAAGGCCTGCAACATATCATTGAATTTAAAACCTTTAACACAAAGCGGCAATACACATTTTAACTCGTTAAAACCAATATTCTTCATCTTCCTTGTTTTTTATCCTGTAATACTTAAATTCCACTTCCAAGTAAATATGGAGCCATAAATAAAAAAAGTTCATAAAGTATTGCTTACCAGGAAAGGCATTAAGCAAAGATACTGCCAATGTGATGCTTAATATTTGCGATTTATGTATTTTTATTTCAGAGAAGATTTAAGTTAAAGGATTTGTTTTTTTTATTTATTTTTATAAAAGAAGGAAACATTTTACGGAGATAAAGATGTAATTTTTTAAGCACTTTTTAAGTACTTTTTTCCATTTCATATATTTTCTTATAAAGTTTATGCAGGCATTTTATTGAATCATTGAGCTTTGAATTATAAATAAAATTAAAAAGATATAAAGTTTTTTTTTAAACACACATCTAATATGACTTTATAAAAACGTCCATACAAAAACTTAAAGTAAAAAGTGTTTTTTTAGAGAACTTTAAGTTAGCAACACTATTTTTATTGGTAGCCATTTTGTTAGCTGTCAAGTGATTTATTTTTTGTTTGGTTTGGCATTTCAATATGACTGACGCCTGAATAAATTCAAATTTATTTTGAAAATCATGATTCTGCTCGAAATACGTGTCGCCCGAATTTTGTTTAGAGATGAAGCTCACTTTTGGTTGAATAGATACGTCAATAAATAAAACTGCCGTATTTGGAGTGATGATAATCCTCAAGTGTATGTTGACACACCGTTACATCCACAAAACCAGACTGTTTATTGTGCTTTATGGGTTGGTGGCCTAATTGGTCCATACTTCTTAAAAACGGTGCTGGCCAGAACTTTACATCAGTCAAGGGTAACCGCTATAGAGCCATGATTCCTGACTTTTCCATCAATCAATTGAACAACCATGATGTACGGGAGCTGTGGTTTGAACAAGATAGCGCACCATGTCACACAGTTCGTGCCATTGATTGATGCTATTTGATTTAATGAAGGAAACGGGTAACCGCATAGTTTCACGTTACGGACCCGTGAATTGGCCTCCAAGATCATGCGATTTAACGCCGCTTGACTATTTTCTGTGAGGATATGTAAAGTCGCTACTAATCTACGCCGATAAGCTCAAAACGCTTGCACACTTGGAGAACAACATTTGCCACGTTATTGCCGATATACGGCCACAAATATTGGAAAAAGGCATTGAAAATTGAACCTCCAGATTAGACTATGTCCGAGCCAACTGTGGCGGTCATATGCCAGAAATCATGTTTAAATTATAATGCCAGAAGATTATCTTTCGAAAATATTAAATTTCATGTCAATTTAAAAAAAAAAAACTCTAAAAAAAACACCCTTTATATGAATATAAATGAATATTCCTTTTCACACCACGAACGTCAAACTATAAATAAAGAGGATTAAAAATAATTGTAATGGTTGTTCTTAGCAAAAGTCTTTGCTAAATATTTAATTTTGAGCCTAATTAAATTTATTAAAACTACAAGCCATATAAATGGAGGCAAAAGTGCTTTTTAATCTCAAATAGATTTAATTTGTTTATCTGTTATTACCTATGCTTCATTGTTAAACCCACCTGGAGTATCCTTCTAGAGGTCGATAAAATTATTGATTTTTAAAATTTTCAGTTTTATTGTATCCCATTCCAAAAAAAAAAAATTATTTATAAACGACGTATCTTTCAGATAAAATCATCTCAATGAAAGTTTACAAAACTTAATTAAATATTAGCCTACTGAATCCTCTTAGATCCTGTACCATCAAATCCCCAGGTGCATATTATTTCCTTAATTCAATTTGGGGCTCTCAACATTTGACCGTTTCTTGAAAGATGTTTCAAAGGAAAATTGGTATCTTTTTGAAATATGATACTTTTGCTACTTTAAAATATATCAAAAATGGTGATAAATGTAGGAATTAGAGAAAGGCATGCTCTTTTTAACATTCACCCCAGCCCACCCTACCCCCTCACCCTTGCCTTCAGTCTTCTGGAAGACGCTTATGCTTTTCATGATAAATTTAAATGTGACAATGACTTTAACCATTTTCTACCACAAATTCCTTTTTTCGACAAACATAAAAGTCAAAATTAATTGCCATTCTAAATACGAAAAAATATCTACTTTCCTTTCTCACCAGTTTAACTTACAGTAAAAGACGCAGGCGTTATCCAAAGACTGCAAACGACAAACCGCACAAATTGCTTACCAAGAAATACTAAAACTCAATTCAATATTCTTCCTCAATCCAGAATCCATTCATCCGCACCCAACACGTTGCCATCGTTGTCATAAAATCGAATTCTGTTCGCAGATTACCTTTTCACGTAAAAATGAAATTTCCAGTGTCAGCTTAAACCAATAGCACAACCATATAGCCTACCTACCCTACCTATCTTGCCTACGCTACATAAGCACTTCCGTGACTCCCTTTTTGGCGCCAAATAAATTGGGGTGATTCTATCGAGTGTCGACACTTGGCGCTTGGCTTCCCTTCTCCCATTTTCACAAACTGGATCATTGAAAAGTTGAGAAGATAAAAAAAAATTGAGGAAACAAAAAATTGGAATCGAGTCCTTTGGTTTGAGGCATATAAAAATAGCTTCTGCAGCCTTCTTTGCCATTCATACTTCGAACCCAACCCGTGTTCCCAACCCTATTTTGTTTTAACATGTTGATGGATTTCAATTGAAAGGCTGGTGATACAAAAAAAAACCAACAAATTCTTCCATCCTCGTGTTCTATCAGTGGCAGCTTTGATGGCAAATAGCAATATAGGGCTTGCTTGATATCAAACCAATTCCTTAAGCGAAAAGAAAAGAGGTCGTGAATGTTTTGGCACTTGCTTCTTTCTACCTTCTCTTCGTTCGACTTGTCCTTGTTAGAATGTGATGTGTCCTGAATAATAAATACATTTTTCTATGTCAATTCCTTTAAACGGAAATTCATGACAAACCGGAAACATTTAAGGATGTCCTGTTTATCTTTTTTGTACAAGTAAAGTGTATGCCCTCCTTTTTTGTATTCTCTGACACAATTCTATGTACATCAAATATTCGTATCTTTCTTCTAGGACAAACATATTAGATTCAATGAACTAGAATTTATCAATGTATGGGTTTGAGAGTAGGGTATATAGCATTGATGTAAAGTATCAGAACTTAAGTTTCCTTAGCAACCTAAGGGTCATAGAAGACGATATGTTTACTGTCAGAAAAAAGATTTCTAAAAACTTTTGGTATCTGATATATAAATTACAAGAGTATCTTTTATTGAGATTTTTGGGGAAGAGGGTGTGTGAAGATATAGACTGATGGTTAGTTTTCGAGACGTGATCTAAGTTGAGAATGCAGGTCAACTCAGATCCAAATGAGATATAAACAATAAACGTGACCATAAAAAAAGTACATAAGTGTGATATCATGTTTTATACCCAACCAAACACAATGAAAATAGCGAAACAGTAGCAATATTGGGGAATTATAATGTTCACGAAACTAGATGGCATCTGCTTAATTTACTTTGCTTCGTTTGATATAAGTAACAACTAACCTTTAACCCTTTTCACGACACAAGAGGCTTCTCTGTTAATTTTCATTAAAGTATATAAAGCCGTTCAAGCGTGATTGGAAGAACATACGGATGGATTGATAATTATGTGGAAAATCATTTTTTGGACTTTTTCTTGGCCTCAATGGCAAATTTGATTTTTATTATTTACACTTTACTAATACAGGGTGTCCGCTGGGAAGGTATACTACTTTGTTTGTCTCGCAGTAATTCCATTGTAATCCTGACTGTATGCCATGTGGCACCCTCTTGTTAATACCACCTGTTAATCAAGTCCAAAGCATGCAGTAGTGGTGTTAAAAAGTTTTCAATCGCTCCCCACTCACAGTTACCTGAGCACGGCGTTGAATTGAGGTTGATGGATTGTTTTGAACACTTCATTGAGCATCAGTAATGTTTTCAACCGATCTTGCAATACGTTGTGGTTCATGCTTGGGCCTATCACCTACAGACCCTCTTTCTTCGAAATCATTCACTACATGATAAATAGTGCGTTTTGTAGGCACGTTTTTTCTCCCAAAAATTTCACGTAACTTTCTCATCGCAACAGTAATCGATAATTGATTCTAATAAAATTATCGAATTATCGAATATTTTTCCATAATAAATTTGCCACGAGTCTACTTCACGACTAATGTTTACAAAAATGGCGGCAAAACAAAGTAGTATACCTTCCCGGCGGACACCCTGTCCTTGCATTCAAAAATATGAATGGAAATAAATTCTGAATAAAAAAAATGCAAAATCCACATAACTAGGTTTTTACTATAAAAGAAAAAAACAGCAATGCTCCTAGTGAAACTTCGCAAAGAATATTCAATGCTTGAGTCCCCACACCGTTATTTGATGACTTTTTCTGAGCTCATCCATCATTTTATCACACCCTTCCACAGTTGAAAAGAATTTTCAATGAAAGCGCAATACGTCAAAAGTGTTTTGTGGAGCTCCAAGTTATGTTAAGGTTTTCTGTCAACAAGCTTACTGATGATGATGAAACTTAAAAGTAAACTTCATTCATTTTTGTTTTTTTTTTGTCTCATGATTTATATTTAAAAGTACGAATATTTTTTCTAAGCTGACATTCTCCAAATAAAGTGCATAAGGAAAAAAATTTGATGAATTTTTCCAACGCTGAAAGATACAAGTTGTGGAGCAAAATATCTTCAAAATTGAATTAAATCAACAATCTAAGATAGTAAATAAGTTTCTATAAGTCGTTATAGAAATATTTTAATTCCTTTCCTATTTTGAACCTTCACAGAAGCACTTATTTTCAACACGATAACATTTTTGCCCACATTAAAGCAAAATAAGGAAATATTGCATATCTACTAAGAACTTACCTAAATATGAAAGCTTGAAGTTTAGATTTCACAAATCTAAACTATTATAGTTAATAAAATTAAATATACGCAATTTAATAAAATATTCAAAACTATTATTGTCTTCCCAGTATATATAGCGTGATACATAGAGATTTTCTTTCATGATAATTTTATGCAAATATAATAAAAGTATTATATCTAAGAGCCGATAGCAAATTTTGGGGGTGGATGCATACCGAAAATCGGAGTATGAAGTGTTATAGCTACAAGTATCGTGATACCGAATAACAAAGTCTGGCAGATTTTTTTTTTGTCAGCCTTTGAGAGTTATTTCCTCTTTTTGTTCTGAGTGTTATAATCTCTTTAATTTATTTTATAAAAATCGGATATGATGCTCTTCATTATTTCTAAACATAGACCACATTTTTGACGGTCCAATTAATAAAACTAAAGGTATCACAATTTTACATGAACCATATCATTCCTTTTTTGGAGAGTTTTAGCAAACAAAAAATCAAAAAATTAAGTCTACATAAAAACGCCGATAAGATTGGAAATCAAGCTAGTATAAGCCCCCACCTGAACAAAGGCTGACAGACTTTTGTATTCGATATCATGATACAGGTGCATATCAGTGGCGTGGTGTTTATATGACCCGATTCCTTGCGTCTTCCCTTTTTGAATGTCCACCAAGCATAAAATTACAATAATTCTCGGATTTTTTAGCAAAAATGTTCCGTGATTTCAAGGTCTTAATTCTCAAGATCCGATTATTAAGACTCAAGTTATAAGCATTTAAGTGGACCAGTGCTGAGGTATCGTGGGAAATATCCTTTCTTGTGACAGTTCTGACCTCAAAAGGGACAAATGGAAAACTGGTTTTGTGGGAATTCATCGCCACTACAAGATATTTAAAAACGTTATACATAAAATTAAATGATAAGGGTTTCCATGCAACGGCGTTAAGTCGTGGGAAACGTAGTAACGTTCAAAACTGCGTAAATTTGTTAAATTTTTGTGCAAACTGTGACAGAATTACGCAGTTTAAACCTAATGAACACCCTCAGTATTTTTAATGAAGGAATTTGAACATTTATATATTTATACTGATTTATGTACCTGAACGTGTATATTATGTAAATATAATTTTAAAACCTGTTCTGTACATAAATAATGTGGTTTTTACTGTTCTTTTCTGAGGGAAATAAAAGGGGAAAAATTAATTGTTTTGTTGGAAAAAAGGGATTTTGAGAACTGTTAAAAGAGAATTCTCTCAAAATTCTTTGTAATAGGATTTTTTTCATAAAAATTTCTCACCCTACCAATTAAAAAAAAAAATATTAGTAGAAACAGGTTACAGGAAAAGTAGGTGAGATTTTATACTGTCCAAAAAAAAGACCATTTTGTTTTGGAAAAATACTGCGGCATTATATTTCTATAGCTTAATGTGGAAAAAAAGGCGTACTTATGTACTACATTTTTTGAAAAAACAGTGCCTTCACTTTTCAAATTATTCACACCACTCCACTGGTGCCTGTAACACCTCATACCCCAATTTTGGTTATACATCCACTCTCAAAATTTGCTGTCGGCTCTTGCTTGTATGTATTTTTTTCAATATTAATAGTAGAAGATCCCTCCATACATACAGAGTGTGAGAAAAACCTCTAATACCGAGTTTTATAAAAATTGACCATTAAGTTTTCATTATATTTGATTTTCAAAAAAAAAAAATTGAACTTTTTTTAAAAATCTAAAAAATATATTTTTTGGAAATTTTAGTGAAAAGAACTATTTGCATTGCTTAGAAGCTTTTGTAGAAAACAAAATTGTTATTATAAAAATAGCAGTTTTGAAGAAAATCAAAATAACGAAAATGTTTCTTCGGAAGGTACCATAAATAACCATTTTTGAAAAATGGTTTCCCATCCAAAGGCAGCTTTTGCAAAAAAGAAATTTATTATTATTTATTATTTATTATTTTGAGAAAAATAAGATTTCGTAAAACTGTTAAAAGTAAAAAAATGGCAGGTACAGTTATTTTTAGTTCAAACAGAAATGAAAAAAGGTGTGGACAGAATCACGAAAAACCCTTATGTACCAGGTTTTAAATATTAAAATTGATCCAGCCGCTAAGGCTGGTGCCGAACAGACAGATAGATAGACAGACAGACAGACAGGCAGACAAACCAATTTTTCCCACCCAATTTTTTGGTGTTCTCTGTCATCGTAATGTCATGTTTGATTGTTATCTCCAGTTTTTTTTTACGGATCTATAAATTGCCTTATAGAATCTACATATATTTCAAGTAAAAAAGGCACCACGTTTATTAAAATCAAAAGAAAACAACGAGTAAAAGTTTCGATTAAAAGAAACGAGTGAAACTAACGAGAAATAGTAATAAGTAGAGCTAACGAGTAACACTTCCGAGTCAAACTAAAATGTAAAAATTTCGAGCAAATAATGTAAAGAGTAAAAGTAACGAGTTAAATTATCAATCTTATTCTTATAAGCATTTTGAAAACTTTCAAGTTCATTTTATGTTATACAAAAAAATTATATAAGTAAAATTTACTTATACTATGCCCCGTGTCTTTAAAGCAACATTTTCCCATTCAAATTCTTAATGGTAGGAGAAGTTAATAATTAAAAGCCCGCCATGATCCTAAATGCATCGCTTAGAAAATTAAAAAAGTACTGTTCTGTTTAATTCTTTAAAATACAAATTTATACGCTACATTTATTTTTTTTCTTGCGATACAGGTAATAAATGGCAAGTTTTGGACTCGTGCAAATAAAATTATAGAGAACTCAAAAAAAGTGGTTGGAACAATTCTGTACGTCTGTACCTTGACCTAGATCCTAAGAAACTGAAGCGATTTTCTTCAAATTTTGAACCTAAGTTTTCTAGTAACTCTCTAGAAGGGAAATAAAATTTTTTTTTCAGCTCCAAAAATAACTGTTAAGGAAAAGCTTACTTATTTCAAAAACGACTCGAACGATTTTGATAAAAATAAGTCAGTGAATTACTGTAAGTACATTGCACTTTTAAGTAGAAAAAAAAATTAACCAAAAACTGTTATTACGTATCTAACTTATATTGGTTTTCTTGATTTTCGTTGATCGTATTAACAGCTCAAACTATTTTAGTCAAAAGCACCCCTACCTGCCCTCCCACCTTGCGTACGCCTCGGCAAGTATGTTCGATCCAGCCGTGGGTTTTATTTATTTAGTTATTCTTACTGTTACCTACTCGTACTTTTAAGAACATACCAACTATGAATAAAGGCTTATCCTTGAATATTATTTGAGAATAATGATAATATGCACCAGCGAAATTTTTATTTTAAGCCGTGAGCTTTTCCAACTTCGAGAGAATATGTAAAATAACACAGCAGTTCCTTTAAATTCAAATTTTGTTCTTTTTCTCAATATTAAATTCTTTAAAACGTCCTTTTTTTAGTTTCTACTTAATCCGCATGATACGACCTGTAGTAACCAAAAAGAATTTCATGGAAATACCGGTAAAACAATTTAAGTAGTAATAATACTTTCTCTTACTATAAAATAAATGGCTGTGAAACCTGAGTTCAACATTCAACCTGCGTTTCACTATTTAAAATAAGGATTCTATTTTTTCCAGTAAATTGAAAAAATAGGTACATATGTATTTATTTATATGTTTGAAATATGAATTCCCATAGGTGGTAATGGTATCCATTTGAAAACGAGGGGGAGGGGCCTTTAGAGTGAGGGTTGAACTCACACCACTTATTAATCAGTAAAGCACTACATACACACACTGTGCACTGTACCATTTACATATGTCTATAATATAATTGGCCACCCAAAGTGAATCATTCCTATAAAGTATAAACCTACAATAGAGTATATGGTTTCCTCACAGAAATCATCCTTACTGTAGGTATTACTATACAGTTCTATGACTGCACTGTTGAACATACGCAACTGAGGTTTGAAAATATCAAAGGACATGTACTCGTGGTGAATGCAAGGAATCGAGCAAAGTAAATACCAGGTGATTTGGTTTGCATATATTTTCCACTCGATGAAGAATCATCGACGGATAGTTAAAGTATAAATTTATATCATCAATTCATCTTTTGATGTTTGCTTCCATAAATTAGTTCACATAAGATAATGTCGTTTACGTTAAAATCTGATTAAATCTTAAACAATTTAGGTAGATTTATCCAAAATTTAACATTGTTTCTTATTTCCTCGGTACAATATCATTTGTCTTTCGACATAATATTATTTTATTTTCAGGATCAATCACAGTGCTTTTGGGCAATTTTTGCATCATGATTTGATTCGTTAATGAAATAAAAATAATATTTTTCAACATTTATGAAACTGTCTCAAATTATCGAATTTAAGAAGAAAAATCATAATATCGCCAAAAGTATGTGTTGGGGCATCAAATTTCCAATGGGCCTAATTATGTTAAATGTCTCATACATTCTTAAATCATAGCAGGTAACAGACATAGCCTTTTATGTACGAGTATATCCACATCAACATCTTTATTAACTTCTCTTAATTCATATTCCATCATCATCGTTACAGAGTCAAACTCTGTGCAGTAGGTCTCGCTTCCTTATCAAAATATTGGGTGACTTATAATTCTCAGTTCATAAATTGAATGAAATTTCCTTCCGTGCTTAAAATCGATAAAAATCAATTTAATTGAAAAAAAAAATAATAAATTTCGTTTATTGATATCGTGTCAGAGGAAATTGTTTTTATTTTTTTTTTACTCGTTCATATTGCAATCATCATATGACTGCATCAGCTCACAATACTGAGTTGGGTTGAATACGAGCCAGATAGAAAAAAAAAAACAAATATTCAACTTCCTTTTCCTTGTCATATAAGAGGATTCCTGTTAAAATACCCAAAAAAGAAGGATTAACATTTTGTGGGGAAATGTTTTTCCAGTTTACCTTATTAATTCTGATATTGCGAATAATGTTCAACATGTTGTGGGAAGTTCATATGACGTCAGAGTCTGAGTGGATGAAAGTTCAGAGAAGGATTTCATTTCAATGAAATGCAAATAAAATAAAAATAAGTAATAATCGGTAGATATGTACATATACGTATATATGTAGCTGTCGTTGTGACTCAAAACCATACAGATATCCAGAGACATTTTTGTAGAAGTTGTTGTATTCCTACAATTTAAAAACAAGCAAAATATTAAATACTTGGAGCCTTAATGGTTATTTGCGGTTCATTTAAGTGATTGAACTACTATCTTTGTATTAATTTTAAGCTTGGTTTAATCATCCATGTGAATTTAAAATTTCGGGACATTAAATAAATAAATTTGGTGACGCAACAGCTCGAGGAGAACCACCCAACTAACAATTTAACTTGTATAAGGTTCTATACAAGCTATTTTCAGACTGCTATAGAAATAGTAAAAGGCCCTATGCAAGTCATTTTGGCGCATTTACCCAAGCTAATTAACTGCCATTAGACTTTTGTTGACAGGTCTTATAGCAGCAAATAGCTTTTCATGAACTGCTATTAGCTTGGCTGAACAAGCTATAGCTTGCCTTGGATGTTTATATAAGGCCATAGGAAAGCCATTTTGACATCTATTGCCAATAGCTTGCCTTGGATGTTTATATAAGGCCTTACCCAAATTTATTTTGCATAAGCATCCATCGAGAGAAAAAATTTTGTTTAGCAAAGCTGATTCTGAAATAAAAAATATATTTTTCTTATCGGTTTTTATTTTATTTTTCTGATGTTGTATTTTTTATTGTATTTTATTATAGTGTATTTTTTTCTCCTCAGTCAGCTTCCGAAACCTTTATTTCTGTTTTCTGTATTGAGTCAAATGTTAGTTTAATTATAAAAATGCAAAAGTTTTTTTTACCTGGGATTTGAACTCGATTCCTTCCTCGTACCAGTCTAACACTAGAGGAAAACATAATCAAAAGTGAATAAATTGATACCATATACTTCACGTTCACGCAGAGGGAACAGTCAATAACTGTGCGCATCTAATATCTGTTCGTTGTTCTTCCAAACTATTTGAATATTCTCTGGCTGTTTTAAGAATTGCTTCTCTGTTTTTTCTCTCTTGTCTTTGGTAGGTTTCAGATCTTTTAAATTTTTGCCATAAGTTATTCATTTTTAAGTTTAGCTATAAAGTTCAATGTTACTGAAAGCACTTTTTTTCTGTTTTACGATGTTCAAGGGGTACTTACCGTTCAAATTTATATTAATCTGACTTTTTTATAAGCACAATATTTTATAAGACACACTTGTTGATCTTGACTGATTATTTTAATTTGTTTAAGGCCTTTACAAACAAGCCTTATACAAGTTGTTTGCAATGATTTGTCGTGGAGAGCCTTATAGCAGCTATTATTTTAAACATTTTCAGTAAACGACTTTGGAAGGCCTTATACAAGCCATTTATAAATTATATTTCCAAGCTTGTGTAACTCAAATTTTAAGGCATTATAGCAGCTAGTTGCTTAAATTTCAGGTAGAAAATTCTTGGCTTGCTCAAGATTGCCTTATACAAGCTCTATACAAGCTATTACTTGCCAAATTCAAAAAAATTTACTTTGTACAACCTAAATTGTTAGCTAGGCAGGGCCTAGTGTCCTACAACTAAGTCAGAAAAACTGAATAAATATTAGTCAGATTCATTGCAATTGTTTGTGGAATTGCTCATGTGAGCGCTCATGGGTCAACTTGTGACTAAACTATTTTATTGCGGTAGCAGTTGCATGTGCATGACTAGCCTCTTAAAAACTGTTGCGTTAGCCAAAGACATGATTAATAAAACTTTAAGGCTGGTGCACATGCAAGTGCTACCGCAACAAAATTTGTTACTAAACTGAACACCCAAATACTTAAATTGAGTAATGACCTCTATAGGCTGCTTGTCTAATGGCCATTCCTCTAGACTAGAGGGTTCCTCTTTTGACGAGTGCTTTCAAAAAAACATAATTTTTGATTTTGAGGCATTTATTTTCAGGTCCCATGTATCACAAAATCTTTTCAGTTTATTAATTTGTTGCAGCTAAAGCAGTACCTTGATAAGCAGCCCAAGTCTAACTCTATCAGGAAACTCAAAGCAGTGAATTCCTGTTGATGGTATCAAACTGCTGCTCTAAAATTTATAAAAAAGACATAAAATGTTTGTTTGCTGTCAATAAATCTTTTTGCAATACTGGAGAGTGCGAAGTTTTGATCTACAGTTGAAAGATCAGTACAAAAACCAGCTTGAAAAATGCTTATAAGACTTAGCCCATTTCATAAGCCTGCTGAAAGGAATTTGGGTGAATACTTTTGTCAAATAAGATAGAATAGAAATACCACTACTGTTTTCTGGCGAGTTTAAGTCACCTTTTTTAAATATCGAAGAGATTTGGGATTTCAGGAATGACTGGGCTATTTTCTTATTTCTCTTCAAGAAGCACATTAAGAAAAGATGGCGAAGAATTTTTATAAAATTCGATTGGAATTCCATCTAGTCCTGGTGCTTTGTTGTTTTTCATATTTGTAAGAGTTACTTGTAGTTCAGTCATTGTGATAAACTCATCAAAGTCTGAGACTGAAATCAAAGGTAGAAGATATTGGAAAGCTTGTGAATCTATCAACACTTATTGTTGTTGTTCTAAAATTATTCCAGCCACCCAATAATTTTACTTTGGACCAAAACGACTTTGAATCCTTACATTTTGCCAAACTTGTCACTGCATTATTCATGAAAGTCTTCTGTTTCTAAGTAGAGTGATTTGAAAATTCAGACTTGGTTTTCCTAAAGAGTTTCAGTAGTTTGAACAATTTTTTTTGAAGCTTCGTGCATTGCCAGTCATACCACTCTGCAAAAAATTTTCGTTTTGCTATTCGGTGGCATAGCTGACATCTTAATGACATCTATTATTTTATCAGCTGGCTGCTCACAGGACCATAGGACACTTGACCAGAAAGACAGTTCACTTGCGAATCGATTCTTCGATTGTAAACAACAACCTGAATATCAACCCATTTATAACTTTGGACTAGGTTACTAAACGTAGAATCAAAATATTGAAATTTAACGGATGTAACTACTAGACGATGGGCTGAATAGCTTACAGGTTGTGCCTCGAAATCATCTATAACATCAAGCCAATCGCTTCTTGCTACACAATAATCTATTACGGAACAACCCTGACCCGAAACAAATATAAGTTCACCTCTGCTATCGTTTTCAGTAATTCCATTCAAAACCATCAGTCCGAAGTTTTCAACCTTTTCAATTAAACTCCTGCCCTCAACTATTTACAGTAACGTCTAAAAAGCCTCTCAAAATGTGATGTGTTGTTCACCAAGGAAGCTGGGTTTTGAAATGCGCCAATCCTCGCATTAAGATCTCCTACTATTAAAATGTTTTAAAAATCTACTTCGTTTAAAAATTTTTGAAGATTATTAAGATCATTATTCCAATAATTAGAGCAATTTAAACAGGTTGGAGAAATGTAATACTGATCATGCCTATGACTTAACATTGTAACAGTCCTATTCAATATTGATTTAATGCAAAAAAAATTCTTCAAACTACAGTGTACTGCTATCAAAACTCCACCACCAGTTCTACCAAAAATGCTACTCCGGGTGTCAGGAATAAATTTAGAAAAATAATCTTTAAAACACTTAATAAAAACTTAATTTCAATTCGCTCAATTTCACTCGTCGAACAGCGTATGTAGGTACTGTAGAACGCAAATTAGAACTAAATTTTTCGTCCATAATTGCGTTGTCATTTTTGTATGGGATTTATCGTTCCGCATCAGTAGCGTACTAGACTTTATTATAATAGTGTTTTCTGAAAACGATTGCGGGAACGAAGTTACATTGAATACGGCGGGCGATTAACATGAAATATTCTTAAAATAGGCCTTCCGCTCTTTGTACACTTATCTCCAAAATTGACATTGTATATCAGGACCGTTTGTATACAAATTGTATTATGTAGATATGAAATGTGTAAACTAAAATACACCGCCATGTTAAAATTTACATTTTTGGTCTGGTATCTATTTAGATTTGTATAGGTACAAGATATTTTAATATTAATCCAAATCCAGAATCGAAACGTGACTAGATCGCAACCACCCTCATGTACTTCATCCACGACAACCATTTATATTCGATGAACACCAATTTACCCACCATTTTTGCTTGTAGATAATGTTCAATGTCGATGAATTGTAAACAAAGCTAGTTGCCTCCATTTGCCTATGAGACTCGACCCTCACTTCCGCCAAAACAAATAATAAAAAAAAAAACAACTTTCAGTTGAAATGCTTACGAGCTACGAGTGGAGTGTGTTGAATTGTTGATTCACACCTTGGCACCCACAACCACATGTTGGTTGTTGGTGTTGGCCCAGTCGGCTGGGCTTACCTGTCACTTTTCCCACTTGACTTAAATTCCGTCCCAAGGTTAGGAGAGTTTGTCCTACCAAAACAATCTAACCAATACACTTCAACCCATATATAATTTTATTTTGAGAGTGAGGAGGAAAAATAACACAAAATCCTGAACCGTATAACCAGAATCGAGAAACCATATTTGTAAACATTGAACCCCGCACTCAAGTGGATGCCATTGAACTCTCCGAGGGTTATTCGAATCAATTGTTTTTGTGTGATGCTTTTTACGACCTTTTTTTTTTTTTTTAAGTACCCAGTTTTGTTTGGTTTATTTCGCTGAGTGTGTTTTGTGTTTTGTATCTTTCTTTTTATTTTATTTTTGTTAATTCGAATTTTTGTGTGATTCTTTTTTATCTTCCATCATCAAGAAAAAAAGACATAAAATGCATACAGCTTCTTTATTCTTTTTGGTTTTACGATCCAAATAAATCAACCGAAAGGTCTCGAAAAAAAGGTCAAGCACAGAGTAGCCCATTTATATATAAAAAAAATAAAATAAAATAAATCATAACTGGATTTATGCCAATGTTTGCTATTTTTTAAACCAACCTATGGCTTATGGGGTAACATTTGCAATTTATGTCAGGCTAACTAGTGTGACTAATTTAGGGGAAACCCTTTTTGACTAAACCCCTTTTAGCTTCTTCTCGTATCTCATATCAAGTAGTCCGCATCCGTACTATGATGGAGATTTATTGAGGAAGTTTTATTCTAAGTTTTAAGATAAACAATATACGCATGGGTCAATGAGAGTGTTTCCCCCGAATTTAAAAGGAAACTTGTCAACCTAAAAATTGTTTATGGAAAAAAAAAAAAAAAATTGCGAACAAAATATTTCGGTATTTTTAAAATAAATCTAAAAATGGACATGGTCAAGCCATCAGTCCGGAATCCGGACAGGCCGTTTTTGTCATGCATTAAAAATGAGCAGTAAAAAATCAGAGATGCGGAAGACTGTTTTTTTTTTAAACAAAAAAAGTGGTTATTATGTAAGTGATGGTGGAAAAAAGACATTATATTCCATATAAATGAATCACATATTATGTAGGTACTCGTAAACTTGCTTTAAGTTTTTGCAATAAAAATTAGATTTTGGTAATTTTTCGTTAAAGGTTGTGATAGCTAGGGGTAGGGGAAGTTAGAAGAGAGAGTTTTGTACATAACAGAGCTATCTCTTGAGTTTTTGTTACATATTTGAAAGCTCTTGAAGATAATATAATTTGTTCGACGATCTTTTTGATGTGTCGCAAGCGTTCGACAAGGTGTGACACGAAGACCTCAAGTCTAAATTAAGACAAGTTCTGCCTGAAGGACTTTATAAAATTTAAGACGAATATTTAGAAAACAGACTTTTTCGTAAAAGACAGTGAAATGGGTACTCAAATTTCAAAGAAATAGTGGTTGGGGTACCACAAGGAAGTGCATTAGGTCCAGTTCTGTAACTTTTATTTACACGTGATACATCTCAAACAGAAGACACTATTGTAGCAACGTTTGCTGATGGTACTGGAATAATTGCTTAGCGAAGCTACAATTAAATTCAAAATGCTCTTAATAATGTCAATGAGTGGACAAAAACATGGCGAATAGCGCTCAATAAACAAAAGTCAGTCCACATGGACTTTAAATATAAAAAAAATAAATAGATTACTCGCTCGTGTTCCATTTGCAAATGAGGCAAAGTATGTGGGAATGACTCTAGACGCGAAGCTAAAATGGAAGCCACAGATAAATTTAATAGATATGACCTAGTTATTCGGTAAATATTCAAAGCTTAGTATTGAAAATAAATTGATTTTATAAAGGCAGGTACTTAAACTTGTTTTAGATTTAGATTTTAGATTTCATAAATACATTTATTTCTTCAGAATGTGAAATACATACAACAATTTGTATTAAAATAATAGATATAAATAATAGAAATAAAGTAGTGGCATTTAATATTTTGGACTTGTGGTATACAACTCTGTACTCTGGGGTTGTACCTTCGATACAAATTCAAATAACTTATAAACGTTTAAAAATAAATTGTTAAAGTCATTTGTAAATGCTCCGTGGTATATAAGAAACGAAGATGTTTAATGGATCTCGGGATTCCTACGGTTCGGGACAAAATAATAAGTCTTTGGTTCAGTAAGACTGAGTCCGAATGGGACCGAAGAGATAGGGTAAAGCAGGAGCACCAGTTCTGGTGGGTGAAAAACGAAGATGAAGTTCCTTCAGACATTTAATAGTTGAACTTGCTATTTTTTTTTTGTATGGCCGACTTGCATAGGTTTAGGTAGTAAGTTTAAAGTAGGGACAGTCAGGCACCAAAAAAACAAATTGTAAAATCAACAAAAATAAAAAAAAATATATATAAAACAGTGCTGTGGCTATTCTAGTTTGTTCGTAGTCTGTAAGTAGCTTATAAATAGGCTATAATTAGTGTATAATTAGCTGTAAATAGTTTAAAGTAGCTTTAAGTAGTTTTAATTAGTTTTAGTAAATTTTAATTAGCTTTAATTTAGTTTTATGTAGTTTGTAAGTTTTATATAAAATAAAAAAAATAAAGATAATGATACCGAGTTTTTTGTAAATTCTTCTCGGGGAAAATAAAAACCGATATAGAATTTTAGCATTAAGATAGTTCTTAGGCCGTAAGGCATTAGCATTAAGTTATTCTAGTTTAACTTAGAGCGCCCGATTGGGGCCAGTAAGTTAGTTTTTAGATATTGATAAGTAGGCTAGTTTTTATGAATTTTTGGTTAGATTTCAGATAGTTTCAAGAAAATGGAAAATAAAAATGAATTACAAAAAAAAAAACAAAATAATAAGTTTCGCGCGAAAACATAGCCATCGGCTATTAAAAAAGGCTAATTCAACGACTGCTGACATTCTTGACGAGTCGAATTTAGTACGCCGTCTGCGAAGAACAAAAACCTTCCAAACTTGGTATGGTGAACAGAAAACCGCACTAAAATCGCGGAATAAGCGCGTACTTTCACCGGAAAGTTATATGCGATACGTTACTTAAATTCATAAAAAGTAAATTTCTAGATAAGTTTTAAATTAGTTGCAATCGGGAAAAGGCGGTGGTTTTAGTGTAAGAATAAGAATCTTACACACCTATTAGCACGCGTTTTTCGGTCCTCATAGAGCCTTTATGCAGGTTTTGCACATACCCATGGGAAAGAAAATATCTCAGGAACAAATGAAGGTATCGCCTTCAAAATAATTCTATTTCATAGATAGTAATTTTAATACGTGTAGAAAGGACTTTCAGGAAAATTCAATGAGCGGTTTTTTAACAAAATTCTTTAAAAAAGACGTATTTAAATTTCTGTAGTCTCAAATATCTCAAAAACAAATTATGCTATCGTCTTCTGATTGATTTTATTCAACGCATATTGACGTAATAAGGAAATGGTAAAAATATAAAAACATGTTAACTCAAAGTTTTTTCTAATAAAACTAAAACTGCTGAAAACTGTTGAAAAAAGTTTTTAGTTCCAATATTTTGAAAAAATCCTTTTCACTAGTTTATAATAAATAACTAATAAGATTTGATAAAATATATCAATGCAAAAATAAAAATAAAAATAAATTTGGTGGCACAACAGCTAGTGAAGAACCAAGGCCTAGTGACTTACAACTCTCAACCATTCCTGTGTGCGTATTTTTGGCAGGAATGGAGGGGACCTACAATTTTTTGCCGAGTCCGAACGGCTAGATGAGAAAGCACTTATTCATGACAAGTATACTCTTGGAGGATTTGTCAGTTCCTCGCAAGAGGCAGTACCTCGCGAAAAAAACATTTCTGTTTTTAGGTGGTAGCGGCTGGGAATCGAACCCAGACCTTTGGCATGACAGTCCTACGCACTAACTATCATGCCACGAGGTACTACATATACATACATATATATCAATGCAACGTTTTTATTTTAAGCGGAGAAAACTACAAAAAAATTTAATACAAACTGTCGAATCTTTTTTTTTCGTCTCAAATAGAACAAATAATAACTTTGTGATCGGGTCAATTAAATTCTACACACTAGTTTATTATTGATAAAATGGTAGAATTTATTTGAAACTTCATTGTTTTTTAAACCGAAAAACTACAAGAAACATTACCAAAGATTGTTGAATTTTTTTGTCTCAAATATCCTGAGAACACACTGGTATTGGCTTCGGGTTATTTAACTTTAATACAGTAGTTTATAATTGATATTTGATTGGTTTGTAAAATTAGTTTAACAAACAAAAATCAAAGCGAAAACTCAACAAGAAACTTTTTAAACAAAATTTTGTTCTCAAATATCTTGAGAACAGCCAATGATATTGGCTTATTGGCATATGTAGGTGCCCAGAGAGGGGATCTTAGAGGGACACTTTCCACCCTAGCTCTTTTATTTAACTTACATATTTTTTCATATTTAATATGAATTGTAACAAAAACTTTGTTTTTATTGTGGAAGTCCTTGATTTGCTCCTTTATGGCCGAGAATATCTGAACATATCCTTATTTTCGATATTATTCTAAAACTATGGTTACTTTCTTGATGGTTAACCTGGTATTTACCAGTAGGAAACAGATCTTAGAGGTTATTTATATTTTTAACGAGGTAATGCAAATATGCATGAGGAGGTTATTCTATCAAGAAAATATCAGGAACTGTTGTCTAATTTAAGAAAATGTTCAAAACTTTTTTGAAAGTCAAACATTTCAAAAACGTCACGGTTTATATTCTGCAAAATCAATATTTAATAGTTTTTAAACATTCTCTTAAATATTTAAAGAAAAAATTTACTTTTATGGAAAAATAACGGTACTTCCATACAAATGTTGAAAAGCAGTATAGGAATGTTCAATTTTGCACAAAAATCATACAAAATGTCTGTGTGCTTAAATGAATATGTGGGGTCTACTATTAAATAAAAAATAATTTGTAATTGGGATACTATTGACAGAACCGCCCATAGAACGTTATTTTGACTTTTGAATTTTCTCATTATTGACTGAACAGATTTAAATTTAATTATTTATAAGAAACGTCCAAAAAATTCTAATAATATTGAATGTCAAAATTTTCACAAGAAAATAAAGTGAACACATGTTTTTTTTTTTTAAATTTGATATTTTAAAATTAAGTCTTAAGTCTATATCTGCTCCCCCCCCCCCCCCTCCTTTGGACAATTCCTGCGGGTGCCTTTGGCCTTGGGTTTCCCTTATTCTGACCACAATTAAAAAATCTCTTAGTCTCTGTCTTTGGTCATCACTTGAGTGCATAGCAATTTTTTAATAATAAAATAATATTGGGTCTCTAGCTTTGGAAGCACCAATGGGAAGTTACTAGTGTTTGTGTTGGTCGCATCCAACCTTTTTTTTCAATACTGATAGTTCGATCCTCAGCTTATTGCTCTTCGAAGGTTTCGAATCATAACTGGTACCGCAAAAAGCAGCAACGTAGGGGTCTGCCCGCTCCACGTTATAAAAGCAGAATTCTTCCATGAAATTAAACTATTCCTGTAAAATGATACAAAATTTCCTCAAATTGTCAATCTTATCCTGTTCTCGAAAAATGTTTGGCGGACTTTTACTTTTTAAGTACAAACATATGTATATAAAAAGTCTACTTTGAATATTCGAAAACCACAGCCATACAAAATTATTTTCGTTAGATTTTGTTCTAAATCAGCTGCAAACCATAATAAACGCCTTAACCTACTTCCCACTAATTCTTCATTTACCTAACCCTATTCTCTGCGCATTCATTTCACTCACATATTTTAAAACAATTATTGTTAGATGCAAACAGCTGTGCAAACTAAATAATTTCCAGCTAAATCAGATTAGTACGAGTATTTCCAAGGCAAGGAAAATAATTAAGTTCATTTTACTCTTTGCGTTACGTACTTGCTACATAGATAGTCGTCGCATCGTCTGTTACAAATAAATTTTATCTTGTTAAACTATTAATCCGCACTCAAGTGTACTCATCGTTTCGTTTAAAGTTGATTATTAATCGACGGATGGTTGTTATATGCCTGGTGGAAATATTAATTTTCAAGCAAAAAAAAAGCTCAACAAGCTCATCAAATGAATTGCACCCTCTAGTGATGATGGTTTATGTATACAGAGCAGAGGGTATAAAATATTGCAACTCAGTCAAAATGTTTGTGCTTTTGAATTCATTAAAAAAATGAGGGTGTTTTTAATAATATTATTTTGCATTGCTCTTAATTGAAACAAAAACTGCTTTGTTATGAACATTTTTGTGAATGGGCTCTTTTCTCAGTTCGTATTTAGTTTTTATAGTATTATATTATTTATAGTTAGTTACCTACTTTATTTTTTTTCTGGAACAAAATACATTTTCCCAGGTTTAAATTGCTTTGAACGGTAACCAAAACAATCAGTTTTTTTATATTATGTATATATTTTTTTAAAAATATAAAACATCGGGCTGTAAACTTCATATAAATGAAGCCAAGGCGATTTCAAAACAATCTTTTCCTTGTTATTTTTCTTCTATTAGATGCTAACATATTGCAATTAATTTTTAGATTAAAAAAAAAAATAGACGAGTATAAAGTAAGTTCAAAAAACTAGAAAGGAAATTTTTTTTTAACTGCTTTCAGGTATTTATTTTTGTGTTCAAAATAAATGTACAGTTAGAAAAAAGTTAATGTTCCTTGATCCCACCCAATTTGGACTGAAGGTTCGTATTATACATCAAACTGGTTACTATTTCAATAAAAACAAATTAGCTGCTAATATCTACAAACATAATAAAAAATCCAATCCCTGAAAAACTAAATTCAAAGAATTTATGGAAAAGCTTATGCTTATGAGCTAAGGCTTTTACAACAATACCTTTTTAATTCATTTTCTAAAAAATGTTTGTATATACCACATGGACAAATTCAATTTAGAACTTCTTTAATGCTATGGATTATCCTTTAAAAATATAATGGTCAAATTTTTAATTAAATTACTAAATAATAAAAGTTATATAACGTAACTAAAAGGTGTTTTTCTAGACGTGTGGTTTTCAATCTGGCAATACTTTTTTTGGAGTTGGTCTTTTTGACAGCTGTCATTTGATTTATGCTCAGTTTGATTTGCCAAATCATAATAAATAATCTTAGACTCCTGAACAACGTTTGCAAATCTTGCAAATTTATTACCAAAATAATGGTTCGGTTTGCGCGGCGCATCGCGGAACAATCAATTTATTGAAGGAGACTTTTGGTGATTGCATTATCTCACGTGGTGGGTTTATTTTTTGTTGGGTTATGAGAAGTCGCTTTTCTACGCAGTCGCTTCTTTGCGACGCGAACCGAACCATTACTTTGGTAATAAATTTGCACTTTGCATGATTTGCAAACGTTGTTCGGGAGTAAGTCTATTCATTATGAAATTGCAAACCAAACTGAGCATAAATCAAGTGAGAGCTGTAAAAAAGACCAACTCCGAAGAAATAATTCCAAGATTGAAAGTTCCAAATGGAACAAAAATTGACAATAATTTTTTTTTATGTTTTCAAGTTATTTATTGTTAGAATTAAAAGCCAACCAATTAATTATTTATGTTTAAAAGCTATGAAATGTTGAAATTTAAAGTTAAACGATAAATAATGAATTTTTTTAAGTTATGTGTTGTGCGTGTTATGTTTGTGTGCACTATGACATCACATGAGAACAAATGTGGTGACCTCTCAGCTCATACACAATATATATTGTATTTTTATAGCATGCTCATACTCTAAGGTCACACGAGCCAGGTGGCTAAGTTTGAATGTGTAAGTAAGAAACTGTGAGTGACTCGTATATTGTGACTGGCAATACTGGCTCATGTGGCCTTAAGTGCCTTTCACATGACCTGAGAATAGCTATAGAATAGAATGACCAGAGGTCGAGAATTTTGAAATTTCTTTCGCATGACTGGTCACCAACAGACGCGAATCTTCGCACAAAATAAATCAGTAAAATGAGCACTAATAAAATTTGAGGTTAAATTCCAGCGAATTTTTCATTCGCAGATTTGTTGAATGCGTGCTGATGCTGTAGATTTCGAATAGTGTTTGATAAAAAAAAAAATAAGTTTAGTGGCGCAACAGCTCATGGAGAACCAGGGCCTAGTGACTTACAACTCTCAACAATTTCTGTGTGCGCGTTGTTGGCAGGAATGGAGGGGACCTACAGTGTTTGATAATTCGCAGAAAATAACTCGTTGGTCAACGAACCTAAACCCAAACCTAAATTTAACAATTGAAGCATCCGGTACAAAAACCAGATAACTTCATATTTTAGAATGTTGAGAAAAAAACAGAAAACTGTTTTAAAAATCAAAAACCGAAATATTCTCAAAAACTTAATTTTTCTTCAATAACAAAAAAAATTAAAAAGGCTAATCTTTCATTGAAAATAAATTAATTCATTTTTGGAGTTGTCTGGTTTTTGCTCCGTTTTTTTTTTTTTGTGAAAATTAACTTCGTTTTCTTCATCATACACAAATCATTGCACCATCTGTTGTTTTTGAATTGAATATAATATTTTGTAAGCTGAAGCACTGTTTGTGAATGTAATTTTCAAAGATTAGTTACCATGTTTGGTGCTAAAACAAGACAACTCCAGTACAAAATTGCGTTTTTCTAATTTAGTCAAAATAGCTGAGTATCAAGTACCCAAAACGATGTGGGATTTTTTATTTGTTATTTCTACATCAAAAAACATACTTCCTCAAAAAATAGAGTTATCTGGTTTTTGACCTTTGACCTTTGTCATTTTGTCCCAATACTTCAAAAAATAAAAAAATATCCTTACTCCCTTTAATTTTAATTTCTTTCAGAAACAAGAATGCCTCCAAAATATCAAAGATGTGATTGGGTGCAATGCTCCAATTTCCAGAAATGGATGCACGAGGACTTTCTCCAAAATGGAATCAAATTAAATGTTTGCTGGCATTTCAATTGTTTGCTGTTAAAAGTGAGGCATATTAACCTGACTCACGAGCAAACACGAGCCTTCTAACATCTTCCTTCTTTTTATGATAGGCACAAATTTGTAAAATCAATTTTTAAAATCAGAATTTTGAAAAGATAAAGCAGAATTTTTTAAGCAAAAAAGAATTTTGACATGCCCAGAAATTCGGCCCCAACACACACTTGGTTTGAAAGCTATGTGATCCCCCCCTGACTACGGCCTTGCCTCAAAGCTAAATAAACTATAGAGTTGGGTATACATTAAAAAATCCCTAGATAAATGTCAAAAACCTTTTAAAACATTTTTTTTTTCAAGTTAAGCTCATTTTCTTTAATGTAATATGTCTTTATTACGTCTAGAATAATAATCGCTTTTAAAACCAAAGATCCTCCATCATAATGCTATTTCACATGACGTGTTAACAATTTTCATAAAACCTTTGTATTTTTTTTTATAAGAGCATAAGTAACTCCTTTTCTTACAAGCTTCAGCAATTATATACGTTAAAAAAACACACAAAAAAGGTGAGCAGAAAAATCTTATAAATATTATTCACGCACCACCAACTGACTAGACTATAAGCTGCCGTAAATACCCATTTACATAATTTAAACTGCAATTTCATGGAACACATAAGGCTATTGTGCAAAGTATCACAGCCCACGTCGTTTTATATTTTCACCATCACAATTTAAAGACCATCAATCCATCAAGACATCCTTTTTGTTTGTATAAAAACTCTGGTTGCTACTTCAGAAAATCACTTTCGTTTTGTATATCTACACTTTATGTTGCGCCCACGCCACGCTTTGTAGATCAACTAGAGGCCATCCACCATCGTTCTATTGAAGTGAGGTTCCTATTTTCCAACCCATCACGATGCGGCTAATTGACCGTCAAGCTCGTTCAGCAAGTTCTCAAGGAGCTATAGGACGATAAAAATTATGTAAAAATAAAAAAAGATAAAGAAAAACCACTTGCAAATTCTGCATTTCGCTACAGTTATTACTCCTTCGTTTATGAATACCGAGAATAGGTATGGGGCCTGAGTAGATCCCTAATGGCAGCCGAGCCTCCCCATAGCATAGCGCACTCCGGAAGATATCAATTTGCATATTAACCTTTCTCGCCCATACAACATGTCAATTACAGTAACTTCCTGTGAAACATTTTCAGCAGCGAAACCTTTTCTCTCTTTCGACAAACAATAGAAGACACATTGCTCGTTATTACCCTTGGAAGCCATTCACAAAGGCATGCTAAGCGCATCCTTTGAGAATATCCACACCCTGCATCTACTCCTCCCCCCCCCCCTCGTGTAAAATGGTTGCGGCATATCACTCACATTCAAAAGATTAATGCATATCCCTTGGGTTCGGGTGCTATTGTGTGCACGCAGAGTATGCATTTTTACCTTTAATGGATTTCGCAGTTGCAACAACGGAATAAAGTCAAAGTCATTGCGGGTTAAGATCATAATATGTGATGGCTGATGGGGTCGGTCAGGCAAGTCCATATGTGAGATACATTGTGCCTGGTACACAACCATATATTAACTAATGTTTCAACAGTACCGTGCGCAAAACTTCAAACAAAAAATTTGTTTCTTCATTTAGTCGCACAGACCAAAGGAACCTTCAGTTCCGTTAGTTTTGGAGCTTACAGTAAGCACGTTCAATTATAGTTATAGAAATTTTGACCATGGTGTGAGAGAAGCAATTAATAGGTGTTCCCAGCCCCCCTGGAAGATAGTTTCAATACAGACAAGGTATCTTAAATGAAGCTGATTAAAGGAAGAGTCGAATGGGATGGTTCCTTTACTAATTTGTGCAACTAAGCTATCAAAACGGAGACTGTGGATTTATGTCCCACACAAAAAATTTCTTCAAAATTGAAGCAGGTATGAAAACGTGAATTATGAGTAATTGGGGCATGTTTTGAATTGTTGCGAAACTCGAGTATGCTGCCAAAATAACCGAAAGAATATTTGACAGGTGATTTCTCTTCAAAAAAATTAAGTTCAAAGTTTTGTAACACTGTTTCACACAGCATTGTTGCTTTACAAATAGTTATTTCTTATTTTTTTCGTTTTATTTTTCTATCTTGAACTCAGCATTTTCTATCCACTGACAATCACTTGAAGTGCATATTGTGTGCATCCATTTGAATCTGTGTGTTGTAAGTGAAGTGCACTTATGCCAAGTTGAACAGACTTGGTAATCAGAGAGTCTACTGTTGCATCTGACACGGTTGTGCGTTTGCATTTACTTGTTTACATAATGACATGACTTCTTCTCTCATTACTTTCTTTTGTTTGTTGCTAGATCAAGACTATAGATGGAGCTTCTATACCTATAGCTACATATAAAGGATTCCCTCACCAAGATATTCACTTCTAAAAAAAAAACAACATATATAAAAAGGGGGGCACTTAGTACACACACAAAAGTCGTTGGCATTGAATGAAAATAAAGCGCACTTTTAAAGAAGAAGAAATGGTAATTTAGAAAAGAGTGTGTAATAGAATACACAATGCAGATAATATTTATAACAGCACATCTGCATTTGAGAAGAGATGGGGCATCTTTTCTTATCACGTAACATAGAGGTTTCGCGGTCCATAGGTGCATTCAAGGTGAATGCGTTAATACGATTTCTAGGTTGGAAAATTACTTGATTTGATTTTTTACATCAGGATGAATAAGAACACAAAATTTTTGTTTGCTAAGTTGTGATGTTGAACACAGAATAATTGTGTAGTTTGACCTCGTTAAAGGGGACTTAATGTTGGTTTATAAGTATTAATTCATAGGAACTTAAAATTGTAATATGTGTCGACAGAGGTAGACCGAATTTGGGAAATGATTCATGAGCATTATTTTCTTAGGAGGGGAGTATAGATCAATTTTCCCCAATTCGCTGGAGAGTTAATTTAAAAAAAAATATTGATTTTAAATAGATATAATAGAAAAAAATATCATAGCTTTTTAGAGACGTAAATCTTTTTTGTGATTAATCATGGGATGTTTTTGGAAAAAAAAATGAAAAATAAATTTTTAATGTTTGCTTAGATATTGTTCAGTATTTAAGGCAAGTTAGACTTCTGTGTTTTGTTCTTCAAAGGCTGGATTATTGCTATCTTTTTAACTCTAGAAAACTAAAAGTCTCATTAGCTGCGCAACTAAAGGGAAGAGGGACACAGCGGTTAATTGCTCCCCAGACTATAACAAAAATTAAAATGCTAAAACATATTAAACATAAAGTTAACTTGATTAAAATATTTTCTTAGGAAAAAAATAGCATAGGTATTTACATTTTAAACATCAAAATTTATTTTTCAAGAAGTTCTTTGGAAGTTTTTTAAAAGAACCGTTGCGATCAATGTGAAAGACAATCGCTTAATAGATGTCAGTCTGTTAATCTATTGATTAACAGACTTCTTCTTGCTGAGAAAAAAATCGTCAAACTGACATAATTTTGTAATTTTAAAATCCTGAGATTGTATATTTGGGTGTCCGTTATTTTCCAAAATCATGTTTTTGGGAAGGAAAACCCATAAATCGAAAGTTTATGTATTAACAAAAAATTATTAACCAAAACAAATTTTATCCGAGGTCATTAACCCGTGGTCATCTTTCACCATACAAATTTGTATAGGAATTACATTTGAGTGTTGCAAAAATCCATACAAAAAGTCGAATTTTTTTTATTAATTTTCGAGTATGTTTCTTCAAAGAAGACAAGAGATAAAAATCACTTAAAAAAAATAAGAAAAAAATAAAAGGTAAAATAAAAGTAAAAAAATTAAATATTTAAATATTTAAAAGGTTGAAAAATTGAAATATATTATTTATGATTTTCGCTTGATAAATTTTAAAATATTATAAGTTAATAATAATCAATAAAAAATAAAACAAAATCGTTGAAGCAAAAAAAAAATTAATAAAAAAGTTTAAATATTAAATAATTTTATAATTTTAAAAATCGAAATAAATTATAATTTTTATTAAAAAAAAAAAAATATTTAAATGCAGTTTTTTAAAAAAAATAACTAATTTAACTTAATAACTAACTAAGTCAGAATCAACAAAAAAATTATAAATAGCTCTTATAGTTAGAGAGAAAACAAATAAAATGTGAAAATTGTGAAATTCCTATTCAAATTTGTATGGGGGAAAGTATAACCTTAGAAGGCACAGGTTAATGACCTCGGATAAAATTTTTGTTACTCAATAATTTTTCTTACGACATAACCTTTCGATTTATGATTTTGAGAAGTAACAGACACCCTATTGTATATGTACGAGCACATTGTGCATTCCTACCACATTAATATACTTACTGCCTGAACAGAATGAGAGATGGAGCTGGAATTAAAGCCAAAAATGCTGCAGGTGCAAGAGTTGAACAACGTTTTACTTTCATTGAAGCATTTTTGACATCTATTGCAGCTCCGTCTTCCATTATTTTTGGGCAGGTTATTTAAAATAATTCATAATGAATGATACTATGTAGTTATACTACCTAATTAAAACAGTAATATGTTTTAACATTTAGTTTTACATTTTTTGTCCATCTTAAAAAAAATTGTGTACCCCCAGAACAAAGTCCTAGCTACGCTGCTGGGCAATTTTATTATTCTTTTTCTAGTTTTTGCGAGAATTACTAATTGTTGTTCGTCGTTTAAACACGTATTCAAGAACGAACTGTTCTTAAAAGTATTTATGTGTGACTCAATCGGGCAGTTTAAAAAGTTTAACCAATTTTATTCAGAAGATTAAGGAAGTCTTATTTTTTCAATATAAACAAACGATGATAAAATTATTATTGGTGCTTTTTTTCTGGAACTTAGGGATTCAATTTATCTCTACTACCGATAATACGTTTTGAAATAGTAAATTTTCTTATGAATTTTTGATTAACATTTCAATATTACAATTTTATTTTTTAAAACGACATGATCGATTCTTTTTAAATTAAGATTTTATTAACATTTTTTAGATACTAAAATCAAATATTTATTTTTGAATGAAAAAAAATTACGATGGTACCTACCATACATATGCTAAAAAATACCGTTAAAGAAAATCTTATTTTTCTCAGCAACAGCTCGTACGACTTTGATAAAAGTTTTTTTTTTAAATTCGATATTTCGAAAATGGGTCAACGACTTTTGAAAAAAAAATTATAAGCATATTAATAAATACTTAAGATTAAGATACCAATATTTTTTGTTAAAAATGTTTGTATTTTCTTTTTAAAGCCATCACTCAATCAATTTTAATTTTTTTATCGAATATTCACGTAGTTTTTTTTTTTTTTGAGGCCTTAAGCGTAACAGTGGTCCGAATGCAATTTTATTGAAATTAGTTTTATTAAAAAAAATTCAATCTGTGTGTACTAAATAATATTTTTGCATATCATTTTTTTTTTATTGAAGGGTATCATGCCAAAGTTACAGGCTTTTTTGCACGTAGAGGACAACCACAAAAAATTAAAAGTCCGAGTGCAAGAACGTCCTATCTGATCAGTTATACCAGTATTTCGAAAGATCATGAATTTACAATCAAAAACTTTTTATTTTCCTACCATATTGCAAAAAAAAAAAAATCAAAACTGTGTGTTTCTTAAGTCACAACTATAATCAGTTTTTTATTTTTGCTCTACTGAAAGTAATGAAAAATGCAGTTAGACCACTGTTCACAGTTAGACCACTGCTCACAACCTGATTTCAACTTTAAAAACTTAAAAAAATTGTAAAAGCGAATTTAAATATGGAATTTCAAGCTTTTGAACATTTTTCTCTCATAATTTATATACCATTTTAAAAATTCTGAGCTTCTTTAACATAAGAGCAAGTACGCGTGACCTAGTGGTGCATTTTATTGCAAACAGTGATTGAATCATTTAATTTAAACAATATGTGTACATAAATCAGAGAGTTTAACTTCTTGTTTCTTTCTTTGCAGGTAAGACGAATGAAAAATGTGTTTTTAGTTAGAAACTTTGGGAGCGGTGAGTTCTGTTTTTTATTAATTTTTATACATTTTTTGTAATCAAAAACTCAATTCTTTAGTAGCTGCTTCCCTAAGAACCCTGGCACACAGAATGACTTAGGGCAACAGCAGGTTTTGGGTGTGAAAGATTGCAAGGAGAGCTTCATTAAAAGCTATTAAAAAAATCGAAATCTTGCAGTCTACAATTGGGGCTTTTGTGATTAAACAGTGCATCAAAAATGAAATATGAGTGCAACTTCAAAGGTAATCGTGTTAGCCAAAATTATTGTTCACCCCTCCTTTAATAAGCTCCTCAATTCATATATCACGGAATTCGAGACCAGTTGAGTGTATAGTTTGCCCTGCACAACTGTTTTTCACTTTGAATTCTGAACTATTTAACGGTCTGACAGACACTCAAATGATCTCGATTTCAGTGATATGGGATCCGAAGAGCGTGAAAACTAATATTGGCTAACACGATTATCTTAAAGTAATCGAAGTTGCATTCATATTTTTTTATTTTAAGTACTGCTTATTCACAACGACCCCAGTTGTGGACTGCAAGACTTCGATTTTTTCACTAGCTTTTAATACTTCTTTTTTGCTATCACTCACACCCAAAATCTGCTGTGGGATTTCGGTCTAAGACGTCTAATGCCAAAAATTTAGTCATTGTTCAATTTGAGCATAATTGCTTTTCTGTTTGCAGCGATATGCAGTGTACCATTTTTGTTAGAATTCAATAACAACGTAACAACATGGTTTCAACATTTTTTATAGAAAGTATTTGTTAATATCCGTTGATAAAAATGACAACTTTCAAGTTCGTCAACTGAGGAGTTTAGGAACTTGAGGTGAAATTTTTCCTTTTTAATTTTTTTTTGCAGAAATTTAGAACTGATTAAGACATGCAATGCTATTTTAGCCAAATTTTTATTTGGCAAATTCAAAAATTTGCAGTGTTGTGGAGTTTTTCACATAAAACAGTTATTATTGTTGCAACTGAAAAGTTGATGCTTATTGACTTTGTTGTTTTTATTAAATTAAACGACTCATATGGTGTTTGTGTCATTTCAATCACTATTACTTTTTGTTAATTAATGTTTATTGAAATTCTAAAATTGTTTTTTTTTTTTTAAGGTTCAAGTCAAAAAAATGCATTATTTGACTTTTATCATTGCATCTCATACCTCTAGTTGGGAAAAGTTTTGCAAAAAATGACAAGTTGGGCCTCTTTAACTTTTTGGGGAACCACAGTTTTCGAAAAAATAGATTTTTAAAAATGGTTGGCCAGAAGAATGCTGCCCTCAATAATCGATGTTTTTTTTTTAAATTTGATAAGTAGTGCTTTCCATAGGTATTTTTTGACCACGCTCTAGTTATTTTTGAGCTCCTTAGAAATAATTTTTTGAATATTGCACTTTTTACTTCGATTTGCTTCTTTTTAAAAATTTCAGATGTTTGAAATTTTTGTCAGTTTTACTTTAGTCAACCATTTTTCAAAATTGATTTTGTCGAAAACCTTATGTGTAGCCAAGAAAAGTAAAAGGGTGGTAATTTAAATGGTCATTTGAAACAAAAAACGACACTTTTTTTTCAAATTCATTTTTATTTTTCATTTTCTTAAAACTAGACAAAAATTCATACAAACTATTCTACTTATCAATATTTTATAACTTACTTACTTGCCACAATCGAGCACTCTAATTTAAACTATAATAACTTAATCCTAATGCCTTTGGCCTAAAAACTACCTTAATACTAAGACTCAGGTCGGTTTTATTTTTACTGTGAAGAATTAACAAAAACCATCGATATCAATATATTTGACATAGAAACTAGAACAGCCGCAGCAAGCATTTTTGGATTTTATAATTTTTTTTTTATATTTTTTTTGGTGCTATCCTGACTATCCTTGCTTAAAAATAACTACCCTAACCTTTGGAAGTTGGCCATGACAGAAAAAGCAAAGGCCAACTTTTAGTTACCTGACAGAACTTACTTAATTTTCAAGTTTCAACCATCAGAACTGGTTCTCCTGATTTACGCTATATCTTCGGTCTGGATCGGACACATTCCTACTGACCACTTGCGCTCGGCTCCACCTTGTGCGAGCTCATCTTGACTTTAAAGGAGTCGTTGCCTATTTACAGTTCCACGACCGACTCCATCCATCGAATGCATCGGGGGGCATAAAGCTGCTTAGACGCACACTCTCATAGTATTCGTGGTTGGGGTAATAAACCCCAAAAATTAAGCTGTTGGCCAAGGATATCGCTCTTGCAAATGTGACCTCGAATAAGTTTCAGCAAGAAATTATCTTCCCTGTTTATGTTGGCACCGTTGTATAGATCCAAGTTGGAATAATAATATTTGTAATCCAACTCTGGTGCTCTATGTAATCCAAGGCAGCATGTAAGACACTGTCTCTCAAAAACCCGAATCTTTTCCATTTGAGATGTGGCAACGTTAGAGCAAACCGGGCTCACATAGGCAATCATCGTCCGGATGAGGGACATGCAGCAAATCACCTTCACCATCACCTTCACCTATAAAACAACAAATTCGTTTGGGCAAAAGCTCGCCTAGCCCTGGTCAGAGCAGCATTTATTCATTTGTCGAAATACAAATTCTGATCCATTCAGATGCCAAGGTACTTTACTATACTTCTACCTGACAGTGGATGTCCATTTGGCACTACGATCACCAGCTTGCGCCAGTTCTTTCTCGTTTCCCTTGTGGATCTAAGCAACGGAGTCTTAAATCTTATACAAGATATTTTCTGTTTTCTGAAAGTTGATTTTCAACTTTCAATATCGCGTCACGCTGCAAAAGAATTCTAATTACTTTGATTTTTGGAGCTGTTCTGTACGAAATAAGATCCTCAGCATACGCAATTGCCTGAGTAAGACTATTATCAGATCGCAGGTGTAAGCTGACCGCTCCTTTGCTGAAGACCATTTTTGACAACAAACTTTCTACCATTGAGCATATCATAAAGCATATTTAATCTATTAATGCCAAGTCTGGTCAGCTTTAGTAAAAAACACCCTAACCATAGGTTGTTGAAGGCCCTCTCCAAATAAACCAGAACTAGCTTCTTAAATTTGTTCCATTGGACATCAGAAAAGAGTTTAGACGCGGCGGCATGAATGGTGTCATGTCCCGTCTTAAAACTATACAGCCTATCCGGTATGATATTATTGTTTTTATTGATCCTCTGCCCACTTAGAGGCAGTAGGACACTTTTGCGAGTCAAGTGAATACCTGCCAAATGACTGAGCTTCGGAGAGAATACACTTTATATTCACATTATTTTAATTGTGAGTAAAATGTTAAATAGACTCTTTCCACATCTCATTGCTAGGACTTTGTAATCGGGGAAATTTATTTATTTATTTATTTATTTAGAACATGGACTGCTATTTGTCATCCTTAATTACACATCAAAAACTGATGTGTATGGGGGTATATCCTACTGAATTCTTTATCTAATACTCTCATGCTATGTAGGTACTAACATTACTTAATAACAATAATTGTATTGTTTGTAGGTACTTCTACCTTTTGAGTGTTTGTTTAGGTTATACTAAATATATTTCCATTGAAATTCTTATTTATTTAAGAAAAATACATACATTTACATAAGTATGTAAACAGAGTTAAATTGTCAAAACAATCAACCCGCCATCATCCCTTACTTTTTATATTTTTAGCATTTTTAAGTATTGTACTTGTTCTTTTGGTTTAACTTCTATAATCAGTTGATAGGAGCTTGGAAGTTTGTCTATATTTACTTTTACCGTGGTCGTACCTTTTGAGGAAATACATACATATTACATACATCCATATATCGATCCATTGAGTTCATTAAATATTCAAAATACGAAACTCCGGATCAACTTTAAAACTTCTGACAAAATTAATTCTGACAAAAAGGTCTCTGGTTACAATCCAATATACACACATAAAAGGTCTAACAAATCCGAATAAATAATTCAGCCTAAAAAAAAAAAATTCAAATGTGAAGTTGCCTGGGTAGAATCACCTGATTTATGAAATCATACCCTCGGGACTTGTTGGTATATTTAACTAAAGTAAATCCCTTAAAATCTCCATCCATCAGGTGTATAATTAAAACTCTAGCCCTGTGGATGCATAAAGATTAATCAAAAAAAAACATAATAATCTAAATAAATTTTCGTTCAGTGTTTAACAAGGGAAAACAAAAGTAACCTTTCATCACAGAAGACATGCAGGAGCTTCCTTTGCCTTTTATATTTTTTAAAGTTTCTAACAGCTGGAGTGCCCTATAATGAACGGTTTATAATAATAATTTCCTTTCAAATTGAACAAAACTCGTCGATATATTAATAAATAGGATACAAGGATGAACACGACAAACGTTCGGCAAAGGACACAATGACAACGTCGTCTTTGAAATTTCTCCCATCGAGGTCGGAGGAAGTAACAACAACTGACAAAACATTGTCCTTCCCCATCAGCAGTTAGTTGTTCTATACCTTAACCAAAACCAACAGGACACAACCCGCACCATCAGCAATATCCTTGTAATGAGTTTCAGCCTCTAGGAACCCTACCACCACCATCTTCCATAAACGAAATCTCTTTTCGACTGCAAAGTTCCTTTTTTCTTACAAGGAGCTTAGTCTGCTGGATTATGATATGATATAGCTTCTTATTGCTGTGCGGGTGCTGGAGATTTTATGATTGAGATTATGGATTAATTAAATTTTGTGAAAATGAAAAATGTGACAAATAGAAAGGAACGTTGTTATCGATGGCTTCGATAAAACTAAATGAATTTTTGAAGTTTTTCAATAGGTTCTGTAAGTTTTTCGAGTAAATAAAGAAGTTCACTTTTGTTAAATTTTTATTCTGCGAAACAGCAAGGATGTTCAAGTTCATAGCACCCACAGGCTTAATAAATTTCCTTAGAATGTTTGTCACGAATTTTTATTAATAAATCCAATTCATCCTACAAAAAGGATATATATGAGGCCTTTTTATATTTATGAGATTTTTACAAATAAAAAAAGAGCTTCATGATCAAATTATACGTAAAATAAAATGCCGAATAAAGAAAGGATATACTAACCCAACCACGTGCAATTATTTTGTGGTATTTTATGTCTTTTTTTTCTCGATTCGGAGAGATGAAAAATTGAGTTTTATGCCGGGAATAAATGAAGTATAATATTCCAGAAAGGCTTAGGAGTACACAATCCTTAAATTTTTTTTACGAGACTTTGGGTTAATTTTTGTAAAATATTATGGAAGTTACATGGTTTTTCAGTAGGTTAATAAATTCACCCAAAGAGTTGTGGTATTTGATAGAACCATGAAAAAGAATTGTTTATCTTTGTTATAATCTAAGGGGATTTTAAAGAAGTGTTAAACTTGAACGGGAAAATGTTTTTTATTAAGACTTTTATAATCAAAATACCCCAGGGCTATATTAACGAATTATTCGTTTTTTACTTGCAATATTATACATTAGGGTGGTCGTTTTATGGATTAGATGATCTTTAATTAGTTTCTATAAATTTGTTAAGATTTATATTTTTGTCTCCCATAGTTGCTATATTAACGCGCGGACTTATTTGTTTTTAAGTAATAAAACCATATACATAAATATTAGTCCAGCCAACAGAGGAAAAATGAATGCAATAAATCATGCCCTCTGTGTTATTACTTTATTGTAAAAGGGGTGACCCCCAGATATAGTGTTACAGTAGCGTAACTAGGATTTTGGTTTTGGGGGGGGGGGGGGGGCTAGGGGCAAAAAATTGTGGAGCAGCTTTCATTTTTTCCTATACATTATGCTCTAGCGCTGCTGTTTCCCAATATGAGTTTTGCTACTAAAATTTCCTGACTCAACATATAAAAATGCAAAAGTGCTAGTATTTCACTTGTTGCTCGAAAACTATTAATTCCAATTTAAATGCTAGTTGAAAATTGACGTTTCTTACTGTTTCCAAAAATCCACTTGAAATTACAAGTTAATTATTACGTTATAACAAAATTTTTGTCTCTATCATGAGCCAAAATATAGGCCGAGTTCGCATCATACATTTTAATTCTATTTTATGTAATTTTCTAAGTTAAATTAACAGGCTCCGTCAAATAACTTCTTAGACTGAAAATGTAATAACTGTCCGAATTGGGGAGTTTTTGAATTTTGAAATAAGTCCCCAACTTCAAAGATGGAATAAATCTCAAAAAAGGCATGCAATCAGTCCCCAAACTGAAAATGAAATAAGTCTCCAAATATTTCTTATGAATTTTCTTATTTAACGTAACAAACATTTAAATTAATATTTCTAAAATTTGGACAGATAATAGTCTAAGAACCAACGACATAAAAAGTCATGTCATTTGCGTAACATTGGAAGTCCATATCAAAAATAGCTTTTGAGGTGTTAAACCAATGACAAATATCTGCCTACCTAAGCACGGTGTCGACAATGTGTAAGATTTGTACATTGATTTATTTCAATGCGTATTGATCGGAGAGAAAATGTGTGGATACACTCAGAAAAAAAACAGGTAAATAATTAACCTGGGCCCTGTTAAATTTACAAAGTGCATAATCCCATATAAAGTTACAGACATTTCAGAAATTTATCTGATTTTAATAACCTTATTTTAAGAGTTAAATCAGCCTGGTGGCCTATATTACCATATCGTCCCCTGATTGCAAGGACTAGGTAACTCAATTTTATAAATTTTGGAGATACTCGTAACAAGGTTCATAGATACCTAGCTACTACAAAACTGCTGAAAGTTTAATTTGTATGTTTCTCATACTTCACAAATATCTTATATTTTTCTTTGGTTAACAAAAATTGGACGAAAAGTCTTCAAAATTGCACAAAATAATCCCGTTTTTGCCGAGATATACCAAAATTGAAAGTTGAGTTAACTAGTTCTTGCAATCAGGGGACGATATATAAGTATATTTAAGAAGATGACCTGTTATTTTAAAACTAAATTCTGGTAAACAAGAAATTTTAACCAAAATACAGTGCTAATTTTAACTGAGATCATGTTTTTTTAACACTGTCTGTTATTAATTTCTATTTTACCACAAATCAGGTTGAAGTAAAGTTTTATATGGTTATTTTTACAGTGTTTACTTGTTGAATCTAACCTGGCCTCATATTAAAGAAATTTCAACGTGACACTAGTGTTGAAGCTAAATCAACTAGATCTTTATGTAATATTTACATTAAGTTAAAAATTGTATTCATGTTTTAAACTAGATTTTCATGTAAGGTTATCTAGGCTTACAGGTAAAAATAGCAAGATTTTCAGGTAAAATTTACAGTTTTCTATTTTCAGACAGTGTTAAATTTACATGATGTCATGCTGATATTACCTGAAACCTACGTTGATTTAACACGACATTAAAATCAGGTATCAGGCTAAGCAGTTTACCTGATCTAGTTGAAAAAATAACAACCTGAAAAGCAGGTAAAATAAACCAGAAATTGATTTACTCAGCTTGGAATTTTGAACAGTTGTTGTCCTAGGCCAAACTTTCTGTAGTTAGTCTTTAAGAAGATAGAGGAGAGCGAAGTTTTCAGACATTACTTGACATTTCTTGTTTACCTGAGTGATTTTTGGAAAATTTTCCACCTTAGTCAAAATTAGTAAAATAAAAATAGCATTCTATCAAATTAGGTCTAAATATAATAATTTCAAAAAAAATTAAAAAAAAAAACTGGCACCAAAATTGGTTCTTATCGGTTGGTGATAATTCTAAACGTTTTGGACTTTTCATTTTGTATTTAATTTTTGAGTTAATTTTAATTATGAAAGTATACATTCAATACATATTTGTGTACATTTGAAATATAAACTTGACTGAGTTTCTACCTTCCAAAATATTTTTAAAATTTTTAACCATACTCTAACTTAAATTGTTACCACTGAGTAATTAAGAAAACACAATTTCATTAATTTGCATCAAGAATTTAAGTGGGAAATTATTTTTGTACTCTTTTGTAAAGCAAATTAACATTTTAATCTGGAACTGAATGCCGACCCACGCACTGTGCCGCCCTGGGCCATGGCCCTTATAGCCCTAGCGTAAATACGTCCCTGGGTACACTTCAAAATAAAACTAAATTAAATTTCCTAAAAAAAGTTTTATTTATATTTTCAGTAAGAGCAAGTCTTACTTAATTCATGTTTTTGATTAATTTACCCACAAATGCCAGACAAATTAAGTATATACTGATTCATGGTCATTCCATGAATGTCCTTTTTTAATTTTTTTCATACAGTGCTTTTTTCTGATATGAGAAACACTCTTTTTACTAAAGTAGGAAGTACGCAGGATGTTTCCAAGCTAAGAAACAAATCATTTAAGAGGGGAGATATATTCCCCCCTCCTTTTTATATGGGAGGGATAACTTCCTAAAACACTAACTTCAAGTAGAATTTGTTTTTAATCGTGTATCAAGATTATTTCATAAAGTAAAGGCCAATAACTTGGAAACATCCTGTGTACTTCTTACTATTGAAAAAAAAGAGCGTTTCTCATATAAAAAAACACTAAAAATAAATTAAATTTGGTGGCACAACAGCTCGTGAAGAACCAAGGCCTAGTGACTTACAACTCTCAACCATTCCTGTGTGCGTATTTTTGGCAGGAATGGAGGGGACCTACAATTTTTTGCCGAGTCCGAACGGCTAGATGAGAAGCACTTATTCATGACAAATATACTCTTGAAGGATTTGTCAGTTCCTCGCAAGAGGCAGTACCTCGCGAAAAAAACATTTCTGTTTATAGGTGGCAGCGGCTGGGAATCGAACCCAAACCTTTGGCATGACAGTCCTACGCACTAACTATCATGCCACGAGGTACTACATAAATAAAAAAAACACTGTTTCAAAATAAATTAAAGAAGGACATTTTAACCAGATTTTTCTTTCTTACACCCCAACTTGATATCATGACGTCCCTGGTTTGACCATGAATGAGTAAATACATACTTTTTCCTGTATTTGTGGGTAGATTAATCAAAAAACATGAATTATGTAAGACAATAACAGTTTTTTTCCACTTTTTTCTACTCACCGAATCTCTCTTAACCGTGCTCTTACCGAAACTATGAATAATACTTTTTTTTGTAGGAAATTTAATTTACTTTCATTTTGTTGTGTACATTTTTCCGCTAATACTCAAAATTTTTCAAAATATTAATGAAAAACTATGAAAGAGGACCTTTAACTCCCCCTCTTCTGTCAGAGAGCATGATTAACTGCATTTATTTTATAATTTTGAGTTTTCATTGTCTGGGCAATATGTTTGTGATGGGATATTCAAAGTTCTTCTGCATTAATATTTTTCAATAGAATTAACTATTTATATCGTACATTGTTCATTTTCAACTTAAATTTTAAAACGTGTATTTCAAACTCAATATAAAAATTCGCATCAGGTGCAGATGTTAAATAAACAATATACATAATTTGAATGAATTATAAATCCTCAATTGAAAAGCATTTTGCATGTCGCTTGTTTTCATTGAAATAAAAAAAAAAACCAAATAATATATACATACTTATAGGTTGAAGCTAGTCAATCAGAAACCATAATATATATTTGAATGATTTACTTTCTATATTTTCAGTTATAAAATTAGTTATTTAATCCCCTCCACTGAGCCTCATAGAGGTGTTGAAGTGGAAAATTTAACAATCAACAAAAACATAATGGATAATAATTGCTTGTTAATTACCCATTTTTCACTATACCACACGCCATTATAAATTATTATGTAAGGTGGTAGCCCTGGAACCATTTTCTAACACGTATTGTTCACTTGTAATTGGTGCATATATGGTGTATAGTAAAATTATTCAATGATGTGTTATTAATTCCATTACTGCATAGAACCGTTTGAAAATAGTTAACATTTCCTATAATCGGAATAGGTTATTGGAAAATAGGGCAAACTTGCTTATTTATGTTGCATAACAATTACATACAAACTCGGATGTTATGAAAGAAAAACGTGTAAAGCATATTAAGTTAGATTTTTAAAATGCTTAAATAACTTTTTTAATAGTTTGGATTGAAAAAAAAAATGTATTTCAACTGAATTCTTGGATACATATGATTTTATGTAAAAGATCTTGAAAATAGTTACATTGGTTACTATTTTTTATAAATGAAATGTTCATAAAAATTTTAAGGAAAAATTTCGGAATGCAGAAGTTTTTATTAATATGCAGATAAAAATTAAATTTTCTAAAATAAATATCAAATTGATTTTGGAATATCGAATTTTCAAAAAAAAAGTTTGTATAAGGGGTGTTTTTATTTTGAAAATCATGGTTCTGTTCGAAATACGTATCGCGTGAATTTTGTTTAGCGATGGAGCTCACTTTCGGTTTAATGAATACTTCATTGAACAAAACCACCGTATTTTAGGTGAAGATAATCCTCAAGTGTGTGTTGGTTGAGACACCGTTACATCCACAAACACTGACTTTTGGTTGTGCTTTATGGGTTGGTGGAATAAAAGGTCCGTTCTTCTTTAAAAACGTTACAGTCAGTGGTGACCGTTACAGAGCCGTGATTACTTATTCGTTCATTAATAGAACAACCATGACGTGTAGGAGTAGTGGTTTCAATAAGATGGCGCAAGATGTCATACAGCTCATGCCACAGGTTATTTATTGAAGGAAACGTTTGGTCACCGCATAATTTCACGTTACGGACCTGTGAGTTGGTCAGCAAGATCGTACGATTTGATGCCTCTTGTCTATTTTCCGTGGAACACAGCCGTTTTTAAGAAAAGTGTGATTTTCTTCTATTGTTTTTAAATATTTCTAAGGAAAATACCATTATATTTGTGTTTAAGTAAAATATATTTTTTAATATTCTTTAAAATATTAAAGAACCGTTAAATTCCAAATTTCAAAACAATCGACTGGTTGTTTTTGAAATATTCTATTTGAAGAACAATGGATTTTTTAAAATCCAAAAAATTAGTTTTTTTTTTTAATTTTGGTGATGTTATTTGAATTTTTGGAGCTTTTTTAAATAGTACAGTAACTACATACACTAGACCTTGCGTCAAATCCGGTAGTTCTGATTTTTTGCTGAGTTGTTTACGATATTGGCCTAGTGATAAGTCCAATTTTTCGACCTCGAGCGTTGGGCGCAACCTTGGTAAAAATCAAAAATACCGCGAAATTTTCGCGGTTTTTCGAGCAATTGGGAATTTTAACCAATACGCCTTAATTTCAGAGTAAATCATTGTTCTACAATTTGAACCTTACTAAATTTACTTCAATTTGCAAGGGACGGCTTTCTAAAATATGGCAATGATAAATTTAAAACAACAAGTAGTATATTAAAGTGTATAATAACAAATACAAGGTCTTTGACATATGGTGCATAAAAACACCAGAGCGTGTTGATCGCGCCAAAACAAAAAACCATATTAAAGGATAGGGGTTGTATTTATATCTCCTCGTTTAGGCGGGAGGGGCAATTTTAAAAAAAGTTGACTTCAAATAAGAAAATAACTTTACAGAAACAATGGTAATATCTGGACAAAAATCCTTTAGCCTATCTCAAAGCCAGAAATCCATTTTCGATTTTTTTTTTTAAATAAAGTTATTTTACCTGATAGTTTGTGAAAAATTTACTTTCAAACTCAAAATTTTGCCAAAAAAACACGATTTTGTTTGTTAATCTATTTTTTTTGTATTAAGTGTTATTTTAGGTTTTAAAATTTAATGCCCATATTAATTTTTATTCAAATACTGAAAACCAAATGCTGAAATGTCTTCTAGTTTTTGAGATAAATGAAATAAACCTGATTAATTTCAAGATTTGTACTCGAATAAAATAGTTAAATTAATCAGGTTAATATTTGTTCCATTTTTTAGGCCTATAGTAATTATGAGCAAATTCATGACTCAAATAAGTGGCTTTAGACCAAGGCAAAACTTTTTCGCCTTCACAGTTAACAAACAATTCTCAATACGAAAAAAAATCAAAAATATGCTTACCCTGAAAAGGGATACTTAATTCATTGCAGAGGCAGAGTTTCTCTTGAAAACAATTAATATTCTAGAAAGAATCGGCTACACTCGGACTCATACCCAGACCCTAACCCGGCAGCGGCGTTATACGCACTTGCCACACCAAAAGACTTTTCACAGTAACAGATAGCTTTTTCCATCCACTGACATATTATAATGGCGGCAGGCTAATCTATCTGATTGGCAGAGTCCATTAAATAAATTGATTGGTTTGGATAACGATTCGGCTATTTTTACTTTTCATTTCACTTGTTCCAAAATTGTTAAACACATTTAAACGTGTTTCAATTTTGACTTTCATTTTGTTAATACTGGTAGATTCTCCTTGCTCCCTCCAAACCTATTCATATGTTATGTTTGTATTTAAGTCTCCACTATAACACAACATGTTATATGTTGTGTTAAACATTTCGCTGTTATCATATAACTATAGAGCTTGTAGAGGTCTTCTCTGTTACTTCCAGTGCATGTTGTTATGCAAATTTAAAAATATTCTATTTTGTTATCAGCCATAAATTACCCAAATAAATTGTTGTGATAAAAAGAGAATCCTGTTCCGTTTGTCCTGTCATATGCAAATACATAATTATCTTAAAGAATTTTGAATTTTTGTCCAAAACTTCCTCGGATATGACTGTTTTGAACAGAAAACTACAATATTTCATGACATTTTACTTTGAATATTTTTCGTAATCAATGTGTCATGATATGACAAATATTATAACTCTCCACTGTATAAAATTGTTTAGTTTCTTAGTTTTCACCATTATTGTTTGCAATCACAAATAGATAGTTTGATAACCGGTATTCATCATGATCTGTTGGAATTCAGAAATAAATACTCCAAAAACATTTTGAGGTTAAAAGTGATAAGTTGCCTATCAGGACTCTAATAGTAAAAATAACTGCAAAACTTTGAGTAAAACTGCAAACATTAATTTTCTTCAAGTTCAAATTATTGAACTTATCGTTAAAGTGCCAATAATTTCCTAGTTTACCCTATTAACTGACATTAATTATCTCAAAAGGCTTATGCCCACTCTACCTTACCTACCCAATATTTCCCTCCTGCAGCATTGAGGATAATATGCCACTCACCGCCATCAACTACCATGATACATTGACAATCGTTTTATTGACTTTTATTCACATTTTATTATATCTAATGGTAGCATTCAATTTCCAATTATGGTCCGTACAACACAATAGAAATTAATATCACTCCTCACGCCAATAAACGCTCCAAAAATTTGGCCACATTTCGATTTGTTTATCATTTTTGCTCCGCCCGCAAGCCGTTCTGGGTTTGAGGATGTGGTTGTTTTAGTTTTAGATTTTTAAAGTAGTCCATGATAATTATGTGTGCTTGTATAAGCGTTGTTGGTTATTATGGTGGGCGGTTGGATGCGTGTTTTAGCACACAGTGGATTATTTCCATATAAAACGTGATACAAAAAATAGTTGTATCGTGTATGATAGAACTGAGTCGACTCTGAACTAAGAATTCAAGTCAAACATTTTTCATTGTTAAATTTATACTTAATCCACCAAATGTGGTGGGCTAAGTCCGAGTTAACTCGTGATTTAAACTGACTTTTGTACAAGTCAAGTAGGTATATGTTTCAGAAGTTTTTGATCAGGGCTTAGCATAAAAAGCTGGATTGATTTTGCACTGAAAAATTGGGTCGAAGACAACATAACTTAAATGTTGCGTTAGTGACACAAATTAAAATTTCAAACAAAATTGTTGTACTTAAAGAGTTTTGAACTTAAATTTAATAAGGAAACTTTGATTCAATTTCCAGTCCCCAGAGGTTGATTTCAAGTTCTTACGGTATTATAACCCACTGTACTGCGGTAGCGGGTAGATGGAGTGTGCATTTTGAACGTGTTAGACAACACAATTTCGCATTCAAAGAAGCGCGAAATGTGAACTGTTTGTGAACCATGTTTTTGTGTAATTAGCTTAATTATAGGAACACTCCTCGACTCCGATACCTAGTCATTGGAAGTTGGTCGGGTACGGGTAGCTCTTTTTTGTTTTTTGGCTGAGAACAAACGTGGTTGTTTAATGTTTAGCCGTCAAATAAGGAAGTGATGTCTCGATGTCGATATGGTGCAATGCTAAGTAAAGTTTTGCGTGTAGACTTGCTGTCAGTATTAGATTTTTGATATTGATGCTATGCACGAACATTCTTTTAGCTTCGTGTACACTGAACATAATTATTGTTGTTGTTGTTGTTTTAAAATAGACTATTCATAGTTGCTACTACTGGTGCATTGAAAAGATTATGCTGATGGGCCATGGCTAATTGGACTTCGCGAGAAAAGTTAAATAAATTTCGTTAAATGGATTTTTAATAACCTAGGAAAATTGATGTGGGAATTTTTGGAAGTGTCTTTTTCAAATAGGGTTTTGACCTATAGGTACAGTTTGAAAGATAACTTAATAATGCAAATTGTTCATTTATGGAGAGTTATGTCAATAACCCGCTGCAATTAAGCCCGTGGGCCTTATTTCCCAAAATAAAAGGAGGAAACATGCATGGGTTTATTTTCCATTTTGAAAAGGACACAAAAACTATGGGTTTTGTAACTTTTTTCTTGTGGGTTATACGAGTAGTTCCAATTATGAATGGAAAGAACACTCATTCAACAAAATAAAATTCAATTTAACACTATAAATTCAAAGTTTTTTAAATCCAAATTCCTTAAATGCAAAAGGAACTTTGCATACACCCAACCTGACACCTACCCTTAATCCTATAGTGAGCCCAAGCAGGGGGGTTGCAGGGGGCAGCATACCTCCCGATACATTCCTTACCGTTTATTAGCCGAGGAATTATTTGGTTTTTGAAATTTAATAACTCGCGCGAATAAACAGTACGTCTCAAATATATATATTTATTCTAGATTTTTCACAATCGAAAATTTTGTTTTAGATTTTTGTAGTACGAAATTATGCTTTCAGGATTTTTGTTTTCGAGATTTTATTGCTTCTAGATTTTGTTTTTCGAGAATTTTACTTTAGAGATTTTTGCTTTCTAGATTATTTTATTCTAGATATAGTGGTAGACACTCTTTAACTTCTTGGGGACTAAGTATAGAGAGTTTGACCTTTGACAACAGTTGTTCAAAACTGCAAGCTAAATATTTGTCCTATGCACATTTTTTCCCTTCGACCAATAGACGTTGAAATAAATCGATTACAAATTTTAAGCATATTCTACACGTGTTAAGGTAGGCAGACAAACGGTTATTGGTTCAACCCCTTTAAGTATATTATTGATATGAATTACAAAAGTTTTTCTTTGACTAACGAGGTTGAAATTACACAATTGATATAGGTTACAAAAAATAAAAAAATGGTTTTATTAACCAACTTATAACCAATATCGAAAGATAAATACTTCGAAATTTGTTTTTTGAACAAAAAAAAAATAGTTTGGGTCATTTTCTTGTTCAATGGGTAAAAATTAGTTTGGTCCTTATATTGAATTTCTTTTGAAATTCTGAGATGGATATGCTTCTGCACAGAAAACAAAAAAAAATTCAAAATATAAATTTTTAAAATAAAAACTATTTTTTCAAAAACCATTTAAAATAAAAACTTTATTTAGGAAGCATGTTATAGAATGGCATCGTGGCTTTAAAAAAAGCTAAGGCATTGCATTGTAAGTGTTCCCGTTTTTTTTTAAATATTTTTTTTATGTGTTTGGCCAAAATTTCTAGAAAATAACCCCTCCTCACTGAACAGGAGGAAATAGACCCCCCCCTCCAATACAATTTTTTTCTCGTCTGAATCTAATCTATGCATTATGAACTATTTTCGCATTTTATAAGAATAATCCTTTACCCATAATTAGTACCTTAAAGTGAAAATAGGAAGACCAGGGGGTGAAATAAAAATCTGAAAAAATTTGGGAAATTGTTTTTCAATGTTTTGAATCGAATGAGGAGCCAAGACTACGTCGAATTTAAGGACTTCCCTATTATACATAGTAGGTAGGTTTTCCAAGCTATGAAATACAAAAGTTATTTCTATTTAAGGGTAAAGTGTTAACACTCACGACAAACTTTTTTTCAATAGGTTTAGTTTTGATCATGAGTGTCAAGTTAGCAAAGAAACTTTGACGAATCTAAAAATGGGTAGGTTGACAATAGTAGTTATTTAGTTGTGTTAATTTTGAATTTATCGTTCAATGTTTTCTATGTTTTTTTTGGGTGCTTTGCTAACTTGACAAATTTCAAAAAGCGGTCAAAACTTCTTTATAGTTAATACAGAATTTTTCTATGTTCTATATTTTCTATGTTTTATTCGAAAAGTTGTAAGAACTTCTGCACATAATATTACTAATTATTTGCCTTTAATTGGTCGTTTATTAGTTGTGACAAAATCAATTTTCTCGTGCGATGTTTTCTCTGTATTTTTCAATAAAACCTCATTTGATACAGTGAAAGAGTTATAAAGCAATAAACAGTTTAATGTTATCAGTTTTAAAGACTTTTTGAATGTTACTTGATATGAATTGAAAACAAAAACATAGACAATATTGGACGGCAATTATAAAATTGTCACACATAATCAATGACCAATTAAAGAAAAATTATTACTCAATTAAAATATTTCAATATAATACGTTGTAAGAACTTTTCTGGAGTTCTTTGCTTATTTTATATGAATTTAGAAAAACTGAAGAAAAAACATAGAAATCACTGTCGATTGATTTTTGGTCCCACAATCAGAGAAAAAAGCAGGTAAAAATTAACCAATTTCTGGTTTAATTATACCTGATTTTCAGGTTGATATTTTTTAACTCAGTAGATCAGATAAACTGCTTAACCAGATACCTGATTTTAATGTAGTGTTTAACAAAAAAAAAACTGCAGTGTATTATAAAAACCACTGGAAATCAGATAATTTTTACACCGAATTTAAATAGAAGTGATGAGATTTTGCACTGAAAAGACAATGGTGTAATTTTTGTACTAGTTTATTTCACAAATACACCAAAACATTAAAATTTTCTTCTGTTTTCTCAATTTTATACCAAAATTGATGAGCATACACCAAATATACATCAGTGTACTACTTAAGCCGTATCCCTTTTTTAGATGATACTTTGCTTTCTTGATATCGTGCTAGCAAAGTACGCAATAAAAAACTTCGAACACACTGCGCTATTAAATTGAATTTTTCACAACTAATTAAAGACTAACTAACGACAAATTATTTAACCAAAAAAACATTAAGTATACGAAGTTTTTACCGCTTTTCGAGGTAAAACAAACGCTTTCAGAGCAAAAACAAAAACATAGAAAACATTGATCGACAAATTCTTAATGGTCACAATTAATTAACGACTAGTTAATGGAAAATTATATAACTTTTCATTTTTAGATTTGTCAAAGTTGCTTTGATAACTTTACAATAATGTTTCTTTTTTTAATATGACAACACCAACACCCACTAAAATTAAGCTCAAACAATTCAAAAACATTTCCAGAAAAAAAGCTATTTTTCTTAAGAGTGTTTTAAATTTACCTCAGCAACACCTTATCATTTTCTCTACTCACCTAATTAAAAGTTCAGCAATAGACAATTTTTTTTTTATTTTACATTTACTTCGGAAAAGCAATTAAGCCTCTTGATTAAATTTTGAAGAAGAAAAAAATACAACACCATATAGATTTACTAGAGTTTAAAAATGGAATTCTATGAAATGAGAAATTGATTTTCCTACTAATTGCTTTTATTTTTACTTATTCTATTGTAAGAAAAAAATTAACAAGAAAGCGAAACAATGTTGGAAAATTTAATTTATAGCAGCAAACACTCGACCTGGCTTATAATTTGACCTCATGCTCTGATTAGCTAATTGATTACCCAAAAGGAGGAACTGGGTCGATTAATTCTCTCTGAATATTTAAAAATATTTTTTTTTTTATTTTACTGGGCATTAATTTGTTGAGGCATTCCGATATTTTTCAATAAATAGAATAAATAGAACATTTTCTTAAAGTATTCACACCAAACAGACATTCATACCTCGAATTATCAACTTTCATCTCTATGATTATTAAGAAAAAAATAATATACTATTAGAATCAAGTACACTTAGCAAAAAAAAAAAGAAAATCCTTCCTATTTTTCAATGTCAAGAAAGATTAAAGTTCCACTAAATGTTTTCACCAAATTAAAGTATTATTTTCACTCAAACAGTCCCACTTATTTCGAAAGCTTTCACGAGGACACCTCGAAGAAAAATGACTTTGTGTAACTATTACTCGTAAAAGGTTGGTTATCCTCTAATAGCAATTTCCGACAATAGAGGTAAAAATAAAAAATGTTTCTTCAGCGAGTAGTAAACGGTATAAAAATAAACATTCAACACACAAAAAAAAGCGCCTACTTAAAGACTAAAAGAGGATGATACTGGAGAGATAAGGCCACGTTAAAGGATATCTTTCCTCGTTAATTATTATCTTCTTTAAGTTTGTATGGGTAAAAGAAAAGGACAATGTAATATTGTGTAAGTGGAAAAGTTCTTAAGAGCGTTGTCATATTGTGGTGGTTTTTAAACTACTGTAAACAAGATTAAATAGGTTTTGGAGTTTTGTTTTTGTTTCGAGAACTAAAGTTGATATTAAGTTTGAGGAAAAAAAAAGATCTCAAGAAATAGAAATAATATTATTAAAGTTAAGATGAAAAATTATTCATATTTGATGATTTGCTTAAATTGAACTCTATAAATTAAAACAGTTTAAGAAAATGGGATTTCAGCAAGCTCAGAAATATTAACAGGATTCCTCACTTAAACTAAATAGTTTATGGAATGCTTAGCAAAGAAAATGAAAGTGCCAAAGAAATACAAAAAATTCGCATAGTTGCAAATTTATGGGCAAAAATAAACTTTTCGAAGACGTGTAGAGTAAATTTAGAAGAGCCATTTGTGATTTCCAAAAAATAAAAGTGGTGCCATAGATATTCTAAGCTTCCTTGTGCTGTTAATTTAAAAAAAATTGCAAATTTGCAAACTGTACAGATGAAATTTTGCAATTCTGTACAAACAAAAAGTGTGGTGTTTTGAACTGCCATATGTCAAAAAGATAAATAAATTGCTTATTTGCAACTTTTACGGCCAAAAACCAAACTTGCGAAGCGTAAAGTTAGCACCGCCATTTTCGATTTTCAAATAAAAAAAGTTGTGCTCAACTTTTCCCGTCTTGAGTATGTCGTAAATATTAAAAAAAAATCACCGAATTGGAAATTTTACAATCAAAACACAAAACAACACAACTTTAATTTTTACAAAATAGCAAAATTAAAAAAAAATTCATTCGTAGAATTTGCAGATTTGCAATTTTTTACGACATAATGCAGCACAAGTTGGCAACAATACAGCATGACTTCGCAAAATTGTTCATTGGCCGAAAAAGTTGCAAATGTGTGAATTTATTTGCTGCTTCTTAGTCAAAAGTGACCTTGTCATTAAGGAGTCTGATGGTAAACGTATGCGGCCAATGGCCAGCATCAAGTGAAGGCTCCTGATGACACCAACGCATGCGGCTCTCTTCTATGGTTCTGAGATTTTGGCATACGCTCTTCGACTGGAAAAGTACAGACAGTAGATGGAAGCTGTGCAGAGACCTAGAATTCTATGCACTCAAAGAATGAATGGTGTTGGAATCAACTGTCATTGCATTGTCACAGAAGTGACTCCGATAAATCTTCTAACGGCAGAAATTTATTAAAAGAAGTAGTAGAACTGAGGTGGTAACTGAAACGGAAGAGGCTAAATAGCTCACAAAATAGAAGTGGAAAGAGTGTTGGAGGTCCGAAGCAGCACAGAACGATAGACACCGAAAGTGTTGAGGAACGTGGCTGAGTAGAATGACTGGAAACACAGTAAGATAAACTACATACTACGTCCCCCCATTACTCAAAGCCTGCTAGTACTCCTAACAATACGACTAGATGGAAAATCAATCAAAAGAGGAGAACTAGAAAAAAATATAAGTATAAGCATTCCAGGGAACAATTGGAAGAACATTATCTGCACCTAGGCCTAACATATTTTCAAAAAAAAAAAAAAAAAAGCAGAGCAGTCCCGCGAATCAGAGTGAGCCCAAAAGGGTTAGCCTAATACGGTGTAAAACATACTTCACACAAAAGAAAATTGTGTAACCGGGAATGCTCTACGTCAAACAGCCCCCCTGCAACCAGAAACAAATCCACTAGTTGCATTTTTATCAACCGACTTACGTCTGTGAAGTTGGCAAAACCTTTTTAAGATAGACCAATGGGACCACGGCGGGAACTCGTAGTTTGTTTGCATTTTTAATGCATTTCTATTCCGGATTCTGCAGTTCACCTAAAAGTGGGTGTAACCAACAGCACTGCTAACTTCTCTGTGAAGTTAGAAGTGCATGCCCCTTTCTCCGAAATTTCACTGTGAAGTTTGCAGAACATTCCATTTCTCAATAATGAGGCTAGCTAGAAAATTGCTGTTAAGCTCCAAATTTGCAGTTTAATTTGCATTTCAAGAAAATTTACGGTCTCAATTTTGAAGTCCTTATATGAAAAAAATTTAATGAATTAATTTTTCAACTGTTAACTTCACTATGAAGTTAGCAGAACAGTCCTTTTCTCAGTAATGAAAATTGAAGTAACTTCCCGAATTTGCTGTTTTTCAAGAAAGAAAGTACTTAGCTCAAATTTTGAAGTTCAAATTTGACACAAAAATCGACAAATTCATTTTGCACTGTTAACTTTGGTGTGAAGTTAGCAGTATATGTCCTTTTCTCACTTAGGGCGCTAGCTGGAAAAATGCAGTTATAAGTCCCAAATTTGTAGTTTTTATGTTTTTCAAGAAAAAACTCGGTTCAAATTTTGGAGTCCAAATTTGACCAAAAAATTGAAAAATTCATTTTGCACTGTTAATATAACTGTAAAATTAGGAAAACAGCACTTTTTCAGTAACGAAGCCAACTGGAAAATTACAGTTAGGTGCATCTAGCTCCGTTACTGAGAAAAGGGCTGTTCTGCTAACTTCACAGTGAAGTTAACAGTGAAAAATTAATTTGTTCAATTTTTTGTTTAAGGACTTCAAAATTGGGACCTTAAATTTTTTTGAAATGCAAATTAAACTGCAAATTTAGAGCCTTATGTTAGATACATAGCTTGCCCGGTTTCTGAGAAAAGGGCATGCATGAAATTAGCAGTGCATTTGTGTGTATTAGGTGAACTGCAAAAATTGGAATAGAAATGTATTAAAAATGCACAAAGCTAAAAATTCCAGCAGTTTGCGGTTTGGTCCCATTGGTCTAGCTTAAAAATATTCTGCTAACTTCACAGTCATAAGCGACTTATCTGGATTAGGTTAATTGTGAACTTGTTACGCAAAAAACAAATAAATTGTGTTTTTGGTTTGCAAAATAAGGGATATCCAGCTAACTTCAAATATAGAAACTCACACGAATTATCACTATGTTTTATTTTAGTTTGAAATAAAATATAGAAACAAGTATTTGGTACTAAAATATATTAAAATAACATGTTTTTAGCCAAGTTATAATTGTGTTCATTGGACCTTTTACATTGATTTAAAAACTATTCTATTTTGTATCATTCACTTCAGACCGAAAAATTAATCTAAATTATTCATGCAATTAAAATGGGAATGAAAATTTTTACACAAAGTTTGAATATTGAAAAAAGTTTTTTGTTTCAATTTGTTTATAAATGAAATCAATATTGAAAACAGAATACATCTAAATATTCTCACATTTTTTCGAAAAAAAAAACGAAAAAATAAAACACCTAAATGTGAAATAATTAATTAAAAGTGAAAACGTATACGAGTACCTATTATAAATGTTTAAAATCATATCAACTACCAATATTGAATATTTTATTTTTCTCCAATTATTTTCCCAACAAAGTTTCATTTTTCTGAAAAAAAAAACTCTCACGCTACTGGTTCGAATTCACGATCCATTTATCAACCTTTATTTTCAAAGAGAATACTGATTTATCAATTTGACTAATTGATTAAGCTCACTATGAGAAGAAACATTTCATAAAACGTTTCTATTTATTATGATAAAATAATTTTCAAACCAAACATTAAGGCCTTTACACACAAAGATTGTTGTGAGAATAAATTTATAAACCTAAAATGGATTGCATGTCTTTTTGTGATTATTCATTTCAACCGAAAAAGAGAGTGATAAGCTGATAAAATTTAATGTTCATTAGTCTGTGATTTATTTTACTAAGACATGTACTTTTCATTATAATATGTTTTAATGATATAATTATATTTCAGGGTTGTGGTTTCATATAAGATGAAGAGTTTTTGTTAATTACTCTTAATATATTAAGTACTTTAATTCTTCTTATAATCACTAAGAATTTGAGACTTGATAAATTCTTTGTAATAAAAAATAAATTTCAGTAATCAAACTGAAAAGCAACTTAACAGAACAAGGTATGGCTATACTGACCTACATCATTCCTTTATACCCACATCTTACATCCATCAATCATTATAATTAATTTATCATGGAGACAAATAATACACAGTCAAGCTCTCTCAGCTTTGGCAATTTTCTCTGATTTGCGGAGACCAAATTAATTCACGTTTCGTAGACTAACATAATGAACATAATGTAGGTAACCAACACAATTGGTTTTTAAAAGACTTTGGCGCTAATTCTTTAGACGTTATTCTAGGATTGCTTGATATATTTACAGAGATAATTTCGAGGCAAATCACAATTAATTTTTATCGATGGATCCTGCTTGATGATATTTGTATCTGGATGAATTAACTTTGTGTTAAAATTTATATTTTTTGGCTTGTAAATTAAAATTGAACCATTTTTTTTTTTTTTTTTTTTTTTTTTTTTTATATAATTCATTTTTATTTTTCAATTTTCTTAAAAATATCTTAAGGCTAGACAAAAATTCATAAAAACTAGCCTACTTATCAATATCTTAAAATTAACTTACTGGCCCCAGTCGGGCGCTCTAAGTTAAACTATAATAACTTAATGCTAATGCCTTTCGGCCTAAGAACTATCTTAATACTAAATCCAGGTCGGTTTTATTTTTTACCGAGAAGAATTTCACAAAAAAAACTCGGTATCTATGTCTTTATTTTTTGGTTTTATATAAAACTTACAAACTAAATAGAACTAAATTAAAGCTAATTAAAACTACTTAAAACTACTTACAACTAATTTTAAACTAATTACAACCTACTTATAAGCTACTTACAAACTAGAACAGCCACAGCAAGCATTTTCCGGTTTTTATATTTTTTTTTTTTTGTATTTTTGTTGATTTTTTTTTTTTTTTTTTTTTTTTTTTTTTTGGTGCCACCCTGACTGTCCCTACTTAAAACTAACTACCTAAACCTATGCAAGTCGGCCATACAAAAGAAAATAGCAAGGTCAACTATTAAATATCTGAAGAAACTTCATCTTCGTTTTTCAACCACCAGAACTGGTTCTCCTGCTTTACCCTATCTCTTCGGTCCCGTTCGGACACAGTCCTACTGAACCGAAGGTGCTCAGCTCCGTCTTGTGCGAGGACGTCCCGACTGTACAGGAGCCGCCGATCTACAGTTCTCCGGCAGACGTGGTAGATTAGCGGAATCGCCGCTCTATCCTGGATCAACCCTCGACTGTCTAGGTGGAGGAATGCATCGGGCGGAATAAAGCCGCTTAGACGCACACTCTCGTAGTATTCGTAGTTGGGGTAATAAGCCCCGAAAATTAAGCTGTTAGACGAGGACATCGCTCTTGCAATGTGACCCCGAATAAGCTTCAGCAAGAAATTATCTATTCTGTTTATGTTGGCGCCGTTGTATAGAGCCAGGTTGGAATAGTAGTGTTTGTACTCCGACTCTGGTGTTCTGTGCAATCCAAGGCAGCGTCGAAGACACTGCCTCTCAAACACCCGAATCTTTTCCATTTGAGATGGGGCAACGTTGAACCAAACTGGGCATCCATAGGCAATCATCGGCCGGATAAGGGCCATGTAGCAAATCACCTTCACCCTGCTGTCAAGCCGGCTGCTATAAAACAACCGTTTCGTCAGGGCAAAGGCTCCCCTAGCCCTGGCCAGAGCAGCATTTATATGTCTGTCGAAATACAAATACTGATCCATCCAGATGCCAAGGTACTTTACTACACTTTTACTCGCCAGTGGATGTCCATTTGGCCCTGCGATCACCAGCTTGCGCCAGTTCTTTCTCGTATCCCTTGTGGCTCCACGCAACGGAGTCCTAAACAAGATAGTTTCTGCTTTCTGAAAGTTGATTTTCAACTTCCAGTCATCACAATATCGTTGAATCTCATCGAAGTCACTCTGCAAGAGAATCCTGATGTCCTCGATCTTTGCAGCTGTTCTGTACGCAATCAGGTCGTCGGCATACGCAATTGCCTGAGTTAGACTACTTATCAGATCGCTGGTGTAAATGCTGAATAGAATCGGCGAATTGACCGCTCCCTGCTGAAGACCATTTTTAATATTAAAGGTTGTGGCAGAAGTTACATTGCCACTTTTGACAACAAACTTTCTACCATTGAGCATATCATAAAGCATATATAACAGTGGCTTACTAATTCCAAGTCTGGTCAGCTTTAGATAAAGACCCTCTAACCATACGGTGTCGAAGGCCTTCTTCAAATCAACCAGACAGGCACCCGTACACTGCTTCTTAGATTTGTTCCATTGGACATCAGAAACGAGTTTCGACGCGGCATGAATGGTGTCATGTCCCGCCTTAAAACCGAACTGATTGTCCGGTATGATATTATTGTCCTCTGCCCACTTAGACAGAGCTCTATTGATAACTTTTTCGAATACCTTGCTTATGCTCGGAAGAAGACTTATCGACCGGAGATTCGCCGGATTGGAGTTGTCCTTTCCCTTTTTCGGGAGAGGATGCACCACAGCTGTCTTCCACCGCACTGGATAATATGCATTATTCAAAGCGTTGTTGAACAGAGTGGTATAAATGTCTACTGCTTCTTGAGGTAAATGTCGAAGTACAACGTTGGATATGCCATCGACTCCTGCTGACTTCTTCTTCTTTAATGAATCGAAGATGAGCTGGAGCTCCACCTTCGTAATTAACAAGGAACTGGGCCCATTTCGCTCGGCGATTATGGCGTTTGCCAAATGATCTTCATTGAACCCGGTGAAACCTAGGTTCTCTGATCGCCATTGCGTGATGTCATTCCGAAGGTAGAAGTGATGGAGCAAGACTCTGTTTTCCACGTCATGATTGGGGCGAATGCACGCATTCACCTTGTACACTTGCTGGAAAGCAGCCCCCACAGCCTCCACTTTCTCCTGCGGATCTTCGACCATTTGTTCACTGTGGTGTATACGTACTTTTTTGAGGAATAATTGAACGCAATTTTAATTGGCTTTAAATCTGTGGTGGCTATGAAAACAAGCTGCCTGGAATAAATCATTTTTCTAATCAGTTTAAAAAAAAAAATATATCTAACGACAAATTACTTTTGTGTAAAATTTTTCTAATAAATCCTAGTTTATTGATCTTTGCAAGTTGAGTTCCAAATAAAATAGAAGTATCAACAAATCCCTCAAGGAAGGCTTTCACAAAAGTTAGGTTTCATCGTAAGTAAATTGGATTTGGATAAGAATAAATTGATTCATGCTTGTTTTTTAAAAACAGATTTGTTCCTTCTTGTTACCAAAATCATTGGCGCAAAATTTTTAACATTTAAAACGAACACTAAATTACAATTAAAATGAGAGTCTGCTCTAAGTAATATTTTAAGAGCGTGTATCGGCTCTTTTTCAATTTTAAACCAGATAAAGTATACCTTAACTCTAAAACACTCGTCTAACTTTAAACGCAGCAATACCCTTCTTTATCTCATAAAAAGTGTACTTTATCCATAAAAAAGTTATTTCACGAAAAAGAATTAAATGTTTTCAAAAGTTTTTCTTAGCATTTATACGATTTTAAACATTATAAAATTAGGATGAATTCAACTAAGAAAGTTTCAATTTTGCAATATTGTGGCGATGAAACACACATACACTGTACCTTCAACTCAACTTAATTTCAAAAATTCCCAAGGGAGTGGAACAACAATTTTTATTAAATCAAAGATATAAATTTTGTCTTCTTGTACTTTAAAATATATAATAAGGGTTAAACAATCACAATCTTAATCTAATGGCACTTTCATTTCATTATTACCTTCTTCAGCTAGAAATTATTTGCTTCAAAGTATTTTTGTTTTGTGTTCATTTTAAATTTGTTTCTGTTGTGTAGCTGTGTCTCTTTCTTCATCTGTCAGATTTGGGCTTGTTCAACCCAAATTTCCTTACGTTACGTTGCGGAGTTCACTCTAGTTAGAAGAGTTGTTTAAAGTGTTTAAAATTAAGGAATAGTTAGAGAAGTGTTCAAAGCAAAACAACTACGTTAACTAGAGCCGGTTCTATTCCTTAAACGAACAATGTTTAAAATTTTGCGCCAATGTCTTTTAACGCAAAAAAGCGTGAATATCAATAATAAGGTTATTTTACTTTGAAATCTAAACCTAGTAGATTTATTTTTTAGTACTTTATTAACTAATCGATACATTTATTGAATAATTATTAATGCAATGTTTATTAAAGCCTTTAAATAAGGGCCTAGACATTGCGTTACTATTCACCCGTAAAACTTGTTCTAGCAAACGGTAAAATTGATTGGAAAATACAAATCCGGAGAAAACTCATGTTTAACGCTAAAGCTAGGATGAGTTCGCACTTTTAAAATGTCGCTTACTTTTAAATATTATAAATTGAATGTGCAAAATACACACAAAACCTAATATTTCGTTACGCACACTAAGCCAATTTTTCAACTTGCTTTTGTTTTCAAAAATGATTTTTGGCAAGTAAATGAATGTGTTCAGTGGGTTTCACCGTGCAAATATAATGATGGGAATAATTGTTGTGTTTTGCTATTTTAGTAGAGTTGTTAAAGAGAAACATTAGTATTGGTATGGTAAATAATACTCGTATTCCTGTTAACGTATCCCCCAAAATTACTAAACAATTGGTAGATATTCGTAGTTTTGGGAAGTAAACTAGCAGACATATTCCATACATACATAATATGTGTATCAATCATTGTTTTTATTTATTTTTAAAATAACTAACTTCTGAAAATATTCAAATAAGGGACAATAAGGGACCTCCCGGGTTTCTTTAAAAATAAACCGAGACAGGCTATAGAAATATGGGACAGTTTTGATGAAAAGGTCAACTAGTCCTAGAAATTCGTCAGCCCTAGATAACTTCTAATCAAGGTTTAAAGTTTATCAAGGTCAGGCGCGATTTTGTTAACCTCATATATGGGAAATTTACAAAAAAAATTATACCATCCGAATGATCTCTAGATCGTGATAATAGATCAACTGTTTTCTGTAATTGGTCAGCCATAGTATTTTTTCTATGAATTTTCAAAATTCGTTTCGGGTCACAAGAAAATATTATAAAATTTTATAAATTTATTTTTGAATGAAAAGTTTTAATTGTAAAATTGTCAAATACAGCTTAGTTTTCGAATTAATGCAACAATATTAAAAACAAGCCAGCCTGACCATTCTTTCAGAAAAACATGGGTGAATTTAGAAGCATTTTCAGTTTAAGGAATGGTTATGAGCCTTACATACTTATTTAATAATAAACACTCTTGGACGTAATTGTTCCTCTATGCCCCTCATTTGTCGGTTTATTAAATAGCATTTAAGGTTCAAAGTAGTTTGAAGAAAACAAGGTTTTAAATTTTAAGCTAAGACTTCTCTTTATGTAAGCAAACATGTCACTGAAGATATTTCTCCAAAAAAAATTTCGCAGTTTTTATTTTTAGCTCAAGAAGCTCAGCTAATTTCCTTCTATTTTTCAGAAAATATTTTCAAGTTGTCCAGGTAACATTGCCATGTATATAAGGTTTTGGATTGAAGTATATATTTTGGTTTATTTTTGAGCTTCAGGTCAAGATATAAAACAAATTCTTTTTTATATTTACGACGTTTCGTCTATGTCTATGGACAGGACAATCAAATCAAAGAGGATTATCTATATTTGTATTGATAAAAGGCTGCCTTACAATGTACATAGTTATGTCGTTTGTCCATAAATATTCAGCCCATGATGAGTCTAAGATCTGAACCTGAGCCAGATTCACTCTAAGGATACTCTCCATTATTTTTTAATCAGTTTTTAATTGCAACATGAAAATGAGCAAAAAAGCAAATCCAAAAAAAAACGGGTCTCAGGTTTTTGACAACATAAATAAGGAATTGTATTCACATTTCTGAGATTGCTGAGATCTCAGAAAAGTAAAAACAAATTGAAATTCGTATATGTAGCAGCATGCATATGTACATACATATGTATATGTATGTTGTTGATACCAGCTATTAAATCTTTTGCAGTGAAAATACTTACTTTCCCATAGAAATCTATACCTACCTATTGTTTTTGTAACGCTATCATGGCTCCCAACAACCATAACCATGCCCTCGCACAAGCAAAAGAAAACCTTAACCCTATACAAAATTGAATTCATGGTTTTATAAATTTAATATCTACCTCTAGGTTTATCAAACCCATCTCTCTAATCCCAAGTTAGTGCCAATGACCAAATATACCAACCCTGAGCCGAATGTAAAGCTGCAGAACGGATTTTGTGGTTTACCCTTCGACAAACGACCGAGACCGACGACTGCGACTGACGCACTTTCCTATAGTCTATTATTCTATTAAACCATATTAGTTCCAACAAGCAACAACGCATTTCGCATTTCGTATTGTTTAAACTTTGTTTTCTTGTTAGCCTCTCATGTGTAAAGAACATAAAAGCGCAAACATAAAAGAATCTTCGTATCTTCGACCGATACTTTATACAGAGCCAGCTAAAGCTACACCCCAAAACGGATCTACGCTTCGCCATACTGATGCACAATACCATTCATACCCACTGTGAGCCATACTGTCATTGCACTATGCATACAAAACTCCCCAGTAATATGCAACTGTAACAAAACAAAACACGGTAAGCCCTAGCTGGCAGCACTAAAAAACCCTGCCATTCCAACCCTACCTCGTTTCGAACGAAAGCCATAATCATTCGTGTGTTGTGTCTGCAAGAGTGTCACCATCAAGCTTGATGGCGCACGAAGTATATAACTTTTGTGTGAATGTGAAATTTCAGCTTCCGACGACCGACGTGACGACCCCAGAGAGGATAAGGTGGCAACACAAACCTCCCCCCACACCTCTCGGGAACTCCCAAAGCCCCATCAAAGTGAAGGTGCGGTGTTGATGCACCGCCACAAGCTGCCCCTCCACCGACAGCAGCAAAGCATGGCAAACACCAAGAGCGAATGTATCTTTTGCCATAATTCGATTCTCTGACGGCGAGGTATCTTTTAGGTTTTTTTGTTGTCTTGAATTTTTTTACCGCGTGCGTCGTAGCCGATTGTAAACATTAGACGGTTAGATCGCTTTTACCTTTCGAGCGGGCCTGATGCAGTAAAAAATCGAATCGTCTGTCGTTGACGTTGAGGATGATGCATCCACCGAGAAACTTCTTTAATTAGTTTTCTTGGGTCTTCTGGCTTCTGATGAGTGCTTGAATCTTCGAGAGATCACGGTTTTTTTTTAAATATTTTGACAGCAAATTGGTTCGTTTGTCAAAATAAGCATCTCAATCAGTTTTATGTGTGTGTTTGTGTAGTGTTGTGCTGTGCGGTTTTAATGTGCAGGCAAACTTCTGCCAATCGAAATCAAGGAAAAAGTTTTGTGTTTTTGATTCTTTTTATTTTTTCACATCACTTCTGTTTGATTTCGTTTAATAATTATGTTTAACATGAGTTCTTCGGTGAGCAAGCGATAAATGACAAATAAGTATAGTGTTTTTTTTTTTTTTTAATAATACTTCCCACAATTACGGTTGATTAAATTTTTTTTTTCAATTCTAAATTTCATTAAGTGAAGTTTTCTTTTTTTATTGAACCCTGCATAAAATTGGAAAATGTTACCCCGACGTCGAAGAGGGTGGTACAATGTGGAAAAATCAATTCGACAAAACATGAAGGTAGGGATATGGGTTTGATTTGGGGGATATTCCTGTAGATCTATTTGAAAGTTTTTAGAAAACTTTTTCAATACTCGTACATTTTACATTTCCAATTTGTAATTTGTAACTGGGTTTTGCAAAAGTTTTTCTTATTTAAACCTTATTTTGTGGAAAATTGCAACCTACATCATGTATATTTGGGTTATTTTAATTTTAACATGTGAAAGAGTATAAACATTTTGGAATTGTGTGTAAAAGCTTCTTCTAACAAACAAAAGTGTTTTAAACTAATTGACTAGAATAGTTGTGGTTTGTAAACTCGTTTATTATATTTTGTAGAATTGAAAAGTTAAATCCAGTAAAAGTACAATGTTAAAATGACTTTGGTCAGTTAACATGATGCAATATGTGGTGGGAAGTTTTTGGTGTCCTCTGACTCTGTTTTGTATTAAAATTAGTAGTAAACCATATTTAAGACGAAGCTTAGCTTTTTAGCATTTATGTGAAAATACGAAATTTTTAAATTTATGAAAACTGAACAAGTTTAATGAAAAATGTCAACGTTATTTTATTACCTTCATTGATAGTAAAATATTGGTATAAGAATATTTTCTGAATCAGCCCTGTACTTGCATTTGAGATTTGGTTTCGTGTACTAAATTTAAGGATTAGAAATTCCTAAGGGTATGTTTTAGTGGCGTATACGGCTTTTCTTCTGGGAGTGAGGGATTTGTATTGACACAGATCTAAATACAATATATAAAAGACCTGTCCAATTTTTCTTAATGTTGGGATTTTTCGGGAATAAAGTTACACTCTGGTCCCAAAAATACTATCTGCTCACACTACGTTATAGATAATCTTTTACCTACAAAATCTCCATGTTTTAAGGAGTGTACAAAATAAATATTTTTGAAAAGTGCTAATATGTATCTTTTGAAAACCATAAACAAAATTTGAAAACTAGGGTAGTGTTGCGAAAATTTCAATTTTGTTTATGAAATAGTTGACTCCGTGACAACCTCATCTGCCCTGTAAATGTCGTTAGGGTGAGGAGTCTAAGAAATTCATATTAGTCTAAACCTCCATTAGTGTAAGCTGCAACTTGCCCACTTTTTTAAGAAGAAATAGAGTATATTTGTTTTAAGAAAAGATAAATAAAGAGTACGGTCCAATAAAAAAGAGTATCTTTTTTTAAATTTTTTTCTTACCATCTAACATTCATGAAAAAAGTGCTGAAATGGCAGGATTATAGAGTAAAAGTATATAGCGAAAGTACATTTCTTAAAAGAGATTGTTATTTTTCTTCAGTATTTTTTTTATAAAATCTGAGATGTTTAGTCATTTGCTCTCCAGTTCTTTTAAAATGAATTGGCTATTCGCGATCTTTTCACTATCAGTGTCATTATTTTAATCAATCGTTTTAATCAAAAATTTTCTAGACAAAAAACATAACAACCACAAAAAGTCAAAGAAACAAAAATACTTTTTACCTTCAACAACTTTTCACATTAGCTTTGTTCTATTATCTTCTATTGAGATCCGAATCTAGATCTGGATGTTCTTTTAACACCTCATATAAAAACAAAATATGTTGTGAGAAATCTTCTTCTTTTTTTTGCAGCTAATTCGCGTTAAAATTTAATCCAGATCCAGATCCGGATCCCAATAGAAGATAGTAAAATACACACAGCTGCTGACATTTTATTCATTATGTTTTGGCATTTTTGGGTGCGTTCAGAAAATTTTGATTTAGGATAAGTTCACATTAACAGATTTTGATTAAACTTGTACAATGGAGGAACATAATGGTAAAATTTTGTGTAGACAGGTAGATGGATTGTGTGGAAATATAAATTTCATAAAATGGAGATGAAAATAATAACATTTTAACAAAATATTTAAAGAAAGAAGACAATTGTGAAAAAAAAAAATTAGTTTGAGTAAAAAAAAGAGTATTTCAGAGTTCCATATTAAAGTCATAGATCATAGAGTACGCTTTTATGAAATAGAGTACAATACTCTATTTTAAAGTACGGTTGGGAACACTAGCTGCAACCATTAAGTTCAACCGGTGAGCTGATTCTTTTCAAATTTGAATCGGAGTCTTGTTATGTAATTTCCAAAAGAAAACTATAATTGCTTGTTAAGCTCATCTAGAATGAGTCTAAGATATTTTTATTGAAACGTGAGTTAATCTTTGCTCCAAAAAAAGTAACACCCAATTAAGATCTTTAATATTTTTTAAGGTTGGTCATTGTTAATTTACTATGCTTATTTTCAATTTTTTAAACCATTCAATTCGATAGAAAATTTTATTTTCTTAATTTTATTAGTAAAATTTTCAAATTTGGCTTGCTTTCCGAGGTATACCAAAAGATTTGAAAAGTGGCCAGTTTGACCTTTCTTTGAAAAACGCAAGAATGAATTTACTAGCATTTTCGGTTTTAAGGGTTTTCTAGACTGAGCAAAGCCAGTCATTTGCTATTTTTTCGACTCGGTTGTTTTTCATTTTCATCAGATACTTTGTTATATAAAACTTTGTATTTTTACTAATTGGTCACTTGTGGGCATATAATTGTAGTAAAAAAAAAAAACATTTTGTAAAGGTAAATGATTTTCAATTCTAAATTAACATGAAATTTCTGTCAAAAAGTGCATTTTAAGAACTTAAAAATTTTAATATCAAATACAATTATGATTATATAATAAATGAAAATCGTGAATATTAAATTAATTTAATATCCATAAAAAATAAAATGCACGACTGGGTCATACGTACTTGCTCTTATGTTTAAGGCGCTGAGAGTTCAAGAAAATTATATGGAAATTATGAGAGAAAAATGTTTAAAAGCATATAAAATACTATACTTAAACTGGGTTAAGAAACCTCGTTGAGATTTTGAGATGAAAACATGAACGCCATGTAAATTTTGTATTGGATATGATTGTATTGGATATGATTCTTACAAAATTGTTTTTTGTAAAAAAAATTCTTTAAACATTTTTGAAGAACGCTTTTGGTATACAAATCTTAGTATATACTTACGTTCATATAAAAATCAAATTAATTAATTAATTTCCGTATGCAAAATTGTTTAATTTTATCAGAAATTTGTATGTAAAAATATCAATCTTAATCCGTTCAGCCGATAATGAGAAAATTCAAATTTAAAAAAACACGTTCTATGACAGGTACTATTAATAGTTGCCATGTGCAAATTGTATAATTTTGTGTAGTAGATCGTATTAATTTTAGTATATTGAAAAAGTTTAATCAAAATCGTAGGAATCGTTTTAAAGAAAAGAAATACATTTTCCTCTCCGGCTTTTTAACTTTTGTATGGAAGCTACCGTTATTTTTCATATATATAAAAATTTTTCAAAAAATATTTAATTAAGGTATCGAGCATCAAAAAATTTGATCATATCGTTTTCAAAGTACATATTTGATTTTCAAATAAGAATTTGAAAACATTTTTTAAAAATCAAAAAAAATATTTTCTTATTTTAAAAGCTTCTGTACAAAACAAATACTTAAATCAGTAATACCAATTTAAAATGGTTCGTTGGAAGAGGTACCATTAATAAACATTTTTTGGAATATGATTTCCCACCCAAAGGAAGCATTTTCTAAAAGTAAATTATAAATTTTTTAAGAAAAGTTGTCTAAGCGAAAGAAAAATAAGATTATCATTATTTATTTGCTAAAAAAATGTATGGCAGGAACAGTTTTTGGCTGAAAAAAAAAAATGAGAAAACATGTGGGCTTATAATCACCAAGAACCACTATATGTACCAAGTTTGAAAAAAATCGATCGAACCGTTTAGGCTGTAGACGAACAAACAGACAGACAGAATTATGCCACCCACTTTTTCGGTGTTCTCTATCATCGTAATGTCATGTTTGATTGTTCAAGTTTTTTTTCTACGAATCAAAAACTTACCTTATATGCAGTACCTATATCGCTGGTAAAAAGGTGTCCAAAAAAACTTTTAAGTATGCAAAATTGGCTGTCGTTTTTTTTTTTTTAATTTACGTTCTTATGTTGTGAGCTTATAGTTTCCCGGGTAACTAGGTTAACATAAGCTGTGTTTTTTTTACATGTCCAAATGGACATTGGTGAAAAAAACAACATCAGGACACTTCAACATTTGCCTTGGTCTGGTATTTTGTATAGAATAATCTTACCAACAAACAATTGACATTTTCTATACAAACTACCGTTTATACCGTTTTTATCGGGACAAAAGTTAAATCCACTTAATTATCTGGGCATAGCTAACTCTCTATGGACGTGAACATTGCTGTTGTTGTATTTGACATGTAAATTGCTTTGTTTTGTTGTCGTTTTTTTTTCAGACAGTATTATTTTGAGTTGCAAAAAAACACAACTAGCTATTATGTGGAAATGTATAATTCTTATTTGCAATCATTTCAGGAAAAGCTTATACATATTTTGTAAATATATTGTTTTCTAATATTAAAGATAATTTTTTGTCTTTTTCTCAACATTTAAAATTGTGGATTTATCTGGTTTTTGCACCGGGTGCTTCAATTATGGTCTTGAAAAAAAAATTAAATGAGCAATTAATTTAAAAAATTGCCCCCCCCCCCCTCACCTAAATGGGTGAGAACACAACATATCTCTCCCTTTGATTGTTTCTTTTTTCGCCCACCCAACTGCTGGCTTTTGTCTTTTTTACACTTTAGGCAAAAAATCCTGTGTATCGTATGAACTTAAGAAAAATACGTATACGCCACAGTGTGTCATTATCTCACAGATAGATATTAAATATTCATAATTATTAAAATCAGAAATATATTAAACAAAAATTTAAGAAATACATTTTAACTACTCGTTTTATAAAAAAAAACCTGAACTATAAACTATCATCGTCTTACATTGCTATTGATCAAAAAGGGAATTCAAAAACCGATCAACTCTTCAATTAAATTATAAATTCGTAAAACGTATTTTTTTTTTGTAAAATATATTTATTAATGAAACTTATGTATGAGTAAATAATTTCCTTGAAAGATTTTTATTCCAGAATATGTTAGTAGTATGGGCATTTAGGAATGTTAAAGATTAAAAATACTAACTAATTCACCCTTTTTCAGAGAATGCTCACACTGGCCACATTTCAATTTGTTTGGTAAAATTCGGATACTAAAGCAAACTTGAAATTTTTTTGACCATTACCCACTTAATATTTCAGCTTCCATTTGGCCTAACTGAATAGGCCTCCTTATTTCTGTAAAACATTGTAAAATTTCTTTAAACATTAAAAAGGAGAACATTATAGAAGTTCTAAGGAAAGTTCTTGATGGTCTTAAAGAAGTTTAAACGAGTTCTATTTGAAATATTAATGAAGCTTAGGTTTTGATAGATAGCTTCACAAATGGTTTTATAAAGGTAAGAATGCAAGTTTAAAAGAGCTTTGAATTTCTATAGATAGTTCGTAAAATACCTATTCAAAGTAATAATATAACTCTTACAGAGGTTAAAAACTAAAAATAGAAATTTTGTTTTCAATTTTTTTAAGTGGTTTCTTACCGGATATATAATCCATTTGAAATCTGAAACTGTGTTTCACATACGGTTATTTTTTAATTAATGTATTGAAAATAATTATTGTTATAAAACCCAAATATTTTCCTAGATTTGTTGATTAAATTCGCTTTAGGGTCCCTTTCTTTTCAAGGAAGAAATAATGTAAAATAATTTTATTTTATTTTCTTTTAAAGTATAAAGTATTCAATAAAGCTTCTAAAAATTTTGTACAGAAACTTTTTAATACTGACTGATTGAAACTACAATAAAATAACTTTTTAGAATATTAATCGAGTCAAAGCTTCATGGTCCTTCTTTAAATTAGTTTACAGATGTCTATCTGAAAGCAGATGCTAGTGGCGTTTAATTTTCTATATCTAGCTTTTAAACACTTTTAAAGAAGCAGATATTGAAGTTATGACTTCTATAATTAATTATTTTTTTTTATTTATTGATGAAATCCTTATAGAATCCTCATACATATCCAGACTTACGGATATAATGAATCTGAAATGTTAGTTGGGTATAGACCATTTCAAAAATTGCTAAAAAAAATTCAAAAATATATTAAACTTTTTCAATTTCACTGAATGAAAAATATTTAATGTAATTTTGCTTTTATTCAAGTAATGCATTTTTAAATTTTTTTTATACAAATGCAAAAAAGGAGTTAGCTGCTTTTCACTGTAAGCCGACGATCTGTATTCAACAAAGTAGACTAGCCAAACAATTTTATTTTCCGACTGTTTTAAAAAACTTCCAGACCTATACAAACTGAAAGTCAGCGTCGATTAATATAAGTCTTGTTCTAAGCTGTAAAGTATGTTAAATTTTTCATAAACATGCATATAGTACCCAAAAAATAGTATTTCGTTCAAAAACTGTGAAAAATTATAAGAAAGGGTTAAATTTGAATGGCTATATCTCTGTCAGTTTTAAATTAAAATGGCTTTTTGAATATGTGATTATTTAATCCTATTAATATATAGCCTATTTATGGTTCAAAAAAAGTTATGAGCAACTAAAAAATAATTAAGAAATTTTTGTTTTTTCGATTTTTTTGTTGTTTTATTTTTTGTTAACTTTTCTTGCTTATATTTGTCTATAAAAGTTCTTAAATCATCAATTTAGAGAGGAAATTAAATTCTAAAAGAAAAGTTTTAAGATTGTTAAATGTTGCTTACAATAGTTTTAGAGTTATAACAAACATAATATTGAAAAGTGGTCAGTGTAACGCAAGGTTGAATTTCCGATCTAAAGTAGGACAATGTTCCAAGAAAACATTATTTTGCATTTGGAATTTCCATATTTTGTTTTCTTCTTTAAATTATGCCCTTAAAGTTTCATATTTAAAATTTTCAAAAATTTATAGAGAAACATAATTGTTTCTGCAATCTACTGAAAATACCAAACAAAAATATTTAGAATTATTCTGATATTTAATGATAATATTTACACAAGAATATGAATATAGGTTCTGACACACATATTCCAAACCCTATGGATTACCCACACATCAAATATTATCGACCATTATAGTAAGTTTCATGCCTCTCTAGATAATCAATCATTTTATGAAACTTTTGTCTTGTAATATCCCTGTCTATGTTTACTATTTGCATTGCTAATCAACTTGTGATTTATTCCAAAATAATTAACTAAATACGAGTATATGGTCCACACACAACCTAAATGACTGATTTTGATTATCTCATAACATTCCATTTCTCTATTATTTGTTTTAGCATAATTCATGAAAGTAAACATTAAATCATCAAATTTCATCAAATCAATTAAACTTTAACAAATGGAATTTGAAACTTCTAAATAACAAAGTAAAAACTATCAACCGCAACTATTACAAACGGGAAATATATGTGTATTTATGTGAATCCAATCCATTTATCACTCAACAAATAATATTAGTCCCTCACCAAATCAACAACAATAAAAAGTGTAAATAAATCTCCCTTTGAATATCGATTAAATTTCATAAAATAGAAAATAAAAATCCCATCTGCAGTTATTCCGTTTTATAGCTATAAGTCTTCTTATGAATATTCATGCTATGGGCGGACGAAGCGAGGCATCAAATTACAAGATCTTTGCCACAATCCCACAATAGCTTAGCTATTATTGTCGTTTACAAATCTAAGATACTAAGCCCCACCTCGCCGTCAGAGTTGTGGTTGCATCTTCGTGCGTTGTTTTCCTCTTAAGCTTACTACTCTAAGAATTTGCTTCCCTCGCTGTTTAACAAAAATGTCTAATCGGATCATTGATATCAAAAGACATTCGATACATTAAATTAATTGAAAAGTTTATGCTGAATTCAATAGTGCCCACCGCACTGCTTTTTCGAATTAGATATCGCACAGATATTGCTGTCAACGTCGAGCGAAAGTCACATAGCTCTGTGATTTTTTCTTCATTATTCTTTAACGGAAATTAAGGAGGATGTTGAAATAATATGGGGATTTGGCCTTGCGGTGGTGAACTAAATCAGAAAATAGGAGATTTATTGGAATCAAGACGTCGCCGTCGCGTCGTCACCGATTTGATGGAATCATTTTACCAGACAAAGGGAGGGTGACTTTTAGGAGGTTATTTTTAATGGTTGTTTTGAAGAAAATGGTTGATATAAATCCTCTTCCGACCCACTGGATTATCCTTATTGTTAACAATTTAATTTCACCGAAGGATCTAAGGTAACTGAGTGCCTTTCACAAAAGAACTATTTTCATTTGGTTCTTATTAAATGGCATGCGACTTGATTTGTCCTCTTTTCTGTAATCCTTGAGGTTTCAGATAAAATAAATCAACAAAATTGTGAATTTTAATATTTAATTCTACGAAAAGGATATTTTATTTATATAATACTTAATTGAATTTCTATCAAATGAAAATAAAATCAATCAATTTCAAATGAATTATACAAATTTTAGAGCTATTTGAGTTTTCACAATGTTGTGTCTATTAATTGAAGGCTTTAACGCTAATTAAAATGTACAGAGGCACATGTTTATAAATTTACATAAATCAATCACACTGATGATGGCAAAAAGTCAATTTGGTGCATAAATACTATATTTGCAATTAAAATAAGCTTAAAAACTAAGCTGCTAATTACAGAAAATCAATTTATCCCACCACCTGTCTTTATTTTTAAATATTTAGTATTTTTATTTTCAGTATATTGTGGGTGTAAATTAAATAAATAAAAACAATCATGTATCCGTTTATAATTATGTTTTAATCCCATGGTTAGGAAATGAGACATAACGATATTATTGACATTTGAACTTTTGGTCTGCTATTTATCTACTCCTTATGAATGTGACAACAATTCTGAGTGAAACTATTGAACTATTTTTCTGCTACCTATAGCTTGTTAATGTGACGGAAATTCCGACTCAAAGGAAATTTGTTTTTTTATGACTAGCAATATTTCCTATCAATATATCCATGATTTAATCGTTTGAAGATTTTGAAGACCTTAACAATAAAAAATGAGGTGCGTATTTTTTTGATTGCAAAATAGTGTTATTCTCGTTTTTTTTTTTCAAAAAAAAAACTGTTTTTAAAATTCAGTTTTGTCCTGTTTCTGTTCTGTCTGTTGAAATACTATTTTTAAAAAGTCTAGCATTTTAAAAAGATATTCAACAGTAAAATGTTTGCTTATTCTGTTTTTTTTTTTTCTAACAACTCATTACTAACGAACATAAATTTAGAAGAAAGTAATTTTTTAACTTTATTGTTAGACAACTGCACTGATGCACTGATTGCTGCACTATTTTCCAAGCTGGAAGAGATTTTGTTTTTTGTAAGTAATTTATTTATATTGTTTGGATGCTGCTCATTTTTTCCACAACGTTACGTTACTGAGTATGTTGACCTGACTGCTGTTCAATTGTATACAAATCACTAGGTATTCAATTTCTTCACTACTCCTCCGTAAGTCATTTGTCTTATATTCAGTTTACATGTGCTTAGTTATAATTTTAGCATTGACTTATTTATTTACTTAATAAATAATATTCAGCCACGCATATAACTTAACTTTTAGTTTTTTAAACTTTTACACATTATTGACGCTGCAACTTGAAGTCAGGTCAATTCATACTTTTGCAAAGCATATTATTGCATATTAAAGAATCTAAAATTGTATCTTTGATAGTTTTTAATAAACAGATGTAGAACACAAAAGAATCGAATTTTCTGTAATAAAAAAATGTGTTAAAAAAGTGTCTTAGACAAAAAAATAACCTTGAAACCAATTAAAAGAAATAATGTTCCCTTTAATTTAGTCATAGACCAGATTAATAAAATTCATTGCTTTTTATATTTATCTAATCCAGCCATTGGCAGATTTTTGTTGAATAGAATTTTGAAAAACTTAATTGAATAATCAATTTCGAAAAGGTTAAATCTCGCATATTTTGTCCTATCATATTAACTTTTAATGCACCTATTATACTCAAAAAAAAGAAAAGAGTATTAATTTTGCTGTTATTGTCATGTTTTGTTCGGAAATAATTTTAAAAAAAGGTCAAAATTCTAGTAATATGTACGAGTAGGTTCCCTTTCCAATTTGTTTGCGTTAAAAATAATATGAACATACATACTACAAACAAAAAATGTTTGGAAATGTTTGGTTTAAAAATCAATAACTTATATGTCATTTAGGTATTGTATTGATTTGTTTTTCCCTTTGGGAGCATTATTAGATTTAGATTACAAGGCTCCCGTTTCCTTAATCTGCTTCCTATCCTAACCTTTCTCTTGCCTAATCTTTTCTCACCTCGTCTACTTCCTTTATTGATCTTTTCCCCCTCTTTTCATCCCCGCCTCACCTGAATCTTTATATTTCAAGTCCCCACGCCTCTTGTTCAAATTCATATATTCTGGATGTTCTCTCTTCTTTTCGTCTTCACCTCATTCCAGAGCCTGACTGTTTTCCATCCCGCCATTAAATACTGCAGGCACCCTTCTGTGATTACTATTTTATGAAACCTGGTATATGTTGATGCTTTTATTTGTTCCTGTCATTCTTTTTCCTTCTCTATTCTGCTTTTTCTTTCCATTCCCTCGCATCAGTTTGAACTGTTTCATCCTCTCTCCCATGTCTCTTCCCTTTATTTCTTCTCTCCCTCGTTCCCATCGTTATCCTCTCCCCCGTTGATCTCTCTGTCTCTCTTTCATCTCTTCTAAACATTCCCTTGCTATCTTACTTTCTTTTTCATTTGTTAATTTCTCTCAATAATTGTATGCCCTTTTCTTCGCTCTCATCATTATCTTTTTCTCTTTTTGTATTATCTCTTACCATGTATCTTAGATTTTGCCATCCTACCCCTGCCATTTGATGTATACCCCTTTTGCATACTTTCCATTTCTTGTCTTTCTTCCCATCCCAATACTCCCGCCCCATATCCCATCACCGTCCACACCAGAGTGTCGAAAAGCAACATCGTCTTCTCGCAAATTTTCATAAATTTCCTCCTTTCAATCACCAATGCTTCATTTATTGCCGCCGCTGCCTTTTTTATTCTGTTCCAGGTACTTAAATTCTTTTACTTCTTCTACCTTCTATCCCATCCATCTCCAGTCAACTGTTGTGTTCCTTTCTGATTTCTTGAAGCTCATCACTTTCGTCTTTCCACGTCTGCTTCCAGTCTTTTGCTCCCGAAATATTTCTCCAGTCTTTTTATCTGACTTAATCTTTTTAATCTTACTTATATTTATATTTATATTTATATTTATATTTATATTTATATTTATATTTATATTTATATTTATATTTATATTTATATTTATATTTATATTTATATTTATATTTATATTTATATTTATATTTATATTTATATTTATATTTATATTTATATTTATATTTATATTTATATTTATATTTATATTTATATTTATATTTATATTTATATTTATATTTATATTTATATTTATATTTATATTTATATTTATATTTATATTTATATTTATATTTATATTTATATTTATATTTATATTTATATTTATATTTATATTTATATTTATATTTATATTTATATTTATATTTATATTTATATTTATATTTATATTTATATTTATATTTATATTTATATTTATATTTATATTTATATTTATATTTATATTTATATTTATATTTATATTTATATTTATATTTATATTTATATTTATATTTATATTTATATTTATATTTATATTTATATTTATATTTATATTTATATTTATATTTATATTTATATTTATATTTATATTTATATTTATATTTATATTTATATTTATATTTATATTTATATTTATATTTATATTTATATTTATATTTATATTTATATTTATATTTATATTTATATTTATATTTATATTTATATTTATATTTATATTTATATTTATATTTATATTTATATTTATATTTATATTTATATTTATATTTATATTTATATTTATATTTATATTTATATTTATATTTATATTTATATTTATATTTATATTTATATTTATATTTATATTTATATTTATATTTATATTTATATTTATATTTATATTTATATTTATATTTATATTTATATTTATATTTATATTTATATTTATATTTATATTTATATTTATATTTATATTTATATTTATATTTATATTTATATTTATATTTATATTTATATTTATATTTATATTTATATTTATATTTATATTTATATTTATATTTATATTTATATTTATATTTATATTTATATTTATATTTATATTTATATTTATATTTATATTTATATTTATATTTATATTTATATTTATATTTATATTTATATTCATATTTATATTTATATTTATATTTGTTTATGTCTTCTAAGCAGAACTTCCTCGCCTTATGCGAATCTTACTTCCTACTAATTGTCCTTATTTACACTTTTGTTCTGGGTCAGTTTCTTTTCTCTGTGAAGTCTCATGTCTCATACTCATTACAATTTTCTGATATCACTCTTAATTTTTATGAAAATTATGGAATGGCTATGAAAATATTTTCTAGACGTTTTTACGAGTATTTCCCTTCCTACACGACAATATGGACCTAGGACAAATACCGGTATTCTCATTGCCTAAATTATCATTATGCGTTGCCCAAACAATACTGGATTAAGGCGTGGCCTTGAGTTCTTTCTTCCGGTTCCTAATTGAATTGAAAAACTGAATTAATTCATACATATTAATTAATAATGTAGATTATACCTACCTAATGTGTTGGTTCGTATGAACAGAACATGAACAGCCTGACCGTCCGGTCCGAAGCATTCACTTATAATTAGTGTCCCTTTCTCCAGAGAATACAGTGTAGGTAATAATTTATCACTTACTTCGTAGATTGCAAGGCAAAAATTTAAACAAGGTCATGCTACCATTAAAATAATTCTTTTCAGCAAAACTTTGCTTAATTAACTCTCTGAGTCATTGGGTAAACTCTCAATCTATATACAATCAACAATTGTATATGGAGTAAAGGTATATGGTTGTCGTTCTGTTAAACATACATTCCAGAGCGTACATATATGCCACCCGACTTTTTTAAAACTGTTAACCTGCCCTAGTTAAGTTGTTGTTGAATGCGTATAAAGAAGTTCTGTCTACTCATTGTGTGAGACTTCACACAAACTACCTACCTAACATACGTAATTAACTCGTGAATTTTTAATTAATTAACTCTCCCAGTGGGTAATGCTATGCTGATTACACACAACCATGTAAATATTTGTTTGCAAGACAGAAACAAAACAATTGCGTTTACTATTTTAGAACTTTTGATATAGAGAGGAAGAAGTCTTTTAGGCTTCTAACATACCTGTAGTTTTGTTTACGGTAACTTGAAAACATTAAAAATTTTTTTCAAAATTGAGTTAAACGATTTTTATCTCATGGATAGATGTATGGATTAACCTTGCTGAAAGAATATGCTATTTTTGCGATAAAAAGTAGAAAGTCTTTTCATCATCATACATTAAAGCTTCCCGCTTATCCGTCGCCGAAACTTGATTCGAACTCGTAAATTATTATTTAAATTCCCAGAAGTAATTTAAAACAAAAAAAGCTGTTCATGGAAGATTGAACGTGCACGATAAAAAGATACACTCTAAATGATTGAATTGAAGCCTTAAATTTGAAAAAGCATCAATTTCTGTTATATATTTGAGACTTTGGTGTGAAATAAACAAAAGAATCTGTCATTCAAGAAATTTTAAGTTGAAAGAAAAACAATAACTTATTTTAGAAACAAGAAACTTTTAATCGAGATCTTAACATAGTTATGAGTACCTTTAAGTTGTTTTTAATTTTGAGTTTTAACGTATTTTCATGCTTTTATGTCGAACAAAATTTAAAGAAAATTATTTGCATACCCTTCTGATTTTATATAAGGCATCAGTTAAGTATAGCTAGCATTGAAACTTATCCTTGAAACTTAAAATTTTGAGACGTGTAAAAAGCATAACTGGTTATTATTATTTGATGCCAAAATAAAGCTTATGACTTGATTATTTTTTAGCTTAGAAAAACACATTTTGGCCTAACCTTCCACTTCAACCATTAAAATATTTAATATCATTTTATGAGGAAGGTTGTGTCAGAATTTGGCTAAGAAAAATAATAGATAACAATAATCACAAGCTTCATTTTAGCACTAAAGTAATCAACGTTTAAAAATAAAGAAATAAAATTAACAATGATGAAGATAATGATAGCTATAACTGACACCTAATATTCTGCTTAATGGAGCAATTAACTTTTGATTTCTCAAAGCATAAACAAACAGTTAGTTTTTATATAAATATTAATATCTGTGTATAATTATATGTATGTATATATTCGTAGGTTTCTTCTTATTACACAATAATATGTGCATTAGGTAAACGAAAACAATATATTATAGAATAGGTTACGTTTTTCTTTTCGTAATCTGAAATTAATTATAATGTACTTATAGCCATAAGATTTAAGAAGAATTTAAGAGAATTTTAAAGAGAATAGGCAAATAGATTTACCCAAGAAGTACTGAAGCAGCTAAGTTAATACATCACCACCCTTTTGAAGATCGAAGAAGACAAGAGTTGATTTCGTATTGTTGTTATGATTCTGTTGAGCAGAAATTTGATGAAGAACTTTTTTTGTGTCTCAAGTATTTCCTAAAAAATAATCTTTTATTCGACCACTGATTTTAATTGTGCACAAAAAATTTTGAAATAATTTTGTTCTCATGAGTCCAACTGATTTACTCAACTTATGTAAGTAAAGGGTATTTTTTTTAGAGGTATAGAACATTAAGTTGGCAACACTATTTTAACTGGTGGCCAATTTGTCAGCTGTCAATTGATTTATGTTTGGTTTGGTTTGGCATTTTAACAGGTATAGACTGACGTCTGAACAACGCTTTCAAATTGGGAAAATTTATTTTGAAAATCATGGTTCTGTTCAAAATACGTATCGCACGAATTTTGTTCAACGATGAAGCTCACTTTAGGTTGAATGGATAGGTCAATAAACAAAACTGGCCATATTTGTAGTGATAATAATCCTCAAGTGTATGTTGAGACACCGTGACATCCAAAAAAATTGGCTTTTTGTTATGCTTTATGTGTTAATGGAATGATATTTGTCCGTACTTTTTTAAAATGATGCTGGCCAGAACGTGACGTCACGGACCCGTGAATTGACCTTCAACATCGTTCGATTTAATGCCGCTGGACTAATTTTCTTTGTGGATATTTGAAGTCACTAGTCTTCGCCGATAAGCCCAAACGATTGACTTCTTGGTGGACAACATTCGCCACGTTATTGCCAATATACGGCCACAAATATTGGAAAATGTTATCGAAATTTGGACCTCCAGATTAGACTAAGTCCAAACCAACCCCGGCTGTCATATGCCAAAAATCATATTTAAATTTTAATGTTAGAAGATTATCTCTCGAATTAAGTAAATTTTATGTTAATTGAAAAAAATCATCTTTGTTTTATTCCATTTCAAAGTTCTATACCTCTAAAAAAGACACCCTTTGTATATAATTTATGCTAACACAAATATGACAGGATATCATAAAAGAGTCCTTCTAATAATACAAAGATGGTACGGGAAATGTTAAGTAAACACGTACTTTTTATAACAGAATTATGAAAATTAGGATTTCAACAAGCCGAAAATATTATTTTTAGAAAATTGCTCCAATGACTTAAATTTCTTCCATACAATTATATTTGACCAAAAATTGAGATGGAATTCTCTCTTTCCACCTCAAACAATTAAAATTAATTTTATTAGTTAAATAGCTTTCGTTTTGGGTTGGGGTCAAAATTCTGTTATTCTGCTTTCAAAATTCTGCATGTCAAAATTCTGTTGACCATAATTCTGTTTTTCAAAATTCTGGATTCCAAAGTTCTGTTTGTTCAAAATTTTGTATCTTAAAATTCGGTTATTCAAAATTCTGTATTTCAAAAGGGCGCACTTTTTTATATTATCAAAATGATTTCTCTTTTACAACATTTTTACAGAATTTTTTAAGTACAGATTTTTTGTAATGGAACTAAATTAAATGTGGTAAGACATTGCATATATAATTGAAACGATTTTAAATTAACAAAATGCAAATACTATCTTAAGGCAGAGTTTTGGTCTGCTTTTGATGATGAAAAGCCAAACATGGAAGTTTTTGAAAGAACATAAGACAGTGTCGATGCTTTGAGTTGCTGACTGAAAAGCTTGGTTGGAAGATGAAAGGTGGGCTATATAGGCTCATAAACAACCTTAAAAATGAACGGCAATGAACTCCAAGACTTTAATTTTTGGAATAGCCTTTACTCATGTTTTTGACGCGTTTACTTCTTTTTTGCTATCACTGATATCTGATGTTATGAGAATTTTTTAGACAGAATTTTTGTTTTTATAGGCCGAATTTAGAAAAACAGAGTTTTCAAATACAGAATTTTGCACGTACATATTGATATACAGAATTTTGCATTTGCAGAATTTTGAAATATAGAATTTTGGCCAAAGAGAATTTTGACCAGATATAATTTACAAAAAAAGCGGAATTTTCTATAAACAGAATTTTGAAAACCTAAATTCCGAACCGCCCCTTTCGTTTTTCATGCAATTAAGACTTTTCCTCCGATAGTTTTAAATCCTAAGACAATTGAACATAAGAGCAAGGACGTTCAAACAAGTCGTTAATTTATTGTAGACATTGACCCCATTTAAAACAGCATTGGTTATTCACAGCACTGCAATATACATGCGTACATTTTTGCACAATTTTTAAAATTCTCAACCTGTTGAAGATTGGAGCAGATACGTTCAATTCAATATTATATTCTATTTTAAATGTACAAACAAAAATAACAGGCAAGGTAAGGTACCTCAACTGGATATATCTATTAACCTCCAAATTTTCAATTGTATGCTTCCATAGAACTTATAGAAATTCGTATGGAGCAAAAACTGCCAAACTTTTATTCTTTTGCTATTTTATTTTTATTTTTTTAGTTTGTGGGCATATGGGTATCATGCCCCATGAAGCTTACAAATTCGTATCACTGCTTTGAGTATAGAAACCCTATTTACTACTAAATCAAATTTAAAGTTTTAGCTATGATTGGAGTTCTTTCATATTTTCTGACTCACTCACTAATATGGTGTGTGGTTTTTTTGTTGACTATTTTGTAAAGGACACCAGTATAAAAGTTTTTATTTCTTTATTTAAATTGAATCATCACTCTATGTAATAAAAAAAAGTTCTAGAAAAAAAACCCAAATAAAATCCAAAAATACCATAAACTGTATTAAGACAAAATTCATAAAGCCCTGTAAGTAGAACATCCCCACAAAAATGTGGTTTTTATAAAAAGGCATGGAGTGTGCAAGTGTCATGAAAAATAAAATATATACTTGCCTAACTTGCAGCATTTCAATTGGCATAATTGAACTTCCGAAAGTGCTTTTATGGCTGTTATGAACTTGACAGTGCATACAAATAAAATAATAACAGGCAGAGTAATTTATAGTTATAAAAGCTGCATACAGAATTTATGATGTTTTTATATGTAAAGATGGTGTTGCGAAACCTTTTGAAATAAAATTATAAATTCTTTTGGGAAGATTCAAAACTTTTGGAAGTCTTATTTGACTAGGTAACTCTAGAAAATAATTTATCATTTTTATGATAGTTGGACTTTTCTATAGCTCTTTTTACTTGCAATAGATAGGAATTAGAGCTACAGCGGACTCTCGTTAACTTGAACTCATACGAAACCACGTCTGTTCAAGATAATGGATTTTTCAAGTTAGTGCATCAAACCTAGGAATCATTCTGGTTTTTCATTCTATTGCTCAAACTTGATGCTTTTTCGTTTCTTCATGTATCAAAATTCTAATTAAATGTCTTTTTAAGCCTTTTTTGTACTTTGTAACTCTTTAAAAATCAATTAATTTTATAAAATGGACTTTGAAAATGAAGATCTTGAACTCAAAAAAACCCAAGAAACTTCGTGGGATTCCCTTATACAAAAATCGTTTATGGACGAAGTGAGCTATACAAAGAAAATTCAAACTATTCAAATAAAATTTGTATGAAATTTGTTCAAATTAGAGAGTTTACAAATATCTTTACTGTTTAACTTATAGAGTGAGTAATGAAAAAAATCAAGTTACCAATCCTGGGAAATTGCTTGTTCAAGAATACATATAGAAAAAATAGAACGGTCAAGTTATTGGATTGTTCCAATTTTTGTATCTTTAAGTTAGCGAGAGTCCACTGTATATGGCAAGTAATGCATTCGTAAAACAAAGATTAAACTCGAGATTTTGATTAGGCTTGTCATTACGATGATAGGGTAGACGAAAAAGGTGGATCTCACAAATCTCTCAGTTTGTCTATCTGTCTGTTCATCTGTCTGTGTGTCCATTCGGCTACATCCTAAATGTCTGGATCTTAATTTCTTAAAACTTGGTACATAGTGGTTTTTGGTGTTTTTTTTCACAGATTTTTTTTTTAATTTTTTTAGAACTAAAAATAACGGTACCAGCCATTCATTTTTTCAAGACAATTTTACCAAATCTTATTTTTCTCAAAAACGGCTCCTCACCTTTTCTTAAAACAAATCACTAAAGGAAATAACATCAGTAAAGGAAATCTTTGAAAAGGAAACCATTTTTAAAAAATGGTTATTAATGGTTATTAAGGCCTTTTTTATTAGAATAATTTTTGTATACAGGAGCTTCTAAACATTATAATTAGTTTTTCTTACTAAAATTTTCAAACAAAAAAAAAACAATTTTTTAGATTTTTATAAAATGTTCAAAATGTTTTTCAAAATGTTGACAATCAAATATTTTGAAAACTAATAGCTACCTAGTCGATTTTTACAAAATTTGGAATTTATAAGTTTTTTTACGCGCTTTAAAGTATTTTAAGAAAACATTTTACTTGAATGTACTTTATCCAAGTGTTAAAAATGTTTTTTTATTTTTTAACAGCTCCTACAATTTGTATCACCTTTTCGGTACGATATATTACTAAAAATTATAAAAATATACAATTAGCAACTATTCATACTACCTCTCATCGAAAAAATAAAACTAAAATATAATCAAAATCAAAAATCAAAATTTTCAAAAAAAAAGTTTTTAAATTGTATGTACTCGTATTATTTTGAGAATTTGATATCTCAAAAATTAGTTGAAATTTTTTTCTGAGATTTTATTTTTAATGCAGATAAATGTTTCTTGAAATTTGCATACCAAAAGTTTTTCCTTAAAATGTTATAAGAAATTATATTATATTATTATGGTTATAAGAAATTATTTTCTTAAAAGAACCTCTCCAACGATTTAAAATAGTTTGTTTTTTCCATTCGAATATATTCAATCAAAAATTAAGATGGCGTTCTCCTTTTTTCTATCAAGCTCTCAAAGAAGTTGTTTAAGCTAACTAGAACATCATATTCCATGCTTTTAAATATTATTATTCACATAATTTTCTTAAACCCTTAGCGTCTTGAACATACGAACAAGTAGGTGCGACCCAGTTGTGCATTTTATTTAAAGTCATTAAAATGATTAATTATAATTCAGAAATAATAATTTGATGTTGAAATGGTAACAAATTATTAACAAATTTTTGATTAAAGCTATTCCATTTTTTTAAATTAAGATGGATTCATTTATTAAAAGATTTACTTAGCATTTGGCAGCACTCTTACACCCAAAAAAAAATACAACATGTAATCAAAGGAAACCGCTTTGATTTAAATACTTCTCGGAACGATTTTGATTTGAAGACGAAAATTTTTAATTCAAATTGTTTCCCACTTTAAAAACAAATATGTTCATAATTTAATTTAACCATAAAGTTTCCTTTTTATTTGAGATGTTATCATCGTTAATTTGAATTTATCCATCTTTAAAACAATGTTAATCAACTTCGGTCAAACTATAAGCATCATGGATTGAAATGCATACAAATTAAAATATACTTTTTTAAAACTTTAATTCAGTTTCGTCCAGTTATTGATTTAAAGTAAAATGGCAACCAACTCATTAAGGACATTTCAAAAATAAACACAAGAAAAGTAATTAAAAACTTTCTATGAAATGAAAGTGAATTTTGACTGGGCGTTAAATTTGTTCACAAATGTTTTGCAGATACTTCGAGAAATTACGAAGCGCTCCCGAAATTCTATACATTAAGCTTAAATATAAATTAAAAAAGGTTAACAAATCTGACTTTTACCTAACTATGTTACACTTTAAAAATACATGCATGGAAGTTGGAACATCGATTTCGAAAAAATGTTAGCATGTTGCACTTTGATACTACATTGAATGTACTTGAATGATACAAAAGTTGACTTCAATGTAAAATTGCATATGTTTTGCCTTGAAACTAGGTTGGTTTTGTTAAATTTACGTTATATATTTAAATCAACAGGTTTTCAACGTGAAATTAAATACTCGTAGCATTCATATAGTATTTTTCCACCTTAAATCAAATATTTTCCATTAGATTTTAAGTTGCATTTTTTCCCTCAGTGTATATTTTATACTGTACCATACGCATTTCCTTCCAGTCCATATGAAGAAAAAATCAATAAATACATACTTTTTGGTTATTTGAAGATGCGGGAAAACAATATTTTATTTATATTCCATGTTAGAAATCTATGGTACTTATGACCCTTATAATTGTACCAAATGCTCTTATTTTACAAAATAATAGGAACCAACATCTAATAGCAATAATTTCCTTTAATGTGTTTTCTCTTTCCTTATCATTTTTAGACCCCAGTTACATTGTGTAATCTCGGTGTTGGAGCCACATTTGGTGAATCAATTTTGCACGATTTACCACGAGATAGTACGGTCGTTACGAAAACAACTTGTGAGTTGCTGCGTGTGGAACAACAAGATTTTCGCCTAATTTGGGAGGTATGTATGTTATTTTTTATGTACTCATACATATGATTTCCTCTGATAAAAAAAAGTTTACACCCAAAGGGGGTGTGTGTGATTGTACTCTCGAGCTAAATTAAGTATATGATTTCATGTTTGAGTTTTTGATGGGTTTTATACTCTTGCTATGGTATCTGAGAAAAATATGAAGAAAAACTTAATGAGGCTGCATCGCATGTGAAGTGAAGTTACCTTAATTTATTTGAACGACATCCAGTGTTACCTGAGACAAATTTGTCTGATTGTTTGTTTACACTTTTGTGTTTGCTTTTCGTTTCTTTTAATGTCTGTGTGTGTGGGTAAAAGTCAAGTGAAATATTGCAATTAAAAATAAAATGATACTTATAATTTAAATTATTAAAGTTATTCAAACTTTCCTAAATATATTACTTTTTTACATTTTTATTATGTTATTTGTACTTCGAATGTGATAAATAAATGTGTTAATTAAATAAATTATTAGCTAAAAATAAATCTGTATACATTAGTCATGATGGTTTCCATTACTAAGTTTGTAGTTGCAACGATTTTTAATAATACAATTTGGAAAATAATCCAAAAAAGGCAAATTTCTTCAAATCCAGATGAATTTAAGGAAAATATAGAGGTAATGAGGAAAATTATATTTCTTATTTTTTTTAAATTATGTTAGGAATTTTATAGTGAAAAAGCCTTAGATTTTTACTTTGAAATTGAATAGGTACTTTGGATAAGAATGTGCAAGTGATAGGAGTTAAAACGAACAATAAATTTAATAAACCCAAATTATATTTATTATTTAGCTGATTTTTAAATTAAAAAAATTAAATATTAAAAGCAAATTTGCCAGTCAAATTATAATAACAATAAGTTATTATAAAATATCATGGAACTGTATTGGTTGTATTGAAGGTCGAAAGGTATTGTTTTACTTAAAGCTTTCGCAATCAATTTAAGATAAAATTCTAAAAAGTATAAACCTGACGCACCATCACAAATTTACATATGTATTTATCAAAATACATTATTTACGTATAAGCTTTTTAGTAAATATGTATTTGTTGCTAGTGATAGAACGTAAGACGATTTTTGATACATCTGATCTGAGATAATATCCTTTGATTTCTCATCAATTAAAAATCAGAGCCGAGCTGCTCCATCCTTCTGGCTGTGTTTCGTAATTGAGAAATTAAAGATGAGCGCTTTTTTACTTGCGATATACCTAGTGTTCCATTATGTGTGCTTGATATTTTGGAGGAAAATACCGTGGGAAAAATCTATCTTCCCCCATGAGGTGGGAAAGCAAAATCTTTCGAAATTTACTGTAAACGAAAAAAAAAATATTAAAAACCAATGAAAGCACACACATAAATAGCTTCCTTTAATTTATTTGAGGAATTTTCCCTTTATTTTTCTTTTTAAATAAAGTTATCAATCTAAAGAGCAATGTTTTTTGAAAAAAAAAATTGTGTCATTAAGTACCACTGTGACTGTGTTTTCTTTTATTCAATCCTTATTGCCAATTTTTGGTCAAATATCTACCGAAAACCAGATGTAAAATTCTTTCTTGGATTTTGAGAAAATAAAAAAACAACTTATGGTACACTTTCCCATCGTTTATTTGTTTAGTTATGTATATGATGCAAGAAAATTACCATTCATAAAATTTACCTTTCATTTTATTTTGCACAAAAACTCAGTATGATTTTAACAACTGGTTTCAGTATTTGAATAAGAGTTTATAGTCTAAGAGCCAACGACATAAAATGTCAAGTCATTTGCGTAACATTGTATATATGAATATCAGCCTTTGAGGTGTTGAACCAATAACCGTTTGTCTACCAACATAAAGACACGTCGAACAGATGTAAAATTTGACGTACAAATTTTATAACAATTTATTTCTGTGTTTTTGGGCGGAGGGTAAAAAATGCATACAAGAAATATTCAGCTTGCAATTTTGAACAATTGTTGTCATAGGTCAAACTTTTAATAATGGTTACCTTAAATACAAATGTTAAAAAACCGTAGAAGAATTTCTCGTTCTTCTCAAAAATGACTACAATGATTTTTATAAATTTTGTTTATGTGTTTATATTAGAACGTTCAACAACAAAATAAAATAGAATGTACGACTCGATCACACGTACTTGCTCTTATTTTCAAGTGGCCTGGAACTGAAAAACCTTTCAAATATGCAAGTAATTACAAAAAAAAAAATAGAGACAAATTGAAAAAAAGCATTTAAATCATCCTTTAATTGTATAAAAAACTATTAAGATACTTAGAGCTCAAAAACAAGTATGCAATTTAATTACTGGAAACAATATGAATATATGCTAAAAAAATTAAAATCGTTGGAGCTGTTTTTTTAAAAAACAATTTTTTATATATACAATTTTGGTAAAATTTAAATAAAAATGGTACGCATATTTATGGTATTTAATAATAAACGTTTATAACCGGTTTTTAAAATATTGAAATATGTAATTTAAGTTTTTTTTTTAAATCTAAATTTTATTTCTTTCAACGTTTTGATATGCAATTTTTTTAACATTTGAAAGGAGCTTTTGCGAAAAAATTTCCATTGCAATTGATTGATCCGTTAATGAGAAAATCTAAAATAAATATAAAAACATTTTATTATTGCAGCCGTGAGTAACGGTTTTTTGCAATTTATGACTGCACTGATCTTTTTTATCAAAATCATTAGTCATTTTTGAGATAATTAAGATTATCCTTAACGGTTGTATGGCAAGTACCGTAATTTTTGTACCTAAAAAAATTCAATTTCTCCTCTGAAATATCATCAAAAATCCCGAAGTTCAAAATGTTAAAATGATCGTATTATTGGTTTGGCCTGTAGATCCAGATACAAAAAGACAGATAAAATTTTGCCACCTAGTTTGTTGGTGTTGTCTATCATCGTAATGTTATGTTTGATTGTTATATTGATTTTTTTTTTGCACGAATTCAAAACTTTCCCTATAGTACCTAAACATATATCGCAAGTAAAAATTTGCAGTAAGCCCTAAACAAGAACAATTTTTTTAATTTATTATTTTAAAGACTCATCAGAACTTTCAAACAAAATTTGAGTTTAAAAAATAATATTTTGGTTCGGGTAAGTAATTTTCTTTGGAAATTTTATTTTAATCTATATATTACTAGAAACCAACTTTTAAAGTTTTAATATGAAACAACAAAGTTTTTAGGTTTTTTTTTCGTTAAAATTAATATTTTTACTATTCATGTGAAGCTACTAATTTGAAAAAAATATTGACCTCGAAATTTCAATTAGAAGGGAAGACGTCTGTCGGTGTGTCTATTCAGCTACAGCCTAAGCGTTTTAATTTTTTTTAGAACCTACCTAGAATCTACATTTTTTCTTGGAAAAAATTCAATAAATTTATTTTAGTTAAGGCTACCTTTAAAAAGGAAACCATTAAAAAATAGATTTTGGTTCCTCCAAAAGAACCATTTTTTTATTTTCGATTTTCTTCAAATGGTTTTTCTAATTTCAATAATTTTTTTCATACAGGAGCATATAAGAATATAAAAGAACAGAAATGTTTAAAAATAAATACTTTTTACATGTTTGAAAATCAATTATATTTTAAAAACAGCATGTCATTAAATCTTGGGTTTCCAACACTCTCAAGAATATTTTAAAATAAAATACTTTCCTTTAATGAAAAAATACTTTTACTTTCATGGAAAAATAAGGGTTCCTTTAATACAACAAGTGTTAAAAAACTGCTCCAGAAAATATTTTTTTCCTTAAATAAACAATTTTTTAATATTTACACTTAGCAACCAAAGCACCTTTCATAGACCTTTTTTTTAATTTTTAATTTTTTCATCATCACCTGAACGGATTTAGGTTAATGTTTTGTGTATACAAATTTAAAAAAATTTTATTTACAAGTCCATTTCAAGTTCTTTTCAAGTACAATTCGTTGAGTAATCTGTTTGAGCCATTAAATAATGACGACCATTGCGAAACTTAAGCGAGGTGACGCCAAGACAACAAAAAGCCATCAGCCACCGTAATCTGTGTTTTTGAGTTGATATAAGTAATCATTATTCGATTGCTTAACCAGACTACTCAACAAATTTTACTTTAAAAGTACTTGAAATAGACTTGTACTTGAAAATAATTTACTAGGTAGTATTAAAGTACCAATTACATGTACTTGGAACAAAATACTTGACAAATTACTTGTACTTTAGTTTTTCAAGTACCAAATACATGATACTTGCTTTCTTCATGTAAAAGTACAAGTACAAGGTACTGGGTGCTTGTAACTTATAAAAAGTTTACAGTTTACTATTTTTTAAACTGCCAGCCTTTTCTTCCTTTTCTTGGGTATTTTTGAATATGAATTCACTTATAAAAATTCAATACATACATATTCTAATAAAAAATTGCTAGTTTCCAAGTTTCACAAAAAAAAAATCGATCACAACGTTTTGGAAATATATTTTTCAAAAATCCAAATTTTAGTAGGCAAATTAGATGGTCAAAATCAAGTGATACCATTTTCAAAAAAAACTGAAATTAGAAACCATTTTTGTCTTTAAATTTTGATTCAAAAGTAGCTTTTACTTTTTTTTTAGAAAAGTTGTGCATTAAAAAAAAAACAAACAAAAATATTCTATGATTTTGAAAGAAACATGTTTTACAGGTACCGATATATTTGGTCATAAAACAAAAAGCTTGTGAGGATGATAACTATATACGCTTAAGGCTAGACAGACAGGTAGAGATACAGAATGAAAATTCCGAGACTAACTTTTTCATCTCTATGCTGATGTTTGTGTTTTAATCTTAAATGAGGTTTCGGGTTTCTATTTTAAACTTCTTCCATTTTGTAAGAATGCTTGATGAACTTTTTACTCTTCTGTGATATAATTATCTACAGCTCAAATGCTGTCTATCGCACGACTAATTTGTATATTCTCATCATTTTTCAAGGAAAACTTAAATATTTATTATAAGTCTCTGTAAATTTTTTTCTTTTCTATAGAAAGCATCACCATTAGACTAATTTATTAAACTTTAAAATACTCTTTAACCATATGCCACAAGTTTGACTTGAATTAATTTATCATTTTAACTAGGGTCATTGTTGCTTACCTCAAATATTTTCATTAAAAAAGGATAGACCCATTAATTCATTTTTTCTTCTTAGTTTTAATCAATTTAAAATATTATCTTCCTCAGGTTAATACCTTTTAGGGTAGATTTTTTTCATTTTATATTGAAGGGTATAGCTGTGTGGTATCTATTGACCCATCCTGGCTTAATTTTATTAAATTTTAACCCATCAAGAAGATCTAAAAAATAATTTTATTTATAAATTTATTTTGGCCATTAAGTTAAACCTTCTAAATTCATTTTAAGGTAAGTAAAGAGTTAAGCTAATATTGCCTTTTTTAATGGTGTTGATACTTTATTACACCAGTTGGCTCTCTGCCTTACTGGAACGTCAATTTAAATGGAAACTGAACTTTTGACAGCATCAGGCGCTACCAATCTATGATATGACCATGAAAAACACTTAAGAAACACATAAAACAAAATCTGTGGCTAACCGATTAGTGAAACTAGTTGACCCAAAAAACTTTATAGAAGCTTTTCGGATGGTATACTTTTTTTTCCAAATATTCCACAATTAAGGTACCGAAAAACTTCTGACCTTGGAAAACTTTACCCGTCGTTGAAAAGTATTCCACGGCTGACCTATTAGTTATGGAATACTTTTGTATGAATATCCCACATATTGAGATGTCGAGATCTCAGAGCCGAACGATGGTCATGTTTGTTTTCTGAAAATGTTAAAAACATAAAAAGAACACTTTTTATTTATGATTGTTTTAAGAAAGTTTTTTCCCATAACATAAGCATTAAGCATTGCTTTTTAAAACTCGCTGGATATTGAGACACAAATATTGAGTAAGTTTTACTTTATGTATGTATACAGTTCCTGGAATATAAATAATCAAAGGATAAAGAATGATAAAATGAGAGTAAAATCGTATACGACTCTTTGATAAAATGATTTACAAAACAGTTTTCCAATAAAAAGATAAAAACTCAATTTATTTCAAGGACATTTGCAATTTGTTTGGTTGGCTTAAGGATTCACATTAATATCACCTACCTGCATTAACTCAATGATATGTACATTTAAAATCCAAAAAGGATCTCCAAGGTACAAGAAGGTTAAGCTAAAACCAGAAATGGGAACAGGTTAAACCTAATTCGTATCCCACTCAATGGACTTTGTTTTTATTTGCATGTCAGCGTGAAATTGAGAAAGGAACCTGAACAAGGAATAAATACTTACTCTCTAAAAAAAACTGAAAAGATTCTTGAATGCAAAAGAAGACATGAGAATGAAAAACTCACCAGTAAGGGATATTGAAAGAACTTTAGAGTAAGCACGATTTCAATTACCATTTTCGAAAGCTTGAAAACAAAATGGTTTTAGAAATAAACGAGTCAGACAAGAGAACCCCAGCCAAGCCACCACAACTTTATGTGTTTTACTCCAGATAGAAGCTTGATATTTTTAAAGGGATGTAGATGGTTAAATTTACCTGCTTTGCTTTGATGAAGATAAATAGCATTTCTATTTTAATCTTCTTTTTAAATTTCCATTGAGTGGCATTGTTGGGATTTAGTTTTTTAACAGACGATGGTACCTTGATTTAACTTCAAAAACAAATGGTTTGAACAGATGTTAATTGAATAGAAATAATAAAAAAAATATGTTTTTTAATTGAATACTATTAATTTAAACGAAAAGGACAATTTTTCAGATGCGTTAGTTTCTGTATTCGTGAAATAAAAAGATTGGTGCAAAATTTCAAATGATTTAGAACGATGCTAATGTAATTTTAGCATGATAAAAATAAAATAAATTTTGTGGCGCAACAGCTCATGCAGAACCAGGGCCTAGTGACTAACAACTCTCAACCATTCCTGTGTGCGTGTTGTTGGCAGGAATGCAGGGGACCTACAATTTTTTGCCGAGTCCGAACGGCTAGGTGAGAAGCACTTATTCATGAGAAGTATACTCTTGGAGAATTGGTCAGTCCCTCGCAAGAAGCAGTACCTCGGAAAAAAACATTTCTGTTTTTAGTTGGCAGTGGGCGGGAATCGAACCCAGACCTTTGGCATGACAGTCCTACGCACTAACCATCATGCCACGAGGGACTACTAAGGAAAAGCTTATTTATCGGAAAAACGGCTTTAACGATTTTGATAAACAAAAATCAGTGTATTATTGTCAGCGGCGTATAAAGCTTCACTTCTCCTTTTTGGGGGGGTCATATACATACACAATTTTTTTTTTAGACTCTAAGGAATCGAGGTCAAAATTTTGGCAAGGTTATACTTCCTTTTGCAAAATTTTACTTTCGAAATTCTGGTTGTCTAAGTTCTGGTTACATAATTCTGACCATAAGTTAGACTTGAAAAATAATTGTTATTGTTTTTTTTTTTTTGTTTATAAATATTAATTATTTGAGAAAAAACAGAATAAACAGCATTTAACTGTTTGTAATTTTAAATTAGAGTTGTAAAAAGTTAGGATTTAAAAAAGCAGAATTTTAACGGAAAGAACTAATAAAACTGAATTTTTAAAAACATATTTTAGTTGAAAACCCAAAATTTGAAAAGCTGAATATTTTAAACCAGAATTTTGATCAACTCAAGATTTTAAAATTTACATGGTTGCGATGGTGCCTCGTATGGATTTTTTGTGCACGCGTAAGAAAAATATATAGGGTTTGAAGATGGTAAACTAAATATTGTACATATCTCTCACAATTTTCGAAGTTTGAAGACAGAAGCGACAATTTGCAGTTTTTATTTATTGAATCCCAAAGCGTTAACAGAATTGACCGCAGATCCAAAAAATTGAATGCAGACCAAAAACGGTCTTCGAACGTTCAAAAAATGTGTTAAACATGTGTAAATTTAAGATAACTTCTCCGTGGTTTTAAAGAGTGTAGCAAATAAATATTTTTGAAAAGGGGAAACATTCTTCTCTTTAAAACAGCAAGAAATTTAAAATTGGTCGAAAACTAAATGAGTTGAAATTCATTGAGAGTTAAGTTATTAAAAAAGTCTATATTATTGATGTCTTTAAAAAAATAAATTTGGTGGCACAACAGCTCGTGGAGAACCAAGGCCTAGTGACTAACAACTCTCAACCATTCCTGTGTGCGTATTATTGGCAGGAATGGAGGGACTTACAATTTTTTGCCGATTCCGAACGGCTAATGAGAAAGCACTTATTCGTGACAAGTAATACTCTTGGAGGATTTGTCAGTTCCTCGCAAGAGGCAGTACCTCGGAAAAAAACATTTCTGTTTTTAGGTGGCAGCGGCTGGGAATCGAACCCAGACCTTTGGCATGACAGTCCTACGCACTAACCATCATGCCACGAGGTACTGTACTACATTGATGTCTTTATTTCTAATAAATTTTTTCTTATCTATTTTAACATACTTCTTAAATCAATATCAATTTTTTGTTTCTGATTCTGATTCTGGAAAAGAAGATTTTCTCATGATAATTATAACATAACAATAATTCTGAAAATCCGGTACCAATGCAAGTACATATATATATATATAGAAATTTTAAAAGCAGTAATACTTTATTCCAAGACAAGCCCAAAACCTTATGGAAAATTCAGTTTTCAATAATAAATATTTTTTTTTTATTTACAATGGAAAATACGATTTAAACTTGAATTTAGTTTTGCCATTTTATTCGTTTCTATAATCTCTTTTAGTATCTTGTTGATCACTGTAAATTGATAAATATGAGCTCTTGAAATACACCGATCAATTTTAAACTTGTTCTTGTTTTTTTTTTTACGAAATCCTTACGAAGGAAATCAGTTAAACCGATCGAAAACAAAATTGAAAATTGTTTTGGCATTAGAGGGGGCTGCAAAAAATGAACATCTACTAAAATGATTTAGAATAAAAACAAAATCAATTGTGTTTCCCAATGAAATATTAAAATGGTTAAAATTGTTTTTTTGATAGATCTTAATCATAAATAAATTTACTTATTCATTTCACCAATAAAACCCCAAAAGTAATGATTGAATGTCAATTTTTACGATATCATGCCACGGGGCACTTTTTTTCGTAAGAGCAATAGATTTTGAGAAAAACGTTCACAAACGCACTCATTACCAATTTTACCAAGGCAAAATGAAGAGAAAATAATGTATAACAGTAAAAGCTCTTATTATAACGTTTGTGCGTTTTTCTCAAAATCTATTGCGCCTCCGAAAAAAATTATTAAAATTTTTTTGTCCAACATTTTCTGAGCATTAATATAAACTCATTGGTTTTTTGAAAAAAAAAAATATATCTACTGAGATATTAACAAAAAACCGTTATTTGTTCATTAACAGTAGAAAATAAAAAGTGTTTCTTTGATACGCTATAACTTCAAGATAATTAAACTTACAGAGTTCGTTAATACCCTAATTTTTTTAGATAATTTTAATGTCTAAATGTTATTCTTTCATGATTTTGTTGTAGAACGAAATTTAATAGAGTTGCTAAACTAAAACCAAACCACTTTCTTTTTCAAGATGGTGGTCTTCCCCTTACCCAGGGCACCCCAAAACTTCGTTTAATAAAGAGGAGATGTAGCCAAACCCAAATCGAACTTTAGCCCATCGATTATTGAAATTTTAATAATTTTTTTGACAAAATTTATTCCACCGTGAAGTTCTTGCACGATTTTCTCAGAATCTATTGCTTATATGAAAAAAAGTATTTTAATCTTTTTTGTGTAGAATGACATAAGCTACAATTTGTACCTTTGCATTTTTTCAAAAAGCTTATAGTTTTCGAGAAATTAAGAAAAACTGAATTTTACCCCCTTTAACCCCCCCCCCCCCCCTAAGAATATTAAGCCCCGGCCCAAATTTACGGAGTTTTTCAGGAAATGCTTTAGACGTCAAAACAAAGCTCTCTACCAAAATTCAGCTTTGTCGGAATTTTTTCGAAATGAATGTCTAATTTTCCTGGGCTAATAGATTCTGAAAAAATTAAAACCTTCACGATGGAATAAATTTTGTCAAAAAATGTATTAAAATTTTACTAAAAAATGTTGTATACAATTTGAGATTGACTTCATCTCCTCTTTATAAAACCAAGTTTTTGGGGTGCCCGGGGCAAAAAAAGAAAAAGAAAAAGAAAAAGAATGTGATTTGGTTTTGTTCAATAATTCGATTATAAAAAGAATTTTGAAATTGAATTTTGCTGTCAAAACTAAAAGTCCCTTGTCGTTTTATTTGAAATGTCACATTTTTTTTATTTAATTGCAATATCATCTGTAAAAGAGTATCTTCATGGTTAAATAGCTTCTTTGAAAACAGCTGGTTAATCAGATTGCCCAGTTAAAAAAATAATTTTGGCCCAGTGTTGAATATGAATATGAAGATACAACAAATATCCAATCAAATATATATTGAGGTATGATTTCGCAGCAAAACAATGCCCTTAAACGCGGTGCGGGCTTATAGCGGTTGCCATATCATCTGTAAGCCCCCTCCTTTGGTTATTTGAAAAGTGCAAGGTTGCCAAAGCAATTATGATGTCCATTACAATTATTTGATTGGTTTGAGGGATATTTTCTGAAAGCTCAAACTATAAACTAATATAAATAAATGACATAATTATTTAATTATTATTTTCGTATTAATTTAAAAATAGTGATAAAAATTCAACGAAAAAGGATTTACCGCCCTTAAGGCACTCCAATAATTACATGACCTCATTAGCTTTCCTCTAAGCTCTATCGTTTTAACGATAGCATTTCGACGATGATTGACTTACTTAAACCAAATATTTAATCGCCAAAACGAGATCGTCTAGACGATTTTCATTTTCGTGAAGATTATCGGTGTCGTTTGGCGATAATCGAAATACGAAATGACCCTTTGGACAAAAAAGATTATGACACTTTTTTCGTTGGAGCAACAAATTTCAGGAAAAACATGCACAATTTTGAATTAAATGTTATAAACTATCGTTTATGACACTATCAATAGTGTTTTTTTTTTCTAATTATTGCAGTGAAAAAACTATTGAAGACAGGATATCATGAAATAAACTTTATTCCAACGCATGAATAAGAATAATACTAGTATTAATTAATAAGTTCTATCTGATGTTTAACTGACTACTGAAAAATTGGTTCTAAGGGTACTAAAAGTCGTTACCTCTAAATGTAGGTAAACTATTTTTTTAAAAACCTTACCTACCAAATTGATAACAATAAATACACAAATTAAACCCCGCAAGAACTTAAAAATTTTCAAATCTTTTTTGTAGACCCATCATTAAAAAAAATTATTCTGTTGTCAGAACTGAGAGAATTTCACAAGTATACAGCTCAAGACGTATGTATGTATGTAAACGATTAATAATAATTATTCTCTATGAACCCATTGTTCATTCAAATTTTAAAGCCACCTTGATTGACCACTTAAAATCCCCTAACACAGGCCACAAAAACAAATCCTCTACCTTGCTACTTAAAACCTTACCTGCACGTCATTCTATTATTATTAATGGTTAAGGTGGTATGCCAAATAAACCTGTCACCGACATGAGCTACCTAATTTATCCCTTAATTTGTCATTCTATATACGTCAAGCCTTACACTTTTTCACCTCTGTGGAAAGCAAATTACAAATTGAAAAGTTATACATCCATAGCCATAGGTGGAAGGTAGGTGAAGTTTATTCAAATCGGCTTTTTGCAATTTGTATCTAAACAGTATGTTCGCGTAGCTTAATTACCGCCTAAACCATATATTTCATAATACCAGAAATGAGAAAACCGCAAAATGCTTTGTTCGCAGAAGAGAACTTGAACTAAAATGACATTTTAGCGGTAGGTAATTATTATTGTGGGTGTGGGTGGAGTGAATAATGTTTTTGGCATTAAATGCATAAAATGCAGGACACAGAAAATGCTAACCAACTGTGAGCAATTGTTTTGGAAACTTTGAATTCACATTTACATGACATCGTGAACATAAAAATGAGGTTTTTCATAAATACGTGAGAAGAATTGGCAAAAAGATATTCAAATGACATAAATTTGTTTGAAAATATTCGCAAACAGCTTTGAAAATATTTCACAAACCATTCCGCCATGCCATGCTTTACATTCTGCCGCATTTCAACTCGTGCCACATCTTGAAAATCAATATTATTTTGTTGATGATGGGCTTGTCGGGTATTTCCCAATGTAATTTTCACAATTTCATGGTCATTTATTTTTTCAAGTCGATAACTCTGCTTACTTACACCCGATTACGACTACGAGATAAGATTAAGTAACGTGCGGCAGACTGGGGCAAAGCCATTTGCATAAACAGTAATGATCTGGCAAAATATGAAAGTATCTTCTGAGAGCACGTCCTAACGAGCTATCTTATAGTAGCTAAGATCTCTTTGGGGTGTTTTGTCTATTTAAATTGCTTTTGTTGTGATATTTTTTTTTTTCTTTTTTGAATAAAGTTATTTTTTATCGAAGATCTCAATTAAAAGAAATTCACACTTTCCTCTGAGCGAAGTCTCTACTTTTGTAGATTTTTGTGATAGAAAAAAAAACATTTAATGTTGAATAAGAGAATTTTTATCAGTTAATGTCATTGGCAGGGCTGGATAGAAGGTCAAAAGTATACAATTTAAAAGAAATATTTACAGGAATATTTTGGAATCGAAGTCCTGGGAAGTGTATTGTTAAGGTTCATTTAACAACAAACTATCTAGAAACAGAGATATGCATAAATGGTCTTTCAATAGAGAAGCTGGATTCTTAGATGTAAGTTTAATAATAACAATAAGTTGTCTGTGAGATATCAAGTGAATTTTATTTGTATTTGAGAGACAATGTTACTCATTACGAGTTAATATGGAATACTAAAATTAACAGCAGCTTAGTTTAATGGCAAGAATTCAATTAAGGTCAACTTGTAGATAAATTTTTCGTCTAAATCAGCCTTGTATTTTTCACGAAAACAGTTGTCAAAAACACTTTTCTTGTCTGTCTATCTGTCTTTCTTTCTATCCGTTGAGCTACAAGCTTAAGGACTGAATTGATTTTCTTCAAACTTGATGTGTAGCTTTTTTGGTCATTCTCATCACACATTTTTATACCGGTACTTGCGATGATTTTTTTTTTTTTTGCAATTTAACACTATCGTATTCTTCTCAAAAAATGGCTTGACAACTTTTTTTTTTACAAAAATCAATAAACTACTTTTAGTAGAGGCTATCTTTAAAAGGAAACTCATTTTTTCTAAAAAGAGTTTTTTAATGGTCCGAAGAAAGCATTCTTTTTCTTTCAATTTTCTTGAAAATGAAAATTTTGCATAATTTTCTTATGCAAAAGCTTTCCAAAATTTAAATATGTAGCTGATATTGCGTTCAAAATTAAAAAAAAATAAAAATTGATTCCCACCAAATCTTCTTAAAATCTTATTGGCATATTCACAATCACAGCATAGACAATAACGTACTGCAAAATCGGCTGAAAACATTACTGCTGCTCAAGGAAGTGTTCAAAACAATCCATCAACCTCAATTCGACGCCGTGCTCAGGTATCTGTAATGGGGGCGATATCATGACATGTTTAAAAACTTTTAAACGCCACAACTGCATGCTTTGGGCTTGATTACCATGTGGTATCAACAAGACGGTCCCACATCGCATACAGCCAGGATTACAATGCAATTACTGTGAAACAAACAAAGTATGTAGTATACCTTCCAGGTGGACACCCTATACTAAAAGGATGAATAAGTCTTTATTCAATTCAATTTTTGGCATTCTAAATTCAAAAGTTGATTAAAATTTTCATAATTTAAAAAAAAACAAAAAACCCACATTAATTGCCCTATGAGTCTTCTAAAATTATACCGTACAATGTTGTACCATAAAGTCTTCAAGAGAGGTTCTAAATTTTTTGCAAAAAGAAAATTGTGTTTTGTATTTTGTTTTAAGAAAATTGAAATAAATTATTCACCTCAACTGAACATAGAACATACTAGATACGTAGATCGAAATCAGTTGATGGTTGCCATACCTACCATTTTTGTTAAGTTAAACAATGCAATGCAGAGCACGAGAGCACAATGAAACCGAACTTGTTCACTCCATAGCACACAACAAATTAAAACCAGCTAAATTAGATTAAAATTATTGAAACGTTTAAGATCACTGGCTGGAAATGGTGTTTTAAATAGAAATGGTACAGATTGCAGAAATTTCGAAGAGCAAAAAATTTAAATTCCAAATATTATAATACTTAAAATCCAAACATCGAATACACGGAAAAATCCTAGGACAAAATTCATAAATGCCAAGCATATAAATACAATAAATATATGGGAATAAATCCCATTTTAGTACATATTATTTTAGTACTCGCTAAGAAACTGTATTGTAGTGGCTTAACATCTGTTGATTTTCGGATCATGACACTTTTTTGGATGACAATAATCTCATGCAAAAATCTCTTTTTTGAAAAAATATATATGCAATAACTTTAAAATTTTTGAACTTAAGTACTAAAATCTGAATTGTTAGAAATCACGAAAGTAATAATACAAAAAAAATGCATATATTTATGAAATTCTTAAAACATTTTTAAGGAAAATTTTTGGTATGAAAATCGTACGCATTTATTAACATATGTGCGAAAAAAAAATAAATTTTCAAAATGAAATTGTAAATCCGTTTTTAAGATATAAAATTTTTTGAAATATGGTTTCCCATCCTAAGGTAGGCTTCACTGAAAGCAATTTATAGATTTTTTTAGAAAGTTTGTGGAGCCGTTTTTGATAAAAATAAGATTTTGTAAAATTTGCTAAAAATTGTATTTTGGGTACGGTTACTTTTAGTACTAAAAAATTAAAGAAAGCTTGAATCATCAATCAACATCAATCCACTATTCCAAGTTCAAATAAAATTGATCCAGACAATCAGGCTGTAGCTGAACAGACAGATATATAGAAAAAATTGTTAAAACTACTCTTTTTGTCTTCCCTCTCTTCGTAATCTGATCAAAATCTAGTTGAAATTTTTTTACGAGTGCATAACTTGCCATAAACTATCTTTGTACATAGGTATATCGGAAATAAAAAAAAACACTTCATCAACCCAATTTGAATATCAAAATCAATGAGAAAATTTTTCTTTTAATAGGCACAAAAACAAATGTGAATGTAGACATTTTGGAGACGCGTGTAATTTTTAATATCACACAGTACTAAGCCATTTTGGATTTTAGTATATCAGATTTTTTTTTAATTTTCGTGATTCTCAAATTCGAGATTTCGTTCCCCAATCATTTAGAATGCATTAATACAACTAACATAGACAGCTTTGAATTGTCAAAATGGGACCATTTTTATCTTTGTTATTATGTGTTGATTTCTATAGCTATCCCCTCACCTCAGGCCCCATTGACCTCAAATTCGCTCTCCTTCTTCATTACTAAAACCCTAACCCCTAATGCTTTCTACTATATAGAGAACCTTTTTTCAATGCCACATTAATTTTCATTCCTCTCTCGATATCTTTTCTACTTTCAATAATTAGGTAGCTTGTCATATCGCTCCAAACACCTTCAAGCTATTGATAAGCCCATAACATGGAGCAAGTACAGCACACATGTTGGTTATAATTGTTCAGGTGTTTGTGTGGGAACGTGTCAAGAACGCGCGCATAGTGAAGTCATATAATATCGTATCTCTACACCATTAACTTGGAAACTTGGCGTGTCGCCGTCGATTACCTTAATTTTTCTATATATTTTCCAAAGCAATTAGTTTCTGAATTATTATAACCCTGTTGCGGGTGTTTTTGTTTTTATCCGGAATCAATTTAATAAAAGATATAAGACTTCATAGTAATTTTTAAGATTGATTGGTATCTATTGATTTATATGGATAGATCGTCGATCATCACGCAATGGTCTCAGCAAGTTGCTTATAACAACAGCGAAACTACTGGCGCTTGTGTGTTAATGAAATTTGCAAAAATTGAACCTGAACACGACCATGGTGGTAGTGCAACTATCGCTCGCGTAAGTGCTGGAAACAATTAAATACTCGTACAATAACTTCTATCCATTTTTGCAATCTGAGTAATTTTTTTTTTAGTTAGTGATACTTTTATGATTAAATATAAAAATGTATACAAGCTAAATCTTATATCGCACCTATACTAATGCATCTTTTAATTTGTTTACTGTTTTTTTTTATTGCAGAAAAACAAAGAATTGATGAATGATATAATCACAAACTGTAAACTGAAAAATGGTAAGTAAATAATAATAAAAATAAAAAATGCTATCAGCGAGAATATATTTTCAAAACACAAACAAAGTTTAGTCTGTTTTGAAGAAACTAACAACTATACAGTTTATTTTGGTAATTTAACATACAACAACATTTTTACAATAATCGTAACTGTCCGGGGTTAAATCTATGAATTGTTTAATTTTGTGATTAGATTTATTTTGAACTTTCACCAACAAAATCTTTACGAATTAAAAGTGTAGATATTTACTAGCAAATGTATCTGGCATTGTGTAAGTTTGCAAATCAAATTAAAGAAAAAAATATCTTTCAAATTCTTCCGTAAGATTTCTTTGGTGCTTAATGATTTATTAATGCTTTGACCTTTACACTTAGGAATAAAATAAAATTCATGATTCGGTCCCAAGTAATTACTTATTGTGGAGTTTAAGGCTGTTAAGAAGTTGATGGTAGTAATATGGCTTTGGTGTTTTAAATTATGAAAAAGCAACAGAAAAAGTGTAGGTACTGGTAACTCTCATACATATAATACTTTTGGTGTTTTTCAAGCTTGCTCGAAAATGTTCAAAGTGAAATTAAGTGCTAACAATGTTTATAAGTACTTTTTGAATTGAGTTTCACCTTGTTTATTAATACTGGTGGACTTTTCATAAATAGTTACGGTTTTTTTACTCCCACTTATCTCTTTAATGCTCTATAGCAGAAAAGTTTAAATTGCATGAGCAAGTGTAGATAGTTAATTTCACTAAATAGGGGCTTATATTTATGATTCAAACAAAAGATTTTATTCAAATTATTCTAATCTATTTAACTTAATTTTTCGGCCAATTTTGTTTAACCATAAAAAATACAAGATATTTCTAAAGTGTGAGAAACATGACAATTAGAATTTCGTCATTCTCTGTAGGTAGGTTTCTACGAACCTTGCTATCTGCAAAATTTTTAAAATTGAGTTACCTAGTTCTTGCAATCAGGGGAAGATATGTACTTAACAAACCTTTAAAAATTTTCTTTCTGAACCAGGCGTAAATGTTACGCATTTAACAATAATTTTTCTTCCATAAGATGAATCAATAGCTAAGTGGGCTTCAGACGGTCCAGGGCAACGGATACATTCTTTCCTTTTATTTGTAGAATATAAAATTTTCTAAACCGCTTTAAAACTTTAAATGGTCCTTAATAGAGAGGTTTGAGACCTGCTTTATTGGTTGGTGTACGGACAAAACCTGATCACAGTCGGACAGATGCTTTGGAATACGAAAGTAAAGGTTTTGTGGGCGGGTTTTTTTTGGGCGCAACGAGTTCTAGAATATTTAAGATTGGTTATCAATAGTTGGGATATTTTCGTCATCAAAAGATCCACTGGTGGTTAGTTGTTATTTTTTTCCAAAGCTGATCTTATTCACAAGAGAACTATCGTAAAGTCTTCACTCCAATGCGTTGTGTTTGGACATGATGAAACCTTTTCACTATACCAAGTGAAGTTACTATTGGTGGTAGACGGTCGTTCTTATTCTCTGAGATCCTAACAACTTTGATAACTCGAAAATAATTTTGACTCAAACTGTCCCCCACGATCCTTGGTGATTCCTAATGGAACACCAAATCGAATATTGTAGTCGGACACGAAAACTTTAGCAATTGCTTCAGTTGATATATTTTTAAGGAAGAAGGCCTTTGGCCAACGTATGAATCTATCAACTATGGTCAAAATATAACGATTCCCATTGGATGTATCAAGAGTTCCTATCAAATCCATGTGCACATCTTCAAAGCGTTCAGTTGGAGCTTTAAAGTTGCCAAAAAGTGTTTTTGTGAGTCTATGAATTTTAGAGCACTGACATTCAATGCAAGATTGCAAAAATCTCTTACCTTTCAAATTCATTTTCAGCCAAAAGTGTCTAGCGGTAGTACCTCGTGGCATGATGGTTAGTGCGTTGGACTGTCATGCCGAAGGTCGATTCCCAGCCACTGCCACTTAAAAATAGAAATGTTTTTCCCGAGGTGCTGCCTCTTGTAAGGGAACGGACAAATCCTCCAAGAGTTTATTTGACATGAATAAGTGCTTCTCATCTATCCGTTTGGACTCGGCAAAAAATTGTAGGTCCCTTCCATTCCTGCCAATAACACGCACACAGGAATGGGTGAGAGTTGAGTTATCGGTTTGTAATTTTCTTGATCCTTGAATACCAGGATGTGAAAGAGAATGCTTAATGGAGAAAACTGCATGCCTAAGACATTTCTGAATGTAAGATCTATTCCCTTTGGTGAATTTTTCACGCCATATGGGACGGTTAGCAATGGAAATGCTATTTTCTCGATCTTAAGTGAAGGTTTTGCTTTGCGAGTCAAAATATGTTTCAGCTCCCTGAGCATTAATAATATTTTCAGGAGAAAACCCTTTTGAATTATCAAATAGATCGGTGGTATTGGCGCTCTCTTTAGTTCGTAAAAGTAAATTAGTGACCCTGTTGTCATTACTTTTGATTTGCCTATTGTCGTTTGTTTACTAGGCTATCCATTCTTAGTGCGTCGTCTGCCTCGGGTTTCGTATTGCTTTGGTAAATAAGGCTGTAGTAAGGGGTTTGTGATACCGAACAAATATTTGACCTTCTAAGAAGTAATTAAAATGTCGTATAGATAAATAGATTGCCAAAAGTTCTCTATCAAAAGCACAGAACTTTATATAGCTTCTTCGAATCAAATCCTAACGGTTTCCATCTTCTATCGATAAACTGTTCTAGTATGGATTCTACTGCAAGGCAAGATGCGTAGAGTGTTAGACGCGAAAGTAATTTTCGCTTAGATTTTGATCCAGAAAGAGCTGTTTTGGTTTTTGAGAAAGCATTTGGACTTTCTATCGGCCAAATGTTTACTTTTTTGTTTTAAGGTGTAACTAAAAATATTCATCTGTTCGTAAATTTGTTTCAAAAGTTCAGCAATTTTAGGGATGAAACGATGGTAAAAGTTAACTATTCGAACGAAACGTTGAATTTGCTTCAAAGAGATTTTTGAATTGCTTCAACCCGCTCATTTGATGGTTACAGTCCCGCTTCACCCATCTTGTGTCCTAAGAAATCTAAACATTGCTAACCAAATTCGCATGGTCAACCCATGGGCTGACAAATGCTTAGATAAAATTCTTATATGTTTTAAATGCTCATCTTTGTGTGGACTTGCTAAGAGTATATCGTCGATATAAACATAATACAAATCAAGTCCCCTTACAACCTCATGCATGAGCCTTTGAAAAGTTTGGGCTGCATTTCGAAGACCATAAGGTATTTTTATGAATTCCCACATACCGAAAGAAGTTGTGATTGCGGTCTTTAAAATATGTCTTCTTCAGCCACCGGAATTTGGTTATATGCCCGTACCAAGTCTACCTTCGAGAAATCCTTACATCCAAGTGCATTTTGTGAAAAAAAAAACTATAAAGATTGTGGTATGTGATATTTGTATGGTACAATAACATAGCTTGAACCTCGATAGTCCCCACACGAATGCCAATCATATAATTCTATCTTGGGAACCATGTGTAGTGGAGAGCAAGTTGGGGATGTAGAAGGCTGACAGATACCTAGCTTTTTCATTTGTTCGAATTCACCATTAGCAGTTTTATATTTTGAACTTTGTCTAATTAACTAACATTTTCCATTGGATTTTCTATTTGTTCTTTTTGAGCAAAATAGAAAAGTACTTTTAAAATCGTGCCTTTTATGGCTTTAAACTTTTAAGAACTTTGAAAACCAAAGATACAATCCAAATAAAAAAAAAATAAGTAAAAAGTTCTCCTAAATGAACTTAACGTTGGTACCATTTAAAATAAAAATCCGATGTAATACCGTGACCTCGTTAACTATGGCGTATACGTATCTTTTTTTTTTAAATTGAATAATTATTATAATTATTTCTCATGTCACTCTGCACTAAAATTATTCCATATTAAATTATTCAAACAAAAATTTCAGAACTTATAGAGAAGATACATATAATCTGAATCATAAAATTTATTCTCTTTGTATTTGATTAAAATTAAATCAGTTCGTCAGAACATTGCTGAAAATGTTCCCATAAGTTCCAATTCAAAACACCCAAAGATCGACCTACTCAGAGCGAGAGGTTTGTATACTCTCTCACACTTTGCAATCTGGTTGAATATTTGATGGCCTATTTATAATAAAAATATAGTATATTTCCTGTGAATTAAGTTGCTTACGAGTTCGTGAGTATAAACAACCAACCTTTTGGATGAAAATTGAAAATAATAATTAGAATAAATTATTCGAATTGTTTGCAAATGGAATCCCCCTGTTGATGATGGGAGTGAGGTTGGCATAAATGAGTGATGATTCACTCTCTGCAAATTTCCATAAATAACATTGATTTTAATATGAGATAATTAAATGCAAATTATTACCCACCAAACATATGTGTGTACATAATATTGATACAAACAGCAAACTCACATCATAACAATTTCTTCTAGCCAAATATTAATGTGGAAAATTAATCAAAAAACAAGCAAGATAACCACTTGATTATTCACACCTAATGTTAGCAGCTGTTTTTGTTTTTTTGCTTGAACTTTGCGGATTTAGTTGTTGGGTATATTAGGAAAGGAATCGTCGATTTATTAATATAATTTCTCTAATTTATGAATATAATGTGCCCCCTTAATACACTATACTTTTTAATGTGGTCTAGCCTTGGAAGGCAGTGTTATGTAGGTCTAAGTACTTAAAACTAAATATTTTTTGTTATTGAAAGTATTTTGGTTTTTAGAATAACCTTTATGATAATTATCATGTTTGTACTCTATGAAGCAAGAAAATCATATGGTTTCGTGAAGAAAACAATTGGAGATTTTAAACCTTACATTACCATGATGCAAAAGTTTAAAAAACATTGGGTTTTGGCAAACCATCTGTTTGTGTCGGTCTGTGTGCCCACTTGTCAAAAGGTCCTTGCAATTTAAACTAATAAGATTCACTAGAACCTTTTGAATAAAGTGAACCAAAAATAAGAGATTGTCCTCTCTGGAATTCGATCTTGGGATCTTCTGTTTGCAAATTCAATATGCTAACAACTGGGCTAATTTACAATACAGGTTTGCCAAAACTTGCCTCTTTGACAGATGTGTTCCTTGTTATTATTCATCATTATAATGTTTTTTACATTCAGCTGAAAATAAATTACACTACTCGCTCTTATACTTAGTCAAGCAAATTTGTATTTTAGAAATTGTGTTCTCAAAATTTTTCTTTAAATGCATTCAAATTGATTATGGGGACTGGCTAGAAAAAAAAATTAAAAATAGGAGGTAATGTCTTCTCATTTGGATGAAAGGACAATTTTTAAAAACAAATTGACTTAAAATGAAAAAAGGGCGTATGTGTGTGCATCGTGTTGTAATTTGTATTTTTCTTACAGACAAAATATATATTCATAACCCCATATTTTTAATAACATTTGCCAAGAAATAGATAGAAGTAGCACGTAGCACCCTGCTAAGCCATTTTCTATCAATATCTCTTTCTTGGTAGTTCAATTAAATAATGTCACTTTGTCCATAAGAAGAAGAAATTAAATACTTTTGCATAGCTCTTAGCAGTCATATTAATATCTCCCAAAAACACAAAGATTTCTAAAGAGTTATGCGTATACGAAAGTAATACCCGAAACGATGAAATTACCATTTTATGAAAAATTAACTTAAAATTTTTCCCAAGGATAAAACACCCTTTTACGATCCATCCATCCTTCCCAGCACCTTCACCATCTGGCTCAATTTAACAAAAAAAAGGAATAGAATTAAATCTATTTTTGTATAAGGGGTTAAGTAGGAGGAGGAGTTGGAGGAAGAGGATACAGCAATTAAATATCTTGTACTTCAAATCTTAAAAAAAAAAAAAAAAAACAAATTCAATGATAAGCTGGGTATACAAATTGTTAGATTCTAAACAGAGGTTATCAATACTTTCAGAAAATGTTCGTAAGTTTTTCTTTAAAAGTAGTTCAATATTAGAAAGTTGTGATTTAAGACCCGTTTGGTGATTTTCGAGGATTCTGGAGTCGTTATTTTCAGCCATGAGTTCATCAGTTCTACTAAAACTCTGGCGAAAACACTTCTTGGGCTCAGCTATATCATGTGGCAACTGGTTGACTCGTTCATTGTTACATTTAAAGTGTTATGTTCCTACATTCTTCGCAATAAAAGTTAAAATGCAAGGAATATTCTGCTAGATGAGGCTTAGCGCTTCTGCAAAGGCCAGCACATATAGGGTGGCCTTCCTTAACGCAAATACCCTTACAAATTACCCATTCACTAGGTTTTTTGCTAGTAGTAGAGTGCAAATGAGTAATCCATTTTAATTGCTCGCAATTATTGTGGAGTTTTGTGTTTTGCTTAAAAAAATTTTTTTCTGATTAATTTGCTTATTGTATTCAAATTTTTTTAACTTCAAAAATTAAAAATTTTATTTTTCGCAGTGTAACAATTTATATTAAGCTTTGAATCAGAACAGTGGGGTTGTGAAATAAGATAAAGCTTAATATTGGCTTAGAAATAAACTAGGTAGAGCTTCAAGTTCAATTACATATTGTGAATGATCCTCGATTCGATTTGAAAAAATAAACAGATGTTGTTGTTGTTTGAATGGCCAGAAAAAAAAAGAACAAATATAATGTGTTTAATATCAACAAATCTTATGGCAGAACATCTACTAAATACCTAAAATTTTATTTATTAAAGAAATAAGTAATTTTTATAAATTTTCAATTTTTCTTAACTTAGAAGTAACCATCTGCTTTTAAGTATTTTACTTTAAATAAAAAAGAGTATAAAATATTATAAATCAAACCAGTACCTACCAATAAGATAATTTTCGAAAGCTATTAAGGTCATGAGGAGTAATTGGGAATTGGGGTAGTTGTAAACACCTTTTTGTTTTAAAAAACTTACTAATACAGGTGAAATAGCACAGAAAGGCCTTGGAAAAAAAAATTGCTACCACCATGAAACTTGGTTAAAACGTTTCATGTACCACAAGAATGAAGAGTCTATACAAATTTTTTACATGGAAGGGTTTTTTTTTTAGGGGGAGAGGGGCGGAAGTTGTGGTGTATCAAACGGAAAAATTTACCTTGGTACAACCTAGGCAAATGACACATGTTTTTAAGGTAGTTTTAATTGCTGAATCAAATGATACCAAACCGAAGTCAATACGACCTCCGAGAAAAAAGTTATTGTCGTTTTTATGTTAGCATGACTGTACTTTCAGTAGGTACAAAACTTAAATATTACCGAAAACCACTTAAAAATAATGGTCCATTGATGAAACTTGGCATCAATGGTTTTTCAAGGTAAAAAACACGAGTAAAATGTTTTCCAAAAATCAATGTCTTGCAGTCCATTGCCGGTTAAGGACTCCAAGACTTTGATTTTGGGATTTTTAAGTGCTTCTTTTTTTGAATTAACTCACACGTAAATTGTGATATATTTAAAAAGTTGTAAGTTTTATTACGGCCCTACGCTGTTGTATTAATACCCTTAATAAAACTTAATTTCTTGATTTTTATATAACAAATATAGCTTTAAAGTCGTTCTGTTATGACTCGTGCTATTTGCTTTTTTGTTAGAAAACTTTTTTTATAAGCTCCTAATTTTTACTGTATTTACCTGTGCTTTTGCCAAAAGAAGATCATTTTCAGCTTTTTAGTAGGCGTATCAAAATATCGACAATGTTTTATGTTCTTGCATAGAAAAACTACCGTATTTGCCTTTTCATCATCAAAAACAGACCATAACTCTGCCTTAAGAAAGTATCTAGCTAATTAAAAATCGTTTTAATTAAGTATGTATGTTCTAACCACGTTTAATTTAGTTCCATTACAAGAAATCTGCTTTCCAAAACTCTGCATTTAAAAATTCTATAAATATGTTGTAAAAGAGAAATCATTTTGATAATGAAAAAAGTGCGCACTTTTATTATAAAAACGATTTCTCTTTTACAAAATATTTACAGAATTTTTAAAAACAGAATTTTGATAAACCGAATTTTGAAATACAGAATCTTGAACAAACGGATTTTAAAAAAACAGAATTCTGATCATTCAGAATTTTGTACAACCAGAATTTTGACATGCAAAATTGAAAGCAGAATTTTGACACCAACCCCATTGTTTTTTGTGTAAGAATACTTTAATGTATTGAAACTTCATCGACTCTAGAACTTTAATGTGAATCTGGCTTAAATTCTGTATCAACTATCTTCTGTGTCAATTTTATTGAATTCGCTCAAGAGACAATGATTTTTAAATTTTTTTTTGTAGCACTCTTTACGGAATACTTTTTTTCATTTTTAATTCTATATCAGAATCATCATTTCTGTCAAATTCATTTAAGTCGGTCAAAGAACAGCGAATCTTCAGAGAATTTCGGAACTTTTTCTTCGAAACTTTCTCCTTTCGAAGCTTCGTTTTGCGAAACTTTGTCTTTCGAACCTTTATCTTTTCGAATCTTTGTCATTTCGAAACTTTATTCCTTGAAATATTTACTTTCAACACCAACACAGGATTCCCCATTTATTATGTACGAAAAAAAATTATTTTTTAAGTTTTTTTTCTGTTAACATTTATTGTTCCTTTCAATACCGCTTGGATGCCTGTGATTTGTTTGCATTTGATTTTGTATTAACTTTTTGAATCGAAATGAATGAAACTGTCAACAGATCTTTTTTAACTGTGATTTCATAAGAATTTCGTTGTCTTGTTTTGAGACCAACTAAAATTTTTTTTCCGGATCAACTAGGCTTTAAAACAAAACCAATTTTTATATACGTACATCTTTAACTCTTACTTTTATTACTATCCATATTAAGAAACGTCAACATTTTTAAAGCACAGAAAAATATCAAATTAAATAATTTCTAAACATAAAAAAAACAAAATTTTAATAAAAGCATTTCCACTGTCATACACAATGTAACACCTCATAGATATTTTATTTTAATATTCTTTTACATTTCTGTTTACACATATCACCTCACCAGGTGTATTTTGTTATGCATATCAAAAAGTCAGGCTTATACACAAAACATAGTACATAGTACATACATACACTATACACAACAAAAAAAGAAAATATACTCGCATATTAATATTTCCTTGAGCAGCACAAATAAGAAAAACAAACATAAAAACACCTTTTACCCCAGCGAAACATGAAATAAAGTTATCATCTAGTCATTTTTCACCACACCAGTCACACCTTGGAACAACCCATATCACCTTTCTTACAGCAGAGACAAAAAATCCAATATTACATATATAGGTACGAGTACCTTAGCTCGACATTTTGCGATTTAAGGAAAGACGTTTTTGTTTAGGCCTTTGAGGATACAATAGATAGAGAATTGTTTGTTTGTGTTCGTGTATATGGTTGGAATACATAGTTTATGTTAGATCATAAAGATTTTGATAAAATCAACAGGAACCTTTTAGCTTCTATAACATCAGCAAAAGTATCCTTTTCTTTCGTGAAATTTTATATACAATCCTTTAATTGTACAAAATAGCTTAACACGTAACTTACTGTATCTCATTATCTATTTCAGGTTTCGGGGCGGGTATGTCAGCAGCTCCAGCGTCTCCAACAAAAAGGCCATTAAGCCCGGATCATCCAAATCCGGCACTTCCAATTACAGAGGTAAGAATGAGTAATAGAAACATTTGAAGACGCATAGAATGGAAGAAAGACATTACAAAAAAATGAATCTTCTTTGAATACGTCTTTTGGGGCTTAAATTTCTTCTTCCTTCTATTTCCGGTCACTCAGTTAAGAAGACTGTAAAATACAAAAAAAAACAACAATCCTAATAAAAAAAACTTTTCAACATTGCGGAATGGGATATTTTACTAAGATATTTTTTTTTTCATGACTCTAACAATTTGTTCCTTTGATTTAATGCCGGTAAAAAGCAACATCCGGTTTAATGTTTTATGTTATGGATTTTAATGGTTTTCCGTTTCTGGTCAGAAGTTGCCTTAATTTTCAAAAGTAGGACAAGCAATTTCACAGATTGAAGTATATATACATATCTATTTCATCATTATATTTAAGGTCCTTTCTAACGACATGGCTAAAGTTTCTGGACAAAGATGATTTGACGCAAATTCTAGAATAATGACGAGGAAATTTTATGTATGAACTTTCGCAATAAACTCCCAAACACAATGGAATATTTATTTGATTGACTGATTGGCAAAGAATTCAAGTAATAAATGTGACAGAATTGATTGGTGGCAAATGAACTATTATTGTGATATGAATGGATTCGATATAGCTCCAATACTATGTACTTATTAAATAATTAAAGAAATCACAATTGAGACTGATGAGAAATAAATCTCAGAAACATGTCTGCTTATTGGTTTATGGTCGAACATTTATTTTTGAAAACAGTATCTCATCTGTCTTCCTTACAATGTCGCTGATTAAATATTAAGGAAACAATTTAGTTTTTTTTAGATTTTTTTGGGTAAAGCAGGGTTTGATGTCACCTTTGGCTTTTACATGTATGTATTATTAGTGACAACGATACACAATAGACTTAACTTAAAGGGCAAAACCCTTTTTCTTACTTGGGAATTGTCCAAACTTCTTCCTTAAAAAAATTGTTGTGTTATTGATGAAACAAGTATGTTATTCCTTTATAAACATAAAAATATGTAAAGTATATTAGGTTGGTCTTTAAAAAAGGGCATCTTGGACTTGGATTCCTAAATGAAAAAAACAAGATTTCTAAATTTGTTTGGATTTTATTTTCATTCCTATAATCGCTGTACCGGTTAAATTACCTATGTTTGCATACTGGGTACTTCATTTAATTTTTACTTGCGATATGAAAGTACTATATGGCAAGTTGTGCATTCGCTAAAAAAATTTAACTCGAGATTTTGATCAAACTTGTTATTACGATGATAGGGAAGAAGAAAAACAATGGAAAGAACCCGTTTTTTTAATTTTTAACTTCCCATTAGTAATTATACCAATTTGGCGATTGAAAAATGTTGACATATCTTGACGTTTCGAGCTCCGTAAAATCGGAATCATTCATTTTAGAGAGATGTATGTGTTTGCACGTACGTTCGTACGCTCCTTCACTTTTTTTGTTCACTATATCTCAAGAACTAATGAAGATATCACCTTTGAATGCATTTAATTTTTAAGAAAAAAAAAAAAAGAAAAAAGTTTCAATACGTGCAGGAAATTTTCATAAAATACACTGGTCAACATAGTTTTTGTTACAGAAACCAAATAATATTTTTCTGTAGTTTTTTGGAGTGCTGAACTCGAATCTGAAGTCAGAAAAATTCCACCGGGCTACGTTTTTGAGATATTCCCGTTATAAAATCAAAAAACACATTTTTTGGCTGTTTTTAAAGTTGTAATGTGACGCGATGAAAATCGTTTCAAGAAAATTTGTAATGGTTTCTAAAAGAACTTATTTTCCCCTATTAAAATCTGTTTAAATTTTCTCGATATCTCTGTTTATACTCAGTTAATTGAAAGTCTTTCATTTATGATATAAATACAATGTAAGGGAGAAGGGGCAAACATTTGTGGCAGCTTGTCCATTTTTTAACACGAATGTATCATGCATCGTTGAAAAGGTTGAAGCAGTTTAGCTCTAAGCCATGAGGTTCACGAGATATTCGGCTTTAAAGCACTTAAAAGCAATATAATACAACTTCATATATGGAAATTGTCTTCCTACTCAATATCTGCCGAATATCTCGTGAACCCCATGGCTTAGAGCTTAACGACGATATAATGAAATGATGTACTCAAATCAACCTTTTCAACGATGTATGACACGTTCGTGTTGAGAAATGGACAAGCTGCCACAAATATTTGCCCATTCTCCCTTACATTGTATTTATATCATAAATGAAAGACTTTCAATTAACTGAGTATAACTCAGAGACAAACAGAGATATCGAGAAAATTAAACAGATTTTAATGGGGGAAAATAAGTTCTTTTAGAAATCATTACAATACAAATTTAAAAACAACAAACAACACGTTTTTTTATTTTATAACGGAAATATCTCAAAAACGTAGCTTGATGGAATTTTTCTGACTTTAGATTCGAGTTAAGCACACCAAAACCCTACAGAAAAGTATTATTTGGTTTCTGTAACAAAAAAAAATAAAATTTTGTTCACCAGTGATATCAATGAGAGGTTATTTTGTTATAGTCAAGGAAATCTATGGTTTGTCCCCAGATAAATTGTAACAAAAAAAAATGTTGTGCCAAAATAGACTCAGATCATTGGTACTTAAGACATATCCAAAATAAGCCTAAATTAGCCCATGGGAACATTATTATTTAGCCGTTTCCTATATCGCAGATAACAAAGCGTATTCCGATATAAAGAAGACCTGCGATACATCTGCTTATAGTAATTTTTCACGCTTTATCGAACCTTGATAACAGTTTTTACAAAAATAAATCTTCAAAAAAACGTTTTTTTCTTTCATGCGTAAAAAGCCTAAATTTTTATTTCTATTTCTGCTAAAATACTGTAGTTGTTTTTTAACAATCTTGTTTTTAGTTTTTTCTTGTTGTTATGAGTACCTGGTTGGTTAAGTTATTTGTTTATATCATGAAAAATAGACGCCCTAGGACCATTTGATTTTTTTTGTTTGACTAAAAATTGACAAAAGTATTGAATATAATAGTCAAATATAGGACTTAATAATATAAGATTAGGAAAAAAAATGTGAACAATTAGCTTTTTTTCTACGCTTTCAAAATTTTGAAATTCAAGGTTAATGCTTCGAAAAATATTCACTTGAAAAACTTAATTTGAAAAAAAAAAACTAAAGAATATATTTCTGGCCTTACAAAAAACAATAACATAATGTTGTACGTTTTAATATATTTTTAATATTTAAGTAAATTTTTGTATCACTAATCTGTTTAAGTATTTGTTTATATCTTAAAAAATAAGAAATTTGATTTTTTGTGTTTGACTAAAAACTGACTAAAGCATTGAATATTAACCACAAAAATAGTACTTAAAAACGTAAAATTTTGGAAAAAATCTGTTTGATTAATTTTGTTCCTAAGCATGTTTTCGATATTTTCTGCTTGAAGGTTAATTTTTCAAAAACGATTCTCCTTAGCAACTTAATTTAAAAAGAAATGCGTTTATGGCTTTACCAAAACCTATAGCAACCTATTGCACGTGTCATTGTTTTTAATAATTTTTTTTTTTTTTCAAATTTAAGTGATTGTTTTTTAAATTGCCCCTGCTCTAACAGGGGCCAATAAGACCCCCATTTAAAAAGACTTTTTTCTATTTTCGGTGACCTACACCCTCTCATCATTATTTGTATCGTATGCAAAACGGCTGCACATGCATAAATGCAATCAAAATTAAGCCATTTCCCGTTGGTGGACTGTGGCTAATTTTGGATATGTATATGTTTTGGCATGTGTTATTGAACCTAACTGCAAATGAATTTCTTTTGCTACTTTTACCTTTGCAACCGCGTAAGCCCTATATTTTTCGTAGATTTACCTGACTATTATAGCAATTTAAAGAAAAAATTGTTTTTCTTTAGTTTCGAATATCTCGCGAACAAATGATACTATCGACTTCAGGTTAATTTTATTCTACTCAAATTGACGTAGTAAAGAATTGGGTGAAATATGATAACATACCAACTTTCAGTTTTTTTTTTTTTGTAAATAAGAAAAACCTGCTGTTGGAAAAAAAGTTTTAGCTCCAATATCTTAATAACAAACAATAATAATGACTTCGAGGTAATTTTATTCTATATAAATATTAGTTTACAATAAATAATTGATACAAATTTTCAAAAAACATTAAATCAATAATTTTTTTTTCGTCTCAAATATCTTGAGAACAAACAAGGATTAGTTGACCTTGGGCTTATATAATTTTGCACACGAATTTATAATCAATATTTTAAGGGATTTGCGAAAAAATTTGACACACAGTTTTTTTTTAAAGAAATACAAGAAACTTTACCAAAAATCGCTGAAATTTTTTTTTTCTCATATATCCTTAGCTCACACAAAATGGTATTGGCTTCAGGTTAATTTAATTCTATACACAGCAGAATTTTGACAGACAGAACAGGAAAAAAACCGAATTTTGAAAAACAGAATTCGAAAAAAACGGAATTTTGAAATGTAGAATTTTGAAACCAGAATTTCGACCCTCTCCTATCTTTGTTCCTCAATTATCTTGTATTCACTCACTAATCTTCACTTGATTGCATATTAAACTTTAGGCGATTTATTAAAAATTAAAAAAATTCGGATTTCTAGCTTCCGAGTGCACCAATTAAAAGTTACAAGTGTGCGGCGCACCCAGCCTCTTTGTTTTTAGTGATGGATGGGAAACTATTTTTCAGAACTGGTTATTAATGCTACGTCCTAAACATGTTTTTTCAATGTTCTTCAATTTTTTCTTTTGATTTAAAGATTTTTTATACAGAAGCTTCTAAACGTTTAAAATAGTTCTTCTAAACAAATTTTTCAAAAAAATATTTTTTGGATTTTTTAAAAATGGTAAAAAAAAATTGTAAATCAAATTCTTTGATAACTATATGGTCGATTTTTATAAAAATCGGTATTTAACGTTTTTTACACTTTTTAAAGTATCTTTAAAAAATTAACTCTTTTAATATATGGGTACCCTCCATAAAAATGTTAAAAACCGCCTCTACGATTTTTTTAAAATGTACTGTATATGCAATAAAAAATTACAAATAGCAACTATTAACCTCCCATAGAATGTTTTTTAAATTTTGAATTTTCTCATCATTGGCTGACCAGATTTAGATATATTTTTTTGTACACATAATTTCAAATAAGATTTGAAAATATTGTATGTCAAAATTTTCAACAAAAAACTTTTAATTTAAAAAAAAAAATTTAATTTGGTATCTCAAAAACGGGCTAACAATATTTTTGGAAATTTTATTTCAATATGTACTCAAATAAATACTTAACATTCGCATATCAAAAGTTTTGATTAAAAGTGTTTTAAGAATTTGATCTACAGAAATATATTTAAACTAATTTCAATTTTTCATCTCAAACTCTCAAAGGAGTTGCTTTAGCTAATTATAAACAGTCTGAGAATGTCTATCTCCTTACGTACCTATATAATATAATCTTCTTAAATCGTCAGCTTCTTGACACATGAGTGCAAGTACGTGTGACCCAGTCGTGCATTATATTCAAAAATGTCTTCCTATTCAAAAGTAACATTTTCTAAAACAAATTTCAGATTTTATTTTAAGAATTGTGAAGCCATTTTTGAGAAAAACTAAGATTTTGTACGACTGCTAGAAAGAATTGTATGCATACTTGGCAGGTACCTATATTTTTGGTTCTTTAAAAGACTGAAAAAAAACTTTAGAGGGAATCACCAAAAACCACTCAATATGTACCAAGTTTTTAGAAAATTGACCCAGCAGCCGTTTTAAAATGTTGCCGAACAGGCAGACTTTCAGATTTGAGAGACCCATTTTTTTCGTCTTCCCTATCATCGTATTGCCATGCATAACATGCCCATATAGTACCTATGTATATCGCAAGTGAAATTATTGTAGCCTTTTGTTCCATAACAATTCCACTAGGTTTTTCCTGGAATAATTTCATTTTGCAATTTTGACATTTTAAAATATCGACATTGTCCTGTTTTTGTACCCAATAAAATAGTCAAACGATTATGTGAGTCGAGTAAATCTACATATTTGCAATTTTAAGCACACCAATTTTAAGCAATAGGTAATTAGAGCCATTTTAGGCAAATTAAATTTTAATTTTTTAATGAATTTTTTAGTTTTAGCTTGTTAAATTAAAAAAAACTTTACAGCATATATAACTAAACAAACTAAAACATCTCAACTCATTTTAAATTCAGGATTCCAAAAATGAAAAATTGAAAAAACGTGGGGATAAACATGGCTCTGGATTAAAAAAGCAAGTGGTAAACCATCAAAAAGCCTTTTCAAATCCCCATCCTGACTGTTCGATATGCGTGGTAAACTTGTCAATTATATTGGTAGCCAAAGAATTGTTGTTGTTTGTGCATTTTAAAAAAAAAAACAAATAAGCAAAATAAAATATCGTGTCGTCCAAAATATTTTAGATTCTATTTTGTCACCAAACCTTAGACTTTTTCATTCATAATAGTTTCAACGTTGTGTACATACCCACTTGTGTTCCTGTTTTTAGCACCCTCTGTACAGATAAAAACAAAAATAAAAAAACGCCCCACCTGCAATACATACTGTTTACACTATTTATGTCAATTTGTTCTTGTTTAACTCTCATCTATGTGTTTCCAATATTGTAACTCTAATAACCCAATTTATCTTTATTCTTTATTTTTAGTCACCAAGTCCTGCTATGTCCCGCATGGGATGGGCGCTCAGAACTCTCCTGGTCACAGATAGCTCAAGTTGTTTGAAAGATAGAAAAGTAAGTTTTCATTGAGTTATACACCCTTCGCCCTTCTTCGGTTGGATTTCATTTTCATGTTTCCTTCCTTCCGATGAAGAATAGTTACAAATTGAAAATGTTCCACAGGTATCGGGCAAATTAATCAGAAAGTGTGCTCCAGGCACTGAATTGGTAGATTGGCTATTGAATCTGTCACCGATTGTACACACCAGAGCCCAGGCGGCGGGCATGTGGCAAGCTTTACTGGAAGAAGGAGTCCTTTCACATGGTATGCATTTTTTTTTCCTTCCTTCCTCTATTTCATTGGATCCGGCTTATGCTTTGAGTTATATGTTCAAAGAATAGAATAACGGAGTTTGATGATAGAATATCGATATGGATACTTTTGATGTGGATACTTTTTTCTTTGAAAAGTTTCCATGTTTCCACTATTGTACATGTCCTGTATATTCTTCCTTTTTCTTTTTCTCAAACAGTGAACAAAGAGCAACCGTTTAAGGATAAATGTTTTTTGTATCGATTTCGTGTTGACGAGGAAGGAACAAGTGGCGGAGCACCACAGACGGATGATGTTAATGCATCTAACGACCATGTTCGTGAGGCATTAGGAACACTTTTCCAGCGGGGACCAGATGCTACACTTCGGATGATTCTAAGAAAACCGTAAGTTGGAAATATATATGTATATTTTGGCTTTGTAATTTTTTTTTATTTCTTTTTATTTTGTGTTGTTTTATTGAACGTGTTGAACGGTTATGGAATGCCAAATGTAGTTTGAATTGTTGTTGGGTGCTTTTACACATATTGGAAAGTATATTTTCTTTATTGTTCTGAATTTTAGATTGTTGAACTCTTATTTGAATAAGGTCACCCTGTGGTCCTTGATTGTGAATTGTAGGCAAAATGTATATTGACCAATTTTAATTACTCAGTTAGAGACACAGAACAGCTGCCAGTGCCAAGTGCACCTGAAATGACCAGGATTGTAAGGACCACTTAAAATTATTAGGAAATAGAACCTGCCGATAGAAAGATAGAATATGCCTAGTGGGTTTCTACGGAATGATTGAATTTTACTTTGGAAAAGTGAGGATTCGATATCCTTTTGATGTTTTTATGGTTATTTGTTGGCACTAGTGTTAATATATCCACAACTGGCCTTGTTTAATTCGTTAAAAGAGTTGGACAGTTATTGTTTGATTACCATTTTGTTTTTGTAAAATTTATTACAAATATGGTACAACATATAATATACTTTAAATGGGTATCGATTATGAAACATATTTTTAATAATTGTTATTTAAAGAGATTATATAAGACGTTTTTATTTTTTACTGCAGATTAGAGCCTGAACTGTCAAACAAAAAATTGTTTCTTTTTTAGCTCAGAGCTAACAATTTGTGTTTCTTTTGTGATTTTGAGTGTGTTCTGAGTTTGTTCAGAGCGCGTTCTATGAGCTCAAAATAAAAAAACTGTGTAGACAGAGTTAAAGGCTGAACACAAGCATTTTGACAGCTGCCTAGTGCTCAGAGCAGGCTTGCCAGATTGGGCTATTTATCGGAAATAGGGCTATCTTTTTCCTAAATTGCCAATTGCAATTTGGGTATGACAGCCTAATTATAATTGGGCTATAAATAGCCCAAATCTAGTCTTAAGTGATGTTTTTCTCATATAAATAAATCATATTAAAATTTACTTTTCTCCCCGCTTAGAATATCCTGAAAGCATTCCACGGTTTGGCACCACTTTAAATTGAGAGAACATACTCACTGATTTTGTCATTTCAAACCAACCGCAATAAACTTCACTTTGATAATATCTTGAAGTTGATCTGTTGCTCCTAGAATTCCCATTTTTATGAGAAAAATGTATTGGTATTGGGCTAATATTTGTGCTACTTTTTTGGCTCCGATGATATTTCAAAATGGGCCATTGAACTAGTTCAAGAGATGCCTGTATTTAGCAGGAATGGAGAGAACTTATTGAGAAGCACTTATTCATGACAACCAGGTGTAGTCGAAGAGCTACGAGCTACTTTGTCTAACCTCGTAGATGCAAGGCTACAACATTGTGTGTAGTTAATTTGGGACTTGTTAAGTACAAAAACTACGGTCTTTTGGGGTTGCCGCATACAAAAAGTTTCCATATGATTTTTTTTTTCAAAATGCACGGCTGTTATGTGGATTTAGTTAAGTGTATGCAATCTTATACAAAACAAAAAATAATGCCAGACGTGTTCGGTGGTCAAAAGTGCTTGCCAAAAGAACTTAAAAATGTTTAAGCTTAATAAATGTCCTTATCAATTCTGAGAAACTTTTGTTAGGTGAAACACCAAAACTGGGTCTCGCAACTATTAATAACGTTTTCCGCTTTTAAATAAATGAATAATGGATAAATAAAATAACTGTAAAATTCCAAATTGGATATGTTTTAGCTTATATTTTTTGCAAATCCACCTGAAATTATTATTTCTTCGAATAAGATTGCATAAACTTAAATATCTTAATTCCCGCCTAGTTAAAGAAGGTAAATTTTTACCATGTTTTTTTTTATTCACTGGATTTCTAAATTCAGTGTGCTGAAGATTTTACGAGTCTTGATGCCAGTTTTTCTTTAAAAGACAAGACTTATTATCATTTCCGAAACGGAAATCAATACTCAAATCAGACCCAGCAGATCATGTTCAGCCTGAGTGGGTAGTTGGTATGAAATATTATAAATAATAATTGTAGTTTTCATTTAATGGGTAATTTTGCGAAGAATTGAAGAAAAATTTTGGGTGCAAATAAACGTTAGAACTAACTTTAGTTGAGCATTAAAACGTCCTTTCACATACCTGAAAGCTGCTAGTCAAAATAAAAAAAAAAGCAATTTTATAGTAATCTTTTGAAAAGGGAGCAACAAACTAACAAGCTTTTTTTTTCTATTTTAAATAATATTTTCCTTGTCTTAGGAGAGATTTATTAGGCTCTGAATAGCGTGTCCATTTAAAGATAGAAAGCGGAAAATTTTGGAAAATTTGCTGTTTTAAGAAGAAAATGAATTTCGAAAAGAATTGGAAATGAAATAATAAGATGAAATACACTTCTTTCAGATCCTATTACAAGTTTCGCCTACACATATTAAGTGGTGAAGTGTAAAATGGGTTTTTGAAATAAATATGTTGAAATGTCTGAAAACGTGTTGTGCTACAGCAATTTTGATTTTGGATTCGAATTCACCGAACTTAAAACGAAAAGTATAGAGCAAAATTCTTCGTTTATAATTTCGTTTTCTTTTGTAGAGGATTTTTTGATTCGTTTTAAACTCATTTGAGTTTTTTTCGAGTTTTATTTTTCGTTACTTTCAGTACAACATCGTTTTCTGTAATTTTTGTGACATTTTTTTTTTTTTTATTTCTATTAGTTAGCTTAAGCTTCGTTTCTCTGAAATCAATCATTTAGATGACATTTTTTTTTCTTTTGCTTTGTTTCTTTTAAATCAATCATTTGGATGACATTTTCAGGCTTGGCTCTTTTTAGCTAGTGTGACTTTAATGAAATCCACCAATTTTTCTCATATTTTTTTTTTCAATTTTGGTTTCTCGTAATCGGCTCCAATGACTTTGGAACTGCAATGTTTTTCTGTTATGAAATTTCGAAGCAGAATTTGTTCAATATTTGTTTGTGACTGAGACAAGACCGAAACTACCCTATACCGATACTAGACTTTTTAACACGAGACCAAATGAGGCTGCATTATAAGAGACCGATACCGAGACGATACTAAAGTTTTTTGATTTTGACGATACCAAGACGATACTTACACAAGTATCGTTTTGTTTGCTATCTTGGCCCAGCCTAGTTCAGAATAACTTCTTTGTTTTCGATAATTTTGCTTTTTTCTGTAAATCATTTTCTGTATTATTTTTTGGAATATGCTTTTTTACTGTTAATATTCAAACCTTAGTCATAATAAACCAGGAATAAATGAAGCTGAAAATAATCGTTGTTTTACTGTGCGGGCACGTGACACAAAATATTTTGCGAATAGTCAATGGATCTTCGAAAATTAAAAAAAAAAATTAAGCTGTGACTTCAAACTATTCTAAGATGTAAAGTATTAATCTAAGTTTTTGTGATTTGTTGTTTTTTAATTTAATAAATATAGTAGAAACCACGTACGAAAATTGAGTACGTGACAAGGAAGGGCCACGAAACGACTTTTTTGGACATCTCTAATGTTCAATACATAATTGAAGTAGGAGTCCTAAACCTTAAAGTGAATTTAATGAATGCATTCTTTTAATAGACTACAAGAACTGACTTTTAAAGATTGCATTCTTTTATAATAATGCCAGAGAAAAATTCTCCTTAATATATAATCTATTCTCATTTATTACTATCATTTGTCATAAATCTATGACCTGATTTTTCAAACACTAACTTATAAAGTACGTTTTTATGACTTAACATTTAATATCAGGTTATCCCATTTAAATAGGACACATATCATCTATAATACTTTAATGGACATCTCAAATGGCCATTATATCCATTTATTATTTGTTACGAAAATTGTTCATAGAAATGAACTGTATCTGTTTCAAATTTATATTTTTATTATTATTACAAAATTTATTTATTTATTTACATTAATTTTCCATAAAATATATATCAGCCTCATAAGTTTTGTTTTCATTAATTCCATTTTAATCAAACTGGAGAGTTGCTAATGGAGAATCTATAGAAACGGTTTTCGTTATAACGGTCCTTATCGTCTCTGCCTACAAACATTCCCTGTTCATCAAACTAAAGCATTAACGAATGGAAATTGCGTTTCTGTGCTCTGGCTATAAATCATAATAATGGGAATTGGGAATACATTCAAACATATGGTGCTAGTGGTTTTTGCAAAAATTGCCATATTTTTTTCATTATTCCTTTGTATTTCTTGTCCGACATAATTTCTTAATTGAAGTTGTTGAAATCTTAAAAACAGGATCTAGGTACTGCAAAGTAGCCTATAAAAAATTAATTCCCAGATTTTCTAAAAATACTATTTTTTTTAAATTAAAACAGATTAAAAGAGAAATCATTTCTTTAATATCTTTGATTTAATTTATAAATAATATTCTCTTCTGAACTAATCAAAATAATGTTAACATTAATAAATCAAAGTATTATCAATACAAAACAACTTTAAACGTATCTAAAAGACACGTGAATATATATATTTTTTTTTAGCTTTCATTAAATGTAATTAAACTGATGCCTTTGTATATCCATGAAAGAGGGAATATTATTTATATTCTTTCCCACAATTTTAATCCGAAGCAATAAGGACTTAAAATAATGCAAGTAAATTTATTTTTCTGTCTGCATGTGTGGTGCCTTGAATATTAAAATACGAATTGCTGACATAATCCTCTGAAATAACTTAAATAAATTGTTCTTTCCGGATGAACTGTGCACTTTTTTATTTCCATAAGATATGAGAATAAAAGTATCTTTTTTCCATGGAAGAGTTGTCCTTGCAAAATAAAATTAATTGTTGTATACTTGCTAAGTTCCAAAGTTCTATTCGAAAAAAAATGTAAAATGCAAATGTACCAGGTGTAGTAAGATAAATTGCTTGTATAATATATAATATAACTTGTTTCACTTTTTCAAATATAATTACTTATTCTTAACTAAAAAAAATATAGATATTTGTTAACCTTTAGTTTGTCACCTTTAGAATTTGTTTGTTCTGCACAACAATTTCGACATTTTTAAAGTATTGCAATTTTAAGCTATGAATCATATTATTTAATCCTTATGGAGAAGGAGAGTATTTTTTAAAATATATAATAAGCATGGACATTGAGTATTTCCTGAATTGCTTTTTTTTGAAAATTTTAAACCTTTTTTTTTCTCAGGAGAGTTTATTAACGTTGATAACCATTCTTCAAACTCTCACTCCCTTACAGATTTTCTATTTGGTAGTAAACTTATAAGTAAGAACCTAATTAAAGTATTAAGATCAAATTTTCTCTAATCAGCTTACTCAACTGCAAAGAAGAAAAAAATCTGAATTTTCTTCTGAATCCTATTAGAGGCAAAACTTCCATCAACTAAAATGCATAGTAGCAACCATGAATCTTGATGCATACTGGCTTCTATTAAAACTCTTTTATGCATTTTAAGATATTTAAAGATTTAACAAACTTTACAACAAAATATACAAGTAAAAGTTTATCCATACAGGAGGCATCCAATTATCTAACACACATGCACTGTGTGTGTACCCAGATGCTTTGTTGAATGCAGCAAGCTTAACATCGCATAGTAAACTCCTTAGAGAAGAACTCAAATATATTCTTGGAACGCAGTTTTTGATTCTTTAGTTCAAAAACATCATAGGTGGATTATTAATTCAAGGGCCCCTTACCAAGATCAAATATTGTTTAATCTACTTGCTAGTCAATTTGTGCTCAAAAAAGCTCTTAGCGAGCAAACTGTGGGGTAGTTTTGATTTTGCCCTGTTTTATATTTTTGGAGGAGCTGAATTTGATCCTGAGGTTTGCAGTTAAAATTTCGTGACGCAAAAAGGAAAAAATGGCAAGAAAAATTCCGAAAATGAGTTTTTGGGAGTTTTTCACTAACAGCTCAAAAAGTGCCAATCATTCAAAAATAGCATAGAAATCTTCAAGTATACACAATTTCCAATAAATCTCTGTTTAAGAATTTTTCCTGCGACAACCCATTTAGACGCAAGCGCTAGTTGTAAATTGGCATATTTTTACTATTTTCGAAAATCCTCTTAAAAGCACTAGCGTTACGAGTAGGTATGTGAAAAATATGAATTTTTGTCTTCTTGAACCAAGAAATATTTTTCTTATGATATTTGATGCCTTGAGTTCAAATCTGGCCTTCAATTTGCTCTAGCATGTCACGTTTTTGCGGTATTCGAATCTTAAGATTTACAAAAAATGGGTTTTTATGCAAATTTGGGATTATATTCTTTCCCGAGGTAATTTTTTTTATTAATGTTTATGGTCATTCTGGAAAAATTAACATTTTACTTCATAATTCCCTTAAGTTTTTCAAATACCACTATTCATCTTCGCAAAACCGTTAGCCCTTATCTTAAACTAAGTAATTCGAGAAATCTAGTCAATTTGTCTTCAAATTAGGGCACATTGCAAGCAAATTGTAGTTGGGTATTTTGATTTATCCCCTGTTTTATGTTTACTCGGGTGCTGAATCTGAAGTTCGCAACTAGAATTTCATGGTCCAACATGCCAAAATTTACAAAATGTGCTACAAAAAGTTCAAACTGACTGGATTTTTCGAATTACGTAGCTTAAAACGAAGGCTTCAAGAAGGGTTTATTTGGCTAATAAAATAATGGAATAAAATACAAAATTTCACTTAGTAGTAGTAGTCACTTAGGGCTTTCGAGTGGATTTTCAAAAACAGTCAAAATACACCAATTTCCACCTAGCGCAAAAAAAAACCTTGAAAGAGATTAATTGGAAATTGTGTACATTTCAATGACATTTTGATGTAATTTTCGAATAATTGATAGTTTTTGAGAAATTGCATTTTTGTCCATGTTGCGTCACAAAATTTTAGTCGCAAAACCCAGATTCGGGCTCAGTACCTCAGAAAAAATAGAGGAGGGGCAAACTCAAAACTACTCTACAATTTGCATGGTAAAAATACAATATGACTGGACGAATATGCTCAAAAGACTTATCGTACAGGTAAAATAGGATTTAAAAAAATTCGTTCCATCGTGAAAATTGGTGAAATGAGAAAGAAGAATTGAAAGGGCCTATAAAAATATTTGACATGGAAGTGTGTTTTTTGAGAAGGAGTGGCGAGGGGGGAAATTTGAGAGTATCAAACAGAAAAAATTACCTTGGAACCACCTAAGCGTATGACACATGATTTTAAGGTAGTTTTAAATGCCGAATCAATTGATATAATAATCAAATCAATGGCTTCCATGAAAAAAGTTATTGCCATTTTTATGACTGATTTCTATATTTTCAACCAATAAAAAATTATGGGTCTTGATTCATTTGCTTTGAATAGCAATAATCAAAAAATCAATCAAAATATTTTAGTTTTAAGGGTGTTTCTTGAGGATTGGGGTTGCAGAAATGGTGCCCTTATAAAACTTGGTAAATTGCGTTATGTGTTATGAACTATCAAAATGAAGAATCAAAAAAGTTTTTTAAAATATCTATGGAAAAAGGACTTTTTCTGTGAGTGAAGGAAAATATAAAATTCTTTCACACTTCAGCCAAGTTGTTTCCGGCGCTAATATACAAAAGGCTCAGTGAATGGGTAAAAGAAAAGAACATCCTTACAAAATTCCATGCTGGCTTTAGAAAGGGTTATTCGACGATCGACCAGATATTTACACTTACCAACATCGCTGCCACATATAAAGATAAACACAGGAAACTGTATGCTTTTTTTGTCGACTTTCGTGCAGCATTTGACACGATATCTCGAGAAGCACTCTTTTACAAATTGTTCCGAATTGGAGTATCAACCAAAATCATTCGAATATTGAAAGCACTTTATGAAAATAATGTTGCACTAATGTGGGATGGAGATTTAGCCTCTGAAGAATTCGAAACCTCAATGGGAGTTAAGCAAGGGTGTATACTCAGCGCATTACTCTTCATTCTCTTTATTAATGATATAACTGATGCTGTAAAAGGTGGGATAAATTATTACGGAGCAACAATTCCAGCTTTGATGTATGCGGATGACATCGTCTTCTTGAGCGATTCTGTGGATGGGCTTCAGTTAATGATTAACAGGCTTGACGTGTACTGTAGGAGCTGGAATTTAACAGTCAATTTGATGAAATCCAAAATAATTATATTTAGAGATGGAGGTGGCCGGTACTCTAGTCAGGAAAAATGGAAGTTAAATGGTGAAGATGTGGAGATCGTGCGGAAATACAAATATCTTGGAATGCTATTATCAGCAAACCTTAATGTAAACTTAAATCTAGAAGAAAAGTTAGCAGACGCTATACGAGCTATTTCTGCGATATATATATATATATCACATAGTGCGAAACAAATGGTATTTCGTTCTACTGCGGCATCAATACTACTGTACGGAGCTCAAGTATGGGGTTATAGGTGTTATGAATCTGTTGAAAAGTTCCTTCGATATTTCTTAAAGAGGATGTTCCGATTACCAAAAAATACTCCAAATTATATGTTATACATTGAAGCTGGTACTCCACCTATGTTCTTGCGTACATTGGAAATGCACTTCAAGTACGTTATCAAAGTACTGGAAATGGAAGAAACGAGACTACCAAACATAATTCTGAGAAATGCAATAAGAACGAGCGGTAGTATATACAAAGGTTGGAAGAAAATTGCAGCGGACTGTGGGATGGAACTTGTAATTCAGACGAATGAGCATCCGTCCTCGTTTAGAGATAAATTTAATTTGATGCTGGAAAAAGTGGGTCAAATATCGTATAAAAGATTTACCGAGGATGCTGGAGCCTCTCTGTTTAGGAATTACTACAGCAAACTCAACCATCACCTAAACGAAAAAAAATACTTTCTCAACTGCTACTCTGTGGATAAAATCAGTACGATCCTTAGAATGAGAGGTGAGATAGTCAATCTGAATTTTATACCACACCGTTCTGAACTACCAATACTCTGTGAACTATGCAACATGAGAACTAGGGAAGATGTGTTTGAAGGAACTTCGAGTTATAGTGTTTTCAAAGGATACTATGCAGGAAGATGAAGCTTTAAGCATTTTAAACGGTAAAAATGGATGGGATGTCTTATACAGATACGCCGTAGCTGCACTTCGATACAGAAAACGAATTTTAGAGGGAGATTTTTAATATTTTTTTTTATTATTATTTTAATTAACTTTTTGTCTGTAAAAAAATTCAGGATATATAATTATATTGTCAACCTGGTAGACGGCCCTAGGCCAAACCAAATAGGCTTAGTTATTGAATAATTGTTAATTATATTAATTTGAAATAAAAGTCATTTTAAGCTAAAAAAACTATAAAATTCTTTCCAAAAAATATTGTTTATAAAAATCAATAGCACCTTTCAAGCAAACCCCAAAAAAATACCCCTTTACCTAAGATGTTTCTGTAAACTCCTTTAATTCTTCAATCTCGTAACTTATGAAATATATTTACCAAGTTTCAATAGCATACCATTCATTTCAAAGAATTTTGAAAAATAACCTCACATTTCCCCCTACCTTCAAAAAAGCACCGTTCCATGAGAAATATTTTTGTATGACAATAACTTGTCTATTTCGGGTTTTCGGGATTTAAGGTTTTCAGGATTCTGGATTTTCGTGATTTTCAGGATTTTGAGATTGTGTCTGTCTCCAGTACCAAAAACTAGGCCTTTGGCCAAAAACGGCGAAAAATTATAAAAAAAATTGTCAAGATTGAATAGTGGTAATTCTGAATTATTTCTTTTTAAAGGTCTATTCAATAGGCTCATTACTGAAACAAGTTTTAAATATTTTAGTAAAACATACATTTATGTACCTATAAAATTCTTGAAACATTTATAAGGATGAACGGCTCTCGAGATATTGGCAAAAACACGTTTTTTTCAAAATTGTGGCTGGTTCACTACATTAACATACATACGCGCCATTTTTCTCATATACTCAAAAACAAATATACTCAAACAAAACAAACCCAATCAAATAATTTGATATAAGTTTTGTAAGAAAGAAACCTCTTCCGACTGGCCTATTAAATATAGTTTAAAAAATTTACAGATTTCACTCCTTGAGTAACAATGGGGACATTGAAAATGACTTATTTGTGCTAGATAAATCTTTAATCTTTATAATTAGTAATCTTTCTTTTATATTGAATGTTATCTTTACCGGTTTCCAAGCACATCCATTTATGCCAATTTTAATCATGATTTTTAATAAGACCAATCTAAAAATTATATTGAACTGAAAAAAAATTAAAAAATTGTTAATCAAAATTAATTTGGCATTTCTATCTTTACTTGCACATAGTTACACATAAATAGATTTTTTTCTACAGCTCTAAGAACACTTAAGGAATTTGAAGCCATTTCATCATTGCGTACTCGTATTTTGATCATTCTTGAGCCATTGTCTCAACAAAAATTTTATCATCTGATCTTTTCATTGCTTCATACAAACAAAACAGAATAAAATAAATTATCAAATACCCAAATATACAAAGATGATACAACACCCAAAATAAGGCTATACTGTTGCATGATTTTCGTTTACTTTTTCTTTTTTTAAATTCCGTTTAATATTTCATATTCTCTTTGTTCTATCATCAACAAAATTTTGACTATGGACAAAATGATGTTAGCATGTACATATTGCTAATTTTGTTTTGTTATTTTGATGTGTATTGGTTTTTCCTCGTTTTTGGTAACACTAGCTAAAATTTGATTTTCCAAAAATACAATATTCAATGTTGGTAGTTGTTACGTCTCAAACAAATATTATTTGTCCAATTCGTTTGTAGCTTTTTATTTTCAAATTTTGTTTCATTTGCAAAAATAAAAAAGACATTTAATATTTTCCTTATGTCATTTTATTGACCTATATTTTCTGTCACTTGTCTCCTAGTTTCATATTTGTATTATCCTTGTGGGGTAACTCACTTTTTCTTCTTTCTATAGCTTTGTTGTAACACCAACCAAAAATTCAAAATTTCAACCCTCATTCCTTGTTTTTTTTCGATCTGTATCTGTATTTATTTTTCCTATATTCTTTAACTTAAATTTAATTTTCCTCTAAATACATGCCTTCAAACAAACATTAAATGCTAGGGTTTGTTACGTCTCCACAACATATTATTTAACTTATTATCTTTATGGGTCTTTAATTTTATTTCATTTTAAAAATACAAGAGAGAACCTTCTTTTAAACAGAGAGGCTGTACACTTCCCACCTTTTATCATTTTACTGACCTTTATTTTTCCCGCGTGTCTTCTATATTTAAATTTTCATTTTCTTTGTGTGGTAACTTTAATTTTGTTTTTGATTTAGCTTTGTGGTAACACCAACCAAAAATTCAATATTTCTGCTGATATTACTTTTTTCTTGAATTTGAATTTATTTTTCGTAGCTCTTATAACGTGTGTTGTAGGCAACGCTAACTAATAAATAATTACATATGCCTACAAACAAATATTCAATGCTGGTGAGTGTAACGTCTCCGCAAAATTCTATTTTTCCCAATTTTGTGTTTTTTTCTTTAATTTTGGGGCTTCTTGCAAGTCTATTCCGAAGAATTTGAATGGACAAAAGTCGATCATAATAGTCAAATATAAAAGTATTTACCAATTGAAATTTGCAAATAACAATAAATCGACTTTTAGTCTATTCAACAAGTCTATTTTGAATAACTATCCCAATAAGGGCGTTTGTCGCATTTTCAAAAATAGAAAATACATTTTCAGCCGAATTTATAAGCTTTGTCTGTAAGTATAGACAACCGTCCAACTCCAAAAATTTATTAATAAACTTTGTTTATTGCTGTCCTAAATTTGTCTAACTTGGCAAAGGCTTCGGCTGTCTAAGATTTTTCTAAGCTGACGTTTTATTTTACTATATCCATAAGGCATATTTTCAACTATTAATTACTTCTAAAACAACTGCTAACTAGTTAACCTTATAAAAAATCTAATAAATAAAGCGGTTTACGTTTTAGTTTTCAGATTTCATTGACCTATGTATATTTTTATTTCCTCTTGTTTTTTTATTTCATATCTTTATTTTCTTCGTTAGTCCGTCTAATTATACCTAAATAAAACTCAAAAGTAAAATAATTAACAAAATAAAAACAAAAACAACGAATCTCACAAGCATCCTACCTAACTTACTAAAGCACCTACCTACTAACCAAACATATCCCATAAGGCATCTTACCCTTCTGCCTACTAAAGTATCTATAACCAAACGCATCAAATCGCATTCTATTAATTTAACTAGGTAGGTATTAGCAGAAAAAATAATTGCCGAGCAGCAGAGCAAACTACCCCCATCGAAGCATCTACACGACTGAACAAACAGTGAACAAGCAACAAGAACATTGAACGAGTGAACATGAATACTGAACTTGAATGAAAAGTCATTTTCTTTAGTAATTCACTGATAGAGAGACAAATAATGAAACAAATCAAAAAACATAATGAACAGAGAGAGAGACATTTTGAATGAACTGTGGCACTATGGGAAATATTTGTGTTCTTCTTATTTGGGCTGATTCTCGTAACACAAACTTGCAAATCAACGATGACGATGAACTATAGGAATATTGATTGAATATTAAGTACCACTTTTTAATTATTCTATTTTAGATTTGTGATTGTTGGCTTATCAAGAACCTACGGCTACGTATGATACATCAAATTAATTGTCAATTATTGAATTTGCGAATAAAAAAAAAACTAATTGTATAGGTGCACAGACCAATGAGTTATTAGGTGGTATGTTAATGAACAGTAATATGTAATTATGTCAACGGAAGTACTTTCAAAAAATTCAAATTTAACATATTATATGTAGATCTATGTAATCAATCACCTGTATGAATTTGAGATTTTTAAATACAATCGTTAAAAAGACAAAAAATATAACTGCCAAAAATCGATCAACAAAAATTAGAATATCTAAAAAAATTGTAAAAAAATATAAAAAAAAAATTTAATAAAAATTTCCTCAAAGAAAAACAATTAATTATTTATTATCTTTCTCAAACTATAAAATTTATTATAATCAGACCTAACCGTAATGTGTAGTAAATAATTTATGAACCATCTATTTTTGAATTTTGAAGTTACAACCTTTAATATCTCATTTCGTAGATTTTTTTGGAATTTCAAAATATATGAACGAAATTGTTATATTAAACGTTACTATCGATAAACAAAAAAATTGTCACTCTAGCACATCTCATTTAGATTTTTGGCTTTTCGACCATTTCACATAAAAGCCCTATTCTATAATTCAAATTTAAAAAAAAACATCATTTTGCACTTCTACATACATTTTCTTTTCAAGCCATTTTTTTTAAACTGCCAACACATAGTTAAAGCTGCACAATAAACTGCTGACTGCATTTATAACTATAAAAATATAGAATTAAAATTCATTTATTCATTTTAGTAACACCGACCAAAAATTCAATCGTACCCTCCCTATACGCTAGCATTCATCTCCATACTCTGTTCATTTTAGTAACACCAACCAAAAATTCAATCGTACCCCCCGTATACGCTAGCGTTCATCTGTTCACTTTATTCATTCTGGTAACACCAACCAAAAATTCGATCGTACCCCCCGTATACGCTAGCGTTCATCTCATATACACATTTATTCACTTTATTCATTTTAGTAACACCATAATTTATCCAAAACGACCCTATAAACATTTTCAATGTTAAAAGTTGATGGCTACAAATGCTAACGATTTATGCTTCTTATTTTCTGAAATTTTATATAACTTTAAATAAATTTATTAATATGAAATAAAAATTAAAAAAAGCAAAAGGAATTAAAGGTAATTGAAAGAAATTATAAATTCTTTTGGGATTAAAAAGGAATTGAAAAGTATTTCAGTCCAACTCATAAATACAAAAGTAGTCAATACAAAATTTTCAAGAACTTTTGATGAATTTTAGTACAAGTACAAGTATACGTACTGGTGCTAAGAATTTTCGAGTACAAGTTCCAAGGAATTGTACTGTTACTAACAAATTTGAAGTACAAGGTAATTGTACAAGTACATGTACTTAAGCCTTAAGTACACAAGTCTGTATATACCAATGTACATATATCCCAGATGTTAATCATGGGACTCAATTTTTTAACCATGAACTGTTTAACTAGCTACCAAAAAAAAATTGATCGTGCAACAGCTCGTGGAGAATCAGGGCCTAGTGACTTTCAACTTTCCTGTGTGCGTGTTATTGGCCACAATTATTAGTAGGAGTGTAGCCCTCTTCCATTCCTGTCGACTATCAACACACCATAGTCCTTATAGTCTGTAGGTTCTAGCTCTCTAATTGATGTCGTAAATATATTAATAATTTAAAGGATTGTACTTGCATTTAAAGATTATATGATTTAAGTTTGCATTTTAAATCAAGCAATTTATAAACAGAAAATGATCTCGGCAAAACAAAAAAACGTATTTTATCTTTAGTAATAATTTAGTTTTAAATCCTAGTCCGCTCCTGACAATGCAATTTCCAAGAATTGTTGTATCCTTACAAGAAGATGAACTTTAAGATTTAGATTTTTCTAACCTCCCGGCTCCATTTGCTTCCTTCTGTGTTCCTTCTAGAAAAAAAATGTTGGTATTTTCTAAGAACTTCTATACAAATTTTCGTAGTTATTCCTTTGCTCTTGATATCAGTTGTTGCCTTGTACTTGTATAGCGAATATATTTCAATTGATCTTATAGCTATTTCTATTTCTTATAACTAACTACGAGTACTATGTATATAATGTTATTTACTTTTTACCCTTTTGCTTTTTATCCCATATGCAGTTCACACGAACGAAGTCCTGAAGAACTGGAATTGGTATTTGAGGAACTTTTACACATCGCAGCACTATCACATCTCTCGACGAGCATCAAAAGGGAACTGGCATCAATAATCGTATTCGAGTCACATGCACAAGCCGGAACTATTTGTAAGTATTTTAAAGTATATAAAAATATAGTAATATACAGTACTGTGCTTGGGAAAATTTACCGAAAGCTTATTGAATTTTATGAATGAAAACAAAACAATTAAATTGGGCCTCCACCACCAAGTTGGCGATAGGTTTACAAATTTGCTTTAATTTTTCATAAAATAATAGAGTTTCTATACATCATCGGAAGAAAAACAAAGAAGTATATGCAATAGATGTAATTAATTTATAAATTTTAGGCTTATATCCTCTGTTCAATACAAATTCGATTGTAAGCTAACTTTTTGAAGGGAGAAGATACATTTAGCCAGTTTATATTTCTGAGATCTCAGAGGACTCAGAGCGCTCAGAAATATAAACAGGATTCCTCTCAAAAATTCCTCACTTTTCCCCTTAAAAACTGAGACTGAAATTTTTTGGATTCGCTTGCTCAATTATTTTTTGTCGCAGTAAATTACATAAGAAGAAAAGAAAAAGAGAGTTGTTTTGACTTCTATGTGAGGAATGTTGTTTATATTTTATTCTCCTGCTCTATCAAAAAATTGAGGAAAAATACTGAGCGCTCAAGAAATATAAACTGGCCAATTGATTCCTTCAACAATCGTGTTGTCATCTAGTTCAGAATTAAAAATTTGGAGCAGGTAACCTACTTTGCATAATGATAGAATCAGTTTAAGATCGATTTTAAACTTGTTCAGAACAGTCAAGCAAGCAAACAGAAAAGAAAGTGTGATAAAACGTTCTGACAAAAGGACACAATCAATTTTTAGGTTTTCCATGAAAAAAATTCCTAATATCAGGTTTTTAATAAGAGCGCTACAAAAGTTTTTTTAAATAAAACAAAATGGTTTTGGATATCAATAAAATTCTTCATTCCTGTGAAAGTACGTTCGATGCCATTATGTATGAAACTCGATTTCTTTTGCATGGCCACCACGGGCACGCTTGCAGAAGTCCAGACGCTGAACCCAATTTTCGGCGGTTTTCAAGCATAAATCGGCCGATACTGCTGCAATTTAACGTTCGATATTCGTATGAAGTTCATCAATCATCGCTGGCTTGTTGGCATAGACCATAGACTTGACGTAGCCCCACAAGATATAGTCTAACGGCGTCAAATCACACGACCGAGGCGCCCAAGCGACTGGACCATTTCGTGAGATAACACGTTCTCCAAACTTGGTTTCCAATAAACTGATTGTGACATTCGCTGTGTGGCCTGTGGCGCCGTCCTCTTGGAACAACATATCCTCCAAGTCCATATCATCCAATTGGGGCCAAAAATATTCACAGTAACGTGCCAGTCTTGATCATCACGGAAGAAGTACGGCCCAATGACGCCGGCCGCCGGCCCATAAACCACACCAAACCGTAATTTTTTTCGGGATGCAATGATGACTCATGGAGTACGTGTGGATTGCTGCCTGACCAATACCGCATATTTTGTTTATTGACGAAGCCATTCAGCCAGAAATGAGCCTAATCGCTGAAGATGATTTTTCGATGAAAATCCGAATCATTTTCAAGTTGTTGCTCAGCCCGATTCACGAACATACGACGCTTCTGGTGGTCAAGCCGCTTCAGTTCTTGCGTCAATTTAATCTTGTAAGGATGTAAGCCAGGATCTTTTCGCAATATTCACCACAACGACGTCACAGAGATGCCCAACGCTTGAGAACGACGTGTGAGAGGCACATTTGGGCTTTCTGCAACTGAAGCCTCAGCGGCAGCAATATTCTCGACACTAAGGGCACTTCTTTATCTCACTGGCACGAGAACATTTTGTACTGTGTCTGTGGATTCAAATTTGTCCACTAGACGCTCAATTGTTGATCTGCTAGGACGATTATGACGACCATAAATTGGACGTAGCACTCTTAACGTTGAGGTTACTGACTCCGAATTTCGGTAGTAAATTTTAATAATTTCGACTTGTTGTTGGCTCGTATATTTTTCCATCATAAAATGGCAAACCTTATTGAAGAGAAATGTCAGAAGAGCGGCAAGAAATAAGGCGTCGTTTGCTGTCCTTGTCGCTCTACTTTTCCGTAATAATTAAAAAAAAAATCAGAAATTCATTCATAAAGTTTTTATCATCTCTCGATATAAATTTTTTTTTACACAGCAATGTAAAAGAAAAAAGCACTATTCGTGCTCATGAAACCAAACCCCAACTCCTGTCAGATATAAATGACTAGAACTTTCAGCTATTTTTCGATGAAAGTGTTGAAATTGAAAACTTAGTGAACCGTTTAGTTGTTCATCTTTGTGTTTACTATGTTCCGCCACTAAAAACTGGTATGTATACGAAGTTATCGTTTTTGGTGTATCCCAACCCGAAGGACATTTTATACATCCTCGCTGAATATTTTCGTTAATTGAATTTTAAGTTACGTTTGGTTGGTTGATCCAATTATTTTCCATTTTCACTTTGCTGGACGGTAACGGTGGTGGTGGTGGCAGCGATGGTGGACGATTCTTGTTTGGGCACTGGACCATAGGATAACCGATGATATTGGATTAGTGGTACTTATAGTTGGAGTTTGTCGCACTGCTATACCCTACTAGAATTGGTTTATTTTTTTTCTTTTTTATTTTATTTGAAACAAGCATATTCTAATTATTGTGCATTAGTGTGCAGGAAGTAACCCATGAGGCATTATTGCAAAAAAGTTAATTAATTCAGCTGGCACATGCTTACAGTAAATAAAACCATAGATAAAAAAGCAAATGTAAACAAACCACAGATTAATAAAATAAGGGAATACCTACCCATATGTCCTTTGTTCTCCAGAAGATAAGCCAGAGAAATCGAGAAGTATCAAGCACATTGAAGGACATCTCAGAAAGGCAGATCTTCAAAAATTAGAAACGTCTTAAATAGAATCGTAGACCAAATCTGAAAAAGTATTGCCAGATTGAAAACTAGACGTCTAAAAAAAAACACTCTTTTACTTATATTTTATTTGAAAAAAAAGCACTTTTCCCAGTTTTTATCAAAATAAAAATATAATCCCATACTTAATAAGAATTAACTTTCACTTTAAATATTGTTTTATTAACAATAAAAAGTGGTGCAGTGATGGACAACCCACCCCCTTCGGAAGGTTAAAATAAAAAATGAGGAATGCTCACACAGGCTACTTTACAAAACTCAAAAATCAACCCGAATTTGACAGTTTTATATTTTCCTATCAATGGAATTAATAAAAAAATATCGATTGTGCCGTTTGTAGGGTGAAAGAGAAAAAGCCCTGAAGTTGGGTCTCTAGATAATATAGGTACTCTATGCCCATAAGAATGTATTAAGCGACATTTCAAAAATCTTAGAGGCATCGAATTAAACTTATGGATTAGTATTTTATGAGTGCATGCATCTAGGAAAAAAAAAAAATTTGGAAAGCAATTTCAGCTCAAAATCCCTTTAAACATTTTCTTATTACTAAAAAATACACAAATAAATCATTAAAAAAAGAGGCTATAACTAGCTTACCATTTATATAGATCTTAAGACCTTTCAGGTGGTACTAATTTCTTGACCTTGAGCAGAAACTTAAAAATTCATTTAAAAAAATCTACGATAGATGGTATACAATTTTTGCAAATTTCCCATAATTGAGGTGCCAAAAATCACTATGGCTTTGGGTGATATGAATAAAACGGAGCACCTGCTCAAAACTCAAGTTTACGAAGCAGGTGCTTCATTATGTATGAATAAAATAAAAGAGAAGGTGCTCAACTATTGAGCATCTACATGATTGATGAGAACCTCAGGGTAAGGACCTGCTCCATTATTAGGTATGAATAAACCAAAGCACGTGCTCTATCGAGAGGAGCACCTGCTCCTCATTTATAAGTTACGTCAGTTGGTTGCTCAACGTTGAAATGAATAGCGTTTCGTACCTTTTCCTTCACAAATGGCTGAGCTTATACCAATTTTTAATCGCCAGGTAAAAGTTTATAAGAGAAAAAGAAAGAAAAAGAAAATTAAGCACAGAAAATGTGAATTTCTTCTTCTCCTTTATAATAATTTAAGATGGATGTTTTTGGGTGGTGCCCTAACATATTTTGAAAAAATGAGGTTATTTTTTCGCTACACAGGAGATAAGAGTATATTAGTTCACGGTAATTTTCTTAACTTTTCCTTTTGAAATTGCGGCAGTAGCCGAAAAAGGATACAATTGGATAAAATTCTTTACAACTACTAAGGAACAATGGCAAGAAAAATGCCTTTTTTATGTAGCAGTAGGTGCACTTCATGGAACTTAGCATACATCCATATAGCCAACGCATGTCTTTTCATGTAGATGAGTACATCAACAGAGCAAGATTCAAACATTAAAGCATTAATAATTCAGGCGAAATGCAATTCTAGAGAAGAATTAACTCAATAAGCCTTTCTTGGCCAGGATTGGTGCATGATTCACGAATCTGCAGAAACTCTCATTAATACATAGGGTGATATGAATAAAACAGAGCACCTGCTTAAAACTCAACTTTTCGAAGCAGGTGCTTCATTTGGTATGAATAAAATAATAGAGAAGGTGCTCAACTATTGAGCATCTTCATGTTTGATGAGAACCTTCTCAGGATAAGTACCTGCTCCATTGTTAGGTATGAATAAACCAAAGCACGTGCTCTATCGAGAGGAGCACCAGCTCCTCATTTGTAAGTTAGATCAGTTGGTTGCTCAACGTTGAAGTAAATAGTGTTTAGTACCTTTTTCTCCATAAATGGCTGAGCTTATACCAATTTTTAATCGCAAGGTAAAGATTTCATAAGAGAAAAAGAAACTTAAGCTCAGAAAATGTGAGTTTCTTCCTCTCCTTTGTAATAATTTAGGATGGATGTTGGTGGGTGGTGCCTTAACAAATTTTGAAAAAAACTAGGTAATTTTTTCGGTACATAGGAGATTAAGGTTTTCAAAAGTAGAGCTGGGGAAAACATTGGAATATATCAGTCCACGGCAATTTTGTTAACTTTTTCTTTTAAAAAAGCGGCAGTAGCCAAAAAACGATACAATTAGATGAAATTCCTTACAACTACTAAAAAACTGCAGAATGGCAAGAAAAATACCTTTTTTATTCAGCAATAGGTGCACTTCATGGAACTAAGTATACATTCATGTAGCCAAATCAAGTTTTGTCATGTAGATGAGTACATCAACACATCAACAGAGAATGATTCGAATACTAAGCATTGATATTCAGGTGAAATGCAATTCTATAGTAGAATTAACTCAATTAGCCTTTCTTGGCCATGATCGGTCACGAATTTAGAGAAGAATTAACTCAATTGGCTTTCTTGGCTAGGATCAGTCACGAATTTGGATAAATTCTCATACGTACATGTATATGTAGGTATACATGATTCAAATCATGTAATGGAATCAAACATATCATAAATGCACATCCACATATGAATGTACATACATACATACATACATATGTGTATGTACATACACACATACATATGTATGTATGTATGTATGTTGTGCCTTTATATGTACTTACTCCTAATCAAAATTCAGATACTTACATACAAGTGTTTTACTAATCGATGTTTTGGACAAGTCAAACAACATTTTTCCATGGTTTACAAACAAATGCAGGGTAAAGGCCCCCCCAAACCAACGTGAATGCGGAGCGATTCGCAGCGAATCATTCACAATAGTATAAAATATAAAAATACACAACGCTAAACAACAACAAAAATTCGTCGTCGCTCTGCACTCGCGTTAGTTTGGGAGAACCTTAAAAACAGAAGAATATTCATTTCTTAAATTATTATTTTTTTTATAAATTATCGAAATTAATTCCAAATGTCAAAAACAATATAATCTTGTTTGAGGTTTGAGAGCAGCTGCTATGTTCGAACGAGGAGGTGCTCTCGATTTCATTTATAATTTTATTCATACGAAACGGGAGCAGGTACTTTTTTGCTGAGCACCTCCTCTGATTCTCATGGAGCACGTGCTCTAAGTACGTGCTCCGTTTTATTCATATCACCCTTTGAAAACTTTGAAAAATTTAATTAAAAAAAATCTATGGTTGTCAATTGCTGAAACAGGCTGACCTTTTATGTAGATCTAGGGATCTTTCAGAGGGTAAATAATTTTGCAAATTTCCATTAAATGAGGTGCCAAAAATCGCAATGACCGTGAATTTTTTCTGTAATTCATTAAACATTCATTAAATAATACGTATGGTTGACCGATTACTGAAAATAGCTGACCTTTAATGACCATGAAGTCGTCTTTCAAATGGCACAACTAATTTTTTGAAATGACCCAAATGAGGTACCAAAGGCTTTTTTTGTGACCTTGAAACGAGTTTTGAAAATTTCTAGAAAAAAAAACTATGAGTGACCAATTACTGTAAATAGTTGACCTTTTATCACGATCTAAAGATCTTTCGGATGGTATACTTTTTTCATAAATTCCCATTAAATCAGGTGGCAGAAATCACGCGTGATCTTGAGTAACCTTGAGAAACTTTAAGCCTTTATTACAACTTATCTAGAGCTAACCAATTTCTAGGACTAGTTGAACTTTTCTTACCAACTACTGACCAATTAGATGGCATTCTCAAATATCATATTTCCCATATATGATGTGTTAAAGGTCCAGAGGCCGTGAAGATAGCATGTTTTGAAGCATGAGATAGAAGAAGCCCCTACTGACTGAGCAACATAGCAAAAAACGCTTGGAATTCAAACATACATGCGTACATCTATCACTTAATGGCAAAATGTGTTTTTTTTTTGGACTGGACGAAATTCAGCTGATTTTTGTTTTATCCATAAAAACTAAATAGACACTTTTTTTCGAAGAATTTTGGTGCCAAATAAGCGAAGGAATATCTTAATCTTCAAAAAATGCAATCGAATATTTAGTTTTATTATTATTATCTCCGCGAAAAAGTTTTTCAGACACGTTGTTGTCGAAAAACTAACAAGAACAACGTAATCTCTTGGACTGCGAAAATGACATGTAAGATGTGACTGCTTGATTTACATCGAGCTTAATTAAACCAAAAATATATATGTAAAATAAAAATGACTACCGGTGTAAAAATGAAATATCTCAATTTTTAAACTAAAACGAAATCGCAAAAACTCGCAAGCTACCCTTTCAAATTTTGTGAAAAAGAAAGGAATTGCATGAAATGTCTTAGATATTGCTTATTTGTCGACTCAATTGTCAATTGTCGACAGCCTAGAAAAATTAATGAAAAAATATCAATTTTCGAAATAATTCCGAATAATTCAGAATTTTGATGGAAAACAAAACTTTCACGCCGAGATAATATTTTTAGTGTGAAATTGCATTTATCAATAAGCAACATTTTATTGAAATATTTTTGCTTAAGTACATCAACTCTTAAAATATTTTTTTTTTTTTTTTTGGTGGAAGGGTTAAGGGGAAAGGCGCCATCTTGAAAATAGGTTTGATTAAGTTTTCATTGTCATTATTGTCATTGTTCAAAAAAATATCTATTAACAAACGCGTTCAACACTTCACCCTATAGTACTGTTAAAGTTGTTTGGAAACTACATAAATTATACTCGTAAGAAAAAACTGTTTTTCTAATATTTGTGCACGTTTTTCTCAACATCGGTTCCTATTTACAGAATTGTTTTAGATTTAGAAAACCTTATCATGTGAATTCTTAAGTTTCCATTACCGATATTTTTTTCCGAAAAATTGGACAGTTAAACATCTACCCAAAAAAATATATAATAAACTTCCTCTCGTTTTCTAAGTTTCATAGGTCACATGATGAATACATCGTCGATGACCATCTGCATTCACCTTACCAATTCCCATTTCAAATATCGATTCCAATTAGGTTCTGCTTAAGTGAGATTCTACATACTTCGGCTAGTTAAAGCGATTCTCTATGTGCTGGGTTGTTTTTGAATGACTTGTGTACCAGGAAAGCTTTTCGTGGAATAAAGTCGTCTCAGCCTTTGACATTTAGCACATAATCAACCAGCATTTTGAATGTCTTTGCAAGATAACATGCTTGCAAGCATGTTTGGCATACTATTAAAAATTCTTTAGACACAAAATCTAGAGTCATAATGTTTTCCTTACCAGATTTGGGTAGCACAGAGAACCACTTTCCTTACTATAAAAATTCTTCTTAACAAAGAAACCTCTGTAAATCGAAATGTAGTCGAAAATAACTTTAAAAAAATTATAAATTATTTGGTATAATACAAATAATGTAACTATACTATCAAAATTAATCTCATGCACATCCTGGCAGAATTTATAATAAAATATTTAACTCAAAAAAATAATTAAATTTTTGTTAGGATTATAAATGAAAATTAATCTACATAATAATGGTTTCAATGTTTAATTCCTTAAATTTCATATGTACATAAAATTAAGATAAATAATTTAGCTCTGACAAATAATAATTTATAAACTGATGGACTTTTATAACTTTTAGAGGGGTTTTGTGAAATAAAATATTTCGATATAACGCAACTGGAAATGAAAAATTAACACAATCAACAAAAATTCAGTGCAATTATTGTAAAAGAGAATCATTGACAAACTTAAATGGTTTATGGAAACATTGCTGCTTTCTATTTTGTTGGGCATTTAATACGAAGAGTTTTGGCATTTATTTTTTAATACATTATTTTTCATATTTGTGAAATATTTTTGTTCATGAAAGTCATGTTAGCCTCTTTTCACCTTGCTACACTCTTTTTCTCTCTAAGTAATAGGTATCTTAATAAAAAAAATTTAAGAAAAGGCCTGAAGGCTGTGTTATTAATAAATTCATTCGATTTAAATCAAAAAGTTTCCTCCTTTTAAGCATAAAAATACTTTTTCACTTGAAGCTGCATACTTCTTATAATTAACTTTCGTTTTAATAATTCTTATTATTTACATTAACTTTTCAAGTATAACAATTCTAATAAGTTATAAAGATTAAAGGATCATTTATAGTCATATTTAACGAACAAATCACATCATTCCTTTTTTCTAAATTTCCTAATTAAAGGGAAATGAGAGCTTCTCTAGTTGTTCATTACCATCATAAAAGACACGTACCTTCCCTTTGAAGTTCTTTAAATAGCTAGAGGTTATGAAAACTTCATTGACTTATTATAATTATTGCAGGCCATTAAGCTACCCGCAAATTCGTTATATGAACACTTTTGCTGAAGTGTTCCATAGTCAATTGACAATAATTCGAAAAAAATGTCAAAGACAAATGAGAAAACGTTTTCGTGAGGTAGCTATACGAGTATATGTACTTGAAAGGAAGAAAACTGCCAAAGAAACTTTTTTGTATGAACTAACAATGAAACTTTTTTGCCTTAAGCCTAAAAGTGGTTCATTAATAGTGTTTTCTTTTTTTTTTTCTTTGCTGTCTATGGCACCATTAAAAGGGTGTTTTTCTTTGATCCTTTGATGTGAAATATAATATCCGAAAGGGAGAACTTACTTGTCAAACTGATAATGATTGGTTTTACAACTGATGAAGAAATTCTGAATTGAGGTTAATGGTATGGTGGAAATGAAATTACACGTTCCATCTAGGAGATCCGTTTGCAATGATGTAAAATACTAGATAAGTTTTTTATTTAGTATGAGAAATGATTTACACAAATTGTTTAAAATTATCCATAGAATTTGCTGCGGAAAGTGTAACCAATTTGTTTGGTAAATTTAACCATATCAACTTAATTATTTTTGACGTTAAACAAACAGCTTTTTCAATTGCACAGCATTTAACGTAATGATTAATAAGTCGTTCATGATGCAAACTTTTGCGAAAACTTGCGATTTTACACAATTGGTAGCAAGCTTATGAAGTCAGCTTAATACCTTGTGAAATAATTATAGCAGATTATCCCTGATGGTGTTTATTTTGAGAAAGTGAAAAAAGTCATGGTACTCGTACGTAAAAGTAAGCCATCTTTCCAAAAAAGAAAAATATATATTTATCAAAGAGAACTATGACCCAGAACGGCAAATAATAATCCATCTTAAAATCCAAAACTTTGTAATTCCTAATATTTTGTATTGATTGTGCCAAAAACTATTACTTATATTTCATAAAATTTGCACAATTTGTCTAAAATAATTTTCTGATCCATCTTGGATCTGTCTTAAATCCATTTCCTAATCATATTCGATAGGTACCTACATGACAACTACGAGTCACTTAGTAGGTTTCAAAAGTGATTTAAAAAAAATTGATATTATAAATTCTTGCGAAAAAAATCCTCATAAGTGCCATATTACTTGTACACTAGTGGTGTCAGAATTTTTTGTATTTATTACATTCAAAATGGGTACCGTGGATCTTGTAAGGGATTTAGAAAGAAGTAATTTTTGTTCTGGGACATTTTCCAAATTGAATTTTTGTTTTCAGTCAAGACTTTTTTTGAAATTAAATGAGTGCGAACTACAAGTATTGTAAAAGAGACCAGTTTTAATAAACTACAAGTGTTGGTGTCCCGCAAACCTATTGGTAAAAATGGAACTTAACAAATGTAAAATCAAACAATTTCTCTATGCTGTGGGCCGCAAAGCTTCAAGAGTGTAGGGTAGCCCATCAATAATGTGAATTACCGATAATGCAAATTTCTCTAAAATATGAATCACCAAAACTACCAATAGTATCATCTCTATAATGTGAACTTCGAATTTTTTCAGACTCTATAATGTGAATTTCTTTTGTAAAAGTTTTTATCTTTTTCTTATTCAGGCATGCAGTTAATGGGTACCTGCTAACTGTAATTTGTCTAGACATATTTTAAAAAATATTTAATGTAGCTGCAGACTGGAGAGTTATTTTGGGCTTTTTAAATTTGTGTGCTTTTTGATGATCAGTTCCGGGTTATAATTTTTCGTTGAGTTGTGTTTTTTTTCTTAGCTGGTGTTTGTTTATTTTTGCTCTGGGTTTCGTGTAGTAAAATTGTAAGTGCATGTGTCAGTGGCACCTAAATATCGCATCGGATTTTATCTATACAAAAATTAGGGTCAAATTTTACGTGACTTGAATGCTAGACATCCTGGGTTTTCGTTAAGTAAAAAATATAGTGTGTCCAGGTCAACAATTACTGAAAAAAATTGAATTTAAAAGAACTATAGGACAATTGCAAAAAAAACTGAATCAGGACTAGGGAAGAGAAAATACTTAGGAAATCCAAAATGCCTAAAATGGAAAATTCATTGTGCGAGTGGCTAAAATAAACAATAAAAGAACCTTAGGTTCCAGTTTGAGCAGATCTTCTCTCCCCAAAAACAAACCAGTTTAATTTAAATTTATTTATTTTTTTTCAATGGATATAAAGATTATTTTAATCAGTTTAATGAGAATTGAAAAAATTCCTGTAATGTGAATCCCTCTAAAATCCGAAAACGCCTTTTCTTAATTAGTTCTAATTATCGAAAAACCTAACGTACCAGATACCTCTACCACAAAACTCCAATTTAATAATTGTGCAAGAAAATTTCAACTATGGATATTAACAAGTTACTATAATTTCGGTACCACAAAAGAAAACAGTAACGGTTGTTAAATTTGCGAATTTCCCTTTTATGTACAATTCAGTTAAAAAAGTAACCGCAATGTGTAGGCAATTAAGCAAAGCGTTTTAGATCAAATCCGCGAAAAAATAGAAATTCAATTTTCTGGATTTTCATCTCAATTTCAAAAAAAGAATAAAATGCACGAATGAACCGCACGTACTTGCTCTGATGTTCAATAGCTTGGAACTGAAGAACTATTAAAATATGCAACTAATTATAGAAAAAGTATAAAAATAAAAAACACAACTGGATCAAACGGACTTTCTCTAAAGTTCAAGTTCCTTAAAAATTCTGAGCTTTTGAAATATGCAAAAATTTTTTGCTTAAAATAAGCAAAAAAAGCAAGTATGCCATTTGATTACTTAGAAGAATTTTAAAATATGCAAACAAATTTTCAAAATTTTGTTAACATTTAAATAAAAATATTGATATGTCAGTTTTGAGTATTTATTGGTATAAATTTATAAGCCTAGTAAACAAAATATTCATCGACCCGTTTTTGAAATATTGAATTTTCAAAAAAAATTTGTTTTAAATATTTTGTTAAAAATTCCAAAAATTTTAAATCGTTAGAACGGTTTTCTAATAATTAGTTTTTATAAATAAGAATTTAGTAACATTTAAAAAATTATTTGCTATGTCAATTTTGAGTATTAATTAATATAAATTTACATATTAACTTATAGTTTCAAACAAATTCATTAACCTACTATTTAAATATTGATATAAAAAAAAAACTAAACCACTGCAGTGATTACTTAAGGTTTTTTGTAACTTTCCAAAGTGGAAATTGAAATTTTTTAGTTCCAAATACACGGTATTTGCCAAACAATCGTTAAGAAAAATCTTATCTATGTCAAAAACGGCTCCAATTATTTTGATTAAAAAATCAGTGGATTGCTTTAGGTATGATGAACATTTTAGTAAAAAAAATTGTACCAAAATCTGTTACTAACGGTTTCTGACATATAACGGTTTTTGATTCTCAAATTTCTCATTAATGGCTAAAAAAAATTCCTACAAATTTAACTTACAAAGCTATTCTAAAAAGCAAATAATATTGCATATTAAGAATATTTTAAGGAAAATTATATTTTGGATTTTAAAAAAAAATATTATTTTTTTTTTAATTTCATATTTCCAAAACGAGTTGATGAATTTTTTTGAAACTAGATTTATAAATGTATTTTAATATACACTAAAAATTGACTCACAAATTTTTTTAATGTTAGCAAAATTTTATGATTTAATTTTTTGTTTGGATATGTTTATATTTTTTCAAGCAACCAGCAAAAAAAAAGCGTTTTTGCCTCAAGACTTTTTTAAAATTGTATAATTTTTTATTGAATCTTGATTAAAAAAAACGCTGTAATAGCCTTAAAGCAGCCAGAACTAAAAGCTTTACATATTCAGTTTTCTTTTCAGGAAATTTGACTTTCATTCCGAATAAAAGACATATTTAAATTTTGATATTGAGCCTGTGTCTAAATTTTTAGGAGGCAAAAGCGGTAAAATGCAATATTTACTTATCTCTCAAAAAGTATCAGCTGTTTTGAAGAAATGTATGATGGTTATAAATAGTAATTGAAATTTATTTTGTTTAGCTCTACAAATAAGAATACTTGCCAAAAAATCGATTAGAAAAGCTAATCTATCGCAAAACCTTTGATGTACTGTGTTGTACACTCATTGGTAGAAAAAATTACCTAAAACAGTTATTTATGTTGTCTCGCATTTTTAATTTTTTGTTTTAGTTGAAATTTTTTTTTTTAAACCGGTCGTTCTTACGAAAAATTGTATTAGAATATTTTCGTCCAAGACAAAATATCTTTAAGAAGATTGGTATACCTTGACAACGTCTCTCTAAAAAAAACTTCGAAGCCTGAATATTAGAGTTGCGTATTGAAAAGATACCTGGTTGCCGAAGCATAATATGCGTCTTTTGAATTAATTTTTTGACCAAGTGCAATGTTATACTACGTTTTCATATCATTCGACCAAATTAAGTAATATCAAATTTTCAAATTCGATACGAAATTATCTCATTTCCCCCACAAATATAATTTCAACCTAAATTTGCACGAAATTAGTTAGGAAATTAAGTCAAAACCTAACGAACACGCCCAATTGGGCTCAGTTTTAAGAGATCTGAAAAGATTTTGTATAAAAACGTGTCAGCAATTTACAACCAAATGAAATTCAAAAACAAAATGAGCTGTTAAAAGAAATTGCCAAATTACTGATGATAATACTTTTTCTGTAATTCGAGAAACTACCTCATTTCGTAGTATTAGACCAAAATATTTCATGTCATTAGGATACGAACAGTTTAAAATATAGATTATAACCTTTCAAATATACTTTTGTACCAATAATTGACGATATTATTATCAAGAAGTCTCTCTTTGAGACAATGGCTCACTGTGTCGTATACGTAATTTTTTTTTGGTTTTACAATTGTTGGGATGTTTTTGCATACGTTGTGAAAAAAGGCTATGCCCTATGCTCTTTGTCAAGTTGAGACAACTATCATATGGGAAGTGGGTCTATTTCCCTCTGTTAAGGTGAATTAGGGAGAGAGGGGGTGGTGAATTTTCAAAAATAATTACCATAAATAGAACAAAAATTATATAAAAGCAAGGCAAAACTTACAATGTCATGCTATAGCTTTTTTAAAAGTCAAAAATCTATTCATTCTTTTGTATTTCCTTTTGAAATAATTTTGGCCTTAGAAATACTTTTTAAAAAAGAATTCAACCAGTACATGTGATCAAATTATTTATTTTATTATAAAGAATGTAAATTCCTTTGTTATTTGAGTTCAAAATAAATCTAAAAATTTATTTTTTTTATTTATTTATAGTATTTAATCAAGGCGACGAAGGAAGATCCTGGTATATACTGTTGAAAGGATCCGTTGATGTTGTCATTCATGGCAAAGGAACAGTAGCAACCCTCAAGACTGGTGATGATTTTGGTAAACTCGCTCTGATAAACGACGCACCGAGGTAAGTGTGTTCACTTTCAATAAAATTAAATAAATTTTATTTTTGTCTGAAGAATTTGGGGTGATTGGTAAAAAATTCAAAAAGATTATCATAATCCTGTGTGGGCTCCAAAATGCCGTAAAGCTGTTCATAAGGATTCTTAAATTATTTCTAAGCATATCATATCGGAAGGAGAAAGATAGTATTTCTTAAAGGTGCATACCTTTCAACTTGGTGTAGTTAGGATCAAGGGCCTACAACTTGTTTTTTGCGCGTATCTTAAATTTTTTTGGAAAATAAAAATAGTGTCTTCTGTCTTATTAATTTTTGACGGCCTTTGGTCCTGTGATGAACCAAAAAATTTGTTATATTAACCTTGCTCAACTTTAATCCTCAAAATATTTTTCAACCTGCATCTTCCAACATAAAATACACAAAGAATTATTCGGAACACATTTAAAAGTCATTTTTATCTTAATTCTCATTTCAAGAATAAATATTAACGACTTCTCAACAAAGTCTTCCTTCTTTGATGATTTAACTTAAAAAAAAAAGTAAATATCTTCTGTCATAAAAAAAACCATTCTGAATGGATTGTTTAAAATTTTATGATTTAAAATTTAACATTCAGCCTTTTTTCCATTTTAATTGAACACACAAAAAAAAGCCCTCTTCTTTTGAAGCACACATACAAGTATCTGCATACATTTAAATCCAATTTCCCTACCATTTGTATAGGTATAGTGAGTGCTCCTGCAGTTCAATTTATCCAACGAAAAAAAGCTGTTGAGTCGTGCAAATTATTCTGTCAACGTGGCACGGGACCCAAGCAATATATATATATTTTTTTTTTTCGGAAATTAAAATACAAAATATCACCAACTCTTTTACATTCAAAAAGGGGGAAAAAACAAACCAATTAATCCACTGTCGACTTGAAATTGGAAATTGATCAACGGAAAACCAATAATAATTATAATTGAATGAGTTAAAATACTTTTTTAAGTCCATTTGCAGTCATTTTAAATTCCAGTTGATGAGAATTCTTTTATTCCGTTGCAAGTAGGTAGTTATTATAAACTACCGTCTACCGATGCCAATATTTTCATTCATTTTGAATGACCCTAAGGATAAAAAAGTTTTTTGTTTTTTAATATTTTTCATTTTAAAGCATATCCCTGATATTTTTTTCTTGCAAAATCATTAAATTGAAAATTGATAAATTAAAATTAATCAATCAAATACATATTGCCAAGAGAATAACAACTGATTTTTTTTCTTTTAAAAGGCTACGTAAATATAGCTTAATTGAAGTATTTAATCGATTTTAGGAGAGTTTACATTTTAAATCAAAAAGGCCACATAGGACATTTTTGGCGTAATAGATATATAAAATAAAATATATTAATATCATATGTACTCACATAAATGTGGACATCATGAATAAGAATAGTGAAGATAATAATTATTTTCAAGTTGTTCCACAAATTTTGTATCGCATTTTATATATCTAAAGTAGAACATCTATTCTGCCGTATTGAGAAGATAAATGATATCTGCAATTTTGGCATATTGAGATAAATACGTTTTTCTGTTTTTATTTTTATATTTTTTGTTTTGTTGATGATAATTTCTAATAAATTTCAAATAAATCTTTATTTTTATTATTTGTCACATCTACAAATGCGTGTTAGTAGTCGCTATTATTTTTTCTTAAGAAAGATGCTAATATGTCCATTTAAAAAATTAAAAAACTAGTCCTTTGACCAAACGTCATTTTTCTCAAGCCTTTTTTACAATTACAAAAACAAGTAAGAGCTTTTATTTTAAATAATAAAATAATTCATCAGGATTCCAAAACTTGCCCTAGCTCAAAAAAAAAAACCCAAAAATTATGATAATTTTTTTTTCTTCTTAACAAAACAATATTGTCACGTTGACACACTCAAATATTTAGGTTATTTACCGAATGAAAAAATGAAAATCCCGAATGCCAAAACCCCTAATACATTCGTGAAATCTTATAGCTAAGCACTTTTAAGTACTTTGTTTCAAATAAAAAATTTTAATTTCGAATGCAAACATTTCAAGCGAACATATATTCTTATGTACAAATATAACGAAACATACAGTATGGAAAAACAATATTCTTAGCCCACTTTGAATTTCAAAATCAACAAGTATTAAGTCCAATAAGTAAGGAAAAATAAGTATGAACATAACAAGAATTATTAGAAGTAAAACTGAAAATATTTCAGAATTATTTTAGTTTTTTGTGCACTATGGACCTGTGCGAAACATATTTGAACTAAAGTTCGAAAAATCTTTATTATAAACATAACAAAAAAGTATATTTTGCGGGCTAGAATCTCAAATGACTAAGTTCTGTTTTTGGTATTAAAAATTGCACTATTTTGTAAAACCAAAAACAATACTAAGGTATTCGGATTTTTCGCATTTGGGAGTTCAACATTCCAGATTTTGTCATTTTTGATTTTAGCATTTGGGACTTTGGTATTTGAAATTTCAAACGTCCTATAACACAAAGCTACAAATACTTCTTTTACTAGTGAATCCCCACAATTGTTACCAATTTTTGTAACACAAAGCTACTAGTCAGCTGGCTTACATACATAGCAGGTTTACATACATGTGATAACTTAAAAATACAATAGAGTGTTTTTAAGCATACTCGTATGTTTGGGCGTTGAACTCAAGTCCCCCAACCGTTTTCTGCTCTCAGCTCGAGTTTTCGAAATATTTTTTAAATTTTATAGCCAAGCGAGGTAGCTTAAAAACAAAAATTGTCAACTATTTTTCCTTGAGCTATTCCTAGCTAGGCTAGGTTTGAGGCTATGTATGAATCAATAAGGCTAGTATAATTTCAGGAAAGATTGCAAATTCAAATAATCTCGAGTTGTTATATCACATCAAAAATAGCAAAAAATATAAATTTTTCTTTATTTTCTAACTGGAATATTTCGAAAACCAGGTTTAAATTTTGCAGCACAATTGATTTTAAGAATGGCGTTAGCAAAAAAAATAACAATTTAGGGTGTCTAAATTTTTTTTTCGTTCATTTCATTGGTTCATCGGAAAATGACGAATTTATATATTTCTATTTTCTCATATTCTAACCAACACGGATATTCTTCTCAAAGTGGGTTGTTAAAAATGTCTTAAATTCATAGATATACATCCTCATCAGAAAAACATGTGCATTCTTATTAATAATTATGAATTATGATTTTATGATATAGGACTTAGTTGCCTTTTAAGTACGAAATGTAAAAATGTAAAATTTTCTTATTCAACTTAGCATTTTGAAAAATGAAACTCAAAAACTTGTATACAAAATGTAGCGTCACATCTAACTCTTATTTAAAGACCTAAACTTTGGACAGTTAGAACCAAAGTTAAAAGCTTTTCAATCGGTCGATTTGAAGGCTATTTGTGCATAACAGCAAATTTTCGACACTGGTTGTCAGTCGGTGGCCGACGACAAACAACTACTCCACTCTCTTTCAGAAGAATAGAATGGTTTGCAAGTGTAGGGAAATTTTTGTTTTCTACAACTGTTAAGATTATATTTTATGTTTCAGAAACAATCTACACTTATAAGACTTACGTAATCTTACAAGTGTCTCTTGACTTGTAGGATTGTAGCTTTGTATTATAGATTCAAAAAAAACTTTTTATGGCCTTTAGTCCTACAAATTAGCGTTTCGTCCGGCTTAGTCACTTGGACATCAGTGACGTAGTGAGGGCCTTGTCATACGCAATTTGTGTTAAGTTCAGTTCAACTTAAATGAATTCTCTTACAAAAATCCACTGTAAACTAGATCCAACAAGATTAGAATTCTTATCATTAAGCTGGAAATTTTTTTGCTCGGGCTTTGTGTGATATTAAACAAGTAATAATCTTATTTTATCTTAGATAAAAACTCTATAAGATTTTTCTTTCAAAACCACATCTTTGTTAGCAACTTTTAAGAGCAGGGGACCCCTTGGTGGCTGCATCTAATTCGACGTTTATTGTATCAGAAGTGATATTTTTAAAAAATAACTTGGTATGCCCTTCCATTGGATGACAATGACTGAAAACCAAAAGACGAAACGAAAGTTTGAATAAAGTATGAACTTTTCAAAGATCTGTCAATAGAAATTGACAACTGATGGCTTGACAGATGACGAAAATGTATTTCGATTCAAATCCACCCAACTGACCTTAAATTACCCTTTTTTCCGAAGCGGTAAAAAACTCTCTACAAATTTCTGAGTTTCACGAGGTTTTTGAATTCATTGACATCGTTGCAATTCTTCAATAGAATTTGACAGTTGAAAATTTGAAAAATGGAAAACAAACTATACTTCATACTATATGGCAGCCAATTACCTGTGACAAAAAAAAAAAACGGTACTCCCATGAAACTTGATAAAAATTTGTTATGAACAAACAGCATAAAGAATCACAAGAGCCCATAAAAATATATCGCATGGAAGGGTGTTCTTTTTAAAGTAGGGGGAAATGTAGGGTTATTTTTCCAAAATGATTGCAAAGGATGGTAGGCTCAGGAAACTTGGTAAATATCTTTCATTTACTACGAAAATGCAGAGTCAAAGGAGTTTACAAAACTATTGAGCGTGAAAAGATGTTTTGGAGGTTTGGATAAGGGACGTATGCGCGAATTCGCCCACAAAAACCGTTCTTTTACCATAGATATTTTTATAAACTCTTTTGATTTTTCATTTTGATAATTCATAACACATTTTTACCAAGTTTCATGAGGGTAACATTTTTTTTCGCAGGATTTATGGTTATAATCTCACCATAGCCCCAAACCCCCAAAAAACATCTTTTAATCTTTATGATTCTTGATTTTTTGATTGTTGCTTTTTATGACAAATTAACCATTAATGCAAAGTGTTATAAATGAAACCAGAATTTTCAATTTGGTTTTTGGTAATATTTAATTTAATATTGAAAATATAGTCATATTTGCATTAAAATAACAATAACTTTTTTCACGGAGACCACAACGATTATGTTAATTATAACATTTCTTTTATTATATCCTGTACTAGCTATAAGTTTATCTTGATGTGCAGAGTTACTTTATTATACTTAATACAAATACAAAATACATACCACAACGATTTAGTTATTGTGTCATTGGATTCAGCATTTTAAGCTGTGTTCAAAACATGATGAACACAATTTTTTAATAAAAGGAAATTGTTTTAACTAAATTGGTAAATTCAGCTTATATTTATCTGCGTAAAGTAGATCTAAGTATGCAAATATTAAGGAATAGTGAGGTAGGCAGGGAGGATATTACACAAATACATTGCCAAAAGAAATCAATTTAAAATTGCATTCCATTCGCTTGACAAAAAAATCTAAAATGTGAAAATTCGAGTATAGAATCAGAATGTCTCTACTCATCAAGCAAAATGTTAAAATTATTTTACAAAATATGGACAATTTGACATTTCACTTTTATTGCTGATTTGACAAATAGTGGAATTATTGTCAAAAACAAGACAGTATTTTGTAAAATATGAAAAGTATGTATGTAATCTTTTTGTTATATTGTTTACGTCTTACGTTATTAATTTCAAATGGAGCTGCGATAAAAGTTTGAATAGCTTAAAAGCCACTGGGGTGCATTCATGGAGTAAAGTTTCTGCTAGCTGAAAATAAAGTTTATCTTATAAAATTTTAATAAAATAAGCTCCAGTTGTGTTATGCAACAACCGTACAATATTTTTTAATAAGCCCCACTATCTCAAAAAAAAAAAAAAAACAAATAAATAACTTCCTTAAATTTATATATAATATTAAATATCGTCGGCTTTTTTTTTAAATCTCGTAAGTCTAAAAATGTAATTTTATCGTATTTTAGATCAAAACAAATCACTGAATGAAAATATCAATGTCTCATTACTGTATTATGGTTCCTTTTGGTTCCATCAACCAATTTCAAAACCTTTTACGGTCTAAGAATTCCATTTTATTGACCTTTAAACCAATTTTGTTTGTCTTCTTATCAATTTTTCAAAACCGACTGATGAGGTTTTGACAGAAAGCCGACGATATATTGCTTTTAATGGTTTGAAAAATTGAAAATAATGGAGGACGTTTTTTAACAAATGACACTCAAAATGCTCACATAAATAGAATATAAAAATAACAACATTAATTTAGATTTAGATTTCATATGTTTAATAGTAAAATGTTTTGTTAAAAAGTTGGAATCCATCCAGTTGAAATTTTACACGTAGTGGAACAACAATCATTAGCTGCCAATAACCTGAAGTCAAATTTGACTAGCGAAGAGTACCTTGGAACAGTTTGGAACAATGGAATTCTTATACAAAAAAGCTATATTATCAAATTTGTTCCACAAAATTTAGTTGAACAGCTTTTGCCCGACAATGTATAGGATTTAACAAAACATGACTAATATCTTCCACGTGACAGTTGTTTTTAGTCATAATCCTCTCAAGCTTTTTTTTAGAAATTTGCTTGCACTCCATCCAAAATCACTGTCGAGTTGGGCGACTTTCCTATGTTGGATAGAGTGGAAGCCGAATTCTAAGCGAGATTTGAGAGGCGCGATTGTTGAAGCGGCCGTATCACCTAGGAGATATTTTTGTACACCGTTAATTCTGTGGCAATGTTGTGTGAGCCTTTTATGTAAATAAATATATTAAAACTCTTTTGGGAATATTATAAGATGTTGTTTAAGCTGTTGCTAGTCAAAACTGCTGATCAACCCTGCTTAATTCATTCCCCGTAGTCATTAACTCATCTTTAATAATAAAATAAAACAAATATCTTACCTACCATCCCCCAAATGAATTTGGCTCCCAGGACTGACCGGTAGAATCAAAATATTTATTCTTAAATATAGAAAATATTGAAAAAATAACTTTATTCCATAATATTTATTCCATTCCAGACTGTGAGGTTACATACCTACACTTGAAATGCCAGGTGTTTATAACAGCAAAGTAAAAAAAAAATTTTAATAAATAGAAATTAATGATAGTTATTGACTTGATACCATCTATTATCAATACTGGAACTATGAAAAACGTTTATAAAACCAGTTTGAAGTGTTTGACGTTACATTTGAGTTTAAATTTCCACAAATTGTAGCTGAATAACAATTGCCAAATGGGATATCATTTTTTTTTTTAATTTTCTAAAGACAAATTGATTTTCCACTACGCTTTGTCAATATTTTAAAACATTGCTATAATTATTTTATCGACAGCACTGGCCCAATTGAGAGCAACAAGTGTGTTTGCATATGGCGTCTTCCATTTTATGTATTGTAATTGTAATAGTCCATCAAACATCAAGAGAGAATAGGAGATATGGAATACAATTAATTTTTCGATAGTTTCCTTATTGTTCTACCAGTTCTACCGGTCAATCCCATGATAATGATCCATCTGAGGGTTTTCATTATCGAAAGATATAATAATACCTATTCCTATACCAACTAAAAAATTATTTAACAAATAATATTTATGTACCTACAAAATTTTATAGAGCTGCTACAATAGTACTCAAAGAAAATAATTGCCACCTTCTGCGTGTCGACAAGGAGCACTTTAATCGTATCCTTCGGGATGTTGAAGCAAATACACTAAGGTTACAAGAGCATGGAAAAGATGTATTAGTATTGGAAAGGGTAGCAAAACAACGAGGACAACATTCAGCATTTAAGTATGTTATACATAGAATGAATACCTACTTGATTTTTTAATGTTGTTTATCGTTTATTTTTTTCACTTTGAATTGCTGTTCCTATGATATTCTTTCTTTTAGTTTCTATCTCTTTATATGTACTTAATTATTAAACTTAATAATATTTTTCTAATTTATTGTCTGTAGAAATATTGTTTCAAATGTTTACTCTCAAGCTTGCTTTTTAATTTTTTTTTTATGAATTAAATCCCTTGTAAATAATAGCCATTTTGAATCAATAATAATAATATTTAAAACAAAATAACATTTTGACATTTCACAAAAAAAGTTCATCTAAAAAAAACCTATACTTACTTGTTAATTATTGTGTATATATCCTTTTGTACATACCTACCTATCTAAATATAATATAATAAAATATAACAAAACCCATGAAAAAGTTTCAAATTTAAGTTACGTATATCGCATTGTCAATGAAGAAAAAAAAACTCCTCTAGAAAACCCATTCTGGTAATTACATTTTAGACAAATTTATATAACGAAATGAACAATAAAGGATATTTTTTTACTATAAATCACTTTTAAACTTTTTATGTGTGGTGTAAGTTGAAGAAAATTATGTTTTTCTAGCAAATTTCAACAAGGGTTTATTTTAAATATGTGTACAAATTTATTTTTTGTTGACCCAGTATGAGTTTGGTAAAGGTTTATATTTGATATAAATCGATATTATTCGCATTTCAAATAATATTGAATTGTTTTTTGATGTAACGAACCAATTTCCGGCCATACCTACATTAGATTTTTAGATGCTTAAATTGATTTAAACCCAATAATACATTTTCATTAAGCCAAATGAGGTCATTCCGTTCAAATATTTCAAACTAGAGTTGAAATTAACTCATTAAAGCAAATTTTCACGATATAACGTTGGAAATTTATTTATTAATAACAATTCGCCAATAAAGATTTCGATTACATTTTTTGACTGTTGCAACTCCTTTTTGATTCCAATCGAATATGAAAACATCTTGTGCAGGCACATTACACAAATACTTCTGAAAGGCACCAATTTATAAAATTGCCTTTTCAACTTTTGACTAGTAATCCGAAGAAAAATTGTACGATTATATTTGCGTGTACTCCAATTTAACTCTTTCCAGAAATCGGGAACAGAAAAAGACTCCAAAAACATTCATCGAAACATCCGTCGAAAGCTTTTGGAGTACTAGGATTGGAATGGAGTACAAAGGGTGCAGCCCAAAAGTACAATCAAAAACAATATATGTGAAAAATTAATAAAAATAGAGCTATTTTTTTATTATTGCTCAACTTGGGGCAGACTGTCAAGTTGACGAATTTGCGTGCTGACTTCAAATCCAGAGTTAAAAAAAGATCTGGCCACGATACCAGAAAAGTCTCGATGTCGATTGGGATCGTTATCGGAAACCGAAGCTATACCGAGACGATACTTGCTCCAAGGCATCTGAAATGCTACCGACACCAAGACCGAAATTGACCGATACTCTTGGTAGCCTATTGTTTGGTATCGGCTGACAAAATAGATTTTTGAATATTATAACTTTTGTGACAAAATTTTAATTTTTTGTCTCTAACATGAACCAAAATAAACTTTTCTGGTAGATAGACAGACAGAGCACATCACGTTTTTGAAATATTCGAATCCAAAATTTGAAAATATGCGTCTTTAATCAAATTTGAAGTTATATTATTTCTCGAAGTAATTTTTTTTCCAATACATTTTTAATTTTAATTGACAACTTCGATGATAATAATACTCGTATCTACAAGTATTGATTAAAATCCAACTACATTTAAAAGAACAAGTTTAATTTTTTAAATTTAGATGCTTGTTTTATGAAAAAGATGGTCTTGTATAAAATTGACCTCAATTTTAAATTTAAAAAATAGCACGTCTTTTGTTAGCTTTTAGAGATATTAAGGAATATGTTATCTCAAAAACTTGATGTGCTAGAGCAAATCTGAGACTAGCGCACAGGGGTCCATTTATAGAATTTTGGCGACAAAAATTATTTTCCACGCCAGTTCTTAATACATATTAATGAAATTTGGTACACTAAATGATTTTGGGATGCTGAGTTCTAAGATACAGCCAATTTGTATCTACTTCAAACAAGGGCTTCGCAATTAAGGTCAAACATGGTCCCAAAGTCAGAATTGAGAAGTCAGAATTTGAGTCAAGTTTATGTTTGAAGTGTCCTAAAATATGTGCCTTAATGTATTCTTTTATATAAAAATGACTCCGATACTGATTAATACAAAATTTAAAGAAGATGATCAAAAATATTCCAAAGGTAAAACAACTCATTTTAGTGTTAGCTTTAGAAAATTTTTATTATTGCAAATTAATTTTTGACCTAATTTGATTGAATCTAAAAGATATTTGGCTAATTTGACGGCTGGAAAAAGCGAATCAAACTTTGGGTCAATTACTCAAAAACTCAAAAAAATCATAAATATTCTTAAGTAATAGTTTTAATTGTATCGGGTTTTTCAATAAGAGCGCTACAAAAGTTTTTTTAAATAAAACAAAAACGGTTTTGGATATCAATGAAATTCTTTATTCCTGTGAAAGTACATTCGATGCCATTATGTATGGAACTCGATTTATTTTGCATGGCCACCACGGGCACGCTTGCAGAAGTCCAGACGCTGAACCCAATTTTCGATGGTTTTCAAGCATAAATCGGCCGATTCGTACAAAGTTCATCAATCGTCGCTGGCTTGTTGGCACAGACCATAGACTTGACGTAGTCTCACAGGAAATAGTCTAACGGCGTCAAATCCCACGACCGAGGCGGCCAAGCAACTGGACCATTGGTTTCCAATAAATTGATTGTGACATTTGCTGTGTGGCTTGTGGCGCCGTCCTGTTGGAACCACATGTCCTCCAAATCCATATCATCCAATTGGGGCCAAAAATATTCGGCTATCATTGAACGGTAGCGATCCCCATTCACAGTAACGTGCCGGTCTTGATCATCACGGAAGAAGTACGGCCCAATGACGCCAGCCGCCGGCCCATAAACCACACCAAACCGTAATTTTTTCGGGATGCAATGATGACTCTTGAAGTACGTGTGGATTGCTGCCTGACCAATACCGCATATTTTGTTTATTGACGAAGCCATTCAGCCAGAAATGAGCCTCATCGCTGAAGACGATTTTTGGATGAAAATCCGAATCATTTTCAAGTTGTTGCTCAGCTCAATTCACGAACATACGACGCTTCTTGTGGTCAAGCGGCTTCAGTTCTTGCGTCAATTTAATCTTGTAAGGATGTAGGCCAAGATCTTTTTGCAAAATTCGCCACAACGACGTCACAGAGATGCCCAACGCTTGAGAACGACGTGGTGAGAGGCACATTTGGGCTTTCTGCAACTGAAGCGTCAGCGGCAGCAATATTCTCCACACTATGGGCACTTCTTTGTCTCACTCGTACGGGAACATTTTGTTCTGTGCCTATGGATTCAATTTTTTTCACTAGACGCTCAATTGTTGATCTGCTAGGACGATTATGATGACCATAAATTGGACGTTGCGCTCTTAACGTTGAGGCCACTGACTCCGAATTTCGGTAATAAATTTTAATAATTTCAACTCGTTGTTGGCTCGTATATCTTTCCATTATGAAATGGCAAACCTTACTTAAGAGAAATGTCAAAAGAGCAGCAAGAAATATGGCGTCGTTTGCTGTTTGTCGCTCTACTTTTGTAGCGTCCCTGTTGAAAAGCCCTATATTTATATTTTTGCTGGTAGCACTAATTAAATCTATCATCAGGCTAAGAATTCTGATAGTTGACAGTTGAAAAAACCGTTAAGTTACCATTATTTACTAAGCAATTTAAACATTCTTATATTTAAAAAATAACTGTTTTTTCTAACTGTTAACGAACAGAATTCTTAGCTTGATATCAGATTTATTTAATGCAACCAGAAAAATATCAATATATATTTATCATTTTGTATTTTTCTGTTCTTGTTCAACTTTGACTGAAAAAAATCGGCCTAAAGGGTGATTCGTCGTTAGTCGGTCGCTCTCATGTGAATGGCCCTTAATACACCTCGTAGAATATTTTTGGCGTGAAAGGGTACCAGACGATATTAAATAAATAAACTTGGTGACGCAACATCTCGTGGAGAACCTGTGCCTAGTGGCTTTCAACTCTCAACCATTCCTGTGCACGTGTTGTTGGCAGAATTGGAAAGGACCTACAATTTTGTGCCGAGTCCGAACGGCTAGATGAGAAGCACTTATTCAAGACAAGTAATACTCTTGGAGGACTTGTCGGTTCCTCGCAAGAGGTAGTACATCGGAAAAACATTTCTGTTTTTTTAATGGCAGTGGCTGGGAATCGAGCCCAGACCTTCAGCATGACAGTTCAACGTACTAAGCATCATGCCATGAGGTCCTACATTAAATAGATATATTCAGTCTAATTTAAGTTGTGGATTTTTGTGAATTCTGTTCAAATGCGAATAGCAATCTTTTCTCTTTTATTCTCCCGTCCCAACGTCAAATTAAATAAACAAAAATCATCCCCAAACATTAAGAAAATTTTACGAAACACTGAAAGAATAGTAAAACGAAGTGTTTAATTGCCATCTAAACAAAAAGACCAAAAGAGCTAATAGAATTTAATTAAAATTCAACACTTTGATGCAAATATTTTGTTGGTAAAAATAAACATTATTTCTTCGGTTTTCCGCTACGTTATTAAATTCTTAAAGCTTCATTTAACCGCCCGCACATTTTCTTTAAATAGAAAAATCCCTACATACAGCTTCACTCAACTTTAAACTAAATAATCATGAAAGTAAAAAAAGAGATAAAAAACAAAATAAACTTCGACCAGTTTTTGCTTTTGATTTATGTGCAAACAACTCTCAGAGGCCAGTCGCCTTTTCAACTCAAATAAAATCCTCTGAGGCATAATGAAACCTCACAAATGCTGTTGGGTCTTTAATGGATTGGCTGGTATTTCTTGATGAAGGACTCCCTTATAATCATAAAAAAAGTACAAAAAATAATTTCTTGATTCTATTCAGTTTGTGTTGGGTTTGTTGCGTGTTCTTTGTTAAGAAAACTCAATAAAATATATATTATACATAGACGAGAACATGTTTTGCTTTTCAAGTTTTAATTTGTATAAATCCTCGGGTTGTCCTTCATAATTATTGTCCTTGTTCAAAGCTAAATTAACCCTTATGGTGCTTTTTGTATATCTTTTGGGTAAAATTCAGCGCAAGATGAAGGCTAATTAGGCATTAAATTAGTATCTTTTTGAAATGATTTCAAAAACTTCCTTAGTATCCTTTTGCTGTTTATTATAAATGAATGTGCTTGATTAGCCAACCGAGACAAGTCTTAAATTATATTTGCTTATTCAAACATAAGATTATGATTAGTTTTCGCTGTTTCACACAAATAACAATAACAACAACTGTGAATTTAAAATACCTCTTTAATATAAAATCCAATAAAAATAATCAATTGAATAAATAATAAACATGCTTTAAGGACGAAGTGAGTATTTTTAAATTGTATTTTAATCATTTATGTTTTGATGTTGTTTTCTTTCTATTTAAAAATAACAAAACAAAGACAGCCTCTAGATGTATTTTGTTGCTTTTTTTGCATTTTTTTCTTTAAACTGTTTTTAATTTTATTTCTTAAGCACTTTATGTTTGCTTGTTCTTCCATATAATAACTTAATAATTTCAATTTCTATAAATTTTTCCTTATTTTCATTACAGGTATACAGTAATGTCGGGAACACCGTCAAAAATGTTAGAACATCTTCTGGAGACACGATTGGGTGGACAAGTTGTGGGAATAGATCCATTTTTAGATGACTTCCTGCTGACACATATTGTTTTTATGCCTGTCGTTCAGCTTGTCGATGAATTGGTTAATTAATATCCTTTTTAAACTGATGATTTTGAAATTTTAATAATTGTATCCTTACTCCTTTTTGCTAAGAGTTGGGGAGACTTCCTTTCCCTTTTTTAAATTTTAATTATTGATTCCGGTTAAATTTTGAAAATAATAGTTTTTCTACACTCAAACAAAATTAAAGGTAGATTTTGGAAGCAAAAATGAAAGAACTCTTTGAGAGTTTGTGTCGCCTAAGTTAATAAATTGACTGGGATGATAAAATCCAAGTACTGTCTGAACGGGAAAAAGCAAATAAATTAGTGTTGCAAGAATGAGAAGCCTACCTTTACTCTGCAAATTAAAGTTATAAAAAGGCAAAGTTCGGGATAATATAGTTCTGAAAAAAATTCTGAAATAGAAGCTGCTCGTATTTTGTCACAACACCTAAGTCCTCTGACAAAAATCTACAAAAATGGTTTTAAGATTTTCAACAGCCACCCATTCGTATCGATAAGAATTTAATATATATTCGTAACAAATAAAAATATCCTAAAAGTTCAATTGTGAACTTTTTATAACTGTTTTTATAGCTTTTACTTTTCAAAACTTTTCTTTTCAGAACTTTTTCATACAAACATTTGTCTGCTATTATCACGATGACTTTTGGACTATGACTCTTTTTGAATATTGAAATTAAATAAGTTCGAAGTTGAGATCAGGTTGAGATCAGGTTTTCTCTCGTTTATTCTCATTTTTCATTTTTCATTTCGAAAAAAAAACATGATTCAAAAATCGTCGTGTAATATCAGACTTTCAGAATTCTTTCCACTATTTTTCAAGGATTATATAGTAAATTGATCTTTGAGCTGTAAAGTTTCTAATCAAAAGTAGCTATTTATGCCTACTCAGCTTGGTTGCCTTTGGTAGAAACATGGAGCCATAGATTTTTCGAAGGGCTGAGTATACGAAATCTTGAATGAAAAAAATCCTGAAATGGAAAACAAAATCCGGAATGCCTAAGCCCGAATGACAAAATTGGGAATAGACAAAATCTTAGATGAACAATTATCCCGAATGCAAGAATTACTCATGTCAAAATCCCAAATGTTTTACCAATTGAATCGAGGCTCTAGCCTTCAAATTGAAAGCAGATATACACAGATACTCCTTTTTAATTTTAATATTCAAATGGCTTGAGACTTGAGAATTTTTTTTCTAGGTTATTTAATTCTAAATTTTTTGTTCAGTCGTATTATATTTTTACTATGAAAACTGTGGGATAGTTTTGATTTAGTCCCTTTTTTTATGTTTTCGGGGGTGCTTAACTCGAATCTCAGGTTTACAACCAAAATTTCGTAATGCAACATGAAAGAAAAGCAAAAAATGATGAATTAATGCATTATTTGGTAGTTTTTCTCTAATGGCTCGAAAACTCCCAATCATTTAAATGTATGCCAATTAATGTACTAAAATTTAAAGTATACGCAATTTCCAATAAATTTCTGTTTGTTTTTTTCTGCGACAGTCCAGTTAGACTCAAGCGGTATTTAAAAATTGCCGTATTTTTACTGTATTCGAAAATCCACTTGAAAGTGCTAAGTAACTACATTATGTTTAAATTTTTAATTAAAAAGTTAGTTATTTTTTTGTGTAAAAATTGTTTATGCTGATATAAACTTTATGTAAATACCTACATTTTATGCTTGAACCATTTTTTTGTACGACTTATAGTTTTCGCAAAAAGGGACGTTGAAAAACGGTACAAAATCACTTACTTTTGAAAAATTGCACTAAACTAAAAATTAACATTTTACTGTTAAGATAATCCTTTATTTTGAAGACAAAAACAAATTCTTCACGCGTAAATTTTAAAATTGTAAGTTAAAAAACGAATTCAATGTTAATATTAAAAATTCCTGCAATAGTGTTTTTTAGTTAGGCAATTCAAAATTGTTATGCTAAATTCTTCTGTGTAACCCAGCCAATTTTCTATTAGCATTGTAATTTTGACTTCGACGTTATTGTAATTTTGTGTAGTTAATTATTGTTATTTTGTCTGCACGTAAAAAAAAATAAAAATAATTACTGGTATGATAAATTTCAGCAGAGCTTGAGGTGCTGGTGTTTCCAGCATAGAGATTTGGCTGTAGCCTTAAGCCATTTTTAGATCCCTGTCAACCCCATTTTCACGTTATTTTTCATTCCCAAGCCATTGTCAAACTTAAAAATAAAACTTCAAGGTATGTTACTTAGCTCCAGCCTCAATAGGAGGTCAGTACTCCAAATGAGAAAATGTTTTTTATTCCAATTTAAGGTGAACAACTACTTGTTTGGCGACAAATCAAGTATGGCCACACCTTGATTTAAGATCTTCTATGTGCTTAATATCTCTATGAAAAATCTGCATATCAGTTCTGTTGGAGGTGTCATAAGAGGACACTGTTTAATAGGTAGACACGCAATGTGGCTGGGCGTACTTTTAAACTATTTGCAGAAGCTGTTTGGACAGGGAGGAGGAAGAAACGATTGCTTACCTTCTCTGTACTTGCCTTGCCCTCTTCCACTGACGTAAGCACCACTTAGGAGACTACTTCTATAACGATCCTAGTGATCTGGTGAACACTGAGATTAATAGTCTCACACGTTTTGTAAGGAGCCTTAAGTGGCTTCACGAGTAAGCACTTTTAATACCAAAAACAGCACTAAGCCATTCCAGATTTTTGCATGCGGGACTCTATAATATGGGATTCTGGCATTCGGGGTCTTAGTCATTCAGGACTTTGCCCATTCAGGATTTTGTCTATTCGGGATTTTGTGGTCAGGAATTTGGGATTTTGGCATTCGGAATTTCGTATTTTGAATTTCGGGATTTTGTTCATTTGGGATTTTTGAATTTAAGATTTTGGATATTCTGGATTATTACATTCCAGATTATCATTTTTTGTCATTCGGGATTTTTCACCCTTCCGAATTTGTCACCAACAATGCTAGAGCTTAGGGATAAAATTTCTTTGAATATAACAAGACAAGTGCAGTGTTGCATAACAGTCCATGAGATGTTTTAAGCACTTCAATTTTTGTTGGTCCTTGCTTTTTTCTACTTCATATATTGTTTTAAACTCGAGAAAATCACCCTAGTAACTTAACTTCTTCTCGATTTCTTCGCAAATACTTTAAAGGGAACTTATTCCTTTTGCTAACCCACAGAGGATACGATACCTTCACTAACTTGGAATACTGAAACTAAGAAACTCAAACTCGAGACAACTTTAATTAAAACAGGCGAAACCAAAGAAAAAAACTTTTAAAAAATCGTTTCTGCTATCTTTCAAAAATTATTGATTTTAAGCTGTTTTTTAATGTCCGTTTTGAGAAAACTATAAGTGGTACATAAAACTGATATTAATTAAAAAGGAAAAGGTAATTATATCAACTTTATTTCTGCATAAGTACTTTTCAATCATCAATTTTAGAGCAGTAAAGCAAAAACCCAAAAAAATATGAGACTTTCGAATTTTTTTGACGATTTGTCATATTTTCGGTGAAAAATTTTGTTAGACAACTACAGATTCCACTTCAAACTACCATTTGACTAGACTATACGTCGTTTTTCATATTGATGGTTTGTCAACAGTAAATTCGTTTGAATCCGCGGGTTCACATTTAAATAGTTCAACGTGGCCGAAAGTCACCGTGTTGGAACGAGCACATTATATTTATAGCTCTTCGAATAGGAAGCCAAATAAATATTTCCTTAAAGGGCTAAGCTCCAAATATGCCGTAGTAAGTAGGTCATATTCGTAGGGACTTTGCTAAGTAGTTAAGCCTAACCAGAAATGTAGTCACCTTATTCCACCTGAGAAATTCTTTTAAAGCCCTCGGTATACCAATAAAGAATACCTTTATTGGAAAAACGCCCACTTCTCATTGCGGTGTTAACAAATCTTTCAATGAGATTGAAACTCAATCTTCAGTTGAGATACCTTACACCCAATGTTTCCTCTTGGAGAGTTGAGAGTATAGTGAGAGCTGATAAAAATGATTGTTTTATAAAAAAAAAACTCTCGACACTGAACTCTCTTGGATTCAAATTACCCCGAAAGTTAAAACAAAAAATAAAAAAGCAAAAAAAAACTAATTTAAAACTATTTCAAAAAACACTATCTACTGGAAATGACACCATGTCAAAAGTTTAAAATTACAAATGAAATCAGAATCAAAACTTTTGCACATCTCATTAACATGAATTCAAATTAGATTTTTCATTCACCCATCATAGCAAGAGTGTTTTGCTCCCAAACCATATAAATAAACAAATGCAATTTGTTAGAATTGTTCACTTGGCTTTATGCAATCTAAAACTTTTTAGTAAAACTAGTTTTCTGATATATTAAATAAAAAAAATAGTATTCGTACAGGTTTCCGGAATGAAACAGACACACAAATTTTTGTAATTTTGTGTAAAATGAGACAGAAATCGGAGGAGAGTACTGTGCGAAGACTGACAGTACTTCTTAAAGCAATTTATATCACAAGCCACACACCACACCGAAGGGAATTTTTGTAGGTAAGCATAAAGTTTAAGATTTTTTTCGTAATCGAGATACCTACTCTCGTACATCTGAAAAAAGTGTGGAAAGTTAAAAGTCTTGTTTTTGAATTCAGTCTTTGGGGTTTATATTTTATGTCAGCAAGGATACATATATGTAATCCTTTCTATTATTCGGATAAGCTGCGAAGTATAAGAGTTTATGTGTGGTGTTAATTTTAAGATAAATGTATTTATCTTTAAGGTGAAAGCTTTTGGCACATTTAACTCATTAAGATTTTGTAAGGAAGAATGAGTTGCTGAGTTTTTATCCCGTGTCATTTTTACTTCTAAGTGTAAAATGCTTAAAAGACTTCCCCTCACTTGAGACAAGCTTAAAATTTATTAAATTATCAAATCCCCCGAAAACACTCTTTCGAGATCCTAAAAATTGACAAACTTTAATATAATAACCTCCTGAAAATTAGCTTTTAACAAGCTCTCCATACCAAAAAAGTCTAGTAGTTCTGAGCCAGTCCTATACGGGCTCACGTTTGGTTCGTGTTTTTAATTTTGGCCATTTTGTTTAGTTACTTATTAAAAATAAGAAATTTTTCTCAAACCTATTCTATAAAAAAAAAACACCCACATTTTGTACTTTTTCAGTTTTGTGTTTGCAGGTTCCTACATTCAAATTTGAACTGTTGAATTTTTAGGGAAAATAAATGAGCTTGTGAACACTAACTTCACTAAAGTGGTCTTTTTCTGTAGCAACGTAGGTACATATAAGTAAATGTATGTATGTACATACCTCAAGCAAATGTTATACAAGCAAATACCTATGAACCAACTCCCTTTTTACCTCATACTAAAATATTCATCAGAAGTTATATTTATGTTTATAATCCTTCACTCCATTGCACTTTCCATTGTGAGAATACAGGTGGTGGTGGCAATACGCCCGAGGACCGAGAATATAATTTAAACTTTAAAAAACGAGTTGTTCAATTCGTTCAGAAATGGTTAATGGCTGTGCGCCATGCCGCTTTCGAAGAATCTGTTGTCTGTGATTTTATTGAGGTAATTCAAAGCTCTATCTACTCTATCATCACAATCATCTTATGTATAATGACTCTCGAATATTTAATTCATTTTTAACAGGACTTGGCAGCTGATGTCGAAGCTGATCCAGATTTAAATGAGGAAACAAGCATCGTTCACAATATTCTCACTCAACTGTCACGCTACCAAGAGGACCGAACTGCCAATACTGGACAAAAGTGGAAGCTACCACCAAATGGCCAACCGATTTGTCTGTTCAGTGGAAATACGACAACATCGAGGACCGTAATCCGGCCGGACGATGACAGTAAGTTTGCAAGCACTTCGATTATGTCCTGTGGAATTTTGTGGGAATTCCCCAACGTACCTAAGTCTTTGTGCACATTATATATACATAAATGTATAAATGTACATATATTGCATCCTCGTTTTTCATAGTTATCTTCCGAGTGTACTGTGCCGACCACACCTACTGCACCCTACGCTTCCCACTGCACACCACTGCTGGCATAATAAAGGCATGTGCCGCCGACAAGCTACAACTGAATCGAGGACCCGATGACCTGGCGCTCGTTGAAGTGAAATCGAACGGAGAACGTTCGAAATTTAAGGATAACGATGTTAGCATTCCAACGGGATTAAGTCTTAATGGCCGACTCTTTGTTTCTGTTAAGGATCACCTAGACGCACTGGTAAGTCCACACTTATTGAGTGGATTATTATATGCATGAAGTGCACCCTAGAGGGATTACTACTAATTTGTTCCTTCGATTTTGTGTGTGTTTTGTGTTTTTGTGTTCCTTGCAGACTCCATTGCCCGAACAAGAAGGACCTACCGAAGGAGTTGATGTGGATTTAGAAATTATAAGTACCAAAGAGCTGGCTTACCATATAACAATTTTCGACTGGGACCTATTTTGGGCCGTGCATGAGTATGAGTTGCTATATCATACCTTTGGAAGATATCATTTCGGAAAGGTACGTATAATAAAAAAAAGGTCGATTTGTCCTTGGGCCACATTGCAAGAGGAGAGTTCTGCTAGATCTCTTCTGTGGTTGTGTTGTATTGTGTTTGTAAATACAAAAGCGACATTTGCAATCAATTTGCATTATTTATGTTCCATTGTGAGTTGTAAAGAGATTTTGTTGGATGTAGATGGGAAATTTAAGAGGAATACTAAATTTTAGGTTTACCAGAGGTACCTAGGTACTTTCGTGCAATGCTATTACATTGAAATATTTTTAAGCTTTATTGAGTGCGTGTGGGTTTTTGATGTAGCATTAGGAAGGTGAGGTGTATGTAGGTATGTGTATAGTTATTTCAATTTCAACTGGAACAGGGCGGAAAACAACACTTAATGAACGCTTTTAGTAAAGTGTTTTAATTCAGTTGTGATAGAGACATTTAAGATGTGAAATGTGAAACTATTGTTGACGAAATAATATCTACGATTGTGATGGGAAAGGATTCCTGTTAAGTGAAAAGGGTGGATTTCTTGTAATTGCGGTATTAAATAATTTCTAAACATCCATAGAATTGAGTGGAAATATATTCATTCATTTAATAGAAACTATGTTCATTTAAATCATTAAAAATTAAAATTTAGAACTTTTTGTTTTGTAAAATTTTCTATAATTGGAGTTACTGATAATAATTTTTTCGAACATATTTATCTTATTTTTGCTATTTAAAAATTTGTTTTTACTTATTTTTCGAATACATGAATGAAATATAAAATATGATATTTACATTTAAAAAACAGTCGAAACAAACTTAATTTTTGTATACAAAATATTTTCTTTCCAAACTAGGCCTGCAACTCGCTCTTATTTTTTAGACTTTACTGGCACAAGTGAGATAAAAGTTCGAGCAACGTTTATTCGAATATAAATAATTTGAAAGTACTTACTGTGGTCAAAAATCGTGTTTTAAAGGGCCGTGCACACTGTTTTTTTTTATATTTCATTATTCACTTATAAAACTAGAAAAACGATCCGACAAAGCTGATTGTTTGTGGAAACCTTTATTTTGATGTCTTGAGCATGTCCTGAAAATTATTCTTAGTTTCACCCAAGAATTTCTTTGTGAGGGGGTAAAAAGGGGTAAATCGGATTTTACTACTTTTTTTTTAATTTCTCGGAAACTTTCAACTAAAGATGGGAAAATATTTTAACAAAAATTAAAGCTTATAAAATCGAACTCAAAGATGTTCCTGGCAGTTTTTTCGCTCGAACCAATGGTTTCGAAGATATAGTCTAAATTATGTCCCAATCAGAAATATGAATTTTACACTTATATTATTTCTTAGTCTTAATTGGTTTATTTGATCCTTACAATTGTTAATGGAAGAGACCTAACATTTTATTTTTGTCTAAAGTCTAAAGCATACAAATATAAAGAACACGACTGGGTCGCACGTATTTACTTGAGTAACAGAAACAATTTTACTCATTTTAATACTTTGTTAATTTTCATATATAAAATCACATATTGTTTGAACTTTGTTTATTATTATTTTGTAAATAATAATTAAAATATTCATATTCATTTTTGCTTTCAACAAAGATAGTTGGTTAATATTAAAATAAAGATAAATATATTCAAGTAGTGTAAGCATTTTTTTAAAAATATTTTTATGTAAAAAATGCAAAATAGGATAGGAGAGGAGTGCACTCTAAGCCGACGATATGGGCATGGCAAGTCATACATTCTTAGCATTCCCCTGCATTTTTTGCATTCTTTTGTCATGCTTTTTTTTCATTCTTTGCATTTCTTTAAATCAATATTTCGAAGTTTTAAGGTTACATATATACATATTTGGTTTGGACTGAATATTTACCCTTCTCGAGTTCACGTTTAAGTTAAAGAGCAATTAACGAATAATGTAAACGAACAAATTTTATGTGATTAAAAAAATTGTAAGACAATGCAAAGATTGCAATGATTTTTGCATAGAATACATAGAATTTAAAAAATACGAAAAATGCAAGATAATTCAATGAATGCAATAGAAATGCAATGTTTGCTGAAAAATGATAGGGACAAAAATTGTTGCAATCATTTTAATATCAAATAAATGTTGGTCTTGGATTTTGAAGTCGAAGTGTCAATGTGAATGCAATCTTTGAATTGAATTCAAAAATGATTTTTAAAGATTGCATTCTTTTACAACCCAAGTTATTGCAACACATAATTTAATTTTTTTTGTCAAAAATAATAGTTATCTGAATTTATTTAAGAATTTGAATTCAGCATTTCGAAGCTTGAATTCAGCATGTTTTGAAAACGAAGAGGATATTGAAAGCTAGTTTTTAGTTAAGAATACAGAATCTAGTATAAGTAAAATCATGTTTAAATTAAATTAAGCCTGAGTTAGCTCCGAAACAATTTTTTATAGTTGCGGATTAACTTTATCTTTCAGTTGTCCAAAATCTATTGAAATTGATGTGTAACTCAATGGAAATAACACTTTTACGCCTCTCACTATTGAGCCACAACAAAAATTGGGCCTTCCATAGATTTCAATAACTTTCACTATCGAAATCGGGATAGCATTCATAGAACGTAATCTTATTTTTAATGTTAAAAAAAATCTTGTTTACCAAAGAGTACCTAATATCAAAAAAAAATTCACTGATTTTTTCATCAAAATCGTTATAGCCATTTTGAGAAGAATAAGCTTTTCTTTGACGGTTGTATGGCAAATACCTATCGTTATTGTTGAAAATAAGACAAAATTTTAATTTCCTCCATAAGGAACAATCGATATTTCATTCAATTTGTCTTCTTTCGAATGCATTTAGAACAAAAATTTCTACACTTTTTCTCCCTTCTTAAACATTTTTTTTTAAATTTGTTTTCTCATTGCAGATAACAGCAAATCTTGATGTTTTTCTCAGACGTTTCAACGAACTACAGTATTGGATTGTCACAGAAATTGTATCAACATCAAGTATGAGTAAACGTGTTGGTCTTCTTCGAAAATTCATCAAGTTAGCTGCTTAGTAAGTTCAAACAAACCCTAGGAATATACATTAACCAATAAAACCAATAACATTTCATTTTACTTTTTTCCCCCAAAAAACAGCTGCAAGGAATACCAAAATCTCAATGCTTTCTTTGCCATTGTAATGGGTCTCTCTAATATGGCTGTATCTCGTCTGCAATTAACATGGGACAAAATTCCATCGAAGTTTCGTAAACTCTTTCAAGAATTCGAAGCTTTAATTGATCCAAGCAGAAATCATCGGGCGTACCGAGTATTTGTTGGCAAATTGCAACCACCTGTCATACCATTTATGCCATTACTCCTAAAGGACATGACATTTGCCCATGAAGGCAATAAAACCAGTCTCGATGGCCTGGTTAATTTTGAAAAGATGCACATGATGGCCCAAACGATGCGAACGATACGTTTTTGCCGGTCACGAAGTCTTGGTAAGTGAAACGTACATATACTACCTCTATTAATTGGATGGTAGTTATGAATATTTTATGAAACGTTTTCGAATTGGTTTTGTTGGAAATTGAATCTGCAGGTTTGGAACCACCATCGCCCAAAACAGAAGGTGAAATACGTTCGTTTATAAGTTGCTTACGTGTCATCGATAACCAGAGAATACTAACAGGAATGTCACAGAAAATCGAACCAACAAGAAAAATGAATTAAGGATATAAAGTTTTTATTTGTTCGATTGTTTGGGGTTAAGGGCTTTGTGACAGGAGGATAATTACAATATTTTTCCAAAAAAAAAAAATAACCATGCAATTTAATTTAAATCAAATGAAAGATAAATAAAATATTTATTTTTAAAACAACTACAATCCTCTTGTCTTGAGTTCTCTCCACAATCAAATTAACAAAAAAGAACCCTATTTTAGGTACAAAATATAACAAAAATAATATAAAACTAATATTTTGAAATGCTAAAACATTTTTTAAAATTTATTGTGATAAGCGAAATCAAGCAACAATTTGGCATAATTAAAAATTTTAAAAATAACATGAATACAACATTTTGTACACAAATGAAAAGAAATACCAGCGGAGTCTTATGATGAACTATTAATTGAAAATTATAACTATTATACCTACATGAGAAACTATTTAAGAACTTATTATTCATACAAAACAAAAAGAAGAGAATCCTTTTTGATGGGATTATTAAAATGAAGTAGTATGTACCAAAAAGAAAAATTTATATAAAATCTTAAAATATATTTGTATAATATTAAAGCTGTGATTGGTTAGTTTTATATATATGAAAAAAAAACTATAGCTATAGCATTTAATTTAACTTTTATTATTTTACTATTAAAAAATATTTACTTTTATTTATTTACGATACTTTTTTTAAGTTTTATTAATTTTAAATTCTATGTAAACATCTTGTATTTTTTTCTTAATAAATATATGCTATTTTAAATTATTTAATATTGTTTTTATTTTATGTTTAAAAAAAAACTTTACAAATTGATAATCGTTAGATAATAAATGTCCGGTTTCCACGCACCCTAAAAAAAAAAAAGAAAATAATAAAAAATGCAATCCACAATCGAATTCAATACAAATTAACTTTAAAAAAAAAAACTTTATAAAATAATAATAAAGAAAATTAAGATCTAGAAGTGAAAATATTTTTATTTTGATTATATTTTTTATTTATAAATAGAATTTAAATGGAAATATGTTTTCAAATGAAAAATACAGAAACATAAAACTGGTAAGGGACCTTTTTAGTAAAATAAAATTAACAATAAAATTAATATTAATATTATAGATGTAATTTAAATTAAAACAAAAATAAAGTGTGATGTTTAATATGTTTAAATGTATCTAACAACCTAAAATATAACCGATTTTCTATTCCTTTGCCTTAATTGTGATTTAATAAAAAATCTCCTTCACTTTAAAACACTTTTTACATGTTAAAAAGTATATATAAAGTTTTTTTTTGTTTGGTTTATTTATTTTTGGTCCTACACCAGTTATTTCAATTCACAACACTTTCGTTTATATTTTTTCTTTGACAAAGAAAGTAGAAGTTAAAATTTCCTTTGCCATTTTACCACTTAAACCGAAAAATCCCAAATGGTAAAGGTTATGCTAATTTAAAACAATAGGAAAACTGAAAGAATATTATGATTTCTGAATATCAAGTCACTTATTCTTGTATTAACATTTGTTCATCAAAACCATTATAGGTATAAATGTCTGTTTGTACAAGTGTATATGTAAGTAAAGTAAATTAGCTTGACAATTTATTTATTTTAAATAATAAACTACGAACATGAACTTGAACTCAGAAAAAATATATTTAATTCTTCGTTTCTCGAATTGGAAAGGAAGGTGTGTTGGTAAGAGTATCCTAGCATCTGGAAGGAAAGGCCTAAAAATGATTGACTTCTAAGTTATAATATTGGGTATAGTAGGTACTCGTAAGAGGTTGTATAGATTCTTCCAAAAGGATAATCTAAAGCAGAATTTAGCTTTATTCCCAATTAATCTTAATATTGTGTATTAAAACAAATCAAATTTATTACCAATATGTGGATTCCAGAACTCCATAAAAGTTAAAAGAGGTAACCCCACATGAATACAAAATTCTTCACTTTTTATGCGTTTTATGTACATAAAGGCTTAGGAAAGGATAATATAATAAATACAAAAGTTGCGAGAAACAGCCAACATTTCATACTAGTAAATGCTTTGTTTTTCAGTTTAAAAATTCAAGATCAAACTTTGCTGATGGGAACAAAAGAATTTTACTACCAATCCATTAGCTAATTTATGATCACGACTAAAGGAATCTTGTCGAAGGCTCTGGGTTCTGAGATCTTATGATTCAATGATTCAAAATTTCTATCGCTGAGCAATTTCTTAAACTATAATTTGACCTTTTTTGAACAATTATTATAGTTATTGCAAATATCTGTCATTTTTAGATGCTTAGTTCCTAGAAATGTCAGAAAAGTGGGAAAACCTATTTTATTTTAGTTTATTCCATAATCATTCTGGACATTTAGTGATAGTGATGCTGATCTTTGTTTCCCCTGTTCACCTCTAAAAACAAGCGAATATTTTAGCTAGCTTTCCGCCAGAACCATGGGGCTTGACGGGCGAGAGTCCATTCAGAATTTAACTTAAGAGTGTCAGTTTTGCGGATCTCTACTAGAATAGAATTTTTTGTACTTGATAGAATATAAGAGTATTTTTCTATCAATAGCTTCTGATTGACTTTCCTCTTACGATAGAAAAATTAAAGAAAAATTGAATAAGAGGAAAGAAATAGTGGAGTATAGTTATAGTTCGTTATCAACTCGAACTTTTTTGAAGAGCATGCCGGGTATTACAAAGATTTTAAATTAAAAAGATGGTTGCTGCAATTTACCAAAATTAAATAAGGAAATTTGGACAACATTTTAAAATTACACCCTTTGTTAATTAAAATCAAAACGTATCCAAAGCATTTGAAAATTAGTGATAACTTTCTTTCAAAGCAAATTTGAAAAAATATTGATTTTAGATAGCACTTTCTACGGCCTTTTGAGCGAATATTTTCGTTGTCAAATAAAAATTCTTCTTCAGTGTTTTAGGCCAGAACAACAAGTCAAAAATTACTTGTTCAAGTACATATGTCTGTTCAACAAGTGAATTCAATAAAAAGCGTAACAATTGTCAACTGAAAAAAAAAACTCCCACGACTTGTTGATACACGACTTAAACACTTTATTGTAAACCAAATTCCTTACCACTAAATTACTTCTAAACAATTTTCCCGATTTCATCACTTGATAAGCACTACTGCAAGCGATTATTTCTAACTTGTTGACTTTGAACAAGTCCGCTATCGTCAATTGAAATTAATAAGCTATTCAACAAGTTTATTCTCTATTCTTGTTGTTTTAAGTTACAGAAACGGTAGATTTATGAAATTTCCCATTTGTTGAAAGAAGTCAGAACTATTATTTAAAGCCTCCTGGACTTGTTGTTCCGTGTTACACAAAAGTTAAAAAGTTGTTAGATTTTACTTCTTCAACAAATACTTTATGTATCGTAACACAATACAGGCCTCAGGAAAAATAGCTCAAATCACATGGGGAACCTTGAAATAATTAATTCGCGAAATATATTTAAATAAGTATATATCGACGCAGGTCCAAAATCCCCGCATTCGCTTTTTGTGTCATTGCATTTGAAGATGGTGAAGTGGTGATAAAACTGGAAGTCCATCAAACTAAAATAATAATTGTTTTTCTACAATCAAATCATACGACACATGCTTGATAATGTTATTTAAAATGCAAAATGACACTTTAGCTGTCAGTCCAGGCAGAATAATTGCATTCTTTTGTTGGAATTTTTCCGTACAGCTACTTAACTCAAAATGGCTACATTTAAAAAAAAACGTACTTAGCATCTAACTGGTCGATATACATGATAGCTATAGCAAAATTCCTTGTGCACCATTTTTAAAGAAGTTTTAAAATGCGTGTCACCCCGTATAAACGAAATACCAAGATGGGGAACTTTTCCAATACCTTTGAATAAATCCATGAATGTATTTAAAGTATTTTTTCTAATTTTTCTGGGGATAGGAACCTTACTAAAAAATGTACACTCAACAAAAATGGTGTAAGAAAGTACCCTTTTCCTGGATTGTATCGACTATTTGTTTCTCCTTGGAAGTTAAAGTATTTTTCACAACACTCTAATGATTCTTTTAAGAGGTCGACTTTATTTATAACTGCGGAAAAAAGCTCTGTTTGGCTGTAAGACTGTTTATTTTGTGATTCAATTTTCAATATAGTCACTCCATAATCTAGAATTTGGATTTGAGAAGCCTTTCACACAGACGATCCAAGGAAAGCAAGCTATTATGGGTTTCTAAAGTGAATCTAATTTCCAAAAATTGATTCTTGGAAATAGAATAGATAATATCTACAGTGTTACACCTTACACGTTTCCGAAGCCTGAAGAAAATTTGGCAATCAGTAGATCCCGATCATTACACAACACAAAGAAGGTGATACTTGCATTTTAAAATTGAAGTCTTGCTTTCAAAACGTTAGTTTCGATTTCAGTTAGTTCAAAGGAAAAAGTGTGTAATAACAGCCGCCTGAAATTCTCAGCTGGTGTTGGTCATAACAAGTTTCCTAAAATCAGTTTTCCATGTTTTGACCAAAAAATTGGTGACTTTTCTATATTTTTGGCAATTGAGGGAAAGTACTGTGCTAGAGTTCCTTTTCCAAAATGAGTTTGAAGTACCAATATAGTCCCCATTTTTGTACTACAAGCCTCTCGTTCAGTTAGTAAAACAATATTTAAAGTTAATTTGCAAAAGTAAAAGTTTGAAACCTCAATCACAACATTAACGTCCATATTATTCACTCGTTTAATCCAGACTAAAACTTAAATCCAGACTAAAAGTTATTTAAATAAAAAAGTTAAATCCAATTCACTTGTTTAATCCACACTTAAATCCAATTCTTTAAATCCAATCCCGATTAATCCAATTGGATTTTAACTGGCCTCCGGAGGTCAGGTTATGTTGCTAAATCCAGATTAAGACTGAATTTAAATTTTTCACTTTTTCTTGACATTTTATACCAATAATTTTTCAAACCTAGTTGAAGCAAAAATTTGCTTTACGTTTCATGCATCGTTTTTCCAAATCTTCCAAATCGAGTTGGCTAGCTTGGTTTGAAATTAAAGCTATGGTGACGACGACGGCTCATTGTCTCGGTGTAATCTTGCTGATCTCTCGCCGCACCGTGGTCGTTTAAACGTACTTTCCAGTACAAATGGTCATTAAACTCGCCGCGTTGTGGTCCCGCCATGCCCATTTACACGGGAATCCGTGTCATGGTTAAATAATTGAATTCGAAGTTTATTGATATTTTGGTCACTTCTTATTAATAATAAATTATTCACCATTTTAATCAATCAGATTTTTTTATAATAAGTATATATTTAAAATATTTTATACACTCGTGGAAAATACATACTTTCAACTATCACGGGAGGAATTTGACATTTGATTTAGAATTTAGATTTAAATTGGATTTAGAAACATTTTACGTCTTGATTAAGGCCATTTTAAATCTTTTGAACTTAGGGCATGAGTGAGGGCACTAGAGTGAATAATATGGATATGGATTTAAATTTTTGAATTAAATAAATCTGGATTTATTAGTTGGATTTAAAATTCACTTAAATCCAATTTAAATCCAAAGTAAATAATATGGCGGTTAATGTCAAAAAGCTAGTTTAAATTTTCTGTGCAAAACGAAGAAAAAATAGTCTTAGGATTGATCATGAGTTGTTGCTGTATGTTCTTAATGGAATCTAGGTCTAAGTTGGGTTCGCCATAATCTTATTAAATAGTTTCATATTTATCTTTTTAATATATACAAAAGATTTATTTTATTTTTTTATTTTAAGCACCTTTAAATACTTTTAAGTTCAAAGATAGTTTTATTCGAATTTTTATATTATATATTTATATTTTCTGACTTAATTTTTCACTATCTATGCAATTACCTTCGTCCATTTTGTATAAATGATCAAAAAAATAAATATTTCCAAACTTATTACATTTCTAAAAAAAGAAAATAATAATTAAAAAATACACACAAATATAAAAAAAAACATTTAAACATTTTCAATTTACCAAACTTTTTCAATGTTTACAAAGAATATATTAATTTTCAATTAGAATTTAAAATAAATATAATTCTAAGTGTTGAATAAGAAAATTGAAAGGACATGACAGTCAACCCATAAATTTCTTAACTTTACACAAACAAAAAAATAAACAGAAATACATATAAGAACATTTACTTAGTACTCATATCTTGTATGTGTATTAATGTGATTAGATTCGACAATCCACCAACAAAAATTTTCTAATACCAAATTTAAAACTTAAATCAAAAAATTCTTACAAAACCAAAGCTTATAGAGCCAAAGCCACTGGCATGTTTATATAATTAAAAAAAAAAAAAAAACAGAAATAAAACAAAAACTTAATTCTAAGTGAATGAATCTTGTGAAAAAGTGAATGAGAGAAAACAAAAGTTTTCAAAAAATGGTAGCAAATATCTTAGAAACAAAAGAAATTTATCATAAAATAGAATTAAAAAATAGCTTTGAGTTGAATAAATTTTGTTTTAAAGTGTCGTTTAAATGAAATAATAACAATATAACAATTAAAGGGCACAGTTTTTATCTGGAATGAAAAATATATAAAAAAAATTATTACAATTTTCGCAGAAAATCACTGTAAGAAACAAACTCCAATTTTTATTTAATAAATTAGCAGTTGATGTGCAATATAACAAGCAAAGTACTGAGTAATAAAATTAAAAAAATATATATATTATGTTAACATTGTTAAAAAAAAATAAACTAATAATAAAATTTATTAGTATATGTGTATCTATAAGTTATAAAAAAAATCTTAAACTCATGTCTCTTTAAAACAAAAAATTCTTAAAGCTGTTTTATCTAGTTTTTGTGATTCAACAAAAATGTATTGAATATTTTCTAGAAATAAAAATGAATTTAAAAAATTAATAACATCAGAGGGCTCAAACTTTTTAAAAGACTAAACATAATAATTTTTTACAGCAAGTACATGGGTATGTATTGTTTTCCTGTCTTGCACATGATAGTCTCAAGTCTCAACAAACTAATGGCTTTCACTTTTGACACTTACGGATTCGGAAAATACCCAATTTGATTAAATAAATATTCAAAGCAATTCTACAATTTAATCAAGGAATTTCAAGTTCCTCATTCGAGTTTCATAATAAGGAACTTCTCCAAGCCATAATAACCACATAAAATTCGACATTTCACAAGAGCACTCTAGTTGAGTATTGAAGGATCCTCAAACTGGTAAAAGAAAAGAATTCCATGCTCATGTTCCTTTAGTTAGTACTCTATAGGTGGTATCAATCAATAAATTATTTCATCGCGTTTCTCTTAAAGTAGATTAGACCACAACCCATCTCACAAGACATGCTTATGCTTAGCCCCTAAATAGCTGAAAGAAGGATGCATACATTTTATAAGGGAGTAATATATGTGATTCAAATTCCTGGATTCAAATTTCAATTAATCAGTAGTTGCCATGGGTGAATGAATAAAGTGTTTGGCATTTCCGTGTGGGTAACAAAACCACAATATAAGCCAACCAACATCAATATCTTGTGTACATGTGTGGAAACTAGATGATTGATGAAGCTCTTATTGGCTCATTTAAATAATAATCGGTGTGGAGAAGAGGGATAGCAAATAATATAGTCCGCATTTATCTTGTAATATCAACATTAAGATGAATGCATGTAAATAGGTAATATTGTATGAGCACAATGATATTAAAAAGTGGTTGAGAGCAGTTCAAAGAATTCATCGATTTGCATAAAGACTAAATATAGGAAACAAACCTTTCTTTGATCTTTGACTGAACTATTGAAAAGGTGACTATTTTACTATACAAGATTTTTAAATTGCAAGGTTCAAAATTGTTTTGTGTTGGCTTGACTCATGTTTATTTTGGAATACAGCATTCGGGATTCCTGCATTCTGCATCTGCCCTTCCCCCCTGCCTTATAAGAATATTTCATTATTTTTTGATGTTGATGAATGACAAAATCTTAATTTTAGAAACAATTCGAGAGTCTGAACCAAGGGCGGATCCGGACTTTGCCCCTGGGGGCGGGTCACGTTTTTTTTTAATTTTTTTTTACTTACGATATAAGGCAATTTTTGTATCCGTGCAGATACAAGTTTTCGATATAACAATCAAACATGAAATTACGATGAAACAACACAAAAAAAGTGGGTGGCACAATTCTGTCTGGTTGTCTGTCGGCCTATCCTTTGATATTCCTTGACAAACAGCCAAAACCACTGAAGCGATTTTTTTTAAATTTTGAATTAAAAGTTTTTCTTAATTCTTTAGAGGGGAAATCGATATTTTTTAGCTCCAAAAATAACGGTACTTGCTATACAACTGTTAAGGAAAAGCTATAATGGCATACTTGGTTCTAAGCCTTAAGCTATTTGACAAGTTGATTAAACAGTAAAAAAAAAAAAACAATTTAAATGCCTTTGTTATATACATTTTATACTGACATATTTTAAAAGTTCTTAATTCTAACTTGAACATCAGAGCAAGTAAATGCAATACAGTCGTGCATTTAATTGCACATATTTTTTGAAAAATTAATTAATTAATGAATTGAAGCCAGACCTTTGGTATGTCCACCAGTCCAACGCACAAACCACTATGCCATGAGGTACTAAAAATATTGTTTAGGAAAAGTTTATTTTTGCCCTTAAAATCTCAACACTTTCACAATAAGTTCGTATTTACTCTACAAAATCTATTTTGCCTGGCAAGTTGCTAGAAGCAACTTTTGATGCTTACGACTTTCCTTAATGACATCCCCGAACAAAACAAGTTCATGAAGCGTCAAAATTACCAAACAAAAAACTTTGTATTCCCAAAATTTGCAGCCAAGTTAGTGGGAAAGAGTAAGCAATTACAGTCTCGAGAAAACGAAAATGCTTTAATAGCTTGCTACCACGCATCGCTTCGGGTTGCTTTTAGCTCAATGTTGCTTCCTAGTGGTAGCAACTAAAAGTTGATCGCAATTCACAACTTAGTTGCCTAGTGGTTGCTAGACCTTGATTTTGAGATAAAGCAAGCGATATGTCATTTAGGTTTCCAGTTCCACCTGGAAAAAAATCTAGTTTTCAACGAGGTACTAAAAAGTTTTACATTGACCCTAACATGGGCCTAACAAGTGTTACACTTGAATTTGTGTCGGGCCTCACCCGCTAAGTATCCTTTTGCTTAGACAGACAAAACAAAAAGTTGTTTTTGTTGGGATTCCACCCTACGATATTCTGGTTACCAGTCCAATACTTTAACTAGTGAGCTATTTCGCAATACTGTTGTGTGTTGTTGAAAATAAAAAGGTATATAGGTACTTTAGTTTGTCTTACTATGTATGGTGGGTATAAAATATTTTTTTTTTGTTATATAGGTATTAGATATTTGTGATGGGATAAAAGGACTTATCCAACAAGTTTTTGTCTAGCGAGGGCCTCACCAGTTTTTGACAAGTTTTCCTTGTCTAGATTGACAAAAACTTGACATTTTTACAGGCGGGGTAATAAGTCCAAAAAATGTAATTTTATAAATTTGTTGAGTTGGATTAAGAAAATTTTAAATCAATTGTAAAAGTTTTTCCAAGTATCGCCCGATTTTTCGCATTTCATTTCTGGGAAATTAGCAAGAAACCAAAATCTAAAATAGCGAAACTGCATTATATTTTTAGATCTTAAAAAATGATATCTCACAAATAAGTAATAATATAACATCGCAATTTCAAAATTTGACCTTACAATTTCGCAAATATCAACCAAAATCTCGAAAATTTAAGTCTCGAATACCTACTCAAAATTGAGTGGCCACATTATTAGCGAGAATTTTACTTGCGAGATCTCGAATGCGAGTTTCTTATTTGCATGGCCTTGTAAGTTGTACCCAATTCAATTGTTTGTGGATTTCTTTTAATGAGATCTTAAAGTTTTATTTTTTAAAGTCATTCCAGGTCAGTGAACAAAATTTTTAGGTACCTATTTAGGTTATCTTAAGAAACAAATATGCTATTTCAAAGGTCACTAAATTGTTATTATGTATTTGGCACTCCTATGTATGCTTTTCGAAAGATTACTAAGTAGTCATAAAAGGTCAGGTAGTAACAGTAGATAATTTGGCAGACATAAGATTTTCAAATATGGATACTGAATCAAGAAAATAGTTTGAAAATTCATTTAAAATAATGTATGTCACCAATGAATCTATAAGGTCTAGGTCAAAGTTTTTTCATGATTTAGCATAAATTTTTGAAAATCTTATGTCTGCCAAATTATCTACTGTTACTACCTGACTTTTTATGACTACTTAGTAACTTTTCGAAGAACATATATGAGATGCCATGGAATTTATAATCTGATTCGGTTTATGGTGTCAGAAATATTCACAAAAACATCAAATCAATTTCAAAATTATTTTTATGAAAACTGTTCTTGTTTTTCTGGCTGAAGAATTATTTTTACGACTTTTCACGAACGAAGTACATATCGTCGGCTTTCTGTCAAAACCTAGCAAGTTCTTAAATGACATTTTAATGTACTTTTGGTCAACAAGAATTACTGAATTCGAATACCATATCTAGTTACTGTGTTATGGTCTCTTTTGGCTCTATCAACCAGTTTTAAATCCTTTTATTATCTAAAAGTTCTATTTATTACCTTTTAAATCGGCGTTTTGTGTCTTCTAAGCAATTTTTAAATTTGACTAACTAGGTTTTGACAGAAAACTGACGATATGTATTTTTTTATTTTTTAACTCTTTAAATACCCTTTGAGCAGTGAAATTTTTTTGTTTATGATTAAATTCATTTGTCTAATATTTTTATATCTGAGCAAAGTCCCAGGGGGGGTCATGACCCCCATGACCCCCCCCCCCTTGTATCCGCCAATGGTCTGAACATAGTCTTTCACAAGTGGCTTTTTCACAAAGAGATAAAAAGCAAACAAAACTGTATTTGTCTTGATGTCTTTCAAATGTATCTCAATGTCAAAGTGGTCATTTAAAGAAAAACCATTAATTAAAAATGTTAAACAAAAGTATCCAATCTGCCATTCTGGTATAGTTTATGTACCAACATTGGAAGCGCAGTTAATGCAAAATTTGAGTTTTTAACGATCAAAATCGGTAATCAGCCAATATTGGTTGATTATTTTATTGGTCCATTTTATTGAATTTTGGCAACAAAAATCATATCCCGTGCCAATTCTTAATATGAATCAATGATTTAAAATAGCTTTTAATGGCCTTTAGTCCAACAAATTTGCGTTTCGTCCGGCTTACTCACTTGGACTAATCAGTGACGTAGTGAGGCCTTGTGATGATGAGTCCAAGTGAGTAAGCCGGACGAAACGCCAATTTGTAGCACTAAATCCCATAAAAAGCTATTCCTAATCATTAATGCTAAGTCTTCTACTTGGCTGATTTATTTCAATTTAGGTAGGAACAAGGTCTCAAATTTAAAATTTCTTAAAATAAAGTATTGTTGAAGTCAGAAACTGAGTGAATTTTATGTTTGAAATGTCCTTAAATATGCACTTGAGTTTATATTTTCATATATGTAGAAATGACTCAGATTTGAACTAAATTTAGAGTCCAAAATGTTCAGAAATAGTCCTAACAGATAAGAACTAATTTAAACGCTTATTTTTAAAAATGTTAGTGTTGGAAATTAATTTTGGACCAAATCTGATTGAATCTGAATAAAATATGACAAATTTGACGGCTGAAAGTAGTGAATCAAATTTTAGGTGAACTGCTCAAAAACTGGAAAAAAAATTAAAAATAATCTTAAGTAATAATTTTGATAATGTATACACTTTTTCTGGTCTCATCATTTTAGCTTAGAATTCTGATACTGGAAAGTTGGAAAAAACTATTACTATTATTATTTAAAATAAGAATATATAAATTGCTTCGTGAATAATGGTACTTTTACGTTTTTTTCAAATCTCAACAATCTGAATTTTTAGCCTGATGTCAGATTTGAATAACAAGACCAGCAAAAGTATTAACATTATTTTTATTACTTTACATTATTTTTATTTTTTTTAGGTTTTCAGTACCTGACCTAAAATTAGATTCGCTTCTTTCAGCCGTAAAATTTTTCAAATTTAGTTTAGATTTAATGTGATTAGGTCTATAAAAATAATTTCCAATCCAATTATTTCTAAAAATAAGCACTAAAATTAGTTCGAATCTCTTGGGAATATTTCTCAAGCGCATATTTTAGAACATTTCAAATATAAAATTCACTCAGTTCCTTACTTCGACAATGCTTTATTTAAGATTTTGAAATTTAGGACCATGTTCTGGACCTAAATTGCGAAGCCCCTGTTTGAAGTAGACGAGAAAATAGTCACGTTGTTTCTGTAATTGATCAGTCAAAAGTTTTTTTTTGTGATTTTTAAAAGATTTTGTTTTTACTAGTTCACGAACGACCTTTGGCTCCTTGTTGGTGGGATATATGCAGAAAATGTAAACCATCTGAAAGGCCACTCAATTACAAAAAAAAAGATCAGTTAGTGAAATCAGCTGACCTTTTATGGCATTTGAGTGGCTTTTCCGACGGTATATGTTTTTTTTTTTTTTGAAAAAGTAGCCATTTTCATTTGTAAATGCCTTTGACAGGGCTAATCATTTTATTTTCTCATTTTTAAGCATTTTGAACTGAATGAATACTTCCACTCACAAAATTATTTCTGTTTAACCTATGATCAAAAAAAATAAAAACTCATCCGATTTTCAATGCCATTAGCTTTTTAGCTAGAGCTTAGTTAAATATTGAGCCTTTAGTAAAATTTCAGGTCTTTTAATTAATATTTAAGCTGGATTTATACTTTCGTTATTTATTTAAACTTCATCCCAAAATTTAAAACGGCTTTGAATTTCTTCGTTGTTCGTGTTCAGTGTTATCATTTACACATTGTTCCTCGTACGGGTAAATATGAACAACGTACATGGCCGATAACACCGAAGGTCTAAATGCGGCCTTAGAGGTCGCTAATGGCTACTTTCGGTTTTCCATACAAATGGTATCGGAATTTTTGTTCCTTTTCCTTCTTTATTCTATAACTTTAGAAGCGGTTTATTATACAACAATGATCAAGGTAGAATCTAAAAGAAGAATCTTTAAGAAATATCCTCATTTCCCATCCTATTATTGCACTCCTTCCAAGGTTATTCAAGGCCAAAGCGGTATTCATTGACCGTGTTTTATTATCTTCTATCGGGATCCGGATCTGGATCTGGATTAACTTTTACACGTAATACAAAAACAAAATAGTGGGAAATTTTCAAAATTGTTTTTGTAGTACGTGTTAAAAGTTAATCCAGATCCGGATCCCGATGATAATAAAACACACCTATTGTGAGTTTCGTAGTTTTTTTGGATTCAGTATTAAATCTAAGCGTGTACTTTGGATCCAGATCCCAGACAAATAAAAATAATTTTAGAGTAGGGGTGTATTTCCCCGAGGAACACGGGTGGGTAATTTTCTAAAGAAATGGATTAAAAAGTGAAAACAAAATTAAAAAACAACGTCAATACTTACAACGCACGCCTTATCTTATTTCTTTAAGCCAACAATCCATTTCTTAACAAAAAAAAAAAAAGTCGTTTTTGTTAATATTTTTTCAACAAATTCATTTAAAACTTAAAATAAAAAAAAATTAAAAACCTATTTTTTTCCTTACACTAGTTTTTGGATTATAAAGAACAATTTTGGATTTTAGTATTCAATCATCAATTTTTAATCAATAACTGAAAACCAAATGCAAAAATATATTACAGCTTTTGAGAAAATTGAAAATTTAAATTCTATTTTCTTACTCCTGGAAATTGGGTGTTTGAAGGAAAGAAGAATTTGAATTCCATGGTGTCAAAATCTAAATTTTTTTAATTATCAGAAGTGTTATCACCTAACGTACTACGTTTCTAGTATTTTTTAAATTGGTTCATTCCATGATTTTTTCCCCTTCTAAAATAATTCTAAATAAAAAACAAAAACGTGGGCATTAGTTTATTAAATATTACCTTAAATTTCTTAAATTAATCCAAAACTTTGGCGACATTTTTATACATGTGAATTTTGAGTTTGTGATTCTGATGTGGCACCCTGCCCGAGAACAGTTTCAACACAAAGTACTGTTCCCAGTTTTTTTGGAAATGGTTTTCGTATTAAATATTCCCACCAAATACAACCACCAGCCGTGAATCCCCTTTTTTTTTAAGATAGTTTATATTCAAACCGGGAACATTTTGAAAATTCCCCTAAAAATAACCCTGGTTCAAAGAGAGCATTAACATGGTTCTGTTATTTGGTAGTTAGAGATGTGCAAACAAAATAAATCGCTGTAAATTTAAGTGGAGTGATTGCAAACAACAATTTTCTTTTAAAATCGTTGTTTTGAATTAAAAAATGCGAAGAGGTTAATAACGTAAATTGGTTAGTATAGACAGGAAACATTTTATATTTTTTTTTGTCAATTAATTTGTGTTTGCGATAGAAATTTCAGAAAGAAATAGTCTTATGAAAAATGAAATTGAAAAAATGTTGGTATATATTGTTTTATAACCACACTTTTACAAAAACTTTTCAATACGTATAGTATAGCTTAGAAACTTACCCGAATTTGACATTTTTGCACTTACAACTTTCTGTTAAAAATAAAATTTCCTATCGAGAATTTGGAAATTTTTTTATAAAAAAAAAGAAAAGTTAACAAAAATAAAAATTGAAAAATCAATTTTTTTTTATTTTTTAATAAATTGCGGTTAGTCTCTTTTTGGAGCAAAACTAGACTCGAGCAAATAGAGAGACAAAAGGCATGTTCAAAAAATCATTTGTATTCAAAGCTGTCAAAGATATACCCACTCAATCAAACTCTACCATTTCTTATCATTTTTAGCAGTTTGAGCAGTTTTCGGTTTCAAATTTCACATTCGTAAAAATATTCAAACGCAAAATTTTGATAAAATTATACACAGAATATTAAAAAGAATATGTAAGACCTAAAATTTTGTTTCGGCTATATCCAAATGCTTCCAGGCCAACAAAACGAATCATAGAATCTGAGACTATTTGAGTGTATATTTCGTCCTTTCGTTCGTTCGACCATTTTAAAAAGTCACAGTTCAAAATTATAAGCGGATCTTGTTTTAAAGGTCTAACATGGTTTCTGAATTCCGTGGTCTGAAAACAGAAAAGTATTACCTACCTAAGGAGGGGCGAAAACCAATTTGAGCTAGCATTATTATTCTCACAGTTGTAATGTTTTATTTTCGATGTTCTTTTTAGTCACTTAAGCCCTCGTAATGGACTGTACGTTAGGTTAGCTTAGGTAGAGGAGGCTATAAGTAAATAATACTGACACCCTTAGACCAAAGTTGGTCCATTGTGTTGACGCATGAATCTTGAAAACCTCTTCTTTACTCGTTAAACCACTTAGAGCTCCTGACGAAGTGACGAAGCATTTGAAGCTATAATTGTCAGACCACAAGGATCGTTATAGAAATAGTCTCTTAAGTAAAGCCTTTGTCTGTGGAAATGCAGGACATGTACAGAGAAGGTGGGGATTCGTTTCTTCCTTCACCATACACCTTCTGCAAAAATGGTTTAAAGTACGCGTTGCTTGCCTGCCATTTTTTTTTTTTTTATTAAACAGTATCCTGACGTTATGACACCTACAATGGAGTTGATGTGCATAGTCTGTTTGGGCATATAAAACACTTAAAGTGCGTTAAATTTAGATTGGCAATCCTTTTTTTGTCGCTTAACGAGTTGTGATGCTGTCCCACCTAGTGCTCGTTCTCTGCAAAGCATTTTGCTTCAGTTAAGGTTTACACGTACGATGAGTATACCAATATTAAGCTTACAGATACAATGGGTAGTAATATTCCTCTTCAAGAGAGGGCATCTGCTTTACAATTACGATGTTGCGCCATCTCCAAAGAGATGGTCGACAGTTGAGGGCTGTTCTAGAGTTTATAGAGATAGAGTCCATAGACTTAATAACGGCTTGCTGGACTTAAAAGATTTTTGTTTTTAAACAACCTTCATCCAAGCTTTGGTGCTTTTTACCTATTTTTGTATTATCCTCCACACTCAAAATCAGGTGTGTGGCTCTTAATCTATAAGAATTAGCATTATCTTATTTGACTTCTAAAAAATTGGTCCTTAATCTATATTTAAATTGAAAACAAGCTAGGTGCGAGCCACATTGGAAAGTCCGCATTAATACATTCCATTCTACGTTTTGATTCCTTATGTTTCCCACTATTTTTCAATGTTTCCCATCCAACTCACTTCTTTTACTTTCAATCTTACGAGCCCATCGTAAAAAAGGAGGACAAAAACAAAAAATATTATATAACAATATTTACTCTCTATGATTCATATAAAAATTAAAAATTAAAATTTGTAACATCTACCACCGCGCCTCGATTAATGCATTAAATAGTTGAGCACCAGCAGTGACTCCATCTATTGGCTCATCACTGGGAATTGGATCACCTTTCGGTAATTTGAATGTGAAATTCTGCAAAAGCGTTGTCACAAAAAAGTAAATATTTTGTTTGGCCAGCATTTCACCCATACACCGATGACGTCCATAACCGAAGGCTGAAAAATCTGGTGCCTTAAATTTACCATCAACAAAATAACGGTCTGGTCGAAATCTCTCAGGCTCAGGAAAGTCCTTGGAGTTCATTAGCATGCCACGAAAACAAGCAATAACCATTGTGTCCTGAAAAATATTCTGACTTCAGTTAAAATGTTAATATTTTGACTTAAAGAAAATACTCGTACCTTTGGGATGTTGAATCCACAAAGTCTGGTGTCTTTCAATGCTCGATGTGGTACGCCAAATGTGTGCCCCATGAACAATCTCAAAGCTTCATAAACAATTGCTTCACAATAAGGTAAACTAAAGAATAGAAAACAAAATGAATACTGACTAAAATAATTCAAAAAAGTATTCCAACTTACTTTGGTTTATCTTCCCAGCATGGTTGTCTCTCACGGCCAATGACTAAATCTAGCTCAGCCTGTGCTTTCTTCTGCACCTCTGGATTCTTCACCATGTGAAGGAATGCGAATCCCAAAGTTTTATTTGTGGTATCCGATCCTGCCAAGAATAGATCCAAGCAAACTGATAGCAATTGCTCTTCCGAAAAGGACTCTGAGTGTCCTGGCTTAGCTATCTCCAGCAAATATGCATCCATAAGATCTCTTGGTGGAGCATCTAGGTTTAATGTTCGACGATGTTCCTTGACTTCTTGCCGAAGAAATGCATAGAATTTCCGATGTGATTCAACAAAACCATTAAATCCTGAAAGCTCTGGTGCCAGGTATCTCATGAATGGAAACTGGCTAAACGTAGATCCAATCATGTCTACGTTTCTAAGAAGTTCATAGAACATGTTCAAAAGTGACATGACATCATCACTTTCACGATCATAGCGTTTGCTAGCCATAAGTCGCCACAAGCTGTTAAGAATAAAAACAGGAAATAGGTTTTGTATCAACATGATTGCGTTTTTGCCACCCTCTTCATTTATTCTCTTTCGTATATCTTCAGCTAGGTACTGTGCTTCTTCTTGAATATAAATTATGATATCGCGACGTGAGAAACCAAAATCTTTCAGGTGACGAAATATAAATCGACGCTGTTCAATCCAAAAACCCTCATCAGCTAGGAGTATACCTTTCTTTGAATTAAACGTTCGAGTCCGATAAAATAATCCTTCCGGGCGCCCATCAAGATCTTCGTTGAAGCCCATTTCTTGAATTGCATTTTTGTAGTAGGCTACAACTACTTGGTCTTTGCCAATTTTAAGCCCATATACACCGTAAGGATTGACAAAGGTTTTCACCAATTCATCAATAACTCTGCATAAGAGCCCAGTTTTTAGTCGAAGTTGAGAGAGTTGAAGTGCACATCCAACAATTGGATACCATCGAGGTCCCGGAGGGAAGTTTTCTGGTTTCTTACAATCCCAAAATAGAAACAGAAGTATGAGAATAAAGAAGAATATTACTGTGTAGAACATTGTTGCAAGGCCTTCAAAAAAAAAATAAAAGAAACAAATGATTTTTAAATGTCTGAAACGATTAAAGTTAAAGACGGACTTTAATAATATTAAATAATTAATCTTATATATCTTTAAAGTCATACAAAATATAAATCAAGTTTTAAACATTCATGTGCATTGCTTGGAAATCTGGCAGTCTGCAAAGTTAACAATCAAAATCTCAATTTCTTTTCATTAAACAGCAAACCGATAATTTTTGAAACAACCCAGTTGAAATGTTCCAACAAAAAAAAAATCTAAAATGCAAAAACTTAGACGGTACCAGTTTTTCCTCCCACTCGTATTTTTCTCTTTCATTTTTTAAACGTTTTTTGTAAAAGTGATTACTGATACGTGTGTCATACCGATTTCGATTTCTTGAAAATGCTTTAACAGGTTTTGTTTTTTGTATGCAGTCTTCTAAAAAGTGTACCAAAAACTTCAAAGAATAGGTTGGGTATTTAAAAAATATTTATTTTTTTTAAACTCAATCTTTCGAAAACGATACGATAATTTTTTTAATTTTAGTACCTCCATGCAATTTCAAATAAAACAGTTTTTAATCTAATTATGCTGCGTGACAAAATTTTTTACACAACAGTTTTTTAATAAAAAAATCGATATTTCAAAAGTTTGTTAAATTTATTTTGATTCATTTTTATCTGTTTTCTCATAAATGTTTTAAAAATTTGATGTTTAAAAACTATTTTAGAAATTTTGTTTGCATAATAAAATACCTATGTACATATATATGTCAAAGAACTCATTAGATCAAATAAATTGTTTAAATAAATATTTTTTGCCTTTAAATATTTTTCTCTCATTTTATCCATCTTTGTATTTACCGTTGAATTTAAAGAAAATTAGATTTTGTTAAATTACTCCCCTTTTTTTATTTTTTGACTAGGAATGCACTTTATAAAATTTATTCAATCTACTCTAAGACCTTGATGTTTGATTCAAACTGTTTTTTGTCTGATATTTTCGAAAAAAGATTTATCTCGTTCCACTCACCTCAGAGCCCTTAACGTTATCCGTAATCGTTTTCGTCCAGTCCATTTGTGCTGAAAAAAGCTCTTAGTGAGCATATTGTAGGGTAGTTTTGATTTTCTTTGATTTATATTTTTTAGGTTGTTGAATCCAAATCTGAGGCTTGCGACTAAAATTTCGTGACGCTTCATGCAAAAATTAGCTAAAAGGTGCTTCAAAAATGCAAATTGACTGGATTTTTCGAATTACGTAGTCTAAGGCAAAGGCTATAACGATTTCTTGAAGATAAATAATGGTATGTGAAGAATTCAAAAAGAATTTTAAAGTAAAATGTTTATACAGGGTGTCCGCCGGGAAGGTATACTACTTGGTTTTGCCGCCATTTCGATAAACATTAGTCTTGATTTTTGGCAGTTCATATTTGGCAGTCGTGACAGATTTATTAGGGAAAAATATTCGATAATTTGATAATTTTATCAAAATCAATCATCGATTTCTGTGACAATTAGAAAGTTACGTGATATTTTTGGGAGAAACAACGTGCCAAAAAACGCACTATTTATCGTGTAGTGAATGATTTCGAAGAAAGAGGGTCTGTTGGTGATAGGCCCAAGCATGGACCACAACGTACTGTAAATCAGCTGAAAACATTACTGCTGCTCAAGGAAGTGTTCAAAACAATCCATCAACCTCAATTCGACGCCGTGCTCAGGTAACTGTGAGTGGAGAGCGATATCGTGATGTGATTGAAAACTTTTCAACACACAACTACATGTTTTGGACTTGATTAACATGTGGTATCAACAAGACGGTGCCACATCGCATACAGCCAGGATTACAATGGAATTACTGCGAAACAAACAAAGTAGTATACCTTCCCTGCGGACACCCTGTACTTTAGAATGATCATAAACATTTTTTCGAAAAAAAATTACCTCAACTAAAAATATAACCCGAAATGTTTGCGTAAAAACGCATTTATATTTTTATATTTGAATATCTAAAAAACGTGAAATACTAGAACAATTGCATCATCAGACCTCTGAAATTTTTTTTCAAACCTGAGAAATAATTTCATCGGAAAATCGAGTGAAGTTATTTCTCATCTATTTTATGAAAAATTTCGAGAAATAGCAAAAGAAAGAGAATAGGTACTTGGTTAGAATGTTGTTTTGTGAAAATGAGCGTAAAATAGTCTTGATTTTGTATGACGTTTTATAATGCTCTCAAAATGTGCCATTTTTTTACATAATGTCGATAAGTCATTTTATAATACATACATAAATACATTTTATATATTTTATATACGGTCTTATGTCACTTTGTAGTCCATTAGCCAGCATACCCACAAAAAAAGTTAAGATGCTTCCCACTTTAACAATTTTGTGGACATAACAAAAATTTCTAGGTGCACGAAATTAACCACTTTGCCCTAGAATAATAAAATTTGCAGGGTAGTGCGGCAAATTTAATTAGTGCTGTTAATCAACGACCAAAATATTGCATCTTATAAGGGTAACGACAGCATCTAAAAGATGAGCCCAACTTTCTTGCTTGGGCAAAACGCAATTGGACTAACTGCCTGAACAGAATTAGAGACGGGGCTGAAAGAGATGCTGTTATATAATTTTAGAAGTGGAGTGAGGTAAGTAACAAATGGGCGATTTTTAAAATTGTAAAATTTTTCATCATCTTTTGAATTTAGAATGATATGAATCGAATTTTGAGGTGCTTCTTTACCCTTTAAGTATGAAATTTTTACACAATGTAGCCTGTTATATTAGCTTTCTTTAAAAGGTTTACTTGAAGATTTGATTAGTGGAACAGGAGCTATGATTTTTCACAGCCATTCATACCAAATTCTAATAAAAACATTCGATGTAGATAATGGGATCTTCCACGTTTCGATGTTGAATAGTCGTGGACTAATAAATGAAATCATCATTTCAACATTTTTTTGGTTGAATAATTAATTTTGACGCTTGTATAATTCGTGGGAATATAAATGAGGATCAAAATAGTGGAAATTTAATTAACTATTTGTATTTACTGTAGCAAAATATTCTTATATTTTTTCTTAAACTGTATCTTTGTATCTTTGTATATAAAAATCATAGTACTATCATGGCGGCGATTCAAATAGTAGAACAATAGGTCTATGACGGCGCCACTATCGACTGCATTTTTAGCGTTGGAGACTTGTAAACATAGAATCATAAAGAATGGAAAATAAGTAGTCAGAACGAGAGGAAAGTATTATTTCGATTCTGGTAAGAAGTAAATGGAGTAAGAGAGAAAGTAAAATCAGCTGTTTATTAAATGTCAAATAAAAGAAAAAATCAAAGGAAGTAAGAAAATTATTTTCGTCTCCTCTTTAAAATGACTATTTTCTTGTTTTATTTTGGAATTTTATGCAGCCAGAGATACAAAGACTGTATTGCTCAATTTACATATATTTTGTTGACGCCGAAATTCTAGCTGCAGATCATCGAGATCAACACCACGAAATTTAATAGCCTACTTTTAGGCGCAACATAAACATCTGTTTTAGAATTTAGTGAGTGACTAGCATTAAACTTAATTATTAAGTTTAATATTAGTAACTCAATAATTAAGCAACTCACCACAACATGTATTTTTGCTAAGCTTTCACCACCGAGCTAGTCGGTCGGTGCAATTGAATTATTATATAACTTTTTAAGTTAGTTCCTCACTCATATCACTTAAAGAAGGTCATAATTATATCATTAAATAAAAATAAATTAAAATAAAAAAAGGGGTAATAAAACTGTTTCTCTTTGATAAGTTTGGTACTGCAGGAAATTTTATTCCACAGCACATACGGTTACTTGGTTTTGCTGGAGATGTTTTTTGTACGAAGTCGCCTACCCATAACGCTTCCCCTATCATCATCCACCCAAAGCAGCGCAGCCGAGAAATAAATCTCTATCTTTATTACAATTGGGATTCAAGAGTGGAATCCCCCCAACATATTTCATATACATACATATTATATGAAAACAAAAAAAATTAATAAATAAATTAACAATAAATTAACAAATAACAAAAATAAATATGATAAATTAAAAAAAAAAAAACAAACAAAAACTAAAGAAAAAACATTTAAACAAATAAATTAATTAAAGAACAAAAAATAATAAACAAATATAAATAAATAATAAATAAATTAATTAAAACAAAAATACATAAATATAAGTAAGTTAGTAAAAATATAAATAAATAAATAAATTACTTAATAAATAAATAAATAATAAATCAAATATAAATAAATAACATGAAATAATTAAATAATTATTTATTCAATTTAAAGTTAAAATGAAATTGTTAAATAATTATTTATACAAATTAAAGTTTAATTGTTAATTAAATTATTAAGTAAAATAATAATTAAATATCACAAAATCAGTCTTAAAAATAAAGAAAAACTATTATTTTCAAAAATATCACAACTAAGAAGCTAGGTTGAAATCAATATGTTATCTGAAGATATAAAAGATATATTATAGCGTTCATTGAGTTTGTCAATTCTTTGCAGTACCGGTTCTATACTTGAGATAGCGTGAAGTTCAGCTGTTGAAATGACCATGGAAGCTTGAGAATCGTTTTTAGAACTTTATTTTGTGCTATTTGAAGTCTTCAAACATGGTTTTTTGCACATATCCCCCAACATGGTGAACCATAAAACACAATTGCTTGGAAAACTGCTTTGAATATCAGAAGTTTACTATCATTACTCAGTTTTGATTTTCGGTTAGTAAAAGGATAAAGAGTTTTAATAGTAGTATTTAACTGTTTGAATACTTCGTGTATATGCAAACCAAAGTTTAAAGTTTTATCTAAATGAATTCCAAGATACTTAGCACCTGAACGCCATGTATAAGATTGGACCTAGCACAGAACCTTGAGGTACACCTGCTATAAAATTGTAAGATTCAGATAACCAATTATTTATTGAAACCTAAAATTATCTTTCAGATAAAAACGATTGAATGGTTTTTATAAGGTACATCGTGAAATTGAGTCTTAAAAGTTTATGTAATAATGCATTATGTCAAACAGTATCAAATGCTTTCTCAATGTCAAGGAGTACCGTGCCCGTACTATTACCCATTATAAAATTATTTTTATATGTCTGATAATTCGATGAACTTGATGCACTGTGCTCTGGTGAGCCCTAAAACGAAAATTGTTCAAGTGGTAAAATATTATTTATAGTAACTTGAGACACAAGTTTACCTTTTGGTTTTAAAAAAAAATCAAAAAACCCATGCATGGACTGACTTAACGGCACTTGGAAAGCTAATTACCTATTTCATTTAAATTTAAATCTAAAATACTTTTTAGATAAGACATTTATCAGACCTTACACTAACCCCCTAAAAGAGATAATCTCAAGAAACCACCAAAAAGGCATTTAAAAAAATTTTCAGAATCCAATATCTCCGGTTAACTGTATTTTTAAATTCCCAAATTCACACTCAACATGAACTTTTGCAGATCTTAAAATTTCAGATTTTTGGGTAAAATTAAAAACAACTTTATAATTTAAATATCTGACATGGGGTCATTTGTATCCTTTTTGGGTATATACCCATTGTATACCCGGTATTCACCCATTAATAAATACCTATCAGGTAGGTAAAAAAAAACGTGCCCATCACTGGTAACAAATCATGCAATAGAGGATGTGTCAAAACCGGTCTTCCTAAACTAATTTTTCATTTTTCGCCTATCACCATTAAATCTTAACAGTTATCGATTTCTATTTTTAATTTCAAAAAAGCTGTACTTAAAACCTTTCTTTGGATTAATCCAAAAAAGTAAATTTTTTTTAACAATAATTCTCTCATTACCAATACTAATAGTAACAATATCACGTTCCACCTATGTGTAGGTATAAACTACTTTTTCCATAGAATTCACTGATTTTTTCGATATATTTAACTGAAATTTTTGCTCTGGGGATGGACTTTTGAGATAATATTTGTGATGCCAAAATTTAGATACACATTTCGTTTTAAATTCAAATGAATTTTTTTTTTGTAAAAGTTGTTTATTTTTCGGGAACATGTTTAAGAGTATGTATAAAATATTTTTACTATACTTTGTTATTTTTTTAAAGCGTGAAAATAAATGTTCAAACGACTCACAGTCTTAAAAAAGTTTCATGTCTAATTATTGAAAACACACTTTATGTGCAAATTTTATATTTTTTTTTTCAAATGCCATTTTTAATGTTTTTTGTCTATGAAATGGAAAAAAAAATAGTTTCAACTTGGTCAAAATATTTTTGTTTTATTTTGTGTTTGATATTTTACTAAGGGATGCACATTTTTATTAATATAAAACTTCATACTAATTTTGCTAACTAGCACAATTAAAAGTATTTTTAATAAACACAAAATAAGTCCAACGATAGCTTTAAAAATTGAACTTACACAATTTTAATCAACAGAAGTATTAGAATTATCCAGATTTACTTCCGGGTTCATAAGATTTTACCAAAAGTCCTTTCACAAATATTAATGCAAATAAAAATAACTTATTTGCCACAATTCATTTTACAACACAAAATATAACTTCCTTTAATTATTCAGATTACATAACACATCGAGCAACGAATAAACAACTCTTTGGTCAAAAGAAATTCACTTTCACTTCTTCGGATTTAGATTCAAATAGATCGAAGGAGAATAAGTAAGTCTTCCCGAGATAGCCTGGCCTAATGGTTAACACAACACGAACTAAAATTGCAGATTTACTCGGGTTTGACTTTTATATGAATGTAACGAATCTCATAGATGAATTAATTTTGCATCTTTCAAATGGAAGGGGTTGTTGGACAGGAAACCAAAATGACTTGTCTTAAACTACTGCATCTTGTTTGCCGGCTGACCACTATTAGTGTGAAGTGAAGTTGGATTTAGATGTGGTAACAATAATTGTTTAATAGAGCAGTTGTTGCATTAGATGAGGGTGTAAAAGTACATTGATAGCTTAGCACAACATACAACCAGTTATTTGAAAGAAATGATTAAAGACGATAGCTGACGTCCGTCGTCGATGCATTATTTTTTCTTCAGCAATGTCTTGGCATAATTCAATTTGAAAATTTAACGATATTTGGGAAGAATTAATGAAGGTCGACGAAATTTGGTGGAATGGTAGATACAAAATTAATGAAAACAAAAAACAAGAGACAGGTTTGGTGCACGGTACACATATTGAAGGTAATATCGTTAGCGTTTTCATTTTTGTTCAGTTCTGCGCATATCTCAAAATCAGTGGAAAATGGTGGATCCCGTGTTGTGTGACTGAAAATTATTGAATGTTATGTCTGTATTCCTTTGCCATTTGATAAGATTTTTAATAATACCAGTACGAAAATATGACGACGAAATTGCAATGGTTTGGAATTGATATAAATGAGTCGTGGAATGAGGAATAATTAGGAGAACATTTTTACAATAACAACATTCAATTATTCGAAAACCAAAAAATGGTTTCCAATCCAATTATAGATTTTGCTTAAAGTAAGAGATAGCAAGGTTTTAAGCTTCCTAGCTAACTTAAACAATGCAAATTTCTCTTCTTTCATGTTGAAGAATATTGGACAAAAATGTAATAAACTATCTATTAGGGTAGGGTGGCTCTTATTTTTGAAATTTTTGAGCGAGAGACCCAATTTTCGACCACCGCCGAATATTCTCTTTTAAGGCGTCAATTGTCTAGGGTTTATCTATGTAGACAAGCGATTTCACATAGCCCCACAAAAATAGTTCAGCGGTGTTTAATTGCATGATCTTGGACGCCACGCGCGCCGCAGCCCCATGACGCGAGATAATGCGTTCATCAAAAGTCTCCATCGATGCGTCGCGCGGTACAAACCATTATTTTGGTAATAAATATGCACGATTTGCAAACGTTGTTCAGGTGTAAGTCTATTCAATTTGAAATGGTAAACCAAACCAAGGATAAATCAAGTGACAGGTGGAAGCTGTTAAAAAGACCATCTCTGAAAAAAGAATTGCCAGATTGAAAACCACACGTCAAAAAAAAAAAACAACTTTTACATAATTCAAAATCAAAAATAGCGTTCTAGGCGAGGTACAGCTAACAGCGTCTAATTGTAATTATTTTTTATTTAACCACTTAAGTTTTAGTAAAATAAAAAATGTTTCCTTAGGAGGTACTTACTTATAAACCATTTACAACTATTTAAAAAAAAATGGTTTCTATTTCAATTTTGTTTAAGGAAAGTTGTGAAGTCGTTTTATTTGACAAAAATACAGAATTCCTTAAAAATCGTGATGTAGGTATCGTTATTTTTTGTTCTAAGAAAAGTGAAAAAACGTGTGACCAAAAACCACTAGGTACCAAGTTTAAATAAAATCGATGAAAAATTTGAAAAAATACTTTTTTGAATATTTAGTAAATAATACTGTTTAAATTTTTTGGGAGCATTAAAAATAAAATGCACGACTGGATTGCACTGCACGTATTAACTTAATTAGTGAGTTATAGAAAAAAATATTTAAAAAAAAACATTTAAATCGTTTTTTTCTAAACGACAATCATCAAATTACTTAGAGCTCAAAAATAAGTATGTCACTTGATAAATTTAAAAAATATGAAATCATGCAAAGCCAAATTTAAAATCGTTGGATCGGTATTTTTAAAAACTTATTTCTCAAGTACATATAAAGTTTTGGTAACATTTAAAGAAAATATTTGGTATGTCAATTTTGAGTAGTAGTAGAAGTAGTAGTAGTAGTAGTATTAGTAGGATTTAGTTGTACATTTATGTACAATTCTAGTTTAAAATAAATGCATTACCTACACATCTAGTTTTGAAAAAAACTAATTTTCAAAAAAAAAAAATATTAAATTTATTTTTCACAGTTTTGATATTCAATATTATTGAAATTTTAAGGAGCTTTTGATTGAATTGGTTGAGCAGTTAATGAGAAAATTGAAAACCGAAAAACCGTTACGTTACGAAAAACTTAAAATGTTACGCAAATCGATTGACTTTTTATGTCATTGGCTATAGACTTTAAATACCGCAATTAAAAAAAACGTAAGAACTGTCAATAAAATGTCTATGGAGAAGTTTAAATTCTAATAATTCTGTACAAAAAATGTCTTAATAGGTACCTACTTTGTTTCAGTAAGCGTTTATATTTCTTGAGTGCTCAGTATTTTTCCTCCGTTTTTTGGCAAAATATGAGCTTTTCGCATTAAACCGTTGAACCGTAAATGCATTGGAAACTTAATCCATCCAATATTTGAAGGTGTTAAAACTCCTTAAAAAAATAGGTTCCTTTTATTTTATTCTTGGGCTTACATATATTTAGGGTCTAATGTTGTTTTCGGTTGAATGTGTGGAGTACTCCATTTCTACTCCTTTTTCACTCCTACTACTCCAATTTTTCGAAAATTTTGCGTAAACGGCATAAGTACCAATGTTATGTCGTTTTTGATTGGTTATGTGTTCTGTTCCACTCCTATGGCATATGGAAAAATTGAAGTAGTTGAAGTAAAAAAAGAGTAGAAAAGGAGTACTCCAAACATCAAATTGAAAACGGCATTATTATTAGTTTTGAATTCTTTATATTACTTTAAAATTCAAATCGAATATTTTTGGTTGTAAGAAATGCACAAAAAATCAAATTTTGTCGTGGGATTGTATGTGAGCCATTTGACACTAGTTTTGAGGCAAACAGTAAACAAACCAATGCGCCTACAACTAAACATTATTATAACAAATATTAAAAAATGCATTCAGTTTATTACGTCCATATTATTTGTTAAATCAAAAGTTGCAAAAAAAGACAAAAATATAGTTGTGCGGCCATTAAAGTTAAAAAAAAGAAAAATAAATCATTTAAGAATCACATCAATCGAGGAGCACATCGGCAAGGGCACTATTCATATCTTTAAATCGAGTTTGGGCCCTTTAAGTTAATTGATATTTTGATAACTCTTCACATTTTTTGATGAATTAAAATTTCTTTTAATAATTTATTTGCTTTTAATCTATTAAAATGAACGACGAGCACTTTTTAGAATATTTTTTAAACCCGCCACAGAATACTTTCAACTCTAGCTAAATGTCAAATCTTGGTAGTGTGTGAAATCGATCTGAAATCTTTATGAAAATATAAAATTAAATTTGTTTTCAAAGAATAAAATTAATTTTGTTTTAGAAAAATCGATTTTGTTTAGATAGAGCCTAGTGCATACTTGTGAATCCGTACAAAATTTGCATTTTCATTCACCCATGAACGTGCCCGTGAAGGTGAGGTGTTCACGACCAATTCCCATGCAAAATGAAGAGTGAACAGTCTTAGTGAACAGTTGATAGTTCGATTACTAGTCATTTGATGCATGGTGGTTTTAAACGTCAAACGTTCACAACACAAATCGCAAGTTTGTAGGAATTTAAAAAAAAATTACTTTTTCCACTGGCGATTGTTCACTTCACGTCACGAGGAAGTATGTACCTACTAGGCTAAAAAGATATAAATACATAGGTACCGAAAAACATAATAAAAAACATTTCAATTTAATGATTATTTTTTAATCAAATCAATTGAATGCATATCTTGTTATAATTTCAGAACGTCGTAAGAAATAGACAGAAACAGGAATCATAGGAAGTAGGTAGTTCAAAATAAAAATTTATCATTGAATTCTTCAGTGCCTTTTCATGGAATGGAAAAACTCCTAAATCGAATCGAAAACGGCATAATAGCCTTTTTACACCGAACCCAAAATATAGGTTTTGTAGAAAAACCGAATCGAAAACAAAAGTTTTCCCATACATTTTTTTTTGTAAATTCAGTCATCGTAAGACACAAGTTTTATATAAAACCAGTCGAAAACTTTTTAGAATTCAGAGATGAACAAAACAGACATACATTTTGAAAAGTTCCAGCGCCTATTCTCGTATCCGATTGGATTTTGGAATTCTTCTATTCCTGTCAAATATGGAAAACCTACAACTCCAAACTTTCCATATTCGATAGGAATGAAATAATCGCAAACGACATGATAAAATTGAAAATAGCTGACTTGCACTTACATTGTATTTTCCAAAAAATACACTTTTGAATTTTTCACGCTAAGACCCTTTAGGCTTTCAACCCTTCAATTTATGAATCGAAATCGATCACTTTTAAAAAGCTGATTTGATTTTAACCAAACAAAACAGAAAAATATGAAAAAAAGACAACATGCACTGAAAAGAGCTGTTTGTTTATACCTACTTTTTCATTTCAGTCGAAATGAGGTAATTTCGGAAAACACAGAAAAGTTGTTTTCATCTCTAATTTGGTAATTTCGTTTGACAGGTCATTTCATTTTTGAATTTCAACTGGCTTTTAACCGCTTTTTGTTGCTGTTCTTCTGTTTCTTCTTCCATGGCTTTGACATTATCATACAAAAACTTTTCAGAGCTCTTCAAACTATGGCCAATTGGGTGTGTTCACTAGTTTTTGACCTAATTTCCAACCTAATTTCGTGCAAATTCGGTTGAAATTATCTCATTTCGAAAAGTGAATTTGAATGGGAAATGTGATGATTTCGTATCGAATTTGGAAATTTTCAATGAAATTGCCTCATTTGGCTTTTTTAAAATGTAGTATTAACCGATTTGACGGTAATTTCAGCCTTGTTTAACTATTCTAACTTTAAAAATAAGCAGGAGTTTTGGATATAATAGCGGGGGTTTTTTTTAATGTCTATATGAACTTTGGCGAAAAAAGTGACATAGGGACATTTCATCATTTGTCTCAGTCTGCCATTTTGTATTAAACTATCCTGCCAAAAAACTTTTTGACATTTCTATATAAATTATCGATAACACAACGACAATGGTAGTTTGGCAGTGCCGTTTTTATCGGGACAAGAATTAAATCCACCTAATTATCTGGACATAGCTAACTTTACATGGACCACAGTACACATATTACAAGTAATATTATTATATATGTTTATATTTGTTGTTTTTTCCTCACGTTCACAGCCATTTTTTATTTCTGACTATTTCAATTTGTTGTTGTATTTACGTGTGTTTTCGTCCTCACGTTCACAGCCATTTTTTTATTTCTGACAATTCCAATTTTTACTATCTTCGTTGTTGTTGTTGTTGTATTGTGTATATGGACATAGTTTTTGTTGTATTTGACATGTAAATTGCATTGTTTTTTTGTCGTTTTTTTCAGACAATATTATTTTGAATTGCAAAAAAAACACAACTAAAAGGTGTGTTTTATTAGCATCGGAGATGAAGATAGATCTGGATTAATTTTTACGGGCAATACAAAAACAAAATAATCTGAACTTTTCAAAATTGTATTTATAGTAAATCCAGATCCAGATCCCGATGATAATAAAACAAGCCTAAGAATTAAATTCCAGTTAATGTAAATTTTCCCTTGAAAGTGTAAAAACAACGAAGATCTACCCTACATCAAAAGCAGCAAATTGCCGGTTATCATACAACAGCCGCTGTATACAAATGAGCCGCAAACAAAAATAAACCATTTCATTTCAGCAAGAAGCAACCATCTTTGTTTTGTTTCGTTTTCTCAAAAGACCTATTTCTTTTTGTCGTGCCATTTGTCAAACATTCCAGTTTGCAGCAGCTGCGTTCTGCGTTTCACCAATTTTTATTTCAATAAAAATCACCAACGAAGAAAGCCATGTGTGCGAATGAAAAGACGCCGCTATCCAAACAAAAACACACAAGAAAAAAGAAGAAACTAAATTCTAATCGCACAAGCAAAAACAGCAAATACCGACAAAAAACACACCACCGCCAGTCGAAAAATGGAAGTGGTCCAAGTTGTCTCGTGTGCTTTTGTCTAGATTGTGGATTCGTTGCGCGTTAATAGTAAATTAAAAAGAAAAAAAAAGGAATATTGTTTGTTATAATTTTAAATAAAACTATTTTTTTTGTTTGCTAACACGACGTTGTGACAACAAATCGAATGGGAATTCCTGTTGAGTGCAATTGGTGAAAAGTGTTTATAACGGAAATTTCGCAAAGTAAAAAAAAATACCGCAAGAATAAATAGGGTGTGCGGCGAAAAGTAGAAATATTCGCAATAAAAAAAGGAATACAAAATTTTCAATAAAATTTAATTCAGAATTTGTGCCAATTTGTGGGGAAAGTGCGTGTGTGTACTCGATAACGGTTCAGTGAATGGAAAGTCCTTGAATTTAATGCGAAAAAAGTCCTTTTTATGATTTTAATTTTCCAATCGTCATCAGTTTTATTGTCTCCTGTCTCGGTGGTCTCCTTTCGCCGCATCTTTGGATAGAAAATTCACACAATCAGTCGATCTGCTGGATAGAATCTCCTCTGACTCTGCATTTGCTGGAGAAAAAGGGTGGATTCTGGATTAAAACTTGTTTTTTCGCACACACAAGTAAATCTCTGGCTGTTTGGATAAAAAGGACTATTCGTCTTCATCTTTGTCCTCGTCGTCGGGGCTTTTGTCATCGGCGCGGATCAATCTATAATCAGGATTATTCGGTGGCAAACTTTTGCATTTATATTTATTTGTTTGGGTAAGCCAGAAGAACATTATTTTTATTTTTATATTTACTGTGCGTATCCCTTCGTATTGATATTTTTCATTCTTCTTGTGGATTGTGGTGCAAGTACCTAATAAAACAGATCCATCCACTGTACCCGACACTTCCCCCATCCTTTTTTAACCCTCTCGAAAGATTCGAAATCCTTTTCGAGTGTGTTTTTACCAAAAATAATAATATACCTACCGAGTATGCTTGGATCGGGGGAGGATGTAGGGATTTTTCTTGTCTGGCGGCAACCTACCAAATCCACCAACCAACCCACCATCCATCCGCCCACTCATCCAACAACCTTCATTACTCTTTATCAGGCCGCACTCAAGTTCTTCCTCGCCCTTTTTGTGTCCTTGCCGTTGGTTTTGGTCTTCGGGTTGTGAAATTTAAGGGAAGAAGGACCCATTTTTGTTTGCCGGTCGCATGATTGCTCTCTTTGTCTACAGTGTAGGTTTTCAGATAAAAACAAGTGTTGCCAGGTGGGAGTTGTCGAGTATGAGTTTTAAAAGGTCATGAACGAGATGGAACTTTTCTAGCCTTCCAGTGCTCTTGTTGGCTTATAATTCCATTAAGTTAGGAGTGTTAGGCAGTGGGTGGTTGGTTTAGTTCCCAAAATAAGTGGCTAATGGTTGAATTTTGCGTCGGTAATTTGTTCAGGTGAAAATGTTTTTGGCCTTGAGGTTTAGGGTTGTAATCATAACTTTTTCTGGTAAACTGAAGTCTCATAATTTAGTTTAAAAAAATAACTAAATATATGAAGGTTGGTACCTACCTACCTACTACTTAAATAAAAAAGAAAATACCTAAGTAAGAGTTGGTCTCCAATGTTAAGACCTTTTCTGCATTAACTGAGTAAGGAGGTACTAACATAAAAAAGAAACGTTTTTCAAGACTTGGAATACAAATATTTTTCAATTCAATAAAATATTAAGGGTATTCATGAAACGGCGAAAAGGCGTTGTAAACGTATAGAAAAAGTTGTAAGCTTCGTAAATCTGTCATTATTTGTATAGAAAATTAGACAGATTTAGGCAGTTTTCTACATAACTACGTTTACGACGGCTTTACGCAATTGCATTAATACCCTAATTGAGAATGTATTATTTTATGTTTATTTTGCCGATACCCTGTGCGCACCGCGGCAATAAAATTATTTATACCTACTTGACATGTCGAACAAATTCCATTTACCTATTTATTATTTTTATTGAGATTGTTTTAATTTTTGTAAATAGGTATACTAAAATTTATGAGATACATTATATGAGTAGGTACGGTTTCATAAATCTTAAAAGTTCAGTCTTATAAGCAGATATTAGCAATGAACAAAATTAAGCAAAAATGGATTTGGAAATAGAACCCCAAATTGTTGTTGCAATATTTTTTTCAAATTTTGGGTTATATTTCCTTTTTTAGCTTACGTTTATAATGAATGAAAAAATTAATTGGAACTACCTAAAGCCCAAAATAGGAAAAATTGCCAAAAACAACAGCAATATAAGGAAATATCGCCAAAAAGTGTATGGCAAGACGAGAGTAAAATAACATCTCGAAAAACCAGTCACCCAGCTTTACGGTGAATAAACACTGAGGTATGTATGTATATATATGGAGGGGCATGCTGCCACCCTGCAACCCCCTACTTGGGCTCATTATAGGATTGCAAAGTTTCTTTTAAATTTAAAAATTCTGTATTTATAGAACTTGAATTTACCCGGTGCAGTGCTAAAAGATCCGCGGCAATAAAGCCCGTGGGCCTTATTTTCCTAAATAAAAGGAAGAAACACCCACGGGTTTATTTTTCAATTTGAAAAGGGAACGGAAGCTATGGGTTTTGTAGTAACTTTTTCTTGTGGGTTATTTAATTCCAATTATGAATGGAAAAAAGACCCATTCAACAAAATAAAACAAATCAAATTTAATAATATAAATTCAAAGTTTCTTTAAATCCAGATTCTTTAAATGCAAAAGAAACTCAGCTCGCACCTACCCCTAATATAATAGTGAGCCCAAGCAGAAGGGGTTGCATATCTCACTGTTTATTCGCCGTAATGCTGGGGACACTTATGGAAGGCAAGGCAAGTGTAATTACAAAGTGAGGTATGTATAGGGGGATATTCTACCCCCTTGCAACCTCCTGATTGAATTCACTTAAGGATTTGGGGTAGGTGTGAGGCTGGTTATATGAAAAGTTTCATTTGCGTTAGAAGAATCTGGATTTAAAGAAACTTTGAATTTGTCCTATATGTATCTACTTACCTATATCCAACAATAATTATTGTAACTGTATCATTTTGTGATCTTTAAAATAGAGGGGTACTTAAGCAGAGTATGGATCACACTAAGAGGGGCCTTAAATGCTAAATCCAAAAAGCTTTAACACCCGCGGTTCTTGTTTCTATTTTTTCGTGGGTCTTGTTGCCATTTTAAAATAGAAATTAAACCCGTGGTTATTTTTTCCTTTTTTTTTGGAAAATGAGGCCCACGGCGTTATTGCCGAGGGTCTTCTAGCACTGCACCAATTTACCCATTACCACGGGTCTTTTAGCACTATACATCTTCACAAATATTTATTAAAACATTGCGTAGATACCTATTCTTGCAAAACCTTTTAATCAATCCTTGTAGGTATGTATTTTTAGTACTTTTTTCATTGGGAAATTGCAAAAAAAAAGTAACCTAGTACTCAACCTCAAAGATGGTGTGAAAAAGCACATTTTATTTATACCTACCTACCTAGGTAAAAATATAAAATCCGTAACTCTGGCGATTGGATTATCTCTTATGAAAAAAAGTTACCTATAATTTTTTGTAGGAAAAGATAAAACCTAGTTTTTTTTATTTTGTTGAGCCTATTCAATGAAACTATCGAGTTTCAAAAAACCTAACAGGTCATATTTGAAATATTTCAAATAATTTTTTTTTGGAAATGATGTTTTATTATTTATTATAATGATTTCTACTGTTTTGAAGAAAATCGAAAATAAAAAATGGTTCTTTGGTTTTCTTCAAGTAGAAAAAGATGCTCTGTCATTTTTTTTAAGTCAACAGACTATAATTTTAACAATTTGAAAAATAAAACTCAAGATACCTATATGAGCTTCTGAAGCGAACCCTATCGGCTTTATTTTGAAAACTTTCCTTTGATGATTTTTAATTCTCCAAATATATCTCGATATGGTGCAGCTAAAAAGTTTATATCTTGAGTTCTATTAACCGTTTGGTAAAAATTTACCTAAAAAATGGACTTAAGAAAATGTCAGAGCTCTATTTCCGTTTTTACTTCCGATATAGGTAGGTACTAGGCTTGAGCAGGTTTTGGATTCGTGCAAAAAAAATTGAGATAACAATCAAACATGCAATTACGATGATGGAAAACACCAAAAATCTCCAGTGCGATTTTTTTAACGAAAGCATAACTTGCCATTAGTGCCTATTCCTAATCGCAAGCAAACTGCCGGATATTGCATCGAATTAGCCGGATACTGAAATTTGGTGGCCGAGTACTGCTGAAAATTCACTTTTTTTGAAAAATAAATCGATATTGAATAATATAGGTATTGCAATAACTTCAAGCTTATATTTTTCATTCAATGCTAAACATGATCCATATTTGGTCAAAACAAATAACCTACCCAAGTAACATCGTTGGAGCTAATAGAAGCCAAACTGTTCTTTAACAGCTTGTGAGTAGTGAAATAAAACACTTTAGCTCTGTAATAGATTATTTTATAGCTCCCTACATTTTATTTAAAAATTATGTTCTATAACCTAAGTTCAGGAACACTGTGAGCTCCATTAATTTTGTAACGTCTCAAGATTTAAAATTATGCTCCTTAATAACGTTCAACGTTCTTTAAACGAGCAAACTTTAAATTTGAGCTCATAAACATGCATTGTAGAGCTTCTAAAAACTCATGTTCAATATTCTTTGCATGACTCTACAGAAATGTCAAAAAATAGCATTTCAAAAGCATCACACAAAGTGGCTGTAGAGTACAATTACTAATACATTCGCACAAACGCATGCGCATATGGAGATCTCTCTTAGAATGGTTAAATCTCTCTGAGCATTTTGAAATGCGAAGGCTCAAGAGAGCTTCAACAAAACGACTATAGAGCTTAATACTGAATCACTCTCAAATAAAATTCTACTACTCATATAGTAGGGTGTTCCACAATAACATACAATAAATATGATTGCACCGGGAAAAATTTAATCAAAACTAGAAAACAAATTATTTCTTTCCTATCTAAGGAATACCGAGTATGCATCTCAATAGTCGAATTAGGTGCGAAATTCCTAGATTTTTTCTACTAAGATCAATTGAACCGTTGAGTCACATAAGTACTTGCTTACGAACTTAAACTTTAAATAAATAAAAAACTTTTTCCACGATTTAGAAAAATTCAAAACTTCAACTTTCAAAACACCCTACTTTTCAGCACTGAACGCTAAACTCTCATTTAGTAGAAAATAGCGATATTGCAGCTCTATTGAAGGCAAACTATTTTCATGATAAAAAAAATGGTGACGGAAAAAAAAACATTGAATACATTTTCTTTATTTTATTTGAAACTAATAAAAATTCTTTCTTTTCAATATAAAACACAGTAAATATTGCAAGTATTGCAATAAAATAAAAAATATTTTATTTTATGTTTAAATTATTTTTTTTTAACAATTTTTTGTGTTGCTTAAGTTAACTTTTTTAATCATTTCACAGCTTAATATCAAGAATTTCGGAGGCGCGTTTTACTTTTGCGAAGTACATTCAGTACAATTGTGATAAAACTAAACGCGCACTAAAAATTCACCAATATGGGACAGATAAATATTAATTTAATTTCTCACGTAATTATTTACTCTTCAAATATTTTATAAATTTGTGTGACATTACAACACATGAAGTTCTCGCGGGTTACTATTACACATAAAGTAAACACAATGTTCTAATATCATTTTAAATTTCATTTATAAATATTTCCCAAACTAATACCAACAAAGTGCTGTCAAAAGTGCTGCTCTATAGATTTCCAATTCACGTACCAAAGAGCTCCAAGGCCATACTAGACACTGATAACAAGCTGGTTTGGAACAAAATTAGCTCTCAAACTCAAGGAATTCGCTGTAGGCAAGCTCTCCATTTGCTTTAGAAGTGCATTTAGAGCTTCTTTTGAAATCAACGAGCTTTAAGACTAGCTCTGAAAGCGCTTTTAGAGCATTTAAACGGCTAAAATTGTTTCTTGGGTAAGCTTATATAATCAGCTGAATTAGTTATCCAGAAAAATGTGTTACCTAGGTGGCCGGTCAATGGTACATTTACCCGTAAGTATACCAGTAGGGTAGAGTAGCTTAATTGCGGCCGCCTCCAAGTCGTTATTACTAGTGAATTCGTATAGTTCTTTTCCGAATTTTGGTCATAGAGTACCTATACCTTGGTAACTATCAAATATTTTTAGCCGTTCGTAATGCATTTCAAATTAGAATTAGTATACTAAAAGTTTTAATTTGCACAGCTTTGGTTATATTGTTATTTAATGATTAGGAAATTGCTAAAAACTTTTTTCACTGCTTACTAAAATGGTTATATCTCAATAACCAAAAACAATTTTGAACTGTTAAAAATTTCAAAAAATCGTACATTTGAAATTCAAATTTGCACACCAAAATTTGAATTTGCACACCTTTGGTTAATAATATTATCCAGAGAACCGACTGGTACCCCTCTTGCCTAAAACAGCCGCGAATTTTATTTCATTTCAGAAAATGTAAGGGGATTGGTCCGAATTTCCACCACGAACTTATTTACACTTGGTATTGAATAGATAGGTACAAGAACGCATGAATTCGAAGGTGACAGGAAGCGTAGATGTGTTGACGCATGGTCATACGTGGCCGTGTTGGAAGCTAGATGTAGAAGTATAACTTCCAATGCGAGTATATACATACATTAGTCCTCACTTTTTTTCTAATTTTTTGACTTTAACTTTTGACTCACATTGCTTTCTTTTTATTTCTTGCTATGGTTAAAATTACTCTTATCCAACAACATGGGTCTCGTTCGTGGTGGATATTTCGACCAATTTGCCCTTTCTCCTTTATTTAATAATTTTTAAAAATATTGAGAAAAACCTTAAAAGTTCCTAAATTCTGATTCACATTGGTTTTGCAGTTTTTAAAACGAAGAAAATACAACTCGTCTTGTGGTTGATTTCCGAATTCCCCTATCAAATCCCTGCAAAAAAATTTAAAGTAAAGACTCCTTTATTTAATAATTTTTAAAAATATTAAGAAAAACCTTAAAAGTTCCTAAATTCTGATTCACATTGGTTTTGCAGTTTTTAAAACGAAGAAAATACAACTCGTCTTGTGGTTGATTTCCGAATTCCCCTATCAAATCCCTGCAAAAAAATTTAAAGTAAAGACATAAAAATGCTCAGTTGACCCCCGAAATTCCGATGAACTTATTTATTTTCTGAACAGAGAGGGCTCATCATAACTTAACCTATTTTCTTATTAACAAACAAATGTTAGCATATAACAATCGTTTAATATAAGATCCAAGAATCAATCAAAAGCACTTATCTGTTATCCCTTCAAATTACCTACCCAAGAAAAAAAAAGACCCATATTCTACCTAAAATAAGTTCTAGAGTATATGTAAATCCTTATTTAAGCTTATCATATAATTTTTGATTAAAAGTCAACAAGGGTTTGTAACATTTTTTTTTTGTTTTAATAAAAGACTTTGTGTTGTCTTTTATTAAAACAAAAAAACAAAATCACATCAACGAAATAAAAGAAAAGTCGACATTTGAGAACGGTTGACCTAGAAAACCAAAAAAAAAAAAAATATATGGAAACACCTGCTACCAAGTTAAAATTGGATCTGGAAAAAGGACGTACAAATATTTTAAGTTCATTCACTTACCATAAATAATTTTTCTTTTCAAAACCAATCTTCAAAATGCCCATTGGGTGATTTTTCATTACTCAAAACCAGAAGGAAACAAATCTTTTTATAGACTCGACCGGCCGTATTAAATAATCATGTCCTTTTTGAAAGAGGAGATAAAATAAAAAATATTGTAGGCATAGGTTGAAAGGTATAAGGCTTCTCTGGCACTGCTGAATGACCAAACAAGGATATCGCCCTCTTACGCACCGCTACTCACCTTTAATTAATTTGTATATAATTAGGTTGCCCAGCGTTACTTCCTCCTATCGAGCAAGGATAACATTAAAATAAATTATGACGGGGAAAATCTCACCCAAGCGACCACCACCATACACGTCGGGTCGACACGAAGGAAAATCGCTGCTCGAAAATCAGAAGAAAAAAAAATATGGTTTCATATAATGATAATAGAAAAATGAAAAAAGAGGGCGACAGACAGAAGAAAATAGGAAAACACAACAAACTTAGTATACAAAACACGCACACCAACGAAACAACGAGACTAGAGAATATTTTTCCAAAACAACAACAAAAAGGAAAATAAATTGACGGCCGCCCGAGTTCATTGACGTTCATTCGTTCGTTCGTTCCCAAGAATACTGTCAGTTTTTCTGCTCTGTTATTCTCTCTTATAAAGTGGAAAGTGATTAGGGCGGAAAAAAGGGGCTCGAAAAGGGGGTGGTTGCCCTTGCAACCCTTTGAGATTTAATAATTTAATTTACAAGTCCAGCTAGATAAGAGTTTTTTGTTTTCATTGAAAATGTTTTAATTTTTTTGTTCTTCAAATTTATACTCAATGTTTGTTTTTTTTTTTCTGTTTGTAAAGGAAAATGTTAAATATTCTTGCGCACGCACACATACTTTTATGCATATACACACAAAATGTAGAGGAAATTGCTGTTAAAGTCAAAATAAACGAACTGAATAGCATTATGGCTACAAGAACCCATCCAGAGGAACACATTGAAAAGGGTGGCAAAACGCAGAAAACACAAAAACGTTGAACAGGAGACGGGACATTGGACGATTGGGATCCAAAGAAATCCAGATACAGACAGAGAAAGAGAGAGAGAGGCAGAACAAATGAAATGGAATTTCCAGCACAATTTTTCATTCCATTGTTTATTCTTGGTGGAATGAATATTAGCATACCAATGCAACAGGATATCGAATTACTATAATGTAAAAATATTAATTTGTCATTTTTTCCATTCTTAAAGGATATTGATGACCTCTAGGCCTGTGCTCTTGATGATGGTGAATTTTATTCTTTTTAATTGGACACAATTCACTAACATAAAAGGCTCCCGATCCATATATAGGACAAAGGACTAAGACACGGTAGCTCTACATCATATACAATCGATCTAGATCACAAATGCTTCCAATCGCCCATACTAAGCCTCCTGGAACTCTTTATGCCTTGGTCCTTAAAACCTAGGATTTGACTTCCTTGTCGCCTCTAACTTACTGGAAACTGTGATGCGAGAAGACGCTTGGGTGGATCATCGTTGTCCACTCGGTCGATGAAGCCGAGCGAGTATAGTCAATGTGTTGACATTTTGGACTGCATCCAAATCTTGTGATACAGCCCATAAAGTTCGTGGACGAATTTTTCTTTTGATAGAACCCAGTATCATCACTTTAGGCTTATCGTCCAACGCTCCAACTGGTCGTTAAACGGGACTCGCATACCAAGCGTCTTGTAAAACGTGCAGTTTGTCCTACGAGTTTGTTCGCTAAACCGAATAAACACCGACACCGAATTCGTAGGTAATTCTTCGTCGGATCTCTAATAAAGCGTCGTTCGTTTAGTACATAGCCACTAAGGAGTCATTTGTGGAGTTGATGTAATTAATAAATTGAGTTTAAAGTACATTACATAGTTGCAAAAAGCTTGTAATCAAAACTCTGTGCCATAATATTTGTTGTAATGTATTTAAATAATTCATTGATTAAATACAATTTTTATAATGATCCTTTGTTGAAATAAATTGAGTACAATTTATATTCATTACCCTTTTAACATCAACATTCATATTCCGAAAATCCCTTTTCTCATTGCCAATAAAAAAAAACAGCACAAAAGCCATAGTGTCCCTAATTTAGTGTGAAATGTATGTATATTTATGGAACATGATAAAATTTTTATTCAATATTCGTATTCGTGCTGAATAAGCACTCGATAAAAGAAAAGCAATAACAATATCAAAACGCGATTGCAAAATTCTCCATACCACTATGAATCTCTACCACCCGGTGTCGATGGCGACCGGTCGCTGTTCCAAATCAATATTTGCCAGCCACCTTACGCACGCAAAATTCTAATCAGAGCGTTCGTTCCAACCAACGAATGCAGAACACAAATACTTCAAAGGTCACCACATACAACAATAAATTAAATTTTTGTGTTGTAGAATAATTTTGTGATTAAGTTTACTATTTGTTTTTTTTTTGTATAGTTGTTGTTTTAATAGTGTTGGGTTTCCATAGGGCTTTGCAGTTCAAAGATAACTTTCATGTTTATTAGTGCGGATCTGCATAGGTATGTGATGTAAATTTTTTTTGTATTTGTGATGTGAATGTACAGATAGACAGACAAATAGACATTTAATGTTATCTTATCTATGTTTTACGCCTATTTTCGTTGTACCTACACTATATATACATAATGTACATAAAAATATGCATGACAAAGTGAGTTCAAAAAAATTCTTTTTCGATGATAAGAATGTTGAACTTTTTGGTTCTTTAAGAATTAAAAAAATAAAATGCACTGTTGACTGAAATAGAAAGAATTGAAGAAAACAATAACAACAGTGGATACGAGAAAAAGCTTAAAAATTTTTGTTGAGATGGATTTAAAAATAAAAATTATACTTAACTCCCGTCTGAAAAAATTACCCATCTGGAAAAATAATACAATTTTTAACGAGGCCCTAAAAATTTTAACATTGATGATAGCAAGCCCAACTATCCATTTTGGCTTTGTCAGTTAGGTACCTAACATTTTGTCTAGAGAGACAAAGAAAAATTGTCTCAATTAGGATTCGATCCTGTGATCTTCTGTTTACTAGGCCATAAAAGCTACTGAGCTATTTCGCAATACAGTTGCGTAAAGTTGAAAATGGAAAACTATATGTACTTACTTTAATTTTTCTTACTATTGTATGATGGCGATGGGCATAAATTATCTTGTTTGTTTTAGTTATAAGGTATTTGCGATGGGATAAAAAGAATCATCCAACAAGTTTTCTCTAGCGAGGTCCTCACTAGTATTGGAAAAGTTTTTCTTGTCTAGATTGCACCTACCGAAGCCTTTTCAAAGCCTTGACTTATCTTGATTAAAACAAGCCAATTTTCCAGAGGCGGATAAGACAACTTTTTTTGTCTCGAGAGTTACCCTTGCTAGACAAGGGTCAATGTAAAACTTTCTAGTGCCATGTTAAAAACTCGATTGTTTTTCCAGATAGTTTTTTTTTTCAAATTTAATATTTGACCCGACATTTTGAAATGTATTCCAGCTATAAATATTATAAAAAAAGGAAAGTTAGGGCAAAATGTTTATCTTGAGATGTAGTTGAGGGTATGAACCTTTAACTAATATTTAGTTGCAGGTCCCTCGTTGGAAATAATAGCAGCATAACGGTGGCGTTGCACCGATCAGGTTTACACATCTTTCTACGCTTATCGAACTCCATGCGGCCTTAATTGTTTGTTGGCTTGCAACTAGCAACATATTTCTTTGGATCGCACCACAAGTTCTCAATTTGATTTAAGTGGAGGCTGTGCTGGCCAATCCATCACATACACTCTCTTTGCTTGAAATCATTGCTTCGCATGTTTACTAGTGTGTTTTGGGTCGTTGTCTTACTGATAGACCCATTCAAACATTCAAATGCCATTTTATCTTCAGCTTACGGTAAGCATTACTTCCTGCTTGATCTCAACACAACTTTGCTGATCTATGATGATTCAATTTGGCGTATTCTAAAAACACCATCGAAGGAAAAACATAACCAAACCATTATGGTGGGTCCTCCGTGTTTAATTGTCTTTGTTGTGAAACATGGATTATATTCTGGGTTTGGAGGCGTTCTAACATATTGACGGGATCCTTTTCCACCATATAAAACAATATTGAACTCGTCTGACCACAGAATATTTCTTCAATTTGATGAAGGCCCAGTCAAAGTGCTCCTTTCCATATTTTAATCTTTTTGTTACATGGTTTTGTATCAGCAATGATAGTTTTCGTGGACTACGGGCTGCTTGAGCATGTTGTTTTAAATGTCTACGAATCGTTTGAATGGTGGAATCAACACAAAATATGCCTTTAGTTTCTTACAATGCTAGTTTAAAGGTAAATGCCTAACGACTCATTTTATCATTAAATAATGGAATTTCTTTCCAATTTTGGTGAGCATCCAACTATGCTTTGATCCTTCGCATATGTTTTGCCTTCCGAAATCAGTGTTCTAATAATTAGATCATGCTATTCCTGTGTGCAGTGTTTGCTTCTTCCCATCGCTGGCAAAAAAATAACCAACTTTCAAATCAAAATATTTTCATATTTATTTGATAAATAAAAAACAATCTTTTTTTGAATTTAAGAAAGAAAAATAATATTTCTTCACATAAACCGACCACTACTGTTATTTTGACTGAACGAACTCGCAGCTTTGATTGATAACGGTTGTTTAATTTTAATTGGCATATTTTCATTGCAACAGAAAATATATTCATACACGATAATTAAGAAATTGTTAAGTCAAGGTTTAACAATTTTTCACTATCAACCCAATACCACATTGACAAAACCGAAGTTATGTGCAATTCTTTTATTTGCACTACTATGATATTTTGACCGCAACTGTTTGTAGCTTATCAAGATTAGTCCAATTTTAAATTAAATATTGAATATTCAACTAAATAATTTGAAAAACCACAACCCAAAGTACAGTAAACGGTTTTTGCATAGGGACGTTCGAAGTTTGTAAAATTATACCGGTCATGCTGTTAAAGCATTTTGTCCAATTTGTTGTGCATTGCTTATTAGCGTATGACAATCATCCAATGAAGGCAATACAGCTTTGAACAACGTGTAAATAATCTTATTTTATTTCAAAAATCAGTCTTCCCTCCGAGAAACTATTTCATAAACTTGTTTTTTTTTGACATTTGAAAATCAATTGTACTAATTGAAATACCCTTTATATTCGTAACCAAATTTTGAATAATGAAATTTAAAATAAAAACACATTTTCTTGATGCTATTGTAAGGATTGCCACCTTTTCTACAGGGAAATGTTAAATTCTAAAAAAAAGTTGTAAAATGAATTTACACATAAGTACAATAAAATAAACGTACCTACCTAATATTTCAATGTTTGCCTATTTATAGAACTTGTAGAAAGTTTCATCATTTCTTTTTGTTTTTATTTTAATGTTATTTAAATGCTGTTTTTTCTATATTCATACTTCCTACATCTGCTTTCAACTATACACATCACCTTCTATGAGTAATAATTTCTTCAAGTTAATTCATCTAAAGAATGTTTTGGCTTAATTGCCTTTAAGGCATTTAAAATGTTTATATATACGTTTTTATAGAAAACAAAAATGATTCACAAAAACTAAAAAAAAAAGATAAAAATACGTACATAATTATTTTAATCGATTTGAAAAATTCTTTTAAACATTTAAATCGAAAATAAATTAAAGAAAAAAATAATTATTTTTTTAATTGAACTAACCGAAACTATACTACTTTCTAAAATGTAGTTAAGACCTAATGATCTTGAAGTCATATTTTTACAAATTAATCAATGTGAATTTTAAATGTTAAATGATTAAAATATAATTTACTCATTTAGAATGATGATATCTTTTTAAAGAGCTATTTTCTTGAACCAGCGAATAAAATATAATAAATTGGAGTAGCTTTCAAGAAAATAAATTGGAAAGATAAAAATATGGAGACGTATCTTTTAATGTGGTTCTTATTTGGATTGTTTTTTTCTTTGAAATCAAGTTCAATAGCCTGTAATGCAGCCTTGAATATATATCCGTCAAAGTTAGCATTACCACATCAAAATTTTTACAATCCAATAATTGGATTAACTGTCGTAAATTTGTCGTAAAAGAAAAAAATTGTCGCGCTTGTTTTTTTAAAAATTAACCCCTGCTAATGCTAACTTGACAAAAAGAAAAACAAAACAAACTATGTGTGAATTTGTCGTAAATATATCGTAAAGGAAAAAAAATTAATTAAAAATTCCTTGAATTTGACTATAACCCTTAAAATCGTTGTTTTTTTTCAGCTTTTTCAAAAAAAAACAGCACTACCGTATGAAAATTTTTTATCCTAATTGAACAATTGTCGCAATATGTCTTTAAATAAGATGTGTCAAAAAATAATTTATCGCGTCATTTTTTCTATAGAAAAAATCCTTGAATTTGACAAAAAGCCCCAGTATATATACAGTGCTGTGCAAAACATTTGCAACTAAAAAATGCTGATGGTTCCATGTCATAAAAATTGTCTAAAAAAGCAAACAGCAAACTTCTTTGTACAGTTTTGAAAACCTTATTATAACAGTTTATCACTGTAGAAAACAAAATATAATATTATTCACTCAAACAAAAATAAATTGATATAATCTCAAAAATAAATGATATTTTGTTGTGCAAAACATTTGCAACTTCAAGCAATGTCTTAAAATTTTCTAACTTTTATGCAAGAAAACGCTTATATTTGACTGCCACACCCTTTATTTCTTCTCGCAGCTGCCCATTTTCTAGACATAGAAGCAGTGAGGTTATTAATAATATTTTCTAGTATGTCATTTTACTGCCTATTAATTTTAGTATAAGGATCGCCCTTCCGCTTAAAATCTTGCCAACAAGTTATTTCTTTAAGTAGCTCCCACAAGTTTTCTAAAGAGTTAAGGTCTGGAGACTATCAAGTTAATTTATAGGTTAATTTTTAAAAAAAAAAGCGCGGCAAATTTTTTTCTTTCACGAAAAATTTACGACAATTAATCTAATTATTGTGTTGTAAAAATTTTGAAGTGGTAATGCTAACTTACTGCTTAACGTCAGTTTCCTGGGATTTTCTATTTACCAGTCGCTAAATACTGCCCTTAATCGCTTTATGGTTGTGAAATGTTAAAAATGCAGAACTAGTCGTTATATGCTTGAATTAAAAAAAAGTCACACCATTTTATGAGACATAGTTTTAAGTTATGAGGTTTTTACCCTTAATGAAGGACATCGCGAGTATTTGACAAGTTCCTTGGATTGATTTTCATAACGAAAAGCTTTACATCTTGAATAAATTTGTTGAAATTGTTTACCATTTATCCAGGCGGGACTCCCGTTGTGAACATAGATTCAACGAGATACAACAAGAAATTATGTGGGATTCGATCTTCTGTTTACCAGTCCAATATTCTTACTGCTGAGCTATTTCGCAATTTATCTGTGCAGTGTTGAAAATTTAAATTTATTATACTTTAATTTTGCTTACTATAGTATGATGCGGGTTTAAAATATTTGTTTTTGTTATATATGGGGTATTTGTGATGTAATAGACAAGACATTTTCAACAAGATTTTGCTAGCGAGGGCCTCTCGAGTTTTTGACAAGTTTTCTTGTTCTAGCTTTCCTCTACGTAGGCCTTAATTAAATTTTACAAAAACTTGTTAATTTCCCAGGAGGGTTGTTTTGTTAAAAATTATAGGTTAACCATGACATACAAATTATTAATTTACCATATAGGTAAGCTCTTTTTGTATGTGAATTCCAATAGTCTTAACTGTTCCAAAGCATTCTTCCCAAATCACATTTGACTCCTGAAAAAGAGTCAACAGTTGAGCGGTTATAGGAACACTTTTTTTTAGTTGGCGTTTCAGTTTGTGAGCATTTCTTACAAGTAAGTCCTTTCCTGAAAATTTCATCAAAATCGCTTAGTAATTCAGCGTATCGAACTAAAACAGCATGCCTCTCCATTACGGCAAATAAAAATAGAAAAAAAAAAAATAAAAACTGTAAGTATGACCAGTGTTGCCAGATTTTTCAGGGCGAGTGGAGGCCAATTTTAAAAATCTTGGAGCCGAAAATAGCCCCACTCAAAAATTATGCTCAAAAAAAAAAAATCCTTCTAAATTTAAGTTTCTATATCAAGTTTTCCAAATCTTAAAATTCAAAATTTTATTGAACATTTTACATTGCTTTCATTAAATACGATGAAAGTTGAAACAAAATTTAACAAATGCAAAAGTTACAGCGGGCTTGATCAACTTCTTAGAGTTGAGAGTGTGGATTTAAGCAAATATTTAAATGAAAGTAACCTTATTCTCAAACTATTTTTCTTAAGTTTAAAGTTCTCATTCACATATAAAATTTAAGAACTTAATAGCCCAAATCGGGATTTATGGCAATACATAATTTGAAGGCGAGTAAAAAGTTCGAGTACCCCAGATGGCGATAAAGAGCTCGTTCTGGCAACCCTGGGTATGACCGAGAAACTTCGTCTAATTCGGTTTAAAACTATGCAGTTTTTAAAGAATTTTTTTTTTCTCTCTCGTAAATTGGCGGTGGACGTTTCAATACATCATTTGTAGTGTTGTATGTTTAGCGTGAAATATTTTGAAGTCGAAGATTCACATAATTTTGAAATTCAGAATAAAGTGAACTACTGTGAAAACAGAACTTTTTGATTTGTTTTCTAAATCAACTAAAAAAAAAGAAGAAAAATTTAAATTGTATCAACAAAAAACTAGCCAAACAAATTTGTTTCTTTAATTATTTGGAAGACATCGTTCGACATTTTCTCTAATTAATTTGCTTAAAAAGCCTGACAAGCATCAAACAGGTGGGAGTGTCTAATATGTTCTACTTAAATAATAAATTCAAGTTGTGGTGTTTATATTTTTTTTATGTTTCCAATTTTAAACTAAAATAGTTTCGCATAATTAATCAGCTCGTGTCGACATGACACCTACGCCTTTCGCCAACACTTTACTCTTCTCTTTTTTATAACACAATTTTAATAAGTAAACAAAAATAAATTTACTTTTTATTTAACATTTTTGTTTAAATAAACTTAGAGATCTCAGATATCACCATTTGCTCATCATAATCTCTCAAAATCCTAGTAATAATGATTCTATTTTGCTGTCAATAAACTACCAGTTAATTTATTCGGTTAATGACTGTCGCAGGACAGTGTTCAAAAAAGTTCTTTTTGTTTCTAAACTGAAAATAATTTTGTTAAAAAACTTAACTTTCAGCTAAATTAAAATGACACAAGAATATTTTTGTGAGTCTTCAGAAATCTAAACTTGTCTAAATTTAATTGGGCCATCAAAAAAGCAATGAATAAATAAATTATATATGTGCCCACATAAAGCGTGCTCTATTTTTATTTGAATAGCTCAGTTGAATTATTTTCATCTCGAATGAATCATGACAATCAACCAAAACATAAAAGAAAATTTAATTTGACTTTTTTCACTGTTGCACCGCAGCCCATTGCAACTATGTATTTCATTTAAATTTGACATCATTAACTACAACTAAAGTCCACAATAAAATCAAAGTGCATGCTTTAAATTGTAATATATTAAATGTTCCAAGGAAATCCATGTAGGTAAATGTTTATAAAATAAACTTTTTTTAATTCTAATTAAATACTTAAAATGAGAACATAATTTTCCAGACGAAAATGTTTTAAAAAAAAAAATAAACCTTGGAAATTGTGAATTACACACCACCTATTTCTACACACATTAAAAGATGTTATGGCAATCGAATGGTGTAGCTTTGGCGATGATTAGTGTTGAAAATAGACAGCGATTCCACTCCACCACCGTCACAGCCAGCGCCGCGCTGCTGCCGCCATTATTTTGAATTTATAATATATGGAACATCCAAGTGGGCGGGATAATAAGTGCTTCACTCTCACAACTGGAAATCGTATGTTTTCTTTGAGATTTTTGTATTATTATTAATTTGTAAAAGCGTGCCGCCACCACACTGCCGCCGGCCGCCACCATCAGCCGGCATTTTCCGACAAAATAAAGCAGGTGAAAATATACAGTCACTTCCAACATTATTTGCTCAACAAGACTTTTAAGAATGAAGAAGTCGTACATATTTATGATACTTGTCTTACTTTAGTCAGCTGTTAAACATCGAAATTATTGTTGTCTTAACACTAAGAACTCTCAACTCTCTAACTTAGACAGCAGAGTTTTTAATTCATAAACCAGAATCTGAAAAATATACTAATTTTTTCGAGATCCTTTATCATTTTTTTAAATCTCATTCCATATCCGAATAATTCTAATCACGACTGTACTTACACGTTATTGTAGGTATTCTTTTTCTTTGCTATACCCAATAACATTTACTGATTCTGTTTCGACTTCCGTTGAACGCATTCACCCGACCGATGTTTTTTAAAAAAAAGGGATCTATTTTTATTTTTGTATTTTTATTTTTTTTTTAGTTTGTTGAAAAGAAAAACAAAAAATTTAAATGTGATCTAGGGTATCTCTTAATGCAGCACGCAACGAGTTGACATTGAAAATTTGATTAGGTGTCATGAAAAATTCTATTAAAAGCGTTTCGGGACATTTATTTCTTGTTCAACAAGCGATGCGTGTCATGAAAAGGTACTCATTTAAATGGTTTTATTGAATTTTATAAAAAAAAAAAGTTTTGGAATTCTTGTGGATTGTGTAAAAAAATCTGTTCATATGAACCGAATTAAAAAAAGTGTATAGATTTACTGGAAATATTAAATATACGCACAGGTGAAACTTTCAAGGTAGTAAAAGTTCAAACATTCATAACTAGATTTTTCTTGAACATTTTATGTACATATTTTTAAAGCATACACAGATCCACGTTATCAAAATGTTTACTCCAATAACATGCATTGTGCTACCCTATTTTAAGTCATATGATACAATATTTAAAACAAATTTGAAGAAATATGTACATACACTCCTCGTCAACTGAATACGCACAAACATTTTTTAATATACTTTATCCATTTTTTCCAAACAGTGATGGTTATTATGCCATCTGTTGATGCTAACTATTCCCTTAAGATGTTAAGCAGATAATTCCGAAAGAATTATCCAAAAACAACCGTGAGTTTTTCTTCAACCACTTGCAAAGTGTTTTATATGCAAAGTAGGAGTTTTTTTTTCTAGTCAACTGAATAGGTACAACGCCATTTTCTTCGTTGTTTATAAGTTTTTTGGAGTGCTTGACAGTTTAAATTAACGATTTTAGTGTTTTCAGTAAAATTTAATTCTTGATTTCAAATTTTGAGAAAAATGGGTAGATCTACGTGTCTTAACAGTGTTGAAAAAGCTAAAATCGATTTACTTAGAGACCAAGGCCTAACTGGACGTGCAATAGCTGATAAAGTTGGCCGAAGTTTTAATGTAGTTTATTCTTACTTGAAAAATAAAGATGCATACGGCAAAAACATGATGGGAGGTAAGAAAACAGCAACAACAGCAGCTGAGAGACGAAGAATTTTAAGATATGCATCAAATTCTTCTGATTCTGTGGCAAAAATAAAACAAAAAGTCGGCGTAAACGCAAGTTGCTCAACAGTATTAAGAGTAATCAACAACTCAAGCCATCTTAAACGAATGAAACTTAAGAAAAAACCACCACTTGACGAGAGACGGAAAATGTTGCGATTAGATTTTTCAAGACTTCACATGAGTTGGAAAAAAGAATGGTATCACGTGGTTTTTTCAGATGAAAAAAAGTTTAATTTCGATGGCCCTGATGGGTTCAACTTCTATTTTCACGACTTAAGAAAAGAAAAAAGATTTTTAAAGCACCATCATAGTCGTGAAGGAGGTGTCATGATATGGGGAGCAGTCAGTTATTATGGAACAGTTGAGCTCGAGGTTGTAACATCAAGAATGACAGCAGCTGGGTATAAAGTAATTTTGGAAAGAAATTTTCCTAAATTTTCTAACATCTTTGGACCCATAAACTGGACCTACCAACATGATAATGCGCCTATTCACTCAGCGCGCATAATAAAAACATGGATAGAGGAGCAACAAGTGCAGTTGCTTCAATGGCCGCCGTACTCACCTGATCTAAACATCATAGAAAATGTCTGGGGATGGTTAGTACGCAAAGTTTATGAGGGTGGTCGTCAGTTCGAAGACAAAGAAACCTTAATTTCTGCAATCAAATTAGCGTGGAGCGAAATTTCGTTAAATTACATTAAAAAGCTATACGATTCCATGCCGAATCGAATTTACGAAGTAATTAAAAATAAAGGTGGAAGTACCCACTACTAAACTTAAACAAAAACTTGTTTCATTCCATTCCAATACCAATTTTAATTTTTGTACCTATTCAGTTGACTCAAAAAAAAACTTCTACTTTGTATAAGTTACACTTTGGAAGTGGTTGAAGGAAAAACTCACGGTTGTTTTTGGATAAAACTTTGAAATTCTGTTATTTATATGTTACGAACATTTTTACCATCAACAGATGGCATAATAACCATCACTGTTTGGAAAAAATGGATAAAATATATTCAAAAATGTTTGTGCGTATTCAGTTGACGAGGAGTGTATTCATACCTGCGATACATATTATTGTTTATTGAACTAGGTAATTTTGAAATCGCAGTGGTTTAATGGAAACTGAAAGGCATTTGTATTTTGAAAGCATTAAATTTATCCACCTGTTTTTTGTAATATTTCAATTAATATGGCATATTTTTATACGTATTCATGTTTTTAATTTGGTCAAATGTCAAAAAGTATCATGTTTGCTTGTGTCTACAATACTCTGATACCTATGTATTATCTACATTCCTCTTCGAAAACGGCTAGTTTTTGCCAAGTTAAGTCAAGGCTCAACAAAGTTTTCCGTATAAAGGTTATAAAGTCGAAGAAAACTCAATCAAATACTCATGAAGGTCCATGTAAGACACAAGCCTAGAAAAACATTCTAGTTGTTCACGAGGCCCTTAAAAGTTTTTCATTGATGCTTAAAAAGGGCCAAGCAAGGGCAATTACCGAAATTTTCTAGGGCCTCTACCGACTTGTAATCTTTTGCCACTACGAAAATAAATATAATGCATAATTGGGTCGCATGTACTGGATGCTTTAAAAAATGTAAAAAAATAATCAAAACATTTAAGAGTTTTTAATTTCTTTATAAGTTGCGAATAATTTGTTATTGATGCAAGAATAGACTCTTAAGCTTAACAGACTAAGGCGAAAAATAAAGAAGAAGCCCAAGGAGTCAAGGGGTTCATATGGCACGTTAAAAAACTAATTTTTAATCAAAATTAACAAATATATACCCATTCAAACTGTACCAAAAGCTTAATTTTCGGTACAAAATGGCAAATTCGTTAGAAAATTCTGCTTCGTGATTTTGACGAAATATCTAATTATAGTGAGTGTTGTAAAAATCTTAAGTACCGAGTTTTTGTTTTCGAAATATTAGGTAAGTTTTCAAAAAAAAAAAATCAGAAAACGAAAAAAAATTCCAAATCCAAAAAATATTTTTTGAAAATTTTAGAACACAAGCCTACCTACTTTGTATATTTTTTTGAAGGATTTAGAATTTTTTTTCGTTTTCTGAATTTGTATATTTGAAGATAATCGAAAATAAAAAAAATATTTTTTTTAAGAAATTGTCTTAGTAAAATTTCTGGAGCCGTTTTTGAGAAAAATACCATTGATTACCTACAACTGCTAAAAAGAAATTTTTATGTAGGTATCGCTATGTTTGGTCGTAAATATGTGTGGGGGAATGATTAAAGAACGATATGTGCCATGTGTTTGAAGAAAATCGATTTAACAATTTAGGCTGTATCTCATACAAAACATACAGCATTGTGAGACTAACCTTTCCCTTACAGAAAACTTTCAGGGAAATCAAAAATGTTTAACCCAGTTAATCTTTGTCAACGTTGCACATACTGTGTTGCTAAAAAGCCCAATAACCTGTTGGACTGGTCACTAGAAGATCTCAGGATCGAGTTCCAAATAAGAATTTTTTTTGTTATGTTTTGCCTCTCGAGTCTGAAGGTTACGCATACAAACTGGCGAGACTAACGAATTTCGATAGTTTTTACCTTGGTCCTTGCTAGGCCCTTGTAAGCATTTTTTTAGGGCCTCATTAAGAACTAGATTGTTGTTTTTTTATTTGGGATATGGGAACATTTTTAATTTAGGTATATAACGGGTGATTTTTTAAGAGGTTTAGAACTTTAAAAAAAAAAACACAAAAAAATCGAAAAAATGAATGAAATATTTATTTGAATCGATAGTTTGAACCTTGCAATTTAATGTTTAAAGATAATTTCATGCAAATGTTGACCGCGGCTGCGTCTCAGGTAGCCCATCCGCTGAGTCCAATTTTGGTATACTCTTTCACACATATCGGCCGGTATCTCACGAATGAATGCATGGATGTTGGCTTGCAGTGCGCCTTGACATACCCCCACAAAAAATAATCTAATAGTGTCAAATCGCACGATCTAGGCGGCCAATTGACCGGCCCGAAACGTGAAATCAACTGTTCACCAAACTCGCCTCGCAATTGCGCCATTGTTTCGCGTGCTGTGTGGCATGTGGCACCGTCTTGTTGAAACCACATATCATGCAAGTCAAGAACTTCCATTTCGGGCAAAAAAAGTTTGTTATCATCGCTCGGTAGCGTTCACCATTGACAGTAACGCTGCGATTCGCATCATCTTTGAAGAAATATGGCCCAATAATGCCGCCGGCCCATAAACCGCACCAAACAGTGGCTTTTTCGGGATGCATTGGTAGCTGTTGCAATGCTTCTGGCTGATCTTCACTCCAAATGCGGCAATTATGCTTATTTACGTACCCATTCAACCAAAAATGAGCCTCATCGCTGAACACAATTTTTCGATAAAAAAGCGGATCCTCGGCCAGCTTTCCAAGAGCCCATACACCAAAAATTCGGCGTTGTGGTAGGTCGGCTGGCTTTAGTTCTTGCACCAGCTGTATCTTAAAAGGCTTTACGCCCAAATCCTTCCGCAAAATTTTCCACGTAGTGCTGTAACAAAGGCCTAACTGCTGGGAACGGCGCCGAATCGACATTTCGCGGTCTTCAGTCACACTAGCTGATACGGCCGCAATATTTTCTTCACTACGCACAGTACGTAAACGTGTTGGTGGTTTAATGTCCAACAAAGTAAATTTGGTGCGAAATTTGGTCACAATCTTCCGAATAGACTGCTCAGAAGGTCGAGAATGCCGACCATAAAATGGAAGCAGCGCGCGATGAACATTTCGAACCGAGCACGAATTTTGATAGTAAAATTCAACAATTTGCAAGCGTTGTTCATTTGTAAGACGATCCATGGTTAAATTGCAAACCAAACTGAAGCTGTTTGACAGTGACACAAGGTACTAAACACACGTCAGCTGTCAAAACCAGTGTTGCCAAAACCAAACCAGCTAAAAAATCACCCTTTATTAATACATTGTACGTATAAGTTGTTCTTACACCTACATACATCAAAACAAATATTTTTTTCGAACTACACGCAATCAATTTATTTTATTACTTATTAACAGCCGATCCAAAGGCAGAAAACGGAAAATACCTGCTAGACAAAATTATATTCTATTTAAAGAAACTCAATTAGATAAAATTATCTAAACTGCGGATGCATTTACAATAAAAACATTTCCTTTCCTTAATGCAACAACACTACACGATTTTTGTCAAAAACCTTAACTCCAGTTTCAATTGTTCTTTAATTTTGGATGCAAACATCGTAGTTTGGAGTCCATAAATATAAAGTTGGAAACTTCACCCAGCCTAGGCCCAAAATTAAAACATTATTAACCAACTGACTAGGTACCTACTTATTGCTAAATTGTTTCAAACAACTAAACACACCTCTTTCGGATAAATTTTCAACAATCATTACCAACCAATAGAAAATTTAATGGAAATGACATTTTTCACTTTCGGTCAAGAATCATTATCAAAAACAATAATACAAAAAATTTAAACTAAAAGAGAATGGAACAATGAAAAGCACGCAACAAAACATCCTAAAAATATCTGGATATGTATAAGTTTACTGTGCACATTTAATAATAACAACAACTACCAACTACAGTTAAAGGCAAACGTTTAATTGGATAAAGTTTCATTCAACTATATGTAGGTACCTACTATACCATACTATGCCATGCCATCTTAGCAAAGCTTAAGCACCTTTGGCATTTATGCCATCTGCAATTTCTTCTATCACCTTCTTTCTGTTTCTATTTCTTTGCATTAAGAAGAGAAAGGAAAATATACCTACATACTCGTACATATAAAGATAGTTAAATGTGAATGCGACACTATCGCCCTAGGGCCCTTTAATTGAATTTGCCATCATCGTCAGGGAGTCCAAAATAGGCCATCACGTCTCGACGTTCATGAATCTCTTTCATACAACCCCAAAACGGGTAGCATTAAAGCAATTCATTTTCAATTCCGCATTTCCTGCTTTGCAATCGTACTATAGTCTCCGGTCTTTGGTTTGGAGTCGTATAAGGGCAAATGTGCACAGTACACCAAGGGACAAATGCTAGAATACCGATTGTCTTCTCCTACATACATTTGTCTTTTGCTTTGCATTAAAAGCAAAAAAAAAATAAAGAAAAAGAGTGTCTACGAGTTTAAAATTAATTGATAGTTGAGGAGGAGGTTAGTGTTTTGCTTTAATCAATCAAAACAGGAAAGTATTGAAGAAGTTTGCTTAAAGCTAAAAATTCAACATCAAAGCCCAGTCCCACATCAGATTTCAAGATAAAATAAATTAAGGAAAAGTTAAACCTAAGCAAAAAAAAAATGTTAAAAATATAATGTATACTTCATTTAATTAAATAGAGTTGTATTGGACTTTCGGAAATGAAGCACTTTTTCACTTATTAAATTATGTTAATAGCATTTTTTTTAGCTTGAAGAAATGTAATTATATCCATCACCTACGCAAATAATGAAAAAATATTTCCAGAGTGTAAAAAAGAATAATGAGATATTCTTTAATGTTTAAATAAAAACAATTATTATACCTACAGCATTTATAATCCATCTGAAAAAATGGCCCTAAAAAGGTGTTACTTAATTGGAAGAACAAGCTTGACCGGAATTAATTCTGTTCACTGTCAATTATTTGTACTACCAAATACTAGGTATTATTTTAAAAGCTTTTATCATTACTAAATTAAATTTTGCAAACAATGGAGTTACCCATAATGGTTCAGCACCGTTAAATTAAAAATCTGATGATTCCGTAGAAATCCGTTGAGCATTTTGAAAATTTCTGTGAATATTGATCGTCTATAAAAAGAAAAAGAAATATATAAATGATTGCCGCAATTACCTTTTATAATTGAATTTTATTCAAAAAACCACAAAAACTAAGAAATTAATGGGGTTTTATTGTAGTCTTTGACTAAAAATTATTTTTCTATTTATTTTCTTGAAAACACTTACTTAATTATTGATGGTCTAGTCTGATCCTTAAAATGGGTAAGGTGTTCAAAATATAATATTTAAGTACTGATTTTGTAGAAATAGTAATTTTATAATAATATTTACTATGTGCCTGAATAACATACGGTATTTTTCAATTGCAACCTGAACTGTACTTATTTTAAAAACGTAAATAATTATTTCCAAAAGACCTACACAGTTGAAACATGAGACACCTTTTCTTTGAAATATTTCGGAAATACGTTCTCATAAAATAGCTTTAAGACTAAACAAATCTAATAAAATAAACAAATGAAATAAATATTTAAATAAAGCTTTCTACCGAACAGAATATACTAGAATTTCTATTTTATTATTATTTGCATTGAGTTTTCAAATAAGCTACTTTCTGCGATTAAATATTTCTGAAAAAAATTCATTCAAAACTTCTTTAAAAAAAATGTATGCGTTTCGATCCGATTTTGAAAACAATATCCAAATTGTGTTGTGAAGACAAGAACCCCAAAAAAAAAAACACTGTTCTAAGAATAGAGAAATATAATACCTACCTACTTTTTCAGGAATAGGGCCTCATTACGAGAGTCGTTTGCCTTCGATATACGACTTTTGTCGAAAGTCTATCATCCAAAAATTAATTTTACTATTGAATTTAATTGTGAACGAAATTTTTCTTTTTGGCTTGTTAACGCCAAATTTTGTTTGGACCAATGGGAACATGGCAAGAATAAGCAGATTTTTTTTTTAATTCGTATGCATTTCTATTTCAGATTTTGCAGTTCACCAAGTAGTGGGTGCAACCCTACTCACTGTGAAGTTAGCAGAACAATCCTTGTTTCAATAACGGAGTTAGCTAGAATATTACAGTTAGGCTCCAAATTTGCAGTTTAATTAGTACCTATTTCAAAAAAATTAAAGTCCAAATTTTTGAAGTCCTTATTTGAAAAGAAAATCTTTTAAATTCATTTTTCACTGCCAACTTCACAGTGAAGTAAGCAGAACTGTCCTTCGGTTAGTAATGAAGCTAGATAGAAAATGGCAGTAACGTCCCAAATTTGCAGTTTTTATGCACTTCAAGAAAAAACTCAGTTCAAATTTTAAAGTCTAAAAATGGCAAAAAAAAATCGAAAAATCCATTTTGAACTATTAATTTCACTCTGAAGTTAGCAGTTTATATCCTTTTTTCAGCAAAATTAATAGTGAAAAATCGATTATTCGTTTATTTTTGTTAAATTTGGACTTCAAAAATTGGGCAGAGTCTTTTCTTGAAGTGCATACAAAACTGCAAATTTAGTACCTAACTGCAATTTTCAAGCCTGCTCCATTACTGAAAAAGGACTGTTCTGCTAACATCACAGTAATGTTAACAGCGCAAAATTGATTTTTCGATTTTTTTTTTTTTGTCAAATTTGGACTTTGATTTTTCTTGAAATGCAAATCAAACTGCAAATTTGGAGCCTATAATTGCAATTTCTTAGCTTGCTCCGTTATTCAGAAAAGGACTGTTCTGCTAACTTCACACAGTGCAGTATTCAATTTTTTGTATAAAAGGACTTCAAAAATTTAAATTCAAATTAAGCTGCAAATTCAGACCTTTATTTCAGAGCCATAGCTTGCCCAGTTTTTGAGAAAAGGACATGCAGTGCTAACTTCACAGTGAAGTTAGCAGTGCAGTGGGTTACACCCACTATTTCGTGAACTTCAAAATCCGAAATAAAATTGCAAAAAAAAGCTGCAAATTCCTGTCATGGTCTTATTGGTCTATCTTAAAATTTTTCTGCTAGGTAACTTCACGGACGTAATTTTTAAAGCCAATTTACATTTTTCGATGATCAACTTTCGTCTTTTATCGAAAGCAAACGACACTCGTAATAAGGGCTTTAATTACTGGAAAATTATTATTGACGGTTCTATTTTTAGAAGAAATACCGACCTTTATTGAAGTAATGAAATAAAATTAATAAAATTAACTGTGCCCTGAGGCAATTGTAAATAAATATAACCTTTTGACCCTTTGACCTTTTATCACGATAAAGTGATCTTTCGGATGATATAACGAGTATCCCAGAATTGAGGTGCAAAAATTGCTGCCGATCTTGAGAAAATTTGAGCCTCAATTATAAGTATTCTTGGGCTGACTTATTTTAAGACTATAGTTGACTTTTTTTGACCAATTAGATGACTTACTTTTTTTTTGCAAATATCCCATTTTAACTCAATTATTAAAAAATTATTACACTGTTACAACAAACAATTACATTCTAGGTAGGAAAAGTTTAAAAATCAAAGTTTTTGAAAATAAACAAAATAAAGAAAAAACTCAATGCTTTTATATGACATAATCAAAAAGCCATTTAAGTTCAAGACTTGCAGAGATAAAGCCATTTAACTTAACCATTCTTTTTAATTTTTCGCAGATTTTGCCCTTAAGTCTATTTTTTGGTACTACATGGAAAATTTTTCATTGGTCTAAAATATTCAAACTCGAGAATCGGATCGAATGTGTCATCACGATTATAGACAATATTTAAAGTTAGTAGGGTCGTAGTTTTGTTTTCCGACAATTTTTAAATGATTTCACACTTTCAGACTAAACTGCTGGTCGGATTATTATAAGATTAGGTTCTAGGCGCAATGAATATTAAATTTGTTATTATTTATCTATTTCGATAGGAAATTTGATTTTGAACAAAAAGTTATAAAAGTAAAATTTTCTAATTTGGCTTAGTTTCTGAGTTCTACCAAACAAATTAAAAAGTGACCAGTTTTGACAATTTTCTCAGAAATGTAATGGCTAATTCAATAATTACAACTTTCATAAGCCTACATTATTATTTGATAAGTCAACAGATACGTATATCTATTGCATTGGGCTGGGATAGATTACCAGCCCTTGCCATATAAAAACAAAAACAAGAAAAATGCAAGGAGATTGGCTATTGGAGATTGACAGCTGACTTTAGCGGACAGAAATCTTGAGTAGATAAATTTCTCGCTGCCGTTGATCTAGGATTTACCAATTTCATTCATTTTATATTCCTTTAAGTGGATATTTCCTTGATCGGATTCGGGGGCAAAAATATCAGACTTAATTTATAAAATGTAATCCTCTTGGACGGAAAAAAAATTTTATAATATGAAATTTTTGAGCAATTAATGGCATACAGATTTTTTTTCGGATGCTGGGGTAAATTGAATAATCTTGTTTAATTATTTCCCGTTTGTTGGTGAATTTCTTGGGACTAATTTTAACATCCCATTGTAATTGGTCCGATTTCTCGAATCGAAATTTTTGTCATATCTTCACGTTTCGAGCTACCTATAATCGAAATCCATAATTTTTAGAGAGATTACTGTGTCTGAGCTACCTCGTACGTTCGTACATTCGTAGGTTCGTACATTCGTAGGTTCGTACATTCGTAGGTTCGTACATTCGTAGGTTCGTACATTCGTAGGTTCGTACATTCGTAGGTTCGTACATTCGTAGGTTCGTACATTCGTAGGTTCGTACATTCGTAGTTTCGTGCATTGGTTGTCCATCCATTGCTGTCCGCCCAAGGGAGGTTTCACTGTGTATGGAAAATTTGGAATTTTCAGTGGGCAAGTTGGCAAAATCTCATCACTATCCTTACCGGCTTTTACCACATATTTTTTAATTCATTATACACGAGGTCATGGTTGTTTAACATTTTGTTTCTAAATAATTAAATACGTTTATTTTTTGAATTATAATAATTATTGAAAATACGTATCTTATTTTTGAGTTATTTCTACTAAATCTATCTCTTTATGACAGTTACGGAAATTGCAACTTAATTATATTCAATTCGATTCCATGCGATGGCATATTTGTTTATAAATTCGTTATGCTCTTCCTGTCAGCATACCTAAACAAAATTCCAAACAACATATTTAAGTTTCATTAAAATTAAATATTTTAATTTTCTCTATTTCTCTTCGCTCTCTTTTTTTTTAACATTCTCACCGGAAAATTAACAATAATTACCAAACAATTCCAACCATAGCGCTCTAGATCTATAATAACAAGTGCTTACTACCGCTGCTGTTGAAAGTATATATCACTGTCTGCAAGAAGAACTGCTCATTAACCTAATTTTTTTTTTCTTACCTGCAAATGATAAAAAAATAACTAAAATAAAGAAAGCCTCAAGCTGAGCACATACAGTTGAACTAATAAAATTCAGCTAAAGCTCGATCTCGTTATATCGATGCCAATGGTGGCGGGCGGCAGCAGCGACTGGAACGCATTTGGTTGAGTTTGACAGAACATGAAGAAAAAAAAAAGCATCCTCCATCAACCTGTCAGTTGCAAGTGATTAAGGAGACAATTTTTGTGTGCCATATTTGCTTAGTATGTATACAGTGCGGTCCACTTGGTTAAATCTATTTGAGTTAGTTTTTTGATGTGTATATTTTTTTGACAATGCGTCTGATATATTTAATTTTAGCACTTTGTTGGTTCGTCTGTAATTGAAATCGTACAAAAGTCTGAAAGTTTTTAGTTAAACGATTTTCTCTAGTGTGTCTACATCAGCTAACTGCTGTGTGATTTTTATTTTTTATTTATCTTCAATGAAACTTCTTAAATTATAATAAAACACGACTTTTATGGTAACAGATGTTTTAATTGAAAATTGCAAAATATAGTGATTGCAACTGAAACGAAATTTCAACAAAAAAAATATGTTTGTTTACTTAAAAAGCACTACGCGACTACTTAATGAATTATAATTCTTCGAAAAACTGTAAGAGTATCACATTCAAGTTGTCGTGGACGTTTTTTTTTCTCTCCCGCTCCAAAAACAATAAAAAACAAAGAGCCAAAATAAATGCTAATTGCATGAAACGCCATCAGCTGTATAACGTTATGTTTATTGCTGCTGCCCATGACTTTGGCCATGATGGCTTCACTTGACGTGTCATTAACTCGCCGCAGTCATTTTGACATAAAGACAATGTCATTAGTGTCACGTTTTGTTGATGTAAATGCAAAAAACAACCAAAATCAGTGTTTTGCAACGAGAAAGAAGAAAGAGCAAAAATAGTAATTAAATGTACGGTTGGGTTGCATGAAGTTGCTCTTATGGGTAATGCAAAATCATTGCTGAAAATACAGAAACTTAATGTTGGCTGTAGGAAAATTTTTCGAACAAATAATTTTGTATTCCATGAAAATATTCGATGGTCTCCGTAAAGGAAATTTTTCCATTATTTTCGGAAATTTTGTTGTTTTGTTTTTGGGTTTTTTTTTCATTGAATTTCGTAGTTACCTATGTAATCAAAAAATTAATCTTGTTTGTTTTTTTAGTCGCAAGAAGAAGAATGCATGACTTTAAATGAGAACAGACACATATGCTACCGAAAAATCGTGACGATTATGAATAGGACTGAACTTGCGATTTTCTGTCATTGCGACAAAGATCTCATGGTATTATGTACGTTCATTCGCATTTAAACTAACATGTTCTAATTTTTTGCGACTGAGTAATCATGAAAATCGCAAGTGCGGTGTAGCCTTAAGCTAGGACCTCACTTGCGATTTCAATCGCGTGACTTTTCAGTCGCCAGAAAAAGAACACATAAATTTAAATGGGAATAATGTTCATGTACATACTACCGAGAAATCTTGACGATTAAAAGTCGAGAATTTATTCCATTTTTCGGGCGGTGCGATTGGCAAAAGTTAAAATGAAACATACGCTGTTATGTTTGTGCTTACATTTGCGAACTGTACAAATTGTGTGACTTAAAAATCATAGTCACAATTAGAAAAAATCGTGTACGCAATTATAATCTTCAATCGTACGATTATTTAGCTGCAAGAAATGAGACACCTGGTCTTAAATGTGAATGCACATATATGCCACTTTTAAGTCGCAGCGATTAAGAATGGAACCAGATCTTATTTTTTGAGCTGTTTTTCCAGTCGCAAAATTAAAAAGATCGCATGTATATGCATTTACATTAAAAGCTGTATGTTGTATTTTAAACAATAAAATAATCTACTGTTAGCTAATCGCTAGCATGGCCAACATTTCTTGGGATACTGATTTTTCAATCGCAACGGCTGAAAGTCGCAAGTGTGGTCCTCAAGTCCAAAATTTGTAAAATTTTTGGCGATGCGATTTTCGAAAAGTTAAAATGAATCAAAATGCACTTACAAATTTGTGCTACCACTTGCGATTTAAAATAGTGCGACTAAAAAATCGTGGTCGCAACTCGAAAAGTCATATACTTCTGACTTCCCATCCAACAATTATTCAATTGCAGCGGGTTACAAAAATTAAACCTTTCCTGAGCGATTTTCTTTTGCAAAATTTAATAGTTGCGATGACGATTTTTTAATCGCACAGACTGATATTTTCAAGAATGCTCTAATCTTTTCGCTAGGAACGTACTTCCGATTTTCTGTCGCAGCAACAAAGGAAGTGATCGCAGCTTTGTAGGATTATCTTGTGTCATTCGAATTTATTTTCATTTAAATTCATGTGTTCTATTTTTTTGCGACTAAATAATAATCGTGCGACAGAAAATCGATAATCAGTTCCTACCCCTATTCGCTAATATTAAAAAAAAGTTAAAACGGTTTACTTCAAAAAACTCAATCCAGGGTTTTTAACTTTTGTTCATCCTTTAAATATATAAATAAATAATGGATAATGAATAATGGAGAACCAGGGCCTAGTGGCTTATAACTCTCAACCGTTCCTGTGTGCATGTTGTTGGCAGGAATGGAAGGAAGCGACAATTTTTGTCTATTCCGAACATCTAGTTGAGAGACACTTTTTCATGACAAATACTTTTGGAAAATTTGTCAGTTCCTCGCCTGAGGCAGTACCTCGGGAAAAACATTTTTGCTTTAAGGTGGCTGCGGCTGGGAGTCGAACCCAGACCTTCGGCATGACCGTTCAACTCAACAAAATACAATTATATTTTTTTGCAAATGCATAACTGACCTTTATAAAGTTCTTTTGTAGCAAGAAAACAAAGAATTCTCAGGCTATGGACAGTATGATGGCTCGTTAGTAGCTAGCATGGCGGATGGGTCACAGAATTGATAAATGATCTCTGGCACGCATGTGTTTGTTTTTTATTCCAATTTTCTCTGTTTTTAATTAATTTTTTCGAATAACTGATTACAATGTTGAGGTTAAATCGTAATGCATTTTATATTGTGCAATACCTTTTCTTTTATATAAACTAAACAACTTTATGCACAGATAAAGGTGGAAAATAAAGTATTAAATGGGATAGTCAGTAACATTAATATAAAAGGACGGGTTGGTGCTTAGAAAGTTGTGGATTGATTACTTTGTTATCAATTTTAGATTATTTATTTTTCTATGCAATTAAATTTTTGTTCAAATATAAACTCTGCGATAAGATAATAAATCCAACTATTAGTTTGATAAAACATTTATAGATTTTTGTAGGTATATAGGTCTTTTACTACGCACAGAGTTAAGAGACAGTGCTGGTATTTAATATTTTCTGAGTTATATGTAAATGTACAGACTGCAGGGTGTTTTGATTTTATATGTAATTTTTATCTGCAATACTTTAACAACTGTATAAGCAGAGAAATTTTTAAAAACATGAAATCTGTCTTGGGCACTAAGTACAATTTATTTACAGGCTGTTCCTGAATCTATACAGTTTTCTGTTGAGTCCGAACGGCTAAGATGAGAAGCACTTTTTGCATGGCAAAAGATACTCTTGAAGAATTTCTGACCTCCTCGTAAGAATATACTTTTGTTTTTGAGTGGAAGTAGCTAAGAAACGATTGCCAGACCTGCAGCGAGGCAATCCAATGCACTAAACATTACGTTATAAATAATTATTGGTCTTTTTTGTGTTTAAAAAAATTTATTTGACCATTTGTTAAAACAAAATTAAATCGAATTATAATATTATAAAAAATCATGTCCGTCAAGTAGGTATTACCACTTCAAAAATTTTAAAATCCAATAATTTGATTAACTATCGTAATTTTTCCTTCAAAGAAAGATTTTGTCGCGTTTGTTTTATAAAAATTAACCCCTGGCAATACTAACTTGACGGTCAAGTTGGCACTACCACCCCTGAAAATAGGTTAAAATAAACACAAAAGAGAAAACAAAGTATGTGTCAATTTGTCATAAATATATCGTTAAAGAAAAAATGTATTATAAATTCCTTGAATTTGACAAAAAGTCCAAAAATCGTTGTTTTTTCTGATCTTTAAAAAAAAAACAGCACTACTATATGAATTTTTTTTATTTTAATCGTTTTTTTTTTTGGTATGGACTTTGTATATATATGTCGTAATATGTCTTTAAATAAGTTGTGTCAAAAAATAATTTGTCGCGCCTTTTTTTCTATGAAAAATTGTTTTCCTTTTTGAATTCATTTTACCCTAGTTTGAGGGGTGGTAGTGCTATCTTGACTGTCAAGTTAGCATTACCAGGTGTTAATTTAAAAAAAAAAATAAGCGGGACAATTTTTTTCTTTGACGACTAATAATCCAATTATTGGCTTCTAATTTTTTAAGTGGTAGGTAGGTAATGCTAACTTGCCGGACATTAAAAAAATCAGTTGAGTTATTAAAGACAGGAGTAACCAACAAATTGTTAATTGACAGTTGAAAAAAAAACGTCAAAATCCTATGTTCGCTATGTGATTTTTACTGTTGCCCAAACTCCTATACACAGTATAATCGTTGAAGTCGTTTTCGAGATAATTTATAAAAATAACCGAAGCCACTTTGACCGTTCACTGGTGAGTTAAACCAAAATTCAAATATTTCATTTTATTTTTCTTAAATAAGCTAGCAAGCGATCGTATCGAATAATAATACCAATTAAAATACTTCAGTTGTTGGTTTATTTATTAATATATTTACGCCTTTCAGCAAAACATACATTTAAATCAGTTTAATTATCCAAAATTGTAAAAAAAAGTAAATAAAAAAATGTAAAGCAATAAAATGTATGAATTGCTCATTTAACACTCAATCTGTAAGATTAAAACTACATTAACCCTTGTACGATTATTTTTCTCCCACACTATAAATTTATGGTTTCCCGTCGACATAAAATCAATCTTTCTTTTTTTTTTTTTCTCTACAATCATCTAAATAGAAACTAGGCCAATCGCAAGAAAACATGATAGAATAAATTCAAATTGATAATAAAAATAATGCAGCGAGCTTTCTGTAGAAACACAAATAGCCATTAAAATTGAGGTACTTTTTAGACTATTCGTATATGTGCTTGTGCATACTTTTTGATACTTGAAGCAAGTATTTCTTCTTTGGAAAAAGGAAATTAACTTGGTATATTTGTATAATAGCTTCCAAAGTATAATAAAATAGATATTTATATGTGTATAATTTTGCTGCTTCTGGTTTTTAAAATACTGGGTGTTCTATAAATAAAAAAATATAGGCGTTAAGCAAGTTGCCGAGAAAGTGCAGATTATTATTTTTCAATGTATGTAGTTGGTAAAATTATTGTTTACAAAATTTGAATCGTATAAGACTGTAAAAACGCTATATATTTTGTATGAAAGTGTTAAGTGCTAGCTAGTGCTGGCTAATGGATTACGTTAGCTGATTTCAATGAATACAATAATTAAAATTTCAAATTACAATATAATTGAAAAAAAAAAAATCTTTAACCGTACGACATTTAACCAAGGATGGTTTTTGGTATATTTTGGTGCATATTAGTAGTTCAAATTTCGGAGAAAAAAGTCCAAATTAGTCTTCTCCGTTACCCTGTCAGTTAGAAATAATTTTAAAATTAAAAACAAAAATCCACAACAACTCTTTTAAAGTTAAGCTTTTTACAAATACTAATATATGTAGTTCACCGTTCATACCAACTTCTGTAATTTTTCGGTAACGGAAAAGACATTAAATGTTTATAGTGATTGTTATATCTTTTTCTACAGCACTTCTATCAAGAAAACAGTCCCGTAGTTAAGTAGTGTATTGAAAGTTCTTAAAAAAATCTCACTGCACATCGCGAAGTGTATCGTAATTAATAGAGAACTAATACCCTCAAAAAGATGTCGCAACATAAGGCCCAGCTAGTTTAGTAACACGAAAGTTGAAAATTTACGGAAGATGAACTTGGGCTAAAATTAAAAAATTCACGCAATGAGTAGCGTAGAAAAAAATTGCCCAAAGGAAGATCAATTTAGGGTATGAAAATTAAAACTTCGCGCGAATTTTTAATTTTCACACCCCAAATTGATCTTTGCTTGGGCAAAATTTTGTTCCGCTACGCTCTGCATAAATTTGATGTAAATAAAATTCGCGCGAAATTTTAATTTTCACTTCCAAATTTGATCTTCCCTTAGGAAAAATTTTTGTGTTAATTTTTTAATTATAACCTTGCAAGTTCATCTGCCGTAAGTTTTTTTGTATTGATTCCATGTTACCCTTGTAATTAAAAATGGTAAACAAAAACTTTTGTTCAACAACACCGCTCTGAAATTGAAGTGATTATTGAAGGTATGTTTTCACGTTAAATAACGAAAGCCTTATTAACTCTTCATTGTAGAATATAATGTAAAATTGGACCAAAATATCAGATCGCTCAAAGACAATTTTGAAAGCGCAATAAGGTCAAGGTTCTACTTCACCTTGGTAAGGTGAAATAAGGCCAACTGTTAAATTTGGCCATATTTCTTTAAATTGCAAAGTGAAATTAGGCCAAATTTTCGAATTTGGCCTTATTTCGCTTGGTCTTATTCCACAAAAAGGTTTTGATACGATTACCTAATTTTTAAAATATCTTTTGTGAATTTCTCCACATTTTAGTCATGCAAATTGACATATTTGAAAAATTATATAACCGAGGCGACGACGCACGCACAGTGTTCCGTTTGTTGAATTTTGGCGACAAAAATCATTTCCCACGCCAATTATTAAATACAAATTATTTAGTGAAATTTGGTGAATCTAATGATTTGGAAATGCTGAATTCGGTGGTACTGTCGAAGTCAGGAACTCTTCTCTAGTTTATATTTGAAATGTCCTAAAATATGTGCCTGAAAGTATTCTTTTATACAAAAATAACTCCAATACTGATTTGTTCAAAATTTAAAGATGATGGTCCAAAATGTTGGGAACATTTCCTCCCAAGGGATACATTCAATCGTACTGCTCCGAATCTCGGTTAACCATATAAGGGTTTTTTTTTTTATACAGGATGATCGGTACATAAGTTGCACCGAAAATCTAGAAAGTGTAGGATGGGTAAAGACAAGAAATAAAACGTATGGGAGGGGCAATTTTCTAAAAAAATGACTTAGAAAAAAAAATGATTTAAAAATAACGGTTTAACTTACTACCCATGCTATATCCTTTTGCAAAGCCAGAAATCTCTTCTTTAATTTTAATTTTAAATTAAGTTGTGTTAGTGAATAGTTTTTGAAAAATTAATTTTATAACTCGAAATTTTAAAATATTTTTTTTTTTTAATTTCAAACTAGTTTGTTGTATTTTATGTCAAGTAGGTAGGTATAATTTTTGTTTCCAAAATTCAATGCTCTCAATTTTTTTTATAAAAAAACTGAAAATTGGATGCTAAATACAACAAAAAATCTAAAACCTATTTAATCCAGTTTTTTTTTTTAAGTAGAAGAAAACAACCGACTTGGAGCTCTTTGTCAAATTCAAGGAATTTTTTATAGAAACAAAAGTGCGACAAATTATTTTCTTACACAACTTATTTAAAAACATATTACGACAATTGTATAGACAAATTCCATACCAACAGCTAAACAGCTAGAATAAAAAGTTTTCATATGGCAGTGCTGGAATTATTAAAAAAAGCTGAAAAAATAACGATTTCGGGGCTTTTTGACAAATTCAAGGAATTTTTTTATAATTTTTTTTTATTTACGATACATTTACGACAAATTCTCACACTCTTAATTTTTTTTAGTTTATTTTAACCTATTTTCAGGGGTGGTAATGCTTACTTGACTGTCAAGTTAGCATTACCAGGGTTTAATTTTTAAAAAATAAACTCGACAATTTTTTTTTCTTTCACGAAAAATTTACGACATTTAATCCAATTATTGGATTTTAAAAATTTTGAAGTGGTAAAGTTAACTTTACGGACATGGGAAATAGACCCCCCTCCCACACTATTTTTTTCTTATCTTAACTGAACCTACTTGCTCTAGCTTTTTGGTGCACCTAATACCGATAACCCTGTTATTTGTTTTTTATTAAAATTTTTTTTTTGATGTTTTTGTTCTTATTTTTAAAGTTTATTTTTTTAATTTTTTTTTTTTTTTGATTTTTTGTTTTTATTTTTATTTGTTTTTTCATGTCTTATTTTTTTGTTTTCATCATTTCTTGTATTTTTTTTTTATATATCTAAATGAAGCTTTGAACCATCTCGTAGTAAAATATCACTGTAAAACTCCCTGTAATAATAGTTTAGACTTATCTTTGTAGGAAATGAGCCAACGGTTATGAAAGCGTTGTGGGAGGCTTTTGTTGAATACAAGTACAGCATTAATATGATGTGCTTCCTGAATTGATTCACAAACACATTCATATAATACATCAAGGAAAATCTACTGCAATGCGAAAGATAACAGCACACAATATTTGTTATAAAGTTTTCAGTGTGAATTGCAAAGAATATCATTGGAGAATCAAAACGTTTACAATGCTACGCGGCTATTTGAAATATAACTTTTAAAGCAAATGAAAATAGGAAGCATCTAAAGTTAGCCTGTTGGTTTTTTTTTTTAAATAAAAAATAGGACCAACTTGCTTCTGTATTTCAAGGTTTTATATGACTAGGCGCAAAATATATAAAGTATGTATTTCGTACTCGTTTTTGAAATACAATTAGATTGTCAATGGCAAAGTTCAAAGACAAATTTTGTTCTTTTTTCTATTTGTAGATACTTTTTTGAATTAGAAACCTCACATATAAGAATATTTTCTCGAAGACCGTCAAAACCCAACTTATAAAATTTATTTCACTTGATTAATACTACACAGCTACCTGATTTTGAAAAAATTAGAAGAACAAAAAAACAAAATTCGTTTAGATAAGCTCAATATTCAGTTGACATACAATCGCACAGACGACGTTCATACGCATACAGACCGACGGACAGTTTGACAGACACATTGTTGCAATTCTATATCATTATCGCAATTTTTTTTACTAAAACTTTTGAAATTTTGTTTTTTTTTTTGACACGAAACCAATACTAGTCGTATAGAGCAAGTGAACCTTAATATTAAAGTTGTTACTGCAGCTTACATAATATTAAAACTAATTATACTTAATCTTTCATGTCAATAAATCAAGCTAACTCTTATGCGATTTCTACCTTATAATAATAACTGATAATAATAACAAATAACCATCGTTTTTCAAAAAATTAAGGTGTGAGAAAATACTCAGGCGCCAGGGGTCTAGTAAGTTTTCTAAAAAAAATCACAAAACAACTAATTTGCAAACTTAATAAGCTTAAGTTTATAAATAAACGACATTTTAAAAAAAAATGTTTTCGTACTTAAAGCATTCAATTATCATATCAATATTAATTAATTGTTAAGTATATTTGTTGGATTCCCGAGACATGTCTTTGATCTCGTGGCCAGACCTAGTTTTAGTTGAAAATTTACTTTAAACAAGACAATTTTTTTGAATAGTTTGTTTAATTTAAAAATTATATGTCTTCTCTTAGATGTTTAAATGTTAAATAAATCATTTATTTATTGAGATAGAAAATGAAATTGTATAATCAGAATTAGGGCCTCTTCAATTCGGAGAACACGAAACACTTGTGTCTAAAATGATTATGAAAACTAGGTTTTGCTTGAGAAAAAAAGTTTTTTTATTTTAACTAATTCAAGCAAAAATTTTAAATCAGCAATATAAATAAGACAAGGTAGTATTATTTATAATTTGAAAATTAAAGAGATCGATCACGTACCTATTTATTTGCCTATTCATACGGAAGTGTTCTCGTTTTAACGTAGGTAGGTATCTATTGAAACAAATGCAAAACTGATGTGAGTTAAGGTATGTAGGTACCTTACCTACGTGACAGAACTTTTTTTTAAAAGGCAATTTTTTTCTACTGATGTCAGATAGATTCTACTGATGTCAGATAGAGAATTCAACTTAAATTTACAAAAACAGGGTAGATAGTTGATATGATAATTTTCCAATTCTGTATTCCATTTTTGAAGTCTATTACATTCAAATTGAAAAGTGTAGAGCTTAGGAAGACAATTAATATTTTATGACTTTTTTTTTTGTTTAGAATGAATGCATGTCTAAATTTAATGAAAAACGTTACCTTTGTTCCGAATATTATGCCTTTTATGATTAAATTTTTTTTAAAGCCTTGGCAGAAATCAATTCATAGATCCTATTGAACTAAAGTGTGTAAATCACTCAACGCCTACTTTTGTTCCTTAGCTCCTTTAATGATAAAGTGGAGGTAAAATAATGTATTCTAAATGCTATCAACGGAAAAGTTAAATCCGTCCATTGATTTTGCCAGTTGCTTTGGCTTGATGTATACCAAGTGCCTATAGAACAACAACGACAGGTATTTTTATTGATCTCTCCATAAATTTGGGTAGTAATATATTTAATAAAAACCTCGAAATTTTTTTTCCAAATCTCTCATCTTTTCAGAGACTTGAAAATATCGAGAATTTTGGAAAACCATTCCATTCAAACATATTCAAATAGATTGTTAACACAATTCGCCCCAGCCACGCCCCATTTGAATCGCTTTATATACAAAAGATTAGCAAATCTTCTTTTTTTCCTTTTTTTGATGATGATGTAGGGGACTTAATTTTGGGCTTTCAATAATTTTTAACTTTCAAGGGACGCTTATTTATCTTCAAATCATTCAAAATTAATGTTAAAATACACTAGTCACATTTTCAATGTCTTACAAACCAATTAAAGGGACAAATTCTGTTGTTCTTACAGGTACATTGCGAAATCGTCATCAAAATGAATTAAAAACAACCATTTTTTCACAGCTTCGCATTAATTACATATTTTTTGGACTTGAAATGAAATAAAAAGTACATTTTGCCAAAAAAAAAAAATAAAAAGAAAACTTTTAATTTTTTTGTATGAAATTTTTTTCGAAAATTAAAAAAAATTTCTTTAAGAATTAACCTTTTATTTCATTTCAAGTCAAAAAAATATCTAACCCATGCGAAACTGTGAAAAATTGTTAATTACGAAAATGGTTGTTTTTAATTAATTTTGATGACGACTACCGATGCATAGGAACAACAGAATTTGTCCCTTTAATTGGTTTGTAAGGCTTTGAAAATTTGGTGAAGAAAAACGGTTCAGTGAATCAATTTGAAAATTTTCCAAAATAACGATGTTGTAAATGTCTTTAAATCTGCATCCTAATAGAAGTCCTCAAATCAAAATTTGAAAAGTAACAAAAGATTTAACGAAAGACAGCAAAATGTCGATTTTTAGTCCTTTTTTAAACTAAGAGTGAAGAATAAAAAAATAATAATTTTTACAAAATCTTAAAAAAATCATGTAAAAAACTTACTCAATTTCCAAAACTGTCCTTGAATATTTGTATCGGGTTTTTCAATAAGAGTGGTACAAAAGTTTTTTTTTTTAAATAAAACAAAAATGGTTTTGGATATCAATGAAATTCTTTATTCCTGTGAAAGTACGTTCGATGCCATTATGTATGGAACACGATTTATTTTGCATATGGCCACCACGGGCACGCTTGCAGAAGTCCAGACGCTGAACCCAATTTTCGACGCTTTTCAAGCATAAATCGGCCGATACTGCTGAAATTTCACGTTCGATATTCGTACGAAGTTTATCAATCATCGCTGGCTTGTTGGCATAGACTATAGACTTGACGTAGCCCCCCAGGAAATAGTCTAACGGCGTCAAATCGCACGACCGAGGCGGCCAAACGACTGCACCATTTCGTGAGATAACATGTTCTCCAAACTTGGTTTCCAATAAATTGGTTGTGACATTCGCTGTGTGGCTTGTGGCGCCGTCCTGTTGGAACCACATGTCCTCCAAGTCCATATCATCCAATTGGGGCCAAAAATATTCGGTTATCATTGAACGGTAGCGATCCCCATTCACAGTTACGTGCAGGTCTTGAGCATCACGGAAGAGTAAGGCCCAATGATACCGCCGGCCCATAAACCACACCAAACCGTAATTTTTTCGGGATGCAATGATGACTCATGGAGTACGTGTGGATTGCTGCCTGACCAATGCCGCATATTTTGTTTATTGACGAAGTTATTCAGCCAGAAATGAGCCTCATCGCTGAAGATGATTTTTCGATGAAAATCCGAATCATTTTCAAGTTGTTGCTCAGCCCAATTCACGAACATACGACGCTTCTGGTGGTCAAGTGGCTTCAGTTCTTGCGTCAATTTAATCCCAGGCCAAGATCTTTTCGCAAAATTCGCCACAACGACGTCACAGAGATGCCCAACGCTTGAGAACGACGTGTGAGAGACACATTTGGGCTTTCTGCAACTGAAGCCTCAGCGGCAGCAATATTCTCGACACTACAGGCACTCCTTGTCTCATTGGCACGGGAACATTTTGTACTGTCCCTGTGGATTCAAATTTTTCCACTAGGCGCTCAATTGTTGATCTGCTAGGACGGTTATGACGACCATAAATTGGAGGTAGCGCTCTTAACGTTGAGGCAACTGACTTCGATTAATAATTTCGACTCGTTGTTGGCTCGTATATCTTTCCATCATGAAATGGCAAACCTTACTGAAGAGAAATGTCAAAAGAGCGGCAAGAAATATAGCGTCGTCTGCTGTCCCTGTCGCTCTACTTTTGCAGCGTCCCTGTTGAAAAACCCTTTATGACGTCATATTTTTTGCCAAGATATTGAAATCAAAGCTTAGCGTATCTTTTTCATTAAAAGTCAGATAAACCATGCAAAACAAATTGTACCACCACAAAAACAAATCAAATTGAAGCTGAATAAACAGGTTATCTGACCATAACATCTGAATAACTTTGAAAATGAGGACTTTCAAAAAAAAAAAACAAACAAACAAAAATGTTTGGGGTCAGTTCTTACAATAACGAAATAACGGTGTGGTAAAAAAAAATATTTGTAATCAAATATCGAAACAAAAAATATACCTAAAGCTGTATAGGTTATGCTTTTCGTTTCATGGCAATACGACCACTCATCACTGCTTTTCAAAAAACTCTAATAAAAATTGAAACAAATCTTTTCCTTTAATTTCCGTTACTAGTGTATCTTCAATTAGTAATTTTGTATCAAAAGAAATCCATTTTTCATAAGTTTGTTGGATTTTAAAGATATGACCTTGTCCTACAAATAGTTGAATATTTTGATGATTTGTAAAAAGTAGCATAGGAACTTTGCATCTCCACGATGTAAAATTAATAAAACAATGACACTTTAAATTCTGCTACATTTTGCTAAACTATTTGTAAAAGCTTAACCAAAGTTAAAAATATATTTATTTTCAATAAATCACTTAAGTTTCAAATTATTTCAAATACCAAATGAATTCATTAATAATATTCACTGCCAAAAACGAATTTGCTTCAATTATTTTTCTTTCACCAGCTAAATCACTTCGCACAAAATCGCGGTTTTACAACAACATTCTGATTTGGTATCTACATTATTATACTTTAAACAATTCTGCTAATCTGTTATCTAAAATATGAAAATAACAAAAAAACTATAAATAAAACTAATTACTACTTAAAAATCTATTTTTAAAATATACATTTTTGATGTTTGTCTTTTAATATCATAATTGTGTTCTTTAAAAACTTTGTCATTCAGAAACTAGTCGTTAAGATCTTTTATTTTATAGAACTCAAAGCGAACTCCTTAAGACCCATAGTTCGGAAATATTGACTACTTTTTATAATTTATTTCAACCTTTCATTTCTAACTGAAGTAATTAAGTAGATAATTAATAATTTAACTTTTCAATTTCAATTACATATAATTGTAATTAAAAAAAAAATACATACCTATCTTTCCATTATTTGTAATTTCAATTGAAAATATTCTCTCGAAAATTACATGTGATTGAAAATTTTACTAGATGTCTGTACAGTAATTGAAGGAAAAGCATTGACTTACCTAATTTAATTTAAGATAATTGATTTCAAGAATTGTAACTCATTACATCTTTTCATTAATTTAAAATCACGTAAAATGTTATTGACAAAAGCAATGAAGCAATTACTTGAATGATTAATTTGAAATGACATTAAACTAAAGGAATTGCAAGTATTTGATAATTATCAATTACTTGTACCTAATTACTAATTAAATATCTTCAATATCATTTTAAAGTAATTGGAAAAGTGTTTGGAGATTACAATTGCAAGTATGTACCTAATTGAAATAGAACTATTTGTATAATTAAACTCTGAATATACCATCCATAGTTACGTCGCTCGGGTCGTAGATAATCAATAAGTTCATGTACGAAACTCCAGTTAAATAAAATATTCAAACAAATTAAGACGGAAACCTCAAGTTTCAAAAAGTTATAAATTCAAAATTTCATTGTTGTCTTAGAGTTGTCTTTAGCTTAGACACCGGAATCGGTTGTCTATGTCTCTATACCTTGAATAGAATGAAATTTATTTTCTTAATTTAATTGCATAAAGCATATTTACAACTATTGAAGACCATTTAGACGCTATTTGACTAGACAATCGTCTATAAGGAAATCTAATACATAAATAATATGATGACAAGTAGTATTCAACTAAAAAATATTTGTTTGCAATAAATTATCTAATTTATTATTGTCAAAGAAGAACTCAGTCAATAATAATTTGCAAATAAAGTGTCACTCTTCATTAATCATTCTTCATTCATCGCATCACATAATTTATCAAACAAGCCAAATATCAATATAAAAATATGCGCAATGTCTTGCCACTATCACCTCAAGCACAAAAGATTTCTTTCGTGTTCTTTTTACAAAAAAAAAAAAAAACGTCCAACACTTCCTTGCAGACAAAAGGAAAACATACATTTTAAAATTCCATCGACAAAATGTCTATCAATCTCTATGAATTGAAAGAAGTGCAAACAAAAAATGCAATGCAAAAATAAAAATAAAATCTACATTCCAGTCTAAATGACCACAGGAACGTGACCCTTATAATTTGGAAAACAAAAATATATTACAATTCTTCAAGCATGAAGCATAAGAAAAAGAAAACAGCAAAAGAATATAATTTTGCAATTAGAAATAATTCACACGATGATGATGGTAAGTGCGACGAAAGTGACTGAATGACTGACTGACTATACTTTACATACATATTATTATACTTGACGAGGTGGTGTCTGATTATTCTACAAGAAAATACATGAAATTAACCCGTAGATGTGCTTAGATACACAGATATAATGATGTATGTACGCTGTTAGAGTATTCAACATATGGGGGTATAATCCAACAATTTCCGGTGTAATATTCTCGCCAATTTGCGAGTTTCTTATAATACTCGTATACAACCACTGCTGTTGCATGCGGGACAGACAGTGAGTGTTGGTATGTACACACAAATATATATTGCAGAAAGTAGAGCCGGAGGTAATTTTGCTCCGGATGTGCAAAGTCTTTCGAAAAATTGACAGAAACCCAGCACATACTCATGCATAGATAGGAACTCGGTGCCATAGATCAAAAACACAAGGAGAACCAGTTGTGATTACTAGAACACATTACTTTCAACAGCGTTTTAATAGAAGAAGATGATAGGTGAATTTCATCACGTCTGTCACGTCGTCGACGCAAGTAGTCATTGTAGATGGAGTTTAACTTGGCTATGTGCTTTGCTGTGAAGTACTCTGTCACTGTGATTAGAAAAAAAGTGGTCGGAACCAGCGTTGTATAAAATTTAGTAAGTAGATACGTTACATTTTAAATATTATCTATTTACGTAATTAAAAAAAAAAAACAATTTAGACGTAAAATACATTAGGTACTACATTTGTTTTACGTAATTTAAAAAAAATCGGATTAGGTTTGTACACATAAATTTGTTGGTAGGTATTAAATTAACTATCCATTGCATTTTAATGGGCAGTAATTTTTTTAGGTAATTTGTTTTTTAGCCAAAAAATAAAATGAGTTATGGATATTTGTTTTGTATTACATTAATTAAGCTTACATTTTTTTTTCATGACTGGATACTTAAAAAAAGCTATTACAAAACAATTCTTTAATTTAATTTTATGTAAAGCATGTTATGTGCCATGATGACGATACTCATTAAAGTTGAACTGATCATGATCATTAAGTTTCAACTGATTGAATGCGTATTGGTTCAGCTTGAGTCCAAAATTGAAGTCTGGTATTTTAACTTAATTTTATAATTAAAAAGTGTTGTACTAACCATGACATTTGTGATCTGTTATAAACAAATAAATAGCACTTCTCTTACACTAAATTTGCAATGGGTAGTATTTTTTTTTTTATAAATATTAGGAAGTTAGACATTTTGTCTTTAATTGCCACAAATATTAAGTATCTTTTTTTTTTATTACAAAGAATAATGGGTGGGTAATTCAGAATTTTGTCTTTAAAAATTCCCTGAATGTGGTAAATAAAATAAAATTTGCTGGCACAACAGCTAGTAGAGAGCCAAGGCCTAGTGATTTACAACTCTCAACCATTCCTGTGTGCGTATTTTTGGCAGGAATGGAGGGGACCTACAATTTTTTGTCGAGTCCGAACGGCTAGATGAGAAAGCACTTATTCATGACAAGTATACTCTTGGAGGATTTGTCAGTTCCTCGCAAGAGGCAGTATCTCGGAAAAAAACATTTCTGTTTTTAGGTGGCAGTGGCTGGGATTGAATGTGGTAATGCTGGACTTATTTTAATTAAATTCATGACTGAGGTGCACGTACTTGCTCTTATGGTTATAAAGCTAAGGGTCAAAAAAACTTGTACCTAAGGACCTAGAAATTATGAGAGAACAATGTTTAAATGCATGTAATACAGTATTAAAATTATCTTAACTCCTTTAATAGTTTGAGGTGAAAAAAGAGAATGCCTGAATTCCTGATCAAATGTAATTTTTTGAAAAACAAATATCAAATCTTCGGAGTGGTTTTTTTTTTTCAATATAAAATTCTTAAAAAATTTATAGGCAAACCTTATGTATTCATATAAAAAAAGGAGACGACCCACTTTCGAAATATCGAATTTTCGAAACAAAATTTAAACCTTTTTTTAAAACTAAAATTAACAAGATTTTGCAGAAATTATTTGTTTCACGCTTCACCGTTAGTTTAAAAAAAAGTACTTAAAAACAACTTTTTGCGGTCTTTCGGTAAATCTTTTGTTTCTTTGCCATTACTTGCATTAGTATGAAGATTTATATTCTTTTATACACTATACCTGATTTTAATGTCGTGTTAAATCAGCGTAGGTCGCAGGTTATATTTGCATGACATCATGTAAATTTAACACTGCATTAAAAGAGTTAAACTGTAAATTTTACCTTGCTAATTTTCCCTGTAAATCTAGTTAACATTACAAGAAAATCTAGTTAAAAAACATGAATAAAATGTTCAATGTCCTGTAAATTTAACATGAAGATCTACTTTATTTAACAAATCAACTTAAATATCTTAATATAAGTCACCATGCTGATTAAGCACTGGATATAAGGTTATTAAATTCAGGTAAATTTCTGAAATGTCTGTAATTTTATGTGGTATTATGCACCCTGTAAATTTAACAGGGCCCAGGTTAATTATTTATCTGACTTTTTTCTCTGAGTGTAGAATTAATATTCCTTTAAATTTTCAAGTTGATTCACCGAACCATTTTTCTTCATCAAATTTTCTATCTCTTAAACCAAAGAACAAATTGTGTTGTTCCTAAAAATTGATTGATTGTCATTGAAATTAATTAAATGCCCGTCGACTTTTTTTTACAGTTTTGCATTGCAGGACATTTTTTTTATCAAAATCGTATTTGTTGTTTTTGAGAAAAATAATATTTTTTCTGCGATTGATTAACAGTTTTACTGGGGGTTTCATTATTTTTGCATTATTATGAAATATTTTTTTTTAAATGTTTGTTAAAAGTGTTAAAAAACGGTAAACACCCAGTTTTAAAAATATCGCCTTTTCGAAATACAGTAGACGCTCGATATAGTGAAGTATAATTAAAATAAGGCTGAAGCCCTGTTTGTTAGTGCCTTTAACGTTGACTTATTTTTCGTAATTTGCAATAAATATTTTTTAAATAAATACATAAATAAATAAATAATAAAAAGTAGTCATGATGACTATTTCGAGGTTTTTCACTATTTTGATCGGGAATTTCCACTGTTTCTTCAGGCAATATTAAATGCTTGTGAAATATTTGCGTTAGCAAACATACGATAGATAGGTATCGCGTTCGAAATCAAAAAACCCACGAGAATACGGCAAACACTTAACATTTGGCTGAATCATTTTTAAAATTTTAAAATGTGTCACTAAAATAAAATTTTTAATATGTGTACAAAATACATTAATGAACGGTAAAGCATGTTAAAAGTCAGTCAAAGTGTCGCAGGGGCATTGCATCTGGAATATTTAAGTTTGTTACTGAAAAAATGTATGTGTTCTCCATATATCGAGATTTGTATTGTTCACTGAGTAGTCTGTACAAATTTTTTTATGTTCACTATCCGAACAGTTCACTCTTCCGAGATTCAATAAATGGGGAGTCTACTGTAGTAAGCTTTAATTTTTTTTTAAGGTAAAAATACTTTTTTTTGTAAATTTTGGTACAAAATACTCTTGAAATTTCTTGAGAGCTTTTTCTAGAAAACAGATAATTAAAAAAATGGTTTTTTGAAAAATGATTTTCCACCCAAAGTTATCCTTCACTAAAAGTAATTAATTGACGTTTGACGTTTCTTTTCAGAAAAGTTGTGGAGCCGGTTTTGAAAAAAAGTAAGATTTTGTACAAAAGCTAAAAAAAAATCCTATGTCAGATACTGTTAATTTAGTAAAAAAAAAAAAAACGTGTAGAGAATGACCAGTATGTACCAAGTTTAAAGAAAATCTATCAAGCTGTATAGGCTGTCTGCAATTCTTGATATAACCTTAAAATATATTTTTTAATCCATTTTGCCGTATACTAAGGGGTGGTAGTCCTAACTTGACTGTCAAGTCAGCATTGACAGGGCTTATTTAAAAAAAAACAGATGCCACAAATTTACGAAAATTAATATAATCCAATAATTGGAACCTCAAAATTTTTGAGCGGCAATGCTAACTTGACTCATATATCACTAATTTTGACCTATTTCTGTTGACCTTTTACCCTGAATAAAGCCTTTCCTTATCTAACTAAAATGTTACTTCTCAGGTTTACTGTTTGAAGATATTGACCGAGTTAAAATTTGTAATCTACTTCCCACATTTAAATAGCTTAAGAAATTCTTCTTGGTATAATAGAGCATGAAAGAAACATGATGTACCTAGATTTGACGTCCGTCGTCGTCGTCGTCGACTGTTTGCCCTTGTTACTCTCTAAGTACCCATACTTTTCTAACGCTTCTGTTCTGGTATGATTAGAGCGTTTATTGAACTCATTTCAACTTTTCCATATCACTCGACTATTACTATGTTTGTGATTCTTATTCTTCAGGCCTATCTTTCATAGCCCCGTCGTCGTAGCTGTTGTATTACGAGAATACCTACATATAGCTATAGCTACGTTAATTCTTTTCCAGTTTAACAATTTCAATTCCGATTCCGATTTCTAAACCTTATAACTAGCCTTCAGAGTTCAGGCTTCAGCATACAGAATGATGGGTTATGCTGCTATTCTGGATTTGGCTCCTGTTTGTTGAGTTTATCAGCGCATGAATGTTGCCCTGCACATAAAGTAGGTCTTATGCAGCAAGTGAAGTGTAAACTGGCATTGGAGTGGAGAAAAAGAAAATGTTTAGCTTCTTCAGCTTCTTAGTCTTTGAAAGTTTTATTTTTTGTGTTCTTCTTCTTCTTCTTTTGACAATGAAGACGACAACAGCGATTATATTCAACGAGTGAGTAAAAGAAACTCAAGAAACCCGACTGTGAACTCGTTACAAGACAAAAAGTCGCATATACACATCGCAGTGCCGGCTTAAACTATGACAGAATGTATGTTATAGGCTCATCATTGTTTAAGGGCCCTACATATTTTTAGAGTCGGCCGTGAGCCTAGTGATTCTGTACTCAATTTATGTGTTTACCTTTTTATCAACTTCTATTTTAATTTTTAAAAATAAGGCTTTGATATCTTATGTAGAGATTTTAAGACTTGTATTGCCTAAGGCCCTCGAAATGACTTAGTCCAACTCAGTTTCTTCACACAAAATACTTGTGTTTTTTGTAAATACTTCTAGCTACATCATTGTAGGTTCGTTTCTTCCTCTTTAGATTCAGATACCAGCTGATGATTTATTACGTGTGAAGTTGTAGTGTAGTGCATGGTGTGTGTTTTCATTTTTTATTATCTCGTCTAATTCTTCTTTTATTCTTTTTTTTTTTTGAAGTTCCATCATCATCATCTGTTGGTCGATACGCTTGTTGTTTATCTCTAAGGTCGTTTACATTTTGACTCTTTGCTATGATGCGATATTGTATTCGTATCTTTATGCATTATTCGTTTTGTAAGATAAATTCATTTTGTTATGTTTTTTTTTTTTTTCTAGCAATGAAAAACGAGTGAAATAATTTTGTATTCTTGTGGTTTTTTGTTTTTTATACTAGTAGCAAAAAAAAATACTGTTTTCTGTGAGATAAAGAAAGAAGGTCTGCTTCCATTTAAAGCCCAGGTGATTCTAGAAAATAGCAATTTATATCAAGCCAAGTAAGCTGCCCCTTAATGCTACAATAATTCTTGTTATTTTCATAACTTGACCCTGAATGCGAGACAGTAAATAATTTATCATGGTAGATATAGTTGCTTTTATTTATTTCTTGTTTTGCATAATTTAATGAGTATGGTTTTCGGTTGTTGAACCTATTAGAGTATAACTGATGTTGAAATATATACTTAACTTTCTTAGGTTAAGAGGTTTAGATAATTAATTATTTCTGTGAAATCTTAAAATAAAAATATCTCATCAAACTTAATGCCATAAATACTTAAAAAGTTAAATAAAAGTTAAACATGGTTAAAGAAGATTAACCTAAATCTATGTCTATTATTTTTTTTTTTTGTATATATCTTATGCCTAGATCCTAAAGAGTTTAAAACTTAAATCGAAAGAAATGCAAATAAAATGGAACTCGTTGTTCCAGGCAGGCAGATGAATCGGACGGACGACCATGCGCATGAGGCATAATAGTAACAAAAAAAAAATCGGAAAACTTAGAGAGAGCTGAAGTAATTTGCCAGAAAATGTATAGATAATGTAAAATGTATAGAGCAGGTAGAATAGCTTCTCTTAGCCTTAATCCTTTAGGGAAAATATTTATGTTCATTAGGTTGTGCGTTATTTCTCAAACTCTCTGTTTTTTATCAAACGTCATAAATCAAATTTGTACGTCCTAAAAAAGGTTAGAAACAAAAATACAAATATTTTTCATAAATTTCCCACACAAATTTGGATGGGGTTTTTGCACTGTTACTGTAAGGTTTTTTTTTTTTTTTTTTTTTTTAATAAAAAATACCTTTTTCCTCAGTACTAAAAACATGAAAATCTTAAAATTCGGTTGGGTGGTGCTATAATGAAGGAACTGACGATGAAGCATTCTGGAAAACGTCGCTTTGTCGCTGCAAGCTCACACTAAACATTCCTTAGATTGTGCGTTACTTCTTAAACTTATTGTATACATTCTCCGTCCTAAAAAAATATTTGTATGTGGAACCGTTTAATAGTTTATATTTTTTGTGCAAAAATTAAAACTCATATTTCCAAATACAAATGCCTAAAAACCAGGAACGTACATTTCATTGCATGTTTCAAGCAAGTTGCCTATACCTAGCTTAAAAGTCGAGAAAAGTGGGTTACACAATTCTGTCTGTCTGTTTGTTCATCTACAGCCTAAACGGCTGTATCGGTTTTCTTAAAATATGGTACATAGTTCTTTTTGGTGATTTTGTTCACACGTTTTTTTTCTCATTTTTTTAGAACTAAAAATAACGGTACCTAACATAAACTTTTGTTTGGCAATTTTACAAAAATTTGATAAAAACAGCTCCCCAACTTTCTGTAATGGCTAAATTTATTCAAAAAAATGGTTATTAATGGTATCTCCCAAACAACAATTGAATTTTCTCATTTTCGGCTGAACAGATTTAAATAAATTTGTTGTAGGTGTACAGATTTTGAAAACGTTTTAAAAATATTGCATATCAAAATTAAAAAAAAAATGGATTTTTTTAGGAAAAGTTTATTTTATTTTATTTTTTTTGAAAATTGAAATAAAATAATAAATTGAAAATTCGGGTTGGCAATTTTTTTTTATTGTATTTTTATCTGCGCATAAATAAATACTTACGATTTGCATACCAAAAATTTTCCTTCAAAATGTTTTATGAATTTGATATATAAAAAATAATTTTTTTAAGAAAAATGCTTCAACGATTTTAAATAATTTTTTTCCAAGAATTATGATGCCGTTTTTTTTTTTATTATTTAAAAACCTCAAAGAAGTTGTTTAAGCTAATTTAAGTCAGTGGTATTTCATACTTTTAAACATTGTTCCCTCGATATTCCCTTGTCTTTGCATATAATGTTCTTAAGCCTTCAGCGTCTGGTAGATTAGAGCGTAAATACGTGCGACCCAATCGTGATTTTTTTTTAAAGAGCGGTTTTTGTTTTGTTAATTTCATCGTTTCCTCACACGTTTTTCATTTAATTCTTAAAAAAAAAATAACGGGACGAACCCTATTTTTTTTAAAGAAATTTTATATAGTCGTATTTTCCTGAAAACCCGGCTTTTTGTAGTCCCAAAAGCCAAAAGTCGTTGCAAAAATACTTAAATCGATGTTTCTTTTAAACTATTTATTTTTGATTTCTTTTTGAAATATAGACAGAGCTTTAAAGCCACCTAGAAATATAAATTTCTGATAGCTGGTTTGATTTCTACAGCTTTTTGAAGTCGGTGAACTTTGAGTAGTAGTTCAACAAAAAATATTTTTTTCTCAAATTATAAAAAAAAATTAAAATTATAAAAAAAAATTCCAAAAAACAATTTTATTTAAATTGAAAATCGTAGAATTGATTTTTTTCATTATAAAAAGCTACCTATTGCATGACATTATAAGTGTTGCCGTTGTTTTTTAAAAGTTTTTTTTTTTCTATTTTAAGTAAATAAATAAATAAGAATTTAAATTCAATTTAAAGTTAAAAATAAAATTCTAATTTTGTTCAATTCTATGTATAATTAATATTTTCGTCCGCTTAATTTTTTCCTATACTTTTGGACATGAAATACATATATTACACAAACATCAATCAAAATTAATTCGTACACTTTTTGCATCCACCATTGTCTTGTGTTTTATTTAAATAAATTTAAGATTCAACTGTGTTAAGCGTTATCTTTAATAGGTATACGCTTTTCTATTATTTCCTTTTTTTTCAAAAAAAAATTCTTACTTCTATCAAAGATTCTGAAACACCATGAATACCAATTTTTTTTTAAACTTATTTTTCGTATAGCCTTAGAAATTTCCTTCAAGTAGGAGATTTTTGCAACGTAATGAGTCATTTCGGACCACTGTGTTGCTCATAGTATTGTGTATCAACATTTTCAAACAAAAATATGTGTTTGTATTTTTAAATATGTATTTCGAAGACAATAATGATATTTTTTTTGTTGAAACTTTATTCGTAAAAATTATTTACCTATCTTAAGAATATTTTTAGAAAATATTTAACTTTTTTGAAAATATCGGTATCTTCCAGCTTGCATGTAGTTGGCCCACCAACTACAGACTTGAGCAAAACTGGAAATGACAATCATTTGTTCATCGTTTTTTTCACGATTGTACAGCTTTTAGAATAATTTTTACACTCACTGTTTTTTTTTTGTTATATAGACACTAAAACAAAAAAACGCTACCTTCCATACACATAAAAGTTAAAAAAAAAATCGAAAAAACTTCTCATCTGGAAAAAGTCAACTCAAGAATTTTAGTGGGACAAATTCCAACAAAAGATTTTTGATAGTAGTTGGCTCTAATGGGTGTTGTATGCACGAGAAAAAAAGTTTACCAAAATCGAACCATCGGAAGTTACTTTTTAAAAAATTGCGGCCGGTTACCCTGAGAATCAGAAATAAATCTGTAACTTTAGTAATTTTTGTCCAAGAACAATGATTTTTGTACCTAATCTGGGGTTTTCAGGGTCGAAGAATTTATTTTCATAGATAAGTTTTGTCTATGAGGCCAAAAAGTGGCATATTTTTGAACATGTCCGTTTTTGTGTGTTTTTTGTCTAAAAAAGGTGTCCCAAACAGTAAAAGGGTGCCAGGCATGTAATCTTTTGCTTTAGCTGCTGCAAAAACCAGATTTTTTATAATTTTGCTAAGACTTACCCATATAACGGTATTTTTTACTTTGAATTTTTTCATTATTGGCTGAAGACATCTAAACTTGTATGTGCAACAATATTGCATACCATTTAAAAAAAAAAAAAGGAAATTTTGAAAGTTTGCATTACAACACTTGTCCTTAAAAATAATTTAAAAAAAATTATGGCCGTGAGTGCAAAAGTGGCGTCCACTTTTTATAAAAATTAATGATTTTGTCAAGATATTTAGATTTTTGCATGAAACAAAAATTGAAAATTTTGGAGTGTTTAAAAAAAAAAAAACATAAATAATAAATAATAAATAAATGTGCCACCATTTAAAAAAAAAAATATAAGTGAACCCCCTTATGAATTTAAAATTAAATTGTATTTAATATTGATTCAAGATGAAAAATCTGATCAACAAAAATATAATTTTTTTTTTTAACCACTCCAAAAATTAAATTTTTTTTTCATAAATTTATATTTGATCAAGAATCAAAATGTCATTAATTTTTGTTTTTACCCCAAACTATTAAAGGAGTTCTTTTAGCTTACGCCGATTAGTGATTTCGCAATATTTTACTCTCCGCGAGTTGACCAAATTCGCTCTGGATTCTCTTTGGCATTTTTTTTTTCAATTAGTGAATTCGTCGAATGAACTATATCAACCATTCAATGAACTTCCCTACCATTATCTGAAGTATAGTATCCCTTCTGTCATTATTGACATTTCCAAAATCTCAGATGGTGTTCATACAGACCTCACGTCGAAATAAGTCGCCTCACGTAAAGCCGTCTGAAGACATCTTAAAATTGTAAACAATTTAATTTTTTGAAAAGAATGTTCAATACTTTATTTTAACTTTACTATGTATATACTTTCACAATCAGAATTATAAGTTTAAGTTATAGTTTTTGTTATTCATGATGATTTTCTGGGGAATAAAGATCTCTCGCAACACAATGGGTGCGGATATAAAATGCGGAAAGTTTGTAGAGCGAATGGTTTGCGAATGGTTTGCGGTTTCACTAATATCAAATTAGTTGAAGAAAATGTCAGTATGGTGCAGGTAATGTTACCGACATTCGTTCAATTTTCAATTTTTTCTATCTCGAAATCACTAATAGCTGCAATCTCGAAAATGAGTTGAATGGTGGCTAAAACTCATTCGCCGAATTCACTAATAGGGGTGGATATTTTGCTATCGAATTTATGCTTTAATTATTTTTCTTTTGAACATAAAGGACTAACTACGAGGGTGGGTCAATAAGTCCGTGACTTTTTGAATTTCTGACCTCTTTACTGAAACAGCAACAATGCTGTAATTACCGAGACCAAGGCTAGGCTTGATAAATACTATGGGGACTCTGCACCATCGATTTCAATGGTAAAAAAGTCGTTTACTGAATTTCGTTGTGGCCGTACAAGCACTGAAGATGCCGAACGTCCTGGACGCCCAGTTGAGGTCTCTACACCCGAAACAATCGAAAAAATTCACGATATGGTGTTGGCCGACCGAAGATTGAAAGTGCGAGAGATTGTGGAAGCCGTAGGAATCTCGCATGGCTCAGTGGTTTCAATTTTGAATGATCACTTGGGCATGAGAAAGCTTTCCACAAGATGGGTGCCGCGTTTGCTCACAGTCGACCGCAAACGCAATCGTGTAACAACTTCACAGGAAGGTTTGGCGTTGCTTAATCGCAATATGGAGGAGTTTTTGCGCCGTTTTGTAACCGTGGACGAAACATGGATCCATCACAACACACCACGACCAAACAACAGTCAAAACAGTGGGTTTCTAAGGGTGAATAGGGTCCAAAGAAGGCCAAGGTGGGTTTGTCAGCCAATAAAGTTATGGCGACTGTTTTTTGGGATGCACGCGGGATAATCCACATTGACTACCTTCAAAAGGGAAGAACAATCAATGGGGAATATTATGCCAACTTATTGGACCGATTCAATGACGATTTAAAAAAAAACCGACCTCATTTGGCCAAGAAAAAAGTTCTTTTCCACCAAGACAATGCAAGGGTGCACACATGTGCAGTTGCCATGGCATAAATCCATGAATTGGGCTATGAATTGCTCCCTCGTCCACCCTATTCTCCAGATTTGGCTCCGAGCGACTACTTCTTGTTTCCAAACCTGAGGAAATGGCTTGGTGGAAAAAGATTTGACTCCAATGATGAAGTCATCTCGCAAACAAAGGCCTATTTTGAGGACCTCGACAAATCATTTTTTTTGGAAGGGATACAAAAATTGGAGAAGCGTTGGACAAAGTGTATAGAGCTCAAGGGAGACTACGTTGAAAAATAAAATTATTTTTTTATCAAAAAATCTGTGTTTTATTCCAAAAGTCACGGACTTATTGACCCGCCCTCGTAGTAAGTGCGACCCAGTCGTGCATTTTTTTTACTACACACCATCTATGTTTATATGTCATCTTAATGCAAACATCCCTTCATTTCTATATTTATTTATGTTTACTTTTATGTATTTGGCATTTTTTGTTTGTTTAAACTTGCTGAACTATATTACAAATGCACGAGAAAATGGGTTTCTCACAAATTGACAAATTTATTGTCACAGGTCAAATCAGGTAAATTTTTTTTAAATCTCTTGCCCTTCTTGAAGCTTTGGATTCATCACTGGAAGCGTATCTTCCAACCCTACACGTTGACTAACTACGTATTTGATATCAAACAATATTACCTAGTTCGCTTAAAATTCGTAAATCTTGTTCTGCTTTCTTACCAACCGACCTTCAGTTTGAACCTTTTTGCCTTTTTTTACTCAACTTGTTTGAAGAATTAAAATAACTAATTCAACTTTTTTTTCTTTCTAGACAAAAAGGCTAAACAATCTGATACATTAAAGTAATTGCAAAGAACTAAAGCTAATTGGATAACATTGAACAACAAGTTGAAGACTTTGATTTGTGCGTTTATGTAACAACAAACAAAGAATTACTTAGTAATATTAACAATAACAATTACTTTAAAAAAATAATAACCAAAAAAAACATAAAATGTCGTGTCGACGTAATAAATTTCATCTCTTTGTAGTGTTTTTGATGTTAAAGAAGACTTAATACAGTCTCTATGTAATAAAATAATGTCAAAAATTGTGTCAACTAAAAATTGAAGTAGTGAAATTAAAATTGTGTTCTTTTTTATATTGTGTGCAAGAAATTTGTATAAGAACTTTGGTTTAAAAAAAAAAAAACAAGTGGTTGATTAATTTTTTGAAAAATAAAATCGAAACTTTTTGTTTCGAATTCCATTTCTCTCACAACAAAAATTAGTTTTCGTGTGATTTTCCACAACATAAAATTTTTGTTGTTGTTAATTTTGTTTAACGATTCATACTTCCTGAGTTAAAAGAATCTGCAAACTCATCATCATAATCATGGATCTAAGCTTAGAACGAGATGGATCTGCCCTTGGCAGTCTCTTCCAGCAGATTATTGCTGATATGAAGGTAAGTTATTATTATTTCTTTTCTTTCACGCTTGTTATTATTTTGATTAAATGATATTAAAAATGAAAAACCCGTTTAACAGTACCTATAACAAGATGCATATTTCATTAACAAGCCTACGTATATGACAGGTGGAAATGCGTGGTAATGGCATTCGCATCACAATACCACCATCAGCACATCAGCAAGGTGTGGAGTGGTCCGGTTTGTTTGACGTTATAATTTTGTTGTTGTTGTTGTTTTTTTTGTTTGTAACCAGAATATATTAATTATTGATAATATCTGAATGATGATGCTATCTTAATGGAATGAGAGTGTTAAGATATGCGATATACTGTATGTGGGCGTTGCATAACAACCATTTAGCGCCTGTAAATTGTTTTGAATCCGTAAAATATTGACTTGATTAAATATGTGTTTTACGTTGTTTAATTAGGAACCGGTAACATAAAAGACAATCAATTTTTATTTGTGTGATTAACTATTTTTTGTGTTAATACATATTAATAGATATTTTTATCCGAAAAAATAACTACACATCTATAAAGAAGGTTAATTTGTTAAGATAAGAGTTGTTTGTAAAATGAAATTTTAAATTTGTCATCCAAAAAATTTCATAAGTTCGTAAAATAGGTGGGTAAGTTTTTTTTTTCTTTTTCTAAATGAAAAGTCAAAATATTTAACTCTATGTTCGTGACTTCGAAACAGCAATTAAATTCAGTGTTCTCAGGATTGGTGAAATATCAGTGAAATATGCTCAAGCAAGCGAAACATATTGCAAAATATCTGTGGTGTTTGGTATAGTATAAAAATAAAAAATATAAAATATAAATATAAAGAAATAGAAACATTAAACTCCATTCAATAAATTGCATATTCACGTCAATTTTCAATCGAGCTAGAGCCTTGACAAGTTAAATGATTTTTTTTTGTTCAAATTTGGAATTTTTATTTATAGTTTTTATTTTTTATTTGAGAAATTATGTTCCAAATAAAAATAAAAATCGGTTCATCCTTTTAAGCTCTAGCTCGATGTAAAGTGGACCTAAAAAACGTAAATTATTTTATAGGTAGAGTTATCATGTTTCTACCAAACACTACAGATATATCGGGTTTTTAAATAAGAGTGCCACAAAAGTGTTTTTTAAATAAAACAAAAACGGTTTTGGATATCAATAAAACTCTTTATTCCTGTGAAAGTACGTTTAATGCCATTATGTATGGAACTCGATTTCTTTTGCATGGCCACCACGGGCACGCTTGCAGAAGTCCAGACGCTGAACCCAATTTTCGACGGTTTTCAAGCATAAATCGGCCGATACTGCTGCAATTTCACGTTCGATATTCGTACGAAGTTCATCAATTGTCGCTGGCTTGTTGGCATAGACCATAGACTTGATGTAGCCCCACAGGAAATAGTCTAACGGCGTCAAATCGCACGACCGAGGCGGCCAAGCGACTGGACCATTTCGTGAGATAACACGTTCTCCAAACTTGGTTTCTAATAAATTGATTGTGACATTGCCTGTGTGGCTAATGGCGCCGTCCTGTTGGAACCACATGTCCTCCAAGTCCATATCATCCAATTGGGGCCAAAAATATTCGGTTATCATTGAACGGTAGCGATATCCATTCAAAGTAACGTGCCGGTCTTGATCATCACGGAAGAGTAAGGCCCAATGACGCCGCCGGCCCATAACCACAACAAACCGTAATTTTTTCGGGATGCAATGATGACTCATGGAGTACGTGTGGATTGCTGCCTGACCAATGCCGCATATTTTGTTTATTGACGAAGTTATTCAGCCAGAAATGAGCCTCATCGCTGAAGATGATTTTTCGATGAAAATCCGAATCATTTTCAAGTTGTTGCTCAGCCCAATTCACGAACATACGACGCTTCTGGTGGTTTAGCGGCTTCAGTTGTTGCGTCAATCTAATCTTGTAAGGATGTAGGCGAAGATCTTTTCCCAAAATTCCTCTTGTGAGAGACACATTTGGGCTTTCTGCAACTGAAGCCTCAGCGGCAGCAATATTCTCGACACTACGGGCACTTCCTTGTCTCACTGGCACGGGAACATTTTGTACTGTGCCTGTGGATTCAAATTTTTCCACTAGGTTATGACGACCTTAATTGGACGTTGCGCTCTTAACGTTGAGGCCACTGACTCCGAATTTCGGTAGTAAATTTTAATAATTTCGACTTTCGTAGTTGGCTTGTATATCTTTCCATCATGAAATGGCAAATCTTATTGAAGAGAAATGTCAAAAGAGCGGCAAGAAATATGGCATCGTTTGCTTTCCCTGTCGCTCTACTTTTGTAGCGTCGCTGTTGATAAACTTTATAAATGATGAAAAATTTTAAGATTTAAGAATATGTAAGTACTTAAAAAGATGCTTTCATTGTTATGGATGTCACACTGACACTCCTCATGATTCTATGAAATTATTCACACAATATTCTGCCTTAAAAAAAGAACTTGAGTGATCTAATAGAATGGTGTTGTTTTAATAAATAAGTAAGTAGGAATACTTGATTGAAATTAAATAATAATGTGGTTATGAATTATGATAGTGGATCTATATATCACATGAAAACTATAGTGTTTTGCAAATATTCATGGTGCTTTTGTAATGCATCAAGACTGTGTGTCAATCTTTTTCAAATATTTTTTGCCTTAAAGTTCATCTTCAATATCATCACCTATAAAATAAAAATAAAGTTGCCCAAAATGTTAGCTTGAAATCATTTTTACGCATGACAGGATTACAATATCCTGAACAAGTTGGATAGCCCAATTTAGAAATTTGCTTAGCCCAAAATCGGAGCCGAAAAAAGAGCCCAAATGCCCAATAACAATTAAAAATGTTCTCATAACCTCAAATAGAAATAATTTTTATTTTAAAAACAACAAAAAATAAAATATTTTTTTTTTTCTCATGAAAGAAAGAAGAATTTAAATGGCAATTCTGGGAACAACAGAGAAACTGAATGCATTTAAAGTGAAGTCTGTTGTGGTTGATTTGAAATGTCAAAACCATTGAGTATGTCCCCTGTTATTGGACGATTCTTTGCGTCTGACTCTTTTCGAATTCTCATATCTGATTTCACCTTCGTAGTTAGAACAAATTGAAAAGTTTTAGACGCAAAGAATCATCGTGTAAAGAGTAATAGGGAACTTTTCAGTAAAAGTATATTATTTTATATTTTGTTTTTATTTATTTATACGAATTAAATATCGCCCAAAATTAAATTTGGGCTATTAGTAAGCCCTATTATGACTGGGCTGTCATACTTACATTGTCGTCCGCAATTTTGGAAAAAATAACCCAATTTTCGATAAATTGCTCAATCTGGCATGCCTGCGCATGAACAGAAAACGAAGAAAAAAATTATAATGAAAATCTTTTACAATAAACGTTAAGTTTTTATGGGCCAGTTTTTCCGTGCCAGATCATCCCATTCTCGGAGGGTTAAACCTTAGTTAACTCTAGAAACGTGTTTTTCTTTCAATTTAATCGCTCAAAGTTATATAACTCACTTAACTCAAGGACCAATCTGATACCTTTTTTAGTTGTAGCGCCATCTCACTTTCGATATTGAAATTTTTTGAAAACTTTAAAGAGCTCAATTTTCATTGTGGCGCTACTTTCGATAGTGAACGACATAAAAAAGTGATAAAAATAGTGTCGCACATTGATTTCAATAGATTTTTGACAACTGAAAGATAAAATTAATCCTCAACATAAGAGACTGTTTCTGAGTTAAATTGGGGGTAATTTATTTTCTGGATTAGCTAACTCTGATTTCACCCAAAGTCACTTCTGCACCAAAAAACTGGCTTTGTTACGGGTGTGACACAAAATTTTAACATTTAATTCGAGACTGAAATAAACTTCAAATTTCGTTTAAAATTGTGTTTATGCAGTTTTTTTAGAACTTCTTCTTTTCAAAACTTAATCTTTTCAAAATTCAGTCTTTTCAGAACCTTCTCACTCATAACTTTTTGAACTTTTGTGTTCCAAACTTAGTTACTATTTCGGAAAAAAAGGTATAGGTACTAATATTTTTACACAAGACCGAAACGTAACTACATCGAAAACATCTGAAACGAGAATATATTTTTTTTACTGTAATTAACCAAGAGAAAGTTTAAAACTACAAACAAGCGTTTATTAGTTGCTCCCCCACATCAGGGTTTTTTTTAAAGAATTCAATCTTTTGTGAATTCAATCTTTTGTAAAATGCAATCTTTAATAAAATGCAGTCTTTTGTGACTTAAATTAAAAGATTGCATACTGAATTCACTTTGGGATTGCGACTTCAAATTCTGCCATCACCATTCATTTGATCTAAAAATGATTGTAATAATTTTATCTTCCATTCATTTTACAGCAATCAATTAAATGCAATCATATGAGACTGCATGCATTCTTTTGCATTCATTTGCGTTTTTTCCATAAATATGATAACAAATAGATGCAAATGAATGCAAAGAAAATGCAAATAGATGCAAAGAATTCAATGATTGTAAAATAAATGAAAGGAATGCAAAAAATGAAAATGAATGCATAAGAATACAAAGATTGTAAAATGAATGCAAAGAATTCAAAAGATTGCATTCAATTGATTGCTGTAAAATGACTATAGGAAAATATTATTGCAATCAGTTTAAGGTCAAATGAATGGTGATTGCAGAGTTTGAAGTCGCTGTCTTAAACTGCTGTCAATGAATGCAATCATCTTTCATTTGAATCCAATAAATGATTGCATTCTCAAAAGATTGCATTCTTTAACAACCCTGATCCGCATGTTTTTTAATTTCTTTTTTGAGGAACAAAACACAAATGTTTTGTTTGCAATTTGAAAAAAAAAATATAATTCCTACCTAAAACCGCTCCACAACTTTTCTTAATAAAATAATTTCATAATTGATTCAAAATAGCTTTTATGGCCTTTAGTCCTACAAATTGGCATTTCGTCCGGCTTACTCACTTGGACTCAGCAGTGAAAGAGTGAGGGCCTTTGTCATACGCAATTTGCATTAAATTCAGTTTAACTCACGTACATTTTTTGACAAAACACCTCTGGAAACTACATATCCAACAAGATTAGAATTCCTAACCATTGAGCTGAAAATTTGTTTGTCCTTTTGCTTAATGATTTGGAATATGTTACTGATGAGGAATATGAGCCGACGACAATTTTTAAAAAAAAATATTGATAAACATCAGTGGTAGAAGACCTCTCAAGGAATCATTTTTTTCGATTTTTTTCAAAATGGTTTGACGGATTTAAATAAAATAAAATGTATTGTGTAAAAAACTTTTCAAAAAAATATCAATTGGATTTTTAAAAAAATAGTCAAATCTTTTGTTTTTGAAAACTTAATACATTTTTAGAAAATGACATGGTCGATTTTTTTAAAACTTAATACCTAACAGTTTTTTTTTAAAGCAGTTTAAAAATATTCTTAAATTTTATGAAAAAAAAACGATTAATGTTAAAACCCATTAAGCAAAATCTGCTTTTTTCTCAACACGACTCCTACGATTTTCATCAAATGTTTTTTTTCAATATGCTGAGATTAATACGATCTACTGCTTAGTTTTGAAAAAAAAATAAGCTTAGCTATTATTAGTAAGTTCCCTAAGCTCCCCTAGAATTTTATCCTAGAATCTTTAGTTTATCAGTTCAACTGCATCAGCTACTGGGCTCACTCGCAATACAGAATAACTAGGTACTTTAACTTTGTCATGTTGTTGTATGAAGGGTATAAAGTTTTAGTTTTTGTTATGTAACTATGGGATATATGTGATAGGATTGCAGAACTTCCTGGATTTAGTATTAAGATAGTTCTTAGGCCGAAAGGCATTAGCATTAAGTTATTATAGTTTAACTAAGAGCGCCTGACTGGGGCCAGTAAGTTAGTTTTAAGATATTGATAAGTAGGCTAGTTTTTATGAATTTTTGTCTAGCTTTAAGGTAGTTTTAAGAAAATGGAAAATAAAAATGAATTTAAAAAAAAAAAATTGCAGAACTTCCCCAACAAGTTCTTACTATCAATGGCCTCACGAGTATTTGATAAGTTTTCCTCGTCCAGATTTCTATAGCAGAAAACTTTCCAGACCCTTGACTAAAGTTGGCTAAATCTTGTCATTTTTTCAGTCGTGTTTAAGCTGAATCATGTCAATTGTCAAAGCTTGCTTATGCCTCATATGATTGGGTGCAGGGTTATAATAGATTGCAATCTTCGCGAATGCAATCTTTATAAATTTCTCATTGAATTCAAAAAAAAGGGTTTTACATTATTTTTTTAAAGGACTTCACAAAATGCAGTCGCCATTATTTTTTCGTTAAAAAGATAACAATCTTTTTGTTTCAAATCTTTTGTCACCATCAACTGATTGCAATCATTTAAGATTTCATGCATTATTTGCATTACTTTTACATTCTTTTGAAGTCTTTTGAATTCAATTGAAATCTTTTAATTCTTTTTGAAAAAAATGTTTTTTTTTATAAATATCTTTTTTATTAGTGGGACTACGTTACTCATACTCATAATCATATGATTTTACTCAAAAAGCTTTTAACACTTTTTTTCATAACAGCAACAGGTTTTGAAGTAAAAACAATTTTTTTAATTTAATGAAATCTTCACCACACCAACACTGCAGCACGATGGGATTAAGTACTAAGCAATCTAAGCTCGATTGTTGTTTTGTTTTCTATCTTAAGCTCTTAAACTTTTGGCATTGGGTATTAAGCTCATGAAAATGTCTGTTTTTTTCTTATACTTTTCGTGACCAACTAGAGCGTTACAATGCTTTTTTAAATTCAAACCATCTACCAGACCTTAGGAAATATACCTTTCCGACGATTTAATGACCTAAAAATGAAATATACAAATTACTTCATTCAATTCTTTGCATTCATATAACAGCAAACATTTAAGTTTACCTTCTGTTTTGAGCTTTAACCCATAGTTTTGAAATTTATCGCCTATTACTATTTTTCTCCGTAACTATTAAATGAATCACCATTTCGATTTTGAAACTTCATACATGTAGCTATAAACAAATGATTGCCACGACTGTTTTTGCAATGGTCATTTTTTAATGATGAGCTTAATCACTTGTCTTGTCAGCGAAAGCCATAAACTTTGAATTTATGTATTTGAGTGACAGCACATGCTGCTCTCAAACTTCAAACGCATCATCTGTCATTCTATCTCATATATTTAGTTAGAAGTGCATCTTCTTATCGTTTGTTGTTTATCTGACAGTAAGACATCAACAACAAGCCTCTTAAATTTATATATAAACGTTTCATTCAAACCAATCTGTTTAACAAAGTAGCTTATTGACATCTGAAGAGTTGAGACGGCTTCTCCATCAATCTTCTTGGATATCGAAATGTGTGAATGAATGTGCTTCATAAGCACCTTAAGTAGTAATTTTTTTTGTCCATCTCTTACTCTATCGGTGTTAAGATTTCTTTGACATGCTATACGGAAAGATGCAAATGACCTTATTTTCTCCTGTCGCGCCGCAAGACCATCAACCAGTTGGTCTGCTGGTCTTTTATTGTTTACATTGTTTCGTTTTCTTTAACACTCTGAGAAACTGTTTAAATGACGAAGTTGTGGAACAATATTCTCGTGTGTCACAAACACTTTTCTTGAATAAATTCTACTTTTTTTCTTTTTATTGTTGTCATGTTGTTTATTAGCGTCATGAAAAGTATTTTACGAGATCTTTTTTGACACCCGAAAAATTGTTGGTAACACTTTAAATAGGGTCTCGACTTAAAGAAGAAAAATGTATATTGTGTACGAGCACGAATGCGCGTCTTCTTTGGTTTCGGAACATTTGTTGTGGTTGACTTGAGCTGCTTTAAAAATACAAAGAAAAGAAAAAACAGTTAAATATGAAATTGCGTGCAGAGATGAAGATTTTCGGTTATAGTTATGGGGGTCTTTTGGCGGGGAATATATTAAATTTTGTTTTATTGGAATAACCATTAAGTTAAATATCTTTTCAACATTTTTAAATTGGGTAGTTTAAGTAAAAAAGCGTGAAGATTGAAGCAGAATTTTAACATTTTGTTTGTTTAATGTACAGCTACATAAATGAAGCAGCAAATCATTTAACAGGGTGTTTTTCAACTTAAGTTTCGATATTTTGGAAAATTATTCTTGAATATGTTTTTAGAAATGTATCATCTCCTCCAAGTTTGCAGAGTAAGGTGAGCAGAACATATCTGTGGTGTTTGGTAGAAACATGATAACTGCACTGCTTACGCCCACTTTAAATCGAGCTAGAGCCCAAACGGATGAACCTATTTTCTTCAAATTTAGAACACAACTTTTTGAAGACTTTTTTCATAAGAGTTTCAAATTTGAAGAAAATCGGTAAACTCGTTTAGGCTCTATCTCGATTTAAAAAGAGCCTAGTATCAGCTCTTCCTCTATATTTATCGCCCAACGCTGAGCGCCATAAAGCAGGACTGGCAATATAAGGATCTTAAAGAGCGTGCACTTCGAAGTTTCGAATGGATCTGGTGCTCCAAATGGAAGTAGCCTCGATTGGCTAGGGTTATTTTTTGTCAGATCTACACTAAGATGTCTTTCGTGGGATTAATGTTTACTCCGAAATAGATAAATATCTTTACTACTTCGAAATTGTTGCTATTAAGAGTGACATTTAGTCCCAGTCGATTGAAGAATCTTTCATTGTTTGTTTGAAAGCATGTATTTGGTCTTGTTCCCGTTTACGTCTAGAATTCTCGACCAACAAGTTTCGCTCGTTCTTCAGTGTTAACACCTGCCCTGCCAAGATTGAAGACATACAATGGTAGGACATCTCCTTGCCGATACCCTGTGCATGATTGGAATAGTTGGGAATAGCATTTCCCTACTTGCTTATTGCACCGCGTATTTTTCAATGTCACGTGACGCAACTGGATCAGTTTTATCAGGGTTTCAAGTTCAATATCAGGGATATGCCTCAATATCGATAGTTCTAGCATTGCATTACCAAGTTTCGCTATTTTTGTAGATGGGACATATGGAGCTGATAGATCAGTTGTCGGGCATGCTTCTACATCCTCTCCTGAAGAGCTCCGCTGGTATACCATCAGATCCGGCTGCCTTGTTGTTCTTGAGCTTCTTTTTAGCTAAGTCTACTGGGTGGTGGTACTGGGTCTTTATTGACTGAAGTTGGATTTGCTTCTTACCCTATTTACCTCCCTCTTGATTCCCAATCAGCAACTGCGGCAATCGCTGCTTTAATACATCTTCTAATCCCTGTGCTTCAATGACTAGGCTAGCTTGAATGCTTCGAAGAACCTGTGTTCCGGTTTGATTTTTATTGAGGGCAATTTATTTTTAGGAGAACCTAAAAATCCCTTTCGCCTAAACGGGATTAAACAGACCTGCACTTATACTTAATTTTTTGGTTATTTTTTACGGAAATTTTCAAATTTTCTTGGATTTCTAAGAATGTTAAAAAAATTTTTCAAAAATCACATATCTTGAGAACTAAATGCTCGATTTTTAACAGTTTTCTAGCACTATCTCAAGTATTTTAAGAAAAAATTGTATATTTATAAGAAAATAAGGGTAGGTACCTTCCATAAAAATGTTAAAAAAACACCGTTAAGTAAAATATTTTGTTTGTTTAAAACGACTCCTACGATTTTTATTAAGCTTTTTGGTCTGCTACAATTAAGTCAATATAAATACTACCAAAAATTAAAGAATTTCACATTTTACATTTACAATTTTCTTATTATTGGTTGAAAAGATTTATACTACGTTTTCATTAGACCAAATGAGGTAATTTCGTTGAAAATTTCCAAGTTCGATACGAAATCATCTCATTTCCCAAACAAATTTACGAAATGAGGTCATGTCAAATTTGCAAAAAAAAAAAAAGGTTGGAAATTAAGTCAAAACCTATTGAACACACCCAATTGGCCACAATTTGAAGAGCTCTGAAAAGATTTTGTATGAAAATGTCAAAGCTCAAAGAAAAAAACAACAACAAACAGCCAATTAAAAATGAACAGAGCTGTGAAACGAAATTAAGCCAAATACGCTGCTGAAGTGAAACGAAAATTTTCTCTGGTTGGAGACCAGAGAACAAAATCAAAAACGAAACGATTACGAAAAAAAGTATGGAGAGTTTTATCAAAAAGATGTCAAAATATGTAAAGTAAAAAAAAAAAACAATTCAAACTCTTAAGTCAATTTTTTTTTCTCGTTTGATGTGAATTTTTTTTTTTATTTTCTTATCGTCCGGGGTGGTGTAAAGGGTTCAAAACAATTGTGTGGTCAATGTCCTTAAGTTCTTTTTCTTTAATTTGCATTTAAAAAAAATCCATCTGCAAAATAAAACAAACTGTAAGATTTTCATCTGAAATAAATATAACGGTCAATTAATTGTGTACGAAAAATAAGTGGAGACTTGGATCTAGTAATCTACTACGATTTTCTGTTTTATTGACATTTCACTATCGAGCTGCGTACTACATAACACAAATCATAAGGACATTTTTAGTTTCTGATTTCGTTGTGTCAAATTCTGTATGAAATTTTTCGTTTCGCTTCAGTTGCGTAATATGCTTTACAAGTGAAAACACTATTTAATTTTCATATTTTTTTATATTTAAATATAGTAAAATAACTATTTTTGAATTTTCAAAACAAGTTTCATTTTTTTTTTTATTCCATTTTATTTATCTTTGTTTTTCCTCACACTAGATTTAAAATTTTGTTATTCAGATACTATTTTTGGTACTTTGCTCATTTTTGTTGAAGTCTATTTATTTCTTGGAAATTATCCCTTTCGCCTAGATAGGTAAAAAAATAACTTTTACTTCTACTTCATTTTTTCGTATATCATTTAGATAATAAGCTAAGATAATTCCCAGAGTCATTTTCTTAAGCATTTGCACTTCAGTCCAAACCACCCTGTATGTACATATTTTTACCAACATTATTCTAAGACATGGCATTCGTTTTCGGGTAGTTTTTTTTATTTTTATATTTTAGAAAAAGGGTAGGAACGCATGAGTGAAATTTTTTAGGTTATATCAGCCATATTGTCAAAGCAAAATAAATTTTTAAAATTTCGTATGTGTTTTTGTAAGTTGTGTATGGCACCAAAAGTTGTAGCGTTGTTTAAATCATCAAATTTTATTTTCGAAATCAGTGATCTTTTCGAAAAAAGGGCTCATTATTAGATGAATTTATGTGTGAACAAGTAAAATTGTCAGCTTTGGTACCACACGAATCGTAGCGATATACAAGCTACATTAGCAACAAATGCATCCAAGGAAAGTCACTGTGCGATGCGGTTATTTGCGCCTTAAAGCATGACATGTGAAATTTTTGTTCTCACTCACCATCACGCCCAATTTAACTTTGTCTGTTAACAGATAAAATTTATGATCCTTATTATATGTTCCTCTTAAGCCGAACATTTTTAAATAAGATCATTTAAATTTAAAATTTGAAGTGTGATTTCTTGTATCCGCTTTATATTACCCCCAGTCATGACTCACCACCATCCTACATTTTGAAGTTTTTTCTTAACGTCACTAGAAAGTTAAAATTTGGTTTTTAAGCTCTAATGAACTTATGTTATAACAAACAGGTATGTTTTTTTAATGTTCGCCTGCTACCACCCTCATTTGTCTTATATTTGAGTTGTTTTTTTTTTTTTCGTGCACGAAAATAACCTTATAAAAAAAATCGCTTCAAAAAACTGAACCTTATAGATCTTATTGCTGTGGGTTAAATGTGGACAAAATTGGTTTCTTACACATAAAGTTTGTATATGTCTGACAAAATATCTATAAATCACCACATCCTGCCAAAGTTGTAATTTTTTTAATAGGACCACGCAAATTATCCCTTAATATCACATTGACAGCGCTCCTTTTCTATCTAATTTACTGAATAAGAGTGAAAAAAAATTGTGAAAACTCCCAGCAAAATGTTCGCATGTTTTATTATTTGCACGATATAATTTACTTTTCCCAAAACAAAGCATCATCGTATCTCGGATAGTAAGAAAATTACTTATTATGTAAACCATGCTTCTACTGATATTTGCCTATGATGTAACATCCTTACGACAAAACGATGTACATTTCATTGTTTATACAAAAGTCTCACGAATTATATAATAACTATTTATTTTACCTTTTGTTGCTAAGCATACATAAGAAGTAAGAATTGAAATCTTTAAGATTTCCTAGTCACACAAATAAAAGTGTGGCTGAAGCTTAAGTCAGTAAAGTACTGTTGGAGTAGAAATATACGAATATAATATACAACGCTATAATGTGAAATGTATGGTGTAGCTAAAGGTAAAAAAAAAATCAAACTTTTGCTCCAAGCTACAACTACATTTAATTAAATTCAAGGAGTTAGGCCTAATCATTTGCAAATAGATTTTGCCAATTTTCTTATATCACAGCGGGTACCCATTTTTATACCACCCTTGTTTATGAACCTTTCACCTACTGGTGTAGTAGATACATACATACTAAATAATGAAAACCTACATATTCTAACGTATGAACCTTATAAATTTTCTCGACACTTTAATATTCTATCTTAAGGAACAAAAGAGGTGGTAAGTCCCGGTAATCTTCTCGTGAGAATTTATATCAATATAAAGAATCCCCATGAGTTGGTGAAGCAATTATTTCTTTGGGTATTACAAAGCCAATTCGTGTCATGAAAAATTGCTTTTCACACTGGATTCAGCAACACCTTCTACTCTACCTACAACACCAACAACACTATCTACACGCGAAATTGTGCCTTTCGTGTACATATATCCAGCTGTACTTTTTGTTAAAATTTTTTGAAAATCCCAACTAAATTACGTTCTAAGAGAAAATAAACTTAAAAGATTTTTTTGTTGGCTATGACTTCCAAGATATAAGGTAATATTTCCCATACACGAAAAAATTCAAAACCCGAAGTAAAATCATTTGAAGAACAAACAATATTTAAAAATTAATTTTCCATTTTTTTGCGAGTATGCTTAAATTTTAGTAAAAATTAGTGGATAAATCAAACAAAAATGTGCTAGGTATATAGGAAATAATGATAAACAATAATCAATTACTGATGAGCCCAACTGTTGTACGTGGGCGAAACACATGCTTATGAATAAAAATCAATTACAATTACATGTTACTAAAATCTCCAAATACATTTTCAAATACTTTTAAATGTAATTACTTATTCCATGTAATTGAAAAGAGAGAAGAAATTTAGTTATTAATTATATGTAATTGAAAAGAATCTAATTATTTGAAATTTAATTACGTAAACAAAAGTAATCATCAAAAAAGCAGTAATGATTCCTTTTTTTTTTGAGTACTTTAATCATTATACCAAAATATAATTTATTGCTTTTGTAATGAATTACAATTCAAGAATTGAATAACTTTAGATGAAATTAAAACACAGTGCTGGCCTTCAATTTCTTATGCAAACCCCATTACTATTTTCAAAAAAAAATTTTTAATTACAATTACAAGTAGGTACATAATAGAAATGTATATTTTTTTCAATGAAAATTATTAGGTGTAATTGTAATGGAACAAGTTTAATTATTAATTAGGGATAAGTCCTGGAGCATGTTTTAAGTCGATTTTAACCTCGAATTGCCACTGGATTAACTGCTCTTTTTATGAATTAATTCATTTTACGAATCATAAAGGAATTAGCTACATAAATTGAAAATGAAATATATAAAAGAATCTATTAAAATGGCAACCTTGGACCATCAAGGCGCCTTCTTAATATAATGTTATGTACCTCATGGGTCGGGAGTTCGTAAAATATGAGCTGGCCTTAAACAAAAGGCCAACACACTCAATAATTCTAGATTAGTTTATTTTTTTTTTATAAACATGCCTAATTAACAGTTAAAATGCTCAACCACTTTGTTTTATTATAATTATATAAATTTATATATATTTAAAACAAACAAATTTCCATAATTTAGTCGTTTATATTAATAAAAACTTTTGATCTATTTTATTAGGCTAAAATTATAACTGTATATTCCGCAGAACTCTGAAGTCAATTTAGACGCAATAAACAATTAAAAAACACAAGGATTTTTTGTTTGTTATTTTTTTGCTAAAGCATCATTTTGGTTGTGGACAAGTTTATAACTTCCAGTTAGTGGATAAATGAGTTCAATTCTGAAGGTAGTTTATTGTATAGTTTTTCAATAGGTAGCAGAGCGCCACTTGAAATTTAAAAAATATTGAAAATATATTTATGTATTTCCGATACTTGTAGTACCCCGTGGCATGATGGTTAGTGCGTAGGCCGAAAGGCATTAGCATTAAGTTATTCTAGTTTAACTTAGAGCGCCCGACTGGGGCCAGTAAGTTAGTTTTAAGGTATTGATAAGTAAGCTAGTTTTTATGAATTTTTGTCTAGCTTTAAGATAGTTCTAAGATAATTGAAAAATAAAAATGAATTTACTAAAAAAAAAAAAAAAAAAAAAAAGTGCGTAGGACTGTCATTTTTTTTTTCGCGAGGTACTGCCTCTTGCGAGGAACTGACAAATCCTCCAAGAGTATACTTGTCATGAATAAGTGCTTCTCATCTAGCCGTTCGGACTCAGCAAAAAATTGTAGGTCCCCTCCATTCCTGCCAAAAATACGCACACAGGAATGGTTGAGAGTTGTAAGTCACTAGGCGTTGGTTCTTCACGAGCTGTTGTGCCACTAAATTTATTTTATTTTATTTTTTATTTCCGATACTTGTGACGTAAGCAAGGTTTTTTGGTTTGTTTATGAGCACTCTCAAAGCGATGTTTAACGTACATAGATACAACAAATTTAAGGTATATTTTGTTCTTGATGGCCAAAAACATAAGAGACCAAAATGAGAAGAAAATTAATGCAATTTTACTGACCACTTAAGGGATTTAAATCGAGTCCCTTCCAAGCGCTGAGTTTTTCGACTCCAGGGGCCTATAACACAGAACAGCAAGTCAACAATTACTTGTTCAACTATGTTTGTTCAACAAGTGATAATCATTTCTGTAACTTAATAAAAAGCGTTACAATTTTCAACGGAAAAAAATTCTTTCGACTTGTTGAACCACTTCAACTTGTATTTCTTACACGATGAGTCGTTAAAGCTCAGAGAAAATTTTTTGTAATCTTAAGTGTTAGCGTTTCTTTTATTAGTGGACGAACGTTATATGTAGGAAGGAATTTCAGTAATATAATGAACATTTTGTAAACCACACACGGACAACCCATGTGGCTCTATTTCAAAGTATTTTTTTTTCCTTAAATATATTTTTCTATTTTTGATTCTCACAATTACCTATGTACTGTTCGATTCAGAATAAAAACGTAAACACTTTATAAACCAAATTTCTTACCACTTAATAAATTCTAAACAATCTTCCCGATTCCATCACTTGATAAACACTACTGGAAGCGTATATTTCTTACTTGTTGACTTTGAACAAGTCCGCAACCATCAATTGAAATTTAAAAACTATTCATTGAATTCTTGTTGTTTTCAGTAAAGGAAACGGTAGATTTATAAAATTTCTTACTTCCCGAAAGAGGCCAAATTAATTGTTTAAAGTCTCCTCGACTTGTTGTTCCGTGTTACAAACAATTTTAAAAGTTGTTGAATTTCACTTGTTCAACAAGCACTTTATGTATTGTGTTATGGGCCCTAGAACTTCGAAATTAAGATGCGCGAGGATATCAAGCTAAGTACAATCGATTTTAAGGTCTGAAAAATCTATAATAAAGCTCCGAACATGAGCTGACGATATTCAACTTCCTTCCAGTACTGAATTGTCAGTTCATAAGGTTGGCTAATATTGATTTATCGCTTATATTTTAAAACTTCTTTGAGAGAACAGTTGGCTGACAATGCTTTAACTGGTAACGTTGTTAGGCTGGAAATATAGTTAACTAACTCTTAACTACAATGATAACTTTTATGGTAATCATTACACAGAAATGTGATTGATTACACAAAATATGAATTACATTTAACAACACAAATGTTATCGATTTTTTTTTTTAATCAATTACATTTGTGTGTAATGATAACAAAAGAAAGTAATCACTTCCGGTTTTTTTTTTTTCAATTACATTTTTTTGTTAAATTTTTTTTTCAAATTAGGTACACGTAATTAAATCAAGTAATTGCTTTATTTTCAATAACATGCTTGTAATTTGTAATTGAAATTTTCAATTATAATTGAAAGTAATCAGTAAGTGAACTTTTTCAATTACAAATTACATGTAATCGTAACTGCCTTTTTTTGTAATGATTACTACACAACTCTACTTGTGACTATTTCGGCTGCGTACGAATTCGGAAAGCAGCCAACAAGATGACTTCCCACAAAGTCTGTGGTGCTTTTTGGATGAATACCAGGGAAAAATTTAACGCTGCGGTGTCTGAATTGCATCGCAATTTTTCACACATAGATTAAACAAAAAACAATATGAGTTATGAACTAAACTTTTAAAGCAACAAACTTTAATTATTTAACAGTAAAAACAATTTGCAAAACTACTGTGAAATGACATAGAATTCGACATCTGGCAACATTAAATTTAACTGGCTCTGTGAAATAACTCCCAATATTAGGTGGAATTTCTTTATTCGAGATTTTGGTTTGCGGGATTTCGTACCGCTTCAAATATTTGGTCATACTGATACCAAATCACCATGGCAAGCTATACCGATTGAGCATTACGTGCAAATGATACAACTTTGTTACCAACATGAATGGTCTTATGTAACAACGTTGTCGTCATGCAACGTTGGAGGGAAAATTCAAGGATATCAGTTCAGTGAAGAATCAGGCAACACCCGCACGTCAAAAAATTGCAGAATCTGACAAAAGCCACGCTATTGACCATGAGAGTGTGCAACACAACCCAAGACAGTCAATTTCGTCATTTCAATCAATGGATACCTTTATCAATTTCTGATACACAATTTTTGCATATCAAAGTTGTATCATATGGGCGTGTAACACAGCTGATGAGATTTGGGACATTCTCCAGGAACGATTTGAAGAAATAGTTATCTCTCGCGGAGATTACGTGAATGACTGTCAAGATGGAATTTATATAATTTATAAATATTCATATCTCTGAAAAGCCCCAGGGAGGGTTCCGAACTCCCTATATCTTCAAATTGTCCAATATCGAACTGATTGAAACTATTTGCAATTTCTTAGCGTTCGACTAAAAAATGATTAAAAATGAGTGCATACTCTTGCCCCTTCTAAATGTATTAACTTCCAGGTGCGTTTCCACCTGAGAGTACTTTCACTACCAAACACTCTATAATTACTCTCGGAAAGCGGTCTATTCCTCTATGAGCAAATTAGGCAAATTTTATGACTGTTGTTCACTTGTGGGCTTTGCTTTCGAAGGCTGCTTGACAGTTGCTCGCAGTCTTGTTACTCTCAAATGGATACGCCAGTAAATAAGCACACAGTGAATTTGTTCGGTGGTTTGACCGCCTGGAATGATTCTTAGGCTATGAAACTAAGTGTTATTTATCACCATTACGAGTTGCTGCAAAGTCGTTTATTCGGAAGCTGTTATCTGTCATCTTTTCATGGAATCTGTGCCTACTTGCCACTTACAAGCATATTAAACTCCCCTATAGCACAATTTTGACATTGTAATCTGGACAGCCACCTTTGGTTCCTTCTTTTAGGTCATAAAACTCGTCCATGATAAACTCTTCAACTTCATCAGTGAGGGTGTGTGCGACTTATATTTGGAAGATAGCTTTGATGCGGATCACAGCCCTCCAAATCACTTTTCGGCTTAAAGTCAATAACTTTTCTTTTAAGCGATTCCCCTGTGAAAATCCCCATCGTAATAAGTTCAAACAGCTTTGATAAACTTAACAATTTTTTGTAAAATCACGCAAAATTCTATCCAAGGTATGTCCTTGATTGTAGCAATATATTTACCATCCTCAAGCTTTTGCTGTAGCACTTAGGGTGTAAATTGTTCTCACATTTCACGTCCAAAACTCTCAAGTCATTAATCCGTTGACGTTCATGTTCTTGTTACTATTTGAGGGTAAAGATTTTCCGAAGCTTCTTGTATTTCTCTCGTCATCACCGAATTTTTTTTTAACTTGGAAGGGAAGTTAAACCGACGAAAAATTTTACCCAAGCAAAATATAATTGATCCTATAGAAAAACACACTTCTAATAAACTTTTCATGTAAAAACCTCCAAAATCAATATTGCTCCAAGTAAACCATCGAAAATGCCAAAAGTGAATTTAAGGAAGAGTAATTTAACAAGTAGTCAACCGAGCGGAAATCCCACCCCTCGAAGTAATTAAGAACTTCTCCTCTTCAAACAAAACTTTACCATGGATGTAGGTTAGGGTGGTTCATTAAGTTCTCCTATTTTTGTTTGTTAGTTTTCATTGTGTAAGTTTTCTTGGTCCCAATAAAAATAATAAGAATCTGTTCAGATAACAAAAAAAATATTTGTAAGGGTTGCCAACTTTGATTTTATACCGAAAATTGGAATTTATTTGTTGTTTTAAGAATATATACTTAGGTATGCTTATACTTTCTTTTAGATGTTTTACATACTATTTTATCAGCATAGTGAATAGTTAAACAAATTACAATAAATTTCGTTTTTTCATCTATAAAAAAAATTAATGGCTTCGTGTATCACCCTAATGTGGGCAAATTTTCCCCAAACCTAAAAATAAAAATAACATCTCTTTGCTTCCATTTAAGAGGAATCCCACATTCGCCGGAATTTTCATTAGGTATTGCAAATCGTGTTTCGAAAATCCTATAATACGTTTGAAGAGGAATAAAAATCCAATCCAAGGACCCCATCATGCCACCATGTCGGCTCATAATAATTTTCATCGTAAATGGGAATGAAAATCAGCAGCACGACCAAGTCAACAAATGGACGACGACATGAAAAACGTGCCTCAACATACACTCGACGGTCTTTAGACTCATAAAACATGGTTTCATATTGTTAAGTGTAATAAATCTAGAAAAATGAGTATAAAATTTTTATTTCGCTTTGGGAATTTTCATGGAAAATAAATAAAAACGAAAAAGAAAGAATTTAGTTTGGATATTTGAAGTTGAGTTAAGATTCTCATGAGGAAACTTTTTTTTTTCTTCTTCGTCTGTACAAACAAACAGAGAACCAAACGAAACCAAGCCATCCAACATCAAGAAAACTCTCGACTCGAATATGAAAAAAAAAGATGAATTGTGAGGGCAGGAAAGCGATGTCGGGATTGATTGCTTGTTATCGATCACTTCAAAGGCAAACTGCACCCAATCCGATTACGTATTCGTAGGAGGTTTTTTTTAAAAAATATTTTTTTTTATTGATTTGACAAAATGTCATTGCATCAGTCACAGTCACACCTTTCAAAGTGCCTGAATACCCTCATTTCTATGCAAGCATCAGTTGAAAGCAGCTGAATGGGAGAGATTTTCCGCAACGTGTTCTGGAAAAATATGGGATAATGTTCTCGTTGTGGATTATATGGATGGATGTTTTCAGGTTTGCAGCGATGATAAACTACGTTTTTACCTGAGTTTCTTTTGAAAAAAAAAAAAAATGAGAGGTGCAGATAGTTTTCTCTAAGTCTGCGATCTGTTGTTGTTGACGCAGCCTGTTGTGAATTTTAAAAATGATTTAATTAAAGAATTGCAAATAGTTTTGTGTACATTCCTCAAGAAGGAAAAATTATTAAGGTGAATGCTAACAATTCAGAAGGTATTTGCATTGAGGACAATGGACAAAAGTCCTTTTATAAATTGTGATCTGTTTTTGTATTGTTCTTGGGTTTGCCCTTTTTGTCGAATTCCTATTTGTGTATTGGCTGTGGCGTTGGAGGCCCACTGGCTTCTCTACTGACTCTCCACTTTTTCAAGATCAAAGCTTTAAGCACACATCTATAGGATATTTTCATTTAGTTGACAAAAATCATTTTATCGAATATTAAATATTAAGGTTTTTGAAATGCTGTTTGATTAGGTAATGTACAGAGAACAGATTGTTTTATTTTATAAAATCAGTTTCTAAAAAACAAAATTTTATCCCAAAGTTGATTAAATAAACTTTATTGATTTTACAGAAAAAACAGAGCATACTTTTAAAACTATTATTAGTTTTAAATACATTTTCAAAATGTATTGATTTCTTAAATCAAATTAATAGTTAAAAAAAAAACACCCTTGAAAGTGATTGCGGCCAATATTTTACATCATTCTTTCGTTCTTTACCTGTTATTAGGGCAATTCGTCTCGTTTTCATAATCATTTGTCTCAAAAAACGCCCCCAAAAGTGGGTTTGGTAAAAAGTTTTGTATAGAAAAATTATTTCAATCCACATTATCTTATTTTCCAAAGTACACACTCCTAGTCTATATCAGTTTTAACAATCAAATGACTTTTTTTTTTTGAAGGGGTGTGTCAGTGGGCGAAAATTTTCTTGGATTATGTCTTATACGAATCGTTTGACTACTTCAGATTTTATAGATTTAAGACCGTCTTTCCATACAACTTGATCCACTGTTCGTGGGTCGTAACGCCGCGTTTCTGATCCGATCGTGGTTTAAGGGCATTCGCATTAGCTATGAGAGACAGAGCGATGTGCCCGCTCCTCCGCAATTTTTCCTATTTAGTAGTTTATTTCGCACTTGACTATTTTAATTTATTATTTAATTTATTATTTTTATTAAAGAATACGAAATAAGAAAATATCTAATAAAGGGTATTTTTTTTTTTTTGACGTGTGGTTTTCAATCTGACACTACTTTTCCCGAGTTGTTTTTTTGTTGACAGCTGTCACTTGATTTATGCTAAGTTTGGTTTGCCATTTCATAATGAATAGACTTTCTCCTGAACAACGCTTGCAAATAGTGCAAATTTATATTACAAAAATATTAGTTCGGTTCACACAGCCAACGAAACAAACTTTTGGTGAGTGCATAATCTTGCGTCGTAGGCCTGTGGCGTGGTTTCCAAGATCGTGCGATTTAACACCGCTGGACTATTTTTTATGGGGCTATGTGAAGTCGCTTGTATACGCATATAAGCCCTAGACGATTGATGCATTGAAAGATAATATTTGGCGCGTTTTTGCTGACATACGGCCCCAATTGCTGTAAACAGTGGTTGAAAACTAAGCTTCCCGGCTGGAAATTGTTCCAGCCAGCCGCGGCGGCTTAAAACGTAATGGCAAACCCTTATCTTTATAATTAAGCTTAATTCTTGGCCATAACATTAAATTATATGAGTTTTATTTCTTCTTGAAAACTAGAAGTCTAAAAAAAAATACCCTATACTTAAATGAGAACAAAAATTCCAAAAAAAAATTATTATGGGCGCCTTTTCCTTGAGCGTTATTTTCTTGCAAAATCATAATTTTTGAAGGCATACAAATATTGTTTAAATTGGTTTTTTCCTTAAGGTGATTTGCAAGGCTACAAACATTGTGATTTTTTTAAGAAAATTGTTTTTCAGGGTGTTTCGAAGTCAATATGGCTCTTAATTCAGATTTCCTTACCTAATAAAAATATGTTAAAATTTAAAAAGAGTCTTAAAATTTACGAATTATATTTTATGGCTATTTAAGTGTTAACAGGGTGTTTCAAAATAAAATTTTCACCAACAGTCGATGCATTAAGTTAACGAACTAAATTTTGATGTTTTAAGTAAGTTTAAAAACTGTATTTATTTTTTTTATTTTGTGGTTTATCGACTTATGTTATGAAATATTTCAGTCATCAATTTAATTTTAAACAGTGTAGGCAACATGCTAAGATTTTAATAAATATTTTTTTTTTTATAAAATAAAATAGAATACAAAATAACATTTTTTAAATTAATTATAGATTTTAGTTTTCAGAAAAAAGTCATTGGAATCATAAAAATCTATATGCACCTACTTTAATATTTCCTTCCACTCTTTTTATATAAAAAACAATACAGAAATAACAATCAGAGGTAATGTTTTTTTACACGATTGAAGGCCCATTTATTTTAATAATTGCCATTTAAAAATGAAAAAGGGATGTGGTAGTGAGTGAAATTGTAAAATGTATTCACGTTGAGAAAAAAGAACTCAAATATTCTAAAGTTAATTTGATTTAAAGACCGAAATACACCGGGAGACATGTTCAACTAAGCACTTATGTTACTAAGACGAAGCTGAACCCCATTCTATAGACATTTTGTATTTGTAATAAGTCAATGGCTGGTTGGAGAAATAATGATTACTTTTTGTAAATTATTTCTACTCTCATTTCAATAACATGTAGTTAGTAATTGAATTTTCTTCAATTTTGGATACTAATAATTGTAATTGAAAAAAAAAACATACTTTTCCATTACTTGTAATTGTAATTGAAATGAATTAAAAAGAACAATTTTCATTGACTTTTTTCAGAGTTTCGTATTGGAATGAAATAAAAAGTACATTTTTCCAAAAACAAAATTTTGTGATTTTCTGTATGAATTTTTTTGTATTTCTTTTTAAAATTTTTTTTTTGGAAAAATCTACTTTTTATTTCATTTCAAGTCCAAAAATTATCTAGCCAATGCGAAACTGTGACAAAAGTCTACAAAAATTGTTCTTTTTAATTCATTTTGATGATGACTACGCGATGTATAGAAACAACTTTAATTGGTTTGGAAGACTTTTAAAATTTGGCGAAGAAAAACGGTTCAGTGAATAAATTTGAAAATTTACAGAAATATTGATGCTGTAAAAGTCTATAAATCTTCATACTAATGGAAGTTCAAATCAAAATTTAAAAAGCAAAGACCGAAAGACCACAAAAAGTCGTTTTTTAAGTACTTTTCAAACTTACGGTGAAGAGTCAAAAAAATAATTTTTACAAAATCTTACAAAATTTACTTACTCAAATGTCCAAAACTGTCATTGAATTATTTATGACGTCCTTTTTTGCCAAGATATTGGTAATCAAAGCTCAGCGTTTCTTTATTCCATTAAATTTCCGATAAACCATGCAAAAAAATATTGTACGACCACAAAAAAAAAAATCAAATTGAAGCTGGATAAACAGGTTATCCGACCATTACATTTGATTAACTCAAAAAAAAAATTATCTTTGAAAATGAGGACCTTCAAAAAAAAACAACAAAAAAATGTTTGGTGTCAGTTCTTACAATAACGAAATAACGGTATGGTAAAAAATTATTCGCAAACAAATATCGAAACAAAAAACAAAGCCGTATAATGCTTTTCGTTTTAACACATTACGACCACTCATCACAAAGATGCAGCTTTTCAAAAAACACTAATAAAAATTGAAAAAAAATGTTGTTCCCTTGATTTCCGTGACTAGTGTATTTTATTCACCACATTTTTTTCGCATGTAACGGGTGATTTTTTAGCTGTTTTTTTTTTTGGCAACACTGGTTTTGACAGCTGACGTGTGTTTAGTACCTTGTGTCACTGTCAAACAGCTTCAGTTTGGTTTGCAATTTAACCATGGATCGTCTTACAAATGAACAACGCTTGCAAATTATTGAATTTTACTATCAAAATTCGTGCTCGGTTCGAAATGTTCATCGCGCGCTGCTTCCATTTTATGGTCGGCATTCTCGACCTTCTGAGCAGTCTATTCGGAAGATTGTGACCAAATTTCGCACCAAATTTACTTTGTTGGACATTAAACCACCAACACGTTTACGTACTGTGCGTAGTGAAGAAAATATTGCGGCCGTATCAGCTAGTGTGACAGAAGACTGCGAAATGTCGATTCGGCGCCGTTCCCAGCAGTTAGGCCTTTGTTACAGCACTACGTGGAAAATTTTGCGGAAGGATTTGGGCGTAAAGCCTTTTAAGATACAGCTGGTGCAAGAACTAAAGCCAGCCGACCTACCACAACGCCGAATTTTTGGTGAATGGGCTCTTGGAAAGCTGGCCGAGGATCCGCTTTTTTATCGAAAAATTGTGTTCAGCGATGAGGCTCAATTTTGGTTGAATGGGTACGTAAATAAGCATAATTGCCGCATTTGGAGTGAAGATCAGCCAGAAGCATTGCAACAGCTACCAATGCATCCCGAAAAAGCCACTGTTTGGTGCGGTTTATGGGCCGGCGGCATTATTGGGCCATATTTCTTCAAAGATGATGCGAATCGCAGCGTTACTGGTGAACGCTACCGAGCGATGATAACAAACTTTTTTTTGCCCGAAATGGAAGTTCTTGACTTGCATGATATGTGGTTTCAACAAGACGGTGCCACATGCCACACAGCACGCGAAACAATGGCGCAATTGCGAGGCGAGTTTGGTGAACAGTTAATTTCACGTTTCGGGCCGGTCAATTGGCCGCCTAGATCGTGCGATTTGACACCATTAGATTAATTTTTGTGGGGGTATGTCAAGGCTAATGTCTATAGGGACAAGCCCGCTTCGATTGACGCACTGGAAGCCAACATCCATGCATTCATTCGTGAGATACCGGCCGATATGTGTGAAAGAGTATGCCAAAATTGGACTCAGCGGATGGGCTACCTGAGACGCAGCCGCGGTCAACATTTGCATGAAATTATCTTTAAACATTAAATTGCAAGGTTCAAACTATCGATTCAAATAAATATTTCATTCATTTTTTCGAATTTTTTGTGTTTTTTTTTTAAAGTTCTAAACCTCTTAAAAAATCACCCGTTACAAAAATTGCCAGTCCATTGTTTTGCATGACATTACGTGATAGCAATGATTTTTTGCGTGAAACTGTAAACCAATCATGCAAACAAAAGTTTTTATTTTACTTCATTCCTTTTTGACAAGAAAAAATATTTGCATAAAGCGTACGGGAACTGTTAACGACTTCAACCTCAAACCTCCAAAACTCTTGTTTTGTGCTTTTTTTCATTTATTCACATTTGCATTTTTATTTTTTATTTAAAATTAATGTTTACTTAAACATAAAACAACCCATGTAAAATTGAAGAAAAGTAAGATTTTGAATGGAATATGCCTCATGAATTGCCCAAAAGAAAATTAAGAACTCCGTTTGTTCCTATTAATTTTACTCCAAACCATTTACCTATAATTTATTTTGTTTGCTGTTTTTGAAGTTCTCTTTTCTTTTAGAATTAAAAAAAAACATGAAATTTAATATTTTTACCACCACTCTTGGCTTTTTGGGCCACAGTGCATGAAATTTCTTAAGTTAAATGTAATTCACAAAAAAAAAAAAATGTGCCCACTAAATAAATTGGTTTTCATGTTAGAAAAATATTAGCCTCTATTACTTTTACTATCGGCGCCGAAACATAAACGGTCTACAATAACTTATTAATTTTCATTCATGAGGTATATTTCATAAATGCCCTCTCTTTAACTCGTAAGCTTTGTAACTATAATTTAAACTTTGGAGGTATTACATACGCTTTTGAAAAGTACTTTACACATAAATTGGGGGAGCAAATAGATGATAAGATCTGAAAGTAAATAATACAAACAAATAATGTTGCACCTGAGTAAATCAGAGAAATACCTTAATTTGAAAAAAAAATCTTTTATTTAAGAGGTTTTATCTCTCTTAAAAAAAAAGAAAACTTTCAAAAACATCAAAGATAAAAATATAAATTTGTAAATAAATAAATCGTCCCTTTTTTTCATTTAATTTGTTAAAAATTATCAAAGATTAAAGATAATAATATTTATTTATTTGTTCATTGACAAAAAACTTCCAGCGGATATAAGAACTAGTAATACTCGTGAGTTAAATCATGACAAATATTTGACCTTGGTAAATAAGATAAACAACGCGCCGGAGTAGCGCCCTCGCATTTTTTTTAAAATAAAATATTAGAAACAAACAGGTGGCGTCATGAGGTGACTATCTCTTTTTTCAATGCGCACTTTAAAGCGTCATTGAAATACAGTTTGTGCTAAGTCGACCGGAAATACAGCCATTTAGTGAGCAGAGTTGTTATAGGTTGGTGAAGTCAGTGTCGTTCCAGGTATTAATGATCATGTCATATCATTGTCATAATCACTCTTATTTTCAATTGTATGGAAGATGGAGAAAGTACCTATGACCTTAATTGAATTTACATAAATGACCTCCTCTTTTGTCTTTTGTTTAAAGTTGTGACTTTAAACTTCTTTAAAAACTTCTAATTTTATTGTTATATCTTTAAAAACTTCTAATTCCTTTAATAACTTGCTATTCATTCTAATTGCCTTTATAAATATTAAGAAGACATTTGTCGTTTAATTTATGACAAAAATACAGTTCCTTCCGCAACTATAAATTAACAATCTAATTGACATCGAAAATGTACATTATTAAAAACCAATTTCTCACACTCTTTTTACCAATCCGGATGTTGATCCTTAAAATCACATAAAAAATCAAGATGTAGTAATAAATATAAGGGCTCTGTCATTCCTTAATAACCACAAGCACTTAAAATGTTGAAAGACTGAAAGAATGATTTGACAACTCGAACGACGTCAATTTTCAAAGCACTTTCCACTTTCAAAAAATAACCAAACATACAAAAAAAAACAACACTTTCGTTTTCTTCTTTGAATTAATTATTCTTCTTCTTTTTTTATTTTGTCTTTGAAAATATAAACATCACCATATTTTTTGTTTGTACACATAAAAATAAAACTGAAAATCTTAAAATAACAGTGTCAAGCTGACGTGCACACAAACTCATTAATGGTATATGCCTGGTGGGGGGATTTGGTCTTCATTTTTTTTTTTTTGTTTGTTTATGAATATGGATATGTCTTATTGTGGAGAAATATCATTCTTCTTCAAAAAAAAAAGAAAAATATTTTACCATCATAGTAACGAAACGAATTGTATTGCTAGGGGAAGTAAAAAAAAAGTTACCTTATTTTCTTTTTGTCTTTGTTCCCTGCAGCTAAATATGTATGCAAAAGGAAGGATGCGCTACTTTCCGTTTTTGTTGTTATAATTACGATTGGGGAAGGAGAAAGAACAAAAAAATGAGATAAACTGGTAGAAGCGGAACGAAACACAAAGGATGCCGAATTGCAGGTGTTCTTCTCAGTTTTTTTTTTTTTTGTTAATTTTGTTGTCATCGTTACTTCTTGTTTTATTCTTTGTTTTTGAAAGACAAGTACATTTCATTAGAGAATGCTAAGTTGTTATGCCTGGTTACACCAAGATGTTTTAAGAATAGTTAAATAAATAATAAGGGTATTCATGCAACTTCGTAAATCCCTAGATAGGTTTACAAACAGGATAAGTTTATCTTTTGGTTAATGAACTGTCAAATTTTGTATGAGGAATGATTTACACAATTTGGTTAAACTTATCAAAGGATTTTGTTGCGTAAAATTAACCAAAATGGTTAAACTTACCCAATCGTCATTGTGACTCTTATTCTGATTCAATTAACTACCTAGCATTTAATCAAAAGTATAAAAAAGGTCGTTTATGCAAACTTTGCGTAAACTTATCAATTTACACAATTTGTGAACTTCCGATGTTGCATGAACACCCTTAGTATTTGTTTTTAAAAAAGTTTTTAATTTCGTACTTTAAGACGATTTTTTAAATTCAATGTTACCTATAAAAACTTCTACCACTTATCTATGTGATTGTCAACTTATTGATAATTGATAAATATTGATTTTGATCTTTGAAAACAATGCAAACAATGTGAGTTGCAAAAATATTAATACTTAACATAGTTGATTAGTTTTTTAGTAAATTTATTTAAACAGGTCTTACCTACCTTAAAAAAAACTTTAGAACAAAGTCGTTCAACTCTAAAGCTAGAACTATAATGCTCAGGAGCACTTCAGTGGCCGGAAGAAAACAAGCGAATACCAAATCGGAAAACTTATGCTACGGCTATAATTGCAAAGTGGAGCTATAATTGCGAAGTGAAGTTTCGTTCAACTTTCCTTTGGTAACATTATTTGGTGAATTGATGAAATGAATTCCAACAAGAGATTGATGTTAAGTACAGTATGGGTGCGTTCCCCTTTTGACGAAAGCAACTTTTCGTTAGTTTTTGACATTAGCTTCAGTGCCTTACCTCTGAGTTTCTTATCTCTGACTGTTGTCTTCATTATCATGTCAGTTTGACAATCGGAAATTCTTTAATAATATATGTATATATAATATATAATTATAATATTAATATATAATATACATATATAATAATAATAAAATAACGGTATTTTTTAAGCTGTTTTACAAAATCAATTTTTCTCAAAAACGGCTGCAAAACTTTTCTTTTAAAAATTCTTTAAATTTCTTTCAGTAAAGGCCACCCTTGGATGGGAAACTATTTTTCAAAAAAATAATTACTAATAGTACCTCCCATAAAACCATTTTTGTTCTATTTTCTTCAAAACAGTAATTTTAATTTCAATAATTTTTTATGTAGAAGCTAGTTTAAAAGAAGATAGTCTTTTGTTCCAAAATTTAAAAAAAATAATATTTTTTTGGATTTTTAGGAAATGCTCAATTTTTTTAAATACTTTAAATTATCTTTAGAAAAAAAAAATACTTTTTATGAAAATTTAACGGTACCTCCCGTTAAGAATTTTTTTTTTTTTTTTTTTGTTAAAAATGGCTTCTACAATTTTCATTAAACTTTTTTGTATAGGTACTCAAACTAGTGCGATATACTACCAAAAATTATATAAATTACAAAAAGCAACTATTAAAAGTTTTTATTTAATTTTGCATTTTCTCATCATCTTAAAATTTATATCAAAATATTCAGAAAAAAGTTCTTGAATTTTAAAAAAAAAGTTAAAAAAAATTTTTTTTGATATCTCAAAAACGAGTTAATATTTTTTTTTCAACGATTAAATTTTTTTCAATTGAATTGTGTTAGTGAAAAATTAATTTGAAAAATTAATTTTCAAACTCGAAATTTTGAAAATAAAATGTTTTCAAACTTATTTATTCTTGGACCGCTTCTCTCTCGTACCGTCGATCCTTTTCTCATCGAATATAAATTGAATCAACTTAATGATGAATTTTATCCTGGTCCAGATTGTCTTCCTGCCATTTTTCTAAAAAAATGCTCTTCCACCCTTTCTCTTCCTGTTTCAAAAATTTTCAGCCTTTCCCTAAATCAAGGTGAATTTCCTCAGATATGGAAATCATCTTTCATAACCCCAATACACAAAAAGGGTCCGAAGGGTGATATTAATAATTATCGGCCCATTGCCAAGCTTTCGCACATACCCAAACTCTTTGAAAGTATTTTGTATGAAACCTTAAGTTTCCATTGTAAATCTCTCATCTCCCCCTCACAACATGGCTTCCTCAAATGTCGATCTACTACCACTAACCTTGTTGAATTCGTGTCTTTCACCCTCTTAGCCTTAGAGAAAGGCCACGAAGTTGATGTTGTCTCAACGGATTTCAGCAAGGCCTTTGACAAAATTTCCCATAAGCTTTTTCTTTTCAAATTGTCCACTCTTGGCTTCGAACCCTCTTTGTTACAATGGATTTCTTCTTACCTTGAAAACCGTTTTTACAGCGTTCGTTTTAGATCTGCCACCTCTTGTCCTTTCTTAGCTAAATCTGGGGTTCCCCAAGGAAGCCACCTGGGCCCACTTTTATTCATTCTTGCTATTAACGATATCGAAAGAATCATCAAACATTCTTCTATATCTCTGTACGCCGATGATGCCAAGTTTTTTAAGACCATTTCCTCAAGACATGACTCTTCTCTTATTCAACAAGATCTTGACAATTTTTCAGTATGGTGTCTAAAAAATTGCCTAGAGCTAAACGTCGCCAAGTGTCAATCAATTACTTTTTCACGCAAACGCATGAAATCTCCTCCCCGTCTCTACCTGATCCATAACCAACCCATACCCTCCGTCGATAATATTCGAGACCTTGGCATTTTATGTGACCCTGAGCTTAATTTTATTTCTCACATAAACGATATCATTCTCAAAGCAAACTCAGCACTAGGATTCATCAAAAGATGGTCTAAAGAATTCTCCAATCCCTACGTAACCCGGTCCTTATACATATCATTCGTTCGTCCACTCCTAGAATACGCGTCTCAAGTTTGGTCTCCTTACCAACTTACACATATTTCCAGAATCGAGAGCATCCAGCGTCGTTTCCTACGCTTTGCTCTTCGAGGTCTATCATGGAATAATCCTTTTATTCTGCCTCCCTATTTAGACCGCCTTAAACTAATCAACCTGATCTTGTTGGAGGAACGAAGAGATATATCAGACATTCTCTTCATTCATCGACTACTCTCTGATTCCGTGGACTGCATGTCGCTCAACAACTCTGTCTGTTTTAATACTATCCCTCGTAATACACGTACCACTCGTCTCTTTTACATACCCACCCACCGAACCTGTTATGGCTCCAACGAACCTATCTCTCGCATGCTGCGGGCTGTTAACTCGAATTTGTCCTCCTTCGACTTTAACCTCAGTACTCCTTCCTTAAAACTCCGGCTTCTGAATCGCCCTCCCCCTCACTAACGTTAGCTTAAGTTCTTAGTTTTTAAGTTAGATTAAGAATTAGCTTGTTTTAAGCCGAATAAATGGGGGTTTTTTGCCCCACCAAAATTGAAAATTAAAAATTGAAAATCTTCTTTACTAGATAGCGGTACTGGATTAACTTAAGGTGGTTTCTCTTTGGGTCCTATTTATCACTTTGTCTGATGTCAATTTCGCAGCAGCTGGAAATAGGTACTGCTTGAATACATTTACTATTCCCTGTGCTTCAGCGACTAGGCTTCTTTCTCTGTTTCGAAAAGGCTGCTGTTTAGGTTTGAAAGCCAGCTACCACCTGCTTAACTTTTTTATTAAATTTCTCGGTGTTGTTGTTATAGCGAGATCCTTCGATCTGAGAAGCTGCGTATGCCCTCTTCTTTCTACGGAGAGTCTTCTTATCCTCTCCTCTCCTTCCTCGCTACTCCTTCTCTTTTTACGCTGCAACATAACCGCATGGTATGATCATACCACGAGTTTTCTTTTGTAGGTAGCTTATTGTGGTTTAGGCTCCTTTTTTGATAATATCGCGATACTGGGACCAATGGTTTTTAGTGTATCTGGCAGGTGAATGCACAACGTAGAACTTCTCGATTAGGTGTTTACTGTAGGTTCTGGCGACTTCAGGTATACTAAAGTAAGTTTTGCCGACTTCAGGTAAGCTTAGTTGACTTACTTCTTCTTTAGGGTGGTTCGTAGTTACTTTTAATTTGACAGTCGAGCCCTCACCTTACCAAACAAAATGTCGAAGATCCGACTCTTATCTCTCGAAAAGTATGCACGTCAAAGATGTTAGAGGCATGCTTGATATTCTATAAATTTATTTCATCTATGACGAACTATGACAAAGTTTTTTTTCAGGATAATACAGGGTGTCCGCCGGGAAGGTATATTACTTTGTTTGTCTCGCAGTAATTCCATTGTTATCCTGGCTGTATGCGACGTGGCACCGTCTTGTTGATACGACAATCAAGCCCAAAGCATGCAGTTGTGGTATCGATATCGCTCCTCATTCAAAGTTACCTGAGCACGGCGTCAAATTGAGGTTGATGGATTGTTTTGAACACTTCCTTGAGCAGCAGTAATGTTTTCAGTCGATCTTGCAGTACGTTGTGGTCCATGCTTGGGCCTATCACCTACAGACCCTCTTTCTTCGAAATCAATCACTACACGATAAATAGTGCGTTTTGTTGGCACGTTGTTTCTCCCAAAAATTTCACGTGACTTTCTCATCGTCATCGAATTATCGAATATTTTTCCATCATACATTTGCCACGAGTGCCAAATATGAACTGTCAAGACAAATGTTTACCAAAATGGCGGCAAAACAAAGTAGTAGACCTTCCCAGCGGACACCCTGTATTAGAATAAAAAAGAAACACATACTTTGCATATTATAGAGTTACAACACCCCCTGAAGGCTTCAGGACTTCAAGGAACATATATGTTCATATTTATCTTAAAATATCTTCGAAAACAACACAAAATTATACAAAGTCCGCATAAGAGTCCATCTAGAACTTATTTTTGAGCATTATTGTTAATGATACTCCTTTTTGAATCCATTCCAATTTTCAGCTATACCGAATTTCATGATTAATTCAATTTAAGAAACAAACTTCTAAAAATTAATTCTGCTTCAACTATTTTCATGTTCATGTTCAATCATATGAACCCAATCAACTGAATTTGCTAAAAATGTAAAAAAAAAGTTAGCCTTTCTAAGAAAAATAGGTTTCTCTCTTTTAGGCGAAAGTTTATTTATTTGAAAATTCTCCATCACGCCAATGCCCACCTTGTCCAATACTAAAAGGTTGGAATTCTTTGAGAGAAAAGAAAAACTTTTTTATTTCTATTTTTCTGTTGTTTAACTTCCTAATTCCTAAATTCTAACTGATAATATAAATTCTACAAAAAAATATAATAAAAACTTTATAGGTACCGACCTTTTATAAAAAAAAAAAAAAAAAACAAAAAATCCTTTGGTTATCTTAATAGGAACCCAAACAGAAAAAAAAAATATGTTTTTTGTGATAAAAGGAATTTATCTTCTTAAATACCTACACAACCCAGAGCAGCTTTAAGTAAACAATTCCATTTGAAAAAAGGGAGCGTTAAAGTAATTTTTTTCAAGAGTCCACTGTCGACAGAAACAAACGTGTGATATTGTTGACAGACTCAGTCATTGACTTTTTAATGTGTCGCCATGTGTTGTGTAGGTACGATACCTACTCTCTCTCTATCTATTGTCATTGTCGCACATTGCTTCTCAGCACTTGACTTATTTGCTGCTGCGTGTGATTCAAGAGCTGATAACACAGAGACGTCTCGCCGCCACCAACAACAATAACAACAAAACCACGATGATTCGAAAGTCCAAAGAAACATCATGACAACTGCGATAACCAATTCAATCGAGTCGCACAAAATGTTTAATTCCCGTAATGGCTCGGAAGGCTGACGGGTTAATGGTGGCATAGTCATCGTAGTTACGTTACCTAATCCGAACTTTTGTTAGCTTCACAAACCAATGAATCAGCGAAAATACGATTCACCTCCATTGCGTTGTCAAAATTGAATACCAGAAGCCCAGAAAGTTAGAGAAATGTTGGGTTAAGATACATTTACTGTGTGCTTCCTACACACGTGATCTGGACGATGACCACCGTAAGTGAAGCAGCTAGACTCGTGCTCAGTAGTTTTTTTGCTATCCCAAATCTGTACTGCTATCATCCATTTAGTACCTGGTACCGAAATTGCAATGCAGCAGGACGACTATTCAACTCAAAAAGACAATTGGTGCAGTTTTAGTGGTCGATGTTGTTGTAGCTGACATTTTTGTTGTGCAGAGCACGAACAATGTCGAGACGGGACCTAACAATAATAATGGTTTTTCTACCTTCGTTGAGTTTCTGCAGTTGAATTTTTTCTTTTCTTTTTTTTTCTTGAACCCATCCAACCATTGAATTTTGTCGTAAGGTTGAAAAGAAAGGAGCAAAATTATTGTACACGAGTACTTTTATACTTTTCAAAACGACAAACACATAGAAATCAGTAACTTGGACTTGAAAATTGAAATGTCTCTCAAAATCAGTTATCGATTTTTAACTACATTTGGATTCATTTAGAAACTCTTAATTTTATTTTTTGACAATAAACTTAAAATTGAGTTATAGCACACAGAAAGAGAAAGAAATAGCCGATGATGTTTAAAAAAATGAACTTCTGCCGGTCCAGTAAAATTTCACAAAAAAATGTCGTAACTTTAAACAAAATTTGGTCAATCGGATTTTTTACAGAGAATTTTACTTTGATGTCCTAAAAAATATCCTAAGTTTGGAACAGGTCTATCGTTTTTCGGAGAGGGATAGGGATGAAATATGGGGTTTTTCAATAAGAGCTCTACAAAAGTTTTGTTAAATAAAACAAAAACAGTTTTGGATATTAATGAAATTCTTTATTCCTGTGAAAGTACGTTCGATGTCATTATGTATGGAACTCGATTTCTTTTGCATGGCCACCACGGGCACGCTTGCAGAAGTCCAGACGCTGAACCCAATTTTCGACGGTTTTCAAGCATAAATCGGCCGATACTGCTGCAATTTCACGTTCGATATTCGTACGAAGTTCATCAATCGTCGCTGGCTTGTTGGCATAGACCATAGACTTGACGTAGCCCCACAGGAAATAGTCTAAGGGCGTCAAATCGCACGACCGAGGCGGCCAAGCGACTGGACCATTTCGTGAGATAACACGTTCTCCAAACTTGGTTTCCAATAAATTGATTGTGACATTCGCTGTGTGGCTTGTGGCGCCGTCCTGTTGGAACCACATGTCTTCCAAGTCCATATAATCCAATTGGGGCCAAAAATATTCGGTTATCATTGAACGGTTGCGATCCCCATTCACAGTAACGTGCCGGTCTTGATCATCACGGAAGAAGTACGGCCCAATGACGCCGCCGGCCCATAACCACACCAAATCGTATTTTTTTCGGGATGCAATGATGACTTCTGGAGTACGTCTGGATTGCTGCCTGAGCAATACCGCATATTTTGTTAATTGACGAAGCCATTCAGCCAGAAATGAGCCTCATCGCTGAAGAGGATTTTTCGATGAAAATCCGAGTCATTTTCAAGTTGTTGCTCAGCCCAATTCTTCTTTGTCTCACTGACACGGGAACATTTTGTACTGTGCCTGTGGATTCAAATTTTTCCACTAGACGCTCAATTGTTGATCTGCTAGGACAATTATGACGACCATAAATTGGATGTAGCGCTCTTAACGTTGAGGCCACTGACTCCGAATTTCGGTAGTAAAATCAAATAAATTATGAGCACCGACATATTTGCCACACTATGGGTGGTGGAATTACATTAGAAAATGTGTACGAAAAAGGAATAACTCCACTAGAAGAAGCAACTGAGCTACGATCAAGAACATCGATGGTGTGTTATCCGACAAGGAAACTCAGGAGCCATCATCCTCTTGCCGCTTCCAAGTCGCTATTAGCAATGATAGCTTAAGACTTGGATAGTGAATTAAGCAGGATTTGTCCGTGATTTGTCAGATTTGTCCTCTCTGTGATTGCCGGATTCACCCGTCATCTGTCGGATTCAACCGTAATTTATCTGATTCGTATGTGACTTGCCAGTTTTGTTGTGATTGGCGGATTTGTCCGTAGTTTGCCAGATCCGCCAGTGATTTCCGGATTCGTCCGTGATTTACTATATTCGGCAGTGATTGCCGAATAAGTCCGTGATTTGCCGGATTTGTCCGTGAATTGCAGTATTCGTTCCTGATTTGCTAGGTTCGCCTGTGAATCCCTGATTTAGTCCGTTATTGGCTACGTTTGACTATGAATTGCCAGATTCATCCGTGATTTGTCACATTCGTTCGTTATTTCTACTGGGACCTTCCAAGAGTCTAACCAGTTTAATCCTTTCATTTCACTGTTTATAGACAAATCAGTGAACAATACAAGCTTTCGTGGATAAGAACGGAGTCAAGAGAGCAATCCGCTATAAAATCACTAGAATTTAGCTGTTGCGTCACAAAAAAATAAAAAGTATCAAAAATTACACAGCTTTGGGATTTATAATTCAATAGAAGAAAGACTTAAAACTAAAGTTCCGTACTTATTTAGATAGATCCGTGCAAAAACGGACTTAAATTAAACCATCAAACGTTTAATAGTCGAACAGGAAAGGACGTCGATGTTATCAGTCAAATAGGTTAGACATCGTTGCCATAAGTGAACACCCATTTTGATAACAAAGTTTTATCCTTTGCACTTATTGCTCAACTGTCTAATTTCGCATCAATAAACAACAGACTTGACCGTCGCGGCTAAAATAACATGGTCTCCACAGACTTTCAATATCGACCCGTCCGCATTGGATAACCCTTATTTATCGTCTTTCATGAACTTTAAGTTGTATGAACCCGTTACAAAAATTAAGTCAAATCTTAAGGTGTGAGAGAAAGTGACTTTTTTTGTATCAATCGAAAGATCTTTTTAACAAGCAATTGGGATTGCTGAATTGTGTTTTTGTGAACATAAATATAATTTTCTGCTCTCCTCGTCCTAATAAACATCTTCAGCGCAATTTCCCGTTTTAATCGTGTTGGTATTCAAATGTTTTACATTTTTCATTTAGCTTGACGTTTCGCAACTTACTTATAGCCAAAATGAGTTAACAGAAATGTTAAAATCATAACCATTCCACGCAATCCATTTCAGTATAAAGTGAATAATAATTAAGTAATCCCTGACTTACCCAATATTTACAATGTTTGCAATTTTTCTTTATTTTATGTTTTTGGAACATAAAACCTACAGTTCACTAAGCACACGTCTTAAACATCTTTTTCACATATACGTTAAAGCTAGAGCACCTATCCTATGGAGTGGAAGTGTAGGATGGCGCCTCTAGTACTGCCAGTCGCGCCAAACCATAACAATAACCAGCAATGTATTTCTTTTCTTTTGAACTTGCTTGTGGAGGTGAAGTATTGGGTTTATGGAAAATATATCGAGACATAAAATTCAAGCAACATCTTAAGCAATGAAAAATTTGGTTCACATCTTATTTGTAAGCAGTTAATGGTGTAATAGTAATTTTTTGTTAAATTGATTTCGTCGCTTTAACCATAGAGTACCTATATTATCTAGAGAACCGACTTCAGGGCTTTTTCTCTTTCACCCTACAAACTGCAATGTGAGTATTTCCTCCACATGGCTGAGCATGTGTTAGCTGCCCAATGCATTTTAAATGGAACCTCACCAATACAATGATAACTTAATTGATTTTGGCTCATTAGACTGAAAACAACAAAAAATTGTATCGAAAAATTGAAAACGTCACATTTAGAGCTATCACACGTATTCACGGACAGGGAATTTAAGAGAGTTTTCTCTTAATGTGCTCAAATAAAATTTGCGGGTGTTTAAGGCAAGAGGGGTACGAGTCGCTACTCTAGATAATATAGGTACTCTATGGCTTTAACTCTGAATGTATAAATTCTTTTAAAAAATATTGAAGTTATAAAAACAAAAAAGAAAGATTTGTTAATCCACTATCAGAATCATTTTAACAAATTTTCCGTACCATGAGTCATTCTCGAGATATTGGTTAAAAACTCTTTTTCAAAATGGCGGCTGAAGAAAATTTATTTATTTTGAACATTAGGTCAAATCTTTAATAAATTTTTCACAAGCTCGGTGTAAATGGAGCTAATCAACCAATATTCGCTGATTAGCGATTTCAATAATTAACAACTCAAACTATAGTTTCATTGACTAAAATTGTGGTTAACAAGCACATTCGGAAATTGACCAGTCACAATAATCATTGATTAGAGATGATTTTCTGTAAACAAACCTGCCCTTAGAGTGAACCTGCTAGCAAATTCAGTATTGAATTTGATGAAAAACTACTCCTTCACCATGTATTTCTTGAAACATTTGCGGCTTTTTGGCATTTTTTTTGTATTTATCTTTCTACTTTGACAGTGCTACAAGCCCCAGCTATAGCTACACCACTATGGTTGTCCAGATAAAAGAAATAACCTCCAACTAGAATCCACGAGCAAATACATTCGACCAAACGCTTACATTTTCCTTATGATTCAATTTTATTAAGAAATTTTTTTTCCTCTTTTGTGCAAAAACAAAAAAAAAAAATACTAACATCTGGCAAAAGATTAAGTAATATACATTTTCTTATCGATAAAACTGGCGGATAGTAGAAAATTTACATGGTAGTTGCAGCAGATACACACATCCATCGACAAGCCGCCATATGGTACCGGCAATGGCGTCGACAAAGTATCCGTTTCCTTACTTAGTCGACTATAAAACACATAACCCCAGCCAGAGGCAGCTAGTCTGGAGAGATAGAGAGAGGAGAGGTGTAGAGAGGGTGTTAGCCTGCTAGCAGCAGCATTGTATCGTTTGCTAAATTTTGTATCCAACCATCCACCCACTTTAATTGACAATCCTCGTTGGCTTTAACTCGCTGTTCCGCTTTGAGTGTACAAGTTTCCTTCCCCGGCCTGTACTGTGGCGCAAAATGTATAGTATCTGAATGTGTATCTGAATTTCTGAATAAAAGTATCTTAAGCCATTTATTAACGAGTTATTAAATATCAAAGGTTCTTCTGTTCAACACAGATTCAACAACAGCAACACATTCTTTGCGGTTGGGCAAGTGGAAAACCTTTATTACGGTCCTGGGGTATAGTACGAAGCGACTACTACTCATTCGCGCGACTGCCGCGTCGTCGTCGTTGTCGATGGGCGGTACTGGTTGGGACGATTGCGGGTGTCTCTTGTGGTATAGATTCATAGATTCAAGTGGTGGAATCATTTCGGAAAATAAATCTCTTGAAGAACCCATTCACAGCTTTAATAACGTTGCCGGGCTTGAAAGAGACTTCAATTCAATTGTTCAATTGGGCTGGTCTCTGCGAGCTTAGTGCAAGTTGAGATTTGTTGAACAGTTTGAACGAGTTTGTTTATAGACGATACCGGCTGCTTCTTGTTTGTGGATGGCGACAATAAGTAAAGAGTCTTCTCACTTAACAATCTGAAGGGGAATTAAATATAAATACCACTGTTGAATGTTCTATAATGTGAGAATTAAAATGAATCGACTATAGTCTTTGGCAAAAGGGAAGACACATTGCCATCAACGTGTAGATATAATTATATCCCTCCTAAGGTTGCTATGACATGAGATCCAACCAAGTATTTAGCTTAAGAGGCTGAGAAGGTATCTTAAGAATTGGATCTCATACGCTCCAATTGCGTTGTTTGTTTGATTTCTTTCAAGTTCAAGATAATTAAATAATATTAAACTATCGACAAAGACGATTCTATTGTGACGGAAACTTGCTAAGGCCCAGTTCTTTTAGTACTCAGTTAAATACATGGGAAATAATTATTATTTGAAAATATCGTCGGGTCTATCAAAAAACGTTACCAAAATTTCAAAAATAACCTTTTTTCCACAGTGGCAAGATAGCACTAAATATTGCATGGAATTGTTATTAAACGTTTATAGTTTTTGTATGCAAAAAAACTGCATCGTAAACTTGAAAATTTCATTTGTTGAGTGATGCCGTGTTTCTTCTTAGACGATTCTTAAAAAGATTTTTTAAATATATCTAGAACCTAACTACTTACCTACTAAATTTTTAGTGAATTAGATCGTAGTTTACTCAACATTAAAATCGATTTTGAACTATGATTCAAGAGTTAACTCGATTTGAAAAATGAAACAAGAACCGCGTATACGAAATGGTCTAATTTTGGGCGCCAGTTTAGTAGAAAAGGTACCTACATATACATACATAGATATAAAATTATATTTCAGGAGTTATCTCAATTTCAATCTTGTAGTGAAAAACTAAGAAAAAAGACAAAAGTGTCCTACGTTGGGCGCCAGTTAAAAGTAAAGGATAATGAAAGTGATGATTTGATATATATCAGTAATGAAAATTAAGTCCTATGTCCCTCCTCGATGGGGATGCAGTTGTTAGTAGAAAAACTCTTTGAACTTTTTTTTCTCGTAAAACAGATATTTATCGAAACTCATTACATGAACAGGCTTTCTTGTTAATTTTAGTAAATGCTACGTTATGTCAACGTAGATGTTGCTTACACTGCACGAATAAATCGTTTAATATGAAGCATTCTTTTTTTTTTTCAATTTAAGCTTAAATATTATATATACAAATTGTGGAATTATTTATTTTAACTAATTATGTTTTTTTTTTTCTTACATTTCAGGTAAGAACGTTCTCTTTGGTTTTAATTCAAACTTGTAAGTTAAATAATTTATTTTCTTAGGAGAGGTTCTATTAATAGTTGCTAAATGTAAATTTTTATAATTTTTGGTAGTAAATCGCACTTATTTAAGAAGAACAGAAAAAGTTTTATAAAAATCGTAGGAGTCGTTTTTAACAAAACGAAATATTTTATCTACCATTTTTATAACACTTGAATAAAAAGAACCGTCACATTATGATTAAAATATTTAGAGATTGCCTAGTTTCATAAAAATCGACAGTGAAGTTTTCAAAATATTTGATTAAAAAAAAAAATAATTGAACATTTTTAAAAATCCAAACATATTTTTTTTTTTGAAGCTTTTATGTAGCTGGAAAAAATATGATTGCAATCAGAAAACACGTTTTGAAGGAAATTGAAAGTAAAAAAATGGATCCTTGGGGAGGAACCATTAATAACATTTTTTTTAAATGGATTCCTATCCAATAGAAGCCTGTACTAAATGAAATTTACTGAATTTCCTAAGAAAAGTTGTGAAGCCGTTTTTGGAGAGACCCATGAAAAACTTCTTACTACCAAGTTTTAAAGAAATCGATCCCGCTGTTTAGGCTGTAGCCAAACAGACGTACAAAATTTTGCGACTTTTTTCGTCTTCCCTGTCATCGTAATGACAATTCTGATCAAAATTTCGAGTTAATATTTTTTGCCAGTGCATAATTTGGGCTCTGAACCTTTGGCACCTCATATATGGGAAATTTGATATTTTAGAATGTCATCTAATTGGTCAGTAATTGGTCAAGAAAGGTCAACTAGTCCTAGAAGTTGGTCAGCCCTTGATAACTAGTTATAAAGACTTAAAGTTTCTCAAGGTCACTCAAGGTCACGCGCGATTTTTGGCACCTCATTTATGGGAAATTTACAAAAAAAAGATGCCATCTGAAAGATTTGTGGATAGTGATAAAAGGTCAACTATTTTCAGTAATTGGTCAGCTATAGTTTTTTTTCTATGAATTTTCAAAAATCGTTTCAAGGTCACAAAAAAAACTTTTGGCACCTCATTTGGGTCATTTCAAATAAACAAGTATGCCTTTGAAAAGGCCATTTCACGGTCATAAAAGGTCAGCTATTTTCAGAAATTGGTCAGGCATAGTTTTTTTTTAATGAATTTTTAATTTATTTAAAAAAAAAATTTCAAGGTCATAGCGATTTTTGGCACCTCATTTATGGGAAATTTGCAAAAAATATATACCATCTGAAAGATCTCTAGATCTATATAAAAGGTCAGCTATTTTCAATAATTGGTCAGCGATAGATTTTTTTTAATAATTTTTTTTTTAAATTTCAAGGTCATAGCGATTTTTGGCACCTCATTTATGGGAAATTTGGGAAAATTGCATACATTCTGAAGGATCTCTTGATCTATATAAAAGGTCAGCTAGTTTCAGTAATTGGTCAGCCATAGATTTTTTTTAATGAATTTTTGAATTTTTGTTCAAGGTCATAGCGATTTTTGGCACCTCATTTATGGGAAATTTGGGAAAATTGCATGCCATCTGAAACATCTCTAGATCTATATAAAAGGTCAGCCAGTTTCAGTAATTGGTCAGCGATAGATTATTTTTTACGATTTAAACAAAAAATAAAAATTCAAGGTCACGAACGATTTTTGGCACCTCATTTGGGTAATTTTCCAAAAAAAAATATACTATGTGATAGGTTACTCGGTCATCATAAAAGGTCAGTTAGATTCAGTAATTGGTCAGTCATATTTTTTTTTTAATTAATTCTTAAAGTATTTGTATGTAGGTCACAGTATAGATAGATTCGGGTAATTTAAAAATTTTTTAAATAGATATAGATCCAATAGATTCTGAGAAAATCATGGTGGATTAAATTTTGTCAAAAAATTTATTAAAATTTCCATAATCGATGGGTACGATTTGAGTTTGGCTGCATCTCTTCTTTAAGAAACCAAGTTTTTGAGGTGCCGGGGTAAGGGAATGACCGCCATCTTGAAAAAGAAAGTGTTTGGTTTAATCCACCATGATTTTCTCAGAATCTATTGGATCTATATCTATTTAAAAAATTTTTAAATTACCCGAATCTATCTATACTGTGACCTACATACAAATACTTTAAGAATTAATTAAAAAAAAAATATGACTGACCAATTACTGAATCTAACTGACCTTTTATGATGACCGAGTAACCTATCACATAGTATATTTTTTTTTGGAAAATTACCCAAATGAGGTGCCAAAAATCGTTCGTGACCTTGAATTTTTATTTTTTGTTTAAATCGTAAAAAATAATCTATCGCTGACCAATTACTGAAACTGGCTGACCTTTTATATAGATCTAGAGATGTTTCAGATGGCATGCAATTTTCCCAAATTTCCCATAAATGAGGTGCCAAAAATCGCTATGACCTTGAACAAAAATTCAAAAATTCATTAAAAAAAATCTATGGCTGACCAATTACTGAAACTAGCTGACCTTTTATATAGATCAAGAGATCCTTCAGAATGTATGCAATTTTCCCAAATTTCCCATAAATGAGGTGCCAAAAATCGCTATGACCTTGAAATTTAAAAAAAAATTATTAAAAAAAATCTATCGCTGACCAATTATTGAAAATAGCTGACCTTTTATATAGATCTAGAGATCTTTCAGATGGTATATATTTTTTGCAAATTTCCCATAAATGAGGTGCCAAAAATCGCTATGACCTTGAAATTTTTTTTTAAATAAATTAAAAATTCATTAAAAAAAAACTATGCCTGACCAATTTCTGAAAATAGCTGACCTTTTATGACCGTGAAATGGCCTTTTCAATGGCATACTTGTTTATTTGAAATGACCCAAATGAGGTGCCAAAAGTTTTTTTTGTGACCTTGAAACGATTTTTGAAAATTCATAGAAAAAAAACTATAGCTGACCAATTACTGAAAATAGTTGACCTTTTATCACTATCCACAAATCTTTCAGATGGCATCTTTTTTTTGTAAATTTCCCATAAATGAGGTGCCAAAAATCGCGCGTGACCTTGAGTGACCTTGAGAAACTTTAAGTCTTTATAACTAGTTATCAAGGGCTGACCAATTTCTAGGACTAGTTGACCTTTCTTGACCAATTACTGACCAATTAGATGACATTCTAAAATATCAAATTTCCCATATATGAGGTGCCAAAGGTTCAGAGCCCATAATTTGCCATATAGTACCTATATATCACAAGTAAAAAGAATATCAGATCTGGTGATTCTACCCACACGCTTTTTTAATTTCTTTTAAACTTAAAATAACGGTTCCTGCCATAAATTTTTTTCAGCCCTTACTGTACAAAATTTTATTTCTCTCAAAAATAGCTCCACTACTTTTCTAAAAAAGAAAATTTATAAATTTAATAATTTTTTTTTTATGGGAAATCATTTTCAGAAAATGGTTATTAATGGTACCTTCTAAAGAACCTTTTTTATTATTTTCAGCCATATTGTACAAAATTATATATCTCTCAAAAATGGCTCACCAAATTTTGTTAAAAAAATTCAATAGTTAGTTTTGGGTGGGAAACCATTTTCAAAAAATGGATATTAATGGTGCCTTCTAAAGAACAATTTTTGTATTATTTGCCCTTATTGTAAAAAAATGTATTTTTCTAAATAAAAAGAAATTCAATAAATTTTTCTGGATGGGAACCATTTTTCGAAAAATGGTTTTTAATTTTCGATTTTTGGTTTTAGTAATATTTTTTATAGAATAAGATATAAATTGTTTTTTTTTTACCTAAATTAAAATAAGAAAACATTTTTTGATTTTAAAAAATGTTCAAAATTTGTTCTGGGAAATCAAATATTTTAAAAACTACATAGTCAATTTTTATAAAACTCGATATTTAAGTTTTTCTTATACAATTTAAAGTATTTTATGAAAAAAGTTTACTTTAAACAAAAAAATAACGGTACCTTCCATCCAAATGTAAAAAAAACCATATAGGAAAATATTTTTTTTTAAAATGACTTCTACCATTTTTTTATTAAACCTTTTCCGTATGCTCATTAAAAATTATAAAAATTTACAAATAGCAACTATTATTAGTAACTCTCGTGTAGAAAGTTTTCTTTAATTTTGAATTTTCTCATTATTGAATGAAGATTTATACTATTTTTTTATATGAAAATGTCAAATAAGATTAAAAAATATTGCATATCAAAATTTTCAAAAAAAAAATAAATTGATAGCTTCTTATGGCCTTTAGTCCTACAAATTGGCGTTTCGTCCGGCTTACTCACTTGGACTCATCAATGACATAGTGAGGGCCTTGTCATCTCAAACAAGTCCGATCCTAAATGCTAAGTCTTCTTTTTGGCTGATTTATTTCAGTAGTATATAGAATCTATATTATTAAAAAAAAACTTCTTAAAAAAATGTTTAAATAAAAAAAAAATAAAACAAAATTTTTTTTGAATACTTGATTTTTCAAAACGGGTTGACAATTATGTTTGAAATTTTTATATTAACATAAATAAATACTTACGATTTCCTTAAAAATGTTTTAAACATGTTTTAAACATCAAAAAATTATTTTTTTAAGAAAACCCAGCTCCAACGATTTTTAATATTTTTTTTTTTAAATACAATCATATTCAATCAAAAATTAAGATGGCGTTATTTTTTTCATTTCAAATTCTTAAAAGTTTTTTGTTGCTAATTTAAATATCGTATTTCATGCTTTTAAAGATTTTTTTCTCATAATTTTCTTAAACCCTCAGCCTCTTGAACATAAAAGCAAGTACGTGCTACCCAGTCGTGCATTTTATTTAATTCTGTATCAAAGAACACGAAGTTCCAAGTATGTATTTGTCCTTTGTCCTTCGATACTTTTTCTTGCGTTCCTTTGGTTTTTCGAAGCCTTCTTTCGTAAAATTGAATTTTTCTTTCTTTTTGTTCTCGTATGATAAATTTGGAAACGAACCACATTCTTTACATTCTTGCAGATTTGATTCGAATTTTATTTTAAAGGAACCACAAAATAAGATCCGCGATCGAATAAAAAATAAAATGGCGTTAGGAAATAACGCCCTAGAAAAGAACGCCCCCAAAAAAATAGCGAAAAAATTGTTGTTGTTACATTTTTTTCAAATTGAAATTTCTTTTTTGTAGCTTTACTTTATAGAATGAAACAATGCCTGAAAAAAGGTGCAGTGGTAGAAGAGTAGTAGTTTTGGGCAATATTTCCAATTCCTCCTTTGCTTTTGGATGATAAAAATTTGTTTGGGCAATATTTCCAAATGAATTTGGGCTCTTTTTCCTTATGCGTTATTTCCCAAAGCCTTTTTTGAATTTTAAACGAGAGAACGATCCATATGTTCTATGAACCTTGATATATCATTAAATGAAAATTAATTCAAATTTTCGCTCATAAACCTATTTACCATTCCCTGTCAATTATTCTCTTCATTCTTTTGTCACACGAACCTACCTAGCCATTTACTATCTGCCTTTAACACCTTTAGAAGTGAATATCCGCATAAAGTCCAATAACAAAAACTGTTGATCCGTATAAAAGGCTTAAAATTTGTATAAATTTACCTTTCAAGTTGATTATAAACTTCGACAAGCCGATGCAGCTATGGGAATTTGAAGATATTAACTTTCTTCAATTTAATTGTATGCCATTACTCCTTTGGTGCTTCCTATCTATCTTGCAGAAGAAAAGAGGAAGCCATAGATAATATAGCACTTGAACCCTCCCATTTCACTCTCTTAACAAACCTTATCGTCCTCCCTTCTGAAACACAAAGCTGCAAAAAACAAAAATTCATATAGTTGAACAAAAAAAAAAGGTAGAAAAAACTTCTCGAGGTTTTTTGCATTAAGAGCCCCTTTGTTGCACATAGTGAAGTCATAAATAGATATAAATTCAGAGCTAAGTACTTATGAACTGTACGTACATTATAAATTTCATAATCAAAGCCACATTTGCAAACCAGTTTTTTTTACTTCTTTACCCAAGCTAATGACTGATTTATGATCATCGAGCTTCAGTTATCTGTCGTACAACTTTGGTAAACACAGTTACAGCCTGAAACCACCTCATCACACACTTTTTCTCTCGAGTCCAAGAAGATTAAACTTGAAGCCACTTATCAATTTTTCTTCTCTGAAATAAGAAAAAATTATTATTGGCCAACAAAGGGTTTAGCAAAGTGAAGAGTTCTCTACATGCGAATAACAAAGGTTTTGAAGTCGCAGAAACTTTGAACAATTTGAGAAAAAATAGTGAAAAATTAGCACAATTTTTTTTATTAATCGTCTTATGACCAAACTAACTTGTTTATTTCTGTGGATCAAAAAAAAATATCCTCAGAGCATAAAGTTAAAAAGCAAAAGAAACAAAAACAACGTTGAACATCAAATCGACCTTTGACTGTAAATTGTATGCTCAAGACCGCATTTAGGGGAAATTATGAGGGCAGAGTGAAAACTGCAAAACCATTAAAGTGAATTCTTTTACAATATTAATGCGATTTTCATTTTAATATGATTTTTTTTTTTTCATTATAATACTTTTTTGCTTCTTTGCAGCAAATTTATTCCATATAATGATTTTCTCTTTTTGTTATTTGCCTTGAGTTGAAGTGTGTCGTGCTCGCGGATTTGTCTCGTGGTATAAGCTTTAGATGAGTTTATGACTTGAAACTATATATTTATAAGCTGAAGAATATAGTGGCGACATGGCTGACTTAAGGTTGCGGACACTCCCACTTAGTAATGACAAAAAAAAAAAAAAACGCATTGGATAAGTACATCTTTATTAAGAACGATGAGCCAACCTATGCAGGAAAAAATTTTAAAGAAATCTTTAGAAATTGTTCAACTTGAATCACTTAGACGTTTAGATGCGTGTTTCTATAGTCGATAATAAGTATGTCAACCTTTTTTCTTGTTTGTTCTTAGCTTTAACACGTCTTAAGTGAATAGTTTTTATCCAAATGCATTGACCTAATATTTTAAACTCGAATCGCAAACCATCTTCCTAACGAGTAGATTGTAATATCTCTATTAAAGATTCCTTACAAAAACCGAAGAAGTTTAGGTTGCAGATGGCTCAAAGCTTTTTAAAATGTAGAACTGAATTGCTAGAAAAAAAAGGAATTAAGTTGTTTCGAAAATTCCAGCATTTAAAGGGACTAAGCTACTTTCTTAATTTTTCTACATTTCCAATTTGTCTAGGTATATGTTGTAGATTTTGTAATATTCGGCTTATAAAAATACATCCCACAGGCTGTAAAAAAGCTTTCTACCAAATAAAATTATTCACAAAGCTAGAGTAACGTACTTGTTTAGTAAAACTACAGTTCGATGTGAACCTACGCTTCAACTACTTATAAGCTTTTACAGCCAACCAGGCAAGGATATGGCTTCTGTCTCCTGTTTCGCACACACAATAGTGGTTGCGATTCCTTCTTTAACTTGCTCCTGGAGATCGGACCCCAAAATTTTCTGATGCTGTCGAATGAATACTCTATATCTTTATAGATGCTTTATCAAGCATCTATAACAACAACCTGACAGTTATTGAGAGTGCTGTAACAACTTGGTTCTGGAATCTCAAGAGTGGATGTAAAGTAGAGCGGTTCTCCCGAGATCTAAACTGCATGTCAGCAATGATATTATTAGTGGTGCAGAATGCCTTCTGTCTCCGAAAAATAAGTTCTTCAAAGAGTTTTTCTGGTGTTGTTGAAGTATCCGATATCTGGAAACAGTACCTGTATCGACTTTCTTCGGTGTTAGTACTATTTTCCGCTGTTTTCCATCTTTTGTGGAAAGAAGTTATTGTTGGCACAATTCTTGAACAGGGTCGTGAGAAATAGCACTATACGACTTGGGAAACCTTATTTATGATGTATTGTTGGAAATCCTATCTGTTTCTGATGATTTCTTATGTCGTCCACTATTGATTTATTCAGCTTCTTCGGGAGTAGTGAAGCCTCCAGTCAGCTTGGGATCACTAGCAGGATTTCCATATTTTACAATAATAATTTCTGTTTCCGTCTGCTGCTGCTGGTGTTCAATTATTGACTGAACTTCCTTAAACATTAAGGACTGGTTGATCCCTTGAAAATGGTCTTCAAAATATTCGGCAAATACTTCCACTTTATCCTGAATTGCCGGGAGTTCCCCTTTTCTTCAACTGATTTTGTCTGGCAGCATTTGTTGTCTTTTGTCGATCATGTTGTTGATTTCCTTGAATTCATCGATTTGATGGATTGTGGCCTTTTTAAAGAACTGTAGCCATGTCGGAAAAAAAATAGCTGACAGGGCTGAGGAGTGTCTTATGAAGAAGAAGGGTTTGCTTCTGATCAATTGCCTTCTTAAGCCATAGAAACAGCGATTGGCAATAGCTGCTATTTGGTTTAATTTGAGTGCGAGCTAATGTTTAGTGCAGCCTAGGTAGACAAACAGGTCCTTTAATTAGTACCTTAAAGTAAAAGATGTCTGAGATGGTGCTCTGTGCAAATTGTCTGACATCTGCTCAAAACTCCGCTTTTGGGTGTAAATTCTCTATTTGGAATGAATAAAACTCTACATTTTTATGAGCAAGTACTCAGATCCTCTAATGCAGCACCTTATACTCGGCGCACGTGCTCCTTTGGATCGTTTACAGATCCATAATAGTGAGGGATGTCAAGTATCGATAACAATGTGGTCAATATCGTTTACGGTTGATTGGCCAATGTATTACCATGTCATCTTGGCAATTTTCCGATGTGATGGAAATATCGTGTACCAGTAGCCTTAAAGTTAAGATCTGAAGCTGAACTCGATCATCCTAAGTTCGTTACCGTGCACGCTCTACTTTCTGACTGTGTCACCAGAGATCTCTGCATTTTCCAGCTTGACGTTAAAACCACGAACATTTCTCCATACACGCGTGTATGAGGCTTATGCTGGCAAGTTAATCCTTGATAATCCCTCAATCAAGACTTCTTAACCTGCCAAAAACGAATCTAGTCGTCGAAGTCGTCGTAGTAAATATTGCAGTTTTCTTGGATGAGGGTGATAACTGCTTTGAAGCAGTCCGCTAACGCTCGACTCATCGGTTAATCTATTCATAACCAAGGCTTATTCATGCCAAACTGGAAAACCAGGAGCTTAATACATAAAGTGAAACTGAATAATCTTTATTTAAATTTGTTTTAACAAAGAACAACAATTCTAGGAATACTTCAACAATTGTTTTGGATAAACTTGTCGAATAGTTGCTAAATTTTAACCGACTCACGGTTCCGAACTTGTTCGAAGTCAAGAAGTTGGTAATGAACACTTGCAGTAATGTTTATCAAGTAATAGAATAGTATTTAAATTTTATTTGAAACGAATAGCTAAGATGGGAATCAAAAAAAGACAAAAATATTCAAAAACAGAATTTACTTTCAAACATAGAGCCACATATGTGCGTCCGTGTGTGGCCTACAAGTTCATTATTATCTTACTTAAAGTCTCTTTAAAATGTATCTCCTCTAACCTAGGTAATCGTTATTACAGCGTTCGTTTTAGAACCGCCACCTCTTGCTCTTTCTTAGCTGCCTCCGGTGTCCCCCAAGGCAGCCACCTAGGCCCACTTTTGTTCATTCTTGCTATTAACGATATTGAATAGGTCATCAAACACTCTTCTATTGCACTGTACGCCGATGATACCAAGTTTTTCAAGATCATTTCATCGACATATGATATGATATGACTCTTGCCTTATTCAACAGGACCTTAACAGTTTTTCAATTTGGTGTCTTGAAAATTGCTTGGAGCTTAACGTTGCCAAATGCTAATCAATCACTTTTATGTGTAAACGTATTAAATCTCCTCCCCGTCTCTACCTCCTTCATGATCAACCCATACCCACCGTTGAATTGATTCGTGATCTTGGCATAATATTTGACCCGGAGCTTAATTTTCTCTCCCATATAGATGATATCATCCTCAAGGCAAATTTAGCGCTCGGCTTCTTAGAAAGATGGTCAAAGGAATTCTCGATCCCTATTCATGTCCTCTGTTGGCCCACTCCTTGAATGCGTTTCCCACGTTTGGCCCCCTTATGAACTCATTCACATTTCCAGAATCGAGAGCGTCCAGCGTCGCTTCCTTTGCTTTGGTCTTCGAGGCCTTGCCTGGATCAATCCCAAGATCATGCCTCCCTATCTAGACCGCCTTAAACTAGTTTACTTGAATTCTTTGAAAGAACCCAGAGAAATATCAGACATTCTCTTCATTCATCGATTATTTTCAAGTTCTGTTAACTGCATTTCACTCTTCACCTCTATCTTTTTTAACATTTACCCTCGTTCTCGAAATCCTTGTCTTTTTTATCTTCCCACTCACAGGACCTCCTATGGCTCAAACGAACCTATCTGTCGAATGCTGCGAAGTGTTAATCTGAACATGAACTCCTTTGACTTTAACATCAGCACTCCTTCCCTTAAAATCCGTCTTCTGAATCGCTCTCCTCCACACTAACCTTAACTTAAGTTCTTAGTTTTGAAGTGAGACTAAGAATTAGTTTGTATGAAGCTGAATAAATGGGGGCAAAATTAAAACTTAAATCGAATTATACCCAAAAATCTTTAAAGGGATTTACATTTTCAGTTGGGGTACATGGCTAATGATGATGACAGTTAGTGTCTTCCCTTTTGAACATCAGAAGACCATTTTTGCCAACGTTTATACCTACCTCCTTTTTCTCAATTGTTCGCTTCTTTATTGCCATGGAATTCTGAAGATAATATACCTACTTGTTACACGGCTAATTTTGTCTTGGTGAAATAAATCTTGAATTCTCCCCATCTTTTCTGCCATCATCAATAGATAAGATGTCAAATGCTCACAAGGCAATAAAATGTCAAAAAACTATGCCAAACAAAGCTCTTCGTTAACAATTCTTATTGTTTTGTCTTTTTTGACATATTTTTATTTGAATTTTATTAACGTTTCACTTGAGATAAACAAAAGAAAGTAATCAATATACTCGTATTGAAGAATCAATTTCTATGGATTTAATCTATCTTCAGACGTCATTACTAATCCAAAACAGTCAATAGATATAGCTTTTCACTTTGATCCACCCTCATCTTCATACCTGCATCAATAACAAACCCATTGTATACCCAAATAAAAGGATTAATAAGAACAATCCATAACAAATAAAAACAAAAAATTCGATAAAAAATAAAAATTTATAAAAATATAAAATTGCATTCCTATTCCAAGGGCAATTATTGAAAAAGAAGAAATAAATAAAATATTTAAAAAACCCTTTTGTATATTTCTTTTCAATAAAAACATGTTATCCCTTTTTTTATCATAAACCTGATGAGTCTATAAATCGATAACGAACACAAACAAATAGGTATACATATATTTATGTATTCTGAGAAGCTTCAGATCTACAGTCACCCACCCATCGCATATAACAACAATATCGATGTCAAAGTTTCGCTCACTGATATATTTTTTTCTTTTTTTTTATCAACTATCAAGTTTTTTGTATCTATCTATGCGAATTCATAATGATTTTGTGTAATCCTTTTATCCTGAAAATAGTCCCGTAACTAGCACAACACATTTAGCATCGACAAAGGACCTCTTACATCATCATCATAAGAGGATTGTCTACCTAGGCAACATCACGTACTACAAAAGGCGAACATTTTTGTGGGGCGTTTTTTTTTGCAAGTACTAAGCCGGATGAACGAATTCAATGTTTTGCATGAACATGGAGGCCAGTAAGAAAGTCCTTTTCTTGAGGAAAAGTTTAATCAATGAATTGAACTAGTATTCACCAAATGGTTGAATTTTTTGCAACTTTGGTTAAAATAAAACCGAACAAACGCTGAAGTTCTAGGGAGGCATTGCATCAGTTATCGAGCTATACGTTACTATATTATGTGAGTTTGGCACTGCCGCTCATGTCTTAAGCAATCCAATATACCAAAATTTGAAGTGGTTACTCGTTCATGCGATCACTGATGGGAATTACTCGGTCACTGGCGTGGTAATTCGGCCCCTGATCTCTTCTTCTTTTGTGAGATTCCGCATTGGTTGATGCACGGAGGGTTCTTGTGCTCAGTTCCTGCCTACAATAGATCAGTTCAAACATTTAAAAACTTCTTTTGCATAAGTCCGACCGTGATAATCGTCCCGTGCTTAGACATCTATCAGTTTTTTAATTTTTTGAGAAAAATAGAGTAAATAAAAAATGGCGCCCACGCGCAGTCATAAAACTTATTCAAAGAATTCCATAAATGAAACTTTATTTTTGCGTAGTAGGATTTTCGATATACATATGTAATAAAAGGGTTGTCTTTGACGCGCAGTCACCCCAATTATCACCAAAACATGGTGAACGATGACAAACGTGAACAAAATGTTCCCTTTATGTATATATTGCCATTGCCAGCCCTTGATGTAACCAGCAACATCAACGCTCACATCACACATTCTGGGGGAGTTTTTTTTCTGTTTTGTCTGTTTGCCGGATAGAAACAAGCAACAATCCTCTTAAACCATCGCTGTTTTTGACACACCGTGACCGTATTATATAGGATATTTTCAATGAGCCACTAGACTTTGGTTCTTGATTAAATTTTTTGTTTAATTTTTTTCCTTTCTCAACTTTTAACTGCTAATTGACAGAAAGAATAATAAAGAAAATATATACTTACAGTAAATTGACAAGTGTGCCATCTTAGCCATATCAAGAGGAGAGCCAATTTATTTGAAATAACGATTGAACATATTTTTAAATTTCTCTTCTAAATATTGTAGGATGTAATAAAAGATTTGAGCAAAACTCAAGAAGCTACAGCCAAGGAATAATGACGCAGCTCCACCAAATGCCACGACAAGTTGATCAATGCTAAAGACCACTCGACGTCTGATACCCATTTTCGGTAGACTTAAGTTAATAAGAAGAGAACTTGCAAATTTTGCTTCATTCTGCAATGAAAAGAAAGAAGACAATAATATAGATTCTAAGGGCATTTTATATGGATATGGTTTATCCTAGGGCAAACTTAGGGATATATTTTAAGAACAAAGAAAACAATCTCTTAATATCGTAGTAAGTTGTTAAAATGAGATTGGATTTTAGCTTGCAATGATTTTTATAGGAGTTCACTTAGACTAAAAAGACAAAAACAAAATTTTCCAAAAACCACTCAGGTATTCTTGAAGATAGAAAAAAATTGAACAAAGAATTCACAATATGTACCTATTTGACTTTGAAATTTGATTTCTCCGAAACAGTTTATTGAAACAACTTGATTAAAAAACAAAACAAATTAAAGAATTGGTTATTTGGAATTGTAGCATTGGCTTTCATTCATTTAAAATCGAGTTAATTTTTCAGAAATTTTTTCAAAAAAAAAAGGCTCGATGATAAATTTCTTTTAGTTACGACTACCTTTTGGGTGGAAATCTATTTTCCAAAAAATAGTTTTTAATGGTCGATACATCTCAAAGAACCAGTTTTTTTATTTTCGATTATTTTGAAAACGATGTGCCGGATTTCACTCATTTGTGCATGCAGAAGCTCCAAAAAAATTTAAATAGTGTACGAGTAGGTACGAGGAATGTTTTTTGGATTTGTTCAAAAACTTAATATTTCAAAAACGTCCCAGTCGATTTTTTTCTTAAACTTGGTACATAACTGTTTTTTAACACATTTTGGTGTAGTCGTAGAAATTATTATTGTAACTTTATGTAAAAATAACGGTTTGTTCCTTCCATAAATATAGTAAACTAGAATAAAATCTGATTTCTCTTGTGAAATGTCTCCTAAATTTTGGTAAAAAAATACTTATCAACTATTAAAAATTGAAATAAGCCCAACTTCATAATACACCTCTCCAAGGTAAGTTAATTGATTTCATCAGTAGTATCGTATCAGTCATCTATCGTACTATTCTAAGACTCAAATTTGTATCGATGCTTACCGGCTACTATTAATATCAAAACATTGGAGGTACTCTGAATTTAATTATTCTAAAAAATTTTCTTTTCATATTTACTGTATATTTTATTATTCTTATCAACTAAAGGGTGTTTTTTTTAGAGGTATAGAACCTTAAGTTGGCAACACTATTTTAACTGGCGGCCATTTTGTCAGCTGTGACGTTATTTATTTTAAGTTTAGTTTGACATTTCAACATGAATTGACTAGGCTGACGCCTGAACAACGGTTCCAAATTGTCCAATTTTTTTTTTTGAAAATCATGGTTCTTTTCGAAATACGTATGGCATGAAATTCTTTTTTGCGATGAAGCGAAGTGGGGATTTGTGAAGTCGTTAGTCTACACCGCCCATAAGCCCGAAACGTTTGATCACTTGGATGATAACATTCACCGCGTTATGCCGCTATACGTTCACAAATGTTAGACAAAGTCATCTTAAATTGGACCTCCCGATTAAACTACGTCCGAGCGAGCCGTGGAGGTCATATGCAAGAAGAAGAACAAAACATATCAATTTAAAAAAATCATTCCCATTTAAAATTCTATGCCTTAAAAAACACCTTTTTTTACAGTTCCTGCCCTAGAATGCTAATTTTGATTTGAAATTATTTCATTAATTAGTTATCGGATTTGAATAAATTTTTGTATACCTATCCAAAAACTAAAAGAATTTCAAAAACTATTTTGTTAATTCCATTTTTTAAAATTATGTTTATATTTGTTTTAATTTAATTCCTATTAAAAAGACTTAAAATTTGCATTCCAAAATTTGTCCTTAAAAATGTTTTGAAAATTTATCATATTTATAGAAAAATTCAGATAACCTCCTTTTCTTCAACTCAAACTATAAAAAGAGTTTCTTTTAAATATTTTTTTTTATGTCATATTTTCCATTTGAAGGGTTCAGTTGAAAAACGGCTAAATGCCTTTCACATGACCTGCTAATAGCAAGCTGCGAATTGAAAATTGCCGCGAATTTCGACATATCTTTCACATAAGTGGTCGCCAAACCAGTAAAATAGGTACTAAGAAAATTGAGGTTAAATTAGAACGAATTTTTCACTCGCTGATTTGTGGAATGCGAATAAGTGTTTGACAATTCGCAGAAAATATCTCATTGGTGGCGTTGAAAATATAAAAATGCTAAATTTAACAATTTAAACTAATTTTAGGCCGTGTTTTCTTTTAAAAACTTTTAAAAAAATAGGATCCTTTATTCGGTTTGTCGAAAAGTAAAAACAAGAATTTGTTCATATTTGGGCCTGGAATTTGCTAAACAAATTTATTCGCATCCGCAATGCGTGGCTCATGTAAAAGGCACTTTAAGTCCACTTGAGTTGATTCGGAGAAAAATGAAGTTGTAAATTTATTAAAAGAAAAATAAATGAAAGTAACAATTTTTTTCATGGTAGAACGATGCAAACATTTGTATTATTGATTTTAACATCATGAATATTTGTAAATAATATGCTGACATGATTCAAAACTACTTTCGACCACTTCCCCATTTGCGTACGTGAACATTTGCTAGCTTCTCAGACATTAAATCCTAGTCCTAGTAATAAGAAATGAAATAGCAAATTTTATTAACGCTCTCCAATACTATGAGCATTTTCTTCAATGACTAAGTAAGACCCAGTGAGACGTTTTTTATATGAGTTCGTCTTACAGATATCAGTTTTTGACATGACAAGTGAAGAATATTTGTTGGCATACTTTTGGGTGCTGAGCTTAAATCCATCACCCATTTTTTCGTTCCCTGGGTTGTCGAGATATTACCATTTGAAAATTGACAAATAATGGTTTTTCGCCATTTCTTAGGCTATGTAAAAATGAGACCTAATTTTGTTCGATAGAGTTAGTAATGATTCTAACTTTCTTAAAAATTTGGTTGAAATCTTTTCAATATCTTTACGTTACCTAAGTATACTCTTCGAGATATCCATTGTTAGGTTAGTTGTAACCATTTTTTTTTTTTCACTATTTTTGAAATTTAAATTTGTAAAGGTTTCTAGAAATACTTGTTCTCTTCTTCCAAATTCAGTCTTAATCTTTCCAATACATTTTGTATTCTCAGAAAAACCTATTAGCATATTAAACCACATTTTACCAGTCTTATAACGGGTGATTTTTTAAGAGGTTTAGAACTTTAAAAAAAAAAAAAACACAAAAAATTCGAAAAAATGAATGAAATATTTATTTGAATCGATAGTTTGAACCTTGCAATTTAATGTTTAAAGATAATTTCATGCAAATGTTGACCGCGGCTGCGTCTCAGGTAGCCCATCCGCTGAGTCCAATTTTGGCATACTCTTTCACACATATCGGCCGGTATCTCACGAATGAATGCATGGATGTTGGCTTCCAGTGCGTCAATCGAAGCGGGCTTGTCCCTATAGACATTAGCCTTGACATACCCCCACAAAAAATAATCTAATGGTGTCAAATCGCACGATCTAGGCGGCCAATTGACCGGCCCGAAACGTGAAATTAACTGTTCACCAAACTCGCCTCGCAATTGCCCCATTGTTTCGCGTGCTGTGTGGCATGTGGCACCGTCTTGTTGAAACCACATATCATGCAAGTCAAGAACTTCCATTTCGGGCAAAAAAAAGTTTGTTATCATCGCTCGGTAGCGTTCACCAGTAACGCTGCGATTCGCATCATCTTTGAAGAAATATGGCCCAATAATGCCGCCGGCCCATAAACCGCACCAAACAGTGGCTTTTTCGGGATGCATTGGTAGCTGTTGCAATGCTTCTGGCTGATCTTCACTCCAAATGCGGCAATTATGCTTATTTACGTACCCATTCAACCAAAATTGAGCCTCATCGCTGAACAAAATTTTTCGATAAAAAAGCGGATCCTCGGCCAGCTTTCCAAGAGCCCATTCACCAAAAATTCGGCGTTGTGGTAGGTCGGCTGGCTTTAGTTCTTGCACCAGCTGTATCTTAAAAGGCTTTACGCCCAAATCCTTCCGCAAAATTTTCCACGTAGTGCTGTAACAAAGGCCTAACTGCTGGGAACGGCGCCGAATCGACATTTCGCGGTCTTCTGTCACACTAGCTGATACGGCCGCAATATTTTCTTCACTACGCACAGTACGTAAACGTGTTGGTGGTTTAATGTCCAACAAAGTAAATTTGGTGCGAAATTTGGTCACAATCTTCCGAATAGACTGCTCAGAAGGTCGAGAATGCCGACCATAAAATGGAAGCAGCGCGCGATGAACATTTCGAACCGAGCACGAATTTTGATAGTAAAATTCAATAATTTGCAAGCGTTGTTAATTTGTAAGACGATCCATGGTTAAATTACAAACCAAACTGAAGCTGTTTGACAGTGACACAAGGTACTAAACACACGTCAGCTGTCAAAACCAGTGTTGCCAAAACCAAACCAGCTAAAATATCACCCGTTATTATTTTGTAGGGGACAGGTGAAATCAAACAACTAACTACTGATTTTTCCAAGACTTAAAAAGACATTGGAAAGATTCAAACTGAAATTTGAAGAAGATTAGTTCTTTTAGAAGTCGTTGGTAAATTCTTTTGAACAAATTTATAGCTTGTTGGATATTTGACCTCAAAAATAACGAAAACTGATTTTTTTAAACAAGTTCTTTGTGTTCTAATTTGTTTTCGAATAGTTAATAAAATACTTAATTACATTTGTAGTAGAGTATTTTGTAAGTATACAGTACCTTGTACATACAAGCACAATGAACTTGGTACTTAAAAACACCAAGTACAAATACTTTATGAAGTACTTTGTTGCAAGTACATACATATACCTGGTCCTGTAATACTGCCCAGTACTCTTTCAGGTACTTTTCAACTCCTTTTCAAGTAAGTCCATTTCAAGTACAAGTCAATTTAAAGTACTTTGTCTGTTTAAGCATCGAATAATGACGATCACGGTGAGACTTAAGCGAGGTAAAGCCATGTAAACGAGACGCCATCAGCCGTCGTGATATGTGGTTTTGATTTAAAAAAGTCATTATTCTATAGCTCAATCAGACTACTCAACTTATTATTCCTGAAAAGTACTTGAAATTGACTTGTACTTCAAAAGTACTTAAAATAGACTTGTACTTAAAATGAAATTGTTCTTGAAAATGTACTGGGCAACATTACAGTTCCAAGTACATGTACTTCGAACAAAGTACATGTACTCTGTGTTTTTCAAGGAGCAATTGTCCAGGTACTTTTTGTTCAAGTACAAGTACAAGGTATTGTGTTCTTAACTAGTACTTGTACTTGAAAGTCTACAAGTATGCTTTTAAATACAAATGAAACCAAATAATTTGACGTAAGTCGTCGGTTTAGAGTGATTTTTGTACAAGAAAAAATTTTTTTTTAAATTTTCGCACTACTTGAACAAAACAAAAATTAGATTAAGTGTACACTCGTAAGACGTGATAGATTTTTGTATTTTTTAGCAGTTTTTGAAGAGCTCTATAATGGTTACAAAAATGTGGTGTAGCCGCTTTTCACTCTAAGCCGACGATACACATTCTAAGATTCTGGATATATAGGTTGGTATGCTATTTTGTTGTGTAGTAAAACATGACTATATAAAACTTAAAAAAAAAACTAAAATTAAACTTACAAAAACATGAGCTGTTGTTTTAAGAGCAGTGTATTTCTGAACTGCGCACATTTCCAAACATTGTTCACACCTAGTATTTGTCCAATTAGCTTTTGCTAGACAAAGCAATCCATTAACATCACAAATCGGTCCTGTAGGGCCAACAACATAAAAAAACGGTTTACATTGACAAAGTTTTAAAGCAGCATTTATTCGACATTCATTTCGACACAATATTGGTCTGTAAGTCTAAAATGAAAAGGAATCAAATTGAAAGGCTTCATATGCAGATATAAAAATTTATTTAACTTACAAATACTTACCTTAAAGTATTTTAAATTATTTTCATCAGAAAATCGACATTTTCTATATTTTATCGGAACATTTCGAACTTCTTTTTCCGCTGAAATTATCTCCAAGTCAACATCGACGTTTGATATTTCATTGGTTTTTATGACACGTCGAATAGCTGCTTTATTATCTGGTTCTACAATATCCTTGTTGTTGTGAATGTACTTTAAAAGAATAAAGAAATTTTGGTTGCAATGATTAATTTTGGTATAGAGGCTGTTGGTTTTTATATCAGAGGGTGATGCCCTGTGTCTTTAAATTCCATTTGTGTGAACCAAACGTCATTAAAAATTTTTTCTGACTTACAGCTATGATTGTATCACCGATATCAGCGTTTGGTGCTAATTTTAAATTACATAGATCAAAAGGACTGCACATTTTTGGTCGATTAAACTTCTGAGGTTCTCTTAAAATAGACATAAGTATTAGTAGTTTTAGTAAAATTAAGTAAATATCTTAACATATGTGAATTTTGGAAATTTAGAAGTTATTTACCTTTGAAATCCAAGAGGATTCTGATATTCGTGTAAAAACGATGTTGTAAAACACATTCCCACTTCAGTAATGACACTTCGAAATACAGTTGGAGTTGTATCTTCTTCTGGTCTATGTACTAAAGATAAACTATAGTGTAAGTCTCCAGCTAGGACCTTATTTTGGCCAGTTTTATTGGTAAACAAACTATTATTAATCTTTATGAAAAAAAAAATATATGTTTGTGGTCAATTTTTAACAAAATATCGAATAATATGTAAGTTGGTAAATGCAACATTACAAAATGTGTGTCACAAAATTTACTCACATCCCAAATGGTTTTTAAAAAGTCAATATTCCTTAGTGCGTCATCATTTTCATAAGCTTTAAGAGTTTCCAGATTATCATATTGAATTTTGGTTAAAATATGCAAAAATTTCATGTAGTATTCGTACTTTTCATCGTCAGTTGGTGTGACATTCCAGTTTCTGAAGTAAAAGTAAAAATAAGATTACCCTTAATAAAAATTAACACATTTTTACTATAGTTAGGCTAAAAAGTAAGAAGAAATATTTTTTCAACTTAAAGTTTAAGAAAGTCAAAGAAAAAATGACAATATGTAATGGGACAAAAATTGTAGTAAGACATAAAAATGTACTGTTGTTGGGTATTTTTGTCTTTTTTTCTCGCTAAACTACATCAAAAGATATTAAATAAAATAATTTCATCAAGTTCTTGTGATTCTGTGTACAATTTTTTAAATTTTTTTATCTGTGCTTTAAGGATAAAGTTAAAACTCATAGATTGAAGACACTTCAAATAATTTCAAATTGTCAACTTACGCAGTAAAAGTAGGTAAATACAAATATTCAATCTAATTTGTGTTGAAGGTACATAATATGTAGATACTTACTTTAGAATTATTGCCTCTGCTTGTTTCTTATCAAAATAATTGGAACACATTGTAACGCCCACATAGGGAAACTCTCGAGTTCCCATAATACGTTCAACACCAAATACCGTAGGATTTTCCTTGTAACGTTCCCATTGATTCCAGCACATATCAATCGATAAATAAGTTCCAATAAATAATAAAATCCCCCACAAAATTCTCTCCAATAAATGAATGTCCGTACGTGCAATATAAGCAAATCCATGTATGGAGGCTTTTTCGAAAATCTTTCGTATCAATGCTTTCATTTTTGAAACCACAGATTTATTCTTCGTCAGTCGTCGTCGTCATCGTCGAGAATTATTGTATGTCATAAGCTGAACAAAAGGACGTGGTGAATCCTTTTATATGGAAACATGTTTCATTGTTTTATACGAATCGCTAAAAGTCACGGGGTTGTGTTTTTTTGGGGGATGTGCTATGTTGCCTAATGGCATTTAGATGTTTTCAAAGCAATTATGTAACCATAAATTATTGCAATAAACATGGTAATGTACATGTGTACCTACCATCGTGATGACAGGATTATAGACAGGACTACACAAAAAAATGTGTTGAAATTAGAGATATGGCTAATGTGCCTTGTGTGTAATGAAAGTTATTACCAGTTTTTAAATTACCCTAGAGATTTCTTGTAATCGCATGGTTTTGTTAAAAAATGTTTACTAGCAAAGAATTATAAAAAAGCTTTTTAAAATAATGGAATTCAAAAAATATCTAGAGCTAAACGTAAAAGTTGGAGCAAAATGGATCAAGTCATATCATAACAGTTTTGTGCATAAATCTCCTGAACTGACAAAGTTTCCTAGTAACCAAACCTGTAAAGTGTCAAGTACAAATATCAGTCAAGTACCCAGTACCTTGTACTTACACTCGTAATTGGAAAAACAAGTACAATGTACCTTGTACCTGAAAAACTCCAAGCACAGGTACTCTGTTCCAAGTACAAGTCCATGCAAATACGGAACTCAGTTTTTAATTTTGGGTTTGTGGGGACCAGTGACAGTTGTGACAAATGATGGTGTCGACTCGCATGGTCCTCGAAATGTGCTTTTCACTGTCGTTGTCATTGTGATCATCTAGTGCTCCATTTCATGGGAATGTTTTGGTTTCTCGCTGTGGTCTCGCTTTGGTCTCGCCTTGGTATTTACACGTTGTTTTGTTCCATTCAGAATGTTTTGCCATCGTCTCGCTATAGTTTCTTCAAAGTTCCTTTAAAAAAAAAATATTTTTTTTCAAATAAACTAAAAAAAAACGATGGAAACCTCGTCACCAAATCAGTGTGAACTTCTAACTAACAGTAGGTAGCGTTAGGCCTGATTCAAATTAGTTCCCCTAAGTGAGCGCCAATTATTTAAAAAAAGGACATGGCAAGACCACAGCAAGATGAAAACAATCACACACTGAAAACTACGTTGTTAGCTTATTTTAACCTTTTTGAAAAAACTTTGGAAAATCAAAGCGAGATGATGGCAAAATATTCTAAATGCCAAAAAAAAACACGTGCAAATGTCACGACGAGACAGATAGCCTATATAAAATCGCTTTGTATGTTTCTGAACGCCAAACAGCTGTTGTTGAAATTTCGCAAAGGATACCTTAATATCCAAAAAAAAATTTAAGATAGTTTGGGATCTCTTTTTTATCAATAGCTGTTTTCTCATCAGATGTGTTTTAACAAAGGTTTACGAAAACACAAACCTATCCAGATCGCTTTAGATACAAATTTGAACGCGGCCAGCGAAAATCATGTTTGAATGACCATGGCGAGGTCGAAGCCATCAGCCTCCTTTAATTTTATGTATAAATTTGCAAACGAGATTTAGTTTTTTCTTTCTGTGATAAATCTCACTGGTTGACCGAAAAAAAAATTCAAAATATGAGTTTCTCTCAGACCTTGACCGAAAAAATGTTTTATTTTTAGAATAAAGTTTATTGAGTGACTTTTATTGAAAATGACAGCAAATAAGAATTATTAAAGAACCTTTCAAAAGATTGAGTTCTATTGCTTATGTCTGTTTTCTAAAACCTTATTTCAAAAAATTCGTCAAACGGGTTTTAAATATTTAATAAAAAAAAATGATTATATAAAATCCGAAATTTTCTAGACGCAATATTACCAACATTTTAAAAATGCTTTCGAATAAAAATTCTGATTGAAATCGATAGAGCCGTTAATGAGAATATCGAAAACCAAAAAAAAAATGGCAGGTATACCATCAGTAACAATTTTTGGCATTTTTTCAATAAAAAAAAACATCATGTCTACTGTACAGATGCCTTAGAGATAAATAAAACAATAAGTTCAAATTAAAAAAAAAAAAACGGTTCAGGCTGTAAGGTACAGACAGATGACAAAATTATTCGTCTGTAAAGTGAGGAGAGCAACTTCCACCTTTGAAAATGGGATCTGGACAAGAATTAACAATATTTTTTGCATTTTTAGTTTGCTTTTCTTTTACCATTTTAGCAATTCACCAAATAAGCGCAGAATTGAATGATCAACTTACTAAAGTGAAGCTTGTTTCCAAAATTTAATTTTGCGACACAAACTTATTTCGTCTTGAGGGCTGGGTTAACAGTAAAATAATGAACAAACATTTTACAGACATTTTTAATTTTTTTTGGAAGAAATCAAATCATGAAAGTTTTTAAGCGTACATCCATTTTCTGTGCATGTTTTTATTTTTGATTACTGTTTTCATTGTTAAATATTATATTTTTTAGTATTGATTGATTAATTTATTACTTTAATAGTAATTTGTATATTTGTTCCTTCAAATAACTTTAAAAAAGCGAAAGAAACAATAGTTTATTTAAAAACGCCCCAAAAAGTGGGCGTTGCAAAGACTTTCTAAAAGTTTGTCAATTCTTTTGGAAGATGTAAATATAAAATTTTGAAAAATCGTAGAATGCAACGCTTTTCTATATCAATTTCTGTGATTACGTACGAAAAGTGAAGATGTCTTAAGCTTTTTTATAATTCTTGAAAATTTCATCGAACTCGATGGTGTGATACAAATTATGAATGTATTTTCCTTTCAACTGGAACCACTGTACCCAACGAATTTCTTCATTGTATTTTTTTGTGGTAGCAGATCCTCTTGAAATTTCAATATCTTAACATTCTCGTAAAATTAAATTTTAAGTACCTGCCATTTACTAACTTTTACTTGTCAGCCTTGTTTTTGTTTTATCATCAATCCAAATTGTTGTTGTCGTGACCCTTGATATTAGCACATTAAAAATATGGTGCATTATTTTTTTTTATTCATTTCAATTTAATTTCTTCAAAAATAAAAAAACAACAAATAAACGACTATATTTTTATTTTGTTTCCCCCAAATATTTCCAAATCAAGGGAGGCTAACTTTAATGTTGTCCAAATATAAATTTGCAGCTCAAGTCCCTCAACGAAAATAAAAATGGAGTGACAAGAAAAAATATTCAACATAAAAGTTTGTCCTTATTTTTTTATTTTTTTTTTTTTGTTAATGTGTGTTCCTTATTTTTTGTTCTTATTTCTCTGTCAACATCATAACACTGTTGTTGGTTGATCGTCGTCAGCGTCACATATGTTAGGCAGTGGTTGAATGCATTATGCAAAAAAGTGACTCATTCGCATATTAATCTTTCTTCCATGGCACACTGCCCCAGATGTCATTCAAAGGAAAGTAAAACCAAAACCTACCACTCAGCTCTGGGGTTTGGCTTTTTGCACAGCCTGGCGGTCAGCCATCAGACGAATAGGGGGAATAACATGTAGCATACGAAAACATGCACGTGCCGTAACTATTCGGGACTAGTGGAAGTGTGATCATAGCCTCTTCGCGGCGGCCGCTAGAAACAAGCCTTTTAAAAAGACTTGGCTAATATGATCAGGCTGGTTCCTCAGGTTGGCGACAGGTTAATTCCCTGTCCCGTAAAACTAAGAATTATGAGACTGACAACAAGCCTCGGAAACGGACAGATCTCACGACGACAACCTTTGCTACGAAAACGGACACACGATTTACGAATTTTCTTATGGAACGTTCGCTCGCTCTATAGAGCTCGAGCTGTTCAGCAGCTAGCCGATGCCCTGTCAGAATATAAAGCTGACATAACAGCATTACAAGAAATCAGATGGACAGGGAATGGTGTTCTACAGAAGAAGGAATATGACGTATATTACAGCTGTCATACAAAACACCATGTGCTCGGGGTAGGCTTCCTAGTCAGCGAAAAAATGAAGTCTACCATCATCGGCTTTAACGCTATAAGTGAAAGGCTATGTACTCTCCGCGTGCGAGGCAAATTTACAAACATCAGCCTCATTAACGTTCACGGACCTACGGAGGAGTTCTCAGACGAAGAAAAAGAGACTTACTACGAACAAGTCGAGAGGGCCCTCAATGCCTGCCCAAGGTATGACGTCAAAATCATCCTTGGGGATTTGAACGCAAAAATAGGTCGGGAGCCGGTATTCATGCATTACGCAGGCACCCATAGTTTGCATGAGAACACTAATGACAATGGACTTCGAGTCTTAGAATTGGCAGCATCGAAAAACATGGTCGTTGCGAGTACCAGGTTCCCGCGTAAAGATATCTACAAAGCCACCTGGGTATCACCTGATGGAGTCACTCGTAACCAAATAGACCACGTGTTGATAGACCGTCGCCACTACTCGAACCTGATGACGGTACGTACGTACCGAGGTGCCAATATCGACTCGGATCACTATCTTGTTGGTATGGTTTTCCGAGGGCGGATTGCCTTGCGGAGACGTATTGCATCCGCCGATCAGGTTCGAATCAACACGGCTGCCCTACGCAATGAAAACACCAGTAACATCTTTGGTAATGCGTTAGGACTCGCCCTAGAATCACTCGATTTAGGGAGAGTAAGTCCTGGAGCCAGTATGCTGGGCGTAGATGAGAAGTGGACACGCCTTAAGGATACTGTCATTAGTACTGCCAACTCCATCTTAGGCAGCAGTCGTAGAAATCGGAACGACTGGTTTGATGATGAATGCAAGCTAGCGACTGAACGTAAGAATGTTGCGTACCGAGCAATGCAACAATCTCATAGAACGCGGGCACGCGAAGAGGAATATAAAGAGCTCAGAAGAACAGAAAAACGGCTTCACAGACAGAAAAAATCAGCCTGGGAGAAGAACCTAATCTGTGAAATAGAGAACAGCCGAGAGCGAGGTCCGCACCAGGCGCGGAAGTTCTACCAATCCGTCCGAAACATGACGCAGTACACACCACGCTGCACATACTGCAAGGACGGAGAGGGAAATCTGATCACCGATCCACAAAGCATACTGGAGCGATGAGAAGTGTACTTTAATGAATTGCTAAATGGTCAGCTCACAGCAGAAGTGGAGGCTCCACTACTTCAAGATGAACACCCTGTGCTACCGCCACCAAGCATAGAAGAGGTTGAGAAGGCTATAAAACGGCTCAAACAAAACAAAGCCCCGGGAGCCGATGGCATACCAGCCGAATTATTCCACCACGGCGGGCCAGCCTTACGTCAAGCAATTCATGATATCATAGTGCACGTATGGGAGCATGAAGAAATGCCAGAAGACTGGCGAAAAGGTATCATATGCCCCATACATAAGAAGGGAGATGTCACAACGTGCAGCAATTATAGAGGTATCACGTTGTTGAGTACCGCCTATAAGATACTCTCCTCTATCCTACAAGACCGGATAACCCCATACGCTAAAACAATCATTGGCCAATATCAGTGTGGTTTCATTCCAGGCAAATCAACAACTGATCAGATCTTTACCCTTAGGCAGGCGATGGAAAAATGTCTTGAATTCAACATTCCAACATACCATCTGTTTATAGACTTTAAGGCCGCCTATGATAGCATAGCCAGGGTAGAACTTTACAAAGCCATGAGAGAATTCGGCATCCCAAATAAATTGACACGACTATGTAGGTTGACCATGACCAACGTAACAAGCCAAGTAAAAATAGCCGGATTGCTATCCAGACCAATCAACATCTTTAATGGACTCCGACAAGGGGATGGTTTGGCCTGCCTCCTCTTCAACCTGGCGTTGGAGAAAGCAATCCGTGACTCTGGCACGGCAACAAGAGGGACCATCGTCAACAGGTCCAGCCAGATACTGGCTTACGCAGACGACATCGACATCATCGGAAGAACCGAGCAAGCTGTACACGATTCCTTCATCCAGATCGAGCAGGCGGCACAAAATCTGGGGCTGCACATTAGTGAAGGTAAAACAAAGTACATGGTGGCGTCGAATGCGAGAAGAACAGTTGGTCAAACAATCAAGGTAGCGGAGCACGAATTTGAAGTGGTGCAATCCTTTAAATACCTTGGGTCAACAGTAGCAGCCGATAACAATATAGAAGAAGAAATACGCGGGCGGCTTCTCAAATCCAACAGAGCCTACTACAGTCTGTCAAAGCTATTCAAATCTAGAAATCTAACCATAACTTCAAAACTGCTGCTGTACAGGACCATGGTCCTGCCAGTACTCATGTATGGATCCGAGACTTGGGTGCTTAGCAAAAGGCACTGTGACCTCTTAGCCGCGTTCGAGAGAAAAGTCTTACGGAGAATTGTTGGCCCCATATGTGAGAAAGGACGATTCCGGAGACGGTACAACCATGAGTTGTACGCAATCTACCTTGAAGCAGACATAGTGACAAAAATTAAGCTCGGTAGACTCCGGTGGGCAGGGCACCTAGCTCGAATGAGCGAAGAGGAACCTGCTCGGAAAGTCTTTTGTGGTACATTCTATGGTAGACGGCAGCGTGGTAGACCATGCTTGCGCTGGAGAGATGGCGTAGACCAGGACGCCCGAAGCCTTGGGGTGCGCAACTGGATGGCGTCGGCTCGAGACCGGGATAGGTGGAGAGACTTGTTGAAAGAGGCCAGGACCGGACCCCGGTTGTCGAGCCGATGATGATGATGAAGAGGAAGCCTACATCTCGTCTCGATGCTATATGTGATGTGTGGGTGAGTTCTCTTGTGGAAAATCTGGAAGAAACTTGTTTTATTCATCCGACATCAAGGTCATTACATATGACCCTAATTCCGTTTACAATCGAAAGGGCGTATGAATGGAATATAGAAACTTCGATTCTCGAGTGGCAACGAGTCGTAAAAAAGAGAAAAACAAGAATTCAAAGAAAACTTGTAAGTAATGGAAGTGTGCTAATGGTTTGGACTCTGGAGTGGACCCCTCATGAATAGGAGTATATATATGCTTGTGCGACTACCAACTAATCGGTTGAATGATTCAGCTTTCAGAAAACATCAAGACGGCAAGTGGCATTTTTATCTCGAGTTCAATAATGAAACACCTTTTTCTTAGTTTTTTTTATTGAACATTGTGTAAAACTTTGAGGGCAGTGTTCAATGATTACTTAATTAGCCTTGGTATCAGTAACATTGTCAAGGAGAACAAGTTCGGGTGAATTTAAATGCATTTTTAATCTCTTAATTTGCTTCCACCATGATAGCTTTTCTTTAGAAATTGAAAAAACAACAAAAAAGACAATTTGTGAAATTCATGTTTTTCTGCTTGGAAATCGATTTAAAGAAATAAAAGTAGCCTGGTTGGTACAAACTTTAGGTCCATGTTTACATGCTTTGTAAAGAAATTCAAACATTTCGACTTGACTTCAGATGGGATGGTACGAAATTTGGATCTTGGTCTCATCAGTCCGTTGCTTATTTTGAGTTTTGAGTAAGAAATATTTAGCTACAGTTTGAATCTTGGAGAAGCTGTTCAATATTAATTGTTTTATTATTTAAGAATTGAACTTTGTTACCTGTTATCTTTTTAGCCAACACCAATATCGATCTCTCGGTACAATTCTGTCAAAAAGTTAGGATCTCTTCTTTTTATGAGGGTATTATCGTTTTGTTGCAAAAAAAGACCGCAATAATTCTCATTTTGTGTCCAGCCTTAAAAGTCGTATTCGCAACTTGACTTATACGCAAAATTTGCAAATTCGCAAATTTACGACTGGAAACAGTATATGCTCGACACAGAACAGTACAATTCACATATGGAAGAACAACCTGCGCATAACGCGAACTTTTTTTATTAAACAAAATACACAAAAATATAAATTGTTCCTTCCCAAAATTTGCAAATTTCCATTTTTTTTTAATATATTTACTGCAGGAGGCAGCATAAGTTCGGCACAGAACAACACAATTTGCATATCATAGCACAACTTAAAAAAAAAAAAAAATACAAATTGCTAGTTCGCAAAATTTGCAAATCTGCGATTTTTTAAAAATATTTTTGACAGAGAGTAGCATAAGCTTGGCATAGAACAGCAAAATTTGCACATGGCAGCAGAACTTTGGCGTATTAGGTACTTAAAAAAAGTAGAAAATAATCCTAATTACTCGTTCACAAAATTAACAAATTCACGAAATTTTCGAAGAATTCAAAAGTGTGATAGCATAAGTTCGTCACTTATTTGCACATGTTCGATGATCTCGGGTGTAATGGAGCAGCACTTTTTTTTAAATTTTTTAAAAAAAATATAAAAAAAAAATTTGCGATATTTTTTTATATCTACACATAAAAGCAGCAAAAACTGAGCCAAGAATTTTTTTTTATCAAAAATGTTTGTCTCTGATTCACGTTTAAACAAATGGCTACACGGACAGAATTGAAAAGTCACCAATTGAAAAATTTGCAGTTGCAATTTACGAATCATTTTTTTTTTCGTAAATCAATTTTTTGGCGTAATTTACTCTCCAAAAGAATAATTTCCCAGCAGCATTTAAAAATTTTGATTTGCGATAAATTTTTATTTTTAATTTTAAAGTTTTGTTTTGTATTTTATAAACTGGAGGGTTGCAAGTTCAAATTCAAGTAGATTCAAGCGTAAAGTATATATTTCAAATAAATAAAATTAAATGCGTGTACCTGCAAAATAAAGAGCTGAGCAAGATTGGTTTTCAGTGGCCATATCACGAAAATAAAAGTGGTGATCACATATCTTTTTTTCAAATTTACGAACTGTGCAATTGAGGAATATTTGGATAAAATTGCGATTTGTTGTTCGCAATTTTTGTTTTTTTTTCGAATAATTGATACTTAAGAGTGTTGATTTACGATTTTTGAATATCAATATCTTTATTTTGTTCAGTTTCGCAAATTGCAAAACAAATAGTCGTAAATTGCGAAATCCCAAGCCAAGGTATAAATCGCACTCAGAGAAAAAAAGCTGGTATAACCAACCAATTTCTGGTTTATTATACCTGATTTTTAGGTTGTTATTTTTTAACTCTGTAGATCAGGTTAACGGCTTTACCTCGGCTTTACCTGATACCTGACTTTAATCTCATATTAAATCAACGTTGGTTTCAGGTAAAGTTAACACTGCCTTAAAAAAGTAAAACTTTAAACTTTACCTGAGAATCTTGCTATTTTTACCTGAAAATCCAGTTAACTTTACATGAAAATCCAGTTCAAAAACATGAATAAATTGTTCAATGTCCTTTTAATTTAACATGAAGATCTTGGATCTATGCTTGTAGGTCCCATCTCTAACACTGCTTGCATACCATAAAATTCATTTTGCATTATTCTGAAATTATAGAAATTTATTACTATGTATATAATTTTATTTTAAAAATACTTTGTGATACTCGTACTTAATTTTGAACTGGGGACCTCTCACGCATGGAGAGAGTACGCATCCCCTGGACCACTTCGCTGCATAAAAAACTTGTGCCAAATATCAATACGTTGAAACTGACACCACACTGGTGTCACGTTGAAATAACCTGGAAGACTGTTTCTTTAACCATGGCTTGTGAGTGTGTTTCAACGCTGGTAGAGGGCTAGTTTAACAGGCGGCCAGGTTAAATTTAAATAATTTTATTCGGATGGCCTGTGTGTGTGTGTTTTAACACTGGTGTCACGTTAAAATTGAAATTAATGAGGTTAAATTCATAAAACATTGTTAAAATAACCATAAAAAATATTACTTCAACCTGATTTGTAGTAATATAAAAATTCATGACAAGCTGTGTTAAAACAAAACTGATCTCAGATAAAATAAGTGCTATATTCTTGTCAAAATTTCTTGTTTACCAGAATTTAGTGTTAAAACAACAGTTCATCTACTTAAATCAACTTGAATATGGTAATCTAGGCCACCAGGCTAATTTAACACTTAATATAAAGTTACTAAAATCAGGTAAATTTCTGAAATGTCTGTAACTTAATATGGGATTATGCACCTTGTTAATTTAACAGGGCCCAGGTTAATTATTTACCTGACTTTTTTCTCTGAGTGCGGGATTCATTTTTCGTGATCTGATCCAAGAATTCTTTCCGTGTACCTTCTCAGTACCAATTTTACAGCATATTTGTTTTTATTAATTTCAACAAGAGTTCTATAAATTCTGTGAACAAAAACTATAATTTAGCAAAATTTTCATTCTCCAAGCATTGTTTGCAATTATTATCTATTAAACCGAATTAAAAAAACACAATTTTTTATAAACAGATCCACTTTAAAGAATTATGTACTTTATTTTTGACTGAAAAGGTCACCGGTCGTTCTCTCAAACAACAAAAACTGCCCACTCTCCATTCTTACCGAAAGCAATAGACATAATAATGAGAATGACTTTAATATAGCTTCTTGCCTCACATAAACTTCTTGAAGGCCATCAGTTTCCGATTAAGCTTTCTACTTTCAGGTTGATCAACCAAGTGTCAGTAAATTTATTTGCCATTATCTGGTCATAAAGACAAAGATGCCTGGCTATAAATTTCAACGAAAAATTATTCAAACAAGTTTAGGTATTTTTCTAGATTATTTATATCGCCTTCACTTCAACCCCTCTCTTCATTAAACAAATAAATAAATACATAGTATGGAAAAAAATAACAATTTAATTCATTTTTGTTGTTTTTCTTAATACCCTCTATTGATGTCGTAAACAAAACAAAACAAAGTAATTTTACGCTTTTTGATTGAAACATATTAAGACAACAACCAGATAATTTCAAGCCGACCCTATCGCTTGTACCAGGCATAAGGGCGAGCCCTGTGAATATGAAAGATGTGTCAGTATAAATGATAAATGTTCCAACAAATTAATTTCTACTTTCGAAAACTCAATTTGTTTTTTTTTTTTTTTAAAATAACAAATAAAAATGAAAGGAAATCATTTTTATTTGTTAGATTTTTGTTAGTTTTTTTTTTTTTGTTTAAAAGCTCTCAAATGATTTATTTATTTCTTTTTTTTCTTTTAATTAAGAAATTCCACAAAAAGAAATACAGTCGTGTTGAAATATGCTAGTATGTATGTATATTAGATTTATTTTACTTACATTGATGGAAGGAAACTTTGTTGTAAAGTTAGATTTCTCGAAAATTATGCTTAAGTAGGTATATACTCCTTGCTGTGTTTATTTTAGTGCTCGTCAGGTAGTACCTACTTGTAACTTTTCAAAACTTTAAGAGTTAAAAAAAATTGAATATAAGTTAACAACTTGCATTTTTAGTACCTAACAGTGGGCCTTGTGAATAAAAAAGAAACTAAAGCTAGCTAGTCATAGCTTAAGCTAGAAAGTTCCAGCTTAGGCTTATTATTTCTAGTTTTTGTTTGTTTATACACATGGTTTGGCCTATAAGCTTTAGCTAAAACTTTTATTTTTACAACCAAAAAGCAAAGCAAGTGCAGAGTTGGATTTTGATATACCAAACCTGTGTACTTGCTCTCTATGGCAAGTATTGTTTTCATTTAAAAAGAACATTTCGAGATTTTAATCAAACTTAACACTATACGATGCTTATGTATAGGTCAAAAAAATATTTAGTATCCGCCCATCAGTCCGTCTGTATGTGGGTCTGTACGTTCCCTGTTCGTGTTCATCGATATGGAGCCTAAGCGGTTTTTTTTCAAATTAGGTACTGAGTATTTTTATGTCATTTCCCGGACTCTAGAAGAGGAATAGTTCGAAATTGTGTGTTAGCCCATCTAATACATGTTGCTCCAATACAACGGTTTTGATTTTCCCAATTATTTTCAAAACTGTCTCTAAGGACTTTTATTAAACTTTGTACCTAAAGGTTATTGGTAAAAAAAAAACACATAATGGAACTAAAGCGTTTAAATTTTTTGAGAATATTTTGATCCTATTTTGGCACAAATATTTGGATTCCAAAGTTTTACAAACAATTTTTTGTAGGTATTAAAAAAAATATTGGTTTAGTACTTTTGGCATTTTTACACTCTTATCCTTTAACATTTTAATTGTATTCATGAAATAACGGGTGATTTTTTAGCTGGTTTGGTTCTGGCAACACTGGTTTTGACAGCTGACGTGTGTTTAGTACCTTGTGTCACTGTCAAACAGCTTCAGTTTGGTTTGCAATTTAACCATGGATCGTCTTACAAATGAACAACGCTTGCAAATTATTGAATTTTACTATCAAAATTCGTGCTCGGTTCGAAATGTTCATCGCGCGCTGCTTCCATTTTATGGTCGGCATTCTCGACCTTCTGAGCAGTCTATTCGGAAGATTGTGACCAAATTTCGCACCAAATTTACTTTGTTGGACATTAAACCACCAACACGTTTACGTACTGTGCGTAGTGAAGAAAATATTGCGGCCGTATCAGCTAGTGTGACAGAAGACCGCAAAATGTCGATTCGGCGCCGTTTCCAGCAGTTAGGCCTTTGTTACAGCACTACGTGGAAAATTTTGCGGAAGGATTTGGGCGTAAAGCCTTTTAAGATACAGCTGGTGCAAGAACTAAAGCCAGCCGACCTACCACAACGCCGAATTTTTGGTGAATGGGCTCTTGGAAAGCTGGCCGAGGATCCGCTTTTTTATCGAAAAATTGTGTTCAGCGATGAGGCTCATTTTTGGTTGAATGGGTACGTAAATAAGCATAATTGCCGCATTTGGAGTAAAGATCAGCCAGAAGCATTGCAACAGCTACCAATGCATCCCGAAAAAGCCACTGTTTGATGCGGTTTATGGGCCGGCGGCATTATTGGGCCATAGCGTTACTGTCAATGGTGAACGCTACCGAGCGATGATAACAAACTTTTTTTTGCCCGAAATGGAAGTTCTTGACTTGCATGATATGTGGTTTCAACAAGACGGTGCCACATGCCACACAGCACGCGAAACAATGGCGCAATTGCGAGGCGAGTTTGGTGAACAGTTAATTTCACGTTTCGGGCCGGTCAATTGGCCGCCTAGATCATGCGATTTGACACCATTAGATTATTTTTTGTGGGGGTATGTCAAGGCTAATGTCTATAGGGACAAGCCCGCTTCGATTGACGCACTGGAAGCCAACATCCATGCATTCATTCGTGAGATACCGGCCGATATGTGTGAAAGAGTATGCCAAAATTGGACTCAGCGGATGGGCTACCTGAGACGCAGCCGCGGTCAAAATTTGCATGAAATTATCTTTAAACATCAAATTGCAAGGTTCAAACTATCGATTCAAATAAATATTTCATTCATTTTTTCGAATTTTTTGTGTTTTTTTTTTTTAAAGTTCTAAACCTCTTAAAAAATCACCCGTTATATCTTCGATTCCTAGCCTAACGCCCTTGAAAGCAATACAACTGAAGAGAAATATGAACTAGTCAAAGATTTCTAGTTAGGGGTCCAAGAACTTAATATTTGTGCAGCTTTAACTATAATATTCTAGCTTTAGCTTAGTCACACAAATTTGAGCTTAAGCTGGAAAAACAAGCTTAAGCTACATGAATTAACCTTTGGTTTTTTTGAAATAGCTAGAACACATCTTTTATATGCTAGCTTAAGCTTGATTTTACTCACACAAAACCTAGCTTTTACTTAAAAATGCTAGTTTAAGCTTAAGCTTTTTTTATTTACTAGACCCATTGTTAATTACCTAAAATTAGATGCAAAAATAGTAAGTGAAAAAAACTTTTATCGGCAAATATTTGAGAAGAAAGTTGATTTATACTTATTTTGGGTTTAATTGTTTTTTTTTTTTTCTAAAAATTGGACACGCCCCTTGGGTGGAAATTTTTCATTGAAAATGCACTACGCCGTTCTTTATCACTTAAATCAAAAATATTTTAACTGATCCGATGTGTTTAGTCTAATGCTATATTCACACGACACCGCTAACTGTCAAATTTGTCAGAATTTCTACTACAAAACTGGGTACATCCGTTCTTTATAACAATAATTTATACGGATTCATATAATAACACTCAAATACTTTGAATATATAAAAAAATATGCCAGAAAATAATGAGTAAGGTAATTTATTTGTTTTATAATTTGCCAAGATTGTGTCAGCACAAGCACATGTAATTGACCAAAATTATATATCATTTGAACTTATCAATTTTGTGACGAAAAAACTGACAGATTTAAGACCATTCACACAGTAAAGTCATAATTGGTACAAGATTTAAAGAAATTATGACAACATGTCATGGGTGTCATTCTGTCATTAGGGGGGCTAACATGGATCAACATATCGTTCAACATTATAGGCAACCACTGATGTTAGATCATTTAAACGCAAACAAAAAAACATGTTGTCAACCTGTGTTGCATGGTTTTCAAAATATTTTGAAAACTTGTTCCGATTTCATCAAGGGAAGGGAAGGGCCCATAAGCGGGAAATATGATGAGCAGTAACGTGTGAGACACAATAATCAACATCAGAAAATAGAACCAGAAGCGTTTGTTATTGTAAAGGTTGTTTTTCTTAGACTATGGTTTTCAATCTGGCAATGCTTTTTTCGGAGTTGATCTTTTTGACACCTGTCACTTGATTTTGCTCAGTTTGGTTTGCCATTTCATAATGAATAGACTTAGAGCCTGAACACGTTTCGTTTTTTCGGACTTTTCGTGTTTCGTCTTTTTGACACATTGGGTGAAAGGTGCAGAAATGTAGGGGGAATGAAAACCCGAAAGCCCGTACCAATATTTTAAGATTTTTTTTGGTTGAACTTTGACGTTTGTGACGGTTCGCGCGAAACAATCAATTTATTGAAGGAAACTTTTGGTGATGCACCCAATATTCTCTGCGTCAATCGTCGTGAGCTTATCTGCGCAGACAAGCGATTTCACATAACTCCACAAAAAATAACCCTACGACGCGAGATAAAGTTTACCTTCAGTAAATTGATTGTTTCGCGATGAGTCGGGCGAACAAAACCATTATTTTGCTAATAAATTTGCACGATTTGCAAACGTTATTCAGGAGTAAGTCTATACATTATGAAATGGCAAACCAAACTGAGCATAAGTGACAGTTGTCAAAAAGACCAACTCCGAAAAATGTATTGCCAGATTGAAAACTCTAGAGAAAAAAACCTTTAAAAATCATTTCACGAAATTTCGTTCGTGTACCTAGTTCTTTAAACTACGAAATTCTATGAATTTCAATTTTTTTTTAAAGAAATTTGACAGAACCTTAACCTAATTCGTAGAAATTCGTAGTTTTGGGGAGTACCTAAGCGAACAGATATAGAGGTAGTTTCGTTGAAAATTTCCCAAACAGATTCACATTTCTAAATGAGATAATTTCAACCAAATTTGCACGAAATTAGGTTAGAAATTAAATCAAAACCTTTTGAAAAGGTTTTGCATAAAAATGTCAAAACTCAATGGAAATAGAAGGAAAAAAACAACAACAAAAAACGTTTAACAGCCAGTTGAAATTTAAAAACGAAATGAACTGAACGGAGTTACCAAACTACAAATAACAACACTTTTTCTGTGATTTGCGAAATTACTTCATTTCGGCTCTAATGAAAACGTAGTAAAATAATCATATGTTTTCGAATAGTTAGACTGAAATAACTAGCAAACTGTGAATTCAAATAAATGTTAGGAATTTAATTTGTTAGTTTTTTTTTTATATTTATTTCGGTTTACCAGATTTTTCGACGGGAAAAATGGCTAAAATTTATGAAAATCCCTGGATTTCAAAATGTTGTCCGGTACAAAATAATATTCTCTAACTCAATTAAAAATTTTAAAGAACTACTCCAAAGGTAGTCCAAAATGAATGCAAATATAAAAATAAATAAGCTATTAAAATATATTTTATTTTTGTTGATTTAAGTCGAAACCTGAGAAAAAAGAGTTACCGGTGGTGGCCGGCGCGACAATTGAATTAATGTCTTAAATCCGAGACTTCCGGGGTAAGTCAGGACGTCTGGCAATTCTATAAGAGATAGACCACATTTTGGCGAATAATACAAGAAATAAATTAGCCAGTTTATAGTTCAGAGATATCAGACGGCTCCGTATTTTTTTTTTTCAAAAACAGAGATTGAAATTTTTTTCGATCAGCTTGTTCAATTTTTTATTCTTGTCGCAAAAGAAAAGAAAAAGAGAATTATTTTGAATTCTGTTTCTGTTTCAAAGAGACGGATAAAAATCACTGAGCGAAAATTGACTGGCTGGATGATTTGCTATGCTTAAGTACCTGACAATTTTTAAGCTCGTTGCACTGAGCAAAATATTATGTAGGCACTTAAAGGTTCTTAAAGTTCGCTAAGTAGACGTCGAATTAGTAATTTGTTTGTTTTCATGGCGTAACTAACTAGTTACTCATGCCAATGAATTTTCCGACCGTTTATCTATATTTTTGTTAGTGAGTTGTGTCGCTTAGGTCATTGACTCAGCAAAACACCTTTTTTTCACATTACAAAAAGAGTAATTATCAATTCTTGTTTGTTGTATATATGCTGATTATTCAATATTTTTTATCTGGATTCTCAAAAAGGTTTCACTAAATTTATATTCTTAACAGATGTACATTTTCTGAAAGTCCAAAGTCTAGTTGTTTTAGTGTGTTATATTTTTATGGAAGATAATTTCTACATATGTACATATTTATATTTAAAATAAAAAAAGAAATTTTAAGATAAGGTTTCATAAAATATTATATTTCATGACTCGTCTTAGAAAGTAATCGCAAAAAGTATCAGTCTAATTAAAACTTTCGAATAAGATTGCTTTTAAAAGATTCCAAAGGTTATTTACTAACCCCAATTATCGAAAAGTCTTTATCAATATCAATCTAGCGCATTATCGACAAAAGTTAACAATAAAATATGTTCGAATCATTATTGATTATTCTCATAAAAATTATATGCAAATAAAAAAATTTCAACAAATGTGTTTGGGGGGGGGGGGCAATAATAGCCTCTCAGGTTTTGAACCAAAAACCGTTTGTCTGCCTATCTAAATACGTGTCATACAGGTGTAAAATTTTACGTTTAATTTTTTACATCAATTTATTTTAATGTCTATTGGCCGGAGAGAAAAAGTATCCGCACAAGAATTTGATCTTGTAATTTTAAACAATTGTTGTCATAGGTCAAACGATCTGTAGATAGTCCTTAAGAAGATAGAGAGGAGCAAAGCTTTCAAACAATACTTGTTTACCCTTGTTATCCTGAGTGATTTTTATAAAATTTGCCGCTTTGATCTATGTAACTTTAAGGGTTTGAATGTAATAACACAAATTAAAGGGAGCCAGCACTTAGTAGTAGCCAGTTTTATATAAACTGTAGTTATAGTAACTACCCCATGATTCAAAGCCGATAATCAAACTCTTGTAGAGGTGCTCATTCTATTATTTTTATTTTTAATTAAAAAAAATCTTTTGCTCTCACTGAGACTTGAACATAGACGGGGACTAGGGCTGGCCACGATACCAGAAAAATTTCGGTATCGTTTGGTATGGGTATCACAATCCGAAACGATACCTTATTTTTTGGACCGAAATTTACCGATTCTCCCGGTAGAATTGTTTGGTATCGACAGAAAAAATAGATTTTTTTGAATATTATTATAAATGTATAACAAACAAACAATTTTTGTAATTTGTTTCTCGGAAAAAGCTCTAATGATTAAGATGACATTTTCAGAGCTTTTCTCTTTAGCAGGGAGAAGGTTTAGGCAGTAATTTTAATTACACCTGCTCACTTCCACGTCCATTTACATTATGCTGGCTTTCTCTAAAAACCAACGATTTGGATGAAATTTTCAGACTTTTTTCTCTGAAAGTGAGAAAGTGACTAGTCAAATCCATAAAATATTTGTTAGCATTGTTTTCCTGTGAACTTATGACCCCACATCAGTTTTTTTTTTTTTTTTTTTGAATTCCTAATCGGAACCTTTAAGCTAACAAATAAAAACTTCAGTTAAAATAATTGTCGTTCATAACAATGATTTTTGTCTTTAATCATAAAAATACCAAGCGAGTTCAACTACTCGATCAAGAACATATAACCAAGTCGTGCATTTTATTCTGGTTTGCGAGTCAGACCAGACCGAAACCAGACGAGACCGATACTGATTCCGAGACGAGACGTTGTTATTCGAAACCAAACAAGACTGAATTATACGAGACAAATACCGAGACGATACTGAAATTTTTCGATTTTGACGATGCTATGTGGCCAGCCCTAACGAAGGCGAAAGGTCTTCAGAAGTGCTCTAGGTACTTCTTTAAGTTTACTTTTCACTTCAACTTCGTGGTAGAGAAAGCCCTCTAAATCTTAAGTTATTTTAAACATTTGAAACCACCACAGAATTACTCTTTGAATGAGAGTCTCCTCTAAATAATTTTTTTAGACTGGGAGTCGGCTCTTTTTCAATTTTAAATGAGATAAAGTATAGGTACTTTAACTCTAAAGCACCCGTCTAATTTTAAAAGCAGCAAAACCCTTGTTTATCTCATAAAAAGTGTACTTTATCCATAATAAAAGTAATATCACGAAAAGGAATTACCTAACTGAAATGTATTCAAAAGTTTTAAAACTGGTTGATAGAACCAAAAGGAATTATGACGCAGTTTCGAGACATTAATATTTTAATTCAGTTATTTTTTTTTTTTTTTTTTATCTGAAATAAATTAAATGATATTTAAAGACTTTCGAGGATTTGACAGAAAGCCGACGATATGTGGACTGCGAACACCTCCATCTCCGTTATGTTTTACAGGAATTTGCAGTTTGTTTTTTGCCTTTCTATTACTGATTTTGCAGTTTGCCAAATAAGGGTGCAATCGAGTGACCTGCTAACTTCACAGCTAGCTTGGAACTTGTAGTAAGGCACCAAATTAGCAGTTTTTTTTTTTGCATTTTTGCATAAGTTAACGTGCCCCTTTGTTTTATCATTTAGTCATTTAAATCTACACTAAAATTTGTGTGAAAAACTGTAGGTTTGTCCTATTTTTGTACAAACTGCCTTAGGTTTGGGTTTGTTCTTCTTATTTTGTATTACCTTTAAATAAAATCAAAAACGTAGAAAGAAGTTTAACGACATTTTATTAAAATTACTCCTGTATCTTCTTTGTGAAAGTTGTGGAACTTAAACTGAAAGATAACGACAGTCATGCCTGGATGTTTTGTTATTTGTTTTAATATTTGCTTCACCCTTAAACTCCCTGAACAATATTTCACATTAACAAATAAAACTCATCGATCTAAGGAGAAAATCCCAAAATTTTCAAAACCGCTCCGAAATTAGTTTCTTATATTACTTAAATGGGGGCTTCCTTAGTTTGTCATAAAATCAGCGCTAAAGGCCATAATCAAAACCTTATCAAACAATATTTCTCCATGTAAAATGCAAAATAGATAAAATTTATATGAAAGTAAAATACCATACTTAAAGGTATCCCAGATAGGTATCCTCTAACTTCACATTTTAATAGTACCTATGCATCAGCAGGTAATCAAAAACTTCATTTACAAACCCTCAAATGTCTGATAACAAACAAATTGAGTTTCACCCCTATTTAGTGATTTCATCCTCAGTCGATCTCGATCTGTGAAAGTGTGCGCACGTTATCGGCTTTCGCAGTGATATTCAATTAAAATCGGAGTGACTTCTCAAAGTACATATTATAACCAAGTTCATTTAATAGTGCAATAGCACAGAGGTAGTGGTGGCCGACCGAGAATCCAGGGGTAGTGGGTTCGAATCCCAGTCGGGCAACAATTATTATTTGGCTGCTTTTTTCCATAATAGAGAAGTCGAAAACTTTATTGAGTGGGAGGAGCAGCTAATGGCAGCTAACAACAATGCGGGGACATCGAAAGGTGTCCCAGCAACAACAATAAAGCCAGCTATGGCACCAGCAACCAAAGCTGCAGTAAATGCCGTAGCAACACCAACAACAACAACCAAGCAAACAATGGCACCACCAGCCACGCCATCAACAAGTGCCGTAGCAACGGCGAAACCAGCAACGGCACCAACAGCCGATATCAAAAACAAAAGGAGGAAGAGGATAAGCTGTGCGCCGAACCTAGTTAAGCGCCGCTCCACCATCACCTCAGCCCAGCTGCCAGCCGGGGTGAAGGAACCGGCGCGCACAGCTAAAACTACAGCAGCAGCGAAAATCCAAGAACAACTGGATACCTCGCCATCCGACGATGACATTGAATATATGTCAGAGGGTGGCGAGGGATTATACACAACAGGGGACAGTAATAGCAACCTGATTGTGGATATAACTTCACCAGAGGCGTCCTCCGAAGAGGAAAACGAGGCGCAAGAATTGGATGAGCGGGCCATCAGCCAAAAAATAGATGTCATTCGGGGGGAGATGGAACGTCTCAATACCATCGTGACCCCATTGATAGAAGCGCTAAAACAAAAGCAAGAAGCTCGACGCGAAAGGGAGAAACAGGAGCGCGAGCAGAAAAAAGTGGTGCAGGCGCCAAAAAAAGTAGTAGCGCCACAGCAAGAGCTGCAACCGAAAAACAAGCAGCAGGATCCTAGTCAACAACAGCAACAACAACAGCTGCCAAGTGAACAACAACAACAGCAGCCGAAGGAGCAACGGCCGAAAAAGCAAATTCAACAGCAACAACAACAGCAGCAGCAACAACAAAAACCACAGGAGCGGAGTCAGCAGCAGCAGCAGCAGGGAGTACACCAGCAGCAGCCACAGCCGCCCCAAAACAAAAAAGAAAAGGTGCCACCAATTAACACCTATAAAATGGAGCTACAGGAAACCATAGACCTGTGTAAGTCGGCCATAGGCCAAAACTTTTTTATTAAAAGATTAAGCAAAGATAGACATGCTATCCACTGCTCCACAGTGGAGCAGCACAAAATAATAAAAGAATTACTAAAGAAATCCACTACTGAGTTCTTCAGTTTTACCCCCAAAGTGGATAAATACCAAACGGTCCTCTTGAAGGGCATAGATTCCTGCACGGAACCACAGGTGCTCTTAAATGAGCTCCGTCAAAAAGCGAGCGACGATCTCGACTTTATCGGGGTCAAGCCGTTCGCTACAGTCAGAGCCAGACGGGAGAAGCGGTCTTTGCCGTTCTTCCTAGTCCAGCTATCGCCCAGCAGCAAACTGGATAGGTTGAGAAGTATCTCCGTTCTCAACTACCAGGTTGTAACTTGGGATAAATTAAAGAGAGGCGGCGACATGCTTCAATGCATGCGCTGCCAAAGGTTTGGCCACGCTGCAGCAAACTGCGAAATGCAGCCACGCTGCGTTAAGTGTGGTGAGGACCACAACAAGGGGGAGTGTAAACTCGGTGAGGAACGGGTCCAAGACATGACCCAGCTTAAGTGTGCACTTTGCGGAAAGGAGGGGCACCCTGCTAATTATCGGGGTTGCTCAGCTTTCCAGCAAATAAGAAACAACAAAGCGGCTAAGCAGACAGCGGTAGAGATACGCCCATCAACGCGTGCTCCTACAGCAACGCCCGTTAATCCCCAAATTTCCTACGCCCAAATGGCGGCAGGAAGGGGAAAAACGGTACAGCCTGCAGCTAAGGCAGCCCAACCGGCCCTAGTGCCAAAGGCGCCGGACGCTCAGGCCGAAATAAGAAGCATGTTGCTGGCAATTCAAGGCCAGTTAACAGGACTTCACAACCAGATAAAGGAGCAGGCGACTAGGGTAGACTATCTCTACTCTGTTTTGCCTAGCTTAACGCAAATTAGAGGTTAAAGGCGCGCTGTCGGAGAGGCCTCTTAGGATCCTTGCTGTGAATGTAAATTCACTGATTAGGACCGAACGTAGAGCTAATCTTTTCCAATTGTTGAAAGACCAAAGTCCAGATGTGTTTATGGCCAGCGAAACTAAGCTGAACCAGAAACATAAGTTGACTAACAACAATTACAATATCGTTAGAAGAGATCGACCCAACTCCACTCAAGGGGGGGGCGTCGCAATCTTCATACGAAAAGGCATTAATCATAAAGTTATATATAATAGCGATCTGCGCAGATTTCGGCTGTTAGAGGCGTGCATCGTATGCATTCCTCTCCAACAGGGGAAGCGAATGTATGTGATCGCGGCTTATGCACCGGCATCACATCAGCCAACTGATTTTATGACAGAGCTTGAAAAACTTTTCGAGTGTCTACGCTTGAGCTTGGAAGAAAATTACTTTCTCATGGCCGGTGATTTGAATGCCAAACACCAAGATTGGGGAAATCAAATTCAAAATCAAAGAGGTATTCATCTTTTCAATTGGATGAGTCGATACAACACTGAGTATGGTGTCGACCTGCTGGCTACGGATCGGCCATCGTTTCCAAGAAGCGGTGCCTATCTGGATCTATTGCTAATAGACGCAAGACTGACAATTACTGACACTGTTGGTCAAAGACCAAGAAACTGCTTACGAACGATCGAGTACGACAGTGATCACTGCGGACTCGCCGCCGTAATACAGCTTCCGAACGAGCTCGTGGAGTTGGATGAGTATGTACCTGTGCATACTTACAATTACAGTAAGGCGCGCTGGCCACGCTTTACCAACGCCTTATCGAGCGAAATCAGTTCGAATAACATATCCCCACCAAATGACAGGAATTTGACAAATAACGAAATAGACCAATACCTAGAACAAATGGATGAGACAATCAAACGAACAATGAACAGAACAATACCGAAATACAAGCAACGGGACGCAACCGACATGTATCGAAACGCAACCATTGACGCACTACACAGACAAAAAAGTGGACTGCTGACAAGACTAAAACTCTTGTACAGACGGTTTACTGACCCTCACCATCTGGAGATTAGGACACTGAAGTCGTCGATCAAAAACATCAACCAACTAATTAAAGAGAACTATCGGTTGTCAATTAATTTGTATTGGGACAACAAAATTCGGGCCGTTAATGCTAGCGACCCGAGCATGTTTCCTCAAATTAACAAGATATTTAGAAGGAATGATCAGAACGATCTTCCGTGTCTCAAGCTTCAGAGAACGACGGACAACAGAGACGTACTTCTGACAGCAGGAATTAATCCAGAGGACGCCGTCTTGGACGATGACCTCTTTATTGTCGAAGATCCGCAGGAGAAAGTGGAGGCTGTGGGGGCTGCTTTCCAGCAAGTGTACAAGGTGAATGCGTGCATTCGCCCGAATCACGACCTGGAAAGCAGAGCCTTGCTCCATCACTTCTACCTTCGGAATGACATCACGCAATGGCGATCAGAGAACCTTGGTTTCACCGGGTTCAATGAAGATCATTTGGCAAACGCCATAATCGCCGAGCGAAATGGGCCCAGTTCCCTGTTAATTACGAAGGTGGAGCTCCAGCTCATCTTCGATTCATTAAAGAAGAAGAAGTCAGCAGGAGTCGATGGCATATCCAACGTTGTACTTCGACATTTACCTCAAGAAGCAGTAGACATTTATACCACTCTGTTTAACAACGCTCTGAATAATGCATATTATTCAGTGCGGTGGAAGACAGCTGTGGTGCATCCTCTCCCGAAAAAGGGAAAGGACAACTCCAATCCGGCGAATCTCCGGTCGATAAGTCTTCTTCCGAGTATCAGCAAGGTATTCGAAAAAGTTATCAATAGAGCTCTGTCTAAGTGGGCAGAGGACAATAATATCATACCGGACAATCAGTTCGGTTTTAAAGCGGGACATGACACTATTCATGCCGCGTCGAAACTCGTTTCTGATGTCCAATGGAACAAATCTAAGAAGCAGTGTACGGGTGCCTGTCTGGTTGATTTGGAGAAGGCCTTCGACACCGTATGGTTAGAGGGTCTTTATCTAAAGCTGACCAGACTTGGCATTAGTAAACCACTATTGTATATGCTTTATGATATGCTCAATGGCAGAAAGTTCGTTGTCAAAAGTGGCAATGTAACTTCTGCCACAACCTTTAATATTAAAAATGGTCTTCAGCAGGGAGCGGTCAACTCGCCGATTCTATTCAGCATTTACACCAGCGATCTGATAAGTAGTCTAACTCAGGCAATTGCGTATGCCGACGATCTAATTGCGTACAGAACAGCTCCAAAAGTCGAGGTCATCAGGATTCTTTTGCAGCGTGACTTCGAGAAGATTCAGCGATATTGCGATGACTGGAAGTTGAAAATCAACTTTCAGAAATCAGAAACTATCTTGTTTAGGACTCCGTTGCTTAGAGCCACAAGGGATACGAGAAAGAACTGGCGCAAGCTGGTGATCGTAGGGCCAAATGGACATCCACTGGCGAGTAAAAGTGTAGTAAAGTACCTTGGCATCTGGATGGATCAGTATTTGTATTTCGACAGACATATAAATGCTGCTCTGGCCAGGGCTAGGGGAGCTTTTGCCCTGACGAAACGGTTGTTTTATAGCAGCCGTCTTGACAGCAGGGTGAAGGTGATTTGCTACATGGCCCTTATCCGGCCGATGATTGCCTATGGATGCCCGGTTTGGTTCAACGTTGCCCCATCTCAAATGGAAAAGATTCGGGTGTTTGAGAGGAAGTGTCTTCGACGCTGCCTTGGATTGCACAGAACACCAGAGTCGGAGTACAAACACTACTATTCCAACCTGGCTCTATACAACGGGGCCAACATAAACAGGATAGATAATTTCTTGCTGAAGCTTATTCGAGGTCACATTGCAAGAGCGATGTCCTCGACTAACAGCTTAATTTTCGGGGCTTATTACCCTAAATACGAATACTACGAGAGTGTGCGTCTAAGCGGCTTTATTCCGCCCGATGCATTCCTCCACCTAGACAGTCGAGGGCTGATCCAGGATAGAGCGGCGGTTCCGCTAATCTACCACGTCGGCCGTAGAACTGTAGATCGGCGGCTCCTTTACAGTCGAGACGTCCTCGCACAAGACGGAGTTGAGCACCTTCGGTTCAGTAGGACTGTGTCCGAACGGGACCGAAGAGATAGGGTAAAGCAGGAGAACCAGTTCTGGTGGTTGAAAAACGAAGATGAAGTTCCTTCAGTCATTTAATAGTTGACCTTGCTATTTTCTCTTGTATGGCCGACTTACATAGGTTAAGGTAGTAAGTTTTAAGTAGGGACAGTCAGGGTGGCGCCAAAAAAAAAAAAAAAAAAAAAAAAAAAAACACCAAAAAAATTATAAAATCAACAAAAATACAAAAAAATTATAAAAACTGGAAAATGCTGCTATGGCTGTTCTAGTTTGTAAGTAGCTTATAAGTAGGTTGTAATTAGTTTAAAATTAGTTGTAAGTAGTTTTAAGTAGTTTTAATTAGCTTTAATTTAGTTTTATGTAGTTTGTAAGTTTTATATAAAACCAAAAAATAAAGACATAGATACCGAGTTTTTTGTGAAATTCTTCTCGGTAAAAAATAAAACCGACCTGGATTTAGTATTAAGATAGTTATTAGGCTGAAAGGCATTAGCATTAAGTTATTCTAGTTTAACTTAGAGCGCCCGACTGGGGCCAGTAAGTTAGTTTTAAGATATTGATAAGTAGGCTAGTTTTTATGAATTTTTGTCTAGCTTTAAGATAGTTCTAAGATAATTGAAAAATAAAAATGAATTTAAAAAAAAAAAAAAAAAAAAAAAGTGATTTCATCCTTTTCTCTACGTCTAATCTCTAATCAAACATCAAAAACAAATCCTAAAAGTTCTTTAAAACTGACATAAAAAAACTTCCCTAAAGTCAACGACCTACCTTCCTATATATCTACCTACATACCTGCATACATACATATAATTCCAAACCCTACCATTCAAATTGTGATTACAACCCAAAACGACCATAATTGTCCTTGATGATTATATAGGTACGATGGGGATGTAGTGAAACGCAATATATCAGGGGTGCTTTTATACATTCTTTTTGTTTTAATTGTTGCCTTATGAGTTTTGGGATTTTGTTTTTTAAAAGCTCAAAACTCGGCAATAATTATTCTCTTAGGCAAAGGATATGGAAATTTTCGCAGGTGAAAAAATCCTTTTACAGGACTCAATGGAGAATGCCTCGACAACAAAAATTATGCAATTTGTATATCCTCTTCTTGGTTCAGAAAAAGAAGGAAAAAAATGTGCCTTTTAGTATTGTGTTCCATCCTCCCACCAAATAACTATGTACTTACTACACACTTTGTCATAAATGTTTATTCAAGTTAAAATCTAGGTCAGTTGTTGTTAGTCCCTACGCCTACCGCACACTGCTTGCATCAGAGAAGAATAGCATCAAAAACTCTATACTCTCACATAGAAAAGAAACACACACAAAAAAAAAATAGTACATGCATACATAAATAAATCAAAAGCAACACTAATGGCTCATAATACTTCTCCTGCAGATACACAGAGTCACAAATCAACCATCAGCAGCATCACTGACGTGATATGAGAAAAAATGGCAAGAAAAAAAACTGTAAGTAAAATCGAGAATTGAGGGCATAATATCTATACAATCCCTGTTATCTAGAGAGACACAGACATAGACATTATACACGAAGCTATTTTCCTTTTTTTCAATAGAAAAAAAAAACGAGATGGAGGAAGGGCACCCAAGAGGGTTTTTCTGTTTTAAAGATGACTGGCAATGATGCTGATTCATTCTGTTTGAAGGGTTTTAGGGGCTTTAGGCCCGATGTATCATCATCGAAAGTATTTGGGACAATCTAAATGGCTTATAAAGTTGAGGCGAGATGACACAAATAAACGCCTTTTTGATGTCCTTATTTCAAACGTGATAATAATAATAGATACTAAAAAAAATGTCCTAACTTAGAAAGGGTAGATTACGACTTAATAGGTTCGTATTATTTTTTTTTTTTTTTTTTTGTTAAACTTAAAACCCCAATAAGGAGAAGGACGTAGCAACATACTCGTAGTTTTACATCAGTTTTATCCGACAAATGTTAAAAAGTGAAAGTTCTTTTTATTAATTTGAAGAAGTAAAAGAACGTTAAATGTTCGTAGGGAAAGAATTCGTTTAAATTAAAGTTTGTACTTTGGAAGCAGTGCTGCCACTTGTAACATTTGAAAGAAAATATTTTTCAATCTAATATTTGAATAGGAGTTTTCAACCTTTTTGTTTTGAGAAACCGAAATAAAAGCGGGTTCCTAGAGCAATTCTTCGTCTAATCTCCAGTTAACTGTTATTTTTAAATTAATATTAACCCTGAAGTAAATGAACTCCTAAACTACCTCGAAATTTTTATAACCGCACCTTAGAAGTGTCCGGTGATGTCTAAAGCTGGCCTCAAAACCAGAAAAGCCTCGATATCGGTTGGTATCGGTATCGGAAACCGAAGCGACACTGAGACGGTACCAGGCTCCAAGGCATCCGAAACGATACCAGGCCGAGACTTTGTTATACGAGACCAAAGGAGACTGAGTTATACGAGACCGTACATTTGGGACCAAAAGTTACCGACACTTTCAGTATATGGTTTGGGCAAAATATGACATTTGAGTAGTATAATAAATTTATTACAAAATAAAAATTATAAACAGTTCTTGTAACTGTTTCAACTATATGATCAAGAACATGTAACCAGGTCGTGCATTTTATATTTGTTTGTACTGATACCGAGACGAGACTTTGTTGTACGAGACCAAACAAAAGATTGAGTAATACGAGACCGATTGCGAGACGATACTAAAATTTTTCAATTTGGCGATACCGAGACGATACTAACCAAAGTGTTTTTTGGATTGGTATCGTGGCCAGCCCTAGTGGTGTCGATTATTTAGTTTGGATTTTTCTGAGTGCTTTAAGATGTTTGGCTTTAAACTTCACAGTACGCAAGTCTTTGAAGTAAGCCAGAACCAATTTCGACAAACCATCGAATTGAAAGATCGGACTTACTGTAAAAATAAATTTAAACATGTACCTATAAAAGACACCACACAGTGGGGCCAAACCAAAAATTTCGAAAGCTCTATTCAACCCCTTATTTCGACTCAAAGCAAATTTTGTTCCCCAAAATCATTGTAACAGCCGGATTCCTTATGATAAACACTGAAAGAAAAGTATATTACAATACGAAATTAAACACTGATATTTAAAAAAAAAATAAATTCTTTGTTAGGGCTGGCCACGTTACTAGAAAAGTCGCGGTATCGTTTGGTATCGGTATCGGAAACCGAAGCGATACCGAAATGATGCCAGCTCCAAAGCTTCAGAAATGATACCGAGCCGATTATGATACTTTTTGGACTGATATTCACCGATACTCTCGGTAGTATAATTTGGTATCGGCAGAAAAATAGATTTTTTAATATTTTTGCTCGGAAACATCTCTAACGATTTGGATGACATTTTCACAGTTTTTTTTTGTAATCAAATAGAAGATTTAGCTACCGCCCACTGACCCATTTTTCTTATGTTTGGTTTCTCTGAAACCAATAATTTATGTGACATTTTCAGACTTGGTTCTTTTCAGCTAGAAGAAGTGACTTTAGTGAAATCCACCCACTCCTCTGACACTCCTATATTTTTTCTTATATCTTTGTTTCCTGGAAACGCTCCAACTCCAACGATTTTTGTAACAATTTTACCAAACTCATTCTTTTTATAGTTACACCGATGGAACCTTTTTTTTGTTATTTTGTTAAATAATTACACGTCTGAGTAAAGCTGTGATTACTTATAAATAACTGAACATTTTAAACAGTGTCATAGTCCAGTCCATAAGTCAAAAAAATATTTTTATGTTGACAACTCTTTGAAATGGACCATTTAATAACGGGTGATTTTTTAGCTGGTTTGGTTTTGGCAACACTGGTTTTGACAGCTGACGTGTGTTTAGTACCTTGTGTCACTGTCAAACAGCTTCAGTTTGGTTTGCAATTCAACCATGGATCGTCTTACAAATGAACAACGCTTGCAAATTATTGAATTTTACTATCAAAATTCGTGCTCGGTTCGAAATGTTCATCGCGCGCTGCTTCCATTTTATGGTCGGCATTCTCGACCTTCTGAGCAGTCTATTCGGAAGATTGTGACCAAATTTCGCACCAAATTTACTTTGTTGGACATTAAACCACCAACACGTTTACGTACTGTGCGTAGTGAAGAAAATATTGCGGCCGTATCAGCTAGTGTGACTGAAGACCGCGAAATGTCGATTCGGCGCCGTTCCCAGCAGTTAGGCCTTTGTTACAGCACTACGTGGAAAATTTTGCGGAAAGATTTGGGCGAAAAGCCTTTTAAGATACAGCTGGTGCAAGAACTAAAGCCAGCCGACCTACCACAACGCCGAATTTTTGGTGAATGGGCTCTTGGAAAGCTGGCCGAGGATCCGCTTTTTTATCGAAAAATTGTGTTCAGCGATGAGGCTCATTTTTGGTTGAATGGGTACGTAAATAAGCATAATTGCCGCATTTGGAGTGAAGATCAGCCAGAAGCATTGCATCAGCTACCAATGCATCCCGAAAAAGCCACTGTTTGGTGCGGTTTATGGGCCGGCGGCATTATTGGGCCATATTTCTTCAAAGATGATGCGAATCGCAGCGTTACTGTCAATGGTGAACGCTACCGAGCGATGATAACAAACTTTTTTTTGCCCGAAATGGAAGTTCTTGACTTGCATGATATGTGGTTTCAACAAGATGGTGCCACATGCCACACAGCACGCGAAACAATGGCGCAATTGCGAGGCGAGTTTGGTGAACAGTTAATTTCACGTTTCGGGCCGGTCAATTAGCCGCCTAGATCGTGTGATTTGACACCATTAGATTATTTTTTGTGGGGGTATGTCAAGGCTAATGTCTATAGGGATAAGCCCGCTTCGATTGACGCACTGGAAGCCAACATCCATGCATTCATTCGTGAGATACCGGCCGATATGTGTGAAAGAGTATGCCAAAGTTGGACTCAGCGGATGGGCTACCTGAGACGCAGCCGCGGTCAACATTTGCATGAAATTATCTTTAAACATTAAATTGCAAGGTTCAAACTATCGATTCAAATAAATATTTCATTCATTTTTTCGAATTTTTTGTGTTTTTTTTTTTAAAAAGTTCTAAGCCTCTTTAAAAATTACCCGTTATTTCCGCGTTGTTTTCCTGAAAACTTTTGATGACCCTGCGTCAAAATTTATGGTTTAGATACCTAATCGAAATTTTGCAAAGACATTGTGAAACACGCCCTTAAAAATTTCTAAGTCAACAAGAAACTATTTGTTGTTTAAAAAAATTATCTTTTATTCATTTAATCTTCAAGCTAAGTGCAGTGACGTATTTTGATTTAAATTAAAATAGTTTTAGCCTGTTGCGTAACGTTATTATGCTCCAGTTTCACACTGGAGGAAGCATTCCAAATGCTCTACAGTCCTTGATAATCCTATTGCAAACATCAAAGTCCGCTCCACCATTAGTTTATACCACTGTCTCGTTGAATTGTGTGACTTTTTCAATAGTTTCCTGGCCCAAAATGATATGCTGTTGTGTATTTTTGGGATTGATGCTTAGGCTAACCAATTCCACGTTCACTTGTAGCAATTGGCAATTTTGGTCCAAGCCACCAAACACTGCTTGACTTGAAACTTACATTAATAGTCTGCGCAGTCCAAATGAATAATCTTTTCGGATGACCCTTCAGTAATAGAAACTTTCTCCTCAGGGTTACCTCTTATGATAAGAGACACATATGCGCGATTATCCCTATCTAATGCCTTCTTTCAATCGGCGAACATGACTGATACACAGCTGTTTGTTCAAGAATTATTCGCAGGGTGTTAATTTGATCGACACAAGATCGGCCACTGTGAAATCCAGATTGTTGCCTCTTGAGTGATGGCTATCCTTTCTCTTATCTGCAGTAGGGTTATGACACGCCCAATACATATGAACATTTTTAAGTTCGCCTTCTGTTGGAATAATCCATCTTCTCTTTGAATAATTCCAACTTAAAGAACTCTGCTGGTATGCCATCAAGTCCAGCTGCTTTGTTTGTTTTAAAGAGAAGGACAGCAAGCTTAAATTCCGCACAGATTGGTAGGCCGGTGCCATTGTCTCTAAAAGATCTGCTCATTTGGACCATTTTCGAATTTTCATCCACATTTTGTTCGTCGTTCAGCAGTGCAAGGAAGTGATCCACCTAGGCTGATCTTCCATTGTCATCTAAAGATTTATGTCCAACACAATGCGGGTTGTTGTGATACGTTGCCCAACCATTTCTTTGGAGATTCTGTACCAACTCTCTTATGTCCCCTGTCACTGTAACATTTTCGGCCAGCTTGTTCAAACTTTGTTTTAATGTTACGTCTCAGACAGAGTTGCACCATTTTATTAGTTTCTCTATACTAGTTCTGCATCAGAGTTACTTTCAGATGTACGAGATTTTCCACAATAATTCTAACTTTCAATGAACTTCGGTGTGTTATTTTGTCCCACTTGTCCAAGGATCTCTAAATCGTGTGTGCTTCGGAGGTGAGGAGCTAGTTTCCATTAGAACATTCTTCACTTGGTCCCACGTCATCGTTTACAACCACATTCAAAGCTTTTTCTCTGTTGATATCACCTAAAGTGCTCGTTATGAATCTTGATCTTTTTGGTATTACATCTTATTGACTCTTCAACAGCCGTTGTTACATTGCTAATACTAGGTGTTGGGCACTGCCAGCCTTATCAGCCTTACAAACATTCCGAACATCACCAAGTGATTTCCTCCATCGTTTTTGAATTATGAAGTGATCGAATTGGGTTTTTTGTTCAAACATTCAGATGATTCCAAGTGACTTTATATGACAAGTCTTGTGCAGAACCAAGGATCCACTCACCACAAGCTGACGATCGTTACAGAAGTCAACGTGCATATTACCAGTTACGTTTCTCTCACCAAAACAATGTTTACCTAAAACGAGTTCAACATCAATTTTGTTTAGGTCAACTTTGGCATTTAAATCTCCCATGATGATGAAGCTGATGATATCACCTTTAGGAACGCTACTGTACACAGAGTTCAGAAGAGAGTAAAATGAATTTTTGTCATCATTTGCTGGAACATCACATTGAATAATGCTCATCTGGCGTACTTTGGAGCTAAACCACGCCGTCATAAGACTCGCCGAAATTGTGTCCAAGGATGTAAGTGCTAGCTTCCTTTGCCAGCATTATACCCACAACATTCGATCTTGGACCTTCTCCATCGTTTTCATCTTTACCGCTGTATAGCATTCTCATCAGTCTTCATCCTTCCCTCTACACTGCGTTTCACTCAGGCCCGAAATACTGATGTTAAATCTTTACTTGTTCGAACGAACGTTTTATGTTCCAATCTTTGTACGTGTTTTCTAGCCGAAAGTACCCTTCCTTAAATTAGAAAGATTTCATATATCTCTTGCTGATTCAATATTATTTGTTGCGTCCCGAATTCCTCTGTAAAATGAAAGATGCTTGGATAAAAATATGTGGTCCTAAGTGGCTGCCCTAGGGAACTTCAAATTTGCTTAGGAAAAGGATTGATTAATTAAACCTGGCATAAGATCAATTTTAGAGATGAGAAGAAACCCAAGTGATGAGTTTAAGAGTGCACAACTTCTTAATATAATTAGAAGAAACAAAATGGAATTGTCATCTTCGAAGGCTACCAAACAAGACTATTCGTTTCCCAGTTGTGTTTCTGTGATAATAACTTAAATATTCGGTAGCCTCAACGTTTATTTTACTATCTTTTCCATTTACAGTTCAAGAGATCAAATATTTCTAATCAAAGACTGAGTCCAATTTGACGAAATAGATACATCAGATAACAAGTATTCATCAATCTTGACATTTATCATAATTTACTCTATTACCGTGACCAATTATATGTGTAGTTAATTCATCTCAGCAAATATCTCCAATAAATACTTTCAGCATCGCTGTCACCATTTAAGTAAAAGTAAAGCTTAATTGATTTTCTCCAACATCATCAGCCGCATTGGTATGCCGTCATAGGCTGATTGCCCTATCTCTTATTCTGAACAACATAAACAACCTCTGAAACTGCTGACACCGAGTTATAGTCTCAGTACACACTTGTCACTTGTGTTTCCCACTTAAAGAACAACAAAAATGATTTTTATCACTTTAAGTGATGTGAATTGTATTTTATGTTTTTTTTTTTATTTAAGAAGATGTCCCTCTCCTTACACCCTATGCCTATTTTCATATTAAAAATGATGTGTGAGACATAAGTTGGGTGTTGTTTGGCAAGATATGTCTCCATCGCGTCGTCTTCAAGTCGGTTGAATGCCTTGAGATTGTTCCCCAGAATGATTTATGCAAACTCATAACAGTCCACCTCGGCCTTCCTCATTTAAAAATAAAAAAAAGTGATGGCAGCAATAGACAATGGCAATGGAGTAAACAGCATGGCGGACGCCAAGTGACAACGGCAATTCCTCTTATTGTTGTTGTTTTCAAAAATGCAAATAAGTGGCCAATTGTGGATTCTCAAACTCAGTTTAACATTAAGGGCACATGACGACACCGACAAACGGTGATTTGGCCACCTTGTTGTGGGACGAAATGAAGCTCTGAGATAATTTGAGAAACTAAAAATAGATGGTTGTTTTGTTTAAGTAATAATATAAGAATGTGAAAACGTTATGGGCGTAATGGGGCCAAACGATTAGTGTAACAAGCTGTATTGGCTTAAACTGGCTACATATTTTAAGTATTATTAAATTTTAAATTTTATTAAGTACCTTGTTGTCTTCGTTTTCGAGATTATTTAAATTTTGTTTGTTTTTTTTTTTTTTTCTTTGCAGGTAATGACGATTATTCAAACACTTTTAAGTACAAAATTAAATTGTAGATTTGTGTGGTAAGTGAAGAAATAAATAAGGCTTACATTTAGTAGTACCCCTTGGTGTAATGGTTAGTCCGTTGGAATTTCATGCCTGACGTTTGTGGATTGAATCTCAATTTTTTACTAACTTACTTATCTGGCTCCCGACCCATGGAGGGTTTCTGTCTGGGATATTGCAGTCTTCCATCGTTTGCGGTCCCTCGCACGCTCCCTCCAGTCGTCTAGACCAAACGCTCTTGCATCTGTAACCGCCTGGTCCATGTAGTGGAGGTTCGGGCATCCTGGTCGCTGTGGGCTGGAATTCGAAGATTTGTTTAGCTGGAGCGTTGTTGCCCATTCGCTGGATGTAGCCAAGCATGTGTAATCGACGTGTTTTGACTCTTTGGACTACATCCGCGTCTTGGTCTTGGTACAATTGGCTCGTACAATTCACGATAAAATCTTCTTCTCACTTCGTCCTCTTCGCAAATAGGACCAAATATCCGCCGAACAATTTTTTCTCTCGAAAGTGCCCAGTACTTTGTTTTATTTCAACACCCACGTGTTTCGCCTGTTCATCAATAGATGTGAATGCTTCAAGTATAGCTCATTTTGAGTGGCCGATGACGTCGATGTCGTCCGCATAGCCATGCAGTTGAGAAGACCTGTAAAAAATAGTGCCTTCCAGGTTACCACTCTTGTGCACTATCTGCTCCAGGATTATAAATAAATAAATAAATTTGGTGGCGCAACAGCTCGTGGAGAACCAGGGCCTAATGACTAACAACTCTCAGTTATTCACGTGTGCGTGCTGTTGGCAGGAATGGAGGGGACCTTCAATTTTTTGCCGCACGGCTAAATGAGAAGTTCTTTTTCATGACAAGAAACTCTTGGAGGATTTGTCAGTTTCTTTCAGGAGGCAGTACCTCTGGAAAATTTTTTTGTTTTTAGGTGGCAGCAGCTGACCTTCCGCATGACAATTTAGCGCACTAACCATCATGCCAAAATTTCTGCTCCAGGACTAGGTTGAAGAAATCACATGAAAGCACGTCTCACTGTCTGAACCCTGTACACACCCGGAATAGCTGAGATGAGCTGTTACCCATTTGCACGTTGCACCGCGTATTTCGTAACGTCATGCTGCATAGCAGGATCCTGAGGCCGACGTCGGCTATAGAAGCTCTTGGCGACTTCTGATACGTTATCTGGCTTTGAAGTCGATGAAAAGATGGAGGATCTGGACTTGAAATTCGTTGGTCTTTTCCAGGATTTTCCTTAATGTAAAGATTTCGTCTGAAGTACCTCGTGCCATAATGGTTAGTAAGCTGGGCTGCCATGCCGAAAGGTTTGGTTCGATTCCCAGCTGCTCCCACTTTAAAATAAAATTTTTTTTTCTGAGGTAGTGCCTCTTGTAAGGAACTGACAAATCCTCCTAGAGTACACTTGAGAAGGTGCTTCTCATCTAGTCGTTCGGACTCAGGAAAAAAATGTAGGCCCCTCCATTTCTGCCAACAACACGCACACAGGAATGGTTTGGAGTTGTAAGCTACAAGGCTCTGGTTCTCCACTAACTGTTGCCAACAAATTTTTTGAAGATTTGGTCTATCGTTGATCTGCCTGGCCTGAAGTAACACTGGTATGTGCTGGTCGTAGTGTTGCAGAAAGGTTTTGGACGCTAACATAGTAGGAGGACGTACCTACTTATAGGCAACTTTTGACAGGGATATGCCTCTATAGTTTTTGCAGGACATATGATCGCCTTTTTTTGTAGATAGGGCATATGGAGCTATTTTACCAGTCGTCGGGCATACTTTGCTCCTCCCACAGTTGGTTGTTGAGCTGGTGCAGGCATGCTACCAGGACATCTCCTCCATACTTGAAGACAGCGGATTTGTTACTTAAGCTTATGGGTGGCTTTCTAAACCTCCTCAGTACTAGGTGTTGCTTGGACTAGATCTTCTTTGATTGGTCTCATGCTTTTTTGTTCTCCTGTCGCTTCCTCTACAAAATGTCCATTAAAAACTTGCTGGAAATGCTGCTTAAGCACGTCGACATTCCCCTGTGCTTTGGTGACTAGGTTCCATTCGCTATTTCGAAGAGCTTGCGTGCCGATAATATAGCTAGGTTCCAGTTGTTTGGCTTTTTTGTAGAACCGGTGGGTGTTGGTGGCGGTGCAAGACTTCTCGAGATACCTGAGCTAAGAGGCTGCTCTTTTCTTTCTGCGCAGGGTTTTTCTCTTTTCTTCCTTTTTCATGGTACTCCTCTCGTGATGGTCTTGTTTTCCGTTCAATAACGCGCATTCTTCATTTATTTATTTTTTTTGGGTGACCGAAAGCTGAAACTTGTGACTGGGGGTACGACCGAGAATTTCCCGGTCAATTGCTCACTGTAGTCTCGCTTTCTCAAATGTGCCAAGGCATGCAATGTTGAATTTCTTTCCTTGCGTGGTCTTCGTTTTCTTTTCGTTGGCCATTCGGGCTCAGAACTTCGTCACAGCAAGAAAGTGAACAGAGTCCACATTTGCACTTCCGAAAGTTCGCACGTCCCAGATGTTCGATGAGTGCCTTGAATTAGCAAGTCGTCGATTTGATTAGCGGTTCGACCATCTGGAGATCACCAGGTTGCTGTGCGTGTCCTTTACCTGAGTAACCTAGTGCTACTTATCACCGCATTATGAGCTGCAGCTTAGTCGATCCCAAATTATGACCCCTAAAAACTTAAATAACTGTGGTCAGGAGTTGTGTCACTTGCAAGGAAATGACGATTCCTCGAAAGTATCTGTTTTCATAAAAAAGTGCATGTAGGCCCAGGTTCAGCCTTAAAATCGTATATCTATCAATCATAATAGCATTGTTACCTAACTCTCGATATCAGTTCGTTTTGAAAGTAATAGAAGCTACTGTTTCGCTACCGCATGTAAATTTAGAACTTCACTTCGACCAAAACTGTCAAAAAATTACAAAACTCTAGATATCTGTCAGTATTACAAAAAAAAAAAAAAAAAACTGTCACATTGATGACGAATTTCAAATTATCTCCACCACCCATGGCGATGAGTGTCTCAGTTTACTTCTCTTACAATCGAATTAAAAAAAAAAATAATCAATATCTTGTTGATATTCAAATTTTGAAATTGAAACCGTTATGATTGACACATGAAAATTGACACATTGCATAAGGTATAGAGTACTCAAGACCGATCACATATCCATGTGGTGCTTTATGGGGATATTCGTAAAAAAAAAAAAAAATTAAAAATAACAAAAATAACCTCAACTAAGAAACCCTCATCGCTGCTTGATAGGTTGGTTCAACTTGGTGGTTGATATGAATAGATGTATTTAAGTTTGGGGAAGAAATAAATAAAAAAAAAAAACAAAAAGTGAAAAGCACGGGCCATAAGATTGACGAGAAACTAATCTCTTCCCGAAGCCCTGGCCTGGCGTGGCATGGCTTGACTTGGCCATCATCAGTCACACAAAGTTGGCCTGACAGAGAAGCAAAGCAACAGCAGCCGAAGCAGCAGCAGCATGATGCGGTTGCTCAGATTACATGTCGACGGTTTTGTCGGATAAGATTTCAAATAGATTTTTTTGTTTTGTTTTATTGTTGTTGTCTTCCTTTGACTTGGTTAAAGTTTTTTTTTAACAAAAGGGCGTCTTTGTTACAATCATTTAACAACAAAGCAAGTAAACTATCGCGACAATGCTTCATGGTGGTTAATGGTGGCAGTAATTGTAATTAAATATCGAATATAAAAAAACGCAAGCATATTGTAAACGATGCACAATTGCATATCAAACTGGACAAAATGGAAACATATCAAACAATGCCACTCACTCGCTAAGGTATTTAGTGGAAGAAGCGCATATTATACCTATGTGTAGACTTTTTGATTGAAGGAATCGTGTTGCGTGCCACGCTATATTACCACTGCTATATTTATGAGATGTGTCAAATGCAAGTTGAAATGTATCATAAATTGAAGGCAAATAATATCCCCTTGGTGAAGTGAAAATGTTTATTGTAAGTTATGCTTCCCTTTTGACGGTAAGTCAATCAATTTTAAGATTCCTCAGTTTGTTGATCTCTAAAATGCAAGTAAGATGAAATGCATTTCTACGTTTTTTTTTACTTTAGTTCAAGTCTAGTTTTTGTTGAAACCATGCAAAGTTTGTTGTTTGAGGCCCTCAGAAAAAAATCTAAAAGTATCAGTTAAACATTTTAAGGCTTAAATGTTGCAAATTGTGTGCGAAAAAGTGGAAGACATTTAGGAATACCCTGAGTCGTTAATCTTGATTCTAGAAGAAAAATTATTGATACATTCTTTATAAAAAAAATAGAGTATTCCATTGAAAAGTTCCTGTCGGTAAAAGTGCTTAAGCATAACAGGCTATTGATTCCAAACAAAAAGTCCCATACAAAGATGACATACCTATGTAAGTAGATTCAATTTAATATTTTTGTGACTTTTAATCCAAATGCATTTCGCCCTGGTACAACTATTGGGCTCATTAGTAAAATGTTGTTGTACCCAGGCATACAAGGCATAGTTTTTTTTTGTTCCACGAAAGCAAAAATTATAAATTTTCTTTGAAGTGACATAAGAAATTCGTAAACAAAATTTTTGTTTGGTTCATGTTCTGAAGAACGCCGTTTGACAAGCAAAATTGATTGATGATTACTGTAGCAAATTACTCGTATTTGAAGAAGTCTCCACTTCTTGTTTTTCTTACAGAACAATTAACCCAGTATGTATACGGAAAAAATTACATTTTTTTTGTTTCTTGATTCTTTTTGTAATTTCTTTCATTAAAACATTGCTTACTGCGATTTTGGTTTGCATTTTATTTTCGAAATTGCTAAACTCTCCACTAATATTTGGAAAAATACTCGTAGTTTCTTTACTAAAAGAAATTTAAAGAAATTTTTTAAAAGAAAAGTTTTGCAGCCGTTTTTGATAAAAAATAAATAGATTTTGTATTTTGCTTTGTTTTTGAAAGCATTCTATTGTTATTTTGGGGACTTGGAAAAATCAGTTTCACATCAGCTGCTTAGCTTCTATGCCTTAAGGAGAACTTATAAGAATACGCTAGGAATGTATTTGCGATTTTCCGTCGCACGATTATTCTGTCGCAAAATATAGAATCGATTTGAGGCTAGGACCCCATATGTGATTGTCATAAAGTGCTATTAAAAAATGTGAATCAAGAATACATTAAACAGCTTTTAATGTGAATGCAATCGCAACGTTTAATTATACTGTACTTGGATGACCGAGCTTCGCTTTTTTGATATTTTTTTAGCTTTGTTATCTCCTATTTTGTCTTACCTGTTTTGTGAGTTTTTTTTCCTTTGTTCACATAAGGGGCCTTTAAAATATTGAAATTGTGTCTGGTAGGTATAATTTTTTTAAAAAGTATTCAACGGATGTTTATAAGTGTAACTCCGCGAAATTAGGCCCCAGGAAATAAAGCCCTAGAAGAAAAAATGTAATAAAGCCCCCAATTGAGGTTATTTTTCTTAGTGATTCTATGTCCCAGTGAAATGAGGCCCCACCGCATTAAAAAGAAGGCCCAAAAAATAAATTAAATAAAAAGCCCCAACTTATTTTGTCTTTTCTTTCGAAAATAATATAATGCCATTATTTCTTTTTTATTTAAAAGTTTATTATCTAAACTGAAATAATGCCTCAAATTGTCGAACAGAACATCCCAAACTATCTATAACTACTTGGATTACGAGTATATGGATGAACCTAGTTCAATTTTTCCTCTTGTGCAAGGGTGTTGTTTTTCGCCCTTTAAATGCGTTTACGTCCCAAATAGCCATCTTTCGATTTTCTTGAAACTTAATACTTGACGGTTTTTAATACTTTTTAAATTATGTATTTTAAAAAATATTTTATTTTTATGCAAAGCTACCTTCTTAGATGTAGAAGGGGCCTTTAATAATTTAACCGAATCCATTCTTGAGGCCCTCGTTGACTTTGGGGTAGAGGACTACATCAGAGAATGGATAATATCCATGCTCAACGACAGGTAATGCAAACTCGACCAAACACGTTAGTAGAGAAACACCCAAGGGTGGGGTTCTTTCACCACTCCTATGGCTACTAGTCATGAACGAAATCCTCGTTAAACTGGAGAAATGTGGTGTGAAGGCGGTCGCATATGCGAACGATTTAATGATATTGGAAAGTTTACTCCTGTGATTAGCAAAATCACAAAAATGGCTCTAAGCTGTGGTCTAGGAGTCAACCAGAGCAAAGCTGAGCTGATGCTTTTTACTACCAAACTAAAATACATATCTTCACTCCACCCCGTCTTTACGGCCAACCACTCTCACTATCAACCAGTGCAAAGTATCTTAGTGTCATCCTTGACCCTAAGTTAAATTGGAAAACAAACATCAAAGATCGGGTCGAAGGAAGGCCTGCATAGCTTTCTATGCTTGTAGCAAAACATTTGATACAAAATGGGGTCTTCAATCGAAGATGATTTTGTGGACGTATACAGGCGCTGTACGGCCGATTCTAACTTATGGTTCGATTGTCTGGTGGCCCGAACTAAACCGAGCATATAACATCGACAAACTTAAAAAGGTTCAAAGAACAGCTAGCGTTGGTAGCTCTTCGATCTTGGCCAACGGAAGCCTTAAGCGTTTTTATGCACCTTTTACCACTTGATCTGCACGTTAATTATCTAGGATCTTGCAGTGCATTAAGACTCAAAGAATCAAATTGTTGGGTTACCAAGCCCTATGGTCTTACCAATATCACAAATTTGACTCCCACTGAATTTTTTTCAACTTCTACTGACTACTGAGTCTTATTCCCATCCAGAAAAGACTGGGATGATGACGTCGTGACGAGAGACTTCGACACAACTATCTATACTGATGGCTCAAAGATGAAGTGTGATGTTGGTTCAAGAATCTTTTCTGAGTCTCTTAATATCTCAAGGTCCTTTCGTTTACTCGATTATTCTGGTGTGTTTCTAGCTAAAGTACTTACAATTAGGGAGGCATGCTGGATACTTAAACTAGATCGACACCAAAATCGTAATACAGCTATCCTCACAGACATTCAGGCAGCTGTCAAAGCCATTGATTCGGCTACATCATCCTCTAAAGCAATGCCGGGAGGAGCTCGCAACCCTTAATATTAACCTCAAGGTCACTCCTATCTTGGTTCCTGGCCATAAGCGCATTAAGGGAAATGAACGGGCAGATGAACTGGCCAGGTAAGAATCAGCCCTACACAGCTCACTTGCGGAAGGAGTCAACATTTCCCTGGGAGTTGTGAAGGGCAATTACCTGTCAATCTTCCTTAGTAAATCCAATCGTAGGTGGAATAGCTTGACCGAATTCAAAATATCCAGAAAGCTCTGGCCCGCCTATAATAAATCCCGTACAATTGATTTGTTATGTAGACCCAGGCGAGACATAGCTAGGGTCGTTGCAACCTGTACTGGACACTGGCCAGTAGGGGAACATGCAGTGAGACTGGGTATTCCTTACCATACTCACTGCCGTAGCTGCAATGATCAGCAAGAAAAGGAAACAGTCCTTCACTTTCTTTGTAAATGAATGAATTCTCTGGCTAGAATGAGAGCACATTCGTTTGGAGTGGCATTTTTTGACGACCTCAATGAACTTTCTGAAATGAAAATCAAAAACTTGATTTCCTTTCTTAAGGATCGGTTAATTCTGTATCATGTTCCCCCCCAGACCCCAAGACCGTGAGTAATCGGAATACAGGCCTTTGCTGGGTTTCATGATGCTCAATAACAGCGATCATCGGTTGGATCCTTCGCGCTCCAGTAGTTCTGCTATTTACTGAGCTTGGCATATCGCAGCTGGCTTTGGGCGAGATGCGATCCAATCGACCGAGTGTCTTAAGTCCCGCCTCTTGACGTTGCTGATAAGACAAAATATACTAAAACCATATTCCAAATCCATTCTAATTCTAACCAAAGAACTCTGGGCTCATGGTGGATGCTGATTTCCACTGGAAACCTCCGGTCATGTCGAGTGGGCAGAGGCCCAGATGGAAATCTCGCATTCAATCATGTATCTGGAAGACTCCTGAAGGAATCAAGTCGAACGAGTTATGGTATTAAACGGTGTTACGCCCGTGCTACCATTTCTTCCAACCTACCTTTATGCAAAGCCAAAGGTACCTTCCATAAAAATGCTAAGAAAACCGTAGAAGAAAATCTCATTTTTATCAAAAACGAATCTTTGACCAAATTTTTTCTGTATGTTGAAAATAAAACGTTCTATTATAAAATGAAAAGAAAAATGCTCGGTACTTTAGTAAAAACTACAAACTCACACCATGTCAATTTAAAACAATCCGTTTCATATTATTTTTACTAAAATATTTCTTTTGTTTTTGTTTACTCAGATTTCCAGCTTTAAACAAGATTTCAAATTCCAATGTTTTTTCAATAAAATAAATCAAAACAGCTCTCCAAAATTGTGTTTACCTCTTTGATGAGAACCCAAGCTTTCATTCAATATCTAAATACTCAACATCTAGTCCTCTAGTTTCTTGTAGAACATAAATTATTTCACTAAACTATCAACTATTAACACAAACAGCCCCACTAAATCAGCCCTGAGGTATAACTCCACTGCGCGCATATTTTTTGTCGTCGACGAAGAAAATACCCACGGTAAAGTTTCTTTTCCATCAACCTTTCCCTCTTCAATCCGCTTTTCAATTCTACATCACAGTTTTCAGTTTGGGTTCGTTCTTACTACGCCGTAAATCTTTTTCAATTACTCCTTCAAGGAAAATCAATCCGTGTGTCTTCTCATCAACGAAATCTCCATCCATATGTATGTATGTAGCTATACCATGGCTATGTGGACTTTTTAGACTTATGCAAGTAAAAAAGTAAGAGAATATTACTCTATCGAGATTGTGAACTGCTGTGAGTACAATTTGCGTGGAAATTTTCCCATTCGTGATGGCCTCGAGAAAATGTTTTGTTTCTTTTTTTTTTTAAGAAAAACTGCAGAACTAAGCAAAAAAATGGAAAAAAAAAGAAATCCTAAAAAAGCCAAAGTACGATTTCATCAATCGCTTGTAGCCTACGTCAGTGTTGATGGCGGGCTTTCGACTCCCCTTCGACAGCCCAACGCCGCAGCATTACGTTGCGGAACAAAAAAAACATCGCACAGTGGAACAAAAATTATAAAAAGTAAAATAAAAATTTTAAAGAGTTTTTGACCATAATTAAACCTTAAGTTTTCTGATCTGATTACGCACATATATGAATATGTGCTGCTTTTCTAAATGCTCTGATTTTGAAATAGAAAAAAAACTTTGCAATATTTATTTTTGTAAACCTATTTTTTTTTTCAACTCTTTCATGCAAGCTGTCCACTGTGCATCGCAAATGTATGGTAATATTTTTTGTTGTGATTTTCTCTCGTTTCAAATACTTTTTTTCCCCATCCTTTCTTCTGTCTGACGGAAAATTATTTTCTCATTTCCATGGAAATGAGATTTGATAAATTTTCTTTCGCAGCAGGCCGACATGCACAACATCAAGTTAGTATCTTTTGAGCCTTTTTTTTGTCTCTCAATCTGAAACAAACATTTTGGGCTAAATAATGCTGGCGGGATGATTGTAAGGCTAAAGCCTACAGTACATAGAGGATATATACATATATTTTTACAATTTTTCTTAATTTTTAAAAATAATTTGTCTGTGTTAAGAAATATGGAACATAAATGTGCTACAACGGTAGGAGTTATGATGATGATAAAAATGGTGCTATTCGACTAATGGTTCTTCATTATTTTGTTCAATTTTATCTATTGTTGATTTAAGCTTAAGTTTGAGAAATGTATCCTTTTGTTGAAGATTTTTTTTTTGTAGAGCTTTGTAAGTAACATTCTATTTTGCTAATCTGTTAATGATTGTTAAAGGGACCTCAAGAAACGCAAAAAATGCGTGAATTCTCAAAAGATCACATTCAATTGATTGCAGTGAAATGAACGGGGGAAAAAAGATTGCAATCATTTCAATGTCAAACGAATGGTGTTTGTAAAGGGTTTTTCAACAGGGACGCTACAAAAGTAGAGCGACAAACAGCAAACGACGCCATATTTCTTGCTGCTCTTTTGACATTTCTCTGCAGTAAGGTTTGCCATTTCAAGATGGAAAGATATATGAGCCAACAACCAGTCGAAATTATTAAAATTTACTACCGAAATTCGGAGTCAGTGGCCTCAACGTTAAGAGCGCTACGTCCAATTTATGGTCGACATAATCGTCCTAGCAGATCAACAATTGAGCGTCTAGTGGAAAAATTTGAATCCACAGGCACAGTACAAAATGTTCCCGTGCCAGGACATGTGGTTCCAACAGAACGGCGCCACAAGCCACACAGAGAAGGTTACAATCAATTTATTGGAAACCAAATTTGAAGAACGTGTTATCTCACGAAATGGTCCAGTCGCTTGGCCGCCTGGTCGTGCGATTTGACGCCGTTAGACTATTTCATGTGGGGCTACGTCAAGTCTATGGTATATGCCAACAAGCCAGCGACGATTGATGAACTTCGTACGAATATGGAACGTGAAATTGCAGCAGTATCGGCCGATTTATGCTTGAAAACCATCGAAAATTGGGTTCAGCGTCTGGACTTCTGCAAGCGTGCCCGTGGTGGCCATGCAAAAGAAATCGAATTCCATACATAATGGCATCGAACGTACTTTCACAGGAATAAAGAATTTCATTGATATCCAAAACCGTTTTTGTTTTATTTAAAAAAAAACTTTAGTAGCGCTCTTATTGAAAAACCCGATATAAGGACACGAGTTCATGCACAGATAATTAATTACACGGGTAGCACGTGTATTTAACTACAAGTTCATTAGAGGGCTCTAGTTGAAACATTTGCTATCAAAAGCTCTATAAGCTAAAATCCTGAAAGCTGCTTAGCAATAACTAAAGAAAAAGCCTTAAGAACTACCATCAACTGGTAACGCTCTGAACTGTGGCCCAAATTACGGCGTCAGTGATCGAGTGAGTGATCAGTGATCGAATTAACCAGTAACCACTTCAAATTTAAATATACTGGATTGCTCGAAAAGTGAGCGTTAATGCCAAACCCACATAATTCAGTCGCTTATTGCTCGATTAGTTCTGCGGTAACTCGGCCCCTGCTACAACAGTGGTGGTATTAAAAAGAGGTAAATTCATAAGAAAAACTCTTTAAAAAACGGTACCTACATTTGTGCACGTTTCAAGATATTTATAAAATAATTTTTACTTTGTTTCTTTCACATTTTTTTTTGTGTAGAATATAAGACAAAAGCTACAATTTCTCCTTCACATTTTTTCAAAAAAAAAAACTTAATGTTTTCGAGAAATTAGCAAAAATACTGAATTTTATCCCCTTTTGACCATTCTAAAATGTTTTGGCCCTTCCCAAAAACTTCTCCAAAATTCAACTTTATCGCATTTTTTTTTTAAGTTCAAGTCTAAATTTTATGAGAAAGAGATTCTATAATAGAATTTGACAGTTTATTGCTTGACAGAGAAGTGAAAAACTACATTTTGACTTGTGTGGAATATTTCGTTCCAAATATCATCAAAAAGTCCTAAAACTGCCGTTTTCGGAGTAGAAAATAAAATCTAAAAAATCCCAAATTTCAGAGTTATTTATCAATCTGCATCTTTTCTATACTTTTTTACTTACCTTCTATACTTAAAATGCCGTCATAACATAGAATAGACTACAAGTTTTATACACAGTACAGTAGAAATTCAAAATTTTGTATCAAAGAGTTTTCGAAAAAAAAGGTAGTACCTTAATCGTATTAGCAGTACGGCAAGCAGCAACAGGAACCAGTGTTTTTTGAAAAAGCTCTCCCATATAAGGCTTGTACTGCAAATATAAATTGGACAAAGTATAGATCATCAGAAAAGGTCTGTTTGTTTCAGTGATTGGTCAGCCATAGATTTTTTGTTGTGAATATTTATCTTTTATGCCTAAAAAAATTCGTGACCTTGAACAAAAAAATCTTGAAAAAGTCATTAAAAAAATCTATAGCAGACCTATTACTAAAACTAGCTGACCATTTATACAGGTCTTAGGGCCTTTCAGGTGGTATTAATATTTTTGTAAATTTCTTATGAATGAGGTGCCAAAAATTATGAGCTTGAACAAAAATTTAAAAATATAATTTTTAAAAAAATCTATGGCTGACCAAACATTAAAACTAGCTGAACTTTTTTATAGATCAAGAGATCCTTCAGATGGTAAAAAATTTTTGCAAATTCCCCATAAATGAGGTGCCAAAAATCGCTATGACCTTGATTTTTTTTACATTCATTAAAAATGTATAAAAAAAACATGTATGGTTGACCAATTACTGAAAATAGCTGAAAATGGCATACTTCTTAGTCTGACCTCGATTTCCAGTCGCTGTCACCTAAAAACAGAAATAATTTTCCCGCCTCTTGCGAGGAAAGACCAAATCCTCCAAGAGTTTACTTGGCATAAATAAGTGCTTCTCATCTAACCGTTCGGACTCGGCATAGGTCCCCTCCATTCCTAAGTCACTAGGCCCTAGTTCTCCACGAGCTCTTGCGCAATCTAATTTATTATTTTTAGCTTTTACTTTTTTTTACGTTACTCAAATGAGGTGCCAAAAGTTTTTTTTGTGACCTTTTGAAGGGAATTTTAAAAAAATGTGATACACTTTTTTTTTATTTCCCATTAATGAGGTGTCAAAAATCGCGCGTGACTTTGTGTGACCTTGAGAACTTAAAGCCTGGATTACATGTTATCTAGGGCTGCTCACTTGCCATTTTCGATTTTTAACAACAAAAAAAAAAGGTTTTTTATAAGACTGCTTTATGCCGTTAATTTTTTAAAAAATTCGCGAATTTGCCTGAAATTTATAAAAAATGAAAGTTGCACTATTTTATGCTCAGTTTATTATAACGGGTGATTTTTTACCTGGTTTCGTTTTGACAACACTGGTTTTGACAGCTGACGTGTGTTTAGTACCTTGTGTCACTGTCAAACAGCTTCAGTTTGGTTTGCAATTTAACCATAGATCGTCTTACAAATGAACAACGCTTGCAAATTATTGAATTTTACTATCAAAATTCGTGCTCGGTTCGAAATGTTCATCGCGCGCTGCTTCCATTTTATGGTCGGCATTCTCGACCTTCTGAGCAGTCTATTCGGAAGATTGTGACCAAATTTCGTACCAAATTTACTTTGTTGGACATTAAACCACCAACACGTTTACGTACTGTGCGTAGTGAAGAAAATATTGCGGCCGTATCAGCTAGTGTGACAGAAGACCGCGAAATGTCGATTCGGCGCCGTTCCCAGCAGTTAGGCCTTTGTTACAGCACTACGTGGAAAATTTTGCGGAAGGATTTGGGCGTAAAGCCTTTTAAGATACAGCTGGTGCAAGAACTAAAGCCAGCCGACCTACCACAACGCCGAATTTTTGGTGAATGGGCTCTTGGAAAGCTGGCCGAGGATCCGCTTTTTTATCGAAAAATTGTGTTCAGCGATGAGGCTCATTTTTGGTTGAATGGGTACGTAAATAAGCATAATTGCCGCATTTGGAGTGAAGATCAGCCAGAAGCATTGCAACAGCTACCAATGCATCCCGAAAAAGCCACTGTTTGGTGCGGTTTATGGGCCGGCGGCATTATTGGGCCATAGCGTTACTGTCAATGGTGAACGCTACCGAGCGATGATAACAAACTTTTTTTTGCCCGAAATGGAAGTTCTTGACTTGCATGATATGTGGTTTCAACAAGACGGTGCCACATGCCACACAGCACGCGAAACAATGGCGCAATTGCGAGGCGAGTTTGGTGAACAGTTAATTTCACGTTTCGGGCCGGTCAATTGGCCGCCTAGATCGTGCGATTTGACACCATTAGATTATTTTTTGTGGGGGTATGTCAAGGCTAATGTCTATAAGGACAAGCCCGCTTCGATTGACGCACTGGAAGCCAACATCCATGCATTCATTCGTGAGATACCGGCCGATATGTGTGAAAGAGTATGCCAAAATTGGACTCAGCGGATGGGCTACCTGAGACGCAGCCGCGGTCAACATTTGCATGAAATTATCTTTAAACATTAAATTGCAAGGTTCAAACTATCGATTCAAATAAATGTTTCATTCATTTTTTTGAATTTTTTATGTTTTTTTTTTTAAGTTCTAAACCTCTTAAAAAAATCACCCGTTATAAGCTGCAGAGATAAACAAAATTTTAAGGTTAATATTAGATGAAAAAATCTGCAAAGAAAGATGCTTTTTTGAGAGAGAAAGAAAGAGATAGATACAGAGATTATATTTACGTGTGGTGAGAAAGTTTATGTGCAGTTGAATTAATACTCGTTGATAACAACAAAGTTGTTGTTTATTGCAGTTGATATTATTTTATGAATCAGAGTTATGTTATTAAGTATTATGTCATTATGACTTATTTTTATTGGAATTCAATACTTATTTCAGAGACTTTTGTTGATAATTTTTTACATTAAATTTTTATCTATGCTTATTTGGATATGATTTTTGAATCAAAATAACATCCATGATATTGAATAATATAATGGTAGTCAGTAAAGGTTGCGACTGTGATGTTTTCCTTCTTCAAATAAAAAAAGAAAAACATTTCAATGTTAGTAGCTTTAAAGTATTTAATTGAATATACATTTTTTTCTTTCATTTATTATTATGTTTTCTCGAAAAACTTTTTCATTTAATCATTTTTTAACTTTTAAATAGTTTTTTTTAATGAACATGCCGTAAATGTATGTTTTCTTTTTAATTTGGCAACAATTTAATTAATTTTTTGATTCTTTTTAAACAGAAAGTGTAGAACAAAAACAATGTATTCATCTCTGAGAGAATATGGAGCAAACAAAAAATCCCACTTAATTACCCATCCTTTCAAGATACCATAAGAGAAAGTTTTCATCTTATTTTTTTGTTTGTTTCTTCGCTTAAAGTTTTCAACGGGTAACACTTTTAAAAGATAAACCCCTTTTTGGCAATGAGAATTTTGTTGAAAATGTGTAAAATGGAGTTAAATTATTTTTTAAGTTTATGTCCTCTGCAGGAATTTTTCTATAAAAAAGTCTATTTAATCCTTGTTAGAAAAACAAACAAAAGAATTTCATTCAAAAGGGATTCCGTCGCCATCATCATCATCATCATGACCTCCATGATAGTTGACGTAGAAGATGACATTTTTCTTCCACATCTCTTAACAACAATACATTTTAACCGTCAGACAAAATACATTTACCCGTCACAATATAAATCACAATAAACTTCAACCTTTTCGACTAACGTCAGCATTGTCTCAGCCAATTTTTGCAACCCGCAGCTCTTGAAAGTAATCTCATCGCTACTTCCTTTGATCCACAAAAAGACAAAAACAACAACAAAAAAAACATGGTCGGGTTGATTTGGGTAGCGGCAAGAGGGGCCCTGTCCGTTACTTAAAGCCCACACATTCATTCGTCGTTAATTGCCCGCAATTATACAATGAAAAAGCCTCTCATTCCTTGACTTGTTGTTTACAGTTGCAAATTAATTACTCGCAAATTCTTAAACGAATGCATGATGATAAGTCATACTAAGTATTTGTTCTATATATACTTATTCGTCGAGGCTCCCCATGATGCTAATGATGGACTCTTATTCGAAGTCCTCCTTCACCCTTTTTGATGTGATATATGTTTAATTGTATATACCTACTTCAGCAGTTTCAGCAGACGACCTCGTGCCCCTTTTGCCGATGGGATGTGCGTCGTATTGCTTTAAGTCGGTTGCTCGGAGAAGCCTTTGGTTTTGAACAGCAGCAAGCGCCAATTAACTTTTTTGCAATCAAATTGATTTTTATAGAATAGATGTTGATTTTATGTGTTGGCCTCTGATCGAATTGAAAAAAGAAAGATGTCAAGGAAGGACTTAGTTTATTAAAAGGGCGCCATTGGTTTTCCAGCAGAGTAGGTTTAAATAGAGGTTTTTACTTTCATGACTGAAAAAAAAAATTAAAATGGGGCAGTACATTATATACAAGACATTATCGCTTCGTTATAAAATTAAGCATAACCTAGTTTGGAATAACCTTACGCCCCTTTTGGTTCACATTACATCATCAAAAGTCCGCTCCTGTAAAATTGTTTAATAATAATTAATTAGTTCTTTATTTTATTACATATTTTTGCGTTCATGTGACATCATGCTAGAAATAATATGAATTGTACAAAGATCTAGAAGCCACGTGAAGGGCAATTGTCTTTTAACAATGTTAATTCAATTCTTGAGTGAAATGATACTTTTTGGCTAATGATTCCATCCAGTCTTGCTATTCTTACCGTGCACGACTTATTGAATCATAATTTTCCAAGTTGATTGATTTGTATGTCATAGAAAATATTTGTGATGACTTCATTTATACATTCTACTATATAAGCCTTATTAAATGTTAATTATTTATACGAATATGTATGACAAATAGGATTCTGAAGAGCTTTTTTTAACAATTCTGATGTATGCTCCTCCAGCTTATAATATTCGCGGAACAACGAGTCGTTTATACGTTTAATTCCATTTTTAAAACAAATTTTATTGTAAATGCGTTGGTTTTTTACACCGCCGAAGGTCTAGTGATCGATGCCCTGACATTGAAACCAAGGTTCGTAAAACGATAAAATATGATTCGTTCTCTCGTGAAAAATTTCCAAAAAAAGAATTTTATTTTTTATTCGATCGCGAATCTTATTTTTTGGTTCATTTAAAATAAAATTCGTTTTCGCGATCGAATTTGATAAGATCTGTAAAATATGGTTCGTTCTCGAATTTATCATGCGAGAACTATTAAAGACCCATTCACGAATCGTTTAAATAAGAAAGAAAAATTTAATTTTAAAAAAGAGAAGGTTTGGAAAAAACAATCGAAATACTCGGAACTTCGTTGTTCCTTGAGTGATTTCAATGAAATTAACAGGGGCGGTAGGTGATATGAAATTTAAAAAGGATTAAATACAAGACTGGGTCCACGTACTTGCTCTTATGTTCAAAACGCTCAGGATTTGAAAAAATTAAAGGCAGGGAGGGACATGAAAATTATGAGAGAGAAATGTGTAAAAGCCAGAGATCAGAAATAAATGTCAACCTATATTTTCAAGCGGTTTCTCTGCAAGGTTTACTACGTTCGTTTAAAAATATTTCGATTTTGGTTTGAGGTTTATTTAAAAAAAAAAAAAAATTGCTATCGGGTGAGATTTATTTTTTATTTTAATAAATATCTCTCAATGGTTGAGTTTTTCCCGAAAAAAAAAATTGGAAAGGTAAAGCTTTAACCTTTTTTGCTAAATATAAACCAAAAATGGTTTGTATTGCACAAAATCACTAAAAATCAACAAGTAGGTATTCACCGATGACTAAAACGCATAATAAACTACATTTCTTAATGCTGGACCAAAAAATATAAACATTCATACTATCCTGGCTTGTAAACTTTCAAATAGGTACAAGTATCTCGCGATGGTCTTCTGAACGTGATTTTCACTGTCGTGGTCATTGTGTTCGTCTCGCAGCGTTTTTGCCATGCCCGTTTACACGGGAATCTGTGTCGTGGTTTTCTCGCTAAGTTTTCGCTTTGGTCTCGCTGTGACATTTACACTTGACTTTTGCCATTCAAAATATTTTAACGTCATCTCGCTTTGGTCTCGTGCGGTGCATTGCCAAGTGCATTAGGCCCATCACTACCTAGCTGTAGTGGGAAGTTCTTACTTATTTGGTGACGATCAGGCTTGAAACGATTTAAACCCAATTTCGATTTATTGCTTATTTGAAAAAACTTTGGCGAGGCTATAGCGAGACAGCAAAGTTACAACAAGACGAACATAATGAACAACACACTGAAGACCACGTTCAGACTTTTTATCACGCTTTTAGCTGATTTAAACCTTTCTGAAAAGTATTTTTTTTTTTTAACTTTGGCAAGAAAGTTGTAAAAAAAATTGATCCTGCCGTTTAGACTGTAGCTAAACAGACAGACGGAAAGAATTGTGAGACCCACTTTTTTCGTCTTCCATTTCCGTCTCAGAGCCGACAGAAAATTTTGGGATTGATGTATAACGAAGATCGGAGTAAAGGGGATTATAGGTAGGTACATGTATCGTGATTTAGAAAATTTAGTGCCTGGGAAATTTTTTTCAGCCGTTCCGAAAAGTGCTAGGTCCCCATTTTTATATTCAGGGCTATAACCTCTTTAAATCATTTAAAAAAAAATAACTATTTTTTCTAAACATAGACACCTCAATCTTGACTGTCCAATTAATATTACTCACAAGATAACTATAACCATTTTACGTTAACGTTATCATTCCTTTTTTTAAAATTTTCAGCAAAACAAAATCAGCCAATAAAGTCTCCACAAGAACGCCGATAGAGTTAATAAAAGTTAAAAAATAAAGCTTAAATCATGGGTTCTATTTGTCTGATTACCAAGATAAAAGTCTTGAGGCTTAGGGAAGATGACAGAGCATCATTTCCTATCTTTAAAAGTGAATTGAAGCCAGTGTTAATGACTGTATAACATATAAATAAAACCAAGCTAGTTTTACCTCCCACTCCACAAAAGGCTGAAAAAAACCTGCCAGACTTTTGTATTGGATATCACAATACATGTACCTATAATCCCTCATATTCCGATTTTGGTTTTACATCCACTCCCGAATCTGGATGTTGGCTCTCGGTCTATAAGGACAAGCCTGATTAAAATCTGGAGTTCAATTTTTTTTCGAATGCATAACTTGCCATATAGTAGCTAGCAGACCTCAACAGTCTCTTTTAGTTAGAATCCGTACTAGTCAGAACTCAGTGGGAACTCACATGAGCACATTTTGGGTATCAGCTCAACTGACTCATGCAAAGGGTGCCGGACAAAAAGGCGGAAGAGGATTTGTCTCACTTCCTTTGTGAATGTCCAAGCCTAAGCTAGAACTAGAAGAGATGTCCTCTGAGAAAACTTCTTCGACGGACTGGGGAGGTCCCTAAAAAGCATCCTTAATTTCATTCAGAAATCTGGATGGTTCAAGTATAGGCACTAAGATTTACACTAAATCCATCCCCTAATTTTCTCATTCCTACATTGCCCACACAATCTGGGGAGTCAAATGGATCACTTGAGATCCGAGTGAGATGTTACAAACAAACAGAAAAACAAACATTTTCATTGACATCCGCCTTAAAAAGCCAACAATGTTTTAGAAAAAAAATAGATAAGTCCAATCAAAATTTAATAACTACAACAGCTCTTCCGAACAAGGTACAAAAAATGGTATTTCCGAAATACATAAATATCTGCCAACTTAAGTTACAAGTTGACGAAAACATACATACCGCAACAAATAATATCTATCCTATACACGTGGGTTGAAGTTACATGAAGAATCAACTGGTACTAACGAATTCATATTGACGTTAAGACAATCGCCTTTGAGAAGTTTTTAAATGCAACGATTCCTACGCGCAGATTTATTAACCCAAACTGCCACAAGACGTCTCCTGACATCACTCTTGTGTTCTTCTTATTCTCGTTTATCAGTAAAAACATCAACTACGTACTTACATTCAATTCGACATCGACAAACTCTTGTGGGTTAACACACGCGAATCCAATCAAAATCGAAATCGACTTCAACGAAGGAACACGATTGATGATGTCGACCACATGGTTTCATCACAAACATAGATAGATGCTTTTTAGCTTCAGGGTGGAGACAGACAAATTGGAGTTTGGGAGTTTTGCTCGCCCACCTGATCACTAGTGAGGACTTGGGAGAAGAAATAAATGTAGTTGGATTTTTTTTTTCAAATGTGATTAGTTCAGGAAAAAGATTGATTGAGTTAGGAGGGCCATAATATCTTTCTTTGAAGCGGTTTTCGTAAGAATTTGAAAATTTGTGTGGAAATATTTAATGAACGAAAATTGACAGCAGGTCTCCTTTGAACTAAGTTTACATTTTAAGTGCTGTGTAGAATAGATTGAATTTTATTTTTTGCCAAAAGAAAATCTTTTCTTTTCTGTAGAAATTAAAGGCACCACTGCTACAGAAATTGGTAAAGCTACGAGTATTCATCAATCACAATGCGATCTAATAAAACACTTGAATGAATTATAGGAAAATATAGGTTCCCCAAAATTTAGTTCGTAATGTTATGTTAATGTTTTACGATTGATTTAACTTATTTTATGTGGAAATATTAGTTCATAGTTTGAAACAATAAAACCAGAAGCTCTCTTTAACAGACGATTTCATGGAGACAAGGGTTGCCGTGCATCGAAAATTCTGAGAAAAACATGAAGTTTTCTGTTTAAACTACGATGGGGTTTATCTCCGCCCCGGTCTCCAATTTTCTTTTCAGGGTTCCTCGTCTTCTTTATATATCCGTCTCTCTCTCAACAAGTGAAAAATGCAATGCACAACATTTTTCCAACACCACACGCTCTCTTTTTAACTTGTCCTGAACCTAGTAAGACCCCTAATTGTTTGTACATTTTTGTACATGCATTGATAAATAATAAAATTTTACTGGCACATAAAGAGCCTAACGGTATACATTGGTAAAATTTAGAATACAAATAACAGTTGGTTTGGGTTTGTCGTCCTCGAGTTGTTATGTCCCGGTTGTTATATCCAGTGGCAGTACATTTATTAAGGGTGGGGGATAGAGTTGGCGTTTAGCCACGGTAACCTGGTCTGAACCTGTGTCAGAGTAGAACTGTCCTGCTTCATCGTTGGTTGTTGTTGTTGTATCCAAAATTTCCTTGACACCTGGGTACCTTTGATTCTGGATGTCGTTGTTGGTTTATCATCCTTCTCATCAGTTCATTAGGGTAGTTTGCGATATTTCTATCCATAGTTTATCTGCAGATAGCATTAAGTACTTGTCCAGGGAGACAACCCTGGCTTCAGAGTAGAGTTGCTCGTTCTTGATATGTTTGCGCCGCTGACGATCGAAATGAAGCCCAGAGCATATCCTTAAAATTTCCCTTTCAAACTTTGTAGTTCCTTCATAGCTGTTTTGGAGATGAACCAAGCTGGGAAGATGTAACTATGATCACCGGTCTCAGAAGTTATTTGTACATTAAAACCGGCTAAGCCCCGATCTCTTTTTCACCAGCGGCCAGACGCAACGAAAGGCAAAATGTGCTTTCTGGTTGAAGCTCAGACTTTGTTCTTGTAATTCTTGTAATCGGTTTCTTGGAAACAGATCTAACTCTTTGAACGGCATTTTCACTTTTTTTTTCTTTTTACTTTGAAAAAGGTATAAGAAATTAATTAAATAAGAACCATCCACTTTCACGCCCATTTTTCTTTCGCTTTGTTTCTCGGCAACCGATCGTTAAGATGACATTTTCAGACTTGGTTCTCCTTAGCTGGAAGAAGTGACTTTAATGAAATCCACCAACTGCCTCTCATATTTTGTTCCTAAATCTTGGTTTCTCGGAAACACCTCCAATGATTTTGTAACAGCATTGTTTTCCTGCTATAATGTTTTGATGCAGAATTTATTTTTTTTTTGTTTGTGATTGAGGCAAGACCGAAACCAGACGAGACCGATACTGATACTAGACTTTGTTATACGAGACCAATCGAGATTCGAGATTAAGTTATACGAAACCGAGACGATACTAAAATTTTTCGTTTTTGACGAAACCGAGACGATTCTTACAAAAGTTTCGTTTGGTTTGAAATCGTGGCCAGCCCTAGACACCTGTCAATGGAGATAATTATGAGTTACATTGTGAGCGAGTCGTCAGCGAAGAGAATGTTCTCGCATTCACTTGAGATTGGTTGGTTGTAGGTCATGATATTGTAGAGAACCAGCTCTGATGTTCTTCATTGTCAATTTTCAGTTCTCCAGTTGAACGAAAATGTTCCTGGAAAAAATAAGAGAGACAATAATTTGTATTCGTGCTGAAGGAAAGCTTAGTAAGCAGAGTTTGTCGATAAGAGCTTCAATCCATACACTGTCGAATGCTTTTTCGACACCCAGAAAGCATCCGATTGTTGCTTTGAGCTGTGGCAATATCATTATGATGAAATTTCAGGAGCGGATGCAGAGTAGAATGTTTTTTCCGAAAACGGAACTAAAGTCTGGGATGATGTTGTTCTCGTCACAGAACTTCTTGAGCCTCCTGAGTATTAGCTCTTCTAAGATGTTACTTAGGTTATTTTGGAGGGGTATGTAGCTGGTAACCATGTTCCCTTTACCTTTCTTGGGAATCGCCATGATTTTTGCAGTTTTCCATTTCTGGAGGAAATTACTGTTGTTGGTGCAGTTGTTTAGGATGATGGCCAAGAAAACCATTACTGTTTGTGGAAATATCTTTGGGATGAAGTTGAATACCCCATCCGGCCCAACTGACTTCTTTGGTTATGAGTTACTTATAATCTCAGGTATCTCCTCTAGGCTGCTCAATTTCGGGTTGTCGACTTGAACAATCGCAGGATTGTAGTCACTAAACGTTTCTCTATTCAAGTTGGGCATTAGTGTCTGATGGATGGATGCTTCAATTTCGCCTAGGAAGACTGGATCATCAGATGAACTGCCCGGAAAGTTTCCTTCAAATTTGGTAGCGAAGGCTTGAACTTTATACTGTATCGTTGGTACTCCTCCACTGGTGGCTATGATCGTCTCAGGTATTGGTGATCTTTGACAAATCAGTCCGTTAATGATCTTGAAGTTGTCAGGTCCAGATTTGATTGACTGCAGTCTCTTCTGAAATTGGTTGTGTTTTGTGACATTGGATAGAGTTCGGGAACATAATGTTGACGCACTGAAGCTCACTCCACACTGTCTGGTTGTTACTTTTGGTTGTGTTTAGATCTGATTCGTGGATCCTTTGCAGACGTTTTCCGAGTCGTTGCCTATGTACGAGTACTTACAGGTTTTGGATATGTTCGGAAAGGTGCTGATATCTATTCTTTGACGTCTTGGGATGCTCCAGTGCCTTCGCAACAGCCAATTTCAGACTGTCAATGGCTTTGTGAATTTCATTACTCTGCAGGTTACTATTTTGCGCTAGAAGTCCTATAGTGTCTTCAATGTCTGTTTGTTACCTGTCTTCATTCAACACTGGACCAAATATCCTGCATAAAAAAAATTCCTTTAGAAATAATTAAGTACATCGGCTCCTTCTTTCCGCTAATCGTTCAACACTCCGGTCTCCGGTGGTGGGACTGGGTGTTTGAGAGTTTTGTACAGCTTTAACTTCGTCTTATATTGAACTTAAATTTTCGTTCTTATTTTGGTGAACGTTGTTCGATGTTTAAATACGAGTATGAATGTGTATATCTATTTATATACTGAAAATCCAAAGTGGCTTTAAGTGACAAGCAAGTCATAATCTCACTTGTTTTACAGATCGGGAGTTGACAGTCCAGTTATCCAGAGTTCTTGATTTATGATTCTATGCATGCACCCTATAAAAGCATCCCGCTAAGTTATAGCTAGGTCTTCCTTTTCTATTACTAAAAGTGGGTTCTTTTCTTGTCCTATTACTGGCTCTATATGGCTCCCATTATGTACCTGCTAGAATTGATGCTTAAATTGATTCACTATGCTCCCATAATTACTTTTTTTGAAGACTATGCGCTGCGGGCTTTAAGCCAGCAAGGCAGGTTTTGCCTATAAAACCTGCGGTTTCCAATTCGTTCGGGAAGCTCTTCTATGTTCTTGTTCTGGAAGGCTGCGTAAGCCCTCTTTTTTCCACACAGGGTGTTCTTCTCCTTCCTTCTTCTGACTCGATAATCCTCCCTCACTGCTCAGGTTTTGCGCTGTACCGTGTTTTTTCACATCATTAATCTTCTGTCACCTGTTTCAGCTGCACGCATTCGTAATCATACCACAGGTTCTTTTTATGGGTTTTGCCGGTTTGCAGTTTCTTTTCTTTCAAGACTAGATCTCTTTGTTTGGCCGCAGCTTGAAAACAGTCAGAGTAACTTTTGAACCTCAAAATTTTCGCACATGTAAGATGTTGGATACATGCCTTGAGTCGGTTTGGTTGGTGGTTCGACTGTCTGAGGGAAAGTGCCATTGCTATTTCAAGATTATTTTTATCTGAACATCCTCATCCTTTTTACGTGGAAAGTCCTTGCTTAATCCTAAGACAGCATGGTGGATATTTCGTTCTACCGTGGGCCCTTAAAAGTTTCATCTGCCACAAACTTTATTTCAGAAACCTGGCTAGTCATGACGTAAGGTTTTCGCATTGGTTATACCAAACTTAAACTGCAGACATCACCGCTAAGTGTGTCTATAATTCCTACTTGAAGAAGTTGTAGAATTATACCGCCACAGTGGGAACAATTTTGTTGCACAATAATTAGAATTGACATCCATCTTCACCTCAACTTGTCAACAATTCTGCAGAAATGAGTTCTGCGATCGCATAGCTCAAAATTTCTTCGTAAAAGTCACCATAAGGCTAGGAACGCACTTATGCTATTTTTTGTCGGGCGATTTTTCAATAGTAGAAAATAGAACACATGAGTTTAAATGTGCTTGAACGTTCATGATACCAAGAAATAATACTAAGATGCGATCAATATTTTCAGTCGCAAAAACTGACAATCAAAGGGACCCATATCCAATTTTTTTGGAGACTGTGTTATGGGCAAACAAATAAGCCTTTTAGATAAAAATAAATCTTATTTCAAAATGAATGCAATTAAAATTTATACAGAAATTACCTCAGAACGAACTTATTTTACCATCCAAATCCATAATGACAATAAGTTGGATTGTCACTCTTGATATACAATCAGGATTGAGTGGCGTCAAAACATTTCAAGTCATTAACTTTTAAATTGTTCTAAAGTGGAAACGAAATTGAAGACAACTATTGAACTTATATCGACCTGTTTGACTTTTTAATAAAAATAAAATGCTCGTAACAAGTTTTCAGCCCAAGTTCAAAGTCAATTTTCAATCAAAAATTCTTAAGGACACAGCAAAAAAAAAGACAAACAATTCAACTGATGACCACGCGGCCGCCGCCGCGCCGCCGTCTGTCAATCAACTCAATTAAGACAAAATTAATATGCACAATTATTATTTTTCAGGACATCCTCGCCTTGGACCCAATAATATTCCACTTTCGTTCTCTCTTGCGCTATCAAATTTGATTTATTTCCGACCAAATTTAGAACTCAACATGATTTTCTCTCAGTCGAAAGTGAATTCGTTTTAATTAAATACGAAAAAAACAGCAAAACAGCATGGGCTTGTGCATTTGTTTCAACAAGCTGCGCTTCTGCCTCACGTGTATGTCGTATAAATTCGAATATATGCAAATAAAAGAACCGATTCCGTTGCTTGAATTTAAGAAAACCCCTCCTCTCAGATACAATGTGACTCTTAAATGGTTCTCAGTGCGAACCAATTCAAGACATCATCGTCTCTTTGGGACTTGACGGCGCGCGAATAATTTTCATGCATAAATTGATTCTGATTGTTGAATGTATGGAAGAAAATCTTATGTCTCTTGCCGTTTAAATAGCTTCCAATTTATATCAATTTACGTGGCATGACACCGTTTTGTGCACATCATGCTCTTCCCCATAGAGGTCGCTTTTGTGCGAAAGTGCATTTAGCAGAGTTCTATTCACCTACGAGCATCTACGTGACTCTGATTATACGAAAAAAAAAAACGATACGCTCCTCTATGTTAAGAATTAGTTAAGCTCGATGAGCTATGACACAAAGCCAAAATGAATGCGGGAGGTATTATAACTTATACACACGTATATTTGCGCGAACGTAAAGAACTTCTGTCACTTATACTTTTGCTTTGGCTGTGCAATAAATTTCCATTAAGCGCGATAATTTTCTTGCAATTGAGATTGCATGTGACTTCCTTTTGATAAAAACGAACGTATAAAGAAACGTAGACCTTTGTCCTCAAGGTCTATCACAATTTGCCCGTATTTTTAGGTACGGTAGGATAGGATTATGATTTTACATGTATTATGTATGTAAGGTGGAGTTCACCAACTGATTTGATTTTAAAATTTAGCAATTCTTGATTGTTATTGAGAAAAATACTTTATGAAAAAAAATTAGCAATGTTGCTTCTCCGTTTAAGGCATTGGTGATTTTTGACAAATCAGTCTGTTGATGTTCTTGCAGGTGTCAAGTGCAGGTTTGATTGACTGGAGTTTCTTCTGGTGTTGAATAAAATTCCGGAACTTAAAGCTGACGCACTGAAGCTCCCTCCACACTGTCTGATAGTTGCTGTTGGTTGTGTTTTGTTCTCGCCGGTGGATCCTTGGCAGATGCTTCCTTAGTCATTTCCTGTGGGTTTCTAAGTTTTGGATATAATGGAAAAGGTGATGATATCCATCCTTTGACGTCTTCGGTAGCTCTAGGTTGTCCAGCGCTTTGGCAACAGTCAACTCTATGGGTTTGTCAATAATAATCTGCAGGCTCCTGTTTCGGAATAGAAGTCCTACGGTGTCTTCGATGTCTCTTTTTGGCCTATCTACTTACAGTCTTCTGTAGTTTATTAAATACTCCACTCCTGTCGCTAGAATGATGGGTTGGTGGAGTTTAATGCTTAGTTGAACAGCTTCATGGTCCGAGTCGGTGGGTTTTTTTGTACCGTCAAAGTCGCTGGTTTGTGGAAGAATATGAAATTAAAATAAAAGTTAAATTAATTAATATAAAATTAAGAAGTCTTATGTTGATGGCGTCCTGGGGAAGGTTGGTTTGAGTTGTGAAATAATCACTAATCAATGTTGTTCGCTGTTGATATCCCATTCAGCCAGCCAGCAATGTCCTCTCGCGTTCTTTGGTGGCCGCGGTTGAAATCACCACCGATGAGACTTCTGTGAAGTTAGCAGGGCAACTTTCACCCATGAAAATGGGACCTTATTGAGAGGAATTTTCATGTTTTTTTGAATTTTGATTACATTTCTATTACCGATTTTGCAGTTCACCAAATAAGTGTGTAATCGAGTTATAGTGAAGTTAGTTAGGTCACATAGCGTATCTCAAGAACCGAGCATGCTAGGAACTTGCAATAATGATCCCAATTTGCAGTGTTTTTGCATTTCAGCATTTCAAGAATAGGTTAGCACAAAATTTTGAAGTCTTTCTTTTAAAAAAAATTTGATACTTCACTGTGAAGTTAGCAGGTAAGTATGATTTTTTTTTCAAAAACAGGGCTTCAAAATTTTTACCTGGTGATGTGACCTGCTATCTTCACTGTGATGTTAGTAGGTCACTCGATTAAACCCTTATTTGACGAACTGCAAAATCGGCAAAAGAAATGCAAAACAAAATTGGAAATTCCTGTCGAGGTCCTATTTGCGTGGGTAAAAATTTGCTAAGTGCTTATCCTACGCAATATCCTGCTTATCCGAGAACGCAAAGGTCGCTGTGGATGTTCTTTCATCCTGGATTTGCATTTGTTTCAAAGTCAGCATGTTTTGTAAAGCGGCATGTTATCAGCTTTATGAGCAATGGTCAATGGTAGCCTAGAATCCAAGCCTGTATTATCCAAGAACCTGAGTAAGCAGTAACAACAGCATCAGCAATCAAAGGCCCCAGTCAAGAACATTCCAGCTAGGATGGCATCAGCAAAGCCAATAAAACCAACAACAGCTTCCATACCGATGAACATTAACAAACGGAGCTTAGCGCATCTTCGGATCTAATCTTTTGTCTGTTATGGAGATAGTCCGGAGTGCTTCCCCACAACTGCATGAGAGGGAAAGTCTGTGTCATTAGCCATTTTCATCGGTAAAAGCCTGAAATGTATTGTTTTTAGAATTCATTCCCAACTTTTTGCAATAATCTTAGACAACAGTTCTCTAGGTATGGTCCGATTTGTGGGACCCAAGCTCATATACAATAATTTAATTGAAATACAAGTAATTGGCACTTTTCAATTACATGTAATTAGTAATTGAATTTCTTCAATTCTTCCATTGATTACGAGTAATCGAAAAAGTGTTCGGAGGTTACAATTACAAGTAATTATAATTAAACTTTTTTTTTATGATTACTTCCCAACTCGGTATGTAGGTTCTTATTTTAAGCCCTACAGCTCAATCAATAGATGTCACCCTCCTGAATGGAAAATCTCAATTTTTATACTTTTCTCTTTGCATGCTCTTCAAATCCTACCGTTCTACCAACTCTCATCGCTCTACAGCATTCAAAAATCTATTCAATTGATATTCATTTTAAAATAGTAGGTGGATGCCACGCCCCCTTAGCGTATAGTTCTAAAATTTTTAAATCAAACTCTACCTACTACCAGTTTTTCATCTTCCTCAATAATCCAATGCACCCCGTATAGTTTATATGCGTTTTTGCCACGCCCCCTGAATACAAAATTGCAGATCTTCGATTTTTCCTTGAATGTATTCTTCAAGTTCCCCGCTCTACAAATTTTCGTTGTCTTAAAAGAAGCGCTAGTGTTCCATATAATTTATGAGAATTTTTGAGAAAGTGGGTGCATGCCACGCCTGTAAAAATTCCAAATTTTCAATTTTTTCCTTATATGCACCACAAGACCTACCGTCGGTCGTGTAAAATTACAAGCCTCTACATCTACAATTTCGGATATGAAAGAGTCAACATTTGATGAAAGAAACTCAAATTCTTAAATATGGTGAAATTCTCCTTCCCCAGAAACTTTTCACCGATTTTTTATAAACGTAGGCCACGAAGATGTGATGTTAAAAAAAAAAAAAAGAAGAAACAATCAACACAAAAAAAAACTCAATTTTGCATCCAACTCTTTTGATGCACACGTGACTGCCATTTGAATTTGGTAGTGCGGTGAAAATGTCTGGACAGAAAATTCGCGTAGGATGTTAGTAGGGTATTGGAAAGCAGCAAAATGTGTTGTTGTGTATAGAGCCTCCAGTCCAGGGGGTACGAACGTGCAGTTCAATTGCTTCGTGAATTAATTTTCAATTTTGAAACTCTGAATACAAGTTCGCCTTTGGATTGTTTTAGCCACGCAAATTGAAGAAGAAAAAGAAGAAGAAGAGTAGTTTCATTGCATATGGTATGATGTGTTACCTACGTCGTCGTCGCGTTGAGTCGCTTCATCCTCCGTGGTCTCTCTAATGGTTCCTAAGCGACAATTTTTTTATATGCAAAGTTTAAAGTTGCATGGGCAACTAACCCACTCTTTGTCTAGATTTTAGTTTGCCGTCATTTTTGTTTTTGTTCGATAGAGTCAGCTGGTGGAACTCTTGGAGGAGAACTTGTTGTTAGCAGACTTTTAGACGCGCATTTTGCGCAGGAATGAATTCTCGAGTATGCAATAAGTTTTTGTTGTTGTTGCTGTTGCTGTTTTATGGTGCTGACGCAGTGGGGCACACTTTTGTGTGCTTGAATAGATATACGATATAACTTCACATACTATAAAAAGAAACTAGTATCCACTTGTTATGGGCGAAGCTTGCTGCTTTTTTGTGACCCAAACCAGATTTCAATCTGATTTTGGTAAAATTTTCCTAGAATTCAGTTCACTCAAGTAAATTCGAGTGTGAAAACAATTATGTAGGAAAGTTAGCATGAAATTCGAATAGAGGGTAAGGTGTGAAGGTTATTTCGAGACCTGGATATTTTATTTTTGTTGCCATTTCAACACGGAAATGTTCTCCTTCAAAAAATGTCAAAGTATTTTGTCATAGGAAAAAAAAAATGTTTAGATATCTCCCGCCATTTTTGAATTTAGATATGACGTATGAAGCAGTATTCCTTTTAGAAATACGTGACAGCCAGGAAAATAAGTCTAACTGTTTTTTGATGGCAATAAACAAAATATTGGAATATATTTTTGTCTCTAGTCTTTTGATTTCTGGCATAACTATGAACTCTTTTTTCGATAAATTGCATTAATAGCAGTATTTGCTGCGAAACTAAATAAAGTTCATTATGAAAACTTAACGAAAAACCATAAGAGAAACTTAAAGTTGTCTCCATATTTAGTGGGACGTGAAAATATATTTGACAACATAACATAGATGTTCACATTATTGTGTACAAAATTTCAACATAATCTCACTCAGATAACCCCACTTAACAATCAGAGGTTCCTTACTGTCAGCAAGAGTCACCTTTGGCCTATAGACTCGTCATAATTATGACATCTGGTTATGTATTTATCATCTTCCTATGCATTTCTTTCACTTTTAGACTTTTCATTGATAAAGTTTATTTGTGTTATTCAATTTTTTTTTTTTTTGTAATGAGATGTCTTAAAATCTTTTATCAAATTTATGTCAATATATATTTTCTGTAGCATTTGACATTAAACATTCCTTTAACCTTATCTCAAACGTGTCTGTCAAAGAAAATGAGCAGTAATCACATAATAAATTAATATTATTAAATGTAAATCATAAATTTCCATGTGATTGATGCTAATTGAAGCTGATAATTTTTATATAAATCTTCGACATTTACAGTGTGTTTTTTTTTAATTAATGCAAATATAAGTTGGTGGTTATAAATAAACAACAAAAATAGAAATTAATCATTGGACTACTTAAGGCATTGTTTGCTATAAAAACAGCGCTATGAACTAGAATCTTTGCATGGAATTGCATCAATAAAAAAAAAATATACTAATGACGCGGCATCTCGTGGAGATCCAGGGCCTACTGATTTACACTATCAATTTTTCCTGTTTGCGTGTTGTTAGTCAGCAAGAAGGAAGGCTACCATAAATTGTCTGTCCAATACCAACAAATTAGACCAGAGGAATTTTATATTTTATTGAAACAACAATTATGGTGAAATAGACTGGATTCGAATCCAAACTTCCGGGGTGATAGTCCAATTCGCTTACCAAAAAATTACCTTCAATTATAAATATTTTATTAATTAGGTAGAACAAGCTCGTATCTATCTCTTCTATTCACTTAAAACGTTAAAAAGTCATATGAACTGGGTCTAATAAGGGGTTTTTCAACAAAGAAGCTTAATTTTTAAAAGTAAATTTGACAAGATATGTGTGAAATTTCTACAAATTTGAAAGAATATTTTATGATATAAAGACATGGAAATTATGAGAGAAAAATTAAATACGATGTTTAAAATAGCTAAAACAACTTTTTTGAGAGTTTTGAATGAGCAAAAGAGATAAGATTTCATGGAAATAAATATTTAAAATCGTTAAAGATATTTTTGTTTGTATTTATTTTCCCGTGGGTAGGTGCAAAACCTGCATATCAGGCTCTATGAGGACCGAAAAACGCGTGCTCATAGAAATGTTAGATTCTTACTACACTAAACCAAATCAAAGGTTTTGTTCTTCGCAGACGGCGTACTAAATTCGACTCGTCAAGAATGTATATAATCGTTGAATTAGCGTGTTCTAATAGTCGATTTCTATGTTTTCGCGCGAATCCCGAGATCCCTATGAAGATCTTCGTTTCTTATATACCACGGAGCATTTTCAAATGACCTAAGCAATTTATTTTCAAACGTTTGTAAGTTATTTAAGTTTGTAACGCAGGTACAACCCCAAAGTTGTATACCATAAGTCCAAACAATTTTAAGTTCCTGTCTGCATAAAATCAACTTATTTTCAATACTAGGTCTCGAATAGTAGCCAGTTTATATCTCTTAATTTGCTTTTTAGTTCTTCGCATTTCTTTTTACGTGCGGCTTCCATTTTAATTTCGCGTCTAGAGTCAATTCCAGGTACTTTGCCTCATTTGCAAATGGAACACGAGCGGTATTAAGAAAGACGGGTAATCTATTTATTTTGTATACGTAAAGTCCACGTGGGGTGACTTTTGTTCATTGAGCGCTATTCGCCATGTTTTTGTCCACTCATTAACATTATTAAGAGCATTTTGTAATTTAATTGTAGCTTCGCTAATCGTTTTGCCTACTGCTAGTATTGCAGTATCATCAGCAAACGTGTCTTCTGTTTGAGGTATATCGCGTGTAAATAAAATGTACAGAACTGGACCTAATACACTTCCTTGTGTACCCCAGCCACTATTTCTTTGATATGAGAATATTCATTTTCGTGTCTTACATGAAAAAGCCTATTTTTTTCTAGATATCGGTTTAGAATGTTATAAATTTCAGAACTTGTCTTAAGTTAAATTTGAGGCCTTCGTGCCACACCTTCATAATATTTGATCTTCTTTTTCAAAAATTCAAAAAGTATTTAAATTTTTTTTTTTATTTGGTAAACAATTTTTAATCAAAATAGCCGTTTGAAGAAAATCGAAAATAAAAAATCGGGCAGAATCACCAAAAACCAATTTGTACCAAGCTTAAAGAAAATCGTTCCAACCGTTTAGGCTGTAAGCGAACAGACAGAAAGACATAATTTCGCCACCCACTTTTTTAATGTTCTCTGTCATCGTAATGTCATTTTTTCTTGTTATCTCGAATTTTTTTTTGTACGAATACAAAAAAGTCTTGACCATTTGTCATTTAAAATTTTAATATACTCAATATTTTGTATTCAAGTATAATTACAATATTTCTAAAACCGTTCCTTTTCTCTCTTTTCAGGTAATGAATAAAACAATAATATACAATATTGATAGAAAAACAATTTTTTATCTTATGTAAGTATTAATATAATGTGGCAAAACTTTTGTTTTAAGAGTAGGTACCTATAACATTATTACAAATTCGGAATATGCTAATCAAAAACAATTTTTAAAGTGACTCTCTCAATGGCGAAATGTCAAAATACAAGGTTTTTGATTTTAGCTCCTAAACGCTGAAGTTGGTACAACATAATTTATGCTTATAGATATTAATATTTTTTGACGAAGTTCAATGAAAATTTTTTCCATACGAGAGCTAATATCCAAGATATTGTGACTTTAAAAATGTAAAAACCTCCCATTCTATCAAAAATACCGGTTTTTTGAAAAAAATTTCTCTGTGTACCCCGCCTACAAAAAGTAAGTCCTTTAGTTTTATATTAAAAAAGTTATTTCTATCCATTGGTTCGAAAAAAATATATTTATCCCTCGAAAACCTTGTACCTATTTTTGACCATTTTTAAAGTCGCAATGTCATTTAACTAACCGCACTAAGCAAACAAAAATGTGATTGGAAAGGACGGAAGATTTTTTTGTAGAGGGTTTCATTGTGTATTAAGTTTCACTTGTAGTAAGTTGTTTTCGATAGCATTTTTCATTACCTAACCTAAAACTAAAACCTCTAAATCTTAAACCGAATTTGTTTTTGAAAAATTTGCAGAACGTAATTTTTCAACTTCAAAAAGTATGTTTCTATCTTAATTTCCTCAATACATTATTTGTTAGTTAGTGAGTTTTAGAGTTTTTTTTCTTCGAAAGTTTTTGAAAAGTCTCAGTTTTTCCCGACAAAGTATCAAAGGACAAAGTTTCGAAACGCTAGGCGCTTCGTTGTTATGTCTGCCAAGTAAGCATTACAACTTCAAAATTATTAGAATACAATAATTGTATTAACTGTCGTTAATTTGTTGTGAAAGAAAAAAATTTGTCGCGCTTGTTTTTTTTTTTCTTAAATTAATCCCTGGTAACGCTAACTTGACGTTAGCACAACCATCCCTCAAAATAGAGTAAAATTAACTCAAAAAAGGAAAAAGAGTATGTGAGAATTTGTCGTAAATATATCGTATACGAAAAAAAGCCCAAAAAATCGTACTACCATATGAAAACTTTTTATTCTGAGTGTTTTTTGGCATGGAATTTATTTAAACAACTGTCGTAATATGTCTTTAAATAAGTAGTGTCAAGATAATTTGACACATCATTTTTTAAATATATATTACGACAGTTCTTCTTTTTCTTGTTTGAGTTCATTTTACCCTGGTGGTAGTGCTTTCTTGACTTTAAGTTAGCATTATCAGGGGTTGATTAAAAAAAAAAAACAAGCGGGACAATTTTTTTTCTTTCAAGACAAATTTACAACAATGTTGCGACAATTAGTCCAATTATTGGATTCTAAAAATTTTGAAGTGGTAATGCTTACTTCACGGACATTTCGTTGTTCCTTGAGCGATTTTAATGAAATTGATACATGACCTGTATAAGCTGACTCAGAAGTAAAAAAGAAAAAAATGTTTTTGATTTTAATGAAATCGACACAGAGCTGATACAGAATTAAAAGGAAATAATAATTTTCAACAGGGATTTTTGAAACATCAAGTTCAAATTTTTGTTTCCTTTTTAATTTTTTATCACCTGTGTCAGTTTCTTTGAAATCGCTCAAGGAATAACGAAGTTCTGAGGGTTTCGGAACTTTTTCTTCGAAACTTTCTCCTTCGATACTTTATCTTGCGAATATTTGACTTTTCCCTTTTGTAAAACTTTCTCCATTTGTATCTTCGTTTTTCGATACTTAACTTTTCGAAGGTATGGTTTTTCAAAACTTTATCCTTCGAAATTTTTCCTTTCGAAACTCTGGCGAATTTCCTTTGAATACATTTATTTTTATCCAAAAAAATAGTTTTGTATTGTTAATGTTTATAATAGTCAAGTTTCAGTTGACATGTTTTTTTTTTCATTTATTTTGAAACTAAGTGCTAAGTGATGAGAGTTGGGTGTGGCTCTGATGTTCGTTTGTCTACCTACTTTTGCAGTTGCTGTCTTATATAGCCTGCTTTCATTATTTTCCTATAACCCGACTCATTTCAAAAATAATGGATTGCTATATTTTTGCTTCTACAAATTCATTGCCTCAAATGCTTTCCGCGGCCTATTTTGTTTTTGCTTAATGTTTCTACATATAAGGATAAAGAAAAGTGCGTTCATGATCTACAAAATAAATAAAATATTACATAATTTTACTTAACTTCTTGCACTTGCTCGTGCATACACCTTATGTGTTTGTATCGAAAAATTAAGTAAAACCAGGAAAATAAATTATTATTATGTATTTAAAATTCGTACGATTATTTAAACAAAAATATTATGCAGTTAAACAAGTCCAAATACCCATAATATCCGATTCCAAGAATATGATAACATTTAAATGAAAAGTCCAAAGAAATGCGAAATCCCCAAGCAATGCTTAGATTTCCAAAATAACAAAATATAGAGGAGCCTTCGGCTTAGTAAAGCTTTTACAGTACACAAGTATTCGTATATCTTTGTATGTTTATTATACTTGGTACTCCCCATAATTGTTATCTCGAAGGCAAAAAGAAAAAAGAAAGTTTATTGCAAAATACACATCACTTTTTTTGCTTTTGAAACAAATAAAAAATATTTAAGAGAATGTTGGTTTTTACCTTAGGCGCACACATAAAATAAAATTCTTTTTTTATGGATGGGTAAATACTTTTTGTTGCTTTGGTTCTTTTCTATCCTCTACATAACTGATACCATGCCAAAAAAAAAACATTGATTTGCCCAACACACAAAGTCAAGGGTATCAATTTTTGAAATTGTAAAGACACGACCATATTGCGATTCACTGAAAACATATTGAATTGAATTTTAACAGCAAAATAAAAACACTACCGAATTGAAAACTTGGTACGTGTCGATTTAAAAAAATATAAATATAGTCGGAAATGCAAATTTTTGTTTAAAATAAAAGATGAAAGAATAATTGCTTTTTAATAATAGTTATGGCTTAAAAACACTTAATTATCTGGACTTAGATAACTCTTTATGGACACAGTTGTTGTTGTATTTGACACGTAAAATGCTTTACTTTGTTTTCCGTTGTTTTCCAAACAATATTATTTTGACTTGCAAAGAAACACAACTTTTATTCACTCGTTTAATTAAACTACATTCCGGAGATCAGTTTAAGTTGTTAAATCCAGAGAAAGACTACTATCCACTTTTTCTTGACATACTTTAATTTCACCAAAAGTTTTTTTCAACCGAGTTTAACCAAAAATTTATTTTAATTTTCATGCGTTGTTTTTGGAAATCGAGTTAAAGCGGAAACAACGACGATGACTCATGTCTCTTATGATCGTCCAAACGTAGTTTCCAGTATCGTGGTCATTAAGCTCGTCTCGCTGTGGTCTCGCCATGCCCATTTACACGGGAATCTATGTCGCGGTTGTCTCACTATAACCATTTACATATTGGTTTTGGCATTGAGAATATTTTGACATCATCTTGCTTTGGTCTCGCCATAGTCTCGCCAAAGTTTTTTTTTATTCAAAATCGAAATTTTCAAAGTAGTTGAAATAAGCTCAAACCATAGTTAATAAGTCCAAACGTGGTCTTCAATGTCGTGAATGAATTATTAAGCGGTAAGGCTTTCCTAAGCCAAAGTGAATAAATATTCTAGTGAATTCACATTGCTTCAGTTTAGTTGCTCTCATTTAACGGCATGTAAACTTATTCTGACAGGTTCTTTCTGAATGCTTCGCGTTGTTTTGGGAAAGTTTTTACAGAAATAACTAAAGGCTTTCCAGAACCAACGCAAAACATTCGCAATGTTCTGTTCTTTTACTAGTTTTTTCCGCTTGGTGTCAGGGTGTGTTTAGTGCATTAAATCTTAGTAGTTAGATTTCTTTCCCTAAATTCGGAGTAGATTTACTCCATTTGGGGTTACATCCGAACGCTGGTCAGTATTGAAGCCAGTACAGCATGCCGCCTACGTCACAGCAAATACACAAATAAGAATTTGACAGTCGATGTGTGTAGCCAACTGGCTAGCCAGTACTGGCTCGTATGGCCACAGGGTTAGTATACTTTGTAAATACCCAGTATCTTGTACTTATACTTGAACAAAAAAGTACAATGAACTTGGTACTTGAAAAACACCAAGTACAAGTGCTTTGATTTAAATACATTTACTTGGTACTGTAACACTGCACAGTACATTTTCAAGTACTTTTAAAGTACAAGTCCATTTCAAGTACTTTTCAAGTATTATTCGTTAGCTTAAACAGACTACTCAACAAATTTTACTTGAAAAGTACTTGAAATTGGCTTTCACTTGAAATGAAATTGAACTTGAAAAGGACTTGTACTTGAAAAGTACTTGAACTTGACTTATACTTGTAAAGTACTTGAAATTGTACTGGTCAGTATTACAGTACCAAGTACATGTACTTGAAACAAAGTACTTGCAAAAGTATTTGTACATGTTTTTTCAAGGACAAGTACTAGGTACTTGACTAGTGTTTGTACTTGATAGTTTACAGGTCTGCTTACAATTGACAATGAGTAATCTCCTCTGAAAAAAATTGTGGAATTATTGTCCTTTACTTCCTTTCCACTGTTATTTTCGGATTAAAATTAATAACCGCCAAGTAAAAGCTTGCTTTTTTATTTTATTCTTTGTAGGGCAAGCCTTTGACCATACCTTGAAAGCACTTTTGTTTGGTAAAATCGCGTTTTTTTTTGTAATTTGTCCCTTTTTTGTTGTTGAAATGGCCGAACTCATTTAATTGGTTTTTATTATATTTTTTCTCTGTTTTTAATTCTTCTGTGAGTGCTTTTGTGCATTTTTCTGATGTCATCTGCAGACTCTTGTTATAATAAATTAATTTTTGTTTGAGTTGTTTATGCTATACGTGTAGACAACCCACGGTTCCTGTACCTGACAGGTACAATATAGAACGATAAGGAAAAAAATCAAGTGTTTTTTTCCATGTAACTGCACTTGAAAAATAATAAAAACTCAATATTTGTACAAATTTAGTACAAAATTCTATCGCACATTTATTTTATAATAAATGTACAAATTCCACTGCTGGTAAAACTGTCCTTGGAAAATAGGAACATTTTTCCAATAAGCCTTACCTGGAAGCGCGGAAAAGAAATAATTAAATTAACCCCCTGCTTTGACTAACCTGCAACTGCACTGTGTTTGTCTTGGTTGCAATTAAATTTTTTACAAGTTTGATCATTTAGTTTACATGCACCCGGAGTAAATTGCGTGTGCAACATGACAAAAGTCTTTCACGAGGTCGCTAAGTCCGCATGTCGCCTCTTCGTCGTGCGTTGTTGTCATCGTCGTTGTCGTCGTCGTCGACGAAAGTCAAGTTCTCGACGACTTGGAGCCAGTGGCTTGTTATTATGTAAAAAGCTTGTTTAATTGGAATTGTCAATATGTCTTCTTTTGGAAAGACGTAGACGATGCAAAAAAAAATGTACTTTATCAGCGGCTTCTTCCAGTATTGTACAACATGTCTACCGCCATTGTCCGTCGCGTATAGTAGTCAATATATGTACAAAGTTAATATTATGGATATGACTGTTTACTACTGTGTCGGTAGTGTGGTTTTTTTGTTTGCATCTATGCCAATTTGGGTGCAGCAAAATGTCGTCATCGTTTAAAGTGGAAGTGTGCTACATAATACATGATGATTTTTATCGGTTCAAAGTGAACATGACATTTATTGGTTTGTTTTTTTAATTTCATTGGGAGACAACAAATAGTTAGTAAACAAAAAAAAATTGGGAATATCACCGCAAAAAAGGGCAAATGAAGTTCTTGCATATGATTTTCTCTGAATCTTGATTTTATTAAAAAAAAGTATGTCAATCTTTTTTGTGTGGAATTACATAAGCAAAAACCTTCCTGAAATTAAGAAAGCAAAAATTAATGTTACCCCTTCTAAACATTTACGGAACTTTTTAGGAAATGCTTAAGAGGTCAAAACAAAGTTGTTTTGATTTTTTTTCGAAATGAAAGCCTTGTTTTCCTGGGCTGTATAGAAGAGTCGAATTTGTGTTTTAAGCCTAGTACTCACCTCTTGTGAATTGAAAATTGTAAAACGGTTCAAAATACACGTGAACTATCATTATGAAAATATCATTGTTTGTTCACGTGAATTTTTGATACTCAGTTTGGAATTTTTAATACAAAAATTCTAACTTCATTCCAATTTTGACCGATTTGGTATGTCAACTACCTTGACTTTGAATAACTTTTAACGCAAGTCAGATTCATCTGTAGACTTTTTGCATGAGTGTTCCTTATAGAAAAATAAAGATAGTTGCGTTCCACAATTTTAGTTTAGACATTTTGGAACTAAAAATATATTTTCTTGTTGAAAGTTGAATAAACTACAAAGTGTTAAAATAAATTTTCTTACATCTAAGGCTGCGCGTTCAGTGGTGCGAGAAAGCGATGTGATGCGAGAAACGTTTGCGACAAATATATTTACATTTTCTTATATACGTGCGCGATATTTCATGCGAGACCTGCGAGTTTCTCGCAAACTTATCGCAAGCATCTCGCTCACAAACTCTTCTGACCACTTTTTCAATTGATTTTGTGTGAGAAGGTAAATATTGTTTATTTGGATTCTTTTGTTTTATTTAGCGAAATGTAATTAGAACTTTTAATATCAGCCGTTTTCAAAAGCCTTCCACTTTTAGACCAAAAAATATAAATTACCACAGTAGAATAGTTGTCGTCAAGAAATGGGATGAAATTGCTGTCGAATTAAAAGAAAACATAAGTTTTTTTTATCCAACTGTGGTATAGATATATCATATTATTACCAAAATATAATCAAACGTTTTAATTGACATTCTTTCAAAAAAAATTATTTTATTCTTTTTAATTGGAAGTTAAGATGATAAAATTCTTCAAATTCTTTTCTATCAAGTAAATTGGGTGAGTTTTCATCTTCTTCCTCTTATCAACTTTAAATATAAATTTTCATTTAAAAATCCATCTTCTGAATTCTGATGACATCCATACTGAAGCACCGCACAAAATCGACTTTACTGTGCGCTTCTCGAATTGCTTGTCGCATCGGTTCTCGTATCGCATCGCTTTTTCGCACCACTATACGCTCAGCCTAAGGTACCGTAAGAATTGGTACCGAGTAGTGTGGGACTCTTACCTCACTAAAACCACCACTGTGGATCAGTTGCTTTCTTAATATATAAATCATATTGGGGGGAGTTTAAACTTATAACACTTCCCCAATACTTTCTGATTGCTTTTAGACCATCATCTCATGAGGCTTGGTTCTTCTTAATCTCAGAACATTGTCTCGTACATTTAAGACGGTCTCCATTTCAGAGTTGGTATGACTTTGCAGTCTCTAATTCTGTGAAACAGTATGTTTTTTAATGGCTTTTATAACCATTTCAATTTGCAAGTCACGATGTAGATTGCTATTTCCTATATACCATTTATTATTCCACGAAGGACTTTGCTTTGAAATTTTTGGATGGGTTTAGCATTTGATTTTCCTTTGCAAAGCCCCATAGTTGGATGCCATTTCGTCCCCTGATTGCAAGAACTAGGTAACTCAATTTAAAAAGAATTGGAGACAAAAAGGTTCATAGATACCAAACTGCTAGAGAACAGTTGACATTTAAATTTTTATGTTCCTCATACTTCACAAATAACTTATATTTTTTAATGGTAGAAAAAAGTTTAACGAAAAAGCTTGAAAATTGCCCAAAATAATACTGTTTTGGCCGAGATATTGTAAAAATTGAAAATTGAGTTACCTAGTTCTTGCAATCAGGTGGCGATATGTCCAAGAGTATTTTAATACGTGTTTATATAACATTAGTTTGTTCTGGATAGATAGGTCACAGTTCTTTCCTAGTATAAAACAATTATAGTACAACAAAATAAAATTCCAACAAATTATTGGCGCCAAACGTGAGGCGTATTTATAGTATGAGTAGATCCAACTTGGATCCTACTTGCGTAGGACTGTCATGCCAAAGGTCTGGGTTCGATTCCCAGCCGCTGCACCTTAAAACAGAAATGTTTTTTTTCGCGAGGTACTGCTTCTTGCAAGGAATTGACAAATCCTCCAAGAGTATACTTGTCATGAATAAGTGCTTCTCATCTAGCCGTTCGGACTCCACAAAAAATTGTAGGTCCCTTCCATTCCTGCCAAGGCCTTGGTTCTCCACGAGCTGTTGTGCCACCAAATTTTATTTTTTAGATCCAACTTCATCTTTCTAAAGATTGTTTTCAATTTTACGTACACATTTCTGAACACACCCAATGTTAAATTCTGTATCACTTTCGATTGAAATCTTTCGAATCAAATATGTTGTCATGTTTGTGTGCGTTTATTCAACTCTGCAGTTAATTCCATTATGAGTTTGAATTGTGTGAATCCTTTTAAAAGAACATTTACCACCGGAATTACGTAAAGATATGATTCTGAAATAAAACAGAATAATATCTGCATTTTATTTGTGATGATATCACCAGACACCCATCCCAACAAATTTTTTCTATGTCACCCTAAAAACCCCAACACAAACATTGCTGTCATTTGCACTCTTTATAGTCTTGAGTTATGGACTTTATTTGAAATCCAACATCAACGAAACGAATATATTACAATTCACTAAAGAAAAAAGGCACATTCAGTGCATATTTTGTTGACATCTGCGTCAATTACACGCAGAACCCAAGTAATTATTCACCAGACCGCTGCAACTCAGTTCGGTGCATTAACCCCAAACTCCCCATATAATATCTATGCCGCCATTAATACCAATTCGACCTCCTGCAAAGCGAAAAAGAACTTAATCGCGCCAATTTGCACTTCTATTAGCTGGCAATTACCGTTAATTCTCTATTTCATGAGCACAGCATATATACCTACAAACATTATCTACACACATCCTCAACCTCTCACACATTTCATCACCTTCACCCCGACGAATGCCATTTCCGGTTGATAGTCTCAATATTCTTTTATGTTCGGAACGGTATGTCTGGTAAATGCATCCGATGTTGGTTGCCCAACTTAAATAGGTTTAAATCAATTTTATAGCTTGAACTGCATATAATCCTAATTTCCTATGGTTGAAAAAGCTATTTCACATATTTCCGCAGATTTATACCGGCGCCAAAATATTCATTTCCCCCAAAAACCAACAAAAACATTTCCATAGTGTTTCAAAAATGCAATATTTATCTGTTGTTTTCGTTGGATTTCAATCACCAACAAAACTATTTTTTTTTCTATGAAATTGGGTCAAAACAAAATTCAACAAGCACAGGAAATATGCCACACAATTTGTGAGATTTTAGTTTGAAATAAAAAAAAAAAATAAAAACAACTCAATACAGTTCAGTTCACCCACGCTCTACTACATGCACTAAAAGAAGGCGGCAAAAACTCTTAACATCTAGAAAAAAAAAACAGCATATCAATTTCCCGAGTGCGCTATTTTGATTTTCTAGCGCGCGCATTATTGTGAATGAATTTCAAACTTGTTGTAAAAATTTAGGTAGGTACCTTTTTACAGCCCACACTATTTTGCTTTGTTTGATTGCATGATACAGATAATCCAGTGCTGCCGTCCGTCGTCGTTACACAAAGTTGAAATTGATAGCATGAATAAAGTTTCGATGATTTTAACCAGCAATGTAGGAACTAAAGGTGTGTTTATGGAATTATAAAAAAAAATCTGGAGTTCAATCAAACATTTCGGTTCACCAATATTTGTTTTATTCATTTTACTAATTTCAATTTTGGGTGTGTTCGATTGGAAAATATTAGCTAGCGCAGTTTAATATTCCTCTATTTTATATCTTAAGTAAAGTGTGCTTTTGAGAGTTGCAGAAATTCTCAGCCACCCAGGTAATTAATATACTTGAATATGGAAAGTACAGGGAACCCTCTGACTTTGAGTGTTACCATCACTATCTTTGTACTGTTTTAAACCTTCCTTCTAACTTAGGAGGTATCTGCATCTCTCAAAAAATTACAAAGGCTTCAAAATTAAAGGATGTTCTAATATTATTTGATTTTTAGTAGTACAAATGTTCAAAAATGTATGTAAGTACTCATAGCATCGGTTATTGCACGTGTGATGTGTGTACTGAGTACACTTTGAAATTTGTAATGACTACATACATTTACTATCTGCGTTGTGTAGATAAGCAATTCTATGGACTCATTATATAAATGAGTAGTCATTTAACATTTCTATGCATCCATTACAGAGTATGTAGTGAGTACATTGACATTGTACTCTATACAATGTGTTGTTAATAATTGTGTGTATTGTTTACCTATTGCATCTTGTAAACACTTCATATTTTTGATCCTTCAACAACTTAAAAAAAAGTTTAAAAGAAAAAAAAAAATAGTTCAAGATTACATAATTGGTTTTGAATAATGATCTTTTTTATGATTAAGCCAATTGACAATGCATAATAGTTCATTAAATAGACCGGAAACGGTATAAAGGAACAATTACGTGCAAAGGTTTTCAAAATTCTACTAAATTCATCCATGCGTTTCTGAGAGTATGGCCACACTGGCCCCTTTTCAATATTTTTGGTATAGCTCGGAAACTAAGCCAACTTTGACAATTTTACAAAATTAAAGGAGTATGGTTTAAAAAATTGTATAAAAAGAATTAAGCAGGAAAAATTAACAAATCCAACATAAAAAAAATGAAGAATTAAAGGTTTCTAATTTTTTTTCTAAATTGCGCATAACTTTTTTTTAAGGAAAGATTAGGCCAAGTCATGTAATGACCCAATAGAGTGACTAAAAGCCTTAATATGGCATAGTTTAAAATTAGCTTTTATTTAAAATTAACAAAGATATATCCGTTCAAGCTTTACCATTTCATGTATTTATTTGGCAATTTTGGCCCGAATGCCCTTTTTTCGGTACAATATGACAAATTTATTCGTTAAAATATTTCAAAAAAATATTTAAATAGTATGTAATTTCGGCTCTTTTTAAGTGCTTCTAGCTCACAGACTAAACGGCTGGTCCGAAATATATAAGACCTGGTACAATGTGCAGGGAATGTTAAATTTGTCATGTGCTACTAAAAATTGACTTTCGGGCAAAAACTGCGAAAAATTATTAGAAATGGTAAAGTTTGAATGGCTGTATCCTTAACAGTTTTTAATTGAGGGAAGGTTTTTTTAACATGTCATATTAAGTCCTTAAGGCTCTACTTTATTTTGTTTGAAAATAGCTTGAACGTTTCCTTGCTCCGAAAAAGGTTGAGCGCAATTTAAAAAAAAAAGATTTAAATCTATGATTTTTCGATTTTTTAGGTTGGTTTTTGATAACTTTTTCTGCTTAAATTCTTTAAGCCATCCATTTAGATAGATAATTTAATTTTAGTTTCGGAGTTATATCAAAAATATTGAAAGGTGGCCATTGTGTCTTTTCTTTCAGAAACGCATGGGTGAATTTAGTAGCATTTTCGTGTTAAACATGTTTATGGGATAGACAAACATATTTAATAAAGGCTCTCCCAAACCAACGCGAATGCGAAGCGACGTCGATTTTTTGTTGTTGTTTAGCGTGGTGTATTTGTCACATTTTGTACTATTGTGAATTTTCGCTGCGAATTGCTCCGCATTCGCATTGGTTTGGGAGAGCCTTACAAAGATTCCTTGCACGTAATTATTTCCTTCTAAAAGGTCTTTTCAGTAGGCTATAATATTGGCGCTAGAAATGAATGAGTTCACACTCAAGGTTCATACAACATTATCAGGCCCAAACAGTTTCTCAGGTGCGATGTGCAGGTACTCATCACACATTTTGGTGACTCAATACACGTTGCTTGTATTCTTTACATAATTTAGATTAGGTTAGGAGAGCCGTGCACAGCACAGAGGACGTTGCATTCACGGAGGTATATTGGTCCATTTTGATCCCCTTACAAAATAAAGCAGAGATGCTCCTAGACTACTGGTTTTGATAGACTTATTTCTTTACGAAGCAGCCTAGACCTGCGCTAGATCTACCATATTTACATAATTTACTTTGATGAGTTGATGTCGGGTTCAAGTATTTTTGTTGTCATTACTTATTTCAGTGTAGATTAGTTATATATGCCCGCTTGATCACTCGTAATGGGAATTGATTTCATAATGTATGTATTGAGTACATTAATATTTAATTTACATGTAAGTATGTGTAACAAGTACACATTAGTACATAGAGCAAGCTTCAGTAATCATACGTTTTACACAAAAGTCTCTTTCCCCTCCATAACATAAGTTACGATAGTCTAAGTGCGTCACCTTTTTTTGGGAATATATTTTCTCTCACATCTTATACTCATTTTTAATGAAAATATTAAAAATTTAATTTGATAAGATCAATTTTAATTTAAAAAATTGGCAAATATTTACCCGCTTTTGAAAGCAATTACATTCGACTCAATCGGGCTTTTATTATTATTATTATTTGCATCACCCACATCTGAAAACTGAATATGACCACTTTCTACATTTTCATTCTCGTTTTCATTGGATTGAATGAATGTTATGTATACTTTTAGAGAGAATTGATTCACGTATTGAACATCATCATATCGTGAAAATGCCATTCACAGATAGTAAAATTTTTGTCAACTGATTGAGAAAAGCAAGTTTTCGTTGTTTTTTTTTTTTTTGTATTTATTTATTTTATCCATTTATGGTGATGGTGACTTGTTCATCTCATCTGATGTGACCATCAGCTATCAGCATCGTTGGAAATGATTAAAAGTCATTTTACGAGGTTAACTTCTTTTGATTATGTGATGAATACCCCCAGAAGTGTAAAATGGATTGTTGTCAGCTATTTATATAAATAAAAAATATGTCGACTGATTCAATTGTGAAGTTGATAGATCTGTTTTGTGGAACTTATATTGAGATCAATTTTAAAGAAGTGAGGTTACACGGAAAATTTTTAAGGTCTAGGTTAATTTAGAGTTTTAAAAATGCATTATTTTAGGTTTAAGTCGTGTGAATTTATATTCGTGCGAGAATTATTTCTGAAAATATACTAAATTTTCAAAAGTCCACCTTTTTCAAGTCTAGAAATATCTTTTAACTGATCGCTCGTATGTAAAAATTTATTTTTAAGTATTCTTTAAGACAATATTTTAACCTATAGTGTGAGTATGAATTATTTTTTGACAACTTCTTAATTTAAGAGTATCTTGTTTTTTTTTTTTTTTTTTGGCCAGTTTACAGTTGTACGCAAAATAACAGTATTTGGCAAGGTTTTTCCTAATCATAAGCTCTAGTCAGGCCCTGTTTGATGGTAATTCTATATAAAAACTCTTCTTTTGTTCGCACAGTGTAGAACTTTATTGAAATGTAAACCTTACTTTCTCTCATAACATTCTTCTATGAGAGAAGTTTCTGATTCCAAAAAGACTTCCTTTGTTGTCTTTATTGACGACACGCGCTACTATTTTGGCATCAACCAAAATATGACATCAGAGAAAACAAGAACACAAATTGCAATTGACTACAAGAGCTGAACTTTACAGAAAACTTTGTGTCACATTTTTTTTTCTTTAATTGATTTACAAAACAACAATAGCCAATCATAATTTTTTTTTTTGCAAAATCGGTCGCACATTCCATCCCCTGACGATCTCCACCAATTATACTATGCAGACAACAATGCCATAATTTCTGTATCATTCCATTCGTTGAATTCACGACGAAGTGCATAATAATAATGCCCTCAATCTGCTTAAAATCACACAATCCCTATATAATTCAACATCCCGCTGCAATTTATAAAATACAAATTAATATTCATTTCTCTTATTTGGTTGGAAATATTATATCCCACGACCTAACGCACCCTAAAAATAAAAATTGAAAATAAAAAAAAAAACTTACAATTGATGTGCATCATTATTGTGCAAACATCAAACTGAGATTTCCTGTGCAATAATGCTGCTGCTGATGTGCTGATGATGTGCTTCTCTAGCATCACTTTCCAAAATCGTGTGATCTGACAACGCACGAATTTGTGTGACAAACGATGATGTTTTCATCCGCTCTGTCATCAGAGGAGAAAGAGCAGAAACCTATTTACCCAGTTCCACACCAAATGACGTACAGTGGAATCGACTGGATGAAAAAGTCAGAATAATTTGAATTCGTTTGTTTTCTGTTAAGAAGCAATGACTCCATAAAAGCTTATTGATTAAATGTGCTCAGTATTAGCCTTAAGTCTAATACTGAACTCTAGTGAAATTCCGTTTAACTAGAATGTTCAAGTAAAAATGAGAAATTATTGATAGTAGTATTCTCCGGCGTGAAGTAAGTTGTGTTTGTGTTTTTGTTGAATAAATGCTCACAAGTGTTTGAGTTTAGAAGCCGCAAAATATTTACACTGATTACTTCAACCTTTTTTTACTTCAGAAGAAATCGAGTTCTCCGGACCCCCGATAGAACTTCAGTCCAAATAGTTTTTTTCCCGGGAAACTTTTCCTATCTCGTGTCCAGCCGTATAGATGCCAATTTTCTGTACATTTCTTCAATTTTTTGGATATTTGACACATGACAGATATACAAAATTGGACATGACAAAAATTTCATTTTATTATGAATTTGAATAGAAGGCAGGGCACTAAATTGAAAGGAAAATTCAATAAGTTCCAAAATATTCTAAAGTTAAAAAACTTAAGATTATCGAAAATATTCGACGTGAAATGTTAAAACTAAATGCTGGTACTCACCTCTGGTGAAGTGAAAAATTATTACATTCCACAATACTTAAATTTATCAGATTTTTCCCTTTTGGCTGCCTTAGGCAATCCTGGTATACATTTCGTGCATGCGAAATCGTCAGCGTGAAATTCGTATTTATTTTTAATTTAATTAGAAACAAAATCAATACTAAGTTGAACAGAACTTCATAAGTTCCAAAATTTCACATAGGCACCTAACTCCAAATCACCGAAAAAAATGCCTGAACTATGAAATTTTGAACTTAAAATGGGACACCGTTAATTTTGAGGGAAAACTAACAGTTCGATCAATTTGAAATTTCCAGATTTTCTGATTTTTCTTTTGAACTGTCAAAATGGTCAGTATAAAATTTGTACCTATACATTCCACAGCTTTTGTTTTGAATCCAAAGGGTGATGATTTGTAAAATATAAAATTTTTCAACATTTTTAAAAATTTTTCACTTTGTAGTTCATATGAATTAAAGATTTCTAAATAAACTGAATAGATTGTGGAATGTATTCATATTTTATTTCACAATAGATAATTACTTAGTTGCACTACAAACATTATCTTTGAAAAATTGAAGATGGCATTTAGTCTTAATTTTATGATAGGAAAGTCCCTTTCCCTAACTAAGTTTCAATATATACTCAACAGGTTCCACAAGCCCTCCTTATTCAAATTTTCATTTTTAAAGGATCAACACACGGCAATATGCTGATATACAAAGTTCTTGATATTTAAGAGTACTTTCACTACAAAGGTCTTGACAGTGACTCTCGTGTTAATTTTACTCTTAAGAGCTGATTGAGATCTGCATACAGTTTTCTTACTCTGAAATGGCTACGCACCTTTAGATAAACTTCAAAGGATGATCCTCAAAGAGTAAAAACCACCATTTCAAGCTTTGTTGTGATGAACTTTTGAAATTAATACGTTCCACTTGTTTTCTCTTGCTTAATTTTCAATTTCGTGAAATGCGACCACGATGAAAAAATGATTCAGTCAGTAATATTATTCAGTCAGTAAGAAATATTTCTTCTTTTTCTTTGTCCAAATTAAATTTCATTTCCAATGCATGTATCATAATCCCCATTGAAAAATGTATTCGAGGATGAAAGCTTTTTTTGTGAAACTCAAGACAAATCAAAAGTGAATTATATTAGTTGTTCTTTTATCTAATGATAAGACCAACATTGAAGTTGTGTAGTTTAAATTTGTTAAGCCTTCTTGTGAGTCTCGCCCGGAAAATATTTCACATATTTGTTCACTCGGAATTTCAAATGCTGTGATGACTTTTTGTGAACTTCAGTTTCTCTAAAATAACATCTTTTAATTTTCTTGTTTTCGCCGCCAAAATATAAGTGAAAATTGTTTCCTAATAAACAGCATATTTGGCGTGAAATGATAACTCATAACAACGGAAATTTTCGAACATTAAAAACTTATTGGGTGAACTTCACAATAGGCGAAAAGTGAAATATCAGTTTTGCTGGGTAAACTGTTGTTGTTGCAGCTTAACTTACAATAAAACTGCTTAATTTCACGTGAAAATTCGAACTATGAGGTAGTTACTTAATTTGTTTATATGTACCTATGTATAAAATCAAAAACTACTTAATTTGTACTCTGTCTTCAAACAAAGTACAAATAAATTGAATACGTAACACATATAGGTGAAATTTAAAATGAATACATTCCACAATGTTCCACAGAGACCACAGTTTTAGTGAAAATGGAATATTCATAGGAAATCGTCAAACCTTTGAAATAAACATTTCACATCAACTTCTTTTTGGACACAATATTGATAGATGTGAAACTTTCCCTTTTGGGACAGTGACTCCTTCAAGATTGTGGAACGCATATACTTTTCGTCCAACTAATAGTGGGAGGTTGAAATAGTTAAATTTTAAAATTAAAAATTTCTCCATCCATTGTTTGGTTTTAATTCAACTTTTTATACCCTTTGGTCCCACTGTGCGACCCAAAAGAGGACCTTCCAAAGTAAAATATTAATAGTTTTTGTTCTTGCTTGGCACATTCACTTTTGACCAGCTTTTTTAATCTAGGTCCACTCACTGTCGGTTTGTCCGTCCAATTTGTAGAAAAAAAAAGAAGACAGAAGTTTTAGCAGGTTATGCTCAGCGTGTGGTTTGTTCCGTCGTCGCCGTCATGATGTTTTATGCACAAGTCAAGCAGAGATGATGATGATGATGAAATGAGGATAAATGTGCGTCTATTCTGGGACAGCCAGGTTGGTTCCTATGTAACGTTCCAATTATAAACTAGATGAAAAGTTTAGAATCCATTTTGCATTATAATTAAAAAAAAAGTAAGTAAAAACTTTGATGGGCCGTGAAATTTAGTTGGCACACATAAAACTATCCCCTCTGGAACGCTGAGGTATATAAGTTTGTTGCACATGCACCGCTGAAAAACTTTGAATCGAGTTATCGAAATTGCAATGTCGTTCACGGGAAACTATTCGTAAACAGAAATTTCCACCCCAGGCGATTACAATGTGCGGGAGCGATTTTATGAATAGCGAAATGCAGTTTGAAGCTTCTCCTTCCATTGAATGAATGTTTATTCAAATAAATTGAGACCGGGAGTCATATATACTTACACATGCACATATTGCAGAGGGATGATTTTGGGATTTGGGTTAACGACTTGCCTGTTGTGTGTGCAACAAGGGTATGAAATGTGTGATAGTTAAAATTGCGTTTATCGAGAAGAGAAAACGAGTATATTTCTAGCAAATAAGAATAGATGGGATGGAGGGGATACAACATTTTAGAGGACAGTGCACATAGTTTATATTTAAATGGGAAATGCCATCATGAGTTATAAATTTCATGTGGCGTATTTTATTGCTCTGGTAAATGTGACCATGGAAAGATCAAACCAACCGCAAAAATGAGAAACAGAAAATATCTAGTTGAATAGTAAATATGTATGAACTGTGCCTATATGACCCAGAAAATTGTAACAAAGATTTAAATGTATGTGTATGCAGCTTAAACAAAATTTGAAAAAGTAACTTTTGGAATTTATAGTTTTTTCTTTCCTTTATGCCTCTAACTGCTATAAAAAAACGCATTATTATGCAACAAGTAAACTAGATTTGAAAAAAAATTTATATTTAAAAATAAATAATAAATATACTAATAAATAAGTAAAACGAAAATTATGGCATTTTGGTAGAATTTAACATTGAAAAATTATTGGTATAAAAAATCAACTGAAAGTCAAAACTGTCTACATAAAGTTTATTTTTCATGCATAATTTGATTACTTTAACGTTAATCGCTTCTATCCCATGAATAGAGAATAGTAGTTAAAAATATCACATGGATTTGTATTTATTCGTCATATTGTTGTAATTGGTCTAATGCACTAATGTTCTGTTGTCAAACTTTAAGTTCTAATTTATTCATTTGAAGAAAAATCGATTAGTAGGTACCCAAAAATCTCACGGATTTTCTTGTATTCATCAGATGATTGGTATAAACTTGTATAATGTGTGCAGTGTTATTTTGTCCATCGTATGATTTTATTTTTACATTTTGTATTTAAAATGAAATCGATTCGCTAAAATGATTTGTATTTATTCATCTTATGGTTGGTCTAAATTGGTCTAATGTATGCAGTGTTTTATAATGAAGCATGAGCATCGTTCCAATTTTTTTTTTTATTTAAACAAGAATGGAATGGCCTTTCGCAATATGTATTTCAACGGTTTATACCAATTAATGGATGGAAAAATACAAGTATGGCGAAAAGCTATTGTTTTTTTTTTTTTTTTTTTTTTTGTTAAATAAACCATTCAGAAACGACTCCCAAGTTTCTTAACATAAATATCACACAAATTTGCATTTATTTATCAGATGATTGATTGGTATAAAATGTTATAAAGCGTGCAATGTTATTTTTTCAACTGTTGGCATTTGTTCTTTTATTTGAGTTTCAGATTTTACATTTTTAAAATCAATTGGTTAACAAGAATATCATTTTAGTATTTATTCATCTGATGGTTGGTATAAACTGGTCTAAAATATGCCATATTTTGTCATGAAGTTTGGGCGTCGATCCTGATTTTTTTATTTGAATTAAAAAATCAAGTTCCTATTCGGCACATGTTTCTGAACATTTTATACCAATAAACATAAAGAAAAATACAAGTATGGCGAATCGCCACTTGATTATTTTTTTTTCGATAAAATGTCGCCAAAGCTTGGTAAAAAGACTATCACACATATTTGTATATGTTCATCTGATAGTTGGTATAAACTGGTCCAATAGATGCGGTATTTTGTATCAAACTTAAGCGTCGTTTCTAACTTGTTTATTTAGAAAAAAACGAGTAGCTAGTTGCCATTAATTTGTGTTAAAACGGTTTGTACCAGTAAAAACATAGAAAATATAAATATTGCGAATGGCCACTTTGCTTTTTTTTAAATAAACGATTCAGAAATGACGCCCAAAAACTACTCTAATGTGCGCAGTATTTTTTTTCTAAACTTAAGCGTCGATTTTGATTTGTTTGCTAAGAACAAAAAAATCGAGTAGCTAGCTATTCGACTTATTATTTTTCTAATATTTAGTTTTGCAATAAACAGATTGAAAATTAGAAATATGGCGAATAGCAACTCGTTTTTTTTCAAAGAAACGACGCCAGGCTTGTTTTAAAGATTATCACACAGATTTGTATTTATTCATCTAATGGTTGGAATAAACTGGTCTAATGGATGCATTATTTCGTTATTAAACTTTGGCAACGTTTCTGATTTGTGTATTTGAAAAAAAGGGATTGGTTATTCGGCGTATGTGTTTTTAAACTGTTTATACCTTATACCAATAAGCGGATAGAGAAATACAAATATGTATAATATTTTCATATATTTTGTGTCTTTTTATTAATATAATACAGCAAGACTTATTCTATAGAAGTTATTGACCCTATTCGACTTATTTAGGATTTGGTTGGTAGTAGTCAGGTTTTTCCTTATAGCAGCCACGAGCACAAAGCGAATTCTGTTATTTTTAAAACATCACAAATCTCCGAACTCTAAGGATTTCAACAAGGAATTGACCTTTTACTTCTAACACAAAGTTGGAATCATCTTTCACGATTCCTTGAAATGAACTCCAAGTCGCTGCCCTTGAGATTTTAACCTCTCTATAAAACGTGATGTTTAATTTTCACACAATGTAATTTTTACTGCAAAATAGAAAAGAAAAACAACAATAAAAACAAATTCTAAGCAATACTGAAAATCAATATCAATTTTATTAGTCCTTCTCCCAAGAAGCGAGCTATTGAAGTGGCTACAAAGTAAATTAGCTTTTCATCCCTTCGATTTCACAAACATCGCATATATATATAGTTAAAGTCGTCGCATCGTCACGAAGCTGTCATTTATAAATTTCTTAACTCAGCGATAATGCACGTTTCTTCTTTATTTTTACGTTCCTTACTTCACCAGGAGGGCAAAACGGGGACTTGAATTTAATTAGAATTTTATATCACGGAAAAAGCAAAAATGTTATACAACATATTTTTTTTAAGGAAATAACATAAAATTCCAAGGAATGAGCGATAATATCAGCCTTATGTCAAAATATAAAAGGAAGTGCAAATATAACGCTGAGCTAGTATCTGCATCACTTTTTTTTGTAATTATGTTATTTTGTCTTCCTATAAATCATTGATCCTTTGAAAATTCAGAGAAGTATAGAAACAAGATTACAATCCCTTAAAGTATGCTGCTGAGTTTTAAGTTCTTGTTCGTCAAAAGAACATCCATGAAACAAGAGAACTTTTTACATTTATGTAAATACGTTTTTACAAGAACTACTGTCCTCAAGTATAATTACAATAAAAAAATGGATTATTCAAATAGAGTACAGTACATCCAGCTTTCAACTCACAAAAAATACTCTTTCTCAGATTTGTGCTCACATCTAAATCCACAAAGTTCAAAAGCTGGAGTTTCTGCGTTATTTGACTTTTTTGGAAGAAAAATGTGATTTTATGGGCTTGTGGTGCCTGTCGTAAAACAGTACCATTTCTACTAAGCTGTTCTCTTTACTGGTTTTTCTAACCCCTAACTTGGGCGATTATGAACCAAAACATCTTAAATTTGACAACGACAACATATAAATCTACTCCGAAAATATCTCTCTTAAATTCCTAACTCGAGTGAAAATATTAAGGTATTCTGTGGAGGAAGACAAAGAGTTCACTGAAATTTTGTGAAGATGTTTTACGTCCCGACTTTAAAAGTAACTGCCTAAAATAACGAGAAAATGCCAAAGGTACAGAAGGCTTACAGAAGTGTTTGTTAACGCAAAAAGAAAAAAGTTTATAAAGTACAAAAATCGTGACTCATAAGCCATTCAGCGCACGCTGTTTTTAATAGGGTTCAATATATGCTGAGATCTTATGAAGATTCAATGACACCGTCTCCAGGTTGGAGATTATGGGGCCCTCTTTCTAACGTCGATTGTTGCGAAATACAGGTTTTTTTCTGAGGATGAAGATTATGATTTCGAATCCGTTATTCTTAAATATCCAAGCAAAAAGAAGACCATAATAGATATTAATAATATTAATATTTTCTGTACCGCCGACATCCAACTTCTGATACCATATAAAGTTGAAATACTTTTAATTTTATAGTCAATTAATTTGGTATTAGTTATTTATTCTTCAGGCTGAAATCTTCAAAAGACACTTGCTAAAACTAGGTATAAAACTGTATTGCCGCAAACAAATTTACTGTTCCACAAATGACTTTTTTCTTTGCAAATATCATTACTTTTTAACACATAAAAATATCACTCAAATTAGATGTTTTTGAATCTTTGGTAAAAAAGTAAGCGGACTAAAATATTGACAAAATTAGTATTTGTATATTTCAGCTGTTCAGTTTATATGTCGGAAAGGATTTAGAAACAACCGAAAGCAAAATTGGGGGCTTACTTGCTTTTTGAATATTAAGCAATGTCATATTTCATCAACATCTTGAGTTGGAATATTTTTTTACAAATGTGAAATTTTCCATGTGGTTCCGAAAAAGAAGATTTCGTGTAAAAACTGCAAAAAATTATATGAAATGGAAAGGCTTGATTGGCTATGCACATAGTGCCTATATTTGGATAATTTTGAATGAAAATTACTTTTTTTAGATGCCATATTAAGGCCTTGAAGCTTTTATTTATTTATATGCCCAATTTATTAAAAAAAAGTTAGAAATCTTAAGTTTTTCGACTTTTTTTTCTGTTAATTTTTCCTGCAAATACAATTTTTCAAACCATCCTTTTGAACAAAAAAAAAGACAAGCTTTATTGAAGACGCCTGTTAGTAATGTGATATTACAACAAAAAAACACCGACTTGAATCAAACCAGAGATACCTTACGTCTGTTAGTAAGCAGAACAATTTTAAGCTAGACCAATGGGACCATGGCAGGAATTTGCCTTTTTTTGCTTTTTTATGCATTTCTATTCCGGATTTTGCAGTTTACCAAATAGTGGTGAAGTTAGCAGTGCATGTCCTTTTCTCAGAAACCGGTCTAGCTATGAATCTGAAATAAGGCTCTGAATTTGCAGTTTAATTTGCATTTCAAGAAAAGGATAACCCCATAAATTTTAAAGTCCTTACATACAAAAAATTTCATACTGCACTGCTTAATTCACTGTGAAGTTAGTAGAACAGTCCTCTTCTGAGAAAGATAACGGCCAATTCAGCAGTTTTTATGCACTTGAAGAAAAAAACTCAGTTCAAATATAGGAGTCCAAATTTGACAAAAAAAAAATGGAAAAATTTGCACCGTTGGTAGTCTCACTGTAAAGTTAGCAGAATAGTCCTATTCTCAGTTACAAAGCTGGCTAGAAATTTGCAAAGAGGCTCCAAATTTGTTTTTTTATACACTTCAAGAAAACAAGCTTAGTTCAAATTTTAAAGCTGAAATTTGAAAAAAAAAAATTGCTAATTTCATTTGCCATTCAAGCTGCACTGTGAAATAAGCATGATTGTCTTTTTTCTTTGCTAGAAGTTTTTAGTTGGACTTAGCTTCGGTTCACAGTAAAGTTAATAGTGCACATTGAATTTTTCGATTTTTTTTTTTTCAAATTTGGACTTCAAGATTTGAACAGATTTTTCTTTGAACTACCTATACATAAAAAACGGAAATTTGGAACATTACTACATTTTTCTCCGATACTGAGAAAAGGACTGCTCTGCTACCTTCACAGTGAAGTTAGCAGTGCAGTGGGTTACATCCATTATTTGGTGAACTGCTAAATCCGGAATAAAAATAAATAAATAAATTTAGTGGCGCAACAGCTCATGGAGAACCAGGGCCTAGTGACTAACAACTCTCAACCATTCCTGTGTGCGTGTTGTTGGCAGGAATGGAGGGGACCTACAATTTTTTGCTGAGTCCGAACGGCTAGGTGAGCAGCACTTATTCTTTGACAAGTATACTCTTGGAGGATTTGTCAGTCCCTCGCAAGAGGCAGTACCTCGGAAAAAAACATTTCTGTTTTTAGGTGGCAGTGGCCGGGAATCGAACCCAGACCTTTGGCATGACAGTCCTACGCACTAACCATTATGCCACGAGGTACTACAAAATCCGGAATAGAACTGCATAAAAAATGCAAAAAAACTGTTTATTGCAGCCGTTCCATTGGGCTAGCCTAAATGTGTTCTGCGAACTTCACAAGCGTCGATACTTCGCCTGCAAAGCGAAGGACTGGCCTTTACACCACCAGCTGGTTGAATTTTCATGGGCATGACCTACACGTGTACCAAAATGAATCAAATCGGTGGCCCATGCATCGAAGCATCCCCTTGTTAGTTTCTGAGCTATACCAGTTTGACCATTCTCTCAGCAACGCATCTGTTAGTTAGTAGGATTTTTGTTTTTAAGAATGCTTATGGGCCAAACAAGCATATTCAATAATAAAAACCCTTGCACGTAATTGTTCCTCTACCCCTGACTGTTCGATCTCTTCAATAGCCTTAGTACGCTCTAGTGATGCGAAACGGAAATTCCTTCGCACAAATGACGCAACGAAATCTTAAACGAAAAATTTGGTTAATTGGTAACGTTTTTACCAATGTATTACGCCGTTCGACAAGCGAAATAATTTATTGTAGCAGTTTATTTGGAGAAGTCTACACTCTTTTTTCTCACACAGTTAATTAACTAGACATGTAAGGAAAATGACGTTTGTGATTTTACTGGATGACTGCCTGTGATTTTTATTGATCGAAAACGGCATAAATGATATTTAAATTGGGTTGGGTATGGAATTCCAAATGCCAAAATACCGAAAAAGCAAATCTCGAACACCAAAAATTGGCAAAATCACGAATTGACCAAATTCCTAGTGGCTAAAATCTTAAAAGCCCGAATCCCGAATACCAAGATCCCAAATAACAGTACTGACAAATCCTTCAAGAGTATACTTGTCATGAATAAGTGCTTTCTCATCTAGCCATTCGGACTCGGCAAAAAATTGTAGGTCCCTTCCATTCCTGCCAAAAATACGCACACAGGAATGGTTGAGAGTTTTAAATCACTACGTTCTCCACAAGCTGTTGTGCCACCAAACCCCGCAGTTGTAAAAACAGTTTAACATGACGAAAAAGCCTGATAAGAGTCATGTCACATCATTGCTAAATACATCATTGCTACTTCCTCAAGGCTCGAAAAGTTTTACTCAAACAAAAAACATCAACTCAATTCAAATAAGTTTAAAAATTTCTAATTTTACCAAATTCATCATAATAATATAGTCTGTAGGTACCTATGCACCAACCAGCAGTAAAAAAAAAGAAAGTTCGTTCATCATAAACTCCTCACACATCAAGTCTCAAAACCTCTGCAAATAAATTCTCTTTTTTTATTCCTTTGACTGGGTTCCTCCTTGAGACTAAATTTTACTGTTTCTTTCCGACTCCACCCCCGTCACAAAAAAAAAATAAATAAAAATAAAACTTCACAACTCAGCAAAATTTATAACCTGCAAAATCTACTCTTGAAACTGCTAAAGCGTTTTATCCTTAAATGACACAATCAAAAAAAAAAAAAAAACACAATAAGGAGTCACTTTATACCCGCCTCATAACATTGCATTTGGATATGTTCCAAACTCCCTTGAAATGTCTCTTCAATGAATAGCAATTGGTTTCCAAGACAATACTCATTTATAACACCCTCTCCACCCCCTCCCATTTCCTCCCCCTATACCTATGTATCTCTGTGTCACTGACAATCAAAGATAAATAGATACAATTGTTGCAGATATAGAATTTCTAGATATATACGTAGTATGTACCTACTTTGTATTTTATATCGACCGAAAATATACCATTGTCACTATTTTTAGTGCCAGAAACCGAGAAAAGGAGGCTTTGAAACCCCACATAACATACACAGGTCCAAGGTGATGATAAATTCAATTAAATTGTATCTAGACAGAATGGATAGTAGTAGTGGGTGAAGTTTCACTATTATTGGAATACCCGCAAATTTATGAAGTTTCCACCTTTATTTTTAATGCGAAACCTGGAAAAAAAAGAAAGAACAAAAAAATCGACAGTGGGGCTGTTGGCCTATAATGTTCTATAACTTATTGAAAGAAAAATTAACTTTTGAAAATAGAAAAGTATTCAAAGTCAGATGAACGGATGAACTCTGTTTTTGAATTCTGACTTCAAATGGGAGAGAAAAAAAGTATTTTACTCACATTCGTGTAGTACGACCTAATAAAATTTCCCTCGACAGTACGCTCAACCCAAAACTGCTATGCGCTGCAGAATTTAATGGTGGAATTGTCTCATGGAAAGGAACTGCCTATCTTACGAGAATACTGTTTAAAGTTCTAAATTAAGTTCAAAGAAAGCTGGTTTTTGGCCTGCCTTTGCCCCACTGTGCAGCGATGCGGCTAAAAAAAGACACAAACCTAAAACTAAGCTACGAGTGCGATCAAATATATGGGTGACTGGAAGCGTAGGTATAGGATAAAATAGAGAAACGTTTAATAGTTGTTTATACGTAGACTTTTTTTTTTTCTATAAATGTGTCTATTTTGGCCTTGCTGCCAAAAAGGACACCCATTTTAAAATCGAGCGAACGGAAAAAAAATCTCTTTCATTCAGTTTTATTTTTTTTTTCCCTTGGTCACACATTAAATTAGGTTAGAACCGCACAAAGACTTTTCCCTCTAGTGTTGGAGACATACAAAGCATTTAGAATAGTGAAACAGGGAAAATAGAATTTTCCCCAAAGACCTTCAGTGTGAATTGTAAGCGAATGAAAACATAATGCGCTTTGGGTAGTAGGTGGGAGGTAGAGATGGAAGCGTCTGCCATTCAAAGTTTATTATTGCATGGAACCCATACCCATCACAAGAGGGTTGTACTGTACGAGCTTATAGATAGATGGTACGAAGGTGGCAAGTTTGAGCTACAAAAATGTATGTACTGATTGTTGGTGAACTTTTCTCGGTATAGAGGCTGTGGAATGGTATAGATATTTTCAGTTATTGTTCCTTTTTTTTTTTTTGTATTTAAAGGTACCTACCAACAAATCGGTCTACAGAGAAGAAAAATTTATTTTTTAGTCTTTTATGTGATAATTCTTATAAATGTCATGGCTATAAATAAAATTATTTCTATTTAAATACATCAAGCTTACGAGTATAACGAGGTAGAATTAGACTTCACTTGTCGCAGAATGACAAAGAAAGTGTAAATTTATACATGTCGTCGGCACACGTTTTGTATATTTTTATCCGGGTTTCAATGCCATATTGATGAGATAATAGATTTAAAAATACGAGTACATATTATTTTGATGTGGTTATAAATATATTTCAAAAGAAATAAATGACAAAGTTGACGTTCACTTCCTTGAAAATGATATTGGAAAGCATAATGTTAGGAATGAGTTGGGACAAATAAATATTTCTGGTAAAGAAAAGTGAACAAAACGATAATGCAGAATGATTTTGCCTAGTTTCTAAATTTTAACGGGATTTGGATAGTTTTTTAAGTGTCTAATAGCCTTTAAATCAAATTGTAAATAGTGGGCTATTTCCATTAAACCCCAAAGCTGGGTTTTGGTGAAAACTTTTCAAAAACTGGAAATCCATTCACACCGAACAATACACATTTGACATTACATTTTTTTTTCTTTTGACAGCCACCATCCATATTCTTTTTCTTCCATTAAAAACGTTGATTTATTTGTATAAATGCATAGAATCCATATGAAAAATTTGACTTGCAACAAACAAATATTACCAATTTTAAAAACATAAAATTAAATAATTTTGGGATTCGAGTTTTAAATACACAGAATTTCGTCAGCTGTTTTCAATTTATTTTAATTGAATTTAATTTGTTTTGGTCATCTCTGAGTTGCGACAAGTTTTCGGCGGTTTTTTTTTTTAATAAAAATTGTGTTTTAAGATAACCTGAAGTTACAAAAAAAATATGGGAAAACTTGTGTTTCCGATTACGTTTTTAGGCAATTGATTATGTCCTAAAAACAGGGCAATAAGGAACTAAGACGTTGATGGGTTTTATTGTAGAAATCAATAGATTAGTCATTAACAATGGAAAAACCGCGGAGTGCTATTAAATTAGAGGGTGGAAGGAGGGTTTCGGACGAATCAAAATTCGAAGATGAGGTTGAAAACCTATTTTAAACTTCACCATCGAAATAAGTCATTCAAATTTTTTACCCAAGTTAAAAAAAAAAATCATTGCAAAAAATGTCAAAAATCACATTTTTGTAAGTATTTGCCTATAACCTATTGCCATTTCTCCAAATAAAGGAAAGATAATTTAATTTTTTTTAAAACGACATATATTTAGAAAAAGTTTTTGATAAAAATCGACCGAGAAACGGTCGCTGAAACTAAGCTGATATTAAGATTTAAAAGTAAAATAAATGGTATTTATGGCTATTTTTAGAAACTTGTAAGATGATACGTTCAAACTCGGTGTATAATTCATTCTTAACCATTAAAGTAAAAAAATAATAGGGTTATTAAAATTTGTTCATAGTTAAAGGGCTGCCATCTAATTTTTTTTTTTCAAAGTTTAAAATAATTGTAAATAAAAACAAACTTGCTCCTAAAAACCCAGTTTTAAACATTCGTTAACTAATAATACCTTCTTCGACATGAAAAAAAATAGTCCCAGACGATTTTTTCCGTCAAAAGTGCTTGCCATTCGAGCTCAAAGTTTTTAAAGCAAGTATTATAGGAAATTTCAGTTTCTACAACCAAACTCATCTAACGCTATTTTGTTCAGATCCAAAAAGCTAACACAAGTTCAAAAACCTGGTTTTTAGGAGCAAGTTTTTTGTTTTAAGCAATTATTTTGAATAAAATAGATGGCAACCCTTAAACTGTGAAAAAATTTAAATTTTCCTTTTATTTTATAATTAAATGGTCAAGAATGAATTGTATGAGCGTGTCATCTTACAAGTTTCTCAAAATTGCCATAAATACTATTTATTTTACTTTTTAATCTCAAAATCAGCTTAGTTTGAGCGACCGTTTCTCGGTCGATTTTTACACAGAACTTTTTCTGAATATGTCATTTCAAAGACAATTAAATAATCTTTCTTTTATATGGAGTAATGGCTAAACCAATCTCTGCAGGTAAGAAAGTTATAGGCAAATAAGTAAGAAAAATAACAAAAAATGTGATTTCACATTTTTTTTTTTGCAATTTTTTTTTAAATTTAGGAAATTAAAAGATAATTTAAAAAAAATTTTAATGATCCTTTTCGATAGTAAATCTTATTGCCTACAAAAAATGTTTGAAACATATCTTGAAATTTCGGTTCGTTTTCGTGTTGTATGCAAAAACCCAAAAAGGGTGCTTCTTCAAAATGCCCCCTCGAATTTAATAGCACTACGCAGTTTTCTCATATTCAATATCCCAATTATTGACTTTTATAATAAAAACCCATGAACGTCCTTTTTAAATGACATAGTCTATAGCCTATTTAACAGAGTTGGGAAATAATGATTACTTTTTGTAATTTATTTCAACTTTCATTTCAATTACATGTAATTGGTAATTAAACTTTTTTCAGTTACAATTACACATAATTGTAATTGAAAAAACATGAATTTCAATTACTTGTAATTGTAATTAAAAAAAATCACCTACAAATTACATGTAATTGAAAATAGTAATGGATTTTCGCAAGTAATTGAAGGAAACTCAGTTTTAATTACATTTAACGTAATAGATTACTTGGATTGTATTTCATTACATGTTTTTATTAATTCAACATAATATTAATAATAATAAAAGTAAATAAAAGGCCTTCTTACTGCCAAACTAATACAATATATTCATTTGGAAGACTTTAAATGCAAAACAAATTTATTAAAACATTCTTATGTGAGGACTTAGAGCAAACGAATATACAATATGCAATGAATATACAATATACAATGCCGGCAATACTAAAATGACTTCTTTTTTGTGTTTCCAGCTCTCATACTATGTGCAATTCCAAGAATAATGTAATTGGCAAAAAACAGTTAAATAATTACATTTTGTGTAATGATTACTGAAAAAAGTAATCATTACAGATTTTTTGACGATTACTTTTGTTTTCAATTACATTAATACATTTCTTCAATTACATTTAAGAGTAATTGAAAAAAGTGGTCGGAGATTTCAATTACAGGTAATTGAAATTGAACTTTTTTTGTATCATTACTTCCCAACTCTGCTATTTAATAAGCGTTTTTTTCGTGAAAACCACATTTTGGGTTCGGTGTGAAAAAGCTTTTAGAGACTTGAAAAATTATGCCAATCGTCTTCAAAGTCAGGAGTATACAACCTACTTTGATATTACATACTTCAATTATCTTATTTTTGTGGTGGGCAAACTCATTCTGCATTATTGCTTTTTGTCCACTTTCCCTTACCAGAAATTTTGGGGGCGATTCTTGGAATCATTGAAAAAAAACAGAGGGAAAATTTTATCTCCCCTGAGGCAGAAGAAGAATTTCTGAAAAATTGAAAAAATAATGTGCTACAGCTTTTTATTTTCTAGATGAATTGTCAAAATATTTTTAAGAAATATTGTAATTTTGGTTTTTATTTTTTTTGTGTGTTAAAATTCAATTTCAATATCAATTTTTAGTCAAGCCGGATGTAAAAATCTTTCTTTGTTTTTGAAAAATAAAAAAAAATTAACTCGAAAAAAATCAATTTTTTTTTAATGTTAACTTTTAAATTTAATTTTTTAAAGGGGAATAATATTTTCCTGCCATAGAATTTTTTCTTAGAATGATCCCAGAAATAATCCCCCAAAATATCGAGCATGAATTTATTAGGGGACATTCTGTATAGATATAAAAATTATAAGAGAAAGATGTTTAGAACCATAAAATTCCATATTCAAATTCAAATTGGAGGTTTTCACCGTGTTTTTTTTTCATATAAGATATAAAAAATATTATTTTAAATTACTGAAAACTCTTGTTTTATTTATTGAGTAGGTTTTCATCTGGCAATACTTTTTTCGGAGTTGGTCCTTTTGACAGCTGTCACTTGATTTATGCTCAGTTTGGTTTGACATTTCATTATTAATATACTTACTTCAGAACAACGTTTACAAGTCGTGCAAATTTACTATCAAAATAATAGTTCGGTTCGCGCGACGCATCGCCAAGAAATTATTTTATTGAAGGAAACTTTTGGTGAGCGCATTATCTCGCGTCGTGGGGCAATTTTTTGTTTGGTTATGTGACGTCGTTTGTCCACGCAAATAAGCCCCAGACGATTGACGCCTTGGAAGAGAAAACTCGGCGCCTCACCAAAAGTTTCCTTCAGTAAATTGGTTTTTTTGCGATGCGTTACGTGAACCGAACCATTTTTTTGGTAGTAAATTTGGGTGAATGGAACTACAGAAAAATTTCGGTCTTAGATGAAAATTTCTCACTATTTTACTTTTTAATCGACTCTATTCACTAACTGCGTAAAGCCTAGTTCGTTGCTGATGTGAAACGAAAAATCCCTTACAAAAATGACACAGCAAAAGTACTCTACAGTACTCGGTTCACGAGCAAATAAGATAACTATACACGATCCCTAAAATGAAGTGCTACTGTCACTGCTGTGATTTCGTTGTTTTCTTCGAACTCAAGTACTGCATTTTACGCGGTGCAGTGAAAGGAAAAACAGTTTTTCTAAAGTTTTTTTAATTTCAATCCTTGTCTGAATGATTCAAAACGTCTTAAGGCATCAAACAAGGTTCCCAGCTGAGTCCCCTTTTCTTTAGCCTGTTTCCTTAATATCTTTTAAAATACCATCCTGATGGAATAATTATCAACGAAGTTTCGATTAAAATCTTGATGTTTGTAGTTCCGGCAACATCAAGACCTCTTAGCAATAATGTGCTAGGGATGCCAAGTAAAATAAAAGGCTTCACAAAAAAATTAAGAAATTGAATAGTTACAACACAATTTATATAACATGTGTTCAAGTTATCAATTAAAACTCTCCCAACTGGTTTATGTGGAAACTCAATCTTTGACACGTCTTTTATACAAAGGCTTAATTTCAAAAATTCTGGCGCTTCCAGAACATGGCTTTCCTCCTTACGGGAACTAGATTAATGCTGAATTTCTCGAGCACTTTGCAAATTAAAGAAAATGTAGAGGCACTGATGTGGCCAAACTGAAATACACATTGAATGCGATGCGCTAACCAATACATACTTTGAAGATTAGAGAATCTCAAAAACATAAAAACTACTGTGACCAGGGAATATTGGTTCTTTTCAAAATGAACTTTGAATTTTATTTTTAAAAAGGAACAAGAATGTACCCATTTTAAAAATCCGCCATGCAATTTTTTCGAACCTTTTGTCTTTTTTCTTAAAAAGTATTTCTTTTACAAAAGCTTTTATATTCGCTACTAATAAATTTTATTTTCTTTATTCCAGAACACAACACCATTGTGGGATGACTTCTTAGCAAAAGCTGGCAAATTACATGCGTGTCTTAGGTAAGTGACAAGGAACGGTTTTGAATTTATCGCCTTGATAATTTTTTTTGCAAATAATTCTTGATTTTTGTTTCTGTGCATATAAATTGCACTGTGTTACTGCAGCCCAACACTTGAAATTCTTGTTGCTTAAGTTTATTTTATTTTTCATTGATTCCTCTTGTCATGGTAGCGACTGCAAAAAAAAAATAAATAACTAGTTCCTTACGTTCCAATTCCCACACAAAAGTGTCGGTCACCTGAGACTGAGACGTCTTGTTCGCTTGATATCCGATAGGTACTTGATTTCTGCTTTGCTTCTATAGCATCAGCCACTAGTGATGGTGCTCACTTCTAAGCACATTCATCTTCTATACGTAGATGAAAAATAGAGAACACTCTTCCAGAACAGGCCGTTCGTTCAACCATCCATGGACGCACGAATTCGGGGAGAAGAAGACTAACAGACATTACTACTACTCTTTGCAAGGTCCACGGGGTTCCATTAGTTCCCACTGGAGCAGAGAGACTCTAGGCGATGTTGATGACGCGGGCGCTCGTTGGTTCCTTCACATTTTTATAGTTGTTGGTTAGATTCACTGTTCCATGGCTGCTGCTATGGCCTATGTAGCTTGCAATTATTTGCAATTTTCCTTAGAGTTTTTGTGACTTTGGAGTTTTCGTTTTGCATCTTCTCTTCTATAACAGCGGGAATTCTTCCGCTTTTTTATCGATGATTCAAAAGAGCAAAGGGGATTAGGGGTATATTACATCAAATGGGTTGCCTCGTTTGCTGTTAAATTTTGCAGAGTGAGATTTGAGCTATTTAGGTCAGGAATAGGTTATAATTTAACCAGTACCGACAGCGTGACGTTTCCTTGTTGAGGGAAGGAGGAGTTGTGTTTTTTGACTAAAACACAGCTCACAGCAGAGGTGTGCTTCTGAACCACTTTTGTCTAACTATAAGCAGGTGTTTACGTTACGAACGTTAGTGTCTTAATAGGAGGGAACTTGTTTTGTATATTTAAATTTGAGCCAGACATTTATGTAAAGGGTGTTTTTTTTTTGGACGTGGGTGGTTTTCAATCTGGCAATACTTTTTTCGAAGCTATTGTTTTTGGCAGCTGTCACTTGATTTATGCTCAATTTGGTTTGCCATTTTATAGTGAAAAGACTTACTCCTGAACAACGTTTGCAAATCGTGCAAATTTATTACCAAAATAATGGTTCGGTTTGCGTGACGAATCGCGAAACAACCAATTTATTGAGGGAAAATTTTTGTGAGACCCCGAATATTATCTTCCAAGGCGTCAATCGTCTCGGGCTTATCTGCGTAGACAAGCGACTTCACATAACCCCACGATGCGAGATAATGCGCTCATCAAAAGTTTCCTTCAATAAATTGATTGTGTCGCGAAATTTGCACGGTTTGCAAACGTTGTTCAGGAGTAAGTCTATTCATTATGAAATGACAACCAAATTGAGCATAAATCAAGTGACAGCTGTCAAAACGACAAACTCCGAAAAAAGTATTACCAGATTGAAATCCACACGTCTAAAAAAACACCCTATATAGGCATGAGCTTCGTCAGGTCAGTGGCGTTATTTTACGAGTATCCTTGGCGATATCTTTAGGAGCCTGGAGAGCTCGGTCTGAGTGTGACTTTTATTTGATTGAATGTATTTAGATATGCAGATCCAGATAAGTTTTGATTTATAATTATTACAAATTAAGGAGTGCTGTTGATGGAAATAGTCTGATTTCCTTGCAAAATACGGGGTTTCCTGATTTTTTTTCCTCCATGTAATTGAAGCAAAACAAAAATAACTGTAATAAAATTGTTAGAGTACAGTTTTTGAGATATCGTAACTTGCAGGTATATTTTTTTGTTTTTAATCACGTCTCAGGTATTTATCCTTTTAATTCGGAAAAGAAAAAAGTAGCAAGACGAGCTTCATTCTCAGATGAGAAGCATTTATTTCGATTTTTTTGGTTTCGGTTATCCACTGGCCTGTGTCCACTTTTCGATGAGAAAAAACAGTTAATCTTATTTGAAGATTTTTAGTTCGTGTTTTTTATAAGAAAATTCTGCGTTTAAAAATTTCAAAGAATTGTTTAAACAGTCCATATAGAAATCTCGCAAATCAAAATCCCGCCAGTCGAATTCAAAATCCCGTTTATTAATATCCCGGATATCAAAATCACGCCGCAAAAAATCCCACATTTTCTAGCAGAAAGTGATAGAGCTAATAAATTCTCTTTCATTGAAATTCATTTGGTTGTTGGGGATGAGACTAGTTAGACAGATGACTGACAGTGGAGTTAACTGAAGATGTGACGATGACCACACGATTACGGTCATAACGACAACTACACAATGGCGATTTTTTGGCTTAATCGTGCCGAGGGCGTTTACACGTGATTTTGTTGTTTGTTGGCATGGTATTCTTCTTGCTGTGGCCATTTACAGGTGATTTGCACAGTTGTGGCCATGTTCATCTTTTCTAGAGCTGGCCACTATACCCAACCAAAATACTTGTGTCAGTATCGTTCGGTATCATCAAAATCGAAAAATTTTAGTATCGTCTCCGTATCGGTATTGGCCTCGTATAAATTAGTCTAATTTCGGTCTCGTATAACAAAGTCTCGTCTCGGTATCGGTATCGGTCTTATCTGTTCCTAACTAAAATATAATGCACGACCTAGTAACATGTTCTTGATAGATGAACTCGCTTGGTATTTTCAAGGTTTATAACCTAAAACAAAAAATCATATAAAAAAACTATATTTTTAACTAAAGAGTTTTTTTCTTGACTTGGTTATCTTTTGAAGCTTGTTTCACAGAAAAAAAAGCAACAACATATTTTATGGATTTCACTAATGTCACTTCCTCACTTAAAAAAAAACAAGTTTGAAAATTTCATACAAATAGTTAGTTTCAGTGAAAGCAAGCATAAGAAAAATGGGCGTGGCAGTGGGCAGTTTTATTTATAATTATTGCCTAAACCTTCTCTCTCCTAAAGAGAAAAACTCTGAAAATGTCATCCAAATTGTTAGAGCCGTTTCTGGGAAACCTATTACAAAAATTCTTTGTAATAGTTTAATAATAATATTCAAAATTCTATTGTTTCTGTCGATATCGAACCGATACTCTCGGTAGAGTATCGGCAAATTTGTGTCCAAAAGTTCGCTATCGTTCCAATGCTTTGAAGCTGGTACTGCCTCGGTTTCCGATACCGATACCAACGATAACGAACCTTTTCTGGTATCGTGGCCAGCCCTAATATCTTCGGGGTCTGGCCGCGGGCATTTTTCTTAAGGGGTTCTTTTAAAGATATTGAAAAGCTTTCTTGAACGACAATAACTTCACCGGCTCTCATCAATATCTTGTCAGGCACTGTTTTTAGCAGCTAAAACCAATTGTAACTTTAATTTCTATAATATCGAACCTTGACGAGGCTTTAATGATACCAAATCAAGACGATGACAAAATGTCCACAACGATAAGCAACACATGGTAGTATCACGGCGAGACCAGAGCGAGAAGGCCACGACAAAAACCACGTGTAAACAGGCAAGGTAAGACCCCAGCAGATGAAAGACCATCACGATACTGAAAACCACGGTGAGACTTCAGCCAGATGACACCGAGATAACGAGTCGTCATACCCTTATCTAACCAGCACGGAAAATTAATCCTTTTATCTTAATGACGACTTGAGTCTAACGAGTTTTGATTCTGAGAAGAACTGAAATAATTCTTTTCTTGAAGTGAAATTTTTTTTTTTGATTTGTAAATTTTGAGAAATAAATGTCTAACCAAGGCCAAAATGAAATTTGACAAATAAAAAATCTCTCATTGAGAAACCTAACGAAAATAAAGTTCAACAGTTATTTTCAATGTCCGTTTCTCTAAAAGCATCTTTTTAAATCTTTTTATTTGATCAATTCATTAAGTTTTTGAATTCCTTTGGAGTATTTACGCTAATTTTTGTCATTTTCATCCCCATTATGAGTGTCAAAATTTGATAATTGATAAATATCAAAATTTGAAATTTCAAAAATCAATTATCAAAAAAACCTCTTAACATTAAAATTATCAGTTTTTGACCAATTGACTATGATCTACATCTTCGGCAGTTATTACACCTTTTCTAAGCGTTCGTTTATTGAAATTCAATATTTATCAATCATCAACTGATATTTGATAATCGTTTTAAGTGGTTAGACGTTCAGGCTTCATAAAACTTAGTTTTCTACAGAAATCGGTTCACAAAATGTCACTTGAACTATGCTCTCTAGCTGTTTCTATAATCTGAAAATTATCCTTTTAGAGATTCCGTAAAGTAACAAGAATTCTTAACGTGGAAATAGTATTCATAAAAGTTGGGTGTGTGGCGTTGAATAGAGCCATTTCAAGCTAAACATGTATACAGGTTGAATAGCCTTTTATGAATAAGAAACGCATCGCTTAATATAGCGTCAATTAGGACTTATACGATAGTCACCTGTTTAGAGGAGTTTTAGCGAATTCCAATGAACTATGGCTGTAATTTTGTTGCAGTAGATTTCTCAAATCAATAATAATTTCTTCAACACTTTTTCCAAATTTTTGGTAAAAGAATAAATGTATCCCTATAGCATGATTAAAATTAAAAATATCACTTTATTTTCTGTACCACCACAAAATTGTTTTAGGCACGATTTTTGTACTTTAGCTTCCTGACAGTCTTGTAAATGTATCCTTCATCATGAACGGCCTCAGGTGCCTGTTCCTGGGGTGGAAGATATTGTGCTTCTGGCTGTGGTGGTGGAATGTACGATGCTACTGGTGGAGCACTTTGTACGACTGGTGCTGGCGGGATGTATGAAGGAGCTGGTTGGGAGACTAGAGCTGGAGCTGGTGCGTTGTACACTGGTGCTGGTGGAATATAAGATGGAGCTGGTTGGGCGATCGGTGCTGGTGGAATGTAAGATTGAGCTGGTTGGGAGACTATTGCTGGAGCTGGTGCTGGTGGAATGTAGGATGAAGCTGGTTGGGAGATGGGTGCTGGTGGAATGTAAGATTGAGCTGGTTGGGCGATTGGTGCTGGTGGAATGTAAGATTGAGCTGGTTGGGAGACTATTGCTGGAACTGGTGCTGGTGGAATGTAGGATGAAGCTGGTTGGGAGATGGGTGCTGGTGGAATGTACGATGGAGCTGGTTGGGAGATTGGTGCTGGTGGAATGTAAGATTGAGCTGGTTGAGAGACTATTGCTGGAACTGGTGCGTTAAACACTGGTGGTGGTGGAATGTACGATTGAGCTGGTTGAGAGACTGGTGCGTTGAATACTGCTGCTGGTGCTGGCGGAATATAAGATGGAGCTGGTTGGGAAACTGGTGCTGGTGGAATGTAAGATGGAGCTGGTTGGGAAACTGGTGCTGGTGGAATGTAAGTCGGAGCTGGTTGGAAGGCTGGTGTTGGTGGAATATAAGTCGGCGCTGGTGCGCTGTACACCGGTGTTGGTGGAATATAAGATGGAACTGGTAAAGAAACAACAGGTGTTTCTCGGATGATCTGAGGAGCTGGTAGTGCAGGGGAAATATAACTTGGTGTTGGTTGAGCTACTGCAATCTGTTGTGGAGCTGCGGGTGGAATGTACTGAGGTGCTGGTGTAGCTGGTGGAAGATACTCCTGTTGAGGTATATTCTGTGCTGGTGGCAGATATTTCTCCGACAAATGTGATACATCTGCGACTGCAAAACCAACAATGGCAACAAAGACTACGAGTAATTTCTATAAAAAAAACACAAGAAAGAAAAAAAAACAAAAATATAAAAATTTTCAGTCAAATTTCGAAGAATTATACCATCTTGGAAAGACTTTTGTCTGCCTGAACCTGAGATCTATCAATTCGATAATGACTACTGAACGTTTGTGTTCATATTTATATATTAACGAAATAACTATATAAAAAAAAAACAAAAAAACCTTTATGCATACTAAATAAACCTTAACAAATAGTCGAATGTCTTCGAGTTAAATTTTGAAGATCATCACTATGAAATATTTTAATTATTTAAATAAAATATTTGAATCAAAAAGAAACAGCTGATTTATCTGAAATTAAAATCATGAGAAGCAGGCTAATTTTAGGCAGACTTTGACTTTATTTACTCTATGTCTATAGCCTATTAGACCAACTAATTAAAGCAAGTTAAATGAGTGTGTATTTTTTGGAAAAGCAGCTAGCAGCGCGCGGCAGTGGCATAAGTAATGGCCTCTGAAGGTATAATGAATTAGCCTCATCTCACGGTCTTATGCCCTATCGTTTTATAGATCAAAATATGTATAAGTTATACAAAATTAACTTGTACTTCGCGTGGCCCTAAAAGTTTCAGAGCTTTGTGTTATAGTGATGGATCATTGAATAAATTTTAAGAGGCGTGAAATACGATTTTGATGAAAGACTCAATCTATTTTTTGAGATTGATTAAGGCATGTCAAGGTGATGTTAGAATTCTAATAGATTGTTAGTTGTAGGCTTCTTATCTTATGTGGTTTGGTAGACCTTACCCAATCAAGGGAACAATTGAAAAAAGTTGATCTTAATTTACATATCTCTTATTCACTATGATTTTTTGTTCAATTAATTCCATAAGACCTTGAATTAGTTTAACAAAAGCCTATGAAAAAAATAGTTGATGATAAATAGTGTTTTATTGTTTGGCACTTCCACTTAATTCAATAGCTCGTGCCTCATAATAGTCAGACACAGGTAGAGTTCTTATCCCTTAATGAAGCTTATAACTTCATCAACACAAAATCGAATAAAGGACAAAAATTACAATTTTTATAAAGAATTACCATTCACTTTTTACCAGCCTAAACTCCGCCAAAATTGATGCATCAGCAAAAAAATAACTCCCCTTCAATCAACTGTAAACAAAAAAAACACAAATTTTGTATCATAAATCCCGAGCACAGTGAATTACCCAGCAATATTTATTCAAAAAATGTCCCTTTTTTCTCTCCTACGCACATGAATTCATAATTCAACACAGTAAACCTCATATCCCTCACGCAGTGAAGTCTTCACTCATAAAACCGTATCGACCCGCAAATTATCTCTATCTTACCGAACGCGTGTCGCTTTTATACAATTTTCCAAATTCAACTAAATTCACATTCTCTTCCTCCTCCCCCGCATAAATTTATATCATTGAAACAGTTTTTTGGAGACATGCCAAATATTCATCATCATCATCATTGAACGTACCATTGTGTCGAGAGTGTAATCAGAGCCCAATTATAAAGGGTTATGCCTCTTGGTTTTTGCGTTGATGTTGGCGATATAATTTACGCCTGATGTAAGGTCGTTCATAAACATAAAACATAGAGAAACATCATTGAAGATTGTTAGCTTTTTTAAGGTCACAACATGTAGTTGTGATTATGATTGTCGTATATTTGTATTTTTATGACGATATTTTACTCTATCATCACGGTTGGCGGTTTTAAGGCTTTCCCTCTCTGTAGAACCTATTAGATGTAAACAAGGTTATTTTTAATTCGCATACTTAATGCCAGGCTGGTTACGTGTTTCCTTGATAGTGTTTGGTAATTTTAATAATTTTGTTTTCAAAATTATAATTACAGTACAACTTCCCTAATTCGAAATCATTCAATTCAGACTTCGTTAATGAATATAATGGTGGAAGTTACAAAAAAATGTCTTTATCAAAGAATATGTAAAATGTAATTATAAAGCTATTTGATATCTAAAGATTGTCTGAGCATTGAAGAGTGAGATTTATAAACAGAATTTGAAAACAGAGTGTGCAATAATTTTTTTTTATCGTTGGGCTATCTATCGGAAATTGGGATACCTTTTTTCAAAATTGCTAGCAGCAACCATTTTGTGCATATAAATAAATCATATAAAAAACCACTTTTCTCCCACTTTACAATTTCCTTAAAGCATTCCACAATTTGGCATCACTTTTTATTCACTGAACATACTCAGTGACTTTGACATTTCAAACCAACCGCAATAATCTTCACTTTAATAATATCATTCAGTTTATCTGTTGTTCCAAAAATTCCCATTTTTATAAGAAAAATGTTTTTGTATTGGGCCAATTTTTCGGCTCCCATTTTGGGCTACAAAATTTTTTAAATTGGGCTATCAAACTAGTTAAAGACATGGCATGGTTTTCTGTAGAGTTTTTTTTTCTTAAAGGTAGAAATTTTAAATGGAATAAAACAAAGATGATTTTTGTAAATTGACATGAAATTTACTCTATTCGAAACATGATCTTCTGACATTATATTTTAAATGTGATTTCTAGCATATGACCGCCACGGCTGGCCCAGACATAGTCTAATCTAGAGGTCCAATTTTCGATGACTTTTTCCAACATTTGAGGACGTAAATCGGCAATAACGCGGCGTGTGTTGTCCTTCAAGTGGTCAATCGTTTCGGGGTTATCGGCGTAGACTAGCGACTTCACATATCCGCACTGAAAATAGTCAAGCGGCGTTAAATCGCACAATCTTGGAGGCCAATATACGTGAAACTATGCGGTTACGAAAAGTTTCCTTTAATAAATCAATTGTGGCACGGGCTTTGTGACATGTTGCGCCGTCTTGTTGAAACCATAGCTCGTTCAGCCAAAAACGTCAGCATGGTTTTTAAAGAACTACGGACCAATTATTCCACCAACCCAAAAAGCACACCAAATAGTCAATTTTTGTAGATGTAACGATGTCTCAACATGAGGATTATCATCACTCCAAATACTGCAGTTTTGTTTATTGACGTATTCATTCCACCAAAAGTGGGCATTATCACTATTTGGAAGCGTTGTTCAGGTCTATTCATGTTGAATTGTCAAACCACACTAAAAATAAATCACTTGACAGCTGACAAAATGGGCGCCAGTTAAAAACAGTGCTGCCAGCTTAAAGTTCTATACCTCCTACTTCTTCTCTACTCCGAACTTACTTACTTTATTATTAATGGCGCTCACAGCACTGGATGGACTATGGTCTCAACCAATAAGCCTCTCCAACTTACTCTGTCCCTAGCAAGCCACCTCAATTACGTGCTACCTGTGGGTTGAAGTCGTTTTCCACGTGCGTGCGCCACCTGTTTGGGGTCTTCATTTGCTTCGTACACCATCAGGATTGCATTCGAAGATTCGTGGGGCTGGTGGGTTGCTGTTCACGTTCACCACGCGTCCCAGCCAGCTCATCATTGAATATTCTTCTCCAGACTTCTTCGATACAAACAGGACCAAAAATCACTTGAAGAATCTTCCTCTCAAAGCACCCATCTTTCTGAGCCCATGCGGGACAAGGATGATTTTATACAAAGACTATGAGAAAGGGTGTTAATACTAAAATGCCTTCTTACCCCGAAGAAACAGCGACTTCCAAGACTAATTTTACGTTTAATCGCTGCACTGATGATATTTTTCCAGCTAATGGTGGCATAGTCCCAGGTAGACAATGACCTTGACAACTTCAGTGTTGTTCCATCCGTGATGTCGATGATGTTGAGATTTAACATTTATTTCGTCTTGTTGTCATTAACAGCCTATACAATTTTTGCTGCTTCTAATTAAACACTGGTAAATGTACCAACCACAGCTCGCTTAGTTCTGCTGATAGTTTTAATATCATTTCCATGTGCAAGTTGTTGAATGGACTTTTTATAAATTGTATCAGTGGTGCTAACTTGCCATATGTGTGTGTACAATTACTTCTAGAATGATGTTTAAATGGTTACATGATAACGCGTCTTTGACCTTTCTCAAAATCAAATAGTTGAGTGGTATTTTTAAAGACATTGACGGACAAGCGAAATTTCTCCATCGTCGTCCTACATAAGCAGACGAGTTTGGCAGGGATGCAGAAATAAAACATGGCTCTGTATAATTCGTCTCTATCCACGCTATCATATGCAACTTCAAAATCGATAAAGAGATGCTTTGTATCGATCTGGAGTTTCTGAATTGTCTCCTAAATGTGTCGGATTGCGAATATTTGATCCACGATCACACAGCAAAGCCGTCAAGATTTTGTACGTGACGTTTGGGAAACTTATTTCTATGTATAGTTCGGTCAGGGCAGAGCATTTCCTTTTTTGTAGATGGGACACATTATGCAAAAGTTGTTTTTATCGGACATACTTTCATCCGACGAAATTTTGTAGTCATCTACCGCTGCTTTGAATAGTTTGCCTGGGAGTATATACGCACTAGCAGCCTGCAAAGATTGAAGTTTGAAAATCGATAACCGCATTAGATGAAAATCGGTTGTACGGAAATGTTGGCCAATATCGACTGCTGCTGCTCTTGTTCTCGTCTTAAACGTTGTTTGGTAGGCTTGCCCGTTTGCACGGGGATCTGTGTCGTGGTTTTCTCGCTATGTTCCCTCCGTGACATTCACACACGTAATTTTTGGAATTTAGCATGTTTTTCCGTCATCTCACCTTGGTATCGCTTTAGTCTCGTCAAAGTAAATTTTTCAAAATAATATTTTTCAAAAAAGATAACAAAAGATTCTATTCATATCGCTTAAAATTGAACTATTTGGCGAGGCCAAAGCGAGGTGACGACAAAATTGCTAAATACCAAAAAGTAAAAGAAAACCCCGACACAAATCCTGGTGTAAACGAGACCGTTAGACCGAACACAATGACCAACACACTGAAAACCACATTTGGGTTTTTAACCACGTTTGTAATTTATTTGAACCTATTTGAAAAATGTTATATTGTGAAAAAGAATTTTTGCGAGGCCAAAGTTAGATGACGGCAAAACATGCGAAATTCCAATATCCACGTGTAAATATCGTGGTAAGACTTAAGCGATATCATAGCGAAAAAAACACAACACCGATCCCCGTGTAAACGGGCACGGCGCAAACGCAGCGAGACGAACACAATGAGAAAGTGAGTCGAAGCCATCAGCTGTCATCACCGTCGCCGTCATAGAACATGGAAGAAAGTACTTGTGCTTGGTATTTTTCAAATACTAAGTTCACTACTTATTTTTTTTAAAAAGCACAAATAAAGAACAAGATACTTGGTAGAGTGTCAGATCGTTTTAATTTGTTGAATTTTAAATCAGGAGCGCTCACTGAGCTGACGGAGCAAAGATTTCTTTTCCTTAATTTTTCAAAGCAAATTCTCTGATCATAAACTGGACAATTAGATCCAGACAAGAAAAAACAAAAAACTGTATAATATATGAAAATATTTCTCTCAGTTTAAACATTTGAAAACCCAAGTTTGAAGCAAGTTTGTTTATGGGTGTCTAGCTCAATGTCACCTTTGCACTGATGCGCATACAAACTAATAGAGGGTTTGACGAAAAACATTTAAATATCCGTAGTAAACCTATTTTACTGCACCCTCCGTTGATCAAAGAGACGTTAAGAATATTAATATGACCATCTTGCTACGCAATAGGGAGATTATACTGTAGTAAACGTATATTAACATAACAAACTGACGTCAGAAAAAAAGTGAATTTGTTTACATTTTTTGGCATCGCGTCGGTCGTCTATAGTCGTAACAGAGAGCGCACCCCGAATTTTGTTTACACAAAATAAATTTATTTTCATTTATTTTTTTTTTTTTTTCAATTTTTTAAAAAGAAATCAAAATAAATTAATTTTATTTTTTTTTTATTTCTATCTGTTTCTTTTGCAGAGCTGCCATCCAGGCTATTGCCGCGTATTTGGATGCCTTCCAAAAAATCGCAGACGCCGCAACAAATTCACGAGGTAAGTTTTTATTTGTTATTCTTCTTTTATTTTTATAAAGAGTTTTTGATCTTCATGTCGTTGTTGTTGTATTTTAGAAAAGATTGTTGAAAGAGCTTAGCCTTTACTATATTGCGGGAGTTTTGATATTTTTTTTTATTTCCCATGCCAGACTTTTGGCAATCGATTCGAAAGATATTTTTAGATGACATTACTTTTTTTGTATATGGCGGCAAAATGTGTTATGCAACCATTTGTTGCCGAATTGATAAAAAAATAGTGAGTTGGGAGGAAGAGAAAAACTGTAGGCCAATGGTTTGACTTTTGGCATGGGATTTGTTTGCAATGCGACAAGGAAACTTCAGACTTACATCGTCTTTTATGTTGGATTTTTGTTTTTTTTTTTTTTGTGCGGTTGTAATGCCAATATTACATACGTTTGTAATTACTCATGCAGGAGGTAGGTATATATTTTGCTTTGGTTTTATTTTTCAAAGATTTTGATAGAGATTTTTGGGTTTCAAATGTGATTAAATGTGATGTTTGTTTAATAGGCTTTTAAATATTTTTTACTGTTTTCGAGAATTGAAAAGTGAATGTTTACTCAAAATACTAAGTGGAAAAAAGTAGTACACATACGAGTATGTGTAACAAAATCTTATTGTTAAAAAAGTGTATTGACAAAATGTATCTTATTTTAGAAAAACATTCATACCTAGATGCAAGTATGTACTGTACTTTTATGCAAATTGCATAAAGTAATAAGTCCCACACGAGCATGTCTTATGCGATCCTAGAACTCATTACAAAAAAATAGGTTTCTGTCTATATTTTTATGATTATAATCGAAATGTCATTAAGTTTGTTCGTTGGGCCCTGCAGTTAACCTGGGGTGGCCGTAAAGCATTTTTTGAAAAACCTGACCCAACCCTGACGAGTCAATTCTATGTTGTTTGAAACCTGAAGTAGGACTAGGTTTTTTGCTGGGGTGAATTTAAAAAAAACTGTCAAAGTTGTATGAGCTCTGAAGCACTTTTTTTGGTGGATTCACATGCTGTAGGTATAATTGTTTTGTTTTTGGAATGGAAATTCAATGAATCATCAAATTTACTTTAATTAACGGGTGATTTTTTAGCTGGTTTGGTTTTGGCAACACTGGTTTTGACAGCTAACGTGTGTTTAGTACCTTGTGTCACTGTCAAACAGCTTCAGTTTGGTTTGCAATTTAACCATGGATCGTCTTACAAATGAACAACGCTTGCAAATTATTGAATTTTACTATCAAAATTCGTGCTCGGTTCGAAATGTTCATCGCGCGCTGCTTCCATTTTATGGTGAGGCTCATTTTTGGTTGAATGGGTACGTAAATAAGCATAATTGCCGCATTTGGAGTGAAGATCAGCCAGAAGCATTGCAACAGCTACCAATGCATCCCGAAAAGCCACTGTTTGGTGCGGTTTATGGGCCGGCGGCATTATTGGGCCATATTTCTTCAAAGATGATGCGAATCGCAGCGTTACTGTCAATGGTGAACGCTACCGAGTGATGATAACAAACTTTTTTTTGCCCGAAATGGAAGTTCTTGACTTGCATGATATGTGGTTTCAACAAGACGGTGCCACATGCCACACAGCACGCGAAACAATGGCGCAATTGAGAGGCGAGTTTGGTGAACAGTTAATTTCACGTTTCGGGCCGGTCAATTAGCCGCCTAGATCGTGTGATTTGACACCATTAGATTATTTTTTGTGGGGGTATGTCAAGGCTAATGTCTATAGGGACAAGCCCGCTTCGATTGACGCACTGGAAGCCAACATCCATGCTTTCATTCGTGAGATACCGGCCGATATGTGTGAAAGAGTATGCCAAAATTGGACTCAGCGGATGGGCTACCTGAGACGCAGCCGCGGTCAACATTTGCATGAAATTATCTTTAAACATTAAATTGCAAGGTTCAAACTATCGATTCAAATAAATATTTCATTCATTTTTTCGAATTTTTTGTGTTTTTTCTTTTTAAAAAGTTCTAAACCTCTTAAAAAATCACCCGTTATAACAAATAGGAATAAAAAATAGAAATTGTGGCTAATTTTTATTCAATTTTAAAACAAATTTTGTTTCTTGCTTATCTACGCAATACAATTTAGAGCCCTCTGGTGTTTTTTGAGAATCGAAAATCACGGATCTGGACCTTTAGCACCTCATATATGGGAAATGGGATATTTGAGAACACCATCTAATTGTTCAGAAAAGGTCAACTGATCATAGAAATTGTTCCTTACATAACTATTAAAAGGGACTTAAAGTTTCTCAAAATCACGCGTGAGTTTTGGCACCTCATTCATGGGAAATTTACAAAAAAAAAAAAAAACAACTGAAAGATCTCTAGGTTGGGATAAAAGGTCAACCATTGTCAGTAATTGGTCAGCCATAGTTTTTTTTTCTGTGAATTTTCAAAATTCGTTTTAAGGTCACAAAAAAACTTTTGGCACCTCATTTGGGTCATTCCAAAAAGTTAAGTATGCCATTTGAAAGGCCAGTTCACGGTGATAAAAGGTCAGCTCATTTTAGTAATTGGTCACCCTCACATACTTTTTTTTTTATTAATTTTTAATAAATTCAAGGTCATAGCGATTTTTGGCACCTCATTTATGGGAACTTTGCAAAAATTGTATACCATCTGAAGGATCTCTTAATTCATACGAGTATAAAGGTTAGCTAGTTTCAATAATTGGTCAGCTTTAGATTGTTTTTTACGATATCTTGAAGTTTTTTTCTCAAGGTCACGAACGAAAATTCATGATGACAAAAAAACTGACCTTTTTATAATGATCTTGAAACCTATCAGAGGGTATAATTTTTTTTTATAAAATTACCCAATTGAGGTGCTAAAAATTGTTCGCGACCTTGAAAAAAAAACTTTAAGGTATAGTTACTGAAACTAGCTGACCTTTTATATAGATCTTAGGGCTTGTCAGGTGCTATTAATTTTTTCCAAATTTCCTATAAATGTGGTGCCAAAAATCGTAATGACCTTGAACCAAAATTTAAACATTCGTTTAAAAAAAAAATCTATGGCTGACCAATTTATAGGACTAGTTGACCTTTTCTGACCAATTACTGACAATTGAGGGCATTCAAAAAATGCCAAAGGTTCAGAGGCGAACACACAGGGCTTTTATTAACAATTCTTCATGTTGTCAAGAAAACCTGGGTCAACCCTGGGTAAACTTCAACGAATAAATCTATTTTGTTGTGGCGTTTCCTAATTTCATTTGTTTAAATTTGAGTTTTGCACGCGAAAAAAAGTTTTAAAATTTCTGTTTGGAAATTGAAAACGGAAGTGATTAATAAAACTCGTTAAATTATTCCATACATCATCAATAATCAATTATAACTTACTAGTTGATTGTATTACGCCTTAGGCGCCAATTAAAAAAACAAACACTTTATCATCCAAAATAAACGAAACATGTATTAAGAATAATTTCTTTGAATATTGTTTGGCAACTGGAGACGTTTTTTTTTCAAGTTTTTGCATGTTTAAAATATTTTCAATTAACAACAAAGTGGAGGTCCCACACTTTGACATAAAAAAAGTATTTTCCGAAAAGTGGCGACACTGAGGTTTTACCAAATTACCATCTATCTTTTAAGGCATCAACCGTTATATCCTTAATCCTTAAAAAGCTGACCCCAAAAACTTGGACAAAATCCCGAATTCCAAAATCCCGAATACATTCGCGAATAAATTTTGAATTTCAATAAATTCTTTGTACTATTTCGGTATTTTCAAAGGGATCAAATTATTTTCTATCGGCTTGACTTCTGTTTGAGTCTTTGACCTTGAGCTTTTTTTTTGGATCTTTTCAACCGCCAAAACTGATTAGATCTAAAAATAGTTCGCAATAAAATTCAAAATTCAAAAAATTATCACCTAAATTAGTCTAACGCCTTGAAAATATTGCTCAAAATTTTGAACCACATTTTAAGACATTTGCTGTCTTGAACATTGCTTTCGTCACCAAATCATTAAGTGGTCCAAATTTCGTTTATATTATTAAAATACAACAAACGAACCACTGCGCGTATTTGTGTTTTTTATGGAGGTTTGTGCGTTTCTTTATTATGGTATGAAAATCTTAAAAATATTCTCTGTACCAAATTTGTATCAAATTGATTCAGCCCTTTGCACCGGTAGTGGTGATGGACAGTGGTTTTTGTTTTATTTTTTCCAATTCTTACAAAAATTGGTCAAACAATTTTTATTAAACTTCGTACTTGTGATGACCTAAGTAGTTGTAGTAAAATTGTATTTTTGTTTTTGGCGAAAAGTGCTCGGAATGTAAAAAAATTGTATATTGTTAATGGTTCTGTAAAATGTTGATACTTTCCACAGAGGTACTTATAACCTGAACAAATAATATTTTATTTTTAAATTTTAAAAATAATGTTTACTAACCAACAATCAAAAGAAATAATAATATTTTGAAAATGCCATTACAGCTTATATTAAATTTTTGAAACCTCAGCTTTTCATATTCGTTTCCAGGCTCACATCCTTGTGCTTATTAAATTCCAATCTAAAAAGTATCGTTGAATGGGGAGTAAATAACTGCGTGGAATGTAATGCATCCAAAACCCAGTGCTGTATCTTGTCGTTAAAACGAAACCTAGCCTTACTGCCATTATCCATATACGTATTTGCATCGAGGAAACTAGTAATCTATTCATACTCGTTATATTCATCACCATACAGAACTGTAAATTTTCAAGTAAAAGTATCAGACTAGTACCCAGTACCTTGTACTTGTGCTTTTACTTGAAAAAAAAAAGTATCATGTACTTGGTTCTTGGAAAACACCAAGTACAAGTACTTTGTTCCAAGTACATGTACTTGGTACCCTAATACTGCCCAGTACATTTTCAAGTACTTTTCTAGTATAAGTTCATTTCAAGTACTATTTAAGTACAACTCCATTTCAAGTCCTTTTCAAGTACACGTCCATTTTAAGTACAAGTCTATTTTAAGTACTTTTCAAGTTCAATTCGTTGAGTAGTCTTGTTGGGATATCGAATAAAAGCTATTTCAAATCAAAAATACAAATCAGGGTGGTTGATGGCTTCTAGTTGTCTTGGCGTCCTCTAGCTAAAGTCTCGCAATGGTCGTCATTATTCGATAGCTGAAACAGACTACTCAACGAATTATACTTGAAAAGGCCTTGAAATTTGTTTGTACATACTTGAAAATGTACTGGGCAGTATAAAAGTACTTATGTAAGTACTTTACAGCTTTGATCACCAACAACCTCCTCTGGAACTATCAGATATTTGACGTCGCCAGAAATGCTGAGCTTTCATCAGATGTTTGTAAGAAATTCTTTACTCCTTCTGATGTGGCAATGCTTTATAGACAACTGCATTCCTCCGTTGAAACAATGCCACCGTAATACTCGAATCGTTATAAATGCCCATCAGTTTACCCTTGAGCCTAACTACCGACGTATGCTGCTAAGTACAGAGATTTTTTCTTTAGCCACACTATGCGAATGTGTAATTCTTTACATGGCTTGATTTTTGTCTCCTATTGCAATATACAAAGCTTTTAAATCCTCTCCAATTATCCTCACTGTGTTTAAGCATTTTCAGGGTACCAATTTATTACCTCATAGTGCGCGCAAATTGAAAAAAAAAAACTTACTTTTGTATATTTTCTTACAAATAATCATCAAAAGGTAGCAAATTTTTTGTGGTGTTTGTAGTTGAATCTTTTTGCTTATTTTTTGACCATACAAACATTTGATTTGTTGAAAATTGCCGCTACAGATCATATAAAATTGTTTGAACCTATGCCGGTATTTCTCAGTGCGTTTTGGGTAACAAATCATCTGAAAAGTTCTCCGTACAATCGGTCATCTCTTAGGCAAAACCATGATTTTCATTACTTTAACGTACTTAATTTCTAATTTGGACACATAAGTGTAATCTGCTGGTACCTCATTTATATTATCTCCAATATAAGAATTGAATTACCTCGTCGCACGAGTTTTTGCACGCATCAATATCCAGACATACTCGTTACGTGTATATCCTTGTAAATAGAAAGCACACTTCCTCTATAAAAGTAATAAAACATATTTTTTTTTTTTCAAAAATATCGTTGCCAAGAAAAGAACCTGCAACTATAAGAAATTACGATGCAACTCACTAATTGTCGTCATTTCTAATCACCACATCAATCATTTTCTTTAAGCCTTGAAATATCCATTAAATATTCTTCCTTTTCTATCGCCATAGCCAAGCCAGTTAAGGCCACTTCAAATGATTTATTTTCCAAAACAAAAAAACTAAGCGTCAGCAGTCCAATTCAAATTGCAAAGAAAATTATAAACATTCCGTCAAAACTATAAAAATAAAAAAAAAAAAAACAGTCCAATCAACTGTCACCATCCATTAAAGTCAACTCATAAATTCAATCAGAAATGAATATTCAAATTAATTTTATTTTTAGTCCTCGTTTTTGTCTGCAACTTTGACGATGTGATGGCTTTATAGGTGGATGGCGTATTTAAACACGACACATAAACTAAATTATCATTCCCCATCCATAGGAACAGGTTTCTGCAAATAATATTGTATCTTTTGCGTGCTGTGCTTATAGATGTGTTTCCTCTATGACTAAGAATAATCACAGAAAATAAATCGTACATAGAAAAAAGATAGAATCAACAAAATAGTTGAAAAAAAACTCAATCTCCTCGATAAGATTCCTTACTGACCTGGATATGACTTGACAAATGGACAGGGGACTCTAGACAGACAAGACTTAGACTCTCTCAAGTTTGAGACGGACCGTGTGCGGTGCCAAAGACAGAGAGTCCATTCACTTTGTCACAAACCAGTGGCGGATTAATGAAATGACTTAACTAAGATCAATTTAGTTAATAAATTATTAAACTTCCACTTTTTGACATTTTGTTGGTTGGTTTTTGTTAAGTTTTCTAACTAGTATTTGATAGAAAATTTTACTTAAAATAAAAATTAAAATTAGTATTGCTTTGTTTCGTTGTTCTGTCTGTCTGTTGTTTATATGAAACATAAAGCCAATTGTGAATTATTGCATAACAATAATATCAACTTTTTTGACTCACTCAAGTCTTTCAATGAAAAATGAGTTACCTTGCCTTTTCAATTACCTTATAGTAAGAATACTGGAAATGTTATGTCTCGAGAACTAACAGGCCAATCAGTGCCTCCAATTTTTTTGAGACTGATTGCTTTCTAAAGTTAAATAATAAATCATTTTATAATGCTAAGATTTAAACAGTTTAGTAATTAGCCAAGTAAATTATCAAGATCCATTTGTAATTTAAGGCAGTAGTTTTTTTTAAATAATTTAAGATCATTAGCATATAAATGAGATATTGACCGAAATTTATAGAGCTAATAATATTATCTATAAGTATTATAGTTAAAAGCAGTGGACCAAGGTGATTGCCCTGAGGCACACACACCTAATTTACATTTAATTGGCTTTTAGTGTGGTATATTCTTCAATTTTGGTTTTTTTGTGTATCTTTAAACGGACAGTTACAGATTAGCAAATTCGTGTTTGTTATGGATTGTTCAAAAAACGAGATAATTTGACAGCAAACAAATTTTTGGAGCAAAGTGCACTTGCATTTCTAATTAAATTATTTTGTGGTAAATTAATGGAAAATCTTTTAAATTCTTTGTTTTATTGAAAATTTATTTTCCCTTTATATGTTTCACATTTTTTTATCGAAAATTAAAAAAGTAAAAACGTAAAATTTCGGCCGATTCCATTGGGAGCCTGTATCAAATTTGTTTAGAATTTGTGCAGCAAGAGTTTCTCAAAGACTCAGAGCAAACGTAGAATAATTACTTGAGATGTATTGCAGAGATGGAACAGTTGAGATGAAAGTCGTGACGATGACACACAGTGGGGCAGCTCCATACTCCATACATTGCGATGATAAAAAGTCACTTTTCTAAATTAAATTAACGGAAAATGAAGTTTTGTTTCTTAAACCTTACGGTTATATTGAAAGGACGAGTTTGATTTTGGTTGATTTGGTCTTCCACTGACCATTACTAGGACGTTCAGAGTTACACCTAAATACATGTTAATCGATTTTTTTAAAAATCGTTTAAAAGGAGTTAACTTACTTTTGTTTTTTAAATATATTTGGAACGAAGATTGATATAAAGTTTATTAAAAATTTCCACTTATTTTTAAGTTATTAATTAAAAAAAATAGATATTTTCTTGTATTTGAAAATTCTTCAAGAAAAGACACACGTTTTTTAAAACTTAACTTAACGTTTTAATATTTACATATCTTCTGTTGGGGCTAAAGTTAAGCAGGTCTAAAAACAGGGAAAATTCAAGGACCATTTATTAATACAATTTGCGTTTTAGAGGTATAAAACTTTAAGCTGGCAAATACTATTTTTACTGGCGACCATTTTGTCAGCTGTCAAGTGATTTATTTTTAGTTTGGTTTGGCATTTCAACATGAATAGACTAACGCCTGAACCACGCTTCCGAATTGTGCAAATTTATTTTGAAATTCAGTTCTGCTCGAAATACGTATCGCACGAATTTTGTTAAGCAATGAAACTACCTTTTGCCGGAACGAATACGTCAGTAAACAAAACTGCCGTATTTGCAGTGATGATAATCCTCAAGTGTATGTTAGGACACCGTTACATCCACAAAAACTCACTGTTTGGTGTGCTTTATGATTTGGTGGAATAATTGGTCTGAATTTCTTTAAAAACGATGCTGGCCAGAACGTTACAGCTTTGTATATAAAATCTATAGTATTATTATGAAAAGACTTTTCATAGTAGTCTTGATATCTGCTGTGGCGCTGCAGCGACTCCACTCATATTTCTAATCTAATTTCTTAGTTGTCTTAATGTGTAACAGATGTCGCCGCTATCAATTGCCATCATAATAATACTATAGATTTTATATACAAAGGTTACAGTCAATGGTGACCGCTATAGAGCCATGATTACTGAGTTTTCCGTTCATCAATTGAACAACCATGATGTGCATTAGCTGTTGTTTAAACAAGACGGCACAACATGTCACACAGCTCGTGCAACAGTTGATTTATTGGAGGAAACGTTTGGTAACCGCATAGCTTCACGTGAATTGGCCTTCAAGATCGTGCATTTTAACGCCGCTTGACTATTTTCGTGGGGATATGTGAAGTCGCTAGTCTAAGCCGATAAGCCCAAAACGATTGACCACTTGGAGGACAACATTCGTCGCGTATTGCCGATATACGGCCACAATTAAGACTAAGTCTTATTTGTGGCCAGAAATCATATATAAATTATTTTGCCAGATGATTTTCTTTCGAATTAAGTAAATTTCATGTCATTTTTAACAAATCATCATTGTTTTATTCAATTTCAAAGTTCTATACCTTTGAAAAAAAGCCCCCCTTTATTTATAACTCGAATATAAAAAATTCTAAAACACCATTCTTTTTGAATGATCGATTCTTAAAGTGCGAAAAACCCTATTGTCGAGGCTCTCTTTCGACTTGCAACAATTTTTAGGGGCACTTAGGAATATTGAAATATCTCAAAAATGTAACATGATAAAAATTTGTTTGACTAAGGATTCTAATTCAGCAGACATAAAACCGATTTTGTTTAAAAAAGCTCAACGAAAAAAAACTAGTGATGTAAAAGAAAGTAAATATACTCAAAAAGTTTTTAAGGGCATTTATTATTTAATATCTCGGAAACGTTAAGCGCTAGAATTTTTTTAGCTTCAGATTCGAATCTAGCATACTCAAATTCTTTGGATATGTGAAACCTCGATTCTTGGAAAAAAAGAAGTAAGATTGTAGAAGCAAGTGCAATAAGTCAATCAGAAGATCTTTTTAGATAAGTGAACAAAGGTTTATTCAAAACATGTTCCCAAAACGTAAAAGTGTCTGACAAGTTTCGATTATTTATTACTTTTGTCATAAAGTCATGAAAACATCATTTTCACCTTATAAAATAATTAATATCATTAAACTACCATTTTGGCCCCAGTGTGCAACGGCGACGAAAACGACGGCTGATTTACTATGCGCGGTGTTGTCGACTCACTGTCTTGGCGCCATCTGGTTGAAGTCTCACCCTGGTCATCCAAACATGGTTTTTAATGTCGTGATCATTGTTTTCGTCTTGCTATAATCTCGCCAAAGTTTTTTTTTTTAAATAAAATTTTTCAGAAATTCTAAAATAAACTGAAAACGTGTTTAAAAATTTCAAACGTGGTTTTCAGTGTCATGGTTGTTGTGTTCGTCTTGCTATGATCTCGCTGTGCCTGGTCAGACCCGAATCTATGTTGTATCAATATGGTTTCGCTTTGGCCTCGCCGTTACATTAAGGCATGGTTCTGCCGTTAAGCAAGTTTTGCCCGAATCTCGCCTGGTCGTGCCAAAGTATTTTTTTTTTCAAAATTAAGATTTTCCAAAGGTTAAAATAAGTTTAAAAAATTCAACTGAAAACCTTTAAAACAGGTTTAAATGTGCTCGTCAACGAAGCGCAGAACGAAAAACAATTATTTTATCTCTTACCCTATCGACTTCTAATTAGCAGGCGACGCACGTTCAAGGTCGAAACGGTTTTAAGGGTTTTCAATTGAAATTATGAAATTATGTCTGTCGTTTTGAAAAACTTAAGTTTAAATGAAAAAACTGGCGAGACCAGCAAAACATGTTCAATACCAAAAAACTAGTATAAATGTCACGATGAGACCTAAGCGAGAAAACCAGGACATAGATTTAATAGTTAAGGATAGTTTTTCACACCAAAATACACTGAAACACAGTTTTGATTAGCGAATAAATTTTTTCGCATAGTGATTTGAAATGAGCTCCTTTAGTAACTATTGTAGTTCCAACGATATATGTTTCGTCGTTATTAGTTTTGAAGATTGGTGTGACCAAGTCTCCTTTGTAGATACAAATTTTTTGGTCAAAAACTTTATTTAAGGGCATAAAGTTTGATGTTTGGAGTTTTTGATACTAAAAAATGAGTTTTGGGAAATAACAGACACCCTAATATTCATTTATATGACTTTTTTGAAAACTACAAATTGCCTCCTTTCACTTATTATCTTACTCCTACATTAATCGTTCCATTTTGGAAAACTTTGGCTGAAATGTTTCTTAAAATGATTGTTTTTCACTTGAATCCTTGAAACTTTTTTTTTATGGAGCAGCCAAAAAGTATTTTTTTTTTCAAAAATACTCGATTTTCAAATTTTGAGTGCCTGTAACTTATTAAATTTCAATCCGCCTTACACAAACAGTGCATGGTCGGAAGAAACGGGTCAGACGATTTAGAAAATATACATTAAGCTAACATTAGTCAGTCAAACCATTAGTGAGACTTATGCCAGTACTTGAAAAAATAGCTGAGAAAATGATTTATGCACGAACTCGAAAACGGTTCTTTTTTTAAAGTGGCCCCATCATGAGTATGAATTTCCTTAATCATTGAAATATCAAAATCCGTCACTGATTGCGCAGCTTTATCACAGCAAATATATTTATAACATAAATAAGTTTTCCTAAGCACGTTTCGCAGTGAAGGTGTGAGGAGGAAATATCAACAACAAAAACACCCAACTATCAAGAAGACATTAAGGTGCTTTTGGTTCTGCTATAGCTTGTTCATGTGACCATAGCGAACATTCACCTGCAACGTATTTTATAACTGCACAAGTGTATCCAGTAGTACAGTAGTATACCTACCTTAGCTACGTTTCAAATGCACAATCCGTCTTTTCTATATTTGTATCTATTTCTCTGCATTTTGACGTAGCAAGCTACCACCACTGCCTCGATGTTGCTGCATCAAGTTCGTTGGTCTTTCGCGCTCAAAAAAAATTGTTTTAAAACAAAATTGATTCCCCAACTCGAATCGGATTCACGTTGCACTGGAAACAGAACTGCAGACTGCAACCAAGTACTGCAAAAACCAAAACAAGTGGAGCAAGCGTGTTAATAATTCATGAAACTATCTCAGGGTATCCAATATTTATTTGTTGTCTTCTTTTTTTTTTATTGATTTTGAGAGCTCATAACTCATAGTACCGGCCATGCTAGTGGAAATTCTGTGGAAATACTTCATTGCAAGACAGAGAACGCTGATGTTGCGGTGTGTGCTGTGTGATTGTTCCAGTGGAACCATCAGCGACATTTGGAAGGAAAATGTTCGTTTTTTGTTGTTGTTGTTTTTAATGCAATTTGCAATGGAGATTGGAATTGCAAGAATCTACTCGTACTTAGTGGAGGTTGAGAATTTAAGCTTAAGTGGGTGAAGTTGTTTGAAGGAAATCCGAGAAGAAGAAGAAATCTAGATTTACGGTTTCAGGTTTAACACTGAATGATTGTATGTAATCTTTTGTGGTTGCACAAGTTATTTCCTTTATTTCTATGTACTTACAAATCTCACTCAGTGTAATGCTTTACCGCCGGAAATTGAGGGTTTTTGAACCTATAGCTATTAAGAACTACAGGTATTTTTTCTTTTATAAAAAAATATGAATGAAAGAAGAGTTATGAGTTTCATGGTCTTTGACCTTATAGAAGAATTTGGAAATTGAGCTATGCAAAAGTCTCTAAAACAATAAGAGTTATTACAAACAGTTTCAAAATAATGAATAAAATAATAGTCCAATCAATTTGTGCTCAAAAAGTGTGTTAGCGAGCAAATTGTGGGGTAGTTTTGATGTTGCCCGTCTTTTATGTTTTCGGGGGTGCTGAATCCAAATCTGAGGATTTGTAAAATGCAATAATTTGAAAATATTACTACAAAAATGCAAATTGACTGGATTTTTCGAATAACGTAGTCTAAAACATAATGCTAACGATTTTTTGAAGATGAAGAAGAGTTTTTGAAAAAATTCAAAATGAATTTTGAAGTAAAATGTTCATACTTTTGAATGAAAATAAACATTCTTTGGAAAAAAAAATACCTTGACAAAAATATAACCCCAAATTTGCATAAAAAACGCATTTCTTTAATATATCTAGATTCGAATATCTCAAAAACGTGACATGCTAGAGCAATTTCAAGACCAGATTCAAGCTCAACGACCACTAGAAAAGTATATCTTGGCTCATGTAACAGACAAAAATTCAAATTTTTCACATAAAGTCGTTACTAAGTGACTTCGAGTGGACTTTCAAAAACAGTAAAAATACGTCAATTTTCAACTAGCGCTTGTGTCTAAATTGATTGTCGCAGAAAAAAAACTTAGACTGAGATTTATTGGAAATTGGATACACTTTTAATAGTACTTTGATGTAATTTTCGAATAGCTGGTAGTTTTCAAGGCATTTGTGAAAAACTCCCAAGAAATGCATTCTTGCGTTTTTTTCGATGTTGAGTCACGAATTTTTTTTTACCTCAGATTCGGATTCAGTACCCCTGAAAACTTAAAAGAGGAGCAAAATCAAAATAACCCCACATACATACGTGCAGTTTGGGAATTACTTACGCGCTATCCAACAGGCCTACTACAGAAACCACGGTATGGATCATTTTGAAAGCGACTTCGATTTCAATTATTCTCGAAAGCGAAAATACCCTGTCTAGTTTTTTTTTTATTTAAATGTCAAGCACTACCAAGGTATGTTTTCCCAAAAAAAAGTTTCTCTCATCGATCAGATGCGCTTTTCGTTGATAGTGATTACTGATTACAATGCCATTGTCGTTTTTGAAGAAGCTCTGACTGATAATGATCGAGTTGGTCTGCAATTCACATCAAATTGTGACTTGTTGCACTATCACTTAGTGGACCTCACATAGATTGGAATCCTTCAAAATCTTGTAACCATGCTTGTTGACGTACTAGTGCATCAAAAAAGGGGCTTTGTCATTAAATGGGCACAACGCACCCAAACAAGGAGTTTTGAAAAATAACAGAGACCCTAATATACATTTGTATGACTTTATTTGAAGAAATTGAAATTGCCTTCTTTTACTTATTTTCTTATAGCTCCTACATTTATCGTCTGACTTTGGAAAACTTTGGCTCAAATGTTTCTTGAAATGATTGTTTTTCACTTGAGTCTTTTAAATTATTTAAAATTATTTTTATTCTCCCTATATGCAGCAGCCAAAAACTAAAACTCTTTTCGAAAATACTCGTTTTTTTAAACTTTGAGTGCCTATAACTTATTAAATTTTAATCCGACTTACACCAGCAGTACATTGTCGGAAGGAGACAGATTAGATAATTCAGAAAATATACATTTCATGTAAGTTAGCTAAACCGTTAGCGAGATGTATGCCTGTATCTGGAGAAATTACTAAAAAAATGTGCGCATATCTTGAAAACGTTTCTTTGGACAAAAAAAAATTCATTTTTGTGTTCAGCGACCCAAAATTTTTCTAAAAATATATTTTTTGTATGCCACAAAACAACACCCATTTTAATAATTAAGTTAAAACTTGCACGTGCTGCTTGACGCTGCAAAGTTGCAAAGGAATGCAATCTTTTGTGAATGAAATCATTAAAAATCATTTAAAATCATATTCAATTAAAACATTAGGTACATTCGTTGGCTTCACTTTATGACTTTGTGTTCAAATTCATTTGACATTAAAATGATTGCAGTAATTTTTCAATGAGAATTCATGCATTCTTTTTTAACGTACTATCATTTTGGTATTCTTTTGAATTCCTTGCATTCTTTTGTATTCTTTAGCATCCTTTACATTTAGATTTTACATTAATTTACATTTTTGTTTTTCAAAGAATGCAAAAAAAATGCTTAGAATACAAATGAATGCTTAGAATGCAAATGAATGAATGCAAAAAATGCACGAATTAATAAAAGATTGCATTCAATTGATTGCTGTAATAAAAAGCCGTGAAAATGAATGCAATCGTTTAAATCTCAAATGAATGATGATTCAGAATTTGAAATCAATAAATGGTATCTGAAACTTTACGCCATCAAGTGGTGCACTATTGGACCGAGAACAACTGAAGGGACTTGGGCTGGACTTTTTGGGCCTAGAACCAGAGGCTAGACTTTCCATACTAGTGGGGCAGTCTTCTAGCATTTTTTAGGTGCAAGATTATGACTTAGCGAAATGTGCAGATCGTTATCTGTAGAAATTTTTTTAGAAAGTTTAATTGGTGGAAAAATTGCATCGCAGGTATCGTTAAATTTAGTTCTAAAATAATGAAAAAAATCTGTATTGGGGATGATAAACGATATGCACCATTTAGTTTTATTACGTTTTCGCTTAAGAAAACGAAATAAGAACAATTTGGCTTCATTTCGTGTTCAAATTTTTTTTTTTTGCAGGCTGGTACTGATGAGTGAGAAAAATGTTACCATTTCCTCAAAAGAGACTGGTTCTTCGAGTTCTTGTATACACTTGCCTAGCTTACATAAAAACAGTGCTAGCACCCAGCTAGCTTGATGTTGTACAACAACATTTTTTTCAATAATGTATCTTTTGGGATATATTCAACACACACAGCATTTATGCACCGTTTAAAAATATATTTGAATTTCAAAAGAAAACAAAACCAATTCCCAAATCAATACTCATAACTTTTTTAAATGTAAAAACTTATTGATAAATATTCCTAAAAAAAAAAAAATTTCAAACAAGCAATCAGGGCTTGAAATTTATTAGAATCCCTTGGGTCACGTCTTTTTGGGATCATATAATGTGGATACGTGATCTGAAGGAACAAGTGAGAGTGCGAGCATAGCGTGTCAGTGTGTAATTTGAAGAGAACTTATCTCATGTTGGTTGTAACTTTGTTTTGTAATGTGGCAAGGCATATATAGCCTAAAATCTTTGTCAAATTTAACATCAGCATCCTTAAGTCTGAAGCTTTTAACGTAATGCTTGTTGAGAACGTTTAATCGTACGATTTATGTATTTATTTTTTTTACAGTAAATAATGTAAAAATCATAAAATTTAAGTGGATGTTATGATTGTCTACAATCTTCTTTATGTGGTGTTACAGCAAAATTCTGCTGAACAACTTGCTTCGACTTTTGGTTAAGCTCCATGATTGTATTTCGCTAAATGATTGCTGAATTCAATTGTGATAGCTCGTAAAAGATGCCCATAATCGATTTTTAACTTTCAAATCAATCAAAGATATCGACTTTTCTGCCTACCAACTTTTTTGCTTTAATTTTTCTCAACCCTTTCAACCCACAACAATTTACCCAAATATCTTTGTTTTTTTAAATCTACAATAGAAAAAAAGTTTTGTATGCAAAAAATGATACGCAGGTACCAAACAAAGACCAAGAAAACCTATAGAATATATTCAAGAGATAATATTCTATACATTCATTTCACATGCTTCAAGAAAACTACCCCCTATTCGAATGATTGCACTAAAATATATGAACCCGTGCTAGTTTCAATTACTACTAGAGTCCTATTGAAAGCAATTCGAAGCACAAATCGGGGACCCCCCATTAGCAGAACTTAAAACTCAAACATAAAGTTAGTTAAAATTCCTCGCCATAAAATTTGTATCAGTAGATAACAAAGACATATTCTCAGGGATGGATTTAACCATGGTGAGAATATCTAAGGCGGCATAAATAATGGGATTTCTTACTTACGTTTCCTTTCTTCGTGACTTTTCTAACTTATAAAAATGATAATATTTCAATATCATAGGGCAGTCATCATTTGTATTCCTTATTTCGATACTTTTTATTTTTTAATCAAGCTTTTGATCAAAATTTTGAGGATTCAAAATTGATGAATTTGACGGTAATAGTTAGGAAAAAACTGGTAGCCCGTCAAATTTTCTACGGATTAAATGTTTAATCAATCATATTTCTTACATTTTTTAAAGGGCTATGGAAAGTGTCAAAAGTTGTGAACTCTAAAAAAATAATCCGAAAAGGCAAAAGTGAATAAACAAAAATAAAGAAAATAAGACTTTTAAATGAATGACCACAATATTAGCCATCCTCCCTCCATCCTTTTTAGGAGATGATAATGTTCCTAACAACAAACAAAGTCAGGAATATCGAAATGAACCAAAATCACTGATACAAAAGGTTCAGAAATTCGATAATGTTTGGGATTCATTTCATTAAAGTTGACTGAGAGCTTCTGCTAGGCTCCCACTGGTCTTTTGGCGTGTTCAGGTTTTAATAGTGAAGTGTGAGGTTTAATTTACTAGTTTTATAGATTTGTTTAAACGTTTCCTTCTACTTGAACATAAAAACTATCAAAAATAACTTTTATGGTTTGTCTTTTCCTTGTACCATAGAAAATCCAGCACTGGATACCCTGACCGACGACACCCAAACAGTTTGGGTTTAAAGCTCCCCAACCTCTGGTGTAATTTTTCCTTTTTGTAATTTTTTTTTTTTTTTGCGTAAATGCGGTTCACTGACAACAAAACGAGGATAAGTTTGTCCGGTCGAGTGTGTAAGGTGAGGGTAGGATATTTGCAAATAAGACTACCAACCCACCTTGCAAATCCCCACAAGCTTGCACTTGAAGATTACACTTGGCACGGGCGGCAAGCAACCATGCTTTAGCTATATAGTAGTACACATCCAACAGGGAAGTGAATACGACACAAACAAAGTACTTTTGAAGCAAAAAAAATCTATGTAGGACAAAAGACGAGAAGTATAAAAAAAAATCAAGGAAGTCCTAAAAACGTTCGTAAATACATTAAAACAACTTGACACTATTCCATCCCCCTTGGCCAATTGGCTTGCTTTAACTACATATACATATTTATGTATATATATATATATGTTGTGCGCAAGCATATAGTTTCTATAATCCTCTTCCTGGAGAGTTTTTGGTGCTTGATACAAAAGTCATCAGGGTGGGTGTTGATGGAAGCGAACATAAGGAGAAGCAAAGACACAAGTACCCAGGATCAAGTGTTCCGTGTATATAGAAGCGAAACTGTTACTTACTTTTCGCCGTGCGCTATAGGGATAAAGTAAACACGTATGGTATCCCTAATTGCACATTCTCGTAACTCAACAGGAATATGAAGGAAAAAAATTAATTACACAAGAGGGTGGTTAAAAGAAGTTAAGAGGGCTGGCGTCTAATTTCATTTCTTGGTTATGGAGTTGAAAGTTTAAGAGATTAGGAAATTTATTGAGACTAATATCCTGGATAGACATTCAATTATTTTTGGGATGTTTTTGCAGACCTTTGCAAAGGCATTCTAATCTTTGATAGGAAATAGCATTAAGTTCTTATGAGATTTTCCCAAAACATGTATGGAACTTATGGTATAAAAATAAATAGAACGTTAAGAATGTTTCTGGAAAGACTCCTCGATTAAAATAAAAAAATAATGACATGGCATCTTGTGGAGAATCAGGGAGTAGATGTGCAAACTTGGTTGAACGATTTGATCCGTGGTTTAAGATTTGTACGCACCAAATTCGACTTGAACCTAAATTTATTTGTAGAAATTTGTGAGGGCTAAAATCTTGATCTGCGGATACAAACGTTTAAACACGATGGTACATCTAGCCCCTAGCAGTAGGTGCTACCAAGTTAGGAAAAATTTTTCCCGTCGTCGTTCGTTGCTTACGCCATACTTTTTAATTTGTATTTATTTCCCATAAGAAGGCAAAAAGCAACATTAAATGGCGACTTAGCCCACGTCCCAATGGTTTGTCATTAAACTAAGTGACGCAGTGGTCTTCATTTCCTGAGACTTATATCCCTTTAAATATATTTCCTTTTAAAAATGCTGATCCTTTCAATTTCTTTCTTTTTTAGGTGCTTCCAAGGAAATCGGTACCGCTCTAACACGTGTCTGCCTGCGTCACAAGGCAGTAGAAACCCGCCTGAAAACATTCACATCAGCAATCATGGATTGCCTGGTATTACCCTTACAGGTTTGTTTTTTTTTTTTTTTACTTATTTCAAAATTCACTTAGAAATCTATTTTAATAATAAACAAATACCTTACTTATAGGACAAACTAGAAGACTGGAAACGCCAAGTCGCCACAATCGACAAAGAACATGCCAAAGAACACAAACGATGTCGTGCCGAGTTGAAAAAACGCTCAACCGATACACTACGTTTGCAAAAAAAAGCCCGCAAAGGCCAGTCGGATGCCATACAATCCCTGGTCGATTCACACATGCACGATGTCACGATGCGTCGTGCCGAATTAGAAGAAGTCGAAAAGAAATCACTGCGCTCTGCAATGATTGAAGAACGTATGCGTTATTGTACGTTTGTTTATATGCTCCAACCAGTGGTTAAGGAAGAATGTGAAGTTATGTCTGAATTGGGTCATTTGCAAGAGGCAATGCAATCAATTGCTAATGTTACCAAAGAGCCCAACATCCTGCCACCATCATCTGAGGAATTAATACATGATGCTAAATCAACTATGAATTTGTATCCGGAATCGCCTGGTGGTGGTTCGGGCTCGCAAGGTTGTTCCAATTCTTTGGGATCACGAAAGAGTTCGGTGTGTTCGATAAGTTCAATGAATAGCAGTGGTTCTAGTGGATCGCCTGGGCATCATCATTATCCACGATCCTTGTCGCAGGTAAGGGAATGTGTAAGACAAAAAATTAAGAGTGTTAAGCTTTTGTTGTTAAAAATGTCATTTGAGTTTTTTTTTTTAATTTTTTTTAGTTAATTTCGCCTACGATTCGCCTTAAGCCTGGTGAATCCAGTGATAGTGGTTTTTGCTCATCGCCAGCTTTAACTTCTCAGGTTTATTATTTTTTTTCGTTGTTATTTCATAAATTTTTATTTTTGCATGTTCGCTCTTGCAAAAGCTTTTTACGCTGTGGCTTGAAATTCACTTATTGATTTTTTTTTGTTTGTAAATCTTAGGCTTCAACTGCAACAAGCCAGTCGCATGCTGTGTCTACATGGCCACCACATTCCCAAGACGTTCCGGCCACAGATCGTCCACATACAATATCATCGGCCTACGAGAAAGGCCATCAACGTCCGGCTTTGACAGTGTATACTTTTCAAAATCCAGAAACCATAATGGAAGCAGCAACAACTCCTGTTCCAACATCTCAGAAATCCCCAGGAAACGTCCTCTGTCGGCCACCACTGCCAGTGGTAAGTTGTCATAAAGTTTTAAGTTTTTACAAAAGGAACTTGAATACAACAATTAGGAACATAGAACCGGGAACAAAATTGGCACATACAAAAAATGAACTTCCAAATTCTCACATTTTCGTTTACAAAAATAAAAAACTTAACATATCCTTTGACCTAATTTTAATATTCTTTCCATGGCCACAGTCAGGATATCGGCCGGTAAGTAAGAGACCCCCGCCTCTGGCTAACTACCAGCGTCTCTGTCTTTTCTATCTGCCTGCGCCTGCTTGTCCGAATGATAACTACATAAAACCATTTTTCTCAAGGCTGTATTATTTATCCTATTTTTATTTTTTTTTTTTTTTAGAGCACCTTAGATAGTTCTTAGCATAACCCATGAACTTGACACTTTCATCAATATTATCGTATTTATATAATCATACCCCTTTTCGCAGTAATAAAACGCTGCATACTTTCAAACACATGGCAAATTATTATAATTCCTCATAATGCCAGCTTATTCTGCCCCAAAGTTCTTGGTTGTCAACATTCAAAAAATGCAGTGATTCTTCTTCATTTTGTATCTTTAGTCATAGCGACCCATCCACGTGTCATATGCATTCAATAATATAGTAGCTGGAATAATCTTTTTAATTTTGTATTTAAACTTATACTAAGATCTCCACCAGCATCCTATCCTGCGATAATCCTAAAACAATCAATAACAACAATTTGGATTATTTTTGACTTTTTACAGAGATGCTCATCATTGGAACGTCCGCTATCAGCGAACAACAATGCACGCAACGGTACAGTTTTACTACCACGCCAGTGTCCATCACCAATTCCAGCCCATGTTACAAAAGGTATGTTCCTCTATTCAATATTAATGCTTCGCTAATAAAAACTAACTTGCATTCATTATTAACACTTCAGAGCTATCACATCTGCCACAATCACAACAGCAACAACAAATACAGCAACAACAGTATCTGCAGCAGCAGACTCAACCACAACCAACTTATGTTAATATGTCTGAGTTAGCCACAATGGCAGCCCAAAAATTAACAAATCAACAACAACAGCAGCAGCAACAGCAACAACAGCAAATAATCAACCAATTGCAACAACATCAACAGCAGCCTGTTCAGCAGCAGCAACAACCACCACCACAACCACAACAACAACAAGCGAATCATTCTGTATTGCAACAGCAGCAGTCGACCGATTCTCACAGTTCAGTTTCATCAGAATCCTCTCTAGCTAACCATCCGAATCATTCCTCATCGAATACTCCTTCCTTGCATAGTCATCCATCCATTGAATCACATCAAACTAATGTCGGTTACAGTACATACACACCGTCCAGTGGTGCATCCACACCACATAATCACTATTCGCCGCTGTTAACTAATTCGCCTGCAACACCACTATCAGCGAATGCACCACTAGTTATGGGCTATATTAATCCATCTTCAAATAATAACTCCTCGTGTTCTCCAACATCGTTAAATTTAAAAGATGACGATGCTGGAGAAGCAGAGGATATTTTGAAAATCACAGAGACTGATAGTTCAACTAATAACAGTACTAACAATGCATTTAATAATTCGATTGATCAACAACAAAATTGTACAATTTCATCATCAACAGAGCCAAATAATCAGGATTCAACTGAATGCACTGATGAGCGAGTAAGAGCCTCCGTCTTACAAAAGGCTTCGATGTTTGAAAAACAAGCTGCTGCTGTCAATAGTAGTCCAGTTCTACCATTGACAGGTGGACGTAGTAATCATTCAATATCGTCCGGAGAGAGTGTCTATTCAACACGAAAAGATGAACTCACGGCAAAGAGTGCAAATGATCATGCAGCAACTGTTACAAATGAAAAAGACAACGGTAAGTTAAGATTCATTCAAATAGAGATATGATTTTTGTAGTTGAAATTTAATAATAATTGTTTCCAAAAAATATATTATACTCTGGTTGTAGATTTAGATTGAAATGTTTAGATTGAAACTCGCTGATAAATATGTATTGTAAATTATGTAGAATTAACGGATAATAAGAATTATGATAATTGAATGTAGACTTTTGAGAATCGTATGAAAATATTTGTATTTATATTAGGCTAGAAAATCATGCGACCCGGATGCATAACCCGAAATTTTAAAAATTTGGATTTAGCAGGAAACGGGTTTTCAAAATTGGATTTCTTGTCTAAGTGATTGTACATATTTGACTTATCAAGTGCCAAAATTTCAGTAGCTTGTATGCTACCATTGCTGCTTCTTTAAAATTATTGGCAAAGAACCACAAGTTAAATACTTATTTAATATAAGTCAAAAGTTGATTTTTAGACATACATTTTCGAATCTTGGAAAATTCCGATTTGATTTACTTATTGGGTTTTTGCTATTAGTTTGTCCACCAATATAATGAAATATCGGAAACTATATGTTGATAGTACTCTTTGTTGGAAAGGACTTACTTTCATGAAGCCTTTATGTTTACACATCCCAAACCGAGGTTACTTAAGCTTAAGCTTAAGCACTAAATTTAATCAAATTTGTATGGCAAAGACTAACTAATACTTTTCAGAAGGTTATCGATGTTCTTAGTCCGAACTAAATTTTACTTTGGAACATTCCAGGGAACCATGTTCGTGGATAATATACCAAATATATAAATATAAAGATGAAATAATAAAAAGTAACATGCTCTGATGATATCTTAATGCACATAAACAAGCTATGAGCATAAAATATCAAGCTATTACGAGTTTTTAAATGAATGATGATAAATAAAATAACAAGCTCTGATGACACCTAAGCACACATAAATACCGTTATTGGTTGTTGTTAAATAGCTAAACTAAAACATGTCTTTATTTGATATGAATGAAAATATAATAACAATAAATTACGTATACGCCAGGGTGAACCAAATATAAAACTACTTTTTACTGAATCTTGAAAATAAATATTTAATTTTTTTATTGTCAAGTTTTGTTCTGATAAATTATAGATGTTAAAATAGATATCACTATATATCTTAAAAAATGTGGTTTCATTGTAAAGATCTAACCCACTTTTCACGGTGTATGTCATCTCTAATGAAGGTTGTCGTTTGTGATCAATATTGATTCACCTGCACATTACGCGCCGCGCCAGGCGTCTAATGGATTCTATATTATAGTTTCCATCTCGTTTGACATGAAATCATCATTCCGTTTTATTTATTTATTAAGACAGTATACGGAATATTTATGATTACGTTGTCGTTACCGGCATGAAAGAATTGGCAGAGTTATCTGCAGTAATTTTATTTAATTTTTTTAAGAATTACATCACGTAAGTGCAATTAAAATGATAAATGAATTAAATTCCAATAAAGTCTTATAAATTATTTATAAATCAGTTTGAATTAAAAATGAGACAGTGTATAAGCCTTTATTGCTAATCACAAAAAAAAACTAAGTAAAGACGAAGAAATGAGGATACAATGATTTAAGATTTAAAAAAAATTATGATTATTATTTAATTAAAAAGTAGTTCCTTGAAAGTTATATAAAATACAGAACATAGCAAAAGTATGATAAATTCAACAGTTAGGTAAACCTTTAGTAGATGTTATTAAATGTAATTAAACTAAGATGATTAATTTTTCGGAAAATTTGAAAAGTAATCCCGGAAAAAACTTAACGCATTGCTTGCAAGCAGTTCTGATTATTAAATATTTAGATTGAAGATATGAGTTGAAGTGGCTGCTAGCAAGAATTTATGGCAGGTAGACTGTGGGCCAGTTTGTTCGCAGTAGATTAAATCTGTTTTATGGTTTTAACAAGCTGTGATTAAAAACTCTGAAGCAATTTTTCAGTGGAGGATTAACTTAAACTTATTTCCAACTGCCAAAATTTTATTGAAATTAAAGAACGACAATACGGATGCTACCATTCACTCTCTCGATATAGAAATGGTGATGGCTCCACTATGGAAATAGCGCTGTCAATAGTGTCGCACATTGATTTCAATATATTTTTTACATGTATCGGTCAGAAATATCTGTTGAGTTAACCCAGCGTTCGCTGGTCATATTCGGTGTATGCATACATTGAAAATCTTTTTTAGGAGCTAACTTCAAAGAAGTATGATTTCGCACTGTAAAACTATGCCGAAGTACTCAAACGTTGTTGAAGGTATAACAACGTTGTTGTTGATTTATGAAAGTTTTCGATTAAGTTTAATATATATAAAAGCATTTTTTAAGTCGCAGTCTTTTCGCTCTCCATTGAATTTAAATTATGAACTTTTATAAATATTAACAATTTTAATGGCAATTTGAAATTTACTGTAAAGTTAGTAAATCAGGTCTTGAAAAAGACAATTTGTTTTGTATTTTTGATAATCAAACAATTAGAAAATAATGTTGATTCAAAACAGTATCAAGCTAAATCTACAACCTTATATCTACCCTTGGAATAGCACGTTACAGCACCTTTTTCTAAAACTATAGCACTGAAAAGAAAAACCTTTATTATGAACTTGTAGCCCAAAAGGTTTTATATTTTTTTAATTTGAAAGTAAAAACGAATGCTTTGTTATTTTTTTTTTAATTTTAATTTTCTTTTTTTTTCTTTTATTTTTTTTTATTTCTTTCTTTTACTCACCCGCTGAATACACTATAAACAAACAAAAAAACACACCAATGATCCCGTAAATACAAACATTAAAAAAAAAATCAAACAAATTTTCCTTATTATCCTTCTCCAATAAATGTTCTTTCTATCCGCAACAAAATATATACACACACTCACAAACACACCACACACTCTTAACAACACACGTGTAGACCAAATAGACAAACTTTACGAAGACTCCATTCAAGAATTAAATGATCTTATTGGCGAATTAGACTCCTTTCAACGAGAACACGAAGCACGTGAGAAATCCCATAGCAGTACCGATAATGACAATCCATCAGCAGCAACTCTGAAGGATGTTATGACCACAAACAATACACAGCCAACGGCGATTACAACAGCAAGTAATGGAAGCGGAACCGATGTGGATTCTGATAAGATTTCTATCGGAAGCTTCAATTACTCGACACAAAGTACAACAGCCAGTGATGCAGCCAAATTCGCCTATTCGGACTCGGAGTTGAGTCGTTTTGTGAGTGAGACAAGTTCATTAGGATTTGAGAATCCTACATTTGCTCATTTCGTACAATCCGAAGCAAATGGCGATGATCTATCGATTGCTGGAGAAGATTCAATATCAAATGCACAGCGATCATTGAACGACAACGATTCTGGAAGTGGAGTAGTTGTGATCTACGATCATACAATTCCTTGCACTCCGGATATTGATTATGTCAAACAAAATTCTGAAATTGTTGTTCTTCGTACTAAAGATCCACAAACTCCAGAACCATCGTCTTCGTCATCGTTGACAGCGTCTTTAGCACAACAAGCAACTAGTGGTCTGGAGAATCCCAAACAAAGGCTGAGCTCCTTTCGCAGCGAACAGTATATAACACCGCCGGACAATAACAATCGCAACAACACACTTCTCAACAACAATCAAGGTACGAAAACGCTGAAGAAGCCCACGCAGCTTCCATCAGCCGATAGTAATAGTAGTAGTGGTACAGGTGGCGAATACAAGCTGTCCAAGTTAAACTTGAACCGTATCGTCGATAGGAAAATACCAAATTTAAATAATTTAAGCAATAACAATAATAATGAATTAAGTAAGAACAACAACAATAACAACAACACCACCATTTCACCATTGAGCAAAGACTTTAAAGCGAGTTTAGATGAGAAGCTACGTTCTCAACAGCAAAAATTAGATTCAAATCAGCTAAAACAACCATCACAGCAACAACAGTCACCTAAACAACAACAAAAAAAGTTGAATTTGAAAATTATTTCAAAACCATTACCACCATTACCACCACCAACTCCACATTCAATACCATCAATGCCTTCGCATCAAATCCTTAGATCACCATCATTGTTGTCATCTTCATCGGCGGCAACGCCAGTGCAGTCGTCGTTGCATCCACAGGTGGCAACAACGGCCTCGCCACCAGTGGTAGCAACGGTGAAGCCGAGCATCTCACCACGACCGGCTTCGTTGTCGGGTTTGTTTTTTTGATTTCTTTTTGATTTCATTACGTTTTTTTTTTTTGTTGTTCGTTGTTTAACATTTTTGTTTTGTTGTTTAATATTGTTTTTAATTCTAATTTAATATAATGAGACTGATATTATATTCAATGTTCAAAAGTTAAGTTAAAGAAATAAAAGAGATTTACCATTAGTTAATCTTAAAGTCAAACCGTGACGTAAAAAAATATAACAATGAGTAGGAAATAATTATATGTCTATTCGTTTAATTCCCAAAACTGCTAAATTTTATTTTATTTTTGTATAAACTTTCTTGGAGTTGAGCTCATTTGAATTTTTAACTTGAATTATAAATTCGGTCACTCCACTCAAACAGAAGAATTTTCTTTTTAAATTTTCATCATATTCAATTATTTCTTGGAGAACAACATATATTCATTGTTCCTCGAATTAAAAATCCGAAATGGACTTTTGAAAATTTTGATTTCTGGTTCCTTTTTGATAAAACTATATTAATAATTATTTGTGAATTATTTATAGTCTGAGGGGCGATCGGACTTCTAGCAACAACCTTTAAAAGTTTGTTCGACCACCAGGAAAATTTATTATCCGACCAGCGCAGTGGTTTTATAAATGCTTGGAATAAAGCTGTCTGCTAATATCCTGTTTTACCAAGGGTGTTATGAAATCTCACGGTCAGCTCTCCAACTATATTACCAATAACTTATAGGTCTTGTTGTTTTAAGAAATTGGCATTTAAGGCATCGTAAAATAAAGGAAAAGCTCAATGTTGGTGTATAGCTTCCTTCTGATATTCCTTAGAAACTTTCATGAATTCTCCCGATATGAATAATGTTTTAAATTTCTAATATCTTAAAGTTAGTTGAAAGACCTTTAACCACTTTTTAATAAAAAGTTACTTTGAAGGACAAATTTTGAAGACATAATTATTTCTTAAACAACAACAAAAACCAGCTCTGTTCACTCGTTAGAGATAATCGACTTTTTCGAGTAAGAGTTTTAGAAAGCTTTCTAAAGACGGCTTTGATCCAAAATGCACATTTTGTTTGATGTGAAAGTTTTCTATCAGGTTAAAAAAAAAAAAACAGAAACAATTCCTCAAGCAATGTTAAATGCTTGCGAGACATTTTTATGAAAATAAAATTTTAGGGTATTCACTATTGTGAATTCTTCTGTATAGTACAATATTATGTGTACGTTTGTAAATATATATGAATCGCATTGCTTTCCAAAATGGGTTTTAGCTTGTTGCTTTTATGCTTTCGTGCCAAATAAGATCTTTTTTCATATATGCTAGTGTTATTGTTAGCTTCAAGATTATTTTGTATGTAGTGTTTGAGACATCTCTTTCCGCCATTGACATATTTAGAATTAATCTGACCTATTAATAATTTTGTCTGATATCTCCAAATGATATCTCCAAGACAGGGTTACCACCGTTGAGGTGTACCTTTGTTCCCTGCTCTAGGCCGCATAATTTTCTTTATACGCTAGCACTGATTTATGCATTACTGTGCCAACAGAAAACTCCTCCCCAAAATAAAAATCACTTATTATTTGCCTTTAACAATATTCAACATGTCTTACCTTCATCTTAAAGACCAATGACCCTTTAGTGCTGTCATTTCGCTGCTACGAAAAATAGGACCATCTTTTTTTTACAGCTCAGGGTGATCAATTTGTTATTCGTATCAATTCTGAAGTTTAAAATGGTCTGCTTACTGCATATAATTCTAATAATAAGCATCCATAACATAGATTTCATGATTTTATTTGAGTTTTAGAAATTTTTTTTTTTCTGTTCTACTTTTGTGTATCATTTGAAAAGTCAGTCTCATATAGTTAGATCACAGCATTATTTTAAACTTTGTCTCTGGGCACTGACCTATATAACCTTTAATCAAATCTTGGTGATGGATACTTTGTAACGTACTTACTTATAAAAAAGAAGTATACACCTGTGCTTCCTGTGATGTTTTATTTCGCACTTAATAGCCAAATACCTTCTTTATATACATAGATGCATTACTACCTTAACCCTGAAGTTCCTTTTTATTTCCTTTCGTCTTCGGTTGACAAAAAATGTTTCTATAAAGTATTAAATTTTTTATTTTGATTTAGTTAATATATCTTTGGTATTTTGTTGTTTATATTTTCGTTGCATTTTGTTGTTCATAATTCATTATCATCTATCATTTACACTTAAAATATACCAAAATTTAATTCCAAAATACACTTAAAAATACCAACAAAAAATAATAATAAATACACAAATAAACAATAGAATTACTGAAAAAATAACAGAAATAAATTGGCAGAAAACAGAAATAAACTTAGTCGTATTGAGATGATAAAATGTATTAAATCATAATAAATAAAAATCAAATAATTATTATTGGTGTCTTGTATGGTTAATTTATTGTATATACGTACACTATATATGTATATATAAATACTGCATACATTAATATTTGTTGAATGTTTAAAATTGTTCGAAAAATAATTTTTAAAAATCAAAACCAATTAATACAATAATCGTTATATAATTTTATCTTGATTTTTACATTTTACTAATATTTATTTTCTATCCACAAAAAAAAATAATAAAATACAGGCTGTGGCACTCGAATTGCAAGACGTTCCTCAGTAAATACAGCTAAACCACCACCGCCAGTAAGACGTAGTTCATCCGTAACACCAAGTCATAATCAATCGACTCCGGTAAGTACATTTGATGTTTTTTTGAAAGGCATATAAATGTTGATTGTTTTTAAATTTTGGATACAAGAGTGTGGTTCTTTTTTACTAAAAACAAGTAATAGTAAAATAAACCTGTGGCTTTGCTTAAATTGTTTTTTCTGCCCAAATGTTTGGCATTCCGAAGATAAAATATAAATATAAATAGGTAGTTCAATAGGGTTTTAAATACGAATAATTTTAACTTGGCTTCCAAAAATACTGTTCTAGTTTCAGTCTTGTTAAATAACCGCAATCTTATATCTTAGTTTTTAATCTTTGTGTCCAAATCGAATTTGTTAAAATTTTTTGTTAAAAATTGAGACTTGGCTATCCATTCTGCCTTTTGTTGGATATAACACTAGAAACTATTTTGAGGAATGTTGGTTGAGATTCTTTTAGAATCGCTACTGAACGTTACTGAATGCATTTCTTTTATCACTGCGTTATCAGTGGTCTGCTACATTCGTTTATAAGCACATTGCTGGGAAAATTGATTGCGAATATTTTCTATATATTAACACCGTTCTTTTCATTTGAAATCGGTGGACACTCTGTAGGCTACACACGCGTCATGCAAAATGCATAATTCGAATTTGTGATTCGGACAGTACTCCAATCTAAAATTTTCAAGATGTCGGCTTTCCTTATACAGTAATATTGATGCAATCAATTAAATACTTACTACTTGCCCACAGTACCAAAACCCAGTGAACGTTGTTCCGCCTTCCAAATGCAGGTTTTAGCAAAATTCATGATCGATTCTGATCAAACTTGCTCTTAGATCAATATCGAAGATTGCCTCTAAAAAATTGAGAACAATCGATTTGGAAGTTTCGGTGTCCATAGAATACATACAAACATAAAATGTTTTCATAATGTAAGTACAATCATTGAGTTCGAAATTTTGTATAGTTATTGTTTATTTTCCTTCATTTTGAAACATAAGTCATCGTTTTTAGTTAAAATATTTTCTTCATAGTCAAAAGTACACAATCATAAATCCAAAAAAAAATCTAATTGAGAAATTCTTCATAAAAATTCTTAAATTGAATTGGACTAAAAAAAAAAACAACAAACTACACCTTACTATCCCCGATGCCTTTCCCAAAACCAACCGATTTCTTACCATAAATCCTAAACGAAAAACGAAAAAAAAACTACCGCCCACAGAATTCACCAAATCTAACTCAACAAAATACAATGAATAATTCGGTGGAGAATCTACCACCACCACCAGCATATCTGTTGGATCGACAACATTCGAACAGTGTACCACAGACAATAGCATCAGCTGCTGCTTCATCATCAATAAAAGTAGCTGAGACTGTTAAAGCATTATCTGCGATACGGCATACGCCGGCGAGCCCCAGCGCTATCAGGAGAGCACAAAACATGTTAAATCAACAGCAGCAGCAACAGACTGCAACGATTCAGGTGAGACATGGCGTACACGACTCCCCAGCAATTAATCCTCTAACATGATTTTCTTACGATTTTTATTTTAATATTTTTATGATTTGAATTTTAATTTATTTATTATATCCTTCCATTCCTTTCCGAACATACAACAACAAAAAAATCAGAGTCAAATCCATGAGAACAACATTTATTCAACAACTCCCCTGATGCATGATGCTTCCCCAGTAGTAGTTGAGAACATATACAATAAATCACCACCACAACCACCACCGAAAACACAACAAGTCTACCAACACTATCAACATCCTCAACCTCATTCTCAAGCATCCCAACAACAGCAACAGCTGGCGCAGCACTATAATCACAACAATGATCGTGTTCACTACCGAAACTATAACCACCAGCACCAACAAAGTAATCATCATCATCAGCAGCAGGTGCAGCAATCTCTACCTTCACCACCACCACCACCGCATGAGCAGTCAATGGTACCTCCACCATTACCCCCACCAAATCCCCAACCGCCAAAACACCAACAACACAATACAACGAACACAAACAATCATAACAATTATGATAGTAATTCTGTAAGTTTTGTTTTTTGTTTTGTTTTATTTTCTTATTCAAATATTTTCCATGGGATACCTTAGGGTTGCCAAAGTAGGCCTGAACTTTTGAATAATTGTTTATCATATCGATTTCAAGTTTCCTCATGAATTTTCTATTCTCTCTATTACAGTCCTTCAGAACGAGTTGCAACTCACCAGGCATTTATGCTCAGCCAAAGCAAGTGAGCAATATGTCCAGCTTCCGCTCGTCCAGTCCAGGGCCACAGCTGCAGCAACAAAACACTCCACCGGCCCAGCCAAAGACAAATCCTATTCTTATTGCTCAACTAAATGCCCGACTCAATAAGCAACAACAGCAATCTGAATATGGAACTTACCAAATAGCAGCGCACCAGCAAGACAATAATCGCTCAGTAATTAGCGCCCATCACCAGCCTCTGTACGGATCCACACCAAGTTCACCACATCATCAACAACACCATCATCATCATCACCAGCAGCAACAGCAACTAAACCAAATCTATAACCAAGCCACGACAGAGCAGATATACTCACGCCAAGCGAACGATCGCTATCACCAGGGTCAGCAGCAACACCACCAACAACAACAACAACATCAACAGGCGCAGCAACAATACGATGGTAAACAAAATCAAATCTATGGTATCACTCTAAGTAACTCTTCCACCCACCACCACCATCACCATTGTAATAATCCACCATCATCACACATCTCATCTTCTCTCTATCACCCCCCATCTCAAACATCACAATCATCTTCATCTCAATTACAAAATACAGCAGCCCAATCCATGCCGTACACCCATCCTAATGTCAATCAACAAACAGTTGCCGCTGCATCAGCAGTTCATCAGCATCACCATCAACATCAATATCAGCAACTTCACTATTCTGGTCCTCCTCCCCAAGAAGAGCCACCACCACCGCCCATTGCATCGGCTACCATGCCGAGGAGCCTTCGCGGTGCAGGCATAACCTCCACCTCATCCAATCATGTCGCTGTAGCTTCTTCTGCTGCTCCTTTAAATGCTTCATCGACATCTACTATTCCAAAAAATCATCATTTACGTTCGCAACAGTATCACCATCTTCAGAGCAGCAGTTCCACCAATAACAACAACCACTCAACACAACGACCACAGTCCAGCAGTGGTGTTCATCTCCATCACAAGCAACCTCCAGTTCCGACCAGACACAGTAGTGATCAGCAAAAGATCTTCGTCACTACAAATCCCTTTATGTCCACAACTGCGATTCATTGTAGTCCATCATCGGCCAATGCTCCAATTTATGGAAGTAATTCAGCCGTCGTTGGCGGTGGCGGCAGCGGCATTGTCGTCGGTTCTAGACAAACCTCCTCATTTGGCCATGCTCAGCAGCCGCATCAGCAACAGCACTACCAACATGCGTCCTCTGTAGGAGCTCCCTCGGGAGGACAGTATGCGACGAACACAAGTAAATGAAAAACAGCCAAAATCATAACACCTTTGGAGAGTGATTTTGTGTTTTGGGTTTTGTTTTTTGTACTTATAACTCTCTTAACATCAATATTTCGTGAGAGAAGTTTTTTTTGAAACTCACAATTCTGTGAGTTCGTTTTTGTAATTTGATGGAGGAACAAATGACATCTTCCTTGTATGTGTGTGTGAAACTCTCCAGCTCTTTGGCCATATGGAAGGAAGAACATTTTCACCGATATGCTGCATTTTGTTTGATGCTTGATATGTTTTTTTTTTTCTTTATTATAGTTTTTGTTCTTTAAATATTTTGATCTACATACATAGCTTTGGTTTTTATTTTTTTGTACTTTGAAATACTTGTAGCTTGCCAAATATTTTATTTTATTATCTCTTACTGTTTTATTGCTGATTTTGTTATAAAAGTTTTTTTTTTTGTTGTTTATCAATTTATCAATTGAATGTATTATTGGTTGTGGCAGGAGTATATTAAGCATCCGCACTTATTATATTTCCATATTTCAGTCTAAAGGTGCGTTTCCATTTGGGAGTACTTTCACTGCAAAACTCTCGATAGTGACTCTCGGATAGTTGTTGACCCTTTCGTGAGATAATTTCATGACAGTGTCCATTTATGAGTTTTATTCCTCGAGAGTGTATCAGTCTTCTTCAGATTTAGTTAAACCGAAAAATATTATATTGAAAAGGGATTAGGACATATTGAGGAACGTCTTCTTTATATTTTTATTTATATTCTTATTCATATGCTCTACTTTATTCTTGTATGCAGTTTTACGTATACGCCACAATAGCCCAGTAGTCCATACAGTAATTATGCCGTATTTCACGTGGTTTACTGCTTTTATAGTGATTTTGGAAGCATTTTAGATTAAGAATTCATCATTTAAAAAAATATATGATATTTTACTTGATATATGTACATAAACGTATTGGTTTTCAGGATTGAGCAATGTCTATATTGAAAATTCCTGCCAATTATCAACATAATAATCGTTAAGAGTTTTAAATCACTATGCCCACAGGCTAATATGCCATCAAACTTATATACTTTTAAAAATACATTGCGAAAGACTAGAGAAGTTGTTTTGGCACAAAAGTTGAAACTTTCTAGAAAGATTTTTTTTTTCGTTTTCAGTTATTTTTTGCTAAAAACTGACATAATAATCAAATTATGGCGCGGATATGTTTTGAAAAATTAGTTTTTTTTTCGTATTTCTCGTCGTTTATTGCCGTATTAGTTCTACTGATACTTTTCAAACAGTGTGCAGGTGATTTTAAGTAGCGCTCCTTTAAGATTGCATACTATACGTTTTTTTTTCGTTTCTTTTGTTTTTCAAAAAAGTTGTTTTTTCTTCAAGAAAGTTTCGCCCAAAAAATATTCGACCCGAAAAAATTATGACATTTTACTTTTCGCTTGCTGTGAATGCCCATCCGGTATGTACATTTTACATTATGTTTAATGTAATATGGAATATGTTTCAGGGAGTTTCTTATTTTTTTTTTTTTAATTTTTGGATCTCTTTGGTTATAATTTTTTGAAAATTCGATTTGAGATTCTCAAAGCCTTTATAAAAAATGAAGCATCCATTGCTAAAACCAGATAACTTCACATATATATATATATTTGAACGTGAGAGAAAAATTTGCAAATTCAGTTAAAATCAGTTATAACTTCATCGGTTACCTATAACAAAGCTCAGGCTCTTGCGAACTAGTCTTGAAGCCCCAGCAGAGCTTCATTCAAATTTAACTGGCCGAATATCACTTTCAACGATATCGCCTATTATGATTTATCGTTTGTTATAGTTTTAAATGTAAAGTTTCAAAATGTTACGCTTATAACAAATATTAAAAATGCAAATTTTGTGCATAAATTGTTGGAATTTCCTTTTTTTTTTGTATACGTTAATTTCGCATTCTATTTTTGAGAGAAGTAAGAATTTTTTATAATTATCAAGAACTCAAATACAAAAAAGTGTGTCCACTTCCTAATTATACAGTACAACATTTTTTTTTGCGTGGAGCATTTTTTGGTCTGGTGCTACTGAAAGTTCTAACTGAGCTGAGTAAAACCTCATTTAAGGTTTATTCAAGTTAACTCGATGTTAATAGTTATGGCTTTTGTTGTTTCGGTAAATTGTTAAGCCAATTTATGCTACTTTGACATTATTTTTTGGCATCAAAAACCCATGAATTATCAAAATGATTTTTCCAATGATGTCGCACATGTTAACAATTAAATCAAAATGATATAAAATTTTTTGAATTCCAAAATATTGAATTGTTATCAATTTTCAATGAAAATTGCACCGAAACAACAAAAGGCCATAACTATTTAAATCAAGGTAATTTGAACAAACCTTAAATGAGGTTTTGCTCAGCTCACTTAACCTTTCAGATGCACCAAAACCAAAAAATGCTCCCCGCAAAAAAAAGCAGCTGTTGTACTGTGTTATTGGGAAATTAGTTGTAACATAATACCGGATATAACAAAACAATTCTGCAGTTCCATCGAGCTCGTTATAGCCAACTTTGAAGGTTGTTAATTTTTCTTGGAAATAAAATTTAAAAACACATTCATTATAAAAACAATTTTTTTAAATAGGTGAATTTAGCAAGGCACCGCTAACGATGCTTGCATTTTCAAAGTATTCCAAATGTGGTGTAAATATAAGCCAACGCCAGAACAAAATACCAATCCTGCAAGGTTTTTTTTATAAGAAATGGTAATTAGTATAATTTTCCTCGACAGTTCCAATTACCAAAACCTAAAATTTTATCTGACCAACCTTAAAAAAATATTAGCTCTTTTTTTTCTCGACTGAACTCATTTATGAAAAGAAATTGAGTTCTTGTTGTTTATAACTTTTTCACTATTTTGGGAGTGAATGTTTTACCAGAATCTGATTATGAGGGTTTATAGGTTCATGTATAGTGATATCGAATACAAAAGTCTGTCAGGTTTGTTTCTCAGCCTTTGGGAGCGGTGGGCTTTTAAAAAGAGCTAACTGTCAGCGCTATAATTGAGCTATTAATTTATTTAAACAAAAATTTTAAATGATGTTTTGTCATTTTTTCTAAGCATAAACACCTATATCCTGAAGGTTCGATTAATATATGTAACTCAAAATATAATCATTTTATGCTAAAAAATCAACAAATTAAAGTCTCAAAAAATGGCCGATAAGGTTTTCTTAAAAAGCTAAAATTTTCTTATTGATAGGATCTATAGAATACTTGTGTTTAAACTAAGTGCAAATTATTTACCATCATTTATTATTTTTGAAAAGTAAATTGAAGTATTAATGATCCTGTAACATCGATAGGAAACGAAGCTAGTTTTAACCTCCCACCCCTCCCAAAGGCTGAGAAAAAACCTGTCAATCTTTGTATTCGATATCACGATAAATTAACCTATAAACCATGATGCACAGATTTTGATTATACATCTACTCCCAAAATTGTTGTCGGCTCTTGTACTAATTGTAATCAAATATTATCAAATGTGGTTTAAATAAATGTTAAATAATATGCTTTGTTTTATTTTTCGTTATATTATTATTTAAGCTGGCAAGCTAACATACTAAAGTATACTAAATGTTCAATCTCTATTTTTTTCAGCTTCAATTATACATTTTTGCTCATTTATCTAAAAGATTATCTTAACAATCAATCTATATTATGTTGCAAATGCATTTTTCATGTCATTTGTTGTTTTTTTCGTACTATTATTGATTTTTCTCATTTCCCGAGTGTGATGGTTTTTAATCCTGATTTGCAAAAAAAAATACAATATAAAAGCTTTTTCTGTTTTTTAATCTTCAAACAATGTATTAATTGTTTTAAAAAACATAACATTAATGAATTTCATTTTTTTCTTTTGTATTTGTTTTAGATTACTCGTCGGTGAATAACGATAAATCAGGTAGCATCCGATCAAAGACCAAAGCTGAATTCTTAGAGAATCTTAATGCAAAATTGGCCAAACAGGGCATCTCTGGACGAGCATTCGCTGTGCGAAATCTAATCAACAGTAAAGCCTTGGTAATGTCCTTAAATATTAAACAAAAACAAAATTTATCTATATTTGCTTCTTATAAAAAAAAAAAAAATTATATAAAATTTAGTGTTATCAAAATCCGAAAAATTTGTCACGTCCAAGTTCACAATATCGACGTTCGTCTAATAGTTGCGAGCAAAACTAAGAGACCTTAATTAAATAAAAAGTAAGAAACAATATATTAAAGGGATTACAAAATATTGTAACAGTGTTGTTTGGTTATGTTTTTTTCGTTAAAACACTAAAACAAACTAATGTTAAAAGGGCCCATTTATTCAAACGAATCATAAATGTCTAATTGCAACAAAAAGTATTTAATGCCCTATGTTTCAATGTTGAACTTAAATACTTATTTATGATTCGCTTGAGTAAAAGGGCACATAATTAAAAATAAAATCAACCTAGAAGTTACCATATCTCATTTGAAATAACATACTTAAAATTTAACAACTTATTAAATTCTTTCGAAAATACAACTTATCGATGAATTATATTGTTAGTTTAAATAGTCTTAGGGCTTCTTCGTTAAATTTTAATTTAACTACATACATGAAGGCACTAAAGTTAGGTGTATTTAAAAACACTATAACATCCCAAAGACACATAATATGAGTGGAAGGCGGAAAATAGGGACTACTATTTCGATTCCAGGAAATCTAATTTCCTTGCCAAAGATGCTTTAATACGATACTTGATATATTATTTAAAAATATTAAAATTTGGATTCATTTAAGGGCCTTTGTCCCAACTTGTAGGTATAACCCATTTTGAAATATATAATCAACCGGCCCTGAACAAAAATCTAGTTTTTAACGAGGCCCCAAAAAGTTTTAAATTGATTCTAACAAGGAAATAGGAAGGGTACTTATCGAAACTCTCAAGGGCCTCGCTAGTTATGTAACCTTATTCAAACCTTATGCACATGTTAATAAATTTACCCAGTTTTTCTTTTCTGCGCTATGCATAATAATAAATTTCCTAACAGCTTCTAAACAATTTCGGTCATCTTAACACAGCTTTGATTGTTTAACATTAATTTTTTAATTCAAAAATTTATTTATTTTCAAACACATTTTTCATTTTTTCTTTTTGCAGCCCGATCCTCGATTGTGTCACGAGTCCTTGATGGATCAAATCAAACGTGGCGCAAATCTCAAGCGAAATCAAAAAATTAACGACAGAAGTGCCCCGAAAATACACTAAACAATAAAATATAATTATTTATAATATACATAATACGCTAAACTATTTTTTAATATATAAGAAACAATTTACATAAATATTATAATAATTATTAAAAGTTGATTTTTTTTCAATTAATTTTTGTTTTGTTTATTTTTTTTATGAACTTTACTAACTTATTATTTATTCATTCAAATGAAGTATACATTTATATAAAAAAAGATAAAATTACGTTTAATTAATTTATAATACACTTGTATTTTTATTCAAAACGAACATACTAAATTTAATTACAAGAAAAATACTGAATTACAAAAAGAAAACCATTTAATTTGTTGTAGTGAAATTATTTTTCATTTATTATTTAAATTAACAAAATGTGAACTATTTTTTTGTGTAATTAACTTTGTTTTAAAAAAAAATATTGAAGAAAAAATTGAAAAGTGTACCGAATATTTTTAAATATGTATAACTAACTTTATATAGATATTGTGAACAAATGTATTGTATGGATTTAAAGGAAAAATATTAACAAAATAAAATTTTTAATATAAAAAAATAAGTAACATGGATGAGCAGAGTATTTTTAAATATGGATTGTGTTAATGTGTGAGGTACTAATTATAGTAGAAATGAAATTATTCGTTGTTAGATGTAGGTACCTACTTCAATTTCTTTTGTAAACGTGTAAATTTCTTTTTTTTTGTATAAATCCATACATAATTCTTTTGGTTCTTTGTTTTTCATAGTATTTGCCCGAAGAATATATTATTTTATAATCCTTCAGCCATCTCTGTTCTCATTTAAAGAATTAAGAAGAATTTATCTACCTAAATATACAATACACACTGCTCGAACAATACTTTCTCGAAAAAATAAAATTAAAAAAATATCTTGCGTTATGCGTTCAACAACATATCTTTTATGAAACATTTTTTATTACATACATATTCGGCTACTTGCTGTACATATAATGTTTTTATACCTTTAAAAATATATTAAATTAACAAAAAAATCTTCAAAATATGATAAAATTAAATATATTATATATATAAAAATAAACAAGGTGTCAATTTAAAATGTTATTAAAAAAAGAACTGGAATTTTGGAATAAAAAAGTCTGAATTCATATAAATCTTCAGATCATGTGTCAAAATTTTGAAATGATTGTTTATTATCAAAACAAAAGTTGAAAAGAGTTTGTTATATACTTTTATACTTAATCTCAAAAAGGGTATTTTTCACGAATATTATTACATATTTAATTCAATACCAATTTTCTTTGGCCAGTTATGTTTTTTTCTTAAGTACCTAAAATATCTATGCTATGCCGATGAAATTTTATGATCGGTATTGGTTAAACTCCACACCACCTTCTCGTTGAAAAAGTCAAATAACGAAAGCTTTGAAATGGCTAATTAGACTAAAACGTTTAAATAATTGGCACTTTATTTTGGCGTGTACGAAAGTTCTTTTGCAATCTTTGTAAATCTGGCTTTAAATCGAGATTTGAAAATTTGATCACAGACCGAACAAAATATCTGTTTTGTTGGTCAATTAACATTCATAATACCCTCTGATAATCTGGTCTGTCCCCTATTTAACCTGGCGATAGATTTGGGAGAAAACTATCAAGAGGATGGACTATTTTTAACACTAGTCATATACTGGCTTACGCTTTTTGATCATTAAAAAAGTGTGGTCGATGCGTTATGCATAGTAGGTAACGGTACGTAACGCTTGAGGTTGCAATACTTTATCAGCACAGTGTTCTTTAAACCCAGAAACTCAACTTTTGCTTCCAAGCTACTGCTGTACAACACTATGGTTTTAACAGTTTTGAAAATAATAGACCGCAATGGGCTTTGTGAGGTGCAGTTTAAGAGACAAATCCCACGGATTATTATTGTTGACCTCTGTTTGAGGAAAAGTGATTTTTCGAAACACTAAAATGACAAACTGTACGCGATCTATTGATGATAAAAATAAAACTTGTTAAACTCTGGTTGCATGTTAGCCGATTTTTTGGTAGACGACAAAGGAGCGCTGACATAGAACAAGATTCCCGAAGCCTTGAAGTGTGCAGTTGGATGATATTACAACTCCCGATCGAGATAGATGAAGAGACATAAGCTGAGTCCATAATTGTGAAAAGACATTAACACTACCAGTATCACGTTTAAAACAAGTATGTTCGAGTATATATTTATTATTTTTGATATAAACGCGTACCCCGAAAAATATATCTCAATGAACTCTATGTCAACAATCTGTTTACTTTGCATAATGTTCATGAACAGATTTAATACGAAAGTTTGTATACTGGATTAATACAGTTGGTTTTATCACAGATAATAAATTAACTGTAAAATAAGTATCTGTTGTGCATAAAAGTTTTAAAGTAAAACTATCATAGAACAACCGAACAAATTTTACAGTTATGAACTCAGTCAAAGGTGAATAAGTACATTGGGAGCTATGGCGAATACAAATTGTCTGGTAATGTTTGCCTTCCTCGAAAAATTATGAACGTGAGTAATACTCAAAAGTAACCTAGAGGTCTATTCTCCATCTCTGAAACTGTGGAATGAAAACAAAGTTATCATTTGAGTTCTCACAGAATTTTATCACTTCACTAACACGGTCAAGGATATTCTCGAACTTATGAAAAACAACTGCCAAAGAGAGTAGGTTCTTAAATGAGAAATGCCTCTCATCTCTCTCAATATCTCAGTAAAAGATGATTGTGACTTCATAGAAATACCATGATGGCGACTTGGGTGTGTCTTATGAGCATAAATTGCTTCTGTTTACTATTTATCTTTACACAGAATGAATTATTTGTAATAAAAGAATTATCATTGGAAAACATTTGTTTTCATTTTTCACGCTTATCGCTTTGGCGTGAAAGCGTTATCATATATATCACTTCACCGTTTCATAGGTCGAGAATTGACCCCCAGGTTAGATTGAAAGTTAAAATAATTTTTAAAAGTTATCTTCACAAGTTGCATTGTCAGTTTATCAAAACAAAATATTTTTTCCTCTCAATATGCCGAATTAGATGGGTTATTCTCGAATAAATAAGGTTTTCAATTTATAGATTTTTAGGTCAGACATTATATATGTATGCAGGTCTTTCTGATTTTTACGGGTAAGGTGCTGGTCAAACATATCAAGTTTTTACTCTTTTTCCAATAAATCAAAAGAAGTTTGAAAACTTAACAAATCAGAGTTTTGGGCAAATATTTATGCAGACAAAACCCTATGATGTTAATTAAAATGGTTAAAATAACACAACTTTTATTCATGACAGCTTAAATAAAATATTAACTAAACAAATATCTACAAATATTGACATTACAAACCATAAGAATGAAAATAATATCAGACGAGTATAAAAGTTCCTATGAATGAGGTCATAATGTCGAACTGTATACATATGTACATGAATGTATACATAAATATGTATGTACATATATGTATATATAAATTTATATGTATGTACATACAATTTGTTCATCGTACCTTATAAATCATATAGAGCCTATTGTTACAATTCAATAAAGGAATATAAAAAGAGATAACGATAACCTAATAGTACTTTTTGCATTATTATGTTTGTGCAATTTTATTTGATATAAACACTTCCGGACTGAAACAAAGTTTTTTTTTTTATAATTTTATTTAGAAAAGTAAATAAATAACGCGAATTTTGATGTCCTAATTATCATGAAAACCAGACGTATGGTCTGGTTTTAATAGTAATACTTTTTTTCAGTTAGAAATAATTTTTCAGTAACCTAATACATATAACTGCCCTTTTTATTTATACATGAAATTGCAAAATAATCGCGTATTTAAAACACAAATTCAATTGATAAGTACCCTTTTCAAAACCATAACAACTTTGTTAAGGTAAACCTTAAAAATAAAATACTTCACAAAATTTTTACTAAATGGACTGATGATTTATTTGTATTATCTACACAACATTTATAATAATAATAAAACAAACATTCTTCCCAAAGACTTAAAATGAACAAAAAACATTTAATAGTAAATCTTACACCTCTTTGCCTGCAATAAATCTAACACTTAGGCATTCAAACTTATTTCTTAACGATTGTATAGTCAATTTCAAGCAGCATCTAACGAACAAAGGCGTCACTAAAACTTAAAAAATTTAATATAATCAAAAAAGTCAAAAAATGCTTGATTTATACGCAAAGTGCTTTTAAAACGAAACAATAACATTTAACTTCACATATTATTTGAATTTGAAGAAATAATGTAAGTATGTATGTAGTTTTTTTAGTGCATATCAAGCCAAATTGTTCTACTTTTGCTTTTCAAAAGTGGTGACTTTTATTGTGTGTTTTTTACTAAAATTTATTTGAACTTTTTGGAATTTTGAAAACCTTACTTTTGTATATCCTATGTAATAATTCCACCGAGCAAATATTTTAATTCTCCCTAAAAACCATTTGACCGACTGGGAGTTAACAACTATATACTGTCTACATCATTTATGTAATATCATTCTACCTTACTTGACATAAACATATTTTAAAAAGTACATAAATGTTTATTTATATATCGACCATTAGCTAGAGGCTATTATAATTCCGTTAAAAATACACATGATAAATTTTATATTATCACTCTTAATTTCACTTTTATGAAATTAAATTGTGTAAACTACTTTATTTCTGAGTAATATATTTATTCAAGTACTATATTATTGTATATATACAAATAATTTAAAATATTTAACAATTCTTTTTAAGATTATGCTGGTTTTAATTGTATGCATAAATATTGAATACATAATTAACATACTACTACTTCAAACAATAAAAAAGTAAAACAATAACTATATTTAACTCTGTGTATCTTTTGTAATGGACTATATCATAACTATTAACGTAACATTAAAAAAAATAATAATAATTCATGTTAAACTAACATTTAATACTAAAAAATTAAATTATCTCAATAAATTTGTATTAAACTGATTATTGTCAAGCTTAGATATTTAATATAAACAAATTATTTAAAATTAAATTTAAACATATTGTAATTCAATAAAAATATTATATATAAATGTGGAAAATAAAATACTTTTAACGAGGTCTGTAATAAACAAAAATTGGAATCTAATGTTTGGAGGTGAAATAAAAATATACACATAAAATGTGAAGCTAAAAATGTTCGTTTTTGTATTGCATAACTATTATTTTTTTATATATTATTCGAACAATATTAAAGAAACAATGCATTCCACCTGCTTATCATGATCAGTTTATGTACCCGATTTTGTAGTATGTGGTACGTAAAAAAATGCTAGTTTGGTACATATGTAACTAAAATAATAAACTAGGTAGCTCATTTGTTGAAAAAAGGACATGAACTTCTAACTTCATAGTCAAGTTGGCAGTGCAGTATGAAATTTTAGTATGTAAGGACTTCAAAATTTGGAATTATCTTTTTCTTGAAATGCAAATTAAGCTGCAATTTAAGAGCATTATTACAGATTCATAGCTAGCCCGGTTTCTGAGTAAAGGGCATGCACTGTTAACTTTATAGTGAAGTTTGCAGTGCAGTGGGTCACACCCACTATTTGCTGAACTGCAAAATCCGGAATAGAAATGCATTAAAAATGCAAAAAAAAAACTGCCTGCCGTGGTCCCATTGGCCTAGCTTAAAATTGTTCTGCTAACTTCACAGACGTGACTAGAGCTTACTTATAACTTTTATTTGAACTTAATTCTTTCGCTTCTCTTAAACAGAAGAATATTTTTTCCAAATTTCTTCAAATTCAAAACTGTTTAAACAAACGGGAAAAGAATAAGAGATGGCAGTAAATTTTCGGGGTGATGCATAACGAAAAAAAGAGGCTGAGTGCGACCCACACTGGTAACTTCACATGTGTGCCCTAGGAAGCTAGAACCCCGTTGTTATTTTTTATTGAATAAAAAATCTAAAATGCTTTTTGGTGTTTAATAAGCAATCAAATGAAGATCAAAGACAGAGACCAAAACATTGTTTAATTAGTGAGTAGAAAAAAGATATTTGGGAAGACAAATTTATCTTACCAATTTTTGGTAAAGTTTATTATAGTTTTTTCGCTTTATAAAAAAAACATTGTTGTTGAGTTATCTTACAAAACCCATCAAATATCAATTATGAAATAGTGTTTGGAATTTAATTTACCCGTTTCTTGTAGTTTATTCGGTTTAAAAAAAACTGCATGCTAAATTTTATTTACAAATTATAAACTATGGTGTGGAATTTAATTACCCTGAAGCCAATATCATTGTTTGTTCTTAAGATATTCAAGCTCTTTGTTTAACAATTTTCAGCAGTTTTTTATATAAAAACAAATGTAGGTTAACCTATATGTTTTCATATTTTAACCAATTCTTTCCAAAAATAAAGCCGATAGGATCGTATCTTGAATTTTATTTTCGGATCGTTGAAATTAAAGTTATCTCAATAGAACCACTTTCACATCAGAGGTCTTCGAAACACACTAATACAAAAATGGATACGTTGTTCCCTTAGATTTTTTATTGGTTTATTAAGTTTTCAAATATTATAAAGGATACTATTTATATTTTCTTCAAGATTCTACAAAAAAAAAAAAAAAACAATATAAAAAGTAGAAAAAGTCAGACCGGGTTCAGCTCTTCGAAAACCTCATATGAATGAGCTGTTATATTGAAAGTTTTAGCTAGATGGCAAAGTTTTTCATTGAAGACGTTTAATTTTAAGGGACGAAAACAACTTCTTTTTTTTATTATTTAGCTGAAACTCTTAAATTATAATAACTAAATACATGGCTGAACAAATTCTAAGGCGTAGTTGCTATTATATGGTTTAAGTAGTCTGCTTAGTTTAAAATTTTTAAACAGTTAGTTTATTCAGAATAAGAAACTGTTTTATAATTCAGTGCCAAAAACCTCATGCAGGCCCGGTAGATAATATAGGTAGTCTGGGTAGTACAACCCACTCGAGATTTTTTAAGTGGGTAAAATTCCCACTTGATTAATTATTTGCACAAAAACAGAGAATACAAAAATAAATAATATTCAACATAAAATCACCAATTCTTCATACAAACGGAAACGTTGCGGATCTTTTGTCGTTCTTATATAAGGTCTATATTTTAAATAGAACAAAAACCTTGAACAAAAGTTAACATTTCCATAAAATTGGAGTTTTTTTTCTTATTTTGACTAGCAGCTTTTAGCTATGTGAAAGGACGTTCTTATGCTCAACTATAGTTATAGTTTTAATGTTGATTTGCATCCAAATTGTTTCTTCAATTTTTCGTAGAATTACCCATTAATTAAAAAAATAAAAAATTAATATGAAGGTATGTAAGTACTTGAAACTTACGTAAATAATGTTTTAAGTTGGCTTTTTTATTATAATGGAAACCGCAGTTAAAGTTTTGAAGTATCCATACACAATAACATACATCAATTTATATTGAAATGTTTGTTTTTAATTAATATTTGTTTTCCATTAATTATTTGAACCTTTTGTGTTCTAGGAGCTAAGAAGTTCAATATCTCTTATGTAAGACAAGGGCCACTCTGTTTTGTAAAATATGTTGTCATCAGTTGAACTTCATCCCAGATTGAGTGGGTACATTTTCATAAGTTTTAATTAAAATTAATTTAACATTTATTCCTGGAAGTATACCGAATTCAACAAATTTGCTTATTTGTCAAGTAAACAAGTTTGTTTTGAAACTTGATATGAAGTGGATATGAAGGTGACCTACGTTATATTGGTTAATGAATAACATTTTAAATTGAGCTACTTTTCGAAGCAAAATCGAACAACATATCACCTTAAGTGACAAACAAACAAAATAATTAGTCTTGGTTTGGTTTTGTCTCCATGTTGTGTGAATTTGAATGAAATGAAAAATAAAAATTATTTTAAAATTTTATTTAAAATTATCTTTAATTTATTTAAAAAACTTAACTATGTCATAACATTTGTTATTTTGTAAAAATTAGCGACGCGTTTCGGATAAACTTATCTATCTTCGGGCTCAAACAGTTGAATTTGGTGTTGGTTGCCAATTAAGTTATTAAATAAACTATTTGACAGCTAAAATAAATTTATTTTAATTAATATTATACTAAATATTTAAAATTTAAATCCTTTAGACTTTAGAAAAAAAAAAAAGAAAAGAGGCAACTAATTAATGACACCAAGTTTAATTTACTTTTATTATTTAACTTATAAGTCATTAAGGGCATTCATGCAACGTTGTTAGTTTACAAATTGTGTTAAATGATAAGTTTACGCAAAGTTTGCATGAACGAACTTTTATACACATTTAGGTAATTCAATCAAAGTAAGAGTCACAATCACGTTTGTATTTATAAGTTTTACCAGTTTGGTTAATTTAACGCAACAAAATCATTTGATAAGTTTAACCAAATTGTGGAAATCAATTCCCATATACAAAATTTGACAGTTCATTAACCAAAAGATAAACTTATCCAATTTGTAAACTTATCTAGGTTTTTACGAAGTTGCATGAATACCTTTATTATTGTTTTTTCACTCGAATTTCCTGAATTTCGAAGATTTATAGCGACTTTTATGAAATATATTGGGTTTTTATGTAATAACAAATGTGTATGTACATTAGGGTGGATCAAATTTAACGAGCTCTGATTTTCTTGATACCACGAAAAGTTGGTAGCTTGGAGCTCTAAGAAACTAGCTCAACATTTTTACGTTAAGAGGTCGCCATTTTCTTTTTTTCAATACAATTTGTATAGGATGTTGGAAGAAATTTTGGAATTTTATAACTTTCTTACTGTTGAACTTGTGTGAAATATTTTAATAGAAAATTGAATGCTCTAAAAAAAGTCTTAATCAAAAATTGGATTTTATTTATTTTATTTTTTTTTATTCAATAACACTGATCATCAAAACAGGCTTTTCTATAAGTTTTAGGTGTTTTAAACTCGATTCCAAGGTCAGAAATATTCCAACAGATCACATTTTTGAGATATTCCCTTTTGGAAAATAAAAAACCTCGTTTTTTCGCAGTTTTTCAGGTTATGTCGCATAATAATTTAAGAGTCAGTGGTTAGCAGACTTACGGTATTTCAGTACGATTCATATTAAGTGGAGGCATTCTATTAAACTTACTGAGCATGGAATGGGAATTCCTACTCCTAAGTTTTAGATCCTCTGGGAGCACCGGGATCACAAAAGAAAAAAATGGACCTCGAATACATGACCAGTACGCCTGTCTCTTCGTTAGACAATATGTTTTTTGCTATTCAAAAAAAGGTAGAGCTGGACAAAGGGTGAGTACCTCTTCGAGTAACGGAATTTAAAAAAAAAAGGCTAGAAAATTCCCTAAGTAAATACTTTTCTCAAGAAAAAAAATAAACTTTTTCATGGAATAATACGATCCGCTTGGATCTTTTATATTTTAATAAAAGTAATCAATTAAGCTGATATAATTATTTTCAGACACTCTACCTCTTTGAAATTTAATTTTCTATATTCTATTTTATTAGAAAAAAATTATTGCAGACACCTGGTGCAGTACCTAGATTTATAACATTGTTTTGGAAAAAAAAACTTAAACTAATCCTAAGGCATGTCTGCTTCTCTGATCTGTGAATCCTTATACCCTATTTCATTAGAAAAAATTATAGCAAACACCTGATGCAGTACCCACGTTTGAAATTTAATTTAATTTATTTATTTATTATTTATTTATCAAAATAACTTACAAAAATAAATTTATAAAATTATTTACGTTCAAGGCATCAGGGCAACAAGACCATAGATGCCGTTGTAAAGAAAATGATTATGTTGATCTTACAATTAGTTGAAAAATTGTTGTTATTATTTAATACATTTTAATTTAATTGCAAATTTAGATTGAAATATGATTTTCAAATTTAAATACTACATATAAAGATTAGTTTAAATATCTTTAAATTTGTTGTGCAAGACTGTGGCTTCTTTAATGCGCCGGAAGGTTTGAACATCGGATGGGTCTAGTACTTTAGATATTAGTTTCTGCTTTTCTTCCGTTGAGTCTGTATTTGTTATTTGACGAGAAACGGGGCAATCTGCAAATATATGCCAAACTGAGAGAGCCTCTCTACAAGTTTCGCATTCTTCTGGGGGGTCGTTATTAAAGTAGTGACGGCTAGTAAATAGAGTTTTTCATACTCGGATCCGAAAAAGTGAGATACATTCCTCCCTGGTTAAGTTTTTATTGTATGGGATTCTCTGGTATGTTGAGTGATGTTTTCGAAGAAAGTTCTGTTCACTAAGCCAAGAGTTTTCGAGTTCTTCATTTTCGTTTGAATTGAAAATTCTCCGGATAAGCTGAGAGATATTTGGCAGTTCTTGTAAATACGGATAACGAGTCGCTTCTTTTGCTGCTGTATCAGCGATCTCATTACCTTTGATACCTGTGTGACCTGGTATCCACGCTAAAGTTATGTTGACATTATTAAAGAGGATGCTTCGAATATAATTCAGAGTAGAGCAGTTATTATTTGCACTTTTGATTCCGGTTAGGATACTTAGGCTATCAGTGAGGATCAATGTCTTCTCTGTCCAGTTTTGTGCAATGGAGAATGCTTTTAATAATGCTGTTACTTCTGCTAGATAACTACCAGCCGCGTTTGGGAGGATCCCTTGGAATGCGATGATTGTTTCGTTGTTCGCTTTTAGTTCAATCACTGCATATGTCGAATTTTCATCCTTGTAGGATCCATCTGTGTACAGTGTTCTCATTGGTTTTACAGTTTCGATTAGTTCCCGGTGAAGCATAGAGAATTGTTGATTAGAGGTGTTTTCTTTTTTGAAACTTGAGAGGCTGGTGTCGATGGATAGCAAGTGCCTCTTCCATGGAGGAGGGAACGAAAAGCTGAGGTTTTCTGGCAATTCTAAAGGAATACATCCATGGGCGGGCCGAAACGAGGGTTAATATTTTGCTCATAGAGGATATTGAATTTTTCCTGTTTTGTTTTTTCCGGCAAAGAATTTCTTGTGAAGCTTTGTGAAGAGGATGGGTTATATCAGTAAGGGCTTTGCTAATTTAATTAACTGCTCTCCTCTGTCCCAGTCTATTAATTGATTTATAACCAGCTTCTATTCTAAGAGCTTCTATTGGTGTTGTTCTTAGCGCTCCTGTAGATGTTCTGTAGCATTCATTTATGGCTATATCAATGCTCTCCAAGTTTTTCTTTGTAGTCCACATGAAGTTTGTGAGTCCATGCTGGAGGGTCCCTTCGACTAGAGTTTTCGTTATTTTAAGAGCAGTTTCAAGATGGGGTCCTTTTCGGCGAGAGCATATCATTTTCAGAGCGTTGTTTCGATTCTTCAGTTGGTTGATGATATTTTTAACATGAAGGTCCCATTTCAGATTGCCACTGAAGGTTACTCCAAGTACTCTAAGTTCTTTTTTGAGACTGATTGTTGAGTTGCGAATTATAAGTGGAGTCGGGGAGCATTTCTTTTTTCGGCAAAGGTGAAGAGCCTCAATTTTCGATGGTGGAACGATCGCTCCTGTTTTTTGGGTCCAATTATAGATTTCAGAGTCCGCTGATTTTAAAATTGTGTTAACATTTGATGGATCTCCTGAAGCTACCATGAAAATATTGTCTACATAAACGCCAACAAAATCTAGTCTGAATTTCGGTTGTGCGAGCTCTACTATGAGTGCATCTATGTATGCATTATAAAGGTAAACAGATAAGGGAGAACCTTGTGGTGTCCCATTTTCAAGTTTTAATTTATTTGAGGTAGAGCCGTTAACATTCACGCAAAAAGTTCTTCCAGTTAAAAACGATATTATAACTTTTAAAATTCGCTCAGGAACTCCCCATTTATGTAATTGTTCTATTACAGGAAAGGTTGTGACGCGGTCAAAAGCCTTTCCAAGGTCAGATGACATCACTACGCTGTGTCTACAAGATGAAAGATTATCTGCTAGTTTATGCTCCATTAAATGAATTAGAGATTGAACTCCTCTGTTCGGTCTAAAGGCATGTTGTTCATTACTTATTGTATTTTCCATCAGCCATCCTATTCTTCGTCCAATAATTTTTTCAAAAATTATTGAGAGAACAGGCAGAAGAGATATCGGACGATATCCATCTACTTGGTGATAGTTACGAGAGCTCTTAGGAATCGGCTTGAGTATAGCTTTCTTCCAATCATGAGGAAAGATACCAGTCCGAAGGATGTTGTTGTATAGCAGGCAAATTCTGTTCTTAAGACTATCTGCAGCTGATTTTACCATACCATATGTGATTTTGTCATCTCCTGGTGTTGATCCTTTAAGCATTTGTAAAGTGGTGTCAAACTCGATTCTTGAGATATCATCTGCAAGTTGTTTGCAAAGGTTTTCTTGAAGGGGGAGGTCATTTAAGCAAAAAGTCAATTTATTTCTAATAACGTTGTCTGGAAATGTGTTATCTTCGCTATACTTTCCCCAAGTTTTTGAAAAAATGTTTGCTATTTTTTCTGGATTATTTTCTAAACAGCCATCTAAAAAAATATATGGAAAGTTTTGAGTGGAGTTTGAAGTTCTCAAAGACTTTATTCGATTCCATAAGGTTTTTGAGTCTAGAGCTGGATCCATAGTATTAACAAATTTTTCCCACGATGATCTTTTTGCTTTTATAGATTCAAACTTTACCTTAGCACAGGCTTTTCTATAAGCAATGCAGTGTTCATTTGTTGGGTATCTTCGAACTTTCTTCCAGGCCAAGTTTTTTGTTTTTACTAAGGATGCTATGTCCTTGTTAAACCATACAGGATTCTTTTTAACGCTGTTTTGTTTCTGTTTAGTTGTTGGCATTGATTTTGCAGCTGCACTTCTTAAAATCTTTTTTATCTTGGCTGCTTCTTGATTAGTGTTGTTTGAAATAGGAATAGAAGTGGATAAGGAATGTGTTGATGACTCAAAGATATTCCAATTAGCCTGAGTTTCCTTGAATCGAACAGATGGTTTTCTCAGAATTTTTCTTTCGTGGGTGCTTACTAAAATCGGAATATGATCTCTACTTTCCGCATATGGGAGCACCTCCCATTGAAGAAGTGGAGCCAAATCTTCAGATGCGAATGTTACGTCGACTGCAGAAAAGGTATTTCTTGTATTGAATAATGTAGGTGATCCATCATTTAAAATAACGAGGCCTTGATCATTGGCAAAATTTTCAAAAAGCGAACCTATCCTGTTGGTGGTGTTTGAGCCCCAAATTGTGTTTTTGGCATTCAAATCTCCCAATACTAGATGATGATTGCTGTTGCAAATTTGAATATCATTGAGGATTTCACTAGTAATGTGAACTTCATGCTCTCTATATAAATTTGTAAGCTTTATTGGAATTTTTGCCGGAATTTCTAGGGTTTGATAGAGAAAATTTGTCGAGGAAGTGGTGTGGGATGACACAGGTAAACTATTTTTAACAAAAAATCCTATACCTGATTTAGAGTAATCATAGCCTTTATTATGATAAAATGGTTTATAATTTTTAAGCTTGAACATGTAAGAATTAGACGCAATGATGTGTGTTTCTTGTAAGGCAATGATATCTGGATTGTATTTTGTTATTAATTGTTCTAGAGCATGTTTGTTATTGATAAAGCCTTGGATATTCCATTGGAGGATAATGAATTCATTATCCAACAAAGTCATTATTGTTTTTTAAAGTAGTTTGTTGATTGAGTTAAGTTATTATTTGAGTTTGGATGGTTAGGGTGTGAGTTGTTGATTTTAGTTGAGTTATTCGTTTTTTCGATTGCAGAAGTAGAGTTAGTATGTGGGTTTTCGGTATGATATACGTCACACATTTCTGTGTCAGATAGCGATGACAATTGAGTTTCGTCTGTGAGAGCATTATATGTATAATTTTCGGATTGTGCAGAAATTGTGGTGATGAGAGATTTGTCAACTGAGCTCAGCTCTTGCATAAGAGACTGTTGATGCTGATACGAGGATTGAGTTGTGGAATCATTATTGTTTTCGTTTACAGTATGGGAAAGTTTAGCTTGTGTTACATCTTGGGTACGGGATGTATTGAGTGTGGTTGGTGTTATTTCTGTTGTTGTTGTTGTTGTTGTTTGAGAAGCTTGCAGGCTGTTTGAGTGAGTTCTCTCGTTTTCGATTCTCTTTTTAATAATATCTGCCATAGTTGGGTTAGAATTATTTCTCTTTTTAGGTGGAGGTAGCTGATGAAGGTTAGGATTGTCATTATAAATTTGCCACGCATCGCGAACAGTACAACGACAATCAGCTTTTATTTTGTTAACAGACTTGTACCTAAGGAAGGCAGGGCAAGCGGGATCGTATGATGTGTGATTTTCATCGTTGCAATTTATGCAGAAAATTCGAACACAGTTCTCATGCGGTGGTGGAAGGCAACAGTTTTTGCAAATTAAAGCATTTGTGCATCTATTTTTGGTGTGACCAAGCTTTTGGCAGTTGAGACAACGCATCGGATTTTGGATATATTCTTCAACTTTGCAGTTCAACCAACCTATTTTAACCTCGTGCGGGCGTCGGATCTGGTCGAAAGTGAGAATAGCAGCTCCGGTTGGAACTAATGAGTCTTTTTCTTTTTTCATCATTTTTCGGACCTCGATAACATTGAATTTCTTAAGTTCATCGAGTAGTTCCTCTTCGCTAATCGTTTCGATGTGCTTAGAATAAATTCTACCTTGAACCGAATTGAGACTTATATGATTTGTTACTTTGACTGGAATCGAGTCTATGAGTTTAGCTTTAATGAACTTATCAGCCGTGGCAACATTCATTACCTTTAGGAGCAAGTCACCTGACCTCATCGACTTAACCTCCAATATTTCTTTAGAAATGTGTTCTAGTCCGCGATTGATACGGATTGGATTATAAGTAGATAATTTACGCAATTGCTCGCCTTCTTTTTCTAATCCTGTGATAACGATGTATCGAGGAATATTATTGTCGTTTTGTATTACCGGTAGATTAGGAAAATCTTCAACATTATGCTTCCTTTTATGTTTTTTACTCCGGTTTAAAATTACCTCAGGTTCGAGGATTTTAAACCGGTTATGGTTGGGGGGATCCGTCCCCCCGTCCATGTTCGCAAATTTAAATAAAAAGTTTATTGAATTTTGTTACTCTTAAAAAAGTTTAAGACTCACTCACCACAGATGGTATAGATAATTGAGTGGAAAATAAATATAAACTCTTTAAAAGATTAATCACTACTCGCACAAAGAAAACACTCGTCTATTCACGGCGTTTGCCAGCTTAGGACTGAAATTTAATTTAAAAAACCGGCTTTAGAAACGTTCATACAAATTTTTCAAAGCTTCTAATTGCTCTGTATTTATTTCAATTAGAAGATTTTTTTACCACTTCCTGCAATATTTTGAATTTCAATAGAAGTGAACCTGAAAATAATTTTTTTCAAATTTGTTTTTCTTTGGAAAATTCCTTTATGTACAGATTTATGTAGCCGGTTTTTAAGTACCGTTTCAAGTATAGGTACTGCATAAGGTCAGGTGTGTGCTATAAAAATAAATAAAAAAAAAAAAATAAATAAAAATACTATTGACTCTTCCCTTATAGCCATTTCTTCTTCCCCTATTCTTGATTATGTGTCAATTAAGATTTCACTACCCCGAAAGTCACTCTACGTTGTCTGTTGTTACATCTTACCTTCACAACCTATCGAATCCTATGAGCTTGCCATTGAAACAATTGACAAAATTACTGACTTGTGTGAGCCACATGATGAAATCCTCCTTTTCGGGGATTTTAACCTCCCTAATTTAAAATGGACTCCATCAGACGATTTCTCATTTTACTCTGCTTCGAATCCCTCATCTGCCAAGGAATGTCTGTTTTTAGATAGCCTTGCTGATTCTTGCCTCTGCCAAGTTAGCGGAATCTCAAATTTCATGGGTAGACAACTTGACCTTATCTTCACAACAGACCCCATTAACTCTTCTGTCTCACTTAGCCCTCTTTCTCTATCGACCATCGACAACTTCCATCCGCCGCTTCTTTTTTCATATTTTCATGATTCTCCTTTACAGTCCACCCCGCCTACAGATCTGTCTTCTTACGACTTCCACAAAGCAAACTTTCGCCTAATAAATGAATACCTCAACAAAGTCACCTTTAATTTTGATAACTCTACCGTAAACGATGCCATAACCATATTCTACAGAGAAATATTCAACTCTATTTCTCTTTATGTTCCTTTTTGCCGCCACAAAACTTCGTCTTCTTCTCCACCTTGGTATAATCACAAACTTCGTTCTCTCCGAAATAAAAGAAATAAATTGTGGGAAATATACCTCCGCTCTCGTTCTCCTACTGACTATTCTAACTATCTTGGCTCTTATCTACATTTTACCGAACTATACAATTCCCTTTACCTACGCTATATAGCGGAAACACAATCCAATCTTATCAAGGATCCGAAGTCATTTTTTCATTTTGTCAACTACAAAAGAAAATCCGATGGTTACCCAACATCTCTCTCTCTCAATAACGAAACTTCAAACGATCCCAGCACTATTGCCAACCTTTTTGCCACATTCTTCAAACAATCTTTTGCCGATGACTCCTTTGTACCCGATTCTGTCTATTTCAATTATCTGCAAAGTTTCTCTCTAGGACCGCTTCTCCCTCGTACCGTCGATCCTTTTCTCATCGAATATAAATTGAATCAACTTAATGATGAATTTAATCCTGGTCCAGATGGTCTTCCTGCCATTTTTCTAAAAAAATGCTCTTCCGCCCTTTCTCTTCCTCTTTCAAAAATTTTCAGCCTTTCCCTAAATCAAGGTGAATTTCCTCAGATATGGAAATCATCTTTCATAACCCCAATACACAAAAAGGGTCCGAAGGGTGATATTAACAATTATCGGCCCATTGCCAAGCTTTCGCACATACCTAAACTCTTTGAAAGTATTTTGTATGAAACCTTAAGTTTCCATTGTAAATCTCTCATCTCCCCCTCACAACATGGCTTCCTCAAATGTCGATCTACTACCACTAACCTTGTTGAATTCGTGTCCTTCACCCTCTTAGCCTTAGAGAAAGGCCACGAAGTTGATGTTGTCTCAACGGATTTCAGCAAGGCCTTTGACAAAATTTCCCATAAGCTTATTCTTTTCAAATTGTCTACTCTTGGCTTCGAACCCTCTTTGTTACAATGGATTTCTTCTTACCTTGAAAACCGTTTTTACAGCGTTCGTTTTAGATCTGCCACCTCTAGTCCTTTCTTAGCTACATCTGGGGTTCCCCAAGGAAGCCACCTGGGCCCACTTTTATTCATTCTTGCTATAAACGATATCGAAAGAATCATCAAACATTCTTCTATTTCTCTGTACGCCGATGATACCAAGTTTTTCAAGACCATTTCCTCAAGACATGACTCTTCTCTTATTCAACAAGATCTTGACAATTTTTCAGTATGGTGTCTAAAAAATTGCCTAGAGCTAAACGTCGCCAAGTGTCAATCAATCACTTTTTCACGCAAACGCATAAAATCTCCTCCCCGTCTCTACCTGATCCATAATCAACCCATACCCTCCGTCGATAATATTCGAGACCTTGGCATTTTATGTGACCCTGAGCTTAATTTTATTTCTCACATAGACGATATCATTCTCAAAGCAAACTCAGCACTAGGATTCATCAAAAGATGGTCTAAAGAATTCTCCAATCCCTACGTTACCCGGTCCTTATACATATCATTCGTTCGTCCACTCCTAGAATACGCGTCTCAAGTTTGGTCCCCTTACCAACTTACACATATTTCCAGAATCGAGAGCATCCAGCGTCGTTTCCTACGCTTTGCTCTTCGGGGTTTATCATGGAATAATCCTTTTATTCTGCCTCCCTATTTAGACCGCCTTAAACTAATCAACCTGAACTCGTTGGAGGAACGAAGAGATATATCAGACATTCTCTTCATTCATCGACTACTCTCTGGTTCCGTTGACTGCATGTCGCTCTACAACTCTGTCTCTTTTAATACTAACCCTCGTAATACACGTACCACTCGTCTCTTTTACATACCCACCCACCGAACCTGTTATGGCTCCAACGAACCTATCTCTCGCATGCTGCGGGGTGTTAACTCGAATTTGTCCTCCTTCGACTTTAACCTCAGTACTCCTTCCTTAAAACTCCGGCTTCTGAAACGCCCTCCCCCTCACTAACGTTAGCTTAAGTTCTTAGTTTTTAAGTTAGATTAAGAATTAGCTTGTATTAAGCCGAATAAATGGGGGTTTTTGCCCCCACCAAAATTAACCAAAAAAAAAAAATAAATATATTGTAATAAAATTGAGTATGAGGTCTTACAGATCAGAAAGGCAGACTTATTACTTCAGTCTTTTTTCCTAAATTCTGTTATAAATCTAGGTACTGCACCATTATGCTATAATTTTGTTTTTTTTTTATAAAAGAGCATATAGAAAATTAAATATTGGGGATGCAGAGCCTGAAAATAATTTTATCAGCTTGATTACTTTTATTCAAATGTAAAAGATCCAAGCGGAACGTATTACTCCAAGAAAAGGTGCATTTTTTTACTTCAGAAAAATAGGTTAGTTTTGTTTCTAGCCTTTTTTTTTAATTCCGTTACTCGAAGAGGTACTCACCCTATGGCTGTTGTGAATAAAAACAAGGTAAAGCTAAAACTTGCATTTTTAAGTAAAAGCTAGGTTTTGTGTGAACAAAAACAAGCTTAAGCTAGCAAATAAAACATGTGTTCTAGTAATAGCTATTTTAAAATTGCCAAAACTGAACTCATCTAGCTTAAGTTGTTTGTCCAGATTAAGTTCCAATTTTTGTCATTAAAAATAGCTTAAGCTAGAATATTATAGTTAAAGCTACAAAAATATCAAGATTCCTGGACCCCTAACTAGAAAGCTTTGACTAGTTCTTATTTTTTAGAATTCTCTTCAACTGTGGTGGGTTGAAGGCCGTAATGTGCCTAGGAATTGAAGATATTGGCATGAATACAGATAAACAGTTAATGAATAGGTGTGTAAAAATGTCAAAAGTATTGACAAAAAAAAATTCTTATAAATACAAAAAATTGTTTGTTTTGGAATCCAAAATTTACTTTAAATTTTTATAAATATTTGTGCCAAAATTGGATCAAAATAATCCAAATATTGTCAAAAAACTTAAACGCTCTATTTTCGTTAGTTGATTTTTTTACCAATAACCTACAGGTACAAAGTTTAATAAAATTTTTAATTTTGAAAACATTTGAGAATATCAAAACCGTTGGATTAGAGAAACCTGTCCTAGATGGGCTATCACACAAATTCGAACTTTTTCTCTAGGAAATATCATAAGAATGCTCTACACCGAATTTGAAAAAAAAAAAAATCGGTCCAAGATGGCTCTAGATCGATGTAGAGTTGACATACAGACGAACAGACTGACGGACGACAGGTTTGATACAAAATATTTCTTAGACTTATTCATCAGCATCGTAATGTTGTTGTTCTTTTTACATGAAAACAATACTTTCCATGAATGGCAAATTAACAATTTTGGTAAATCAAAATCTCAAATTCACTTGTTTTACTTTTTGGTTCCAAAAAAAATATTTTTAGCTTAAGCTTTTAAGTCAAAACAAGTGAACAAACAAACAAAAATTAAAAATATTAAGCTTAAGCTGAAACTTTAGCTAAAGCTGTTTAGCGTAATAATTTTTTTTTATTATATATACTAGTAATAGCTATGACTAGATAGCTTTAGCTACTGCCGACCATTGCCTCTTAAATAATTATGCAACATAACCTGAAAAACTGCAAAGTTTCCCATACAATTTGCATGGAAAAATCTAAATGGCGATGAGGCACCTCTAAAAGTTAAAATTTTGAGCTTATTTTTTTTAGAGGAACTCTTTTATTACCAACTATGCATTGCGTCAAAAAAATCAAAGCAAGTTTGACCCACCCTAATTACCTAATAGATAATTCATTATTTTGTAATATGAAAAAAGAATTTAAGTAAATGGCTCCATCTGAATCTCCTGCGGGAGTTGATCATTTCGATGTTATTTTTGTAAAGCAAGGTTCACTGATGACGACCGCTTGCCTTACGTCCGTACTGTACGTTTCAAGCATTTGTGGACAACTAAACTTTAAAGTTAAATAAGGAAAACAAGTTAAAGTTACTCATTCAAATGCCCATAAATACAAAAAATTACATCTATTTTTGAGCTATAGTTGGTAAATAAACCTTTTTTATTTAGTAAAACATTTCGATTCTTTAAGCCGCCTTAATTTCATAACATGCATAATCCTTTCAATACAGTTTTTTTATTACAAATTATGGAATATCATTTCGGTTGTTGTAAAGCATTAAAATAAAAATATAAAACACAATTAATAATGATTTTATAAATTATACATACATCGGTATATAGTAAAAAAAACAACGAATTACAGAAACAAAAATTAATAATTGTCCTCGAATTTAACAAAATAAATCAATGTACATAATCATTTCAACTGAGCTTTAATTTGTTTTTTTTTTTAAATTTTTTGTAAAGGTAGATTATAGACTGTCTTTTATTTTGCTACACTTTTTGACTTAATCCTATTGCGAATGTTTAACAATCAAATTAATGTTAGACCTTTCCTAGAAAGTCATGAGCGTATGCCTTTTTCCGGTAGCCCTTGAAAGCAAACAATTTAAATGCAGCAATCATCATGACAATACAGAAACCATACAATAACATTCCCATTCGCATATCTATGTCCGAGAAGACATTGCCAATCATACGCTTCTGACGAATCTTCTCAAGACTGTCTTGAAGAACATCCGGATCGTCTAGACCAAATCGACTGACATAAGCTTGATTGTTGATATTTTTGAGAAAATTTAAAACTGCTGCTCGATCCCACACTAGCTGCTGCGGATGGGAGCTGGAGTTCTTTTGGCACTGTTGACAACTTTCTTTAGTGGGAAATTGAAGTTTTGGGAATTGAGGATCTTCGGTTTCATCGCCAGCTAGGCGATCATTGACCTCGTTATGAGCATCCCATAGCCAAAGAACTGCATCGTCTTTAGTTGGGGTACTCCATATTTTTCGTCGCTTGGCCATATCCTGAAACAAAAAAGATATATTTAAATTAGTAAAAATAATCAAAAGCTGGTGAGAATTTTAGACATGTATATGTAAATGTATAAAAGTAAGTAAGTTTAAATTTTTGAAGGACAGTTTTATCTGAGTAACCAGCCCATTTAATATCAAGCCGGGTATTTTTTTCAAAATTTTTTATCAAAACAGAAAAAAATTATTTAAAAAAAAGGGACCAATTACAATGCCACGCCTTAGCTTTTTTTATAGCCACAATTCCATTCTATAATATGCTTTCTAAATAAAGTTTTGATTTGAAATAGTTTTTGAAAAAATAATTTTCAAACTTAAAAATTAAAAAACAAAAAATTATAATTTTTTAAGATAAAAATTATTTTTTCAAAAATTATTTAAAATAATAACTTTATTTAGGAAGCATATTAAAGAATGGAATCGTGGCTTTAATAAAGCTAAGGCGTGGCATTGTAAGTGGTCCCGTTTTTTTTTTTTTAATAATTGTTTTACTGTTTTTGGCCAAATTTCTAGAAAATTACCCCTCCCGCCTGAACGGGGGGAAATAGACCCCCCCTCTTAAACAGTCTTGGGCTATCCAAGACGACGTCCAATTTAAGGACCACCCTAGTACATAGGTACTATAAAATGCAAGATGTTTGTCGAATCGAAACAATAGAGATTTTCAAGAGTATTTAAATACTGAAAACTAGAATCGTCTACAATGTCTGGTTCTCGAAATACACGCATTCAAAATGATATTTCATTATTTACATTTAGCCCCAAAACGCCTTTGGATAGATATATTTTCTCCACTAAGCCTTGCAAATGGTTTCGGTTTTTAAATTCTTCATTCTCTATTCAAAAGCTATCCGTTTCTGAAAACCAAAAGCTTTTACAACGTCTTCTTCATTAAATATTTGCAACCAAAGTAATTCTGATGAATTTCGACGCAATCCGTTAGATGTTAATATCTTACGAACCAAGCTTTCAAAATTATTAAGGTTTTCAGTGCTGAGTAGAAAATTGAAACACCTTTCCAAAAATGTAAAAATTTCGTCACACAAATTTTTCATGGATTTCGAAAAAAACATGGACTAACCCCTTGCCATTTTTTTCCAAAAAAAAAAACCCAACTTTTTCAAAGTTAAGGAAATAATTCGTGACTTACGTTAATGGATAGGTCTTTTCAAACCCTATCGATATGTTCAAGCCATTTTTTTTTTCATGGTCGGATTCCATCCAAAGCGATTTTACTGATTTTATGCCACCAACTACCTACCTCAATGTATATGCTAAATTCATAACCGTTGCTCTAGTGTGAGTCTATTCATGATGAATTCTAATTAAATAAAGGAGAACTGTCAAATCGGCTGTCACAGAAAACAATGTTGCCACTTGCCAATTCAAAGTTATATCACAAGTAGCATGCTGCATTAACTTAAAAAAAGAATAAAAACTATTTGCAAAGTTTCCTAGACTATAAAGTCGTAGATATTACGTTTATTTTATCCGATTATACTTACGAATATTTAATTAGAAAATTTATCGCCCCAAAAATATAACTCTTTATTCTTGAATAACAGTTTTTAAATGAATATCTTATTTAAGTGCCAATTATTTAGTTTGCGTTGGTGTTGACTTACTAATGACTTTTATTTGTTTATCTTAATATGGACGCAAAGATGTAACAATAGAAATTCTTTAATTGAATTAATTTTAATATGAATACCGATACAAGTGTAGGTTAACGAAAAACCGACGCTATTGCTTCTGGTTTCAGAGTTGAATAAAAAAAATTATCAAAGTGTGCCACTATTACAATTTTTAATATAATATAGATTATTGTTATTGATTCAGTTGGGGTTTTATATTTTATTCTATGGCGGGTGGGGTTGATGTTGATTTATATAAACAATTTGATTCAACAGATTTTTTCAATTTGATACATTAAAGGTAACAATCAGTAGATACGACAAAAGTATCTATATACATGTTTTGTTGTAAATTTTTGATGTTAGTAATTTAATTCAAATTTTAATACGGCTAGATGTAAATAAATAATTTATACTACTATTTATTCATTTACGAAAGGGTTTTTGTAAAAAAAAATTTTTTTTAAATTCAACAAACAAAAAAATGATCAACCAATTTATTTAATTAATTATTTGATGAATTTTATTTAAAAAAAAAATATAGCTATGCTAGTTCAGTTAATTTGTTCTCAAAAAGGGAGTTAGCGAGCAAATTGTGGGGTGGTGTGATTTGGCACCTCTATTATGTTTTCAGGGATGCTGTACCTGAGGTTTGCGACTAAAATTTCGTGACGCAACATGGAAAAAATGCAAAAATGCATTTTTTCGGAGTTTTTCACTAATGACACTGAAATAAGATGGTTCTTGAAACTGGAGAAATTATTGGTTCTCTTAAGTGGCAAACCGGCAATCAAAATCTGTAAATGAAGGATGGTGAGGTATCTGTGATTTATTTAGTAAATATTTTAGAAAAACTCAAACTCCTATCGAAGCAAAAACGAAGAAATTTAGTTTCGCTATTCTTATTGATATGTCAGTAATATATCAACAGCACAAATTTTAACAGGTTTCATTGGCTCCAAGAATGTCAAGTAACTGTGATTGATACCCTTATTAATGAAATTGATGATCACCTGGAAAATTCATATCCGAATTTTAAAGAAAAAGACTGATTTTTTTATGTTAACGTACATAAGAAAGTTTTGGTGGGGCATAGCTCAAAAAAGTTTGGGAAGCACTGCTGTAGACCATTGACGTAGGTATTATAATATTTATGGATTGGTTATATCAAACTTCCTTCGAGTTCCAGTTTCAGTGATTGAATGAAACTCACGTACGAAGCTGTGAATGCAACCAAAGATAGATACGATAAGATGGGTTTTTCGGTTCTCAATTTCTGTGCTCTATCCTCTATGCTTACGTTCTGTACCTCTCACATTTAAAAAATTGGTCGAGCAACAATGATTATTAAACAAAATACAAAATACCTAAATTTTTGTTCTAATTCAAAATTTCTCGACAGATTTTATCGATACGAAAATTACAGAACGTGCGGACTATGTCTTGTTAAAACTTTAAATTAGTTTTGGAAATTTCTTAAAACAAACCACAGGTTCCATTTTCTTCTTGTTTTTTTGGGGTGATTCTGTTTTTTTTTTTTTTTTTTTTGAAAAGCGAATCGAAAAACTGTTCATGCTTTCACACTAATTCCTTTTCCCGTTCGGTGAAAATGTTTAACCAAACATCAAAAACTTTCATATGAATAAATTTTCTTTCAAGCAGTTTTCATTTGGGAGTGAATATCCAAAATTAAAACGTGAATACGAACAAATATCAATGTCAAATTCAAAAATATTTCTTTCTCTGTCAAATCCATAAAGAAAAAAGTGTTTCTATTTCATTCATTTCTCTGATCTCTTCAAAAACACAAGAAAATTGAGAGAATCGTGCAGTTTTCAGGTGGTTTGAGCATCGATGATATACGAGTAGTTTTCATTCCCAGAACCAGAATCGCTTATTTGTGCCCGATGAATCGAAAAAGTGAAAGCAATGCTTGGCAGTGAAAACTATTAATTCGATTCACTTTTTCACAGAATAAACTAGAATTGGCCCCAAGTCTTAACAGACACACACAGAATCTGCTGAGTTCAAAACAAGCTTTGGAGACTTCAGGGAATAAACTTGCGGTGAAATCACATGGAGCTTATAAAATGGCACAATCTTCAATTTTTTGATAACACGAATAGCACAAGTGATGTTTTTTTTTGTCATGTTTTATACAATAACAACGGTGACCATCTGTCCCAGGTTTCCCGGAATTGTACCGTTTTTCTACAGCCCGCCCCGGTTTTTTTTTTTTAGAAACCGGCACGTACAAGTGTTCCGTATTTAACTTTTTGTCGCGTATTTGCACATTTTATGAAGTTTGTTTTATTTCACGTAACGCATTCCTAAGTTAGTTCCAGGAACGTGTTTTTCAATCAATTTAAATCCTATGTTAGCTTGCGTTAGTTTGTGGTGAGTTTATTCCGGGACTTAAATCTCCGTTGTGGCGCCTCATCGAATTCGATTGCAAAAGGAAATCGACCATTTTATAGTGTCGCATTGTTAACAAATTGAATAACTTGGTTTTTGGAAAATATATTTGTGCAAATTTATTTTAATCATAAGACAAGGACAGAAAAATGTGTACTGTAGCAAGTAACTTTTCTTCCAGCAGCAGGGATGACGAATAGGGAAAAAAAAACTAATGATGTGATACTGAAGAGAAGGTGTATTCGATCTATGTAAAGCAAATCCTTTTGATTTGCCTGACACACATTATAAAATTGAATACAAAAAAATAATTGTTAAAAGATTCAAAATGTACTTTTGACTCAACAAAGAGGACTTTCAATGTTTTAAATTTGATTAAAATACTCTCTCATCCAAACCTCCCACTGAAACCTCTTTTAAAATTTTTTCGAGATGAGCTCGATCAGTCCCAGCATTTTATTTTTTTTTTAACCCTGAATAAAGATTTTTATTACAAAAAATACAAAATAAGTTATTAAAATCTCACATTTTTACTTCTGTCGTCAACAAAATTTCCGACGACAGATTTCAGTGTTTTCACAGACTTTTTAATGGAAATCACTACCGGAATACAAAAAACAAAATTACGAACGCGTTCCACAAGAAAGAATCGACATATTGACGTTTTTTTGGCGTTGAACGCTTTACAAAATACAAAGTTTACACTACCTGTGTTTTTTTGGGATTTCATGAATAGTATTGTAAGAAATTTCCAATAAAACGTATCCGCAGCTGCCTATATTTTTGTATTTGTAATATGGTACCCCTGAATGGCTGTCACAACACAAAAGTGAATTTTATGAAAATTAAAAGTGGAAATAAAGCAAAATTATTAACAAAAACTAACTTATGTTGAGGTAAAATATGAAATATAACTATATATTTATATAATTTATGAATTAAATCGAGTTTTTCAGTCCATTTTATCTTTGCTTTCCATTTTCAGATTCTAAAATTGATTTTGCAGCAAATAATAAAAACAAAGGTGTAGGGGTCTGTTGGTAGACTATGGTAACATTCAATGGTTACTTAATAATATAATAGCGGACTTACGAGTATTACACATGGAGTAATTGACGTTATTAGTGATAATTTAAAAATAATTAATGATTGTATTGCTTCCTTTAATGTTTGTACCTGGTTACCCATAGGTAATTCTTTCTCACTAATGTTATCGGGTTACCTGAGGTTCAACGACATTTCAAGTATGTGATAGTAGCAAAATATGCTTGCTAGATTCCAGTTGTATAATTGTGGTTCAAAATTTGATCCGTGGTTCAGAATTTTTAAAATCGTATAACCACGGATCAAAACCTGAACCACATTTGTAAAACCTATATATGTAAGCCAAGATTACATATATAGGTTTTACTTACTATCAGTAACCATAAAGTGCTTTTCATAAAGCTGCGAATAGGTAAGTGTGAATTGCATGAGCAATTTTTTGGTTGCCGATTGATGTGAATTGCCATAATATAAACTACGCCATGACGATGAGTTTGTGGGTAAAATTGTATCCTCACTGATTTCAACTTCAAAGCCATCGTCATGACGACCCAAAAGTAACAATCTAAACACTCAACATAACTCTACTCTACGAACATAGCCATCGAGAATTCGAGATACATAAAAGTATCAATCGTACCAATAACGAAACAGAAAAATTCTATTCAGTTGAGTTCGATACTCGAACAAACGTCAAAACTTTATCCGTAGTAAGAATCTACTTTAACATTTATCGGCAGTGAGCCTAATGCCGATATTGTTTTTGTTATTTGTGTAAAATCCTACTTTACTATGGATAGCTTTTCCAATAAAACACGGGTACTGTCGTTTTTTTTACGTTCAACACCTTTCAGAATACAGGTGATTGACAAATTTTATTTCCCGGGTTCTTCTTCCAGAAATATGTTCACCGTAACTATAACCCGTAATAATGTTGAAGTATAGTTTTTTTTATTTAAAACAGCTTCTGTTTGTCAATTAGCACGGTGTTTCTGTAAATGTGGCACAATAATTTTTGCTTGGGCAGCAAAGTTTACTCTGCTCCCTTGCATGGAGTGGTGTCCAAGAGGTTCACTAAATTTCGTTTTAGTACGTACGTCACAACTCAAGAAATGGCGGGTTGACTGTTTGAGAATGAAAATATTATCGGCAAGATGGGTGAAGCGTTTGCCTTATTAACTTTTCTTTCATCCACCCTATTTTTTCGTATTTGGTCTCCTGTTTTCTTGTTTCCAATGGTCCAGTCATATTAGCCGAAAATACAGCCAAATTACGAACAAAAAAGCTGGATTTTGGTATAAAGCATCCCCGTGGCATTCTAAGGCAATTGTAAAAAGTTCCAGAATCAATGGGCAACTTTCTCAAAATCTTTAAATAAGTCCCTGTATATATTTTTTAATACTGTTTTCTAATTTTCCTGTTCGATAACACGCAAGAAAAACTCATCTTGTACTCAATCTCAAAGATGGTGTAAAAGAGTACATTTTGTACTGAACCATTAAATTCGTAACTCTGCGAATTGAATCATCTCGAAAATGATAACTCTTATAAAAAGAGTTACCCCACATTTTTTGTAAAAAATTTCTAAGATACAACCAAATTTTTGACATTTTTCTGTAGTAGTTACCGTTCGGGAGATATTTTTAAAAGACTGGACTACAAGTGGGCACATATTATGCAGAAATAGATAGTGGACAAGGATTTTCATGGAAATTATCACTGCAATAACTGCCTACATTGCATACATATATTTTTAAAGGGCTGAAAAAAATCGGAATATTTTAATAGGTAACTTGTTAAATTTCAACTAAAGCCTTAAAATCCATATAGCAACTTTTATTTTACGCAATTTTATACATTTTACATATACATATTCTTCTTTATTTATTATCCAAAAACTACTGAACCAAATTTGCTTAAATCTTAAGTTTGTTCTTATAAATATAAGTAGCAAACAATTTATTTCGGTAAAACCTGCCTTCCGTTAATTTCTTATGTTTTATTTTTGTCTGTACAATTTTTTGTTTTTTTTTTTTATATTTAATGACACGAACTTACAAACAATTTTGTTTACTTTGAAAATTATTAAATTTTGTATGGTTGTTAAAATTATAAGCGCTTTATTTGAAGCATTTCTCTCTCTACTGTTTACTAGATTAATTCTTTCACATAGATTTTCACCATTATTCAGCATTTTTTTTTTAAGGTTGGAGAATCTTTTCAATCATAAAAAAATCAAACGAAGTCACTTTCACTTTTAGGTACGAAAAATTCGATATCTTTCAAATTATTTTTTTTTTTTATTAAGTGCTAGTGTCAATAATTGATGCAGCCGCATATTAGCAACTTTTCAACTCTTTATTGTTACTCTAATCATTGCAACTAAAGCACTACAAAGAAACGAGATTTTTGAATATTGAAGAAAAGAAATAAATATTGGTAATTGTCCAGTAGATTAGTAAAAATATATTCAAACTTGTTTGCAAGCATTTACGTTATTTTTTAGCACGATTTGCAAAAAAACGTGATCATGCCATTTTGTTATCTTTTATCTAAATATAAGTAAATATTAGTATTTAAATTTTTATCGTGACTCTCCATTAGGTATACTATTAATTATTAAGATGCCCTTGACAAATTGTCGCTTATTTATTTGTTGTGTCTTTTTAAGAATCAATTACCGGCAAATCTTTTATGCCAATCATTGCTAGCAAAATATTTTCAAAATAAAAATCACCTCCATTTCTGGCAATATGATTAAGACCCTCATTATTATTCTTTATAAATAAATGCAAACATACATATACCTAAAGGGGGTTCCCATTAGTTGGGAAAACAAAAACAAAAACAAAAAACAAAAAAGTCTAAAGATTTGGTAGGAGATGGAGATTTTTTTAGACGGCGCGGCGGTAGATTTAATTGCTATTACTAACGTACTTGGGAATGTCTATCCCTTATTCATGGTTCAGTAGGAGATTATTACCGAAATTTTAAATGGGTGCGGTGGTAGCCGCAGGACGCAATTCACAAGTTTTTCCAGCCTCAAAGAGTATTTTATTTGTTTTTAACATTTGTATATTTGTAAAGTTTTTCAGACAACTCAATTAATTTTTTTTAGTCCAAATTTGGAAACGCAATGTTATCAAGACTTTGCTAGAGCTTCTATAGAAATTTTTAAGAAAATCGGTCTAGTTTATAACAAGGAGTCGTACCAAAACATGAGTTACGTTCCATTTTTCAACACTTCTTGTCAAATTCTATCGATGCGATAGTAAGAGACTATGGCCTTAAGTACGAGTATCACTGCAACTTCCGTTTCAAATTGTGGGACTCTATACTTTATGTTATGGAATTTCACTATGACGGTGCTTTCACAGCTGCAATAATATATTCAAAAAGTAATTTGGCTTATTTTGCGAAATCATATTAGGTGATGTCGATTTGTATTTCCTAAGAATTATCAGAAAGCAATATTATTATTTAAGTCATTATCAAGATCAAGACAAATTCAAAGGTAAAGTTGGATTGTTACGAAGAGACTTCATTTATATTTCTCGGAAACTGTTTGCAACTAAATTAATAAATTCATTGTATTATTGTCAGTAGTTAGGTACTGTAACCACTTTTCACAAGCTGTCCTGATAAGTCACGATATTTACATACAAGTCTGTAGGTATCTATTGTATTAAATATTCTCAATTTGAATGCTTACTTGTAATTTATAATTGTACAACTGTTAAAATACTGATGCAAAACGCAGCTGATGCTGATACAAAAGAATGCATCAGCAACAAAGTATCAAGAATTTTCTTGAGGGCCCATATTTTGAAACTATCGCATCGATAAAATTCGTCGAGAAACGATGGAAATTGAAATAAATGTTGTATTTATTTGTATTTATAGGGGTACCACAAGGCAGTGTATTAAGTCCAGTTCTGTACCTTTTATATACACGCGATATACCTCAAAGAGAAGACGCTATCGTTGCCACGTTTGCTGATGGTGCTACAGTACTATTAGCAGTAGGCAAAACGATTAGCGGAGCTACAATTAAATTACAAAATGCTCTTAACAATGGTAATGAGCGGACAAAAACGTGGCGAATAGCTTTTAATGAACAAAAGTCAGTCCAAGTGGACTTTACGTATAAACAAAAATAAATAGATTGCCCACCTTTCTTAATACCGCTCGTGTTCCATTTTCAAATGAGGCAAAGTATCTGGGAATGATTCTAGACGCGGAATTAAAATGGAAGCCGCATGTAAAAATGAAATGCGAAGAACTAAAAAGTAAATTTAGAAATATGAACTGGCTACTCGGTAAATATTCAAAGCTAAGTATTGGAAATAAATTGATACTTGGAACTTACATCTGTTAAGACTTATGGTTTACTACTTTGGGGTTGTACCTGCGATACAAAATTAAAAAAACTTACAAACGTTTGAAAATAAATTGCTTAGGTCATTTGTAAATGCTCCGTGGTATATAAGAAACGAAGAAACCAGGGATCCTGGGTCCTACAATTCGGACGAAATACAAAATTTCGCGCGAAAACATTGAAATCGGCTATTAGAACACGATAATTCAAATTAAGTACATGGCCTGCGAAGAACAAAACTTTCCAACTTGGTCCGGTGAACAAGAAACCCGCTTTAGAATCGTAGAAAAAGAAGGAACTTTTACCGGAAACTAACCTGCAACACGTTACTTAACTTCGTTAAAAATAAATTGCTAGATAAGTTTTAACTCAGTTGCAATTAGGAAGTGTAGGTTGTTTTAGTGTAATAAGAATCTCACACATCTAAAGGGTTTTTCAAAAGGGACGCTACAAAAGTAGAGCGACAGGGACAGCAAACGACGCCATATTTCTTGCCGCTCTTTTGACATTTCTCTTGAGTAAGGTTTGCCATTTCATGATGGAAAGATGTACGAGCCAACAACGAGCCGAAATTATTAAAATTTACTACCGAAATTCGGAGTCAGTGACCTCAACGTTAAGAGCGCTACGTCCAATTTATGATTAGGCTCATTTCTGGCTGAATGGCTTCGTCAACAAACAAAATATGCGGTATTGGTCAGGCAGTAATCCACACGTACTCCATCAGTCATCATTGCATCCCGAAAAAATTACGGTTTGGTGTGGTTTATGGGCCGGCGGCGTCATTGGGCCGTACTTCTTCCGTGATGATCAAGACCGGCACGTTACTGTGAATGGGAATCGCTACCGTTCAATGATAACCGAATATTTTTGGCCCCAATTGGATGATATGGACTTGGAGGACATGTGGTTCCAACAGGACGGCACCACAAGCCACACAGCGAATGTCACAATCAATTTATTGGAAACCAAGTTTGGAGAACGTGTTATCTCACAAAATGGTCCAGTCGCTTGGCTGCCTCGTTCGTGCGATTTGACGCCGTAAGACTTTTTCCTGTGGGGCTACTTCAAGTCTATGGTCTATGCCAACCAACCAGCGACGATTGATGAACTTCCTAGGAATATCGAACGTGAAATTGCAGCAGTATCGGCCGATTTATGCTTGAAAACCGTGGAAAATTGGGTTCAGCGTCTGGACTTCTGCAAGCGTGCCCGTGGTGGCCATGCAAAAGAAATCGAGTTCCATATATAATGGCATCAAACGTACTTTCACAGGAATAAAGAGTTTTATTGATATCCAAAACCATTTTTATTTTATTTAAAAAAAACTTTTGTAGCGCTTTTATTGAACAACCCGATATAAAAACGCGTTTTTCGGTCCTCATACAGCCTTATACCTTACCGACGGGAAAACAAAAAAATCTTGTTTCTTTAAAGTTTTAGTATCATTTGATGCAACAAACAGTATATGTTACTTGACGCCAAAGAGATTAATAGTAAAATGCACGACTGGGTCGCACCTAATTGCTCTTATGTTCCTGAGTGTTTAAGACATGTAAATTTTGAGCAAAAAAATAATAATAAAAAAATAATAAAATAAGAGATTTAAAATAGCTCAAATAACTTCTTTGAGAGTTCTTAATGGAAAAAAAGAATGCCATAGGGCTGTGTCAATCAGGAACGATTCGATTTTTTTTATCTGACCATCGAAAAGACTCGATGATTGAAATCACAAATTTTCATATCAAACGATCTCAATCATTTCGACGATTCTCGATTTTCATTTTATTTTCAATCATTTCGATGATCCTCGATTTTCCATCCCAATCTCACTCATTTCAATAAGGAATCTCGATTTTTGGTATCAATATTTTCAAAATGTCTGAATTCTTAGAGATTTTTCAATCCATCGACAACTTAGCCATTCTTTAATGAAATTCTGCGGTTGATGGCTTGACAGACAGGGAAAAAGCTATATTTTGACAGGATATGTGTAATTCGATCCAAATATCACCAAATTGCCCTGAAATCACCTTCTTTCTAGAGCAGTAAAAAATCTTCAAAAATTTCAGATTTTTTAGAAGTTTTTTTAATTCATCGACATCGTAGCCATCCTTCAATTGAATTTAACAGTTGATGGCTTGACAGATAAGGCACAAACTATATTTTGACAGGATAATTGCCCAATTGCCTTAATTTTTTTTTAGAAGTTTTTTAATCCATCGACATCGAAACCATACCTCAATGGAATTTGACAATTGATTGCTTGACAGATAGAGACAAACTTATTTTTGACAGGATAGGTGTATTTCGATCCAAATGTCAACCAATCGACGTAAAATCACATTTTACCGGAGCAGTAAGAAAACCGAAAATTTTAGATTTTCCCAACAGTTTTTAATCCAATCAAATTGTTTTGTTTGTTAATTTAGAATAATTTAGATTCGATCAACGGTGCATTATTAAATTGAAGATTGGATTCAATCGAAATCGAAATAAAAATCGAATCAGAGCAGTATCGAATAATGAACTGAGTGAAATGATCGAATAATCGATTGATTGAAATAATAGAATCATTTTTTTGATCGATTCTTGAATGATTCGATCATTTTGATCATCTGATACACAGCACTAGAATGCCATCTTCATTCTAGATTGAATATGATTGTATGGAAAAAAAAATATTTAAAATCTTTGGAGCGGTTTTCTTAAAAAATAATTTTTTTATATATCAAATTCTTAAAACATTTTTAAAGATAATTTTTGGTAAGTAAATCATAAGTTTTAATGTATATAAAAATAAAATTAAAAAAAAATTATCAACCCATTTTTGAGATATCAAATTTTCAAAAAAAATATTGTAACTTTTTTTAAAAATTCAAAAAAGTTTTTGTTTAATTTTGATAAGCAATATTTTTTAGTTTTATTTAAAGTTTGTATATAAAATAATAATCTAAATCTTTTCAGCCAATAATGAGAAAATTATATAATTTTTTTTCTAAAATAGTCAATTTATATTGTATTTTTAGTATGCAAATTGTGGGGTAGTATTGATTTTGCACCTCTTTTATGTTTTTTGGGGGTGCGGAATCCGAGTCTGAGGTTTGCGACTAAAATTTCGTGACGCAACATGCAAAACATGATGCAAAATATATTTTCTGGGAGTTTTTCACTAATGGCCCGAAAACTACCAGTCATTCGAAAAATACATCAAAGTAAGTGTACACAATTTCCAATTAATCTCTATTTAAGGTTTTTTTCTGCGACAATCGATTTGGACTCAAGCGCTAGTTGAAAATTGACTTATTTTTACTGTTTTCGAAAATCTACTCCAAAGCACTAAGTAAATACTTTAAGTGAAATTTTTGTTTTTCTGTCTATGACATGAACCAAGACTTACTTTTCTGATGGTCTTTAATGCGCTGAATTTGATTCTGGTCTTGAAATTGCTCTAACATGTCACGAATTAAAGAAATCCAAAATAAGCGCCAGACTAATTTATATTGATATTTTATATTATTGACATTTTAAAGGAGCTTTTTGATAAAATTTTCGATTGAAATCAGTTGAGTCGTTAATTCGACAATCGAAAATCAAAAAAAACGTTATATGGTAGGTACCGTTAGCAACAGTTTTTGGTAGTTTTATTTAAAAAAAAAAAGTATACCATACCTACAATAAACTGATTTTTTTTATCAAAATCATGAGCGCCATTTTTGAGGTATTAATAAGCTTTTCCTTAGCGGTATTATTTTGTGAGAGATTTTTAGTTTCGCATCGGCAGCGTTCTAGGCTTTTGGTTTCACACTATTAAATTTTTTCAACGAAACCAATACTTGCCTAGTTGATTAACAATTTCATTATCTGTGCTTTATAATTGTGTAATTATAATTGGTAACGTTTAAAAGAGTGATTTTTATCTTTATGAAATCAAATTTTGTTATCAGAAAAACAGGCAAACGAAGACAATAAAGCTCAATAGAGGGTTTGTGGGTTGAAAACAAATAACTCCTTTTCATAATATTTACAGTTCTAGTTAGTATAAAAGCAAATAATAATGATGCAAAGTCTGGTGAATCTCTTTATATAAATCAACTGGCGAAAGTCTAATTTTATGTTTATTCATGTATTGCATGCAATCCCAGGAGTCTTATCACTTTGATGAAACATATTGTATGTTCAGAACAAAATAATGCTATTAAAAACCCATATCAGATAACATTTTACTCGTTTTATTGTCGTAAGATATCATTTAAAAAAAAAAAGTTGTTAATTAACGACACAATAATATTGCTTCTAACATTTTTTTTTATGTTTCAATTAGCGAATACATTTGTTACACATTAGATACACTATCGTTACAATCGGGTTTTTATTTGCAGTGACTATTTATTTACAATATGGGCACAGCTATAACATTTAAGCATTTGCTATAGGAAAAGTTTTGAGATTACAATTGATTTTTTTTTTGCTCGAAACAAAAACTACTCGTCTATTAATATTGGCATCGCCGATTTCATCAGACTAATAGATTTTCTTTTTGATAATTTTAAAGAAGTTTACGGAACTCTCCGATCCGGAATACCCAAGAACAAGTCGCAACACTATTTTGATTCTGAAGTTTGGGTTTCGTTGTAGTTGTGCATTTGCTTAGTGCATAGTTGCATTTGAGTTGTGAAGTTGAACTGGGGGGTCATTCCGTAATTTTCAAAATGATAATCGTCAAAACGATAAACGTTAACGTGATCGTCAATTATTTGCTTCACGTAACTCAACCACTATCGTCTCGTCTATCGTTATTTTAAAAATGCAATTTGAGAGCATTTGGTATTCCCAAACTGTAGATAAAATGTCATATTGGCTGTCATAAATAACAATCTACGTCGTTTTTGGGCCTTTGGTGCAACAAAAAAGAAGACAAAAGACATGATGTCAAATTACAGTGGCTACTTTGTCATTCAATTACAGTCGCCTACAAACTTTCAATCACACAAAAAAGTATAAAGTGGGCTTCAAAATATATGCAAACGATACCTATTTAGCTATCGTCTCAACGCTATCGTTTTGACGATTATCGTCTTACGTGAAGCAAATATTTTATTTTAAAAACGCTATCGATCAAACGATAGTCATTTTCAGTTTTACGGAATGCAAACTATCGTCAAAACGCTATCGTCGAGTGATAATCGTTTTACGGAATTAGTGCCCTGAATATTGATATTACTCAATAACTTCAAAAAATTTTCCCGCCTGTGGTCTTTCTTCGAGAAAACTCCTTACTTTAGGAAATTTTCAACAGCAAAAAGATTAAGATAACGGAGGTTATGATCTTTGCACTTAAAACACAATTTAAAGTTCCAAACGAAGAAAAATAATGTTCAAAACCATATTGTATAACACCTTTTCAAGACGAAAAACGTTTACCTTTTCCTTAGCCACCCGTAGAGTCAGTCATTAATTTAAGCTTAATTATTAAACCATATGCCTTACAATTGAAAACAATTATTTTTGGATGCAAAAACCATTTGCATGCAAATAAATCCTTGAGGTAAATATATTCTCTTTTTTTTTTTTAGTGTATAAGCCTACCATCCAAAAAAGCATATTTTATTCCCACATTTGTTTTTGCATGCAAAACAATACTCGGTTCATTTTTTTTCATGACATGCCATGACAGCCCCAGCAAAAAAGCTAGTTCTATATCAGAGCGAGTTCAGGGCGACCTCAGGATTAAGAAAACATATAATTGGCTCGTCAAGTTTAGTTCAGGTTTTTTTAAAATAACGCTTTGGGGCGACTTCAGGGCTCAACAAATAAACCTACAATTATTTTGTAAAAAACCAAATTGTTTCATCAAAAGACTGACCCATAAGTTATTAAAATTCTCTACATACATACATATATGTTTATTTTGCTTTGCTATTCTTCGGACATGGAAGCTTTGTTTCATTACACTATTCACATTATAAAAGAACAGAAAATATTTAAAGAAGATTTTAAACAACTGCTTATCGTTTTTTACTAAGTTAGATAGAGTTCAATTACCTCCATATTATATACTTAAAAACTGCAGATGATAAACCTACAATGCTTCTATCTGTTTATCTGTTCACAAAGAGTATTTGCAGTTTTTTTTTTTGCAAATAGAATAATGAATGAATTTTCTGCTCTCTTCATCTCCTTCGGTTATTTGTCGAATAAATGTTTAAATGAGTCAGACTACTCTAAGAATAAATTTCTTTATTTGCACTGTTTTAAGTAGATCAATCTACGACACACAGTGGTGCACGTTATATGGGAGAGCCACAAAAAACTCCATATAAACTGAACTTACTAAAGTGTAGCTTTTTTTAACTCAAGTGAAAGGAGGGCAGCAAAATGCCCAAAGCCAAAGACCAAAATGATTTCTCAACCAATTTGCAAACGTGTGATAAATATCCGAATATAGTATCGCAATAAAGTATTTTAAATTAGAATTATTAAAAGAGGTTTAAATATCTAGTATTGAAAACCTTTTGTTTTTAAGGTCGTCTATATTCTATAAGATTTTGCGTGTGAAACCTAAACATTTTGTTTCATAATTGTCAAAGCTTATTTTATGTAGCATTTAAACTGTTTCAGGAGGTTTTTTTTTTTTGTCATACAACGAAAGGCAAAAATATTCGAAAATTATCATTACTTAACTATTGCTTTTAACAAACGACTGTAGTTGAACTAACTTCGTGGAACTTTTGTTTGGCAACTATTCACTAACTCAATATTTCTATTAAAAAAAAAAAAACAATCTTGAGATTTAAAACATTGATCAAAATTAACAATTTAATTCAAATCCAGTTCTCTATTCTTATTATCGTAAGTAAACATTCAGATGAAACGCACATATATGTTACTACCTAAGCGGCGTTTTTTTTTTTTTTTGAGCTGACAAAGTACTCTCGACTAGACTACTTATGAGTACTTTTCCAACTTCAAAAGAACATGGCACAACAACTTCTTCAGAAAGTCAATTAAGAAAATATTTATTTTTATTTAAAAAAAAAGTAATTAAGATTAAGTGTAGACTATATGCAGATAATATAATATGTATATGATAATATGTATAATATATGCAGATATAAAAGTTATAATAATTGACAAAATGCAAAAAAAAATATAACATCTATTGTGATAATTAAATTTGATTTGATTTCGTTTTATAATAATTGTTATCAATATTTGTTGTGTATATTTTAATTTAATATTTTTTTTCAAACAAAGATGATTATTTAAAAATTCGAGATAGTTTTAGGTGAAATTGAAATATTTTTTTTTAGATATGTAGATATGTACATAAGAGGATCTAATTAACTCTCATAAAGAAGTCAAGACGAACATGTCTTCTGAAGTGTTTTGAATTTGAAACAATCAATATGACATACATACATTGGAAGCATTTTCTGATCCCTACTTTTGCAGTTCAATTTATCAGGACAGCCTGTAACATAATAAGGGTATTCATACAACTTCGTAAAACCCTAGATAAGTTTCCAAATTTGTTAAGTTTATCTTTTGCTTAATGAAGTGTCAAATTTTGTATGGGAAATGATTTACACAATTTGGTTAAACTTATAAAAGGATTTTTCTGCGTAAAATTAACCAAACTGGTTAAACTTATCCAAACGTCATGGTGACTCTTACTCTGATTGAATTACCTAGCATTTAATCAAATGTATAAAAAAGGTCGTTCATGCAAACTTTGCGTAAACTTATCATTTTACACAATTTGTAAACTTACGATGTTGCATGAATACCCTTAATATAAAAAGTAGGGTCAAGTCAAAATCTACTTGTATTTAGCATTATGTATTTGTATCTGTCCAACAAGTTCATATTATAGATTGTTTCGTTAAAATACATACATAGATAAAAAAGTTGCATTAGTTATAGGTTCATACATAAAAAGGGAAAATAGAAAATTGTATACATAGGTTCAATTAATAATAAATAAGCTAAAGTCCTGATTCAACTGACAATAAAAGCTGTGCTAACAACAATTTGGGGAAATATTTATAAATCATCAGTCGTGTATTTTGTTTTATTACTATTTAAATGAGCAACAAATATATCATTTAAAATATAAATAATAAGAAATAATACTCAAATACTCTAGAACCAAAGAAGTTGTATAAGTAGTATACTTTGCTTCAAATGGGAATTACAAAATACACAATTGTAGGCGATTTAAAATAAAATTTCTTCTGTTATCTATGTAACTCTGAGTAATTGTACCGGTGGAAACAACGATGATCGGGTTTTCCTAAAGAGGATACAATATTTTTACGTAAAAAAGGTGTACTTAGACAGAAATACAACTCAAAAAATGCATTTTCTGACCAAAGCAAACATAAAAAGCTAGTCCAACGGGTAGTTTTGAAATTTTAATCTAATAAAGAGATTTTGAATTAAACTATTAACAGGTAAAAAGGCGTAAGTATTAAGTTAATTTAGTTTAATTCAGAAACCCGAGGCGGCCAATAACTTATTTGTTAATAGTAATTTACAGGTAGGCTTTTTATACTTTTAATAAGAATTTAAAAAAAAATAAAAGGTGAAACCAGTCCGGACCGGATGCTAGAGCGTTTGGCTTTGGAAAACTATGAGCAGAATAGTTAGTTTCCAAAAGTAAAAACAAGCGAGCGATCTTAAGAACAGTTGCCAATGGTGTGTCTGTGTAGCATCTACACACAGCAGGATAAAATTATTGTTTTTTAACATTATTGTTTATGAACATTTTATTTTGTTCCGGCTCTTTGATTTGTTGAAAGTTGTTATGCAATGGTGAATAATTTAATTGAATTAATGAATCTTATCTCTATCTTAATGACAGTATTTTAAAATCCCAATTTTGATGATCTGTTAAGAATTTCTTAAGTTGCATAAGTGGTTTTATATTTTGATTAATTTTTAAATTAAAATCAATTTAACTAAAAGTTGTTTTATGTATCAATCAGAAAAATTCTATATATGTACATTTGTAGATAATTATGTACTTCTGAATTAAATCAGTCAAGTAGGAGATTAGCATTTTTTTAATTGAATTGGCTGAATAACTGATCCAAAATAGCTTAAGTCTACAGGATATTGTTGGAATTTTTTTTCAAAAAAATGGTTCTAACATGAAATGAATCTACCAAAAATTGCGTATTAGCAAGGTCATTACTATTCAACAGATGAGTTCAAACAGGAACGGCGGGACGAAATGCCAATTTTTGTGGACGATTGACCACAGCTTTATTTAAGTTAAAATTATATCACGTACCGTAACATAATTTTATTTAACTTTAAATAAAAAAAATCAATACATGCGCTGTAGAGTTTTTTTTTACAACGGTAAGTTACAAGTTTTTTTTTCTAAAAACTCAAATCAATAATAGTCATCGCTCTCTTAATTTTCATGATTCGGAATTACCCTTGGAATTCTTGAAATGCACAAAAAACTTCTTATTTGGAGCCATTTAACAAGATCCTACATAATGTGACCTGCTACTTTCATTGTGAAGTCACTCGATTGCACCCCTAATTGGTGAACTAAAATCGTGATTAGAAATCCTAAAAAAACAGCCAATTAAAGTTGAAAGTGCGTAAGTAAAGGAACCGGAGAGGGACGCTTGCCTCCTACCTCTAATCAAAATATATTTCAAACAATTTTAGACAAAATTCATCTTCTTTTGGATGCTTCTCAAAGCTAAACTTCTCTACCAAAACATTTTTTGCACAGACCGAATTGTTGAAAAATACTTATAAATAAAATTCAAAAACCGTTCATTAAAACGGATATGCAATCGTGTGATCTCTGAGTTGTTTAAAATACACATTTTTATTGCACAAAAAACGTGATAACACCATGTACATTATTTGTATTACAAAAATGACAAGTCTAGTTCCGCTGTTTGTCGTCTAGTCCTCAATACAATGCTTCAAAAGCCATTGAAATAAAAATAAAGTAAGGAAAGCAAAATCGGCGTTAATTGCATTAAGTTTTTCTCATAGCCCTGAGAAACTTCAATGGTGCGGTGCAACGCACCTTAATTGTTTATTTTTTTAAAAATAACGACCAACTTTATTGTGATTGTGACTCATTTTTCTTTAACAAGTTGTTCACTTTTTTCAATCTCACTTCTCCCATCATTTGGTTTATTTTGCAAAAAAAAAACTTTTGTTATGCCAGAAGTAAATAAAAAAAAAAAAGAATTTATGTCAAGCAAGTTACTATACTGGTCATTCAACCGGTTTTGTTTTTGCTATAGAGCTCCCCCGTAGTTACAGTTTCAATAAAACAAAACCATTACAAATAAATAGCAAGCAATAGACCAGCTCTGTGCTTGCCACTGGATTTGTGAAACAAAGCGTTCTTAATGGCATTTATTTATTTATAATAACCTGCCAGCATTTGTTGAAGGCCAAGTGTGTATAAATTGAAGGGCTTCCTTCGAACTCACCTGAAAGTGTTGCGAACAATCTGTACAGCCAAAGAAATACTTTACAAAACCATGGATGGCTGAGAGCACCTCTAGCGGGTCCGATGATTTGTCTTGGGTGGCCGCTTGCGCCGTCAAGTAGTGGAAGAGCTTCCACAAACTGCAAGTGAATCCTCGTAGGGCTGGCTTCGATCCGGTGCAACCAACATATCGACTGGACGAATAAATCGGTGGCAATTCATTCTCCAACTGATGAACCTTGTCTTCGAAGTCCTTCCCAGATATGGCTTGGTTGTTCACAGCTACATACTCCTGTAGCCGGTTGACACAGGTCTGTCCAGATCTTCCGAGTGGGTTGTATCGTTGGAGGACATTTATGAGCCTTGTCAGGGCTAATAAGCGTTCTCCAGAGATTTCGTTAACTCTGGGAATTTCGTTGTTTAAAATGTGACGAATGGCTTGCTCCAGATCAGCCTGGTAGGTCATGTGCTTGTTGCGCTTCACTTCGTCAATTATTTCTTTGTTCTGTCGCTGCTCCTCTTGTAGCTCTTCATCGACTAGGGTGTTCTCTTTGTCCGGACTGGGAGTAGGAGCTTCTGGTTTTTGGGACAGCTTCTTCATCTTCACAAAATGCTCCAGAGCTTCTTTGTAAGCCTTGGGGGTATTGTCTTGATAGGGGAGAGTTTCCATATTCATATTGCGATCTAGTGCACAGAGACGACTGGTCTGATTCATGTGGAATTGCTCGGCTAGCTTCTCATCGGTTATCCGCCGAATTCGCATCTGAGGATAACGATTAAAGTTCAAGATTGTCTGGGCGCCAAGACTGGTGGAATTATCACCGGGACCCAAGATGAGAACAACGAAGAAAACTTCTTGCGGAAGCTCTTGGAAGACATTGGGAGCCTCATCCTCGGTTAGATTAGAGAAATCCGGCCAATTGTCATTAACAGCAGTCTCATTCATCACCAGCTTCACGACTTCATTCTTGATTTCCTGACGATCTTGGGTTTCAATTGGAGTTCCGTAGTTGTTTTCACTCGGCTGATATTTGGGGCCAAAGTATCTCATCGTTGGATAGGACATCACTTCGTATTCCCGGCAGATGTCGTTGTTTTCTTCAGCGGCACAATCGATGGCCTGTATTTTTACAACATCTCGCCATGGCCAGCAATCTTCGGCCAATTCTTTGTATACAGGAGCAAAGCGCTTGCAATGGCCACAGTACGAGTTATAGAACTCGACGAGGGAAGAATGATTTTGATCGATGACGGAGCTTCTAAAATTTGTGTCATTGAGAATGTTCACTTTATCTGTGGAATTATAGAGACCAAGATTTGGAGAAGTTTCACGTTTCGTCATCATTGCTTCATAGCGACTTTGTGGAACTCCCGAATGGCTAAGAGGTAGAAATGCACACAATACAAGAACCAGAACACAGGAACTTACTAAATGCTGCTTCATGTTGCTTAATTTTTTATTTGGCTGGACGACACTGGAAGACGAAACATTTCACGACGCACAGCGCGTTAAAAAAAAAATAAGCTTCTGAACGACACGAATACAATTGCGGCTCAGAACTGAAGAGTAGAAAAGGTTGATCGCTTACTTTTATGAATTTTAAAATATGGAACTAGTGTCGGTGTATAGCGAACCATGGACAAATAGAATGGCTAAAACAAATTTAATGGAAATACTTTTATATGACTTGGTTGGTTTTTTTCTCAGTTGTGTTGGTGGTTTTTCTCTTTGTTTTTTGAGTACTTTTTTCTCGATGACATTTTAAAGTGACATTTGGTGGGGTGACAGTTAAACAGCTGTTGCAAATGAACGTATCCACGAAAGAAAATTTAACAGGGATGGCACAATGTATTCCATGTAGATTGTATTGGCATTGCATAAGGTGGAAACAAATTTGATGATTATTTAAGTCACGTCCAGTGCTTACGTTCTGTAACTCTCGCATCGATAAAATTAGTCGAGAAACGTCGAAAAATAGAACAAAACTCATACAAACTTGTTTCAACTTTGATCGTTTCTCGACTGGTTTTGTCGATGCGAGATAAGAAAAGTGCTTTCACGGTCAGTTGTAAAAAAATAAAATTTAACAATTTGACTAGGCTTGTTGCACAAGATTGTTAATACCCCTACTGAGCGGACGGAGCCAAGATTTTTTTCCTTACTTTTTGACAGCCAAACTGGGGAAATTTCCCGAGCGGTCAGAAATATAAACTGGACAATTGGGTGGCTTGGACTTTGAATTTTGTATTCACCACAAATATTTTAACCAAAATCCAAATTTATGTTCGAATACATTTTTGGGTAGTATACCGTGCGGAAGTGTCCAGTTTGCTTAGTTTAAATATTTTATTTTGTTCACATTAAAACACCTGTGCCATAAATTTTTTGTGTGCGCCTTGCTTTCAGTGTGTACGCTCAGATATCAACACCGACGTATTTTTTTTATCTACATAATATTTGCGCCGAACACGTCGCACAATGCAAATTTTTGTTGTTGTAGACGTTGCTTGCTTTGACCCCTATTACACGATGATTCCTTGCGTCTGACTCTTTTTGAATTTTCATGAGTACGAAGGAGAAAAAACATTTGATTTTACCTTCACATCCATTGAATTTTGAAAAGAGTCAGACGCAAAGAATAATCGTGTCAAAGGGGTCTCTATGTACATTTACACGAAAATCAATTTAATTTTTTATGATTTCTCCAAAGTTTGAATAAATTTGAGTGATAGTGTTTAAGCTCTATCTTTCAAAAAATTTAAATTTACTCTTGCGGTATCACAAAAATGGAAAAACTCGCTCTTGCAGAATTGCCAAAAAGAAAGTGTTTCCAACGGTGGTAGTGGAATATTTGAAAATAGAAGTAGAAGCAGAGTCATCTTATTCATCCTGGTGATAAAATATACACCTCTATTAGTGAATTCGGTGAATAAGCCTATTTAACTCATTTTCGAGAACAGAACGAATGTTGGTATCATTACCTGACCCACCGACATTTTGTTATATTAGTGAAACGGTAAACCATTCGCTCTCCATAGAAACTTCCCCATTTTACATGGTGTTGCGAGTCTGCCGTTTGTTTATTCCCCAGAAAATCATCATGAATAATAAAAAACATAAGTTAGGACTCAGGTACCAGTTATAGCTTCCTTTGAAACTCATCATTGGAAATTTTAATGATTGATTTTGAGATGGTTAGGAAGTAAAATAATTTTTGATTTTGCTTTCTTAATTCTTTAAAATTGAAGAACAAAATTTTCAATGATGAGTATCAATGATAGCTATAACTGGCACCTTATAATTCTGAATGTTAAAGTACAGAATATTTAAAGTTAAGTATTCAACATTCTTTTAAAGAAATAAATTGTTTACAATTTTAATATGATATTCACGTGAGGTGACTCATTTTGACTTGAGGCCTGCCTGAACACCCTCCGAGATTTTGGAAATGTCAATAAATGACAGAACCGCTAATATAGATAGGATAAAAGAAAAGAAGTTCAGGAATCGGTAATACAAAACTGCTATTTTGATTGTAATAGTTGTTTTCATATGAGAAAATCAATAAAACGTCGTAGCAATTGCGCTTTAACTTTGTTTATGTTAAGAACTATTAGGAATGTGCATAAATTACTTACTTCGTCATTGAAAATAACATAACTTTTTTCACACAGTGATTTGAAATGAGCTGCCTTACTGCCTGACCAGAATAGAGTGCTGCAACTGGAGCTGCAGCTGCAGCTGGAATAGCTGTCAAGAAACGCTGTACGTGCTTTTTTTACTCGCCCATAATGTTCTGCACTGCTATCTGATATTTTGGGCATTTGAGGTCAGCTGTGCGAATTTAATTCAACACAAAAATAGAAAATAAAACAAAAATAAAAGTGGATAATGATGAAATGGAAGCTAAAATTACCTTACGTCCTTATCAAAGATTAAAAAGAGTTTGAAATTCTCTTCAAATGCCATGTAAAGACTTGGTTGCGCTCACAATTTTGAAACGTCAAAAAAGCTGCATGCAAAAGTTAAAAGTTGGCCAACTTATCCAGCTCCATATGTAGCTCCGTCTGCAGCTGCGTCGCATTCTGTTCGTATCTATGGATTTGTGTGTATTCAACATTTTGACAGCTATTCCAGTTGCAGCTCCGTCTCCATTCTATTCAGGCAGTTACAAAATATTGTTTTAGGTCTGCCATAGATGTCCACATTTTTGGTGGAACAATCCCGATATTCGAACCCTGTCCCGATATGTGTCTCAATATACATTTTGCCCCGACTTTCCAAAAAGACTACTTTCATAATAATGTCAAAGTTCGAATTTTCAGCTTTAATAAAAACTGATTTTCAAATTTAGGAAAAAACTACGTGAGTCGTTTCTGCAAAAGTATTTTGCTATTAAGCTTTGTTTCAAACAAAAACTATTTTCATTTATTGACCACGGTGCGTTCTTGAAATTTGTTGGCAAGATGTCGTGTGCAAACAAGAACTCTAGCTATTTTTTTTTAACTAATCATTTGACATCACATGTTGTTGCTAGATCAATATTTAAACATTCATTGGTTTTCTAAGTCCCGATTTGTCCCAATTTTTGGTTTTTACATATTTCATAATTTTGCGCATACTTCATACGTATGTACATTTGTTTCATACTACTAAATTGCACTAAAACTAAACGGTAGTCAATATAGTCGTACTACATTAGAATACTTATTTCTCATCGTTATTGGTCTTCGTATTGAAGACCGTTTTTTCCTATTCTCCTTTGTAATTAAACAGTTAGTAAGTATGCTTAATATTTGAGATGGATCCATATTTTGTGTTTCACGATGATAACTTCTACCATTAATACAACATGTCAAATATCACAACATCGGTTGATCCGTTTGGTTTTTATGGATTTTTTTTCACTTTGTTCTAAAAACTTGACGTCTGTGGTTTATTTGTTACATAAACCAATAACTTGTGAAATACTTGTGAGGCCCTCGACAGAAAAAACTTTTTGGATAAGTCTTTTTATCCAATCAAAAATAACGATTATATAACAAAAAAAAATATTTAATACCCATCATACAATAGCAAGAAAAATTAAAGTTTTTCATTTTTAACATTTTACAATTGCATTGCGAAAAAACTCGGTAGTCATTTTGGAATAGTACTCAGAAGAAAGCAGCATCGAATTATAACTAAGACAACTTTTTTTGTCTCTCGAGGAAAAATTTTACTTAATGGGTGAGGCCCGAGAGTTGCCTTTGCTAGACCCATGTTAGGGTCAAAGTAACACTTTCTAGTGCGCCGTTAAAAGCTATATGGGTTTTTAAATCGGAGAGAATACCCCAGCACGTCCCGTTTGCAAATTATGATGTCATCTTGTATTTGTTTTATATTTCCACAAAAACTCATAATCCGTGAATATGAAGCCTTGAACAAGAAAGTCTTAAATTAAAAAAATAATGCCTACCTGGAAAAACAACCTAGTTTTTTGCGGGGATATAAATGTGTTTTTGTTTTTGTTATATATGGGGTATTTGTGATGGGATAAAAAAGACTTATTCAACATGTTTTTTCAAGCGAGGGCCTTACAAGTGTTTAACAAGTTTTCCTTGTCAAGATTGCCCCTACCAAAGCCTTTTCAAGGCCTTTACTAAACTAGACAAAACTTGCCATTTTTAAACAAGGGTGGTTCTTAGGCAAAGAGTTTCTTTTGGTAACATTTTCTGGAAAGTTTTTCTTTACCGAAATGTAGACATAATCTTTAGGCCCGTTTTCGACATTAATGTACTTTATCTATGCGGTTCTTTGGTATCATTATTTTTGGAGCTGAAACATATTTGTCAATTTCTGATATTCGGAGCTAGAAATTTTAAACTTTATGTTTTTAAGGCTGTATAGGGATGTTAAAACATATTATGTACTGAACAGACTTGCCCTATAGAACCTTCATGTATAGAAAGTAAGGAAGTGGTATAAAGATCTAGAAATCTTTCTTTTGTGCCTGACTAAAATATAACATTTTTTCATGTAAATATTGTTTGAGTGGCAACCATGACTTCACCATCCAAATCGAAGTAGTTTGTATAGATACATTTCATCAGAGTGGTTGTTTGCCACATGCACATCCATGGACGACGGACGAAGCGAACGGTCAGTTTTGTTGGTTTTGGTTGCTGATGTATCGTTGTATATTTATTTATTCCAGCAACAAAACGATGGCTCAACTTCAAGATACTATCGATGGTAGTTGCATCTTTTAGTCAGAGTTCGTCTGTCTCTCATGCGAGATTGTTGTTCGAAGAAAATTGAAATTGTGTCTAATTGACCAAACTTATCACAGTTTGAAATTCCGACAAAATTTTGTGTTTTAATATTCCATTATTATTATCAACGATCAAACTATCTTTTTTATCGAATTCAATTAAAAAATGAAAATATCTGGAATACATTGATGACGTACCTATATTAAATTAAAACCCGAAAATCCATCGTCGACAAAAAATCAAACAACCGGCTATCTATCTCTTGTCCATCGTGTCGTCATCGTTGCGGTCGCCACCGATGGTGTTGCCACGGTATTCTTATTCGAATATCTTAAGACCGGCTATAAACAAAATAACGAAGAAGAAAAGCTCAAGCTTAAAACTCTAGACTAAACGCAACTAGAAATTTAGTCTCACATAAGCAGTCAACGTTAACGGTTGATAAAAGGTGTCGATTTGAATTTCCTTCATATACCTTATTGCCGATACAAGATAAAATATCTAATTTTTTAAAAAGAAAGTAGCTATCGATCGCGGAGATTTTAAAGATTTTAATTAAATTTTATCGGAATTCAAAATTTTTGATTTTTTAAATTCAGACTCAAAGTGATTAAAAAAAAATGAAAAAAATAATAAAATAAAGGATCAAGAAACTTTATCGAACCATCTTAAAACATTCAAACAGGTGTTAGTGGAGAAAAGATAAATAAAGTATCATCTATGAAGAAGTTGTTAGTCTTCTTCGTTTTTAGTGATTCCATAACGATTAATACATTTTTGTGAGTTTCTTTAGTGTTTGTGTTTTTTGATGGAATTTACGTGTTGAATATTCAAATATTTACGAATATAACTAACTACTGTTGGAACATCTTAAATCGCGTGCTATTTATTTATATGTATATGTATCTTTTCAATAATGTTTTGAATTTAAATAATAGTGTTTTGAATATTTTATGGCTTTTGATTAATTAAAATACGAATTAAAGGTGTCATACATAACATATACGCAAACGTGGAGATATTTTAAACAAAACCAACCAAATCAAAAAATAACAAAATCTACCTAAATATTTTTCGTTGTTATTCTAAATATTCGTATTCAAATTTAAATTTTGTTTGTGTTGTTTTTTTTTTAATTTTAAATAATAATTTGGTGAATAATTTAAAAATACAATTCGTTTTGTGGTTTGACTAATTAACACATAAATACCTATTTCGTCCACGGCAGAAGAATTTTGGAGGATTAGAAAAAGTAAGAAACAATATTAATTAAGGTTAAGTGACTTTTTTACCTATGTAGGTACATAGGTATATCGGTATATGTACATATATAATGCAATGCATGTATGTGCGTAGGTATATTAAGGGTTTTATTTGATGGTTATACTTTTAACGCGTATTTGAAATGTAACTCAACCTAACATTTAAGTCATATACTCAATAATTTCATCCAAATAAAAAAATCATGTAAAATTTTAACTCATTATTTTACCCTTAACTCGACCCCCATGACGAATGAAGTTTTATATGAGATAACCCATGTGAAATGTTTAATCAAACTTTGTATTTTTATAACGTTGGTAGCCTCGTCATGCTTTCCAACTTTTTTGGGTCGGTGTTTTGAATTTAATCAGCAACATGCCGCTACTTCAGGAAAAATTGAAAAAATAAGCTTAAAATTGTACCCTTTTTTTCACTCACATATTGATAGAGCAAGTTTGTGAGATCTCGATATCTCATGAGCGTGTGCAGGTTAATTTTGACTTATGTATATACCTATACCTATTTTTTTTTTTAACTAGAATGGTAATCAAAAAATGTCAAACCACTATTCGTCAAGTTTTTAGTTAATTTTGACCTCTCACACCTTTATATTATTCGTTATAAAAGCAAATGTTTTTTTTTTCAGAAATCGGTTAGGACTATTCATTTAAGGCAAGGTTTACCCACCTATGCAAAATAAATTATTAATCTTGGAGGTTATCCTTTTATTTCAGAAAACTTACACAAATATCCGAGCTCGAACCGATTAAAAATACCTATGAATAACCGTAATCACCTGCCAAGGTTTCATTTGCTGAAACAAATATGTAAATAACCCAAATATTATTAAATACTTATGAAGAAATTTACATTAAACCGAGGTTTAACAAACGAATATGCATGTTTTGTAAATTTAATTTTCAACAAGTTTGCCAAAACTTGGTTTTTGACAAATTTTACGGGTACCAAACAAACCTAATGTTGACTGCGATCAAATGAAACCCCTACCAATCAATATTTCCAAATATAATTTTTAAAAGCCCAATAATCATGGCTATTCACTGTACCAAACGTAATTTTAATTTTAAAAAATCATAAAAAGCGACTTTAGAAGATTGATTGCCAATTTAACTGGTTACTATTGAAAACTCCAACATCATGTGTTGTACCATTTTGAAAAAAGCACTACTCAACAAAAATAATTTATTAACGAAAAAGTAGGTTTCATAGTTTTCAATTTTCTCAAAAACTAAAAACCCTACAGGCGTTCGGTTTTCAGCATTCGACTTAAGGTTAAAAACAACATAAAAAAATGAAAAATAATTTACTGCTTTAACACGTAAGATAAAAAATGAAAAATCATTTAACCAAATTAAAAAAAACACACACACATTCATACAAGGGGGTCTATTTCATCTCGTTTAAGCGGAGGGGTCATTTTATAAAAAAATAACTCTAGACTGAAAAAAAATTATTTCAAAGCAATGGGAACACTTACAATGCTGTGCTATAGCTTTTTTAAAGCTACACATCCCTTCTCTAGTACCAAAGGTATACAAATTCAAACTTTTACTGAACATTCTTTCGTCTTATGGGCCGAGTTAACGGTAAAATAATGAGACAATATTTAAGAGCAATTTAAAAACGTTGTTAAATTTCTTTAGTATTGAATATCTCGAGAACGAATGACGCTATCAACTTCGGGTGAACGTTGTTTTGCGCCTATTGACATAATAAAGACATAGTAAGAATAAAGGCAGATATCAAGTAACAGTTGTTCAAAAAAAAAAACACTGCTGTTTAAAAACGTTTTTCGTTTCCAATATCTTGAGAAGAGAAAATAATGATATTGGCTTCGTGGTAATTTTTAATAATATTCAATAAATAGGTTTTTCCTTAAACCAAAAAAAAAATTACAAGAAACTTTACCAAAAATTGTCGAGATTTTTTTTCGTCTCCATCTTGAGAGCAAACAAATATCTTGAGAACAAACAATGGTCAAAATAAAGACTTGCTTACTATTGATAATTGATAGAATTCGTAAAAATATTAACCATGCAGTTTTCTCAAACTGAAAAAAAAACTACAAGAATCTTTACCAAAAATTGTTAAAATTTTGATCTCGAACACGCTTTGTTTTGACCTAGCGGCACGCCGCCTCTGTCACCGAAAACCCTTGAGTTAAAAATTTGAAGAAAATCGTTAAAACTTGAAGATCGAGGTACAGACAGACAGCCAAACGCAATTAGGGACCCACTTTTGTCTTATTCTCTATCATGGTTGCTATAAGTTTGATTGATATCCCGAGAATTTTGTTTTTACTAATCCAAAACTTGCCCGTTAGAATATTGAATAATCCAGAAAATTAGGGGCGTATAAAAAAAGCAATTACGTTCTAAGGGTTTTATTATTGAATATGTTTGTTTGGTCCACAAACATGCTTAAAGTCGAAAATACTTAACTAAATTCATCCTTGTGTTTTCAAGAGAATGGTCACACTGGCCACTACCTATGTTTTCAGAAAATCACGTGCATATTAAGTAGCGTTTTTCGTTAATAGCATGCCAAACAATTATATAGAATAATAAAAACCCTCAATTATTGAGGGATAATAAACCCCAACCCCAAATCCGGTATACTCAATATAGCCTATAGTAGCTTTTGTAAAAGTTAAAAAGGTAAATTTTAGCAGTACGCTATTCTTGCTTTGTATGCCGAGAAGGGAAATCTTCAATGATTGTGGAATGCACTTCGAGTTTGGTTTGCCCAACGCATGGTGTGGCCGAGGTGGAAAACTCTTTAATTAAAAGTGTTTAGTTTGGTTACTTTTTTGTCACTATATTTCAGGAGAAAGCTCGATGTGAGAATGGTTTGAAGGTAAAAATGTTCATATAAATAAGGGGTTTTTTAACCCTTAAAGTCATGTTTAGGATAAGTGAGGCAGAATTTTTAAATTTTTTTAAATTTCTGCCTCATCTCGCCTACTTCTTCTTTCCAAGAAATAGGGATGAGATAAAAAATAGAGACGTCAAAATGAGTCGCCTCACGTAAAGCTAGTGGAAACACCGTCCAGTATCTCATAATAATTCGGTTATATTTGAAACTTGAGTATAGAAATTCGGAAAAATCCCTTACCTTCATTTGGTTCCACCGACCTGATTGGCGGGTATAACTAGAAAACCTATGTGGTTTTCGATAGAACGTTCGAAGTATACTTTTTTTCCTCTCCATTTTAAAAATGGTGTCATTCAGTATAGAATGTGTTATTTGACAACACGATGTTTTCATATTCGTTTGAAATCAAAAAAGAGTGAAACAGTCAGAAGGTAAGATCTAAGATATACCAAGTTCCAAATATTAAATATTTTCTCTTATAATCTGATTATTTTTACATCATAAGTGGCGCTATCAAGTGAACAGCAAAAATAAAAATAATATAATTTTGTTAATTTTCCTGTTTGTTGATATAAATAAACACATACATTGGTCATTTCAGGCCCTCAAGGCATTTATAAGTTAGTTAAAGTTCCAAAGCACAACAACTGTATCTATCTGTATACACAGAAGATATTTTTTAACAAAAACTTTTATAACTTATACAAATCCTTCTTAAGAACTTATAAGACCGATTCCTTAAAATCTCGTTCATCAATTTGTAGTTCAAGAATTTCCGTTCATTAAACTGCGAATGGAAATAATTTTATCGCTTGAACAGTCAACAGTTTTCTTAAAAGTACCTAACATCTGTGTCTGTGAATATTGTATATTATTCATACAATCTCTGAATAATATTTCTTGGTCTTTTTATGACTACAACATTTAAGTATAACTTCTATCTGTATAGTTATATTTCTTGAATGTAGACCACGTACTTGACGACCTATTAAGCCTATCGTTTTGTCGCGAATTAAAATAAAAGTAAAAGTACAGCTAAAAATAAAAAACAAACAAATCACAATGGCACCTCGATGACATGTGAGATGTGATAGATCCAAGAATCAAGAATAAGTTCTGCTAAACCTGAGCGAACTTTGAGATGGCACCTCTTAGAAGATCCAGGTCTAAAGAGTTTATTCACTTATTTGTGATTCGGAAATGGCGGCTTTAAAGTCTGCCAACAAAAACGTCTCAATAATTATTATCATGAGCTCTAATAAGAATGATAGTGAGATTCATCTTATTCGTCATCTTATCGGACCTAATATTGCTATAAAAGCCTCATAAAGGTCAATATCGCTATTTTGTCACTCGCGTTCGTATAGCTAAAACACGCTTTGAGAATTGGCTGCTCCACGCATGTAGAGACTGATTGTTGTTTATTTTTATTTCTATACACAGCTAAAAAGACCTACACTCTGGTAATAAAGATTTGTTTTATTTTCTTCTTTTTTTTTATTGCGGACTTCGATTTTATTCAACGAATGCGCTGACACTTAGTCAAAAGGAAAATTTATGATCATTTTAAGATTGAATAATGATGACGGAGATTTAGGCTGTGGTGGCAATCGTGCGCACACCATACTTGACAGTTTAAGAGAGGTAAAAATGATAAATGACATTCGAGTTTGGGTTTTTTTTTTAATTCGAAGCCAACTTTCTAAAACATAAATCAACAAACAGTTTATAAACAAGCCTTATGTCAAATAGAGCAACAATGAAAGGTACAACTTTATACATAATGTGAGGACAATGCTATAAGACTATCGTCACAGTAGGTATAGGTTAGGTGTATATGATTATCATTGCAAAATAAACAGATTTCATTGCTAAATAATATTTATATAATCATGACAAATTTATGAGCTTGGATGCCACCCAATAGATCAGTCAATAAGAACAAAATTTGGGCAATAATCCTAAACAAATAAACTTTTGACACATCAAGGATATAATATTAAATGAGCGGGTGTATCACAAGATCTGAGATCCAGATCAGATCTCATAAATTTTGATCCGTCTAAAATTTAGGTTTTTTATCTTAGGACTATTATAGGGCAAGTATTGGTATCGTGAGAAATATTGTAAATGTTTGACTCATGTTTTGCTATGCTATCCGTTAGTATATGGGTGGCTCTCTGCCAACTGTGATTTAAAAAAAAAATAATTAAAATTACAACATATGGGAAACAGTTTTTGTTTTGTTTTTGTGGCTTTATTTATTCAGGGTATCAAATCTGTAAAAGCATTTTGCTACAACTTTTAAAGATCAAAAAATATGATAAATGTACTAAAACTAGAATAGACGATAATGAAACTCCTTTACGTTTTTTTTTATTGTATTTTGTTCTTTCTCTTTTTGACCATATATCTGTTGATATTCTCTATAACGTGTTATTTTTTGATCTCTTGACATTTCTACTTCCCTTATTTCCTTGAAAATTTGCAATTGTAGTCTATTCTTCTGAATGGCAACCCTTTTCATTGTACTAGATTATTACTTAGTTTCTATTGCGCGGAATAATTTTTGTTTGGCCCGTGCAAGGTAATGCTACCGTAAAAATATAAAAAATTGGTACAAAATAAATATTACTGCAAGAAAAAATTTCATTAAAGTTCACGTTGCCACGGTACTGACATTTAGACAGTTCATGTGACCTTACTTCGCTATGGTAATGAGAAAAATAATTTCCAGGAAAATTTCAACGTATGCCGTTAAAAGAAATTAAAATTCTGATTATCAACCAAAAACATGTTATAACATGCTTATAAAATACTACCACGGTACTGACAATTACATTTGTGACATACTTTCTTCGAACGAAAATATATTACTCTTAAAGAATAATAACGTAAGAAAAAAACGACTGTTGTTTACGATGCATAAATAGAGCTTCTTTTAGAAAACCACCATTCAAACTGAAAGAAAACGGCGTGGCGGTTTATGAGGAAATCACTTGAATTCAAAAATTAAAGTAAGCCCTAGGACAACATTCATTCAAAATTTTGAGCAAATATTGCACTCAAATTTTTCTAAGAACAACATTTCTATTCACTGAACTATTTCATTAGAAAAAAGTAAAAATATAAATTGCTTATAACTTTTTTCCGAGCAAAGATACGTTAAAGACAATTGTTAACAAAATAAAGAAGAGTCTTAAGGCCTTAATCTGACATGTAAAAAAGCCATATTAATTGAAAACTATCAGAGTTACAAAGATTCAGACTTTACCTTCTTATAATTTTTCGCAGTTGTGTGCCAAGTCTAATATAAATCGGCCAGCCGTTTAGTCTGTAGGATTAAAAGCATTTAAAATGAGCCAGAAAACAAAATTACGAAATCACCTACTTTTTAAATATATAATGTCATATTTCATCTAAATCTTGAGTGTGAATATTTTAACGAATGTGAAGTTTGTCATAATTGTACCGAAAAGGGCCATTTGGGCCGAAACTGCCAAAAATTATAAGAAATGGTAAAGTTTGAATGGGTATATCTTTGCAAATTTTGAATACAAATTAAATTTTGATCATGCCATATTAAAGCCTTTAGTTTCTCCTTTATTTTGCTTATCCATCTCTTGACCCAATCTCTGCTTAAAAAAAAGTTATGTGCAATTTAGAAAAAAAAACCTTTGATTTCTTACATTGGGTTTTGTTAGCCTTTCCTGCTTAAATTTGTTTATACAAATTTTTAAACCATTAATTTCGATAGAAAATTTAATTCTGAGCAAAAAGTTTTAATAGTAAAATTGACATATTTGGCTTAGTTTCGAAGTTATACCGAAAAAATTGAAAAGTGGCCAGTGTGACCATTCTTTCAGAAACGAATGGGTGAATATACTAGTGTTTGCGGTTTTAATTATGCTTTTGCGCCCAACAAATATACATATTCAACAATAAAAACCCTTGCACATAATTGTTCCTTCATACCCATCATTTTCTGATCTATTTAATAGACTATAACGCCTGAACCAGAAGAGCAAATTATGGTGTAATCCAGTCGTAGATATATATTTTATCTCGTAAAATCATTTCCTTCTACCATTAATGAATAAAGTGGATTTCTTTTAACCACCACAAAAGAGGCCAAAGGACAAATATTCAATTCCCCATTAATTATCGACTTGCAACACATTACAAAAAAGTTCAAATAATCTTTTCTATGAAGAGAGATTACATCGTGTGTTCTATCTTAAAGAAGTAAACTATTTTATCTTAACTAATAAATTGATTGATCTATCAGATCTGACAAGTGATTAACTTTAATTGACTTGTGTTATTAAAGTTTCATAACAATATGATTGTCTATAGGAAAAGAAACAACTTATTGCTGTCATATATAGTGGAGCGGATGAATGGTGATGTACCTACTCAGCTACTCATCATTCTATGCTATATACATAGCTTTACTAAAGTTGTTGAATAGTAAATCCATTCGAAATGAAAGAATATACAAACATCTGTATTTATTTACCATCGACGAGCTGATTCATATTTGCATAGAATCGCGTATCTTCATTGAGTCAATGATGAGTAAGAAGGGCAGCTGTCTTATACTTCGTAATAAACTCAACAATGTACAAGACTAGGTTGTATGAAATTGTTCTTACAGCAATAAGGCCCATACATATAATTTTATAAATATTGTAGCTATTATAGTGCCCTCCATATAAGCTGCGAATTTGAAATCCACAACATCAGGGACATATTCCACAAATCTGCGAATGAAAAATTTATTCGAACTTAACCTCACATTTTTGTTCGCATTCATTTTACTGGTTTATTTTTTATGACAGTTAGCGTCTGTCAGCGATCAAACAAATTACTCATGTAAAAGAAATGTCAAAATCTGTGACTATTCGTAATTCGCAGTTTGCTATGCAGATTCGCTGGTCATAGATTACGTGTAAGGCACTTTACTCTCCTCATGCAAAAACTCTTGTATCAGTATTAAGTTGTAGTGCTGTACCTATGGGTGAATTTCTATATTTTGTGCAAAATATGCTAAGCAAGCAGTTTCTAAATGCAAACACAGCATTTGCATATTTTTTGATGTGCATGTTTATTTCTTAAGCAAATCATGTGCAAATTGATAATTTTTCATATTTTTTGGAGAAGTCTACACTCTTTTTTCGCACACAATTAATTACCCAAGCTGTTTATTGTGTGCGAAAAAATTACATTTTGTGATTTTTAATGTTTATTTTTGATGTTTCATTAATTTGATTTGATTTTTTGAATAGGTGTAACCATCAAGAATATTTTTTCGGTGCGTTTTCGAAAACATTTTGTTGTCTTTTTGGAGACCAACTAAACATTTCGTTTCGTATCAGCAGCGTACCAGGCTTTAGGTAGTTCATTTACTCTGTAACTTTCTCTCTTGCACTCTTACTAACTTAAGCCTAGTACATACGTCCTCGTGAAGTGAACAATCGCCAATGAAGAAGGTGATTTTTTGACATTTGGCACCTGGTACAGACTTTCGAATGTGTTGGGAACGTTTGACGTTACGTTTGTAATCAAACTATCAACTGTCCACAGAGACTTCCCGTACATTTTGCGCGGAAATTGCTTGTGAACGAAAACTCTCCACACAGCTTCATAAGTATGTTCACGGTTGAACAAAAATAAAAATTTGGTATAAGTAAATAAATAATAATAATATAAATAAATAAATAATAATAATATAAATAAATAAATAAAATACTTGGCTTCAAGTTGGCGCTACAGTTCAGCTTGAAGAACTCAACCAACAAGCTTCTTCCAGCCGGCTCGGTTGCTAGCCAACTGGTGTCCAGTTTTGCGCGCCGAGTTGATTGAGGTCCTTTTCTAATTGCGTGCGCCATCTATTACGCTGTCCATCTCACTGCGCTACCGTCGGCGTCACATGGGGCTAGATTCAAAGACTTTACGGGCCGAAGCATTGATGTTCATATACGCTCTAGGTGATTCGTTAGCTTTTCACTTTTTTTTTGGCTAGGTCAGTGTCGCTTATAGCCCGTACAGTTCGTTGTTGTATCTTCTTTTCTTTTCTCCATTTATGCAGATGAGACCAAAAATCACATTATAAGCGTCGTTGGTACTAAAAAAAGTCATGTCACTGAGAATTTTCATGAGAGCAAAAAAAAAACTTTCAGTTTTGTTCCAACTCGGGTTTAAGCAGCTAACTCACTTCTGAAAAACTAAGCACAGTTGTTAAGTAATCATTACTAGTTTCTCGTCAAAACTGGAGTTAATTTTTTTATATGAATCAATAACTTAACCCTTACCGCAAGTAAGATAATGGAACAAAAATTCAATAAAAAACCAACGGGGAGGCATGATAGGTGTTTGCTTTACTACAATGTAGATATTATTATTTGAAGAATTGAACTGATATAATTGCGAAAATGCGATGTTTGTAAAAGTTGAATAACCTATACCATCACATACATTTTCGATAAATACTAAGAACCCCAAAAGAATATTTACCTTTTTCACTTTTACTTTTAAATTAATTCATGGAATTTGTCTGATATCTACAATGTCGATAAGTTTATCCACATGATATGAAAAAGTATTTTAATGTTGCTTATTATAATTTGCAACTTTTTTGCTAACGATTTTGTTATCATCATCTTTTAACCAACAACAGCTTAATAGTTCTCGGAGCCAACCGTAGGATTACCTATCTCATCTCGGCCATGCAAAAATTGGATGCCAACCGATAGCTTTAATAAAAAAATACTTATAAAACTACTGGTCGAAAAAGCTTTATACGGTCGCAATGATTAGAAAATGCTTTCTTCAGGTTGCATTTTTGGTTAAGTGTACCATTAATAGGTTTGTTCGTTGAGCCCTGAAGTCACGCTGGGGTCACCCAAAAGCGTTTTTTGAAATACCTGAACTAACCCTGACGAGACAATTCTGTGTTTTTTTAAACCTGAACGTCACTCTGAACTCGCCCTGAAGTAGAACTAGGTTTTTTGCGGCGGCGAGTTGAGGTAAGGAATTAAATGTCAAATTGACAACAACTCTGAAGCAGTTTTTTGTTGTGGATTCAGGTGCTACAGGTAATTCTTTTGCTTTTGAAATGGAAATTCAAGGAATACACAAATTAGTCATTTTTAAATCATCTTAATTTTCTTGCTTGTCTCAACAATGCAATTGAGAGCCGTTTGGCGTTGTTTGAGAACAGTTTTTTAGACAATTCTTTGGTTTGTCAAGAAAACATGGGCCTACCCTGGGTAATTTTCAACGAACAAACCAAAGTCAGCCCTGGGTACATTTTAACGAACAAGCCTAATTTAAGCAACTTCCATAAATGGGATATTAAAAGCTAAGACCATCCTCTACGCGATGCTAATGATCAGACAGACTTTTTTGTTTGTTGCCGCTTTTGTAAAATAAGGGATTTCTCCATTGTGACGCCCTTTGGACTCAAAAATTTTCCAAGTTTAATCGGAATTCATTGGGCTTTAATCTTTTTGCTATAAGGTCACCCTTGTTCGTTGTTATTCTCCTTCAATCCACCGAAGGGATCAAGAATCATCTAGAGAATTGAATCCTCGAAACAGCCTTTGCACCAGATAAACGGAATAAAATGTTAAGTGCCTTATAAAAGGACACTTGCGTTGCTCGAGAGAGGAGTTTATTACCAAAAGCGTTTTCTTAGCCCGAAGAAGAAGAGTGTTGGGTTAAAGTTAGTATTGATTCGTTATCAGCGCTAGTATCATTGTTTGAGATAATAACGAAACGGATAGCCTAGCTTAGGTAGACAAAGTTCCAAATAATATCACAGTTTTAGAGGAATAGTGCCAAAGTAATATTCATGATGTCCAATACATAGTCGATTTTGGGTGTTCTTCCTTGATGACATATCCTTGGTCCTTCCCTCATTTGATAGTTGAGCCTATATCTACGCGACTTGCCTACTCACAAAAATGCCCCTACAGCATGTTGTGTCTTATTTTCTTTAGATTACGTCAAAAGCGTGTATGTATGCGAGTAATTTAAGGGATCTAGGTACGAGAGTTTATTTCTAATCTTTTAAATAGGATGTTTAAGAAGTTGCACGCCATAGGACATCACCTCGTCTTAAACCATTGTTGGCATCATTGGAATTGGAGAAGTTTTTGGGATGCCAAAAGATCGACATTAATCTCGAAGCTTGTCCCCACAGATATTGTTAATTGTTATACATACATGGCCTTCAAATCGTTGGAAAGGAGATCGATTTCGATATGAATTTTTTTTAATTTTTTCCAAGATCTCCCGTAATGTGAATATTTGGTTAGTGGAAGACTTTCCTGGAAACTTATCTGTAAAAATATAATTAGATGTTGATGGTCAGTTAAACATAATATGACGAAATCATTTTTGTTATCCTACTTTCGAAAGTGAAATTACCTGAAAGTTTGCTTTAAATAATGCAGTTGATTTATTGATTTTACTAATAAGAACTATGATGTAGTTACGTCTTTCAAGTTCGCAGCTTTAAAAAATGTTATCGGATGGGCTTACCCACCTACGAATTCTCTTTCGATTAGAATCTCACAATTTAATTTTCATTACCACTGGTTCTTCTTTGTTAATTTAATGAGTTGTGTATACTCGTAATGTTGTTAACTACTTGAATACTAACTATTGTAAGAACCTACTTTAAGTATGCATTATGTTAACATCAAATGCTATTTTTAGCTTATAGTCTGAGATTTAATGTTGAAGGTATTTAAGAAATTTTCATTATAACTGTGAACATTTTAGATCACTCTTTGCACCAAACAGATTAAAGTTAGTGTTAGCTTTAGCGTTAAAGTTAGCGTTAAAGTTAGCGTTAGCGTTAGCGTTAGCGTTAGCGTTAGCGTTAGCGTTAGCGTTAGCGTTAGCGTTAGCGTTAGCGTTAGCGTTAGCGTTAGCGTTAGCGTTAGCGTTAGCGTTAGCGTTAGCGTTAGCGTTAGCGTTAGCGTTAGCGTTAGCGTTAGCGTTAGCGTTAGCGTTAGCGTTAGCGTTAGCGTTAGCGTTAGCGTTAGCGTTAGCGTTAGCGTTAGCGTTAGCGTTAGCGTTAGCGTTAGCGTTAGCGTTAGCGTTAGCGTTAGCGTTAGCGTTAGCGTTAGCGTTAGCGTTAGCGTTAGCGTTAGCGTTAGCGTTAGCGTTAGCGGTTGAAAGCTCATTTACACAATGTTTTGATTTCTAGGAACATTGAATAAAGATAAATCTGAAATATAATCTATATTCATCTATTAAAAAACTATTATGAATTTTTGTTTGAATGACTCAAAAACTCAACTTCCAAACAGATTCGCCTGATCTGAAAAATGCATTCATTTGCGACTTATTTTTCCTAAAGCTCGAAAATTCCATAAATTCCTTCGTATGCGAAAATTTCTTTGACAAAAGTTGTAGAAAATAAAATTTGGAACAATTTTCTTACATACATTTTTAGTCTTAAATTAAAAACGGGCTATAGCAGCATCAGTCTGATGAACCCACTGACTGATTCCCATGTACTTATGTGTTAGTTTTTGCAATAACCCAGCTACAAATTGTCTAAGTAGTTTGTCAAAATTTCAGCTGGCAGCTACTTCAACCTAGCATAATCTTCAAACGCTACCTATTAGACTATTAGCACCGTGATTTCTGCTTATATGAAACGTCTGCTTAAAAAGTCTTAAATAGGCACACCATAGACATTCCAATATAAGTTTAATTTGCATAGAACGTGTATTACAAGCAATGCACAATTTATATACCCTTGCCCTGCCCATCATGCATGTGTGCAAACATTTCAATTCCTTTAATGTCCCCTTCTGTGCTCAAGCTCAAGCGCTCATCATCATCGTCGTAGTCATCTTACATCTATCTATACAATCGCACACCAGGTGTCTTAAATCCTACAGACACCTTTTTTTCTTTCAAAGCCTCTTTAAAATTCTCTAAGGACAAATTTTTCTTCAAAACCAACGAGGAATAAGATTCCTCAACTTACAAAAAAAATCAACTTAACACTAAGAAACAGAAATACCTATTTTAAAAATGAATGCAAAAATGCATTTACCACCAAAACTGGTTTCATTAGTCCTCCCTCTTTGCTGCACTATTATACCTTAAAACTAAAGTTACATGTACAATTTATGAGATAGTACGAACAACACCGAAGAATGCCTGTTAAGAATGATAAAAAACCTACCAAGACCACGAAGATTCTACAAAAAATTACAAAAAAAAAAAAAATAAAAACAAAATATGAACGAAACAAAGATTCAAAATTCCAGACAACAACCTGCAAGAAAGACCATCAAAAGGTAGAACTGCAGCAAATATTAAAAATGCAAACAAAAAAGAAGGAAAAAAAGAGATACGAAGCTAAAATCCTTCAGAGGACAAAGATGACTTAAAACCACATTTGCGGATGCCGCTCCATCGATTATTCTAAAGCCGTTGCGTTGCTATATTACCGCAGAAAGGCTGAATATATTCTTGCTCCAAAGCCAGTGTCCTTCTTCTGAATGTTCATTCAGCTATGGTTGCCACAACTTATGGACTGCCAGAAAAAAAAACAACAAGCCACCGAAGCAGACTGATCGGCTATCGGTGGCGACTTGGTTCTTTCTTATTCTTGCATTGTACGAGTATGTACGTCGTACAGTGAACTATAAACAGAGAAAACCTGGCGGAAATAAATTTTAACTGTTGTTACCGTTATTCTAATTTATAATTTCACAGGTATCTAAGTAAGATTACTTTGAATTCCGGAGCACTTTTTTTCACACGAATTACTCTAAAAGAGAAACAGAAAGTAAAAATATTTTGACGTTTTGATTTGACGTTTTTGATTTTCGATAACAAAGTGATTATCCGACGCGGTAACATACATAGTTTCAGATGTATCTATGTCCCGAGAATTCTCTGGGCTCAACAAAGCCTGTTGGAATTTATTTGGCGAAGTCTCTTGCAGCTCGAGATATTAGAATTTAACAAACAAAACGACATCTAGGCTTAGCACAATTTTCATAGCAAGAAAATCCATCGCTATAACAAAATTTTATCACTAGCTTTATCACAATAAAATATAAAGATATTTTAAATAGAAAATTATTATTAATAAAAGGAAAACATAACCTCAAGTTCAAATTACTGATTGGCATTTATATTAAATTCCAACACAATGGTCTACCAATTTTGCTTATTCCGTAAATCTTGAAGATTAGAAATAAATCTTTTGAAATCTTCCTAGGGCAAATACTTTTACAAATCAAACATACTCGTACCTATTCTAAAATGGCGCTGCAGGATTCATCCGTGAATTCATCAACTGAATTCAGTCCTTCATACAAGAAACATTCTATCTCTTTTCCACTTCATAAGAAAAAAAGGTTTGTTTGGTATCTTTTTCCAAAAAAATGTGTAAAACCTGTCAAATTTAAAAAAAAAAGGGGAAAATTTGATCAGAGTAGGGAAAATTTGAATAAAGTTAACAATCGCATTGAACCATGAACTGCACCACTTTTTGTAAGAAACGTCATTTTTGTGTATAAACGGCGTTGCCACCTTGCAATGATGTCAATAGATCTAGTGCACTTTTTTCGTAAAACAAATCTGCTGCTTTTAAATCGAGTCTACCACACTTTTGTTTTTTCGGAAAAGAAAATTATCATTCATCAAAATGCAGCCCAATCATTTTTCAATTCTGTTCTTACTGCTTATGGCTATTGGCTTACTTTGGTTCCTCTATTTTCAAAATGAAAGTAAAAATTGGATTATGTAGATGTAGATCTTCTGTAGGAAAATTTAATATACTGCATTTTTGTTTTGAAAACCTACTTCGGAAAATTTTTCGATTAGCAACAACGCTGTGACAGAAACTGACCACCACGACTTTTGACAGTACCTGTAATAATTCGTGTACACAGAAATTTGTGTAGCAGGAATTCGTAAGTTTTCCAACGGAAGGGAAATTATTTGCTGTCTCATTGCGCTCTCTCAATGCAACTTTTTGGAGTTAACAAACAGGAATTTGTGACAATTTGTGAGAATTTATGAAAATTTTTGAAAATCTGCATGAAAGTTCACGTTAACAAACACAGATAGAGAAACACCATTTGCATTCTTAATGGTTCTGTCAAAATAAATCTTTTTTAGTCTTTTTGTGTGGTGGAAACACCAAATGGATTTATTAAATCTGAACTGAGATAAACCCTAGGTAGAAATATAGCATAAATCCATATCATTGACTTTGTATCAAAACCTCGTAAGTCTGTTTTGAAAAATTGCTTAGAAGACACAAAAAACCAACTTAAAAGGAAATTCTTCAATCGTAAGAGGTTTTAAAACTAGTTGACAGAACAAAATGGAACCATGACACAGTAGTATCAACATTAATATTTGAATTTAGTTATTTGTTTTGATCTGAAATACATATTGAAATGGCATTTTAAAACTCACGAGGTTTTGACAGAAAGCCGATGATATGGACATTTTATTAGATCTGTTCGATTACTTCATAAAACTGCCAATTTCTACCAGTTTTAGGTCCAAAATTCTGTCAAAGTTCATAAAAAAAAAATTGACAGGACTTTGGACTAAAATACCAATGGGCAGTTTTGGGAAGTAAACGCAGCAGCGGCAATGTGTGCCAATGGCTAAGCTTTAAAAATTTTTTTTTTTTTGACACATTTCTATTTGGACACGTCTAATTTATTGTAAGATTTGCTTTTACTAAATATGTTTTCTAATTTAAAAAAAAAAAATAATTTGTACCTGACTTTACAACGCAAACACCCCAAGGTGCGACATCGCATCGTCGTCGTTCGTCGGTGTATTTATCATTGCAGCCAAGCTAAAAGACGTATACGAGGTAACGCGGTATCTTTGGCGTCACTCTGTCTGGCAGGTATTTGGGGGATCAAATGGTAGAAGAGTGGGCATGGGCATCATGTGTGTTGTTGTTGTTAACTCGTTTTTTGTTGTTTTTCTTTTGTTATTCTTTTATCTTTGATGCCTCGTCTTGTTCCTCGCACTCACGCCAGATTGTCTGGCTTGGTCAATAGAATTGTAGATCGGAATCGGAATCCCGGAGTAGCCTCGCTGCGCGGCATTGTACTCTTGAGGAATACCGAATAGGAATACATACATATAAAAGATCCGAGGAGGATCCATCCATCCATCCAATCCATTCAAGAAGGTTCTCTCTTTTTCAAAGCATGTTGTCATTATGTCTGATAGCATTATCTATGCCTCTTGTATAGCAAGCTAAGATATTAGGATTTTTTTTCGCTGCTGCAACAATCTTGTGGAACGTTGTTGTATATTTTTTTTTTGTTGTTGGATTTGTCTTGTTCGAAAGTGAGAAAAAGGACATGGGGATGTGTTGGTGTGGATTTAATCACGGCATTCGTGAATTATTTATTTTTTTTTTATCATTATTTGTCTTATGTTATTTGTTTCTCTTACATAGTATCTTTACATAAATTTATGTACATAAATACTTTGAATTTATTTTAATTTAGTTCTTTCTTTTTTGCGCTTGTGTGTGTGTGTTAAGATGCTTTTACACTTCTTGAACACAGTGCAACAGAAAAGAATATTGATAGAGATCTTTTTTATGTACATAGGCATTTATGTATGTAGGTATGTTGTTATGTTTATTTATGATTATGATCATTTATCTTTTTTGTTCTTTTTTTCAATTTATTTTGCTGTTGAATAATTTTTGAACAAAAAAAGAAACAAAACAAAAGGTAGAGATGGGTAATTCTTCCTACCTAGCTAACTACATTGAATAATTTATGACGCGTTATGGGAAAAGACCGAATGAAAGGACTTGATTTTATAATTAAAATGGCACATTGTCGATGGGGAGATGAAGAATGTGTGAAGGTATAAATTATAGAGTGCGTGGAAACAAGTGTTAATAATAATTACATATTATTATTCTTTCGTTTCTTTTACATTTTGTTCACATGTTTTTGAAAAATGTATTATTTTTAAAAAAGTGGGGTTGGTTGCTTCATTACACATTACCTACATACCTATACATACATTATTCTCTACCGCATAGTTTCCGTACTCTACCTAATACTTAATGTTTCTTCTAAAATCTGAATACTCTGTATTGCTTCGAAGTTCCAAATTTTTGGTGCTCAGCTTTTTCTTAGTATCCTATCAGAGAAATAACTTGAACTTTCAAACAACCCCTAATACAGTGTTTTCCAAATTGGGTCCCACGCCCACAGGGAGACAATTTGATTTTAAAGGGAGGCAATCTAACATTCTGATGCATTGCAACCGTTTAAGATTTCAAAATCAAATGAATACGAAGGAGAAAAAAGATCTCACTTTCGCACTCATTTAATTTTGAAAAGAGTCCGGACTCCATCTCGGCTTGTTGTAACTTTCGCTCGAGTCAAATTGTGAAGGTTCTTCCAACTTTTTTGTGAAGAACAAAATAAAGACCATGAGGGACTCATACTTCTGACTGAAGTATGTAGACTCTCGAAAAACCAAGTTTGAAAAGATTTGTGGAACTTTGGATAAAGTTCCACAAATCTCTCCCCTTCAAGTTCCTTCAAAATTTTTCCAGATACTTAAAATTTTTCAGTTTCAACAATGTACCTAGAAAAAGGATATTTTAGAGACATTTTAATTAAACTGGCTTTGCCCCACAGCCCTGGTCATAAAAAAGAGGTTGTTTAATTTGCACACGCGAAGTGTATGAAAAAAGTGAAAAAGCATTATGAATGAGGGGACAATTATTCTGACAGCAAAATATCAGCTGTTGCTGACTGGAAAGGCTGAACAAAAAAGACTTCTCAAATTTAATAAGACAAAAATGAGCTTTTATTTTACAAGAGCATTTATAAAGTCTTCCTAGATTTAAAAGCATTTGGTGAAACCAAGCGACACCATTTGAGAGCTAAAACACGCCAGCATGCAGAAGGACGAGAAAAATATGTCAACAGCACAGTGATGAAACTTGGTCCACATATTTAATTTTTCATAAGCAATAAGAATAAAAAGAGTCTACAAAAAGATTTATAGTAAGTAGGCGTTATTTTAATGAAACTCAAAAAATTTGAACTATACCATGAAACCCGTCCCAAAACTGGTACGTTGATGTATGTTTGTATGCTTATTATAATAATAATAAGGATATTCATGTAACGATGTAAACTTTTTGACGTAGTAATTTTTTAAAATTTACGATGCACGTTTCATGAACTTCTTTTTAAAACGGATTGCGTAAACATCGTAAACTAATCCGCCGTTAGCTTAACGTCAAATAACCGATACTTTCTACCAATTCTGATTTCTATTTTTATTATTAGCTTCCCATTGGAAATTATTGTAATTGGTTTGATTTGTCGAATCGAAAATTTTGACATATCTTCACGTTTCGAGCTCCCTAGAATCGGAATCCATCACTTTTAGAGAGAAGTCTGTGTCTGTACGTTCGTACGTTCGTACATTCCTTCACTTTTTTTCGTTCACCATATCTCACGAACGAACGAAGATATTAACTTCAAACTAATTTTATTTTATAGATAGAAGTTTCAGTACGTGCAAGAAGGACTTTTAAAAGATTCAATGAGCGTTTATTTTTTACTATAGCAATTTTAGTTTTAAGTTTCTTTAGTCTCGAATATCTCAAGAACAAATCATGCTAGCGACAAGTTTATTTTATTCTACGCACTTAGAACACTTCAAGTTTATTTTATTCTACGCATAACGTGAGTTCTTTTTAGTAAAACAAATTATTCTGAATTTTTTTTAAAAAAGTGGGTTTTCTCGAATATCTTGAGAACAAACAATGATATTGGCCTGAAGTATTTTAATTTTATGCCCTAGTTTATTAATAAAAATTAGTAAATTCTTTAAAAATATTGAATCAATCTTTTTTTTTAAACCGAAAAAAAACTGCAAGTAATTTTAGCAATAATTGTTTAAAATTTGTTTTGTCTCAAATATCTTGAGAACAGACAAAGATATTGGCTCCCAGTTAATTTAATCCTACATATTAGTTAGTAATTGATATTTGATAAAGTTTGAAAGAAAATTCAATAAGTAGTTTTTTTTTTAAACGAACAAAACTACAAGCAACTGCAACCAATACTTGTTGAAAATTGTTTTTCATTTTTTGTTCTTGAGAACAAACAATGATGTTGGCTTTGGCTTAGTTAAATTTAACAGAGTAGTTTATAATTAATAATTCATATGATTTGCGATAGTCTATTCAAAATAAACTCCAAGTTAAATAGACTTTCAGTAGACTATCGGTATTGCGAAAGTCTATTTGTAAATACTTTTCTATTTGATTTTTATGTAATTTTCTATTTGATCGAAATTTCAAATCTATCAAGAATTCCTGATCGACTTTTTTCTATTCAAATTTTTCAGAATAGACTCTCGCAATGTGGCCTAAGTTTTTCTTAAACCAAAAAAAAAAAAAACAACAAAAAACTGAACCAAAATTGTTTAAATTTTTTTCTCCCAAATATCCTGAGATCACACAAAATGGTTTTTGACTTCGGAATAGTTAAATTTTTTACGCTAGTTCATAATTGATATTTGATTACTTTTATAAAATACTTCAACAAATATTTTTTTTAAGTAAAAAAACTACAAGAAATTTTAACAAAAATGTTTAAACTTTTTTCTTCTCAAATATTTTGAGAATGATCGCATATTGAATACCAAAGAACTGTTTCGAAGATCTTCAATAAGTGATTTTTTTAAAATAAAATAGCATCGGGCCTCTAGCTTCCGATGGCCCCAATGGAAAGTTACTAGTGTGGGTCGCATCCAGCCTCTTTTTTTTTTCTTTCAATCGTGTCTTTCCTCAGCCATTTTGATTAAAATGTTTCTCGTTTTGATGTTTTATTTTTTTTTTTTTTTTTTGCTTTAGATTCTTTTTGGTTCAGAATTAGTTTAAAAGTATACCACGTTAACCATTTTTATTTACGATACAAATTCATGTAGGAAAGTTTACGATTTGTTGGAAAAGATTTCTCATACAGATGATATGACAAATTCGTTTACGATGAAGTAAACTTTCCGAAGTTGCATGAATAAATATCCTTAATGTAGTAATTGTATGTATAACTCCTAATAAAAAAAACAGAATATGCTGCCAAAAACTACCTATATTTAATTTAGTTTCTATAAATACTTACTATATACAACTACTATACTATACTTATACAGAGAAATTGCTAGTTTTTTCAAGAAAAATAAAGAAAAAATTAAATTCATTTTGTGAAGAACGAACATTTTGCACTTACGCCTTTTTACCACCAGAGGTGGGATATGTAAATTAAATGCCTATATGCATATAACTCGAATTTTCTTCCTCGAAAGCAAAATATCTATAAAAATTGGAATTTATAAAAACCAAAACAAAAATATTGACCACATCAATCCGGATCTGTCAATTTAAAAGCAAAAAAAAAACCTACATTATTTATCAATAACAAGCTATTTGGATTCGTTCCACTAAATTCTTCCATATTTTTGTTTTATTCATTTTAACGTCTTTCATATCTGTCATAATATTTATACATACAATTAACTTTTGTTAATTTCTTCTTTTTTTTCAGATCCGCTTCAGCATACCACATACATTTCACCCAAGTTAGATGACATTCCTGACGAAAGATTAATTATACTCCCGATATAACGATAGCGTGAATAAAAATAAAATAAAAGGTCATCCGTCTATATGGTAGTTATCTGATTTCAATTTGGGACTTTTTTTTATTGTTTGTGTATCTTCGCGCCCAGATCAACCTAAAAATTTATCTTTATACCAACAGTATAAAATAATATTTAAAATAAAGTGTGTGATTATTTAAATTTACTTTAATTTTCTCTAATTTATTGTTAAAATTCAAACGGTTAGGAATTTTGAATAGTTTAAAAAGTTTTGTTAAGTGATCAGTGATCAGAGCAGGGTTAACAACGAAAACAAAAAAAAAATTAATTTAAATATGATTTTAAGAAATTGCTTCACTCTGCTGCTATTGATTATTTCGGGAATAACAGCAACACCTGCCAAGGATAAACAAGAACCCACGGTAAGTTTGTGAACTTTTTTTTTTGTATCTTTTTATAAGTACAGTAGATGACGGATATAAGAAAGTCAAAAAATGCAAAGAACTCATTTTTTATTTCCGTGTTTTTTACTGGCGATAGAAGCATAGCTTTTACGTAAACAAATAAAGAAAGTTTTTTTGTTAGTTATTTAAATCAATATATTTTATTTATTATATGAAAAAAACCACGTTGAAAATCTCCTTTATTAAATCAACAAAAAAAAATTGTTTAAACTTATGGCAGAACAATAACTGCAACTAACTGACCTTTTATTAAGATCCAGTGCCCTTTTAGATTATATATATTTTTTCAAATATCCCACAAATGAGATGCCATAAATAGCTTTACTTTTAAATATTTTAATGATTGATTTAATGATCATAACAAAAATTCTATGCCTGACCACCAAGAACTGAAACTAGTCGACCTTTCATGGCCAATTACTGACCCATTAAATGACATACTTTTTTTTGCAAATGTCCCATACAAGTAGGTACTTGTATGAAGTGCCAAGATCCAAGACCGCAAACGTGATACAAATTTCATCGAGGAATCACCATTAGTGGGCAGAGTAAAGTCGCTTATTTTATGTAGGTATTATATTCCATATAACTAACCGCAAAATTTTACATTAAATACAAAAAAAAGAGCCTGGGTGCGACCCACACTGGTAACTTCCCATTGGTGCCTTCGAAAGCTAGAGGCCCGATGTTATCTTATTTTAAAAAAATCGTCTATTGAAGATCTTTGAAAAAGTTCTTAAGTATTCAATATGCAATTAAGTGAAGATTAGTAAGAAGAATAAAACTTATCCAAGGCCAATATCATTGGTTGTTCTCAAGATATTTAAGAAGACAAAAATTAAAAAAATTTTGGTAAAGTTTTTTGTAGTTTTTTTCACTTAAAAAAAAACAGTGTTTGTTGAATTATTTTACAAAACCAATTAAATATTAACTATGATTTAGTGTAAAGATTTTAATTAGCCCGAAGCCAATACCATTTTGTGTGATCTCAGGATATTTTGGAGAAAAAAATTTCAACGATTTTGGTACAGTTTCTTGTTGTTTTTTCTTTTTTTTTGTTTAACAAAACTATAGGTATGTCGATTTTTTTTTGCAAATCCTATAAATTATTAATCATAAACAGGTCTGTAAAATTTAATTAACTCAAAGCCAACATCATTATTTGTTCTCAAGATATTTGACACTAAAAAAAATTTCAACAATTATTGGTAAAGTTGCTTGTAGTTTTTTTCGTTTATAAAGAACTGTTTGTTGATTTTTTTCAAACCTGATCAAATATCAATCATTAGCTAATATGTAAGATTAAATCAACCAGGAGCCAACATCGTTGTCTGTTCTCAAGATATTTGAAGCAAAAAGAAAATTTCAACAATTATTGGTAAAATTATTTCCATTTTTTTTTTTTGCTTTAAAAAAAGTATAGTTGATTCAATATTTTTAAAAATGTTACCATTTTTTATTTAAAAACTGGTGCATAAAATAAAATTTCTTCGAAGCCAATATCATCGTTTGCTCTCAAGATATTCGAGAAAAACCAAAACCAAACCAAACATTTTCAGCAACTTTTTTTATTAAATAAAAAACTATAAGTTAACATGTTTTATATATTTATACAAATTTCTTATCACGTTAATATGCGTAGAATAAAATCAAGTTGAAGTCGCTAGCATGATTTGTTCTTGAGATATTCGAGACTAAAGAAATTTAACAAGGTTTTTTTTTTTAAATTGCAATAGTAAGAAAACTGCTTATTAAATTTTTTTGAAAGTCCTTTCTGAAACATTTATCTACAAAGTAAAAAATTTCTAAAGTCGGTATCTTTATTCTTTCTTGAGATATGGTGAACGAAAAAGAAGTGAAGGAACGTATGAACGTACTTACCAACCAACACAGACATCTATCTAAAAATGATGGATTCCGATTCTAGGGAGCTCGAAACGTGAAGATATGTCAAAATTTTCGATTCAACAAATCGGACCAATTTCAATAACTTCCAATTGGAAGTTAATAATATAATTTCTCAACAAAAAAAAAAATTTCGTGTTCTGAATGCCCTATGTTTTAATAGGAACTCTTTATTGTAAAATATAATTTTTAACTTTTAAATGTTTCGAAAGTAAAAGCAATAGTTCTTTCGAAGCAAAAATAAAGAGAATGGCTTTATTATTAGTTCTTATCATTTTAGTCCAATCTTCCACTGAATATGTATTCAAGTATTCCAAATAATAAAAATAATTTACATATGTTGTATCAAAAATGATAAAACACAATAATTTAGTATTCGCTTTTTGTATTGGCGTCAAAAGAATCAATATCTGTTTCGGTTCCCTTACTTCCCAAAACTACGAATTTCTACCAATTTTTGGACAATTTATGTATGAAACCAAAAATACCTACAGTAAAGATTTGTTTAAAATTATAAATAAAATAATAAATTTGAACTTTATACTTAAGATTAAATTTTAATGGCGCTAAATTGGGAATTTAAATAAAGCAACAACAATTAATTTCCAAATGTTTTCATGACTATTATCTGTATACGTTTAAAAAAAAATAAAATAAGGAAGATGATTGACCTGAAGAAGTTAATATGTACCTAGCGACGCGAACGAGGAGCAGTGTGGAATCTGACAGTTGATAACAAAAAATATTTTTGAAATTTTGAATATGCATATATGTACCTACTTCTACAGAGAGTATTTTATGTACATTCTTATGGCAATGGCAATATATTAATGTAGGTACATATATCGAATAAAATTCAAGAAATCGTGCAAGTGCCATTCCCAGCAAGAAAATTAATTTTAAATTATTTCCACTCATTAATTAAGTGCATTAAATTGGATTTTGGTATTTATAATAATAATCCATACAAAATTAAAGATGCAATTTTTAATTTATTGGTGGTTCAATTAATGACATTTGACTAATTCTACGTGACTTTGTGAGCGTAACCTTTAAGGAAAAAATGTTACTTAAAAATTTTCATAGCTTTAGCATCAGGCTTTCAGATATGTATTGATAAAGTGTTTTTGATATGCATGATGCACAAAGGCCAAATAATTTAATGTGTTTTTGGTGTAAATTAAAAAAAAAAGAGTTAAAAGAAAAGTCCAAAGGTAAATATTAGATAGTTTTCACACCATTTTATAGGTGAAAATAAATGGGTTTCGTTTTCTTCACCATACACCTTCGAATCAGGGCACCAACTTTGTAACCTTTCCTCTGCTCAAGATCATTATGCTTATTTATGTTTTCTTAAATTCTTACCCTGAATCTCTACCTGAACGTTAAAGATTTATAACAACTCTAAACATCACTTCATAATTAGCCATTTCAATATCCTAAAGATGGTGCAAATAAAATACATACTAAAACAAAAATATCAAAGATCTTCTCACACCCAAAACACCTTTTTTTACAAAGAAATAAAAAAGCTAATAAGATTTTTATCACTTCGCCATCACATCTTAAAGCAAACATTTCCCTTTTCGACCCTCCCTACGGCCGGCCGGTCGGTCGGTCCATCAGTTAAATCAGATAAATTCGAATTCAATACGTTTTGGTTAATAATCCATAAAACATCCATAAATTCGATCAGAAAAACATCTGTGCATTCCTCATAACGATAGTTCTCAGGTGCAGCAAACATATGCTTCGACTTCTCTATACATCGCACCACGCCATCCAATATGGTATTCCATATCAAATGACCATGCTGCTGTTGTGAACAACCACGTTCCTTTCCTGCTCGCCGAACGATCGTCGACGATGACGACCAGCCGCAGCCGGGAAAGATAAATCAAAAACTCGGACTTTCAAGACTCTGCGGAGTCGAATGTCCGAAAACATTTAGCTACAGAGGTACAAATATAATTCCCTCTGCCTCAACTCTTTTCATGGTTAAATGATCCTGCAGAGGTGTGTGCTTTGTGGTGAGAAGAAACGGAATTCCCAAGAGATTCTCAGGTTCTCAGCAGCATCAGCCCATAGTCGACACTCGACGTCGTCGTCGGCAGCGACATTGCAGTGGCAGACCTTGTGGCTGGGCAGGGCATGGGCTCTCTATAGAGGTGTTCCACCGCGCTGCACTACTGCTGGTTTCCTACCCACGTTTATAGTTTGTCCGAACAACTGGAAGTCTTTTTATAAAAGTGCTGAGGATTTTGCCGGTTTCTGGTTTCTATATAAGTAAGATTTCTTCCCCCTTACCTTGCTGTCCTAGCCTGATGATGATGGTATCCATGTTCTTGTCTTTGTTGGATTCTGTCAGCCTCCTCGGTTTAGATCTCTCACCTTAATTATTACTGTCGGTGTTTGTTCATCTTTACCTATTTAGGATTTAAATGGAATTTTCTTGGTCACAGGTCATCATTCTGTTCTCAAGTGGTTCTTCAGATACTTTTTGTTCACCTTCGATTGTTGTGGGATTTTGTTGTCATTTTTTATTTGTAAGGTTTTTGAACAAGAGCATTTTATCGGGTTAGGGTTTTTCGTTTTTTTTTTTATATTCGTGCGGTGATTCTTTGGATTGAAATAAAAAGTTTAAGAAATTTCATAGACATCATGGCTTCAGTTGATTTTTTTTTTTTTCTACGTTTGGGTATTCCTGTGGTTTTTTGGTTAGTTTTTTAAGTGGTCTTTGCCATTATGTTGGGGATTTTCAGTGTTTCTGCTTTATCGAGTGCACAGGTGTGTTTGGTTGGCTTGTTTTTTTGAAATTAATTTTTTTTCTGGTTGAATCAATTTTGATTGAAGATTATTTTTTTTTGTCTTCTTTCGAATGCTTGGCAGAGTAATTTATTTGATTTTGGTGGAGGAGAATATTTTATTTTTGTTTTCATTTTATGTTTTGTTACAATTTGTTAAAGAATTGTGTGAGAAGAATTATTATCCATTAATATTCATTTCTATCATTATTGGAAACTACTAATTTTTGTGTGTTCTTTTGTGTTTGATTTTATAACCTATACCTGGGGATTTATTGGCACACGACGAAGGAATTTGAATTTCAGTCAAATTGAATATAATATACCTACAATCTACATATGTAAAATGTATGTGTGTAGGTACATGTGTACTTATCTGTTTGGGAAAACTGTTTAATAATAAGACTATCAATTGATATTGATGGTTGATAAATGATGAAATTTTTGTATTTTAAAACTCAATTTATTTAAAACCTCCTGGTCTCTTTTTTGCAAAATAATGTCAAGTTTCATCTAAGCTACAAAGATTTGCATCATACTCAAAGATTAAATAAATTACACCGATTGAAATCGGGCTATAATTTAATGCCAATTTCAATAATATTGTAGTCACAATCGTAGTGATGTAGTGGAGGAACGTAAATGGAAATGTATGAAGTTATTCATTATACAGATATAAACAATTCTGGCAAAAGGTAATCGAAACTGGTAAGAGAATCAATAAGGACAATACATTAGAACATACAAAATTATTTTATTTTATTTTTTTTTTCAATACTTATTCGTAGTTGAAGCTTTTTCAACAGCAGTCAACACTATTTGCTCTCCTAAGCACTTTCCCAATTTGTTCGTATTTAAAATTCTATAAGTGTGATATTCCCTTCAGAAAAAGAAACTTCAAGAAATTGTTATTGTCAAAACTTTTAGTAGCTACTCCTCAACTAACTATTTTTCTTTTAGTGTGCATTTTAAATTTCACCTTAAAACTTCCATTCAAAGTGAAACTGAAGGTCGAATCTGAAAAAAAAAAACTTTCCCTCACACCAACACCAACAATCGACACAAAACTTCTTCATGAAAATTCATTAAATACCGTTTGGATAAGGTTCTTTTATGAATCTTTTAAAATTAAAAAAAGGGGGAGCATTTTTATAGCATTCAGCTTCAATGCAGCTAACCTATCATCGGGAAGATAGTGTTCTCGTCTTACCTTTGTTTGCTTTTATGTTATCTTTATATACTTTTTGCAGCCACCCGGTTCACGATGCTCTTTAGAAACATTTACGTCCAAGGTTGGTTCTTTCATCTCATTTATTAGACAAGTTAAAAAAAAAATGAAGAAAAAAAACACGAAATTCTAATAAAAATAGATTAAATACAGTTTTCTCCCCTTTTAACAAAGAAGAAAGTACTTGCATTCAATCCAGGAAAAAATGCACAAAATTGACTGCTTCTAAAGTAAAGTTATACCTTTAGAGAATTTTAAGATTTGAACCCCCTTGAACACTTAAAATGCGAATAATGTTTTAAAACAAAATTTCCAAACATTCAAAGGAAAGAGTAACCTTAAAGTTTTGAAAAAAAAAACAATTTTAAATACTTTTTTGTTTCATCGCATTTTTAAAGATTCAAAATGACCTTTTAAATTTACAACAGGCTTATGCTTAGGTTTGATATTGGTATGGATGTTACATAAAGGAGATGAGTTTTTTTGTTGTGAAAACCGATCACAAATAATAATATTATTAGTAAAAAATGCAAATAATAAGTAACACAGTGTACGAAAAATTCGTTAATGTCAAATTTGTGTTAGTTTCTATTACAAATGTTCATATGATTATAATCTTTTGATGACCTACGTACATGTGAGACATAGTACCTATAATAGACAATTCTGAAGTTCACAATAGAAAAACAACAAAGTATTCCCACTTCTGAACCCTTGTAGTAGTACCAATTGTATTATTTGGTCGGGCATATGATTAATTTCAATTAAGTTCGTTCTGCATTTTGATTTTCTATCAACAAAAGTACGTATATACTCGTATGTGGATGCTCAAACTAACAAATTTGTGCTGAAATTCCTTAGCAAAATCTAATGCACATGAACAAACATTTTTTTAGTTTATCTACAAAGTGTACTGCACTGTTTCTGTTTTTGTTTTTGTTTTTGTTTTTATTTTTGTTTTTTTTTTGTTTTTGTTTTTGTTTTTGTTTTTGTTTTTGTTTTTGTTTTTGTTTTTGTTTTTGTTTTTGTTTTTGTTTTTGTTTTTGTTTTTGTTTTTGTTTTTGTTTTTGTTTTTGTTTTTGTTTTTGTTTTTGTTTTTTGTTTTTGTTTTTGTTTTTGTTTTTGTTTTTGTTTTTGTTTTTGTTTTTGTTTTTGTTTTTGTTTTTGTTTTTGTTTTTGTTTTTGTTTTTGTTTTTGTTTTTGTTTTTGTTTTTGTTTTTGTTTTTGTTTTTGTTTTTGTTTTTGTTTTTGTTTTTGTTTTTGTTTTTGTTTTTGTTTTTGTTTTTGTTTTTGTTTTTGTTTTTGTTTTTGTTTTTGTTTTTGTTTTTGTTTTTGTTTTTGTTTTTGTTTTTGTTTTTGTTTTTGTTTTTGTTTTTGTTTTTGTTTTTGTTTTTGTTTTTGTTTTTGTTTTTGTTTTTGTTTTTGTTTTTGTTTTTGTTTTTGTTTTTGTTTTTGTTTTTGTTTTTGTTTTTGTTTTTGTTTTTGTTTTTGTTTTTGTTTTTGTTTTTGTTTTTGTTTTTGTTTTTGTTTTTGTTTTTGTTTTTGTTTTTGTTTTTGTTTTTGTTTTTGTTTTTGTTTTTGTTTTTGTTTTTGTTTTTGTTTTTGTTTTTGTTTTTGTTTTTGTTTTTGTTTTTGTTTTTGTTTTTGTTTTTGTTTTTGTTTTTGTTTTTGTTTTTGTTTTTGTTTTTGTTTTTGTTTTTGTTTTTGTTTTTGTTTTTGTTTTTGTTTTTGTTTTTGTTTTTGTTTTTGTTTTTGTTTTTGTTTTTGTTTTTGTTTTTGTTTTTGTTTTTGTTTTTGTTTTTGTTTTTGTTTTTGTTTTTGTTTTTGTTTTTGTTTTTGTTTTTGTTTTTGTTTTTGTTTTTGTTTTTGTTTTTGTTTTTGTTTTTGTTTTTGTTTTTGTTTTTGTTTTTGTTTTTGTTTTTGTTTTTGTTTTTGTTTTTGTTTTTGTTTTTGTTTTTGTTTTTGTTTTTGTTTTTGTTTTTGTTTTTGTTTTTGTTTTTGTTTTTGTTTTTGTTTTTGTTTTTGTTTTTGTTTTTGTTTTTGTTTTTGTTTTTGTTTTTGTTTTTGTTTTTGTTTTTGTTTTTGTTTTTGTTTTTGTTTTTGTTTTTGTTTTTGTTTTTGTTTTTGTTTTTGTTTTTGTTTTTGTTTTTGTTTTTGTTTTTGTTTTTGTTTTTGTTTTTGTTTTTGTTTTTGTTTTTGTTTTTGTTTTTGTTTTTGTTTTTGTTTTTGTTTTTGTTTTTGTTTTTGTTTTTGTTTTTGTTTTTGTTTTTGTTTTTGTTTTTGTTTTTGTTTTTGTTTTTGTTTTTGTTTTTGTTTTTGTTTTTGTTTTTGTTTTTGTTTTTGTTTTTGTTTTTGTTTTTGTTTTTGTTTTTGTTTTTGTTTTTGTTTTTGTTTTTGTTTTTGTTTTTGTTTTTGTTTTTGTTTTTGTTTTTGTTTTTGTTTTTGTTTTTGTTTTTGTTTTTGTTTTTGTTTTTGTTTTTGTTTTTCCCAAGAAACAATTTTAGCTGTTTAATTGCTCTAAAAGCGTTTGTAGAGCTAATCTTAGAGCTCGTTGATTTCAAAAGAAGCTCTAGATGTACTTCTAAAGCAATTGCAGAGCTTGCCTACAGCGAATTCATTGAGTTTGAGAGCTAATTTTTGCTCGAAACCAGCTTTTTATCCGTGGCTTGTTAGGCCTTGCAGCTCTTAGGTTTATTATTTAGAAATCTTTAAAGCAACATTTTTGACAGCACTATGTTTGTATTAGTTTGGGTTTGTGTAATACAAACTATAAAGTAAAATAATATTAGAACGATGTATTATATGTGTGATAGTAACATACGAGAACTTTATGTGTTGTGAATTTGTGGTGTCGGAAAATAATAAAATATTCCTAGAGAAAATATTTAAGTGAGAAATGAAATTAATTGTTTGTCGGTTCCATGTTAGTGAATTTTTAGTGCGCGCCTAGATTTATCAAACATGTACTGAATGTACTTCGCAAAATTACCACGCGCCTTCGTAATTCTTTATATTACGCAGTGAAATGTTCAAAAAAGTTAACTTAAGCAACACAAAAATTTGGTACAAAAATTAATTTAAATCTGAAATTAAATATTTTTGTTTGTATTCCAATATTTGCAATACTTGCTGTATTTTGTATTGAAAATAAAGATTTTTCATTCGTTTCAAATAAAATAAAGAAAATTGAAATAATGTTTTTTTTCTATCGCCATATTTTTAATCATGAAAATAGCTTGTCTTCAATAGAACTGCAATATCGATATTGTAGAGCTGATTTCCACAAAATGAGAGTTTTGCTTTAAATTCTAAAAAAGAAGGGTGTTTCGAAAATTGAAAGTTTTGAATAAATTTCTTATTTATTTATACACAATTGAAATGCATTACGGTTTATCAGTAAGGAAGCACTTGTGAGACTCACCAGTAGACTTCATTTTATTTTAAAACTTTTTATGTTAGCTGTTCGATTGTCTTTAAAAATTTTAAGAACATTCGCATCTAATTCGACTATTAAGGTTCTAGTTTTGGTTTAACTTTTCTCGGTGAAATTATCTTAATTGTATTTTATTGTGAAACACCCTACTCATTTGAGAGAGGTTAAGTATTAAGCTCTATATTCGTTTTGTTGTAGCTCTGTTGAGTCTTCAGATTTCACAATGCTCAGAGAAATTTGACAATTTGCTCAGAGAGATTTCCAATGCGCATGCGATTGTGTGAAAGTATTAGTAATTTAACTCTACAGCCGCGTTTTGTGTAGCTATTTTTTGACATTTCGGTAGAGTATGCAATAGTATTTTGAACAGGAGGTTAAAGAAGCTCTACAACGCTTCTTTTTATGCTCATATTAATAGTCTGCTCGTTTAAAGAAAGTTCACCTACGTTGAACGTTATTAAAGAGCATATTTTCAAATCTTGGGACGTTATGAAATTAATAGAGCTAAACGTGTACTGGTAACTCGATTATGGAACAAAATTTTAAAATAAATGAAGGGAGCTATGAAATAATCTATTTAAGAACTCTAGCTTCGGATTTCACTGCTTAAAAGCTGCTAAAGGACAGTTTTGCTTCTATTGGCTCCAACGATGTTACTTGGGTTGTTTTTGTTTTTGTTTTTGTTTTTGTTTTTGTTTTTGTTTTTGTTTTTGTTTTTGTTTTTGTTTTTGTTTTTGTTTTTGTTTTTGTTTTTGTTTTTGTTTTTGTTTTTGTTTTTGTTTTTGTTTTTGTTTTTGTTTTTGTTTTTGTTTTTGTTTTTGTTTTTGTTTTTGTTTTTGTTTTTGTTTTTGTTTTTGTTTTTGTTTTTGTTTTTGTTTTTGTTTTTGTTTTTGTTTTTGTTTTTGTTTTTGTTTTTGTTTTTGTTTTTGTTTTTTTTTTTGTTTTTGTTTTTCTTTTTGTTTTTGTTTTTGTTTTTGTTTTTGTTTTTGTTTTTGTTTTTGTTTTTGTTTTTGTTTTTGTTTTTGTTTTTGTTTTTGTTTTTGTTTTTGTTTTTGTTTTTGTTTTTGTTTTTGTTTTTGTTTTTGTTTTTGTTTTTGTTTTTGTTTTTGTTTTTGTTTTTGTTTTTGTTTTTGTTTTTGTTTTTGTTTTTGTTTTTGTTTTTGTTTTTGTTTTTTTTTTTGTTTTTGTTTTTGTTTTTGTTTTTGTTTTTGTTTTTGTTTTTGTTTTTGTTTTTGTTTTTGTTTTTGTTTTTGTTTTTGTTTTTGTTTTTGTTTTTGTTTTTGTTTTTGTTTTTTTTTTTAATTTTTTTTTTATTCTTGTTTTTTTGTCCAAGTTTTTTAACTGTTGAATGGACACAAATAAGAGTTATTTGTGATCTACAGTTCGGGTCATCAGATAGATGCTGCCTTTCCCTTCAACGACGTAAAATAAATCTTTTGAAGGACTCGGTATTATATATAATGGGTGATTTTTTAGCTGGTTTGATTTTGGCAACACTGGTTTTGACAGCTGACGTGTGTTTAGTACCTTGTGTCACTGTCAAACAGCTTTAGTTTGGTTTGCAATTTAACCATGGATCGTCTTACAAATGAACAACGCTTGCAAATTATTGAATTTTACTATCAAAATTCGTGCTCGGTTCAAAATGTTCATCGCGCGCTGCTTCCATTTTATGGTCGGCATTCTCGACCTTCTGAGCAGTCTATTCGGAAGATTGTGACCAAATTTCGCACCAAATTTACTTTGTTGGACATTAAACCACCAACACGTTTACGTACTGTGCGTAGTGAAGAAAATATTGCGGCCGTATCAGCTAGTGTGACAGAACACCGCGAAATGTCGATTCGGCGCCGTTCCCAGCAGTTAGGCCTTTGTTACAGCGGAAAATTTTGCGGAAGGATTTGGGCGTAAAGCCTTTTAAGATACAGCTGGTGCAAGAACTAAAGCCAGCTGACCTACCACAACGCCGAATTTTTGGTGAATGGGCTCTTGGAAAGCTGGCCGAGGATCCGCTTTTTTATCGAAAAATTGTGTTCAGCGATGAGGCTCATTTTTGGTTGAATGGGTACGTAAATAAGCATAATTGCCGCATTTGGAGTGAAGATCAGCCAGAAGCATTGCAACAGCTACCAATACATCCCGAAAAAGCCACTGTTTGGTGCGGTTTATAGGCCGGCGGCATTATTGGGCCATATTTCTTCAAAGATGATGCGAATCGCAGCGTTACTGTCAATGGTGAACGCTACCGAGCGATGATAGCAAACTGTTTTTTGCCCGAAATGGAAGTTCTTGACTTGCATGATATGTGGTTTCAACAAGACGGTGCCACATGCCACACAGCACGCGAAACAATGGCGCAATTGCGAGGCGAGTTTGGTGAACAGTTAATTTCACGTTTCGAGCCGGTCAATTGGCCACCTAGATCGTGCGATTTGACACCATTAGATTATTTTTTGTGGGGGTATGTCAAGGCTAATATCTATAGGGACAAGCCCGCTTCGATTGACGCACTGGAAGCCAACATTCATGCATTCATTCGTGAGATACCGGCCGATATGTGTGAAAGAGTATGCCAAAATTGGACTCAGCGGATGGGCTACCTGAGACGCAGCCGCGGTCAACATTTGCATGAAATTATCTTTAAACATTAAATTGCAAGGTTCAAACTATCGATTCAAATAAATATTTCATTCATTTTTTTGAATTTTTCGTGTTTTTTTTTTTTTTTTAAAGCTCTAAACCTCTTAAAAAATCACCCGTTATTAACAACATAGTATAATATAGTAAAATTTAACATGACTTTCACCATATGCAAAAACAAATACAGCTACAACGTTATGTACATATGTAAGTACATTTTCATTCTACATAATGTTCTTAAATAAATATTGATATAATTTACGTTAAAAAGCAATTTATCCAATTCCCTGGACAATCTTGTTTGTTTATTTATTTGTGAATGCATTTTTGTAGTTTAGTTGATTTCCATGTTGATTTATTAAAAAAGTTAATTTTAATGTTTATTTGACATTAAGTTGACGTTTTGATCACTATTTTATCTCTGATTGGCTCGAGTATGTTTGAGTAAACAACCTTAAATGCACAACAATGTATCTAGGTAGGTTTAATATTTTTCTTTTTTTTCTGGTTTTGTTTGCTTAACAATATAACATGTTGCTTGAAAGGAAAAAATACCAGTAGCCAAACTGCATTTAGGTATCAGTCATTATAAATTATGTAAACTGTCAAATCTCATTAGATTGATTGAATTGATAAGCAAAGCGATACGGGCTTCGTGATGGTTTGCCGTTGTGCCCTGTATACATATTTATAAAAAAAAAACTACATATAGATATGAATATTATGTGTAGAGAGTTCGGAAATGATATAATATAAGCTTACCTATACATACCTGTACTCAGTCTTAGTCACAAAAGTAAGTAGGTATACATATTTACACGAGGAAGCAAAATCATATACAAAGAGGAAAAATAAAATAAGCACATTCTATTGACACAGGTGGCATATATTTTTAGGACATTTTATCCTCTTTTCATCTTACCATAAATTGATCATTTTTCTCGAAAAGTGGCTAAGATATGAACCTTTAAGTAAAATTTTTTTTAAATTCATTTGACTTAATTACTGCATTTTTTCTCGAATGCATCTACAGAATAGTTTTTTGGGTGACATGTGGGCTTATTTTAGCCCAACCTTGTTGAAGGATCTTTTAATCTGTACTTCCAGTTGAATTTCGTGTATTTACGTATGTGACGGTCAAGATAATCGCATAAATGCTCAATAACATTTAAATCTACACAGAAAGAATTCTTGGATCAGATCACGACAAATGAGCTGCAAATTAGGGAAAATGAGTCCCGATTTATACTTTGGCTCGTGATTTTGTAATTTACGACTATTTGTTTGCAATTTGCATTACTGAGCAAAATGAGCAAAGCAAAGAGCGCTACAAAAGTTTTTTTTTAAATAAAACAAAAACGGTTTTGGATATCAATGAAATTCTTTATTCCTGTGAAAGTACGTTCGATGCCATTATGTATGGAACTTGATTTCTTTTGTATGGCCACCACGGGCACGCTTGCAGAAGTCTAGACGCTGAACCCAATTTTCGACGGTTTTCAAGCATAAATCGGCCGATACTGCTGCAATTTCACGTTCGATATTCGTACGAAGTTCATCAATCGTCGCTGGCTTGTTGGCATAGACCATAGACTTGACGTAGCCCCACAGGAAATAGTCTAACGGCGTCAAATCGCACGACCGAGGCGGCCAAGCGACTGGACCATTTCGTGAGATAACACGTTCTCCAAACTTGGTTTCCAATAAATTGATTGTGACATTCGCTGTGTGGCTTGTGGCGCGCGCCGTCCTGTTGGGACCACATGTCCTCCAAGTCTATGTCATCCAATTGGGGCCAAAACATTGAACGGTAGCGATCCCCATTCACATTAACGTGCCGGTCTTGATCATCACGGAAGAAGTACGGCCCAATGACGCCGCTGGCCCATAAACCACACCAAACCGTAATTTTTTCGGGATGCCATGATGACTCATGGAGTACGTGTGGATTGCTGCTTGACCAATATCGCATATTTTGTTCATTGACGAAGCCATTCAGCCAGAATGGCATCATCATCGCTGAAGACGATTTTTCGATGAAAATCCGAATCATTTTCAAGTTGTTGCTCAGCCTAATTCACGAACATACGACGCTTCTGGTGGTCAAGTGGCTTCAGTTCTTGCGTCAATTTAACCTTGTAAGGATTGTTCGCACAAATAGTAAACATTATAAAAGATAAAACTAAGTTATAAATTTTTAATTTTTTCAAATTTTTATTTGTTAAGTAAAACACAATGAACAGGTAGGTGTGATGACTAAAATGCAACTAAAAACTATGATATTAATCTGCCAAAAGGTTTGCTTAAGGCAAAGCCAAAAAACGGTATTAAATGTAATGAATTCTCAGCGCGTGAGGCAAGACCTTGAATTTTAGTTATATTTAGATCATATTTCGTCTGGTCTCACGCTGCTGAGGGAGTTGGATGGAAATTGAATTGTAGGAAAGGTATGAAAATGGAAATTGGAGTAATTAAATTGACAAAAAATAATAAAAGTATATTTGGTGCCTTTGTGGGAAGTGATAGGAAATCATTTCCCACCGCGTCAGCTTTTAATTCAAAGCCGTGTGATAAAACATTGGTCAGGTTAAATTTTTTTTACATTTGATTTTTATTCTATTTTTAACATACTCCCCCCCTTTGAGGGATCTAATGTCTCGAAATTCTAAAATTGCGTTTCTATTTCAAAACGAGGAGCGTTTCCTCTAGGAAGAACGTTCCTCCTAGGAAGAGGTTTGGGCCTTCTTTTTTTTAATAAGGTAAATATGATGAATGCTATCATTGATATAAATAAGATGAAGCTGAATCCATAGTGATGGTAGTCGTGCATATTTATATCATTAACCCCTATATCCTTGCCTAAATCCTTAGCTAATTCATTTATTTGGTTCTTTATATTCTGTATTTCTGTATTCGTCTCATTGCTGGAAGATGTAGGGAGACTGACTAATTCATTTGATAGTTTTGTTTTGATTGCCTCTGAAATTTTAACTAAGGGAATAAATGAATTTTTTAAGGTGGTGGTGGTATTGCTCAGAACTCGCCCATTTATAACTAGATGTGGAAGTTTTAATGTGCATGGTCTTAGAAACTCCAACAAACCACTGCCAAAGATGGTTATGCTCTTCGTTATTCTTTCACAAACTAGTAAACCAGTTACTGTGTCCTCAAGAGCAAATATCCAGCTATTTGCATCTCTAAGACTGATCCATTGATCGTGAAGAATACATTTTTTAGAGAGCAGTAACTTAGAGCATTCTCCAAGTGATTCAGTAATGAAACTTCACATTTATTACTGCCTTGATGGATCATTGTTGGCAATTGTTGGTTACAAATAAAATGTCTAGTTGAAAGCAACTGACAAGATAATAATTGGTTTTCTGTTAATGCAAAATACCTTTCTCTCGTTGGAGTGACTGCCAGATACTGGGATGATAGTTCTATTATGAAACTTGAATTATTTTGAAATATGGGAAAGGGAACTAAATTGAAAAGCTGGAATTCTTGGTTATCCACCAAAGGAATCATCATTTCAAATATTATTGAGTCATTAAGACTTCGTCCCTTGATAGATGAAAGCTTAAAAATATCTAATATAGATGCTGTGGGAATGTTAAGATGAGACGGGAGATTGTTCCTAATGATTTGGAGTTGTTGGGTAAATTGGGAAGGCGAAATAAAATGAGGATTCATTTTGGCATTGTTAAGGCTAAGGAGAATGTCAAGTAATGTATCTTGCACCATCTCCAGATTTGTAACTGATAGAATCAAATACGATGTTAACGCAGAAAACCGCTGATTAACATCAATTATTTCTTGATGCTTTTCAATGACGTTTAATGATTTTTCGAAGATAGTTTTTAAACCTTGATATTGCTGACTTATTTGGAGATTGCTTCGATTAAGTAGATTTACTGTTGCGTCTGCTATTGAGCTTTGTTTTTTAAAGAGATGTACAAGGTGTTGTTCATCTTGGTTGACCAATGAAATTTGATGATGTATGTCCTTAGCATCATCTTGATCCAATACTCCAAATAAACTATGTGCTACATTTCCGATAAAATCGAAAGGAGATCTAGCAATTCTTATCCGTTTGCTATAAGATGTATGATAGTTATGAATGAGATCATTATTCGAATCGATAACATTTACTCTATGTTTGAGTGCGGTGAGTGTAGGCAAACAAAACGGATTAGTTTTCAAATCATCTAAACAGATTGTATCCATTCTCTTCAGGTATGTTTTCACTTCTCCTAACTCTAACCAATACGATGACAAATTATAAAAGATATAAATGTTCCAAAAGCTGTTAACAGTGCTAGCACTACCTATATCCTCAAAATAAATGCCTGTGGAATTGTTAAATTTTGTAATCCTTATTGGTTCACTTTCTAAGGAGGCTGCTAAAGGAAGCAATAGCAGCATTAAACATAATAACGATGTCATAGAATTACCAAAGAATCTTCCGCTTCTTAATTTCATTGAAGGTTCATTTTTTACTGGGGGTTCTGGACTTTGTTCTCGTTCTTCTTCATGATCAAGTGGTAACGGGCATAGATTTTGAATTGCTCGTTGATATGTTCCTGTTTCCGTTCTTACATGTACCACTCGCACTAACCCATCAGACCCCTTGACAACTTCGACTACACGCCCAAGCTTCCATTTCATTGGAGGTTGGTGTGCATCTTTTAAAACAACCATTGCTCCGGGTTCTAGATTTTGGGATTGCACCTTCCACTTTAACTTCTGTTGAAGAAGGTGGAGGTACTCATTTGACCATCTTTGCCAAAAATGCTGTTGAATGTGCTGAATCTGACGAAATTTGTCTAATCTTGAGATTTTATGATCAGTAACGTTAGGTTCAGGTAGTGCAGTTAATGGAGCCCCAATAAGAAAGTGACCTGGAGTCAATGCCTGCAAGTCATTAGGATCTGAGGAGATTGGTGTAAGTGGTCGCGAATTTAAGATTGATTCGATTTGAACAACGACTGTTGAAAGCTCTTCATAAGTTAAAGAAGCTTCTCCTAAGTATTTTATTAACATGGTTTTTGCAGCTTTAACAGCGGCCTCCCAAAGGCCTCCAAAATGGGGAGAGCGAGGTGGAATGTGTTTCCAGTTGATTCCCAATTTTAAGCAATTCGAATTGATTGATGATTTCGTTTCAGATGAGTCAAGGAAATCTTGAAATTCTCTTAATTGATTTCTTGCACCAACAAAATTTGTGGCATTGTCACAAAATATGGTGTGGCATACACCTCGTCTTCCAACAAATCGTTTTAAGCAGTTAATAAACGATTCAGTGGTAAGGTCGCTTACTACCTCAAGGTGAACAGCCTTTGTGGAGAAGCATACAAATACTGCAAGATAAGACTTTGTTGGTGTTTTTCCTCGAACTTTGTAATGTGTCCGTATTGGACCACAGAAATCCACTCCAGAAAAATGGAATGGCCGAGTAGGAATGATTCTTTCTTTGGGTAGGTTACCCATTAATTGATCGATAGATCGGGGTCTAGCACGAAAACATTGGATACATTTAGAGAGCACCTTGCGTGTTTCCCTTCCTACGCTTAGAATCCAAAATTGTTGCCTAGAGATAGATACAAGTGTTCTATGGGAGGCGTGTAGATGTTTTTTATGCAAATAATCTAAAAGTAATGTTGTGACTATATTATTTTTTGGAAGTAATATTTGGTGTTTTGCTTGAGAAGGGATTTCAGCGTTTTCAAGTCTTCCTCCCACATGTATTAACATTGTTGTTTTGTCAAAATATGGACTTAATGATAATATTTTGGAATTATTGTGGAGAGGTTTTCCTGCTTGAAGTGCTTTATACTCTTCAGGGAAAACACTTATTTGAACGCTTCTCCACAACAGTATTGTGCCCTTTTGGATATCTTCCATATTTAAGGAACCAATGCTTTTGTTTTCTTCACAACGGGACTTAAAACTCGTTAAGAATCGAGAACAATATGCACAAATTTTTTGCAGCGTATAAAACGAATTTTTATGATTTACCGAAGTAAATAAATCACCTTGGATGGCCATGTTTAATACCGTTTTAAGCTTTCTATGGCCAGGGATTTGTTCTGGTATTGAATAATCTACTTTAATGTTATACAAACAATTTTGTCTAAAGAACTCTGGACCATCGAACCAAACAGTTGATCTTATAAGATCGTGCATTCCTAATCCACGCGATATGAGATCTGCAGGATTTAACTCTCCTCTAACATAGTTCCAATGATTCAAGTTTGAATTCGATTGAATTTTACCTACACGATTTGCAATATATGTCTCCCAGGTATAAGAAGGTGCTTTTATCCATGTTAAGACTGTTGTGGAATCAGTGTAATAATTAATAGATGAAATTGCCCTACTAACTATTGGGAGAATTTTTTGAACCAAATCTACCAATAACACTGCCGCCTGAAGTTCTAATCGGGCTATGCTTGTTGCTTTCAAGGGAACTACACGCGATTTTGAGCACAATAATTGAACAAAAACTTTCCCTTCATTGTCAATAGATTTTAAATAAATGCATGCGCCAAAAGCACTTTCACTGCTATCAGAAAATGCATGTAGCTCTAATTTTTCTGCTGAATCTATTAAAACAAAGCGGGGTATATTAATTTTCTGTAAAGAGGAAAATTCTGACAAATAGTTTAGCCATTTAGATGCCTGCTCTAGAGGCAATTTTTCATCCCAAGAAATCTTGGTTTTCCAAAGTTCTTGAAGAAATATTTTTCCCAGTAATATCACTGGCCCAATAAGACCCAAAGGATCAAAGAATTTAGCCAAATCAGCAAGAACGCTTCGTTTTGTTACTTGAACATTAGAAGGTGCTTTATAATCGTAGCAAAATTTGAAGGTGTCTTGAGTTGGCTCCCAAACTAAACCAAGTGTCTTTATTACTTCGGATTGATATATAGTCAACATTTTTTCTCGCTTTTCGAACGGAATATTTTCAAGAATACGTGGATCATTTGAACAAAATTTAGTTAACTCGAAATTTCTTTGTCTTAATAATGTTATAGTTTCATCGAGAAGCTGCTTGGCTTCTCTAAGAGTGTTTGCCCCAGTAAGGCAGTCGTCCACATATATATTTTTTGTAATTATTTTAGATGCATTAGGATATATATGCTGAAAATCATTTGCTAATTTAACTAGACATCTTGTGGATAAATAGGAAGCTGGAGCCATTCCATATGTGACTGTATTCAACTGATATGTTTTTAAAGGGCTTATAGTATCTGCCCTCCACAAAATGAGCTGATATGCTCTATCTATTGGATGAACTAGAATTTGTCTATACATTTTACTTATATCACCAGTAAATACATATTTGTGTAGCCTGAAATTAGCAATAATTGAGAATAAGTCTGATTGGACTGTCGGACCGACCATGAGGGTGTCATTTAGAGAAAAACCTGACGATGTTTTTGCCGAAGCATCGAAAACAACTCGTAGTTTTGTTGATGAACTCTCTGGCTTAAGTACACAATGGTGTGGAAGGACATAATGATGCTTTGGTATTGTTTCCTCAGCAATCGGTGTCATATGACCAAGACGTTCGTATTCAGCCATGAAGTTACCATAACTTGTTTTTAATTCTGTATTATTTTCTAGTTTTCTTTCTAATGAATAGAAACGCCTTTTAGCAATTGCCATAGAATTACCCAACATTTTATTTGTTTCCTGTTTAAAAGGAAGACGCACTATATATTGACCATGGTTTGTGGTTTTTACATGCTTGTTAAAATATTCTTCACACTTGAATTCTTCTTCAGAATAAATTTTTGATTCACCTTCAAAAGATTCACTTTCCCAAAAGGATCGGACTAGTTTATCTAAAGAACTCAGACTAGGTTTTGAGACTGAATGACAGTATGAACTGCAAGAAGGATCTACAACGCTACCAGCTAAAAGCCAACCTAACTTAGTATTTCGTAATAAAGGAAGATTATCTGAAATTTTGAACTCTCCTGGCAAGAAAAGTTCGAAAAATATTTCTGCACCGATTAATAAGTCTATGCGGCGAGAATCAATTGAGTAAGGATCAGCAAGAATAATGTTGGAAGGCAATTTCCATGTTTGCATGTCCACCGGTGCAGTTGCTAGATAATCACTTATTTTTGGCATTATACTGGCCTCGAAGGTTGTTTTATAAGCAGATGCTCTAGATTCTATGGAGACATTAATAATAAAACTTGACTGGGTTTCTTTTCCTCCAATTCCACTGATGGGAATGTCTCTTCTCTGTTTTTTAGTTCCCAGTTGCTGAGCTAATGAGGAAGTTATAAAATTCAATTGCGACCCTGAATCTAACATGGCTCGACAAGGAATTCGCATACCGTTTGAACATAAAATATTAACTATTGCAGTGGCAAGATACACCTCACGACCTTTGAACACAACTCCTAATGAATTACTAATTGATGACCCTGACTGAGTCTCTCCCACCCGACCAATATTATTATCACACGACTTACCGGATTGTTTTATGTGTGAATCCTTTTTAGACGGATAGTGCAGCAAAGTATTATGCCTACCGTTGCACGTTTTACATTTTCCGAGCTGCTGACACGATGAAAAATGATGTCCTCCTTGCAAACAGTTGGTGCATAGTTGAAGCTTTCGCACCTTCTGATTGCGTTCTTCCACTGAAAGATAAATAAATTTTTTGCAATTAAAAATCTTATGATTATTTGATTTACAGAAACTACAAATAGAAACTCCCCTTGAATTTTCGGAAGCGGTTGTTACCACTTTCTTCCTATCATCACGATGAACGGCCTCTAGGGCTTGGAATCTAGCTTCAATGAATTCCAGTAGTTGCGCTAAAGTTGGACTGCTTCTTGGTGACTGTAGTGATTCTTCGAACATCATTCGGGTGTCCTTATCCATTCTGTCTAGCAACAGATGCACAACAACAGGATCCCATCCGCTGGTATCGTAGCCAAGGTTCTGGATAGCTTGCATAACTTCCTTTGTTGTGTCATGAAGTCTTTTGAGACTTTTAGCATTGTCAACGACGATGGAATTTTGAAAAAGTCTATTCAACTGTGCCGTTAACAACAGCCTCTTGTTGTTGAATCTGTCCACTAATGTGTTCCATGCCAGCTCATAATTGCTATCGGTGGCATGAAAATGTTGAATTAAAGTATGTGCATCGCCAGTTACATTGGTTTTCAGGAAATATAATTTTTGTGCTGCTGCAATTGGTTGGTTGTGTACCATTTGTTTATACAGGTCAAAGAACTGAGGCCAATTAAGATAGCTTCCATCAAATTTTGGTATCTCAATTTTTGGGAGCTTAATTGTAGTTGCTCCGATTTGATTCATTTGACTTGATTGATTTGGTGTCACTCGGTTTGGTAGCCATGCAATTCTCTCGTCTAATTCTTCTTGGAGCTTAAAATACAGCTCTATGTCGGCTACAGTTGCATCGTCCCCAAGTCGTTCATATGCGGTTCTTAATTCTTCCCAGTTGCGCATGAGTGTATTTGTTTTTTGTTGGAATTGCTGAGGTATAGCTTCCCGTAAATTCACCGGACAGTTGTTAAGAGATCCTTGGAAAATTTTCCCAAGGAGACGGAACTTGCTTTCACTTGTCAATTTACTGGTTCCCGGAAAGGTATCAATGCTGAATCTTTTACTTGTTTTATCTTCAGCAGTATCTGGTGCGGGTATTATTAAGAGCCCTGCTGGGGGCTTTTCGAGAGGCTCCTTTGGCTGCTCTGATGGCGGCTTGACTGCTGTGGTCTCTTTCGGCCTCTCTTCTTGAGTTCTATCCGCATTATCAGATTTTTGTACTTCTAAAATACGCTTCACGATGTCGTCCTTCATTGTCTCATACACCCCTTTGATCTCTTTGAAATATCCCTTTATATGATATTCATGATCGGTTTCTAGAGGATACTTGGTCTTAATTTCGACGTCCGTGCTATGGAATATTTCCCATAGCTCGTTGAGACTGGACCAACGATGTTGGAGATTCTCCAGGGTTTTTCTTCCAGGTCCATCCTTTCCGTAATTGCGGGCAAGCTTGCAGATAGCTGTGCCTACCTCCTCCTGATGGTCGGTTAGTTGTTCCAATGTAGAAACCATTTTCACTTTATTTTATATATTAAACGATTTTTGAGTCCAAATAAACACGCACACTTTTTTCAAAACTTATTATTTATCTTTTTAGTATAATTCTTCTTGTTTGGATTTATTTAATTTACAGGCCACTAAACTTTTTTAGTAATGTCCTGTCACGGTTGCCAATTTGTTCGCACAAATAGTAAAAATTATAAAAGATAAAACTAAGTTATAAATTTTTAATTTTTTCAAATTTTTATTTGTTAAGTAAAACACAATGAACAGGTAGGTGTGATGACTAAAATGCAACTAAAAACTATGATATTAATCTGCCAAAAGGTTTGCTGAAGGCAAAGCCAAAAAACGGTATTAAATGTAATGAATTCTCAGCGCGTGAGGCAAGACCTTGAATTTTAGTTATATTTAGATCATATTTCGTCTGGTCTCACGCTGCTGAGGGAGTTGGATGGAAATTGAATTGTAGGAAAGGTATGAAAATGGAAATTGGATTTAAATTGACAAAAAATAATAAAAGTATATTTGGTGCCTTTGTGGGAAGTGATAGGAAATCATTTCCCACCGCGTCAGCTTTTAATTCAAAGCCGTGTGATAAAACATTGGTCAGGTTAAATTTTTTTTACATTTGATTTTTATTCTATTTTTAACAAGGATGTAGGCCAAGATATTTTCGCTAAATTTGCCACAACGACGTCACAGAGATGCCCAACGCTTGAGAACGACGTGTGAGAGACACATTTGGGATTTCTGCAACTTAAGCCTCAGCAGCAGCAATATTCTCGACACTACGGACACTTCTTTGTCTTACTGGCACGAGAACATTTTGTACTGTGCCTGTGGATTCAAATTTTTCCACTAGACGCTTAATTGTTGATCTGCTAGGACGATTATGACGACCATAAATTGGACGTAGCACTCTTAACGTTGAGGCCACTGACTCCGAATTTCGGTAGTAAATTTTCGACTCGTTGCTGGCTCGTATATCTTTCCATCATAAAATGGCAGACCTTACTGAAGAGAAATGTCAAAAGAGCGCCAAGAAATATGGCGTTGTTTGCTGTCCTGTCGCTCTACTTTTGTAGCGTCCCTGTTGAAAAACCCTTTATTAATTTGGGATCAAAATGCCTTGATTTACGGATAAAACTCGATTCGTAAATTGCGACTGCAAAGTTTTCAAATCTTTCCGTGTAGTATTTGGAGAGGAGTTTTGAGTTGGCTACGTATACATTACATAAGAACTTTTGTTTGAAAATTTGCCAGGTGTTCTTGGGGTCATTATCTTACTGGAAGATGAATGACCCCTCGAACACAGGATGTTGAGGTAACCATAACGATCCAACGTATACTCTCAATAATAACCAGATTGTTTACTCCAGATGCTGTCATGCACACCCAAATCAGCACCGAGCCACCACCATGTTTTTCAGCTCCAGCCAGAATCTGCTTAGGATCTATCTCATTAATTGGTTTTATCCACCCTTTTATGCATCCATCAGAGCCATGGATGTTAAATATGGCCTTGTCGGAATATAAAAAAAACACACCTTATATTGCCCTTTTGTATTGATTTTTACAATTTAATATATCAAACAGCAATAGCGTTTCATATTTTTCATCTACACTCCATTTCGATTTGTGTTTCTTTTTTGTGTTTAATTTTCTTAAAAGAATGGTGATTTTTTTCCCGAAAATACTGTCGCATACTGGCTCTACAGCATACAAAAATTATGTTTCTACCAATTACCAACTAAGTATTAAGCAATCCGCTGTCTGTATCACTGCGCTGTATGTCAGTGTCAGTGTGGTCTTTCCCCAAATTTAACCTTTTTAAAGTTCTACATTAGCTCCTTTTCAGTGAATTCTTTTTTGGGAAATCTTATTTCAACCAAAGATTTCGATACACCCTATACAACAATTTTCCTAAAATATACCATTTTTACCACTTTGGAAATTTCCTTCAAGATTTCAAGGAGAAAACAAAATTGAAGTGGCAAACAAATTTTTAAGTTTTGGATAGAAAACAACAATTTCGGACTTAGGGTTTTTAATATTAAATATAACCATCCCAAAGACCGAAAATGTCATAAAATTCAGGCGTGTGTCTGAAAAAATGGTCACGCAAATTTTATAAAAAACAAACTATATTAAATACAAAAAAAAACATTAATTAAAAAAAACACCTGGAAAAGAGGGGCAGTTTTATAAAAAATTACAGAATATAATTCAAAAACAACAACACAATTTACAGTATTGTTTAATAGCATTTTGTAAAGCCAGAAGTCAATTTTTATGGTTTATTTTCAAAAAAGTTCTTTAACTAAATAGATTCAGCCAAAATATATTATTAGAACTTCAATAAAGTTCTTTACAATGTTGAGTTTGAAACAATTTTTTTGTCAAAAATGTTCATCAACAAAAACTTAATTTGAAAATAAACCATAAAAATTGACTTCTGGCTTTACAAAATGCTATTAAACAATACTGTAAATTGTGTTGTTGTTTTTGAATTATATTCTGTCATTTTTTATAAAACTGCCCCTCTTTTCCAAGTGCGGCAAATATTTCCCCTCCTGTGTTGTTTTTTCTTGGCTACTTGCAACCTTCATGCTCTGAATATTTTGACAGATTTTTCTCGAATCACCTAGTAGGTATGTATGCAAAAGAAAAGAAACAAAAAAACCCCTCTTCAGCGACTATAGGGGACGAAAATAAAAATCTTAAATAATTAGGGAGTTTTTTTCTTCATTTAGAACTGTTTTAGGCCCATCCAAATATAAAATCTTAAAAAAAATTAAGACCACTCTAATATACATCGAAGGTACCTACTATCAATAACGTTCTCCGCTGGTTTAAATTCTCGCCGCAATACTTCGAAATGAAGTACATATGTATGTATATACAAACTACATATTTTGTAAATATTAATAAGCTTTCATTTGATAAACATTCAATAATCTACGTCCATTTTTCCCATTATCCTTAAAAAAAATTGAGATTGTTTATTCTTATGAATTTATCAATGTCCTTTTTACATGGCAACCCTGCCATCATAAATCACTCCAAGCAAAAAAAATAACTTCAATATGAATAATCCAACAAAACCAGACAAATAAGAAGAGTGTCGTGTCGAATCCCAAGAAAACACTTCAATATTCTTAGTATTAACGTTCATGGCTACAAATTGTCTGGCAAAACACACGTCTGATCTCGGTTTTCTCTTCTTTTTTTGTTTGTAAATTCTTCTTTTGACTTTTTTTGTTTTGTTTTTATTTGAGTAGTCTTCTCTCTTTTTATATTCTTCGTTAATCGAAGTTAAGACACCTTTATATTCAAGCATACAGCGCTCATACACCATACGTGCAATCAACTCCTCTGAACGAATTAATAATTTTATACAACCAACGAACGTCCAATAAAAGGCTTTAAGAGTTAAAACTTCTCCCACTTAACCAAAGGTGTGATTATAATTTTTTTTCTTTAGTTTTTGCTAACGTCTATTTGAAAGAGAAAAAAAAAAAACAGGTAAAACAAGAAAGAGAAGAGGGAAAGATTCGATAAGTATCCTTAAGTATCATTAACATGGGATAAGGTTACAGTGTTTATATATAATTTCCTTGTTAGCCTGAAGACGTTTATAAAAATAAAAAAAAATAAAAAGACGTTTTGATTGGGGCTTGGGGGTATAAATAGTACTTTTTAAAACGATTGATCTTAAATCATGTATTTGAAATCAATCTTTGATAAATGTATGTATATTATGTTGGTACATTTTTTGTTGTAAGTTCTTATCTTGAAGGGTTTAAGGTTTAACTTACTAACGTGCTTCTAAATTGTTAACGACCTAACTCTAGACAAAATTAATTCTCATAGCAGCAATCGAATTCATAACAGACTTTTCTTGCTTTTTTCGAAAGAAAAATCTTGTGGAAAATTTGTTGCCTTTCTCATTTAGAGAAGAGTGAAGATTGGAGAGGCTGTACAACTTCGACCACGAACTGAACGGATCCACCGTTCAAGCAGATTAAGTGACAACCTCGACAACTCTGATGGGTTTGTCAAACACCTATAAGTGTAGATAAATTGGTCAGAAAACCCCTTGTAGCACATTTCATATGGAACCCAACAACTTGAAAGGCCTTTATCTGATACCCTGGAAAGATGACGTAAGCCAGAACACAATTATTTTGTATTTGTTCTGGAAAGACTTTGATGAACAATAAAATGCAAATGTTTGTAATTTCAAGACGTAGCTTGACTTAAAACCGAATTAAAACTAAAATAATAAAAACTGAATAGGATGTACATACCTCTTGGGGCTTACAGGATTTACCAATTCCATTTGCATACAAAATCCCCATCAGGCTATACTCGTTTAAAAGCAATCCAGACCATCAGAGTCCCGTCAATGCGAGTGTCATCGAAATGGTCATAAAGTTATACTCGTGTAACAAAAAGTTTTACGAGTAACGTGTATTATCTTACCACACACCTAGCCACTCCTTCTTTAAATGTCCATATACAAATAGATAAGTCGATACTTGGAATATCAAAAAATGTCAATTAAAATTTCAGCATGCGCACAGAGATGCCAATCACTTGATTTGGTTTTAAATTCCGCATTCGTCAATGATTTTGTCAATAAATTATACCATCAGTGTCTAGAGGTCTTTATATAGGATAATATATAGATATGTATGTATCTAAGTGGGAGACATTGTAAGATATGTATTTCTTGGAAAATATTATTAAATGACAAATGTCCAAAGTCACGTTGTGTGTATGGTCGTTGTCAATGCACTCTCTCAACAAAAGGCCATGGATTTGATTTCGATTCGTTTGCGTCTTATTATAGAAGTTTGTGCTAGATTATAAGTTCTTAATAGCAAGTTAATACGCCTTGAAAAAGTTGCAGTCAAACACAGTTTTGATTTTTGTTTTATCAACAAATGTCAATTTTATCCATTTAAAAAAATGTTTCAACTGCTGCCATTTAAGCAACAGGTGTCTAGAGATTGACGAATGTCTGTGCTTATACAGGGTGCAGCCACTATTTTTTTTTTTTCTATAAACAATTATATTTATATAAAGCTTACTGGCGATGGAAGCATAGCTTCCGAAATGCATATGAGTACCTAAATAAACAAATAAAATAACAGCCGTATTTATAAAGAAAATTTAAAGGCTTCGTAACTTTAAAATGCCTCTAAGTTGCTCTTAAGTGCGAAATCGGTATCTATAATCAATTTTCACTTTTAAGCAACGTTACTTAAATGTATCTTAACTTAAACGGCATTCACCGCGTTTAAAGGTTACTTAAAGCCATCTTAAATATATTTTGACACTCGAGACTAATGTTTTTTTTTATTTCAGAAATATAGGTATACCTATGTATGTTTGTGGGTAGAGTTTTCATATTTTTGCTGTGGGTACCTAATGAAAGTTTTAAGATTCGTGGTTTCCTTTAATAAAATGAATTGTAAAATAAATTGTTTCGATTTATTAACATATTTTTCTATCAAAAGGCCAAGGTGTGAACCAAAGAATTGATTAATAGAGTGTCTGAACTCAAACACCAAAGCATCAGAAACCAGAATGGAATCATGTTTCATTTCGTTTGCTTTTAGTATACTAGTTGCTTCTCTTTCTTTCTTATAAATACATGTGCTCATCTTTTGTTTGCATTTGTTTGGAAGCTGTCAAAAAACAGCTGAAAAGAACATGTATTAGTGAGTTTTCTCACGTTACGTTACATTCCAATCGTTTAGTTAAGTAGCAATGGAAAATTGATTATAGATGAGAATTTAAGTAACGTTATTTAAAGGCAACTTAAATATTTAAGCAAACTTAACTAAATGACCTCTAAGAGGCATTTTAAGAAAATCTAATAAATTCGGCTGTAAGTGTTTTCAGTTATTTTAGTTAATATCTTAATTATATTATATAACAATTATAAAATAACTTTTTTCGAAATTTATAGCCAATTTCATAAACAAACACTAAAATTGCTTTTATTTAAACTCCATCTAAACTTGATCACACATTTATGCCCAATTTCACAAAAGACTTTTAGTTATTTTAAAAGCCATTTAGCCTTTAAATGCTAGTTTTTGGTTCCATCAAATGCTTTTATAATTAAGAAGATTTTAAATGCCCTTGTACACTAAAAGGTAGTTTTTGTCTCATTAAATTTTAAAGGCCTTTTTTGTTCAGCCATTCTAGTTAGAAACAGCTGATATTTTGATGTGAAAATCATTGTTCCCTCATCCATAATGCTTTTTCACTTTTTCTCATACACTTCGCATGAGCGAGTGAAACAACCTCTTCTATTTTAACCAGGGATGTTAGACAAACTCAGTTTAATTAAAATGTCCCTTAAATATCCCTTTTCTACATTGGTGAAACTGAAAATTTTTAAATGTCTGATAAAATTTAAAAGCGGTATAGATAAAAGCAGTTTTAGTGTTTGATAACGAAATTGGCCATTTAAATTTTTCTGTTTAAAAAATGTAGAAAAGGGATATTTTAGGGGCATCTTCATTAGAATGAGTTTACCTCACATCCCTGGATATAAAAGAAGAGGCTATTTCACTCGCACATGCGAAGTGTATCAGAAAAAGTGAAAAAGCATTATGGATGAGGGGACAATTATTCTGACAGCAAGATATCAGCTGTTATTGACTGGAATGGCTGGTCAAAAAAGACTTTTAAAATCTAATGAGGCAAAAACGAGAGCATTTAAAATCTTCTTATATTTAAAAGCATTTGGTGAAACCAAAAAACAGCATTTAAAGGCTAAATGGCTTTTAAGGTAGTTAAAAGTCTTTCGTGAAATTAAGCATTAATATACCAACGGAGAGCTTAATGTTATAACTACTCTCACAAAAACTTAATAGATTTAATTCAAAATTGACAAAAGGGCATTTGAAAATGCCTTACTGCATTTATACCTATTTTATCGTTTTATCATAATAATTAATAATTGTAAGAAAAAAACCATATTATAGAAATAAAATAGCTAACAACAAGCCATAATTAATCAGAAAGATATTTAGTGAAAATAAATTTAATATTGTTTGAAAGATAAATTTAAAAAAATGTTACCTATCCGTATTTCTGAAAAATATTAACGTTATTTCTTTTATTAATACCTTTTGTGTTGCTCTTGGATTTAAGGCGACGGTTTTGGGCTTACATTGATGCAAATTAACTTGAAGGAGAAGCAAATGAGTGAAAAAAGCGCGCAATTTAAGTGCTTTTCGAGATTTTGATCAATGTTGCGTTAGGAGCTTGAGGATTGAAGTCGAAAATGTATGAATTAATCATAAGGTCAAAATAATTACCCTGATGACTAGAGAAATCGACGAATAAGCTGTGGAGAGAATAAGGTTCAATTTTGAAATTTTTACTGTGAGCTAAATGTCAAAATTGACATTGTTAGATCGCCTGTACAGCTTATTCGTCGGATACTATAATTGTTTCCGTTAGTTCTATCAAAAGATCCCATTCTTATGAGATGAAAAGGTTTCTAGACAGTAGTAATGTAATTTTTCTAAATATCACCAGCTAGCATTTTGAATGTCAGGATTGGAAATCAAAAAGAAAATTATTTTGTAAGACAAGATTTGGTTGTAGTAGTTTAGTCCAATACAAAGGTCTGTCACCTTCAACGATCCTAGAGCACGCAGCTTCCAGTCATCTAAACCAAGCTTTCTGGCATCCGCGATGGCTTTGGTCTTAAAACTGGAGCTTCGGTTTTCCTCCTGGGGGCTGGGATTAAAAACTTCCCTTCGTTGGGGTATTATCGTCCATTCATTCGATGCGGCCGAGTGAATGTGTCGTTGTGCTTTGATTTGTTTGACTACATCCACATCTTCATGCAGGTCATATAGTTTGCGTTTGTATCTTCGTCTCCATTCACCCTCCTTTCACAAAGGATGGAAGATTTTTTCTTTCGATGGAGCTTGGGGTAAGTTCGCACTTTTTACTTATTTCACACTCAGTGCCATTAGATAGGCAGTATAAGGATTTAATAGGGCGTTGGATTTCCACTAATATTTCGTTCATAGGACTAATTTTTACTCCAAAGTACATGAACTCCATTACTTCTTCGAAGTTGTTGCTATTAACAGTAACGTTTTGTCCTACCCGGTTGACAGATATTTCAGTATTTGTTGAAAGCATGCCTTGTCCTCTTTTCCTTGAATATCAACATGAGTTTCATCTGTTTTTCAATTGCCGCAAAATGATCTTTAACTGCATTTTGGGAGCAGCCAATGATCTCGATATCACCTGTATATTTTATAGATCATTTTTACTGGGATCTCAATTAGAGGTCCTGACGGTGAATGCTATCTTCATATATTGCTTTGAAGTCGATGAATATGTGGTGAGTCTCGATTTTAATTCCGTTCCTCTTCTTCCAGATTTGCTTTAAAGTGAATTGGTCTTCGGTTGATCTGCGTAGCCGGAAGCTTGTCGGTTGAAGTGTTGCAGAACAGCTTAAGACGCTCAGTCAGTATGTTAGGAAGGATCTTGTATGCTACGTTTATCAGGGATATGCTTCGATTATTCTTTAATGCCAAAGGATCACTTATTTTGTAGATGGGACAATTTGAACTGATAAACAAGTCATCCGGGCATAATTCCCTCCACCCAAACTTTGATAAGTAAATGTATACATTCTTTCAACATATCCCATGCATGCTTTTTTGAGCTTTTTTATAGCAAGTCCACCTCTTCTAAACGATGTCTTTATTGACAGGAGTTGGGTTCGCTTGTAACCTATTTCTTTCTCTACTTACTTACTAATACTTACTTTGTCTTTATAGATACATAATATGATGTCCATTCAGCAGCTGCTGGAAATGCTGATTGAATACATCTGCTGTTCCCCTGCGCTTCGCCTGCGTTACAGTTTAAAAAAAAAAGATTATCAAAAACTTAGATTTTAGCTCTCCATTAGTACTCAAAACGTTCCCAAAACCCTATCGCAACTTGCAAATTAAAAATAAAAACAAAGTTTATTTACGAAATAAAGTTTTGAAAATCTAAAGACCTCACATGTCAAAATACGAATACTTGCGAAGCATTGCTAAACACATTTCACTTGGTTAAAAATGAAACTAAGAAATAGTTTTTTTTTAAGAAATAAAGAAATTAGTTTTTTGTTGCATTTCTTGATTAGTAAAAATAATTAAAAAATAAATCGTTTTTTTTTTTTTTGTTGCAGGATTTTTATTTTTCAGTACGAAACCTAAGCGATAAGTTGCTGTAAGATGAGAATATGCGAGATTTTGATTTGCAAGATTTTAAAGTGTGAGATTTTATTTCGCGAGATTTTAGTTGAAATCTGCGAGATTTTTGTTGAAATCTGCGAGATTTTTCAGTGCGAGATGTAAATGCAAGACTTTTTAAAGCGATATTTTGTAATTGCGAGATTATGAAAAACAAAATTGTTAATTTTTGAGATTTCGTTTTACGAGTTTAAAAAAATGCTTGATTTCGTTATTCAAGACTTTAATTACATATGAAAATTTAGAAATTCAATGAATGTGTTCATTTAACTGCAAAATATAAAATATAAGTAATTGCTATATTCTTAGTAAGGTACACCATTTTCAAAGCAAAAATCTCACATTTTGATATATACATTTTTGCAACACCCTGTTCGAATAAACTCTCAAAAAATTAGTATATTCATCAAATACTTATAAACTCTTAATAATTATACTTTTGTTTAGTATACTTTGTTTCAAAAGAATGTTTGAATAAATTATTCATAAATCTGTGAGAAAACAAATTATTGTTAACCTATCATTACGAAATTAGAGCGACTTTAAGATTTTCTCTTCTGTGCTAATAAAAGACCAATAGATTGATGTGTGAGTCGAAATGAATTTCTATATAATTTATAAAAAAAAATAAATATAAATTAAATCTTTATAATCAGTCATTGCAGGCGCCACAGTTTCTAGACATCAGTGACTTTTGGAATTGCAAAAAAAAAAAATTGACCACTGCTGTGGTAGGTATACCAAGTCCATTGCATTTTGCAATCGGCAAGCTTCTATGAACTTGTTTTTCGTCTTGGACGTGGAAGCTTTGGTAGGTAGTATAGCCTTAAGCGTGGGTCTTCTGATTTATTGCTGAAAGGAATACCAACTGTCATATTTGCATGATAAATTATTTATGTGAAATCCATAAACACCTCCAGGTTCGTGTATCGTGTTTCGATGAACCCAAATGATTTTGTTAATCGATGGTTTGTAAATTTAAATAAGAGTTCATAGATACATAATATGTAGGTTAAACCCCTTATGTAATAGCAGTTTTCTTCATGTTCATATTAATGTACTAAACAGGCTAAGTCCTTATCAAAGAATAACTTAATGGGTTCTGGGGTTGTAGAAATGTTAGTTATACTAACTACTCGTATATACAATATTTCTTAGCATGGCATAACTCTTCACTACTAAGCCTGGATTAGTTAAACAAATTTGTTGAATGACAACTTGTGGAGAACCGGGGATTAGAGTTGCTTATACTCTCAATTCCCCCATTCCACGTGCGTTTTCTAAGTCAGCAAGAATGGAGAAGACCTACAATATGGTGCTGAATCCAAAAAGAATGGGAGGGACTTTTTCATGACAACTGACAAGAGATATTTTTGGAAGTTTTCACTATCTAGTTACAAGTTAGTTAAGCTAGATTTTATCCCAGTCCTCAACCTAGCATGATAGTTCTCCGCTATAAACATTAAACAAAAGAGTAATTTACCAAGGTTAGATTTTCAAATAAAAAAAAATATTGCCTTTTTTGTTGCCTCCTGGACAAATCATGGAAAATTATATAAACTTCTAGACTTTCTTCATAAGCATAATCTATAAGTGGTATTTAATGTCTCATATATAAAATAAAATTTTCATTGAAACATTTGCGTGGGCATCATTCATTCCGTTCAATTTGCCGTTTTGTTGACAATTAAATTAGTTGTGCTGCATACCACTTTAGTCATATAGCTTGACTTAATTTGTCCGGAAATTTCAATGCTCTTATACATTACACTGTCAGACTACTCTCTAATATTGCAGTCATTCACTTTAAGAATTCTTAACTACATGTTATAAGCTTCTTCATGAATGATGCAGTAGCGAAGCCGAACCCCATATCAGAAGGGCGTTAAATTCCTTGTGCAGCAACTTTGAGTGGCACACGTTACTCCTACTCAAGACATTAATATACAAAGCTAATCATAGAGAGATACGAGAGATGAGAGACGACTGTGAGATTCGCGTCAGACGTCAGATCTCAAACCTATAATATCATACAACAACTTATCTCTCTTTCAGAACTTCAACCGACTGCACTTTATCTGGCTTTCTATATAAGTTAATACGATTATAAACCAACTACTGTTCAATTGAATGAACTACTTGTTTCTTTTCATGGCGCATATTCTTGGTCATTAATCATTTCATTTCATTTAAACTTGTGTTGGATTCGTCTAAATGCATCTAGAGTTGACTAATTAGTCCGATGGATTGATAGCATTGCTGATGTCAAGCGAACTGGCGCTTGTAACACCGAAGTTTATATTCATAAGATAGTGTGTATTGTGAACTTATATACATACATATGTACATATATTGTGGATATTGTATCGAAGTCACGATCAGCAATGGAATTTATGTGTAGGCATGCGTCGCGTCGTCGGTCGTCTTCGTTGTCGTTGTTAGTCTCGCCGCAAGTCTTCGTTTGGACTTCTTTTCCTGATTGGTCCAGATGTACATGTACTACAGCCTCTGGAGACCTAGACAGGTCTGGCAGCTATTTTTGCTTGTTAATTTATACATTTCTAAAGAAATCAGAAAATTAAATAATTTTTAAATATTGAGTCTCTAGATAAAATCTTGATTTTGGTGGGCATACTTGTATAAATACACTCCAAATCACTCGATTGGGATCAATATTACTTTCATATTTTTTTCTTGAATTGTTCCAAGTCTAAAGGTTAGGAAAGAATGAGAAGTTTTCACAGATGAGACAATATGAAAATATGTCACGTTGATTCATCATGATTGTCATGTTACCCAAACATGGCCACCGGTTAAATATGGCAAGGGATGGTATAAACTATAGAGGTGAGTCGTGTTTAAATTAGAGCTTGTCTTGATAATTCTACTATCAACATATAATATAATATAATTCAACACTTAACACGGATACTAATGAAATTTTTTACGATTACAATGACTCATGTTTATTACACTTAAGCCGTTGGTAGTCTTATGGTATAATAGTATACCATGTTTATTTATCTAGATTTTCTTGTTCATTCAACAAGGTTATTTAATATTTACGATTGCAAAAATCATACAAGTTATAAATTAGATTTTAGAATGTAAGCGGTTGCTCAATTTGTTTTTAAATGTCACTAAGTCCAAAATTGGCAAGTCTTGGAGATACCAATTCAGCATTTTCGGATACTAGTCAGAGTTCACTGTCATTATGACTTTATTTTCTTGTGGGAATTATAGTCTGCCAAAAAAAAAAATAATTGACTACGCAATAGCTAGACGCTCGAGGAAAACCAGGGCCTAGTGACTTATAACTCTCAACTACTCCCATGTGCGCGTTGTGGCAGGAATGGAGGGGACCTATAATTTTTTACTGAGTCCAAACGGCTAGATGAGAAGCACTTATACATTACAAGTATTGGAGGATTTGTCATTTCCTCGCCTCAGGAAAAACATTTCTGTTTTTAGGTACCAGCGGCTGGGAATCAAACCCATACCTTCGGCATAGCATCCGACGCACTAACCATTATGCACATATTGGTGCAGGGAAATAATTCCACGGGCATCTACTCCACATGGGAATTTATTCCATCATGAGTAGGAATTTATTCCACTTTTTAAAGTGCAATTTAATCTCACCACGAGAGGGAACTATTTACACCCGAAATTTCGTGGAATTTTTTCTCACCTATAAAATTTGGTGAAAAACAAAACTGTTTATTTGCAGAAATACGCCAGCATTATGGCGAATAAATAGCGAGGTATGTATGGAGGGGCATGCTGCCCCCCACCTTGCTTGGGCTCATTTTAGGATTTGGGGTGGGTGCTAGGTTGGGTTTATGCAAAGATTCTTTTGCATTTAAGGAATCTAGATCTAGAAAAATACCTCCCAAGACCGAATCAAAGAAAAAGAAGTGAAGTTGATTCTCATACCAAGTGGGCAAGAACTACACTCTCCAAGTGGAGATCTTTCTCATTAAAAAGTGCAATTAATTCCCTCTCTAGGTGAGAATAAATTGAACTTTGAAAAGTGGAACAGATTCCGACTTATGGTGGAATAAACTCCTGTGTGGAGCAGATGCTCGTGGAATTATTTCCCTGAACCGCATATATTGCATACATTAAAGTGTAAATAGGCTTCATCACTGACAACTTTCTAAATTCTCTGGAAGGTTTTGAAGAAGTGCCTCGAATGTGTTCTTTCATAGATTAATATCAAGTTTGAAGAGTTCATACTCAATCCCTAACTTGCACTTCACATAAACGTTAAACAGGAACACAATTCGAATACATATCTTAAACGTATTTCTTGAAAATATGTTTGTCTGAGAGGGTGGGTCAGGAAATGGGTTAGAACGAAAATCAAACGGTTTTTTTTTTAAGTTTGACTTTGTTAACGAACGTTTAGTAAATAAACCAATAAATCCTCTATCCATTTTTATATCATTGAACCATACATTCAAATAAGTGCGATGCAGCCATGAGCCTATCTTAATTTCGAGCCTCGTACCGTTTATTTTAGTAAAATATTCCAACAGGTACCATAACAAAAAAAATCTACAAAAAACAATCATAATTAAGTGACACGATGTGTTGTTATTAGTTGATAATATTTTTATTGCTAAGATAAGACTATAAATCTGACAAGAAATGGAACTTCTTGGCGCCTACTTTAAATTTCTGAGAAAAACCGCAAATAAAAATATGTGTATACGTGCAAATGAAACCTGTAAAAAAAAAATTATTTTGATTTTTTGTTTTTCTCCGACTATTACCCGGATTCTTGTAGTTCCAAGTTTAAACTTTGTCGCCCAGACTAGTTAATTAATTAAATTATTTTTAATGAAATTATAATAAACAAAAAAGTCGATATTGGTTCAATTTATACGAGTGAAAAAGACAAGTTGATTGGACCGTGACGTAAATGTATTAAACTCGTGCTATTGATCGATTCCGATGTTTATTTTGTGGTTTCGGTGGCTCATATTTTTTGTATAACTAATATCGTTTCGGTTTTGGCTATGGTAATATGGTATGCGATCAGATCACCGTATCTTAAAGATTAAATTTGTGGATGTACTATGGACGTGTTTTTTTTTAATTGATGGCTTAATGAAATCAGTAAGCGATCGTAAAGAATCGATGATATATTAATTTACACGAAACTGCTCTCGTTGTTTTTTTGATTTTGTAGTAAATAAAAATATTTTTTTCGATTTAATTAAATATTGGTGTGAGATATTGTTTTGATTATAAATTGAGATAAATACATATCAAGCACATCTATTCAACTCTCTCTTCACTGCGTCAACGTTTTAATAATATGTTTTTAAAAATTGACTTTCGAACACCAAAATTTAAAAAAAATATATATACAAATAGGAGAATGCCCAAAAATGTGTGATTGAATGGTCATCAGTAGCAAATATGAAATGATTTTCTTAAAAGTTGTCCCCGAGAATGGTTATGATATTTTAAGTATTTTTTAATAAGTTAGTGATAGTTAGTTAGTTAGTTAGTTAAGCTGATTTTATTAAACATTTCATTTAATACATAACATTTAAAAAAAAAACAAATAAAGCATGGCATTTGGCAATGCCTGGTTGCCTAGTTGACAGTGAATAAAATAATTTTCTTAAAATCAGTAAAAAAGCAAATTAAATTTTAAAATAAAAAATAAAAAAGCATTAAGTGTTAACTTAAAATTCTTGATTCTCCGCCAGTGCCACCTTTTAATAATTATAAATTTTTCGGACATTCATTTCATTTAAAACAGAAATTATATCATCTTCAATCAGTAAACCAACTACTTTTCTGTCGAATAACATGAAAGCAAACTTTCTTTGGCAATCTATTGTTTGACATGTTAAGTACTTTGACAATCAGCTTAAGTGATTGTATGAAAATCGGGAAAATTCCTGTTTCTAGCATAACAATAAAATTTGGGGTATTTAAAGGAAGACGAAATATTCTCTTGATGTAAAACCTTAAAAGTTTTTCTACGGTGTCATGCATCTTAAAACCCCAAACTTGAGCTGCGTAAAGCATAATAGACGCTAAAACTCCTTCAAATACACAAATTTGCTACTATGGGCTATATTCTTGTTTCCGAAGCAATTTTTTCACGTAGCACCTACTCCATTTTTCGCCATCACAAGTTTCTCGTTAAGCTGTTTCTCCATACTTAAATTCTTTGTAAATAAACACCAAGATATTGATACTCCTTATTCGATGCATTCACCATTATAGACAAAAAAGAGTGCTTTGATTAGGTTTCCTGCATATTCAATACCTCCAGCCAGGCAGTCAGTGAGGTCGTGATATAAAGTGCAAATAATAGGGGGCTGGGCCAACATCCCTGTCTTACTCCAGTTTTAGTTTAAAACCATTCAGACAACTCCTCACCATTCCATACTTCTGCCTTGGTATTACCATGGAGGTTTTGCAATACTCGACTGAATTTGAATAACATTTTCATTCCATAGAACTTATATTTAAATTTGGGCATTTCTATCTATTCCATCAAATGCTAATATAAAATCCACAAAAAAGCAGTATAGCTTCTTTCCTTTTAATAGAAAATACTCTGCAATGCTTCTGAGACCATAAAAATATGGTCTATAGATTCCATAGTTGAGTATCCGGGTCGTAAACCAGCTTGTGTACGAATGTACAACAAAATTACACGGAATCGCAACAAATACAAAACAGAAACAGATCTAATATACAATCCACACTGAGCTACAACATATTGAACTGTCATAAAATTGATGAAATGATTTTACAAATCAACTATACACACCAGGACCCATGTTCTGTAACTATCGCTTCGATAAAATTCGTCGAAAAATGAAACAAAACTCATACAACAAGTGGTTGCATTTTTATTTTCGCCATCTCAATTTCATTTTAATTTTTTCTACTTTTTTAAATAAAAATCTAGTCGAATACAGCTTAAAATTCGTTTAATAGATTATTCTCTTCCAGGCAAGTGCTGAGTCTACATTGAAGAATGGAAGTGAAAATTTTGTATGAAGCATTGAGAAAACTTATGCCATAATAATTTCCTGCGTCACTCGTACATCCTTTCTTATGGATTGGAAATATTGGCTTCTTCAAAATGCTGCGGGATAAATTCTATTTGCATTATTTTGTTGTATAACATGTTTTGTTTCTTAGCTCGCTGGTGCCGTATTTGAAAAATTCCACTGGAATTCCATCGGTCCCTGCTGCTTTACTATCTTTTAAGGCATTTAAAGGGATGTCTACATTTCATAATAAGTAATACAGGGATCTAGTGTCTTATTTTCATAGCTTGGTGTAGCATATAAAATAGTATCACTACTACATTCCACATTCAGCTGTTCCTTAAAATGAGAAGAGAGAACATGTGACGTTAGATCTTGGTTTATAATAAACTCTTTTCCGTCGATTGATATTCTGAAACTGGTCGTATTGAGAAAGCACCCCCGATTGTATAATTCATTCATTGAAAAGTAGGATGGCATAATGCATAAAAAGCAATCTTTAACCAATAAAAAACAAAAATCATAATCTAACATCCTATCATGCTCATTAACTTTGTTAACTTATCTAAGATTCGCCAAGTTAAAAAAGCGATGCATACCTCTTTCCAATTTATTAATTAACAGTAACAACATGATGCTGTCTCTTAATTCCAGTCATATTTATCACCCATAAAAACACAGTTAGGGCCATTTTTTTCACAGTTAAATATTATTATTGTAACTGACAAATCCTCGAATGTGCTTGTAAATTAAAATTGTAATCAATGAATACATAGCTTGATAGCTTGAGTTGATAAATATCGAAGTTAATTATCTGGCATAAGGCCACATTGGTTGATTAGCTCCATTCAATGAGAACCTATAAAAAAACTTTTTTCTTCTTTGGGATCTAACCAAATGTGAACAAACCGGCCTAAGGTTTTAAAAAAGATAATAAAACAAAAAACAAAAAAAAAGTATTCGCCACAGTACCCGAATCATAGAAATATACTTAATTACTAAGTTTTCTTTGCTACTTAATACATTTGGATTAAAGTAGCAACTTGTTGCTCCTGTATCGATTAAAATTTTTGATTTTTGTGTCGGATCGTTCGTTCCTGTGTATGAAGAACTAGTCCTGATGGCGCTCTTCTTAAAAAGCCTCTTCATTAACTCTTTCTATCTTAGTTGGGGGTTGTGCAATGCGTTGAGCACTTTCTTTACTCCTTAATGGCCTTGGAATGGTCCTTGTTGATTGTTTTTTTTATAATGGTCCTTGTTGATTGTTTTTTTTTATACACAGGTCAAGTTTACTGTCGGAATTTATTATTGAAATTGTTATTTTGGGAAAAAGGTTTATACTTGCGCTTTTCACTGTCTTATTTCTTCTGTTCATAATTTGTTATAGGTCTGTGTGCAGAGCTTCCAAGCTCCATAGATTTTGGTTTTAAATTTTAAAATCATTGATTAGAGTTCTGTTGAATCTCAAATTACGGCCGTTTCTTGGGTTTCTAGGATGATTTGGTTGGTTCAAGAGTGAACTGTGCTCTTACATTATTTCCTTCAAGTGCTTGTGGTCTTGCTTTCTCTTCAGGAGAAAGGCAGAAAAGTATTTACATTAGGGTGGTCGTTATATTGTTTATTTTTTGTAATTCTGAGATGGATAGGCATCAAATGGTCCTACATAGAAAAAAGAAATTTTCTAATTTTATTCAGATTTTTATTTCACCCCCCTGGTCTTCCTTTTTTCACTTTAAGGTACTAACTATGGGGTTGGGTGATTCTTATAAAACGCGAAAAAACCATCTGAGCGTAGATTAGATTTAAACAAGAAACAAATAGTACCGGTGGAGGGGGTCTATTTTCCCCCGTTTAGGCGGAAGGGGTAATTTTCCCAAAATTTAGATCAAAACAGAAAAATAAATATTAAAAAAAACTGGAACACTTACAATGCCACGCCTTAGCTTTTTTTAAAGCCATGATTCCATTCTATAATATGCTTTTATTTCAAATAGTTTTTGAAAAATAATTTTCAAACTTAAAAATTGAAAAACAAAAAATTATAATTATCTAATATATACATTCTGATTTATTTTTGCGTTTCATAAGAATAATCCCTTACCCATAATTAAGTGAAAATAGGGAGACTAGGGGGGTGAAATAAAAATCTGAAAAAATTTGGGAAATAGTTTTTCAATATTTTGAATCGATTGAGGCCTATCCAAGACTACGTCCAATTTAAGGACCACCCTAATATACATATATTTGATAGGTGAGGATTTAAACCTATTTTAAATACTCGAAGAGTGTTTCGTCGATTTTTTTTTTTTACAAAATGTCAAATTAAAACCTCAGAGTGCAAAATTTTCTACAAAAAAGTTGTTAAGTTGTCGAATAAGGTCGGTTTTCTATGAGAACCTCGTGTCGTAAGTTCAATTTGAAAATTACTAAGAAGACACATAAAAACGATTTGTTTGAATAACCTACTAACGATTCTAGGGTTGCCAACTATTTTTATTAAATATGAAATGAAAATATGTAACTGCAAAAATTAACATAACTGCTTTTGCAGCACCAAACTCGCGTGGCATTTTTTCATGAAAGCTAGCAGTTTCATGAAAAAAATGTCACACGCGAGTTTGGTGAAAAAAGTATCTTGCCTGACAATAAGGCTTATGTTTTTTAAAGTTGTTATTAAATTGATAATACCTTATTGATTAAATGTATTAAATACAGCACATAAACTTGTTATTATCTTTATTCATATCAAAGTAAGTCACCAAATTATGATCGAGTTTTTTCTTCAGATCCATGGTTGCCACATATATATTCCAAATAAAAATAAAAATACAAATCTGTATTTTGCATCTTTATCTTGTATTACGAAAAATACTAGACAAGTTTGACAGTCGAAAGTGTCTGCCAGGTGCCAAACGAGCCTAAAGTTTTGAAATTGGTTTATAAGAAATATCTTTGTTATTAAATATAGTGGGGTTTTTATGTGTAAATGAAAATCCACGTGCATGCTGGGAATTATACATCAATTTATACTGAATAAACTTTGAATGAACAACAACAACTTGTATTATTACCACCAAGTGTATAGGCTGGAGCTCACGAGTGCCATCTCGATCATCAGGCCCCTTCAGTGGTGCTTGATCTGGTTATGCTTGTATTAATTGAAAACCCTTTGCCGTGAACTCTGGGAAAGATGGCACTCGTGAAAAATCATAACTCCAGCCATAATGGAATGACTCATATATACGGAAAACACAAGCTCAGTTCAGGGATCGCAAGTCCCTGCCAGACGGGTCTTGGGTTTTAAAAACTGTTTTTATTCCTTAGAAAAAACGTTGTTATTTGTTCAAAGAATTCCATGATTTGACCTGCTATATATTTAGGTACTATAGGCAAAACTTTGGATTCTTGCAAAACAAAAATTTCACGATGACAATCAAACATGATATTACGATGATAGAGAACATGAACAATGTGGGTAGCAAATTTCTGTCTGTCTTTTTGTATCTGGATACAGGCTAAACCAATGATGCGAACTTCTTCAAATTTTGAACTTATGGCTTTTTGGTGATTCTCTAGACGGGGAATTGAAATTTGTTAGGTCAAAAAATAACGGAAGATTTCATTCAACCGTTAAGGAAATCTTTAATCTCAAAAACGGCTCCAAGGATTTTGACAAAATAACATCAGTGTTTTATTGTACATATGGTATACTTTCTGGTATAACAAAATTAACCGGAAACCGTTATTAACAGTACATGCAATAGAACGGTTGTTTATTTCTGATTTTCTATTAACCACTGAAATGATTACAATCAAAATTTTTAGCTTCCTTAAAATTTCAACAAAAATTGAATACCAAAATTTTTAAAAAAATAAATTTTGGATTTTCAAAAAAGCATTAAAATATTTTTGGAAAACGAGCTGATAAATTTTTTTTAAACAAGGTTTATGAATGTAAATACTCAAATACTATATACCAAAATTGTTTTGTTTAATATTACCAAAATTTTCTAGTAGGTATATAAGAAACTAGTTTTAAAAAAAACCACTCCAACGATTTTAATTTTGTTGGCATATACCTATTGATATTCTTTCAAGTAATTAAATGGCATACTTGTTTTTGAGCTCTAAGTATCTAAAGAGTAGGTGCTTTATACCATTAAAAGGACGATATAAATACTATTTTTTCTACTTTTTCTTTATTTACTTGCAAATTTCAAAAAATCTTAAGTTTTAAGCAACTTGAACATAATAGTAATTCTTGTACAATCCAAATGGAAGCAGGAAATAAATTAAAACACCTTCTTGCAAGTAATAAGGGATTAATGATAACATTGATCAAAACTAGAATTTCGGTTAATTTGAATTAAGTTTTTGCAATTCCCAAAAAAATTAGTCAACTTACCACCATTGGCCATTCTCAATTGACTGTTTTTTTATAACGGGGAATACAGATTCAGAAACAAATCTTTACAATGAATTCCAACTAATTTTTTGAGCCAGATTCAAAAACCGAACCCAACAAAAACAGGAAAACACCATAAAATATAAAAAACAACGCACGGATGCCAAAAACCGTTTTTTCTTAATATCTCTTAAGCCAGGTGCACCCCAGATAAAAATATGGAAGACTAAGGTGGCAGCTGCGGTTTATAACGGGTGATTTTTTAGCTGGTTTGGTTTTGGCAACACTGGTTTTGACAGCTGACGTGTGTTTAGTACCTTGTGTCACTGTCAAACAGCTTCAGTTTGGTTTGCAATTTAACCATGGATCGTCTTACAAATGAACAACGCTTGCAAATTATTGAATTTTACTATCAAAATTCGTGCTCGGTTCGAAATGTTCATCGCGCGCTGCTTCCATTTTATGGTCGGCATTCTCGACCTTCTGAGCAGTCTATTCGGAAGATTGTGACCAAATTTCGCACCAAATTTACTTTGTTGGACATTAAACCACCAACACGTTTACGTACTGTGCGTAGTGAAGAAAATATTGCGGCCGTATCAGCTAGTGTGACAGAAGACCGCGAAATGTCGATTCGGCGCCGTTCCCAGCAGTTAGGCCTTTGTTACAGCACTACGTGGAAAATTTTGCGGAAGGATTTGGACGTAAAGCCTTTTAAGATACAGCTGGTGCAAGAACTAAAGCCAGCCGACCTACCACAACGCCGAATTTTTGGTGAATGGGCTCTTGGAAAGCTGGCCGAGAATCCGCTTTTTTATCGAAAAATTGTGTTCAGCGATGAGGCTCATTTTTGGTTGAATGGGTACGTAAATAAGCATAATTGCCGCATTTGGAGTGAAGATCAGCCAGAAGCATTGCAACAGCTACCAATGCATTCCGAAAAAGCCACTGTTTGGTGCGGTTTATGGGCCGGCGGCATTATTGGGCCATATTTCTTCAAAGATGATGCGAATCGCAGCGTTACTGTCAATGGTGAACGCTACCGAGCGATGATAACAAACTTTTGTTTGCCCGAAATGGAAGTTCTTGACTTGCATGATATGTGGTTTCAACAAGACGGTGCCACATGCCACACAGCACGCGAAACAATGGCGCAATTGCGAGGCGAGTTTGGTGAACAGTTAATTTCACGTTTCGGGCCGGTCAATTGGCCGCCTAGATCGTGCGATTTAACACCATTAGATTATTTTTTGTGGGGGTATGTCAAGGCTAATGTCTATAGGGACAAGCCCGCCTCGATTGACGCACTGGAAGCCAACATCCATGCATTCATTCGTGAGATACCGGCCGATATGTGTGAAAGAGTATGCCAAAATTGGACTCAGCGGATGGGCTACCTGAGACGCAGCCGCGGTCAACATTTGCATGAAATTATCTTTAAACATTAAATTGCAAGGTTCAAACTATCGATTCAAATAAATATTTCATTCATTTTTTCGAATTTTTTGTGTTTTTTTTTTTTAAAGTTCTAAACCTCTTAAAAAATCACCCGTTACAAAGACAAAAAGAAAATTCAATTTTAAAATGTAAATAAAAAGTTATTGACAGTTGGTCTACTTACCCCTGGGACCAACATGCCCAAAACTTGTATTACCTGTACCTGATACCATATAACGGTTTTTTTTATTGAGTATACCGGAATATGGGGGGGGGGATAAAAAAACAATTAAAATCAAGGGTTTTTACTATTGAATACCTATTATGCTTGTTAAGGGCATACGTTTTAAAAAATGTATAAAACAAATTTTGCATGAAAAGTTAACAAAAACCGACCAAAAAAATCGAAAAATCAAAGATTTTTATTAATTGCTTATACATTTTATGAGCTCAAGACATGCTCAAACAAAATAAAGTAGTGCCTTAGGGCTTTAATATTTAATGTTCAAAAATCAATTTTAATTCAAAACTGACAGAGATAAAGTCGTTTAAATTTAACCATTTCCTATCATTTCTTGCAGTTTTCAACCGAAGGTCTATTTTTAGTACCACTAACGTTTTAAAGCATTTCCTTATCACTTTATCAGTCTAACAGCGATATATAAAAACTTGTTTCAGCAACGAAAATTACTCTGACTTAAATCCTGAAAAAAAATGTTTTATAGTAAAACACACGAGGAGTAGAGGCGGAGTAAGTTAAAATTGGTAAATGTCATTTTGACATGACATCGTGGGAAATTTACAATAGTGTAAAAGAAATTTTGTTTCACCTTTTTGTTACTAATAACATTTTCTGTACATTTTCTAATCTTTTTATTAATTACTTTACCAAAATTCAACCTTTAATAGTTGATTAAAATGAATAATTGTGAAAATCAGCTAGGGTCTGTTTACGTTTTTTATAACCAGAGTTTTAGATTTGTCGTTTTTTGACATATGGAAGGCGTAACTAAAACGACTAAAATTTGACGTGGCGTAAAGATAGAGTAAGTGCTTCGTCTCGGTTAAAGTGTACCGAGGTTGAACCAAGTGTTAATGAAATCTAATGAATAAGGCTGGAAAAGTTTATTTATAAAAAAAAATAAACAAAGAATAGAGGCTGACTAAGAAAAAGTGGTTCAGAGGAGGTACATAACCGGAGTAAAGCCATTTTAGTTTCTAAGTTTTATTTTTATTTTTGTGAAATTTATGAAAATCAACAAATTTTGTTCACCTTTGTGCTTTCACGTTTCATTATTAAATAATTGAAATGATTAATTGTGGATTTTTTACTAACCAGAGTTTTAGATTTGTCATTTTTTTAATGATATATTTGACATAGGCTAAAACGGTTTTGCTTCGCAAGAATCTTACCGAGACAGTTTATTATTAAGTCTACTCCCGACGTAAGGTACTTTAAAGGAGGATGTCAAACAAATAAAGCTGATTGATTACTTAAGTCTTAGGACCAAGTTGACTGGAGATTCTTATTGCAACCTCAAGTCCAGGTCTGACTCTAGCAAAGTTTCAAAATCGTTTCGTACTTGGAGACACAGCTCTAATATATTCATCTTAATTCAACAATCTAGCTATATAAGGGCATCAAACTTTCATAATCTTAAGTGTACAAAATGCTTAATAATAATTTATAAGTACATCACGAACACGAAGCTCACAAGTTCTTTTTTCATACCCCAGATATAGTTACTACCTATGCAAATCTAATCTCATCATCGCCGGCTTTACTTTGGGATATGTTATAAACAAAACTATCTGTAATCACAATGAATATTAAAATTCACATGTCTGTCAACACTCGTAAATTATTTATTAATCGAATTTATCTAAACTAAAGCACCGCATAATATGTTTTGTCTAAAACAAGTCATCTCGATTAAGATCGAAGCGACTACATGACGACAACTTACAGACCTCGGCACACTTGTGCCACTGCCACACTATTAGGCTGCACTTCCGTCAGTATGAATATATTGAAATAGAATTCCAAGCATCACGCACCTATACGGACGATACAATATGAATCTATTCGGAATAGGATAAAAATGTTTACCGACCGACGACTACGACGACGGCGCCACTTCCCCAGATTAATCAATCAGACATTGTACTTTGCGCATCATAAATACTTAAACTGCTTGAAGGAGCAAGCTACCGCGGATCCGATTTGAATTTCATTCGGTGAATTAAGTCATCCGTCGTCGTTGTTGTTCGCGTTTGCGTTTTTGTGGTCTTGTATAGTTGTAGTCATAGTCGTCGGAGTTTTAAGAGATTTTAAGCTGATAACGTCACAGGCGGGTCCACCGTATCAGCCCCACACTGCTTAAGCTCAATTATAATGCAGGAGATGCCGCCATATCGTGTGTTTGTTGATTAATGATGTTGTTTTCAATTAAGAAATTAATTACATTGTTCATTTGATTGAGCTTATAATGGCGCTTAAACTGAGTTGAGTTTTCACTCCTCACATTATATGCTCTGTCATAGATATTATTCAACTTCGGGAAAGGCTCTTAAAATCATCAAAGTCGTCGCACAGGAATACTTCTGGGGGAAAAAAATTAAAAGAATTTGAAATCCTAGACGTAGATTCACTGAATCAATTTGCCTCTCAGGGAGGCAGGCATTTGGAAATGCCTTACTCCAAACTGACGAACAATTATTCCAACGTATTCGAGGTTTTAGTTCAGGAGAATGGTATATAACAACCCCATTTTATTTAGCATACAATCATTTTGAACCGCTTTCCCGGCCTCGAAATCGATGAAGTTTAAGTTGCTGGATTTTTTTCAAAGACCTGTATAGTGCTAATATTTGGTCGATAGTGGACACTTCTGGCCTTAAGCAACAAAGATATGATGAACCTATCATATTGTATACGAACGTCTTTATGCGTTCACATAATACGGCGAGTTAAGGAGAATGAGGCTACGGTTACAGTGGGTGCGTATTCTGACGAACAATCCTTCTGCCGAACATTTGTTCTGACGTATTCATCAGAATTGTTCATCTGAACTGTTAGAACTGTGCATCGGAATTTATTGTCAGAACTGTTCGCTGCACAAAAAATCAAATTGATTTAAAATATCGATCGAACTCATGCGACATCGGACGAATAAAACCCTTGCACTGTAACCGGTTCGGTTTCATAACACCATATAGTTTTGTTTGTTCTGACAAATACGTCAGAACACGCATTAATTGTTTCCACAAACTTCTGATGAATAGTAAATGTGAAACATTTGTTCACATATTTGGAACTCAAGACTTTTTGCTTGAATCAACGTTCAACCTCAAGTCCACTAAGGGCGTACAAAGAATTTCTGTGCGGATTCTTTCAAAAATTAGTATAAGTATAAAAATCTAGCTTTGAGATGCATTCAAAAAGGTTGAGTATGAAATGTTTTTGGTAATAAAACTGCCGTTCGCGAGATTCTTGCCTTCAAAATAATAATTTTTGTAATGATTTTTTCTTGTTGATTTTTATATTCAAAATGAAATGAGGAAGTCATTTTACAAATTATATAACTTGTGATTTTTACATTCTAGATTTGTGTATGCACAGTACACTAATCTAAGGTATTAAGAAAAAATGGGCGTGAATGTGGGGATTTAAATACACATAGAAACAACAACAAATTAAAATTGAAATTGTCAGAAATATAAAAAGGGTGTGAACGTGAAGTAAAAACACAACAAAAAATATTTGCATTTGACACAAATTTTGATATAATGTGCAGAAAATCGGGAATCAAATCCGAATGTGTTTAGGATCTTTTATCATTTGGGTTTTGTGCATTCGGGATTTTGACTTTCAGAATTTTGATCATTCGGGATTTTAGCAATTGGGGTTCTAAATTTTTGCCATTCGAGATAACAATCAAACATGACATAACGATGATAGAGAACACCAAAAAAGTGGGTGGCATTTTTTAGATCTAAAAATAAACGGTATCTGCCATACAATTTTTTTGAAATTTTACGAAATCTTATTTTTTTTAAAATAAGACTCCACAACTTTTCTTAAAGAAAAAATTCAATAAATTTCGTTTGTTTAAAGCTCTTTTGGATGGAAAAACATTTTTCAAAAAATGGTTATTAATGGTACCTTTCAAAGAACCATTTTTTATTTTCGATTTTATTCAAAGCGGTTAATTTGATTTCAAAAATTTTCTATACAGAAGTTTCTTAACAATGCAAATAGTTTTCTAACTAAAATTTTAGGAGGTTTTTCTTATACTCTGTAAAGTATTTTAAGAAAAGTTCTTACTTTTATGAAAAAATAACAGAACCTTTCTTACAAATGTTAAAAAACCGTATTTTGTTTTTCTTAAAAATGGCTTTAACGATTTTTATTAATTTTTTTGTATGCTAAAAGTGGTGCGATATACTACCAAAAAATATAAAAATTCACAAATAGCAACTATTACCTACTTCTCATAGAACGATTTTTTTTTTAATTTTGTATTTTCGGCATTATCGGCTGAACAGATTAAGGTAATTCTGAAAGTGCGATATCTCAAAAAGGCAGTTGACAGTTTTTTCTTTTTAATTTTCTTTTATATGCAAATTAATAAATATAATAAATACAAAATTAAGTATTTTTTAGGAAAACCATTCTAATTATTTTAAATATTTTTTTTCCATTAAATCATATTCAACAAAGAATTAAGATGGCATTATTGTTTTTCGTCTCAAACTCTCAAAGAAGTTGTTTTAGCCATTTTATATATCGTATTTCATGCTTTTAAACATTTTCCTCTCATAATTTCTATGTCTTGCACATACATAAGAAAAAGTACGTGCCACCCAGTCGTGCATTTTGTTTTCTTAGAATATGTCATACAATTGTTTCATAAAGTACTAGCCATAACATTCTGTGGACTTTTTTACCTTCGAAGAAACAGCGCCAATGTTTCTTCTCGAATGAAAATAAACACCGTATCTAAAAAAACTAAATAAGGACATTTTAAACACAACCACCTTCCTTAACTTGCTCTCATGACGTCACTAGAATCAATATATACTTACTATTTTCAATGTGCCTGTGTAAATTGATCAAAAACATTGATTATAAATATAAGACAGTTACATTGTTTTTCAAATGTTTGAATTTTCTACCCCCCGTATTTTTTTTTAACCTTGCTCCTACAGAAAATATGATCAAAACTTTTTTTGTTGGAAATTTAATATTCTTCCATTTTGTTGTGAACACTTTTCCACTAATACGTTTAGTTTTCAAAATATTCTCGAAAGACTACTAAAAGGGATTTTTAACCTCCGCCCCTCCTTCCTGGAGCTCACGGATCTAGGGCTGAAGACATTTTGAACTAAACTGAACGAACCAATTTATTTTTTTTTTTTACTGATATCTAAATGTCAATTGTGGCCAAAAAGGGATTTACCACTGCCATCTTCACGAAATAGGCTGAGATTATTTAATTTATTTTTGTTAATATGTCTAACCTGTGTTAAAACATATGATTTATTAATTATTTTGGTCTTGAGAAAAAAAAAGTTAATTGAGTGCCACATCTTGCACCATTTTGCTCTAGTATTTTCCAAGTCACATTCAGTTATAAAATATTTGTAAAACGAGGTTGTCAAATCTCTTGAATACTTCTCCGTTAATCTGGTAGTGGTTTTCATACCATAAATTATTTATCTATCGATTTCTGTCACTATTTTAATAATTTAATTTTTTTCCAATGAAAAATCCATTAAAATGTCATTCGGGGAGATTCCAACATAGAAACATTGCGGGCGATCAATTAAGATTCCTTATAACGAGACTAAATAAGCGTTACAAAAAAAAAAAAGAAACAAAATAAAAAGCAGAAAAACCTAACTACATTTTAATGGCTTAAGTTTTTCATCAACTAATGCCATTGCAACATGTTGTTATCCACGCTAGTAGTATGGGTATAGAAAGATAAATAGATTGATAATAATTTAACAATGTGACAGTCTGTCGACAGGTAGGATACCCCCCATTGAGCCGGCCGGCGACAGCAATTACTATGAGCCCAAGAGAATTAGATAGACCTTTGCACAAGAGTTGTATAGGCATAACAATATAGATTTCCCGATATAGGAGGAG